>BSBM01000205.1:37158750-38550000 GCA_027924585.1 Larix kaempferi
CTGTTTCTATACATGCAATGATATTGGCCACTATGCAGTCCAATGTCCTCATAAGAAGGGAAAGAAGGATAAATAGGGATAGGTTGCATCCTCTGCTAAGATAGAAGAGTTCACTGCAAAGTTCGATAAATAGTTCCTCCTTTGTCTTTTTGTATCGCGATGTGACAGTAAGCAACCTAAGGATGAGGTTGATGAGAAGTGGATGCTTGAAAATAGTTGTTGTTTCCACATGATAGGGAGGAAAGATGCATTCCTCAGACTGGTTCAGATCAACCTATAGAGAGTGTGGAGGACACAGTGCATGTATTCAAAGGAGTGGGACGAGTAAGGTTCCAACTTGATTTTGGAGAGATTCTAGAGGTATCAGGAGTACTCTATGTTCCAGGGATAAAGGAAAACCAAATATTAGTTCCATCCTTAGAGTATGTGGGGTATATAATCTCGTTCAAGAGCAGACACATATTTACCTATGTATTGGGAGTGGATCCAGTTGAGCCAGTGTTGGTGGGTCATTGGCTGGATCAGGAGTATGCAGTTCATGGAAAAATTAAATATGGAAATTCTGGGTGGTTATCAAAATCTACATTAGTTTCTAACAAATATAAAGAACGAGATGCTCCAAGATTGAAGTGATGTCAATAAATCAATCCTCATTTCAGAAAATCGAGGGAGCATCTTCAGTTCAGGGTATTTGTCCAGAGGCTACTTCTTTTAGTTCTAGAAAGAGGGTCAGCTGGTATGATTTGAATCTGAGAGAGAGTCAGGAACATGGTGGTGTATCATCCTATGGACAACTTCAGATGGATTTTGGAGTTGTGTTCTAGAGGTATTTTGGAGCATGGATCGATGTCAGTGACAGAGAGAGAGAGCATGAGGATTCCCTTGAGATGGTATTAATGGAGGAGGCTCAGGGACGAGCATATCATATTGTAGTAGATGGAGTGAATTAAGAGGGAACAGTTGCGACAATGGAGAGAGTGATAGATCCGAGTTCCAGAAAGACTTCCCTCGCTAAGAGGGAGTGTTTAGATTTGTATCTCGGGATTTCCTTCATGCACTCATGCCTTGATCATATTTTTTTAATGCAGTAATGTGATTGGGGTGCATATTTTAGAGACTGAGAGGTGTTTCACTTATCTATATAGATATATAGAGTTGATTGAATCATATATTAGAGCAGATAGAGGGTGCATTTTCCATATTGGTCACACATGTGCCAAAGGGGTGCATTTCTTTAAAGGCAGTCCATCTATTGAAGAATTATCCCATAGATATAGCATGCCTTTCCACGACATCAGGTTCTTTTGTGCAATTGATAAAGTTGATTGTAATATCTCTTATATTTATCTAGCTCATATTATAGAAGGCCAAGTTTGTTGGTTTTCCCCATTGGGGTTTCTAGGGTAAATCACTATGTCTATGTGTGTATGGTTTCCATTTCCACCGTGCATGTTTAGACAAAGTTAATGACCTTATGTATTGCTACTTGTACTAATAGATCTGAGTTTTAATTTTGTATATGCATCTGGGATTAGTATTGAAAGTAGTATATCATAATTATATTCCCATAGAGATATAGAAAAATAAAAATAGGATGGATGATCATGAATCTCCATTTGGAGGTGCAGACATGATGATATTGTTGCACCAATGACACTTCAAGTTTTAAGTGTCTGAATATATTATGGACACTAAGTATTTAATATATTATTGTAACCTTTTTATTATAGTTATCCTTTTTATCTCTTTATCTAGGATTAGTATCCCCTACTCCTCCACCCATCCCTAACTCCCACCCCTCTCCCTCTCTACGTTGACCCCCTGTCACCCAAACCCAACCGTCTCTCTACCTACCACTAATCCTCCCTCTCCATCCCAATAATCCCTCTCCTACAACCCTACCCCTATCCTGAGCACCTGCTCTCCCCTTTCCCCTAACCTCTAGTATTATGTATGGTGTTCTTAAGATTTTAAATTAATAATGTGTGAATAACTCCTCAAAGCTGTTATAATAAGCATGAAAACTAAATGGTTTGATGCTCCTCGAACTGATCACTCTATATTGGTAGATTGAAATATATATTTAAAAAATCCTAAGCATTGAGGGCATGGTACATTCAGATTGCAGTAACAAGACAAGAGATTGAGATCATCTTGCATGATTATTCTAGACTCTAGGAACTATTTGTAAATTGTACATAATTAAATTGAAAGCCACAATAATATTACCATTTGGAGGTGACTATATAAAACACCATCAGAATTAGTGATAGGATGGAGGATCACGCGTCAACATTTGTAGGTGCAGACATGATGATATTGATACAACAATGACACTTAAATTTTGCAGTGTCCAAACATATTCTAACGACAATAAGAGTTTAATATTCTTATCCTAACATTTTATTCTAGTTAAAGATCAGTCTCCCCTACTCCTCCACCAACCCCTAACCCCCACCCCTATCTCTCTCTTTGGCAACTCTCTACCACCCAACCCCCCATATATCTCCCTACCAGTAATCCTCCCTATGCCTCCAAATAATCCCCTTACTAAAACCATACCCCTAGCCTAACCCCTTTCTCTCCAGATTGCCCTAACCTCTATTCTTATGTATGGTGTTCTTAAGATTTTAAATTAATAATTTGTGAAGAACTGCTTGAAGCTCCTATAAGAATCATGGAAACTAATTGGTTTGATGCTCCTTGATCTGATCCCTCTCTACTGGTACATTGAAATATATATTTAGCAAAACTTAAGCATTAAGGGCATGTTACATTCACGTTGCAGTAGCAATACATGAGATTAAGATCGTCTTGCATGATTGTTCTAGACTCCAACAATTGTTTGTAAATTGCACATAATTAAAATGAAAGAGATATTAATATGACCATTTGGAGGGGACCATATATAATGTCATCAAATTTAGTGATAGGATCGACGACCATGACTCATCGTTTGGAGGCATGGACATGATGAGATGATTGCACCAATTACACTTCAAATTTAAATTGTCCGAACATATTTTTACCACAATAAGAGTTTAATATTCTTATTGTAATATTCTTATTGTAGTTATTATTTTTATCTCTCTTAAGGATCAGTATGCCCTAATCCTCTTCCTACCCCTAACCCCCAGCCCTCTATCTCTTCGTTGACCCCGTACCACCCAATCCCCATCCTACAACCCTACCACTAGATTGAGTCCCCACTCTCCCCCTTCCCCTAACCTCCAAGCTTATGTATGGTTTTCTTAATATTTTCAATTAATAATGTGTTAGGAACTGCTCGAAGTTTCTATAATAAGCATGAAAACTAATCAGTTTGATGCTCCTCAATCTGATCCCTCTTTATTGGTACATTGAAATATACATATTTAAGCAAAATTAAGCATTGAGGGAATCATACATTCATGTTGTAGTAGCAAGACATGAGATCAATATCATCTTGCATGGTTGTTCTAGACTCTGGATGTAAATTTCACATAATTAAAATGAAACCAACATTAATATGACTATTTGGAGGCAACTGAATCAAATGTCATTAGAAATAGTGATGGGATGGACGATCATGAGTCACCATTTGGAGGTGCATACATGATGATATTTATACATCAATGACACTTTAGGTTTTCATTGTCTAAACATAGTGTGACCACAAAAAGAGTTTAATATTCTTGTGGTAATATTTTATTCTACTTTTATTTTTATCTATTCCTCTCTAGGATTAGTCTCCCCTACACCTCCACCTACCACCCAACCCCCCATCTATCTCCCTTCTAGTAATCCTCCCTATGCCTCTCAATAATCCCCTTCCTACAACTCTACCAGTAGCCTTACCCATTGCTCTCTAGCTTCCCCTAACCTCCATTCTTATGTATGGTGTTCTTAAGCTTTTAAATTAATAATTTGTGAAGAAGTTCTTGAAGATCCTATAAGAAGCATGGAAACTAATTGGTTTGATGCTCCTCGATCTGATCCCTCTATACTGGTACATTGAAATATATATTTAGGAAAACTTAAGCATTAAGGGCTTGTTACATTCACGTTGCAGTAGCAATACATGAGATTAAGATAGTCTTGAAAGGTTGTTCTAGACTCCAACAACTATTTGTAAATTGCACATAATTAAAATGAAAGCGACATTAATATGACCATTTGGAGGTGACCATATATAATTTCATCGTAATTAGTGATTGGATGGAGGACCATGACTCACCGTTTGGAGGTGTGGACATGATGAGATTGTTGCACCAACTGCACTTCAAATTTAAATTGTCCAAACATATTTTTACCACAATAAGTGTTTATAATTCTTATTGTAACATTTTATTGTAGTTATTATTTTTATCTCTCTTAAGGATCAGTCTTCCCTAATCCTCTTCCTACCCCTAACCCCCACCCCTCTATCTCTTCCCTGGCCGCCTACCACCCAATCCCCATCCTACAACCATACCCCTATATTGAGTCCTCACTCTCCCCCTTCCCCTAACCTCCAAGCTTATGTATGGTTTTCTTAATATTTTAAATTAATAATGTGTGAGGAACTACTCGAAGTGTCTATAATAGGCATGCAAACTAATTGCTTTAATGCTCCTCAATCTGATCCCTCTTTTTTGGTACATTGAAATATACATATTTAAGCAAAATTAAGCATTGTGAGAATGGTACATTCATGTTGTAGTAGACTAGGACATGAGATTAATATAATCTTGCATGGTCGTTCTATACTCTAGCAACTATTTGTAAATTTCACATAATTAAAATGAAACCAACATTAATATGACTATTTGGAGGTGATTGAATAAAATGTCATCGGAAATAGTGATGGATGGACGATCATGAGTCACCATTTGGAGGTGAATGCATGATGATATTTATACATCAATGAAACTTTAGGTTTGCATTGTCTAAACATATTGTGACGACAATAAGATTTTAATATTCTTGTGGTAACATTTTATTCTACTTATTATTTTTATCTCTCTCTCTCTCTCTCTCCATTGACCCCCTACCACCCAACCCCCCCTCTCTATCTACCCCTAAAAATCCTCTCCCACCAAGTAATGCTCCTCCTACAACCCTACCCCTATCCTGACTCCCTGCTCTCCCCTTTCCCCTAACCTCAATGCTTATATATGGTGTGCCTAATCTTTTAAACTAATAATTTGTGAATAACTACTTGAAGATGGTATAACAATCATGCAAACTAATTGCTTTGATTCTCCTCGATTTGATCCCTCTATATGAGTACATCAAAATATATATTTAGGAAAACTTAAGCATTGGGGGCATGGTACATTCACGTTGCAGTAGAAAGACATGAGAATAAGATCGTCTTGCATGGTTGATATAGACTCTAGCAATTGTTTGTAAACTATGCATAATTAAAATGAAATAAACATTAATATGACCATTTGGAGGTGACTATATAAAACATTATCAAAATTAGTGATTGGATGGACAATCACGAGTCACTGTTTAGAGGTGTGGAAATGATGAGAATGCTACACCACTGAAATGACACTTCAAGTTTGTAGTGTCCGAACATATTATGACCACAATAAGATTTTAATATTCTTATTATAACATTTTATTCTAGTTATTATTTTTATCTATACTCTCTCCAGTATCAATCTCCCCTAATCCTACACCTACCACTAACCCCCACCCATCTCTCTCTCTCTCTCTCTCTCTCTCTCTCTCTCTCTCTCTCTCTCTCTCTCTCTCTCTCTTTGTTGACCCCCTACCACAAAACCTCCTCCCCTATCAACCTACCCATAAGCCTCCCTATCATTTCCAATAATATCCTCCTACAACCCTACCCGTTTCCTAACCCCCCACTCCCCCCCTTCCCCTAATCTCCATGCTTATGTATTGTTTGCTTAAGATTTTATATTAATAATATGTGAAGAAATTCTTAAATATGGCATAAGAAACATGCAAACTACTTGGTTTAATTCTTATTGATTTGATACCTCTATGCTAATACATTGATATACATATATTTAAGAAAACTTAAGCATTAAGGATATGATACATTCACGTTGTAGTATAAATACATGATATTAAGATTGTCTTCCACTGTTGTTCTAGATTCCAACAATTGCTTGTAAGTTGCACATAATTAAAATGAAAGTGACATTAATATGACCATTTGTAGGTGACTGTATAAAACATCACCATAATTAGTGAAAGGATGGACGATCATGAGTCTCCATTTGAGGTGTGGATATAATAAAATTTTTGTACCAATGACACTTCAATTTTGCAGTGTCCAAACATATTCTGACCAAAATAAGAGTTTAATATTCTTAATATAACATTATATTCTAGTTATTATTTTTATCTCTCTCTCTATGATCAGTCTCCCCACTCCACCTACCCCTAGCCCCCACTGCTCTCTCTCTCTTCACTGACCCCTTGCCACCCAACCCCCCCCCTCTCTCCCCCTACCCCTAATCCTCTCTCTCCCTCCCATTAATACCCCTTTTACAACCCTACCCCTAGCCTAACCCCAATCTCTTTCGCTTCCCCTAACCTCCAGAATTATATATGGTGTGCTTAAGCTTTTAAATTAATAATGTGTGAAGAACTACTCAAACCTTCTCTAAAAATCAAGTGAACTAATTGGTTTGATGCTCCTCGATGTCATCCCTCTATACCAGTACATTGAAATAAATATTTAGGAAAAATTAAGCATTGAGGGCATGGAACATTCATGTCGTAGTAGCAATAAATGAGACCAAGATCGTCTTGCACGATTGTTCTATACTATAGCAACTGTTTTCAAATTGCATGGAATTAAAATGAAAGTGACATTAAGATGACTATTTGGAGGTTCCTGTATAAAACTTTATTGGAATTAGTGATAAGATGGACATTCATGAGTCACGGTTTGGAGAAATGGACATGATGATATTGTTGCACCAATAACACTTCAAGGTTGTAGTGTCCAAACATATTCTGACTACAATAAGAGTTTAATATTCTTATTGTAACATTTTATTCTAGTTATTATTTTTAATCTAGACTCTCTCTACAACCAACCTCCCCTAATCCTCCACCTACCCCTAATCCCCAACCCCCCTCTCTCTCTCCCCTAAACCCTACCACCCAACCCCCCATTCTCTTTCCCTACCCATAAGCCTCCCTCTCCCTACCAGTAATCCCCCTCTAAAAACCCTACCCCTACCTTGAAACCCTAATCCCCCCCTTCCCCTAACCTCCAGGATTATGTATGGTGTTTTTAAGATTTTAAATTAATAATGTGTGAAGAACTACTCAAAGCTACTATAAGAAGCATTAAAAATAATTGGTTTCATGCTCCTCGATCTGATCCCTCTATACTAGTACATTGAAATATATATTTTAGCAAACTTAATCATTGAGGGTATAGTACATTCACATTGCAATAGAAATACATGAGATGAAAATAATATTGCATGGTTGTGCTAGACTCCAACAATTGTTTGTAAATTGCACATAATTAAAATGAAAGAGACATTAATATGAACATTTGGAGGTGAATGTATAAAACGTTGTCTATATTAGTGATAGGATGGATGATCATGAATCACTGTTTGGAGGCACGAATATGATTTGATTGATGCACCAATGACACTTAAAGTTTGCAATGTTAGAACATATTCTGACCACAATAATATTTTAATATTATTATTGGAACATTTTATTCTAGTTATTATTTTTATTTCTGTATCTAGGATCAATATACCCCACTCCTCCACCTACCCCTAACCTCCACTCTCTCTCTCTCTCTCTCTCTCCATTGACCCCTTACCACCCAACCCCCCCATTCTCTCCCTACTCCCAATCCTCCCTCTCCCTCACAGTAATCCCCCTCCTACAACCCTACTCCTATCTTGAACCCTTGCTCTCCCCCTTCCCCTAACCTATAGGATTATGTATGGTGTGCTTAAGATTTTAAATTAATAATTTGTGAAGAACTGTTTGAAGCTACTATAAGAACCATGCAAACTAATTGGTTCGATGCTCCTTGATCGGATCCCTCTATACAGGTACATTGAATTACATATTTAAGCAAACTTAAGCATTGAGGGCATGGTACATTCGTGTTGCAGTAGCAAGACATGAGATTAAGATCGTCTTGAAAAATTGTTATAGACTCCAACAACTATTTGTAAATTGCACAGTGTTAAAATCAAAGCGACATTAATACGACTGTTTGGAGGTGATTGTATAAAACGTCACTAGAATTAGTGATAGGATGGATGATCATGAGTCAACATTTTGGGTCGTGGACATGCGGAGATTATTGCACCAAGGAAACTTCAAGTTTGCAGTGTTTGAACATATTGTGACCACGATAATATTTTAATATTCTTATTGTAACATTTTATTCTAGTTATTATTTCTATCTCTCTCTCCAGAATCAGTCTCCCATACTCGTCCATGCACCCTTAACCCCCACCCCCATCTCTCTCTCTTCGATGACCCCTATTATAACATGATGTGATTGATGTTATTGGGAAATGGGGTGTTATATTTACATTGTCATCTCATAAACTTGTTTTACAAAAACACTTGGTAACTTGTAGTGGTTGATCAATTGCATGCATTGCATTTTGGATCCGTTCCTAGGTGCGTTTTAATAATACACACATCCTCCAAAATTAACACGATGGTGACACTTGTCAAAAATGACATGATGATAATCTTGACATTTTGTGAAACTTCTTATTTCTAAAGTATTTAGAAAATATTTGATGTTATTTCAACCCTTTTTTCAAACTGAGAATGTTCTTATCTATTTATGGTTAATACAAGTATCTTTCATCATTTGATAGGCCTTTTTTGACATAATCATGAAGTGTTATTGATTATTGCTATGCGTTGCATGTTATTTTTACTAAGATATTTGCATATGATTTTTTTACAAAGAGGTACACCATTGTGGTGTAATTTTTATTGATATTAGTCTTTGTTATAAAATCATTTTTTGGAAATGAGAACAAATGGTTCATATGTGAGGATATCATTCTCACTATGCTGCTGACTGTGATGTTCTTGGAAAGTTTTTCTTTCAATGCATTATAGTCCAAATGTTATAATTGTTATTATGTATTTTTTGATAACATTGTATTCTCCTCAAATTATTTTATCTTTCATATTTATTTGAATAAATGTTTTGATTGTGGTGTTATTGCTCCTTGCTTATGAGGTTTAGATGCAAATTTTAGCAGATTACTACTGTCCCCATCCTTTTTTTTGTTATTTGATGCATGAATGAAACAAAACTGAGGATTTTTTTATTGCATAGAATTAAAATGAAAGCAACAATAATATGACCTACCCCTAATCCTCCCTCTCCCTATCACTAATCCCCCTCCTACAACCATACCGTGATCCCTCTCGCTAATCCCCCTCCTACAACCCTACCCCTAAACCTCTCACTAATCCCCCTCCCTCACATAGCTCTCCCTTAGATAATCCTACCATAAAATTAATGCATGTAGCATTGTTAGTATCAGTTAATGAAAGATTACCAAAGAATCTTGGACACCATGTCTTTATTCACCTGAATTCATGGGTTATGAGCATTGTTGATCCTTGTCCATATAAGAATTGGCATCACATTTTGTTTCCATACTTAATCTTTTGAGATCCTACAATCACCATAATTTCATTATCTTTGTTATATTTTCCTCCCCTTTTGGCTTTGTGAAATATTAACACAATTAGTCACATGTTATGGGTGTAAATCATAATGGGATTGGCGACATATTAGTAAGATTAATTGCAAGTATGTGGCTTAATGACAAATTTCAAAAGAAAACAATAAGCATTTAATGAACCTAAGAAAATGAGGGCATCTCTTTTTTTCATCTTTACATATTCCATTTCTTTAAAAGCATCTATGTTTATTTATAGTCATTTTATTGCATTGGTAACACTATGTGTTTTCGTGTTAAAATTTATGATGATATGGTTACACTGTTGATATCTAATATTTGTTGATTATTTGACCACATTATTGGGCCTTTCAATCAATCCGTTTGTATTTAATTGAAATATCATTATTAAAATATATTATTAAAGGGAAACATATAACTAATAATTAAATATATATCTCACAACAATCCATGAACCTTGTGCAAGTTTGGCCAACTTAGTCATAAAGAAAATGCATATATTTTTCTTTATTAAAAAAAAGACTATTCAATGATTTTATTTGGGACAAACCTCTATTAAGCTCAGTGAAATTTTCTTCCTTACACATATTCTTAATTAAGTTTAGATATGAACTTGTACAAAATGGGCCTTGTCAACTACACAAACCTAAAAAATGGACTAAAGCATTCAAATTATGATTTTGTTCATTGAATTTTCTACATCACCAAATCCTTTCTTCTTTCTCCAAAATAGTCATTCCCCTTTTACTGACTCTATGCATCTTTATCTACCACACTCTTGCACTTCCTTCATGTTTTTTATAGCTCAAATTTAACATCAGTGTGAATAATTTACATCTAAAATATTTTTAGAATTCCCCATAACTTTATTTCTCTCTACCCCATCACACGCCCAATAAAAAAAAAATCATTTTTAGCATCAATGATTGTGTTATCACTCAGATTTTTCCAAGCACAAGAAAGCTAAAAAATATTATGAAAAGGTCCAACCAAAGCTAGTTTTAAGCTCACGAGAGATTCAACAAAGATTAAATAAGTCACAAAGACCCATAAGAGAATCAAGGAGATAAGGCAGGTGACCGACCACTAAAAACCAAGAGTTAAAAGGAAAGGAATCCAAGCATGGAAGAAAAGGAGAGCATAGGACAACGAGAATAACCAAAATACCAAACAAAATATAGGCTACAACATGACTGATCAAATCATGATGAATTCCCAATAGATCGGCAATGGGTATATTAATCGCATCATGAATATGCGACTAAGTTAATGAAAAGGATCGAGTAGATTATGAGGGGGTTATGAAAAATTAGCGATGAACATGCATAGTGTTAAATTTTCAGAATTTACTTCAATCTGATCTAGGATCTTAACTGAGAGAACAACATGTATAGCAAATCTACAACATATCAATCATGGACACTATAATGCAAGCACACAAGAGACACAGAGTTTACTTGGGGAAAACCATAAAGGTGAAAAACCCCAATAACTTCCTCAGAGATAGATAGAGCAATGATACAACCAGAATACAAGAGATAGTCTTCTCCTAGCAGCAGAGCCTCCTCCTCCACAAGTGCGCCACTCTCCACAGTGTGAGTGAGAGAATAGAATGTGTAAAATGAGAGAGACACACTCTCTATTTATACACTAACTTGACTTGACCTTTACTCAACTAGGTCATCCTCAACTTAACCACTTAATATAATGCTGACTGAGCTGAACCCCACTAGGGTGGTCTAATAACCCTTTGACCCACATGGATGACCCCCAATAGGGTAGTCTAATAACCGTTTGACCCACATGACTTATACAGGGACGACCCCAACAAGTTGGTCTAATAACCCATCAAGTATAAGTTACGACACTTACAATATAAATGACAACACTTCCGTATAGAAATATAATAACATCTCTATAGGAATACAAACACTTCCGTATAGAAAAATAATACCATCTCTATAGGAGTACAAAATACATATATGAAATTCATGGGTGAAATACATTCTGAAGTTACATATACATCAACACTCCCTCTTAACTAGGAAGATATTTCTCGACACAGATATGCTAGCAAAAGTCTTCTTCTCTGGATCATCATCAGTGAATCATCATCCTCGAATCATCGTCATCATAACTGCTTCTGCTATCTCAATCAATCTATGAATCTACTCGTCATAGGAATTTCTACAGAGCCAGTCCTTTTTCATACTGGATGTAGGCCCACCACCTGCAGGTCTTCGTCATCACTGGACATACTGTGGAATCCTCAGGACTTATTACGTGCGTCACAAAACCTTGCAAGAGCATCCCAGGGCTTATTACGGGCACACAGCCCAACCTATCGGATCTTCCAGGGAGCTATTACATGTGACCCTACCACAAAACCTCGAAAGAGGATCCCAGGACTGATTACGAGCACACAGCTCAACCTATCGGATCTCCTAGGGCGCTATTATATGTGGTCACCAAAAAACCTTGCAAGAGCATCCCAGGACTTATTACGGGAACACATCCCAACCTATCGGATCTCCCAGGGCGATATTACATGTGGTCATGGAAAAACCTTGCAAGAGCATCCCAAGACTTATTACGAGCACACAGCTCAACCTATCGGATCTCCCAGGGCGCTATTATATGCCATAGGACAAAACCTCGAAAGAGCATCTGCCAGATATCCCAGGGAGCTATTATATGCCAGCGAAAAAACCTTGCAAGACTATCTGCAGATATCCCAAGGTGCTATTATATGTCCTCCCAGAGCAAAACCTCGAAAGAGCATTTGCCAGATATCCCAGGGTGAAATTATGTGCCATAGGAAAAACCTTGCAAGACTATCTGCAAATCTCCCAGGGTGCTACTATATGCTCATCTGCACAACCTGATCCACGACCACAGAGTATCAACCTAATACTCACCATACATCATCCTAATGTACACATGATCATCCTTATCATCATCACTGCAACATCCTGCTGCATGTCATCTGGAGCAACATCTTGAAGCTTGTCATCCATGATCATCTTGATCATATAATGCATCTACCTGATGCATAACAAGTATCTACCTGATACATATCATCATACATGATCCACCTGATCATACTATGTATCCACCTGATACAAATACAAAAACATGATCCACCTTATCATACCTGATACATATCAACATACACGATCTACCTGATCATACACAGTATCCACCTGATACATATACAGATACATGGTCCAAGCATCCAACATGATGCATATACAAAACATATACAAATGATCCAACTGATCATATCCAACATCCAACATGATGCATACATACATATACATATAAATGATCCAACTGATCATATCCAACATCCAACATGATGCGTACATACATATACATATAAATGATCCAACTGATCATATCCAGCATCCTCCTGATGCATATACAGAGCAGTAACTGGAACATCGTCTTGATGCTCATCATCCAGTGCTTACATCCACATCCATGTGAAGGATCCTCCTTCCAACATGCTTGGAATGGATTCTGCAAATGTGTCCATCACTTCTTCCTCGAAGTGTCATCAATCCGAAGAACACCAAGCCTCTCTCTAAAGTACTCGAACTTCACTCTGGCTAGTGGTTTCATTAGCACATCCGCAATTTGCTCATCCGTCGTAACATATAGGAGCTTCACAACTCCTCTTTGCACCATATCCCTGATATGGTGATATTTCATCTCTATGTGTTTCGACCTGTCATGAAACACTGGGCTCTCAGACAGCTTCACACAACTACACCATTCAAGAAAGTTGTCTTGAAATCCATCTGGTGTATCTTCTATTTCATCACTTTTATATTTCTCTATGCTTCCATCTGTAACATGCTTGATCTTGATAGATCCATATGGAAGTCATAACAAAATTCCCTTCAGGTCTTGGGACTACATCCCAAACATCATTCTTCATGATCGACGGATCATGGAATTCTTCCCATATCCTGGGAACTTCAATATCTTCAATAGATAATTTTGTTGCTGAACAAATGTTGTAGTTCTTCTTTTGTAGGTGATGGTATACAATCTTTCCTACACAATAAGTTAAATTACATGATTAGAAAACATCTCATAGTTTTCAGAACAAATTCTTACACATAAATAAATATGTCATACAATCATGCAATTATCTTTAGCCAATGCTTCAATACAACATTTATCCATATCCCGTAACTTTCTAGATGCCTTCCAATCTCTACCAGAACATTGTTAAGAGTGTGCACAACTCCCAAAATGTCAGCAAAGAGGTTTCATTCTAGATGAGTAGCAATGGAATGTTGTATAGTTCCATAGGCCACTTACCCATGTATATTAGTAGTATATTGTTCATCAATGCAACTATTCTAATATGCATAATACAAAACCTAATTGTAGGAACATCAGTATATACATTATTGAATAACATTATTTAAACAAGCAACTATGTAAGAAATGACAATTCAAATACTTATCTTTGTTTGATTGTTGGGTTGACTCCCTCTCAGTCTTTGCTTCTTTTCTGCAACTCCATTCTGATGTGGATTGTGAGAAGTGGTCAACTCCCTCTGAATATCTGCATCCTTGCAGAAACTACTGGAGTGTGCTCCCTCTTGATCTTTGCTTCCTGGATTACCTATCCTTGAACTTATATTCATTCTCGATCCCTATGCATGCTTGTTCGTATCATCATTGTGTTATCCTCTAGGTCTCATACATAATCAAACATTCATTAGTATAATCTTAATATTATCAAAACACAATAATCTCAAGCATGTATAGTCAGGATCATTTCAAACACAGATAATAAACATTAGTATTCAAGGTTTCAGGGAAGTCTTTCTTTTACTCATACATATTCTTATTTGATCATAGGACTCTTTTGGTTAGTTAAATCATCAATCAAGATAAGAGATATAATATGCATAAAACCCGTGATTATTCAAACATATACCTTTATGATTCTTCTGGTTAGTCATATCATCAATTATGGTAAGAAACATAATATGCATACAACCATGACTTATTCAAACCTATGACTTCATGAATAATCATTATCAACAACACAAAAGTATAAGATCCTAACACAAGGTAGGATTCTAGCTTGATATAGGAAAAACATACCTGGATTAGCATGCTAGCTAGTTATGTCTAACATACCCGCATAATGTCTTTTGGTTCTCTTCAATGACTTGTGCTAGTAACCTGCATGTCTCATAAGTTATCCATTGTAAAACCAAGTTATACATACCTCATAAGTAGATCTTCTAAGTAATCGATGACAATGAATGAATCTTTGTCTTCATGTCATCATGATCATATGTTCTTGAACTAGAACATGATTTGTCTTTCTTGGTGTACCTTTTATGTTAGCAGACAACATAAACCTCATACAACACCATAATGCATTAGTACAATCATAAGTGTCAACACCCTAATGAATGCATTCATAATTTTAATAAGGTGATACGACAAGTCTAAAATCAAGATTGTTATAACTGTAATAACATGAAGACAAACATATCATAAACTTAATCATGAACAAATCTTGAGACATACCTGGATGAGTCATACCTATTGAGATTGCTTGTAATCTTCTTATGTAATGCCTTAGCCTCATCTCCCTCTGAAAAGGAACTTCTTCACTTATGCAGGTGACAAATCCATCCTCTTCTAGGATTAAACCAATCCACTTGATTTGCAGGAACTGGATCTGGAGCTGTATTAGGGTTTTTCAGAGAAACCCCAAAAATTCAAACTTTGAATTTCAAACTTCCGAAAGGATACAAATATGCGCCTTGATGAGCATATCAAGCTGGTATATTCAGAATTTGAAAAATGCAAAGTTTCAATCCTCAATTTTGCTTTGAAACTTCTGGGTTCACTGGACGTGACCCTGAACTGGGGTTTGATAAATCCCACCCTTCTACCCAATCAAAAGGTTCGACCCAAATCTCTAACTTCTATTTTTCTGAGGAGCTTCCAGCTGTGGTCACAGATTTCAAAAATTCCCATTTTTGCAGAAGCCCTAATTTTCCACTTTTCCAATCAAAGTCCCGAACTAGGCTCTGATCAAGCTCGGCCTTCTACCCAACCAAAAATTCTGATATTGGTCTCTAAATTTCGATTTTGATGGGTAGCATTCAGCCGTAGTGTCTGATTACAAAAATTCCAACTTTCTTCGAAACCCTAAATTCTGGAAGCCATGAATGAATGTGCTCAAAAATAATTTTGTTATGACATAAATATGTACTTGATTTTTTCTGGTGTAACTCCAAAATTTTCAATCCACAAGGTCTAAAAACGTTTCTTGAGATAGCCTGACCTGTCATCTTTCCATCCCGATAGGTCTTACCTCAATTGGATTCTCTGAGAGAGAGTTATGCCAAGTGTCGCAACGTGACCTGTTTATGGGATAAAATAGGAGAGCGAACTTGTATGGCGTGCCGCGTGTCACTAGTTCAACTTCGGCCTCTAAACAATTTTCCTGAGACAGTACAGTCTGTGTAATACCTGTCACTTTTTACCAAATTTCATTTGGAGCTTCCTAGCCCAATTTATGACCTTTTCCCAAGGTCACTCATTTTTTACTCAGACCTGGAAGAGGTAGAAACCCTATACTGTACAGATCATAAATCACAATGTACAATGAATTAGAGGTTTTCTTTTAGACACAAGGTACATGGGGATCTGATCTTTGACCTGTAAAAGTTTCAGATCTGAAAACATCGCCAAAATGGATTTATAGTTAAAGTTATACGATGACTGGTTTTTGCTATATCAAGCCCTAGCATCGTAAGTGCAACAAGTGTTATACATGCCATATCATGCCTTCTTTCAGGCTAGCTCTGATACCATGTTAAATTTTCAGAATTTACTTCAATCTGATCTAGGATCTTAACTGAGAGAACAACATGTACAACAAATCTACAGCATATCAATCATGGACACAATAATGCAAGCACACAAGAGACACAGAGTTTACTTGGGGAAAACCATAAAGGTGAAAAACCCCAATAACTTCCTCAGAGATAGATAGAGCAATGATACAACCAGAATACAAGAGAAAGTCTTCTCCTAGCAGCAGAGCCTCCTCCTCCACAAGTGCACCACTCTCCACAGTGTGAGTGAGAGAATAGAATGTGTAAAATGAGAGAGACACACTCTCTATTTATACACTAACTTGACTTGACCTTTACTCAACTAGGGTCGGCCTCAACTTAACCACTTAACATAATGCTGACTGGGCCGACCCCCACTAGGGTGGTCTAATAACCCTTTGACCCACATGGCCGACCCCCAATAGGGTAGTCTAATAACCCTTTGACCCACATGACTTATACAGGGCCGACCCAAACAAGGTGGTCTAATAACCCATCAAGTATAAGTTACGATACTTACAATATAAATGATGACACTTCTGTATAGAGGAATAATAATATCTCTATAGGAATACAAACACTTCCGTATAGCGGAATAATACCATCTCTATAGGAGTACAAAATACATATATGAAATTCATGGGTGAAATACATTCCGAAGTTACATATACATCAACACATAGCACATCATGGTGATGTGAGGGAATTGATCGTTCCCCAAGGATCTGTTGGACAAAAACCACTAAGGATGCATAGTTTTTTTATTGGTAACAAATCCCCAGATAATTCTTCAAAACGACTCTAGCTTTGAGCCATTACCACCATGGCATACAAGAGTAGTTTCATTCTAGGATCATGAAGGCTCCAAGGAGGATTCCATGGATAAAAGAGAAGTTGAGATAGAACCCACATACACCACTCAAAAATTGACACCTATCATGTCATAACCCGCAAATTTCTGAAAAATTTAAAAAAATTTATTATAACAATAAATGTTAATTAATTTCATTCCTGGTCCTGTTTAATTTCAGTAACTAATCATAATCTTATTTAAAAGATTCTGTCTTAATACAAATGTGATTTTTATGATTTTAAATGTTGACTGTTTTCATTTCAAACTGCAAAGGGAGAGCTAGCCATAGCTAACTGGCTTACTTAGATTACGAGCTAATGTATAATTTGTCTTTGTTCGCAGGTACACCGGTGAAGTATGGATCACTGTAATTTAATATTTGGTAAGCATCAAACTCCTTTCCCTGCACTGTAAAAAAAAAAACTTAAAGAAGATCTATTTACTATTACTGGTTGTTGTGTAAGACAGTAAAGTTCTTTTCATGAAATTATACTTGAAATAAGATTGATAGTCTGCCTCGACATGATGTCTCTTATCCGGGATAGTATCGTCAGGTTTCGTGATGAATTACAATGTTTCCGTTATATCCATTGTGTTATGAACATGACTCTATGTTAATGTTGTAACTATCACTGGAACAATTGTTTGTATCATGTTTAATGTCTGCATAAGGTGACGTTAGCGTCATGTGATATATTGTCAACTATTATCAGTGATTACTGCTGTATTCACGTGTTATTGGAATTGTGATGCTTCTAGCGTTGTTCCATTTTATTCATCTATTTTTCAAAGTCCAACGTCTACTTAGTATTATTATTTAACTTATGTCATCTAACTGTGCCTTGTTTTTAAACCATGTTCATGGTATGGACCTGTAGATGAGTTTATATTTAAACATCGTAATAATAGAGATTGTTACTCTAATTGTTGATTGTTTAACAATAATATCGGGAGAATTATGATAATAGGACTTAATAACCAGGGTGTATCCCATCATATGGTTATGGTAACATTTCAATGTCTTGAATGATGTGGAGTTCTCTTTTGAAAATTTGACTACATCATTGTTTTAAATGATTGTAGGTAAAAATATGATGCGCCATTGACATTATCGATGGCTTGGTTTTAATATAAAAACAATACAATGGTTGTGTAACAATCAAAATGTTTTCCATACGTTGGACAAGGTTTACATCCATGCATATGATTTTAAAATCGGTGAACAATGATTTGAAATGAACTATATGAACTCGACCCATGTTACGTTGATAAATTTCATTGCTACGTTGTTGACTCTCCTCCTTGCGTTTGGTAATATATAAGCTAATAATGAAACCCTACCTGGTCATTATCCCTGCCTTCGGGCTCGGGTTGTAAGGGAGAAACCCTCCATGTCTGAATTCGAAGTTGGGCACTGTATAATGCTAGTTGCTTGGGTTGTGGTCACGTTGTTTTATTCCTTTGGTAGGATGGAAGTCCTCGGCTCTGCTATTGGCGTCTACTACAGTTTTATCTGTATCTAGGTCTCGTTGTTATCACCATTTTTGAGCCACCTGTTACTTACAGCTTTTCCACAGTCGCTGGTGTGAGTATGAGGCAGGGTTTCACTGTTGTTTTTATCCATGAAGTAGTTGTGTATTGGGTTTTGAAGTAAGCTCCCCGACTGGTTCATTCACAGCTTAGGGTTCTGTCTAGATTGTTGCCTTGTCGTGGCTGTCAATAGTGAGGTACTAGAAGTTTTCCCTTGCTCATTCAACTGACGAATGTAATGGGGTTTCGCTGCTGGTTCAACTTGTGGCTACCAGGTTTTCCACGGGTTGCATTCCTCTATTGGCTCAGGTAATATAAAATCGATGGTTTCACAGTGTTGTTCAATTTTGCAAAGAAATGTTTAGATTTACAATAGTATTAACAACTCTCGGCATTCGATAATGTGCAGGTCCTGCTGTTCCTGAAGGTGCACGGGATTTCATCTCCAGCGCTGGCTCCTCCGGGTAAGCCTGGTTATCCATGGCTGTCTCTCCCTTTGTTGGTTTTGCTGTGTTAGGGTTAAGTCTGGAAGGGACCTCCTGTGTAACGGGGTTGTTGTCTTTTTGGGTGACATGGATACTGTCGCGTGTATGAATCTGTTTGATTAATGGTTGATAGGGTTGTTACTTCGGCATGCCTACGGAGCACATACTACGGCTCAGTCTGTTATGAGGCCAGGGTTGTTATTGTTGTTGTATTTTCTATATGTAGGGTTTTTACCCACGCTGTATAAGCTAATAGTTACTGTAATGATAGGCCTGTCATGTGGCCGTGTATCATTCTGCGTTTTATTTAAATGAACAGAGTGTTTTAAATATAAGGATTTGTTTTGAGTTCTCATATACTTGCAAAGGATGATAACTCTGCTGTAGGTGAAACCATGTATTTGTCTCTCTGCGTTTTCTTTGATTTTGAATGTGTAGTAGAAAGAATGTTGATGTTTACTATCATTACTGTAATGGTTAATTAAAATAGGGTTAACCCTGGCGAGTTGAGAATTTTGGTGTTTTTGTTTTAAATAATAACTGTAACTGTGGATACCTGTACTGTGTATGCGAACTTCTATTGGTTCGATCTGATATATGAGGCATTTCCTTTCTCTTTGTTTTCAACCGGTCGACTTAATATGGTATGGCTATGGCCTTGTTAGGTTTGTTATCATTCTCAAGGAGAATTACTGATAATGAATTAAGTCTTATTTTAATAAATAACTATGAGGGTTTGTAACAGCCAACGATGGCTAAGCTCGTTGATAGCTTCTCTGCGTGTTAAGTTATTTGACTATAGATAGGACAACCTACAACAGAGCTGGGTATTTTATGCAATACAAGCTCGATAATGAACAGTAATTCTATGCTTCTGAATGGGATAATGAAATAGTGAAGTCTCTAAGTATTAGGACTTGGCCTCAAGCCAGTCAATACGTTTGTCTTGTTTTAAAACAACATTGTCAATTCTGTTGTGACAACATGGCTATAATATTATAA
Organism: Larix kaempferi; assembly: GCA_027924585.1. NCBI lineage: Eukaryota > Viridiplantae > Streptophyta > Pinopsida > Pinales > Pinaceae > Larix > Larix kaempferi. Next base: position 37,179,179 of record BSBM01000205.1, read on the forward strand.
TATTTGGTTTAAAAGAAACAAATAACAAATTTCAGTTTCTGTGTTTGTAATTGACTATGATTTTTTTTTATTTTTTTTTTTAATAAGATTGTATGGGAAGTTTTTAAACAATGAACCATCGTTGCAACCACATCTTCTAGATAAGCGATAACAGTCAATGATGTTCTGAGAATAGATAAATATAATGATATGAGTTTTGTTTTTCCTTTAGCTCGATATAAAGAATAACCTGTATCTATAGTTGACAGAAATAGGAAGCAGATATAAGCTGGTACATTGTTCTAAATAGATACAATTCCTGTACATTTCTCTATTGGTACAGTAAATCTAAAATTTATCTATGTGTCTGTTCTTATGATTGTTTTAATGAGTGTATTTCTGGAATAACTACTGTTTAATATTCTGTCTATTATTTAACTATTAATAGAAATTCTAGAAATAAATAACCATGATATTTGATTACTGTATTAGTAACGAATATATTCTGCATAGAATAATTACTCTATTTAAGTGATAATAGGAAAAATTCTAAGACACATGAGTTCTGCAAATGCTACCAAAAGACAATACAGAAAACTAATCTACTGAAATTAAATACAGTTCAAAACACAGTTGACATAATCCATTCTACATTTAAATTAATTAAACAAACAGCAGGAAGAGTGGCAGAACCTGTATCTCTGGTAGACAATAACAGCAATGGGAGGCTGTTCCTCCCTACCAATTCCTGGAGAGTGCCCAAACATCACTTCTCAGGACCCCCGAGCTTGCTCTGGTCTAACTGGATGGAACTAAGTACAGCCAACAATTCCCTCAGCCAAAACAGCTATACTGGAACCAAGTTACTGCAACTTCCTGACTCAAAACACTTCCTTACTGTTTTCCCACTTCCTCAATGGGACTCCTGAATAGCATTCACCTGAATGTATTCTCCCTCTAGAACAAATGCTGAACCCCCAGCTCAGTTCATTGAGTAGTATTTAAAAGATTGCCTAGGTCTTAGTTGGGTTAACTGTCATTAATGAGCCACCTGCTCAGATTCCACTTTCTTGGGGAATCATGACCCCAAAATATAGGGAAGTTGCCACCTGCAACTCAGGAAGTGTTTGAGGATGCTGCCACTTGTCTTTTGTCCTTCCACCTAATTCCATCCACCAGTTAGACCAGTAACCTCTTTTAACAGCTCTCCCATGCTGTTGTCTCCATAATTTATTTATTAATAATAATTATTCAGAATTTACATTCCATTTCTAGAGACTCTGCTGAGTCATCCATTCCTACTTAGCATTAAATTTAACATAATGTCTCAGGAATATTAATAAAATAATTATATTATTTTAATAAAATTGGGGTATGTGACATACACACCCCCTTAAAATGTAACATCGTCCTCGATGTTACTTATTCTTCTTCTTCAGCCACCTGCTGGAATAGATGGGGATATGCTTCCCGCATCTTACTTTCCAGCTCCCAGGTAGCTTCTTCAGGACTAAGGTTCTTCCATTGCACCTTCACTTGTCCAATTATGCGGTTCCGTAGAGTAATTTCCCTCCTCGCGAGGATACAATCCGGTTCCACCAGAACTTCCCCTTCTGGTTCTACCTGTACAATGTTCCAATCAATAACATGAGTAGCATCATGAACATACTTTTTCAAAACAGAGATATGAAAAACATTGTGTACTTTTAAATTTGGTGGTAATGCTAACTGATAAGCAACTTGACCGATTCTAGATAAAATTTCAAATGGACCACAGTAACGTGGTGCTAATTTTGCACAACTTCCTAATCTTAGGGAGCTCTTCTTTGGCCTTACCTTGATGAACACATGTTCACCTACCTGGAACTCTTTAGGAGTTCTTTTCAAATCTGCTTGACTCTTTTGCCGATCCTGGGCAATCTTCAAGTTCTCCTGCACTTGTTTCACAATCTGTTCCATTTCTTTCAATAAATCAGGTCCTAACACTAATCTATCTACTGGATTACTCCAAGAGATAGGAGTGTTGCATTTTCGTCCATACAAAATCTCAAAAGGACTAAACTTAGCTGATGATTGATAGCTGTTATTGTATGCGAATTCAGCTAAGTGTAAATAATCCTCCCACTTACCTGGTTGATCTTTAACATACATCCTTAACAGATCTTCTAATACTTGATTAACTCTTTCAGTTTGTCCGTCAGTCTGAGGATGGAAAGAGGTGCTGAAATTCAAAGTGGTGTTTAATCCTTTAAACAAGGATCTCCAAAAATTTCCTGTGAATTTAGGATCCCTGTCTGATATAATAACTTTTGGAATACTGTGTAACCGAAAAATCTGTTTTAAAAAGATATCTGCTATGTTTGCAGCCTTGTATGTGGTTTTAACAGGAATAAAGTGTGCTGATTTACTTAATTTGTCTACCACTACCATAATTGAATCATTCTGATGTTGATTTTTGGGTAAACCCGTAATGAAATCCAGGCTGATTATTTCCCATTTCCAGCTAGGAATAGGTAAAGGTTGCAGCAATCCAGCTGGATGTTGGTGTTCTGTTTTTACTTGTTGGCAGTCCAAACACCTAGCTAAATACTTAGCTGTTTCAGATTTCATGTTAGGCCAAAAATATTCTTTTCTCAACAGGGTGACGGTCTTTTGATAACCTGGATGCCCAGAGTAAGGGGTTTTATGAATTTCGTCTAAAATTAACAGCTTAACTTTAGGTGCATTAGGAATATACAGCCTATCTTTAAACAATAAAAATCCGTTTTCATTTAAACTATACCCTTTTATCAAACTTTCTGTGGGTTGTTCTTTGGCTGCAGTTTGTAAATGCTGATAATTTTCGTCTAATTTTATCCCTTCAGCCAGCTGTTCATTTAAGTCAAAGGTGTAAGTGCTGCTAGCTGATATAAAATTTAGCTTTGCATTTCTGCTCAAGGCATCAACCACCTTATTTTCCTTCCCTTTTATGTGTTGGATTTCAAAGTCGTATTCACTTAGGAATGCCAACCACCTGGCTTGTCTTGCATTTAAATTAGGCTGATCTAAAAGGTATTTCAGACCTTTGTTATCTGTTAGTAAAGTGAATTTTCTGCCTATTAGGTGGTGTCGCCACATCTTTAAAGCATGAATTACAGCAGCTAATTCTAGGTCATAAGTGGCATAATTCTTTTCATGGATTTTCAGCTTCCTAGATTCGTAAGCAATGACATGTCCTTCTTGAGTTAGCACTCCGCCTAAACCATCATTACAAGCGTCGGTGCAAACTACGAAATCTTTATTTGGGTCCGCTATTCTAAGAATAGGTGCAGTTGTCAATAAGGTCTTAAGTTTCTTGAAACTTTCTTCACACTTCGCATTCCAATCAAACTTCTTGCCTTTCTTTTGCAAAGAAGTGATTGGGTTGGCTATTTTTGAAAAGCCTTCAATAAACCTCCGGTAGTAACCGGTAATCCCCATGAAAGATCTAACGTCCGTCACATCTTTAGGTACTGGCCATTCTTCAATCGCCCGAATCTTTTCGGGATCCACTGAAATCCCTTCCTTAGTGACTACATGTCCTAAGTACTGGATTTCGTCTTTGAAGAAGTCACACTTACTGAATTTCGCAAAGAGCTGTTGTTCTCTCAGTTCTTGTAAGACTATTCGTAAGTGTTCTTTATGCTCCTCCTCACTCTTAGAATAGACTAAAATGTCGTCGATGAATACGACAACAAATTTATCCAAATACTTATGCATTATGTTGTTCATTAAGCACATAAAAAAAGCTGGGGCATTAGTAAGCCCAAATGGCATTACGACAAATTCGTAATGTCCGTACCTTGTTCTAAAGGCTGTTTTGAAAATGTCTTCTTCTTTAATTCTTACCTGATGATAACCCGATCTCAGATCGATCTTGGAGAATACCGTAGCTCCACGTAGCTGATCAAACAGATCATCAATACGAGGTAACGGATACCTGTTTTTGATTGTCATCTTGTTTAGTTGACGATAATCTATGCAAAGTCGCATAGTTCCGTCCTTCTTTTTAACGAAAATCACTGGTGCTCCCCAAGGGGATACACTGGGTCGAATATAGTTCTTGTCTATTAACTCCTTTAACTGAGTTTTCAACTCGTTAAGCTCCAAGATATTCATACGATACGGGGCTTTTGAACTGGGAACAGCACCTGGTACCAGCTCAATTGTAAAGTCTAGCTCCCTCTTGGGAGGCAATTCTGGGATTTCCTCAGGAAAAACGTCAATAAATTCATTGACTACAGGGATGTTCTCTACTGTTTTCTGGTTGCTTTCAGACTTATCTGTCTCATCTGTAATAGTTACAGCATAGGTCTTGCACCCTTTTCTGACTTCTCTTTTAAGTTGTAAGGCAGAAATCTGCCTAACTATTGTTTTCCTAGGGATACCCCTGACAGTTACAGGCTGTCCACTACTGTTTACACACCTAAAAGTTTTGTCGAAACAGTTTAAAACGACCCTATGTTGTTCCAACCAGTCCATTCCGATAAGTATGTCATAAGAGCCAAGTGGTAAGATGTTCAGTTTAACTGTAGTTCTAAAATCGTTCATGTTTAAGATGCATTCTTTTACATAACAGTTTACTTTCCTCTTTGCCCCAGTAGCTAGTTGTACAGACCAAGAATTATCAAATCTTTCAACAGTCAAATTACATTTTTCTACCAGCTGAGGTGAAATATAACTAAGACTAGCACCTGGATCTATTAAAATAGTAACAGGGGTTTTGTTAATCATACCTCCTACTTCCACCATGGAAGTTTGGTAGTCAGCCTGGCGGTTTTCCAACGCTGCATTGATTCGGGGCATAGTTCCTGCAAAATCCCCAACTGTCATTTCATCTTGCACAGTATGAATATTGCTGATTTGTTTCTTTCTGTTTGGGCAGACTGAAGCATAATGTGGCCCATTACACTCCCAGCACTTGACAGGTTCTTTTCGCTCAAAGTTTTTAGTGTAGTTTCCATGGTTATTAGGAGTCTCCTTGTTGTTTTTGTAATTGTTGGAATGGCTGAAAGCTCTGTTTTTGTTTCCCTGGAAGCTTTTACCATTGAAGTGGTTTCCGTTTTTGCCATTCTTGAAACTTTTATGAGAGACAAACTCCTTTTTCTTGTACTCCATCTGATTGCTGTTCTTTTTGGCTTTCCAGCTGGCTATCCCCTCTTTCTTTTTATTCTGTTCATAACAGAAATTGGCCTTGCGCATAGCTTCTTCCAGTGTTTTGGGGTTATCATATTCAATTCTGTCCTTGATATGATAGGGCAGACAACTAAGAAACCGATGTATTTTTGGTTTCTTTTCAACAAAATACGGTACATACCGCAACAGACTTAAGAATTTACTGTTTAAGTCCTTCATTGTCATAGATCCGAGCTTTAGTTCATAAAATTCCTTGGCCCTCTCCTCATAATACTGTTCGGACAGGAATTTCTTCTTGAAGTATCTTTTAAAGGTACTCCAATTAACTTCTCTTTCTTTAATCCCCTTGACCCTTTTCATATCTTGCCACCATATGTCTGCCTTTCCCGAGAGGTTGTAGATGGCCATTCGTGCCTTCAGCTGATTTGAGTAGTTATAGATCTGAAAATATTTTCTCATCCCAGATAACCAAGATTCTGCCTCTTCTCCAGTTTCAGATTCTCCATTGAAAGTTGGGGGCTTTATCTTCTTAAACTCCCCGGAAATCTCTTCATAAGGCCTGTACTTTTTCCTTCGGTTATGCAGCTCAATTTCACTGCTGTCACTGCTAGTGTGATAACTGGGTTGTCCCTTTCTTTCTTCAGATGATGAACTGCTGTCGGATTTAGTTGGCTTTGTCCTTTTTGACCCTTTTTGATGACTAACTTCTTCTGAGTCAGCTCGTTTGCTCCTTCCTTCAGTCTGAAATTTTTCTATCAATAGCTGATTTAACTGCTCCTGGGTCTTTAGAATCCTTTCATTATCCTTCTTGACTGTTTCCATCTCTGTCTTTAATCCTCTTATGGTCTGCATCAGCTCAGTTGTGTGAGCAATTACTTCTTCTGTCTCAGATTCTCTTGACATCTGTCTTGTCACTGCATTTGGAGATTCCTCCTCAGTGTATTCTCCCAGTTTTTCCATACCTGTCTGAAAAATTCAGAAAAAGGAAATTTTCTATTCTCTTCATGAAACCGAAATATATGTTAGTACTTTATATATTTAAAAATTTTCTTTTATGGTCACTGTTTTGCGGAAGTTAGCGGAGTCACATCCAAGCCTAGTGTCTGAACCATGCTCTGATACCACATGTCATAACCCGCAAATTTCTGAAAAATTTAAAAATTTTTATTATAACAATAAATGTTAATTAATTTCATTCCTGGTCCTGTTTAATTTCAGTAACTAATCATAATCTTATTTAAAAGATTCTGTCTTAATACAAATGTGATTTTTATGATTTTAAATGTTGACTGTTTTCGTTTCAAACTGCAAAGGGAGAGCTAGCCATAGCTAACTGGCTTACTTAGCTTACGAGCTAATGTATAATTTGTCTTTGTTCGCAGGTACACCGGTGAAGTATGGATCACTGTAATTTAATATTTGGTAAGCATCAAACTCCTTTCCCTGCACTATAAAAAAAAAAACTTAAAGAAGATCTATTTACTATTACTGGTTGTTGTGTAAGACAGTAAAGTTCTTTTCATGAAATTATACTTGAAATAAGATTGATAGTCTGCCTCGACATGATGTCTCTTATCCGGGATAGTATCGTCAGGTTTCGTGATGAATTACAATGTTTCCGTTATATCCATTGTGTTATGAACATGACTCTATGTTAATGCTGTAACTATCACTGGAACAATTGTTTGTATCATGTTTAATGTCTGCATAAGGTGACGTTAGCGTCATGTGATATATTGTCAACTATTATCGGTGATTACTGCTGTATTCACGTGTTATTGGAATTGTGATGCTTCTAGCGTTGTTCCATTTTATTCATCTATTTTTCAAAGTCCAACGTCTACTTAGTATTATTATTTAACTTATGTCATCTAACTGTGCCTTGTTTTTAAACCATGTTCATGGTATGGACCTGTAGATGAGTTTATATTTAAACATCGTAATAATAGAGATTGTTACTCTAATTGTTGATTGTTTAACAATAATATCGGGAGAATTATGATAATAGGACTTAATAACCAGGGTGTATCCCATCATATGGTTATGGTAACATTTCAATGTCTTGAATGATGTGGAGTTCTCTTTTGAAAATTTGACTACATCATTGTTTTAAATGATTGTAGGTAAAAATATGATGCGCCATTGACATTATCGATGGCTTGGTTTTAATATAAAAACAATACAATGGTTGTGTAACAATCAAAATGTTTTCCATACGTTGGACAAGGTTTACATCCATGCATATGATTTTAAAATCGGTGAACAATGATTCGAAATGAACTATATGAACTCGACCCATGTTACGTTGATAAATTTCATTGCTACGTGGTTGACTCTCCTCCTTGCGTTTGGTAATATATAAGCCAATAATGAAACCCTACCTGGTCATTATCCCTGCCTTCGGGCTCGGGTTGTAAGGGAGAAACCCTCCATGTCTGAATTCGAAGTTGGGCACTGTATAATGCTAGTTGCTTGGGTTGTGGTCACGTTGTTTTATTCCTTTGGTAGGATGGAAGTCCTCGGCTCTGCTATTGGCGTCTACTACAGTTTTATCTGTATCTAGGTCTCGTTGTTATCACCATTTTTGAGCCACCTGTTACTTACAGCTTTTCCACAGTCGCTGGTGTGAGTATGAGGCAGGGTTTCACTGTTTTTTTTATCCATGAAGTATTTGTGTATTGGGTTTTGAAGTAAGCTCCCCGACTGGTTCATTCACAGCTTAGGGTTCTGTCTAGATTGTTGCCTTGTCGTGGCTGTCAATAGTGAGGTACTGGAAGTTTTCCCTTGCTCATTCAACTGACGAATGTAATGGGGATTCGCTGCTGGTTCAACTTGTGGCTACCAGGTTGTCCACGGGTTGCATTCCTCTATTGGCTCAGGTAATATAAAATCGATGGTTTCACAGTGTTGTTCAATTTTGCAAAGAAATGTTTAGATTTACAATAGTATTAACAACTCTCGGCATTCGATAATGTGCAGGTCCTGCTGTTCCTGAAGGTGCACGGGGTTTCATCTCCAGCGCTGGATCCTCCGGGTAAGCCTGGTTATCCACGGCTGTCTCTCCCTTTGTTGGTTTTGTTGTGTTAGGGTTAAGTCTGGAAGGGACCTCCTGTGTAACGGGGTTGTTGTCTTTTTGGGTGACATGGATACTGTCGCATGTATGAATCTGTTTGATTAATGGTTGATAGGATTGTTACTTCGGCATGCCTACGGAGCACATACTACGGCTCAGTCTGTTATGAGGCCAGGGTTGTTATTGTTGTTGTATTTTCTATATGTAGGGTTTTTACCCACGCTGTATAAGCTAATAGTTACTGTAATGATAGGCCTGTCATGTGGCCGTGTATCATTCTGCGTTTTATTTAAATGAACAGAGTGTTTTAAATATAAGGATTTGTTTTGAGTTCTCATATACTTGCAAAGGATGATAACTCTGCTGTAGGTGAAACCATGTATTTGTCTCTCTGCGTTTTCTTTGATTTTGAATGTGTAGTAGAAAGAATGTTGATGTTTACTATCATTACTGTAATGGTTAATTAAAATAGGGTTAACCCTGGCGAGTTGAGAATTTTGGTGTTTTTGTTTTAAATAATAACTGTAACTGTGGATACCTGTACTGTGTATGCGAACTTCTATTGGTTCGATCTGATATATGAGGCATTTCCTTTCTCTTTGTTTTCAACCGGTCGACTTAATATGGTATGGCTATGGCCGTGTTAGGTTTGTTATCATTCTCAAGGAGAATTACTGATAATGAATTAAGTCTTATTACAATAAATAACTATGAGGGTTTGTAACAGCCAACGATGGCTAAGCTCGTTGATAGCTTCTCTGCGTGTTAAGTTATTTGACTATAGATAGGACAACCTACAACAGAGCTGGGTATTTTATGCAATACAAGCTCGATAATGAACAGTAATTCTATGCTTCTGAATGGGATAATGAAATAGTGAAGTCTCTAAGTATTAGGACTTGGCCTCGAGCCAGTCAATACGTTTGTCTTGTTTTAAAACAACACTGTCAATTCTGTTGTGACAACATGGCTATAATATTATAATATTTGGTTTAAAAGAAACAAATAACAAATTTCAGTTTCTGTGTTTGTAATTGACTATGATTTTTTTTTATTTTTTTTTGAATAAGATTGTATGGGAAGTTTTTAAACAATGAACCATTGTTGCAACCACATCTTCTGGATAAGCGATAACAGTCAATGATGTTCTGAGAATAGATAAATATAATGATATGAGTTTTGTTTTTCCTTTAGCTCGATATAAAGAATAACATGTATCTATAGTTGACAGAAATAGGAAGCAGATATAAGCTGGTACATTGTTCTAAATAGATACAATTCCTGTACATTTCTCTATTGGTACAGTAAATCTAAAATTTATCTATGTGTCTGTTCTTATGATTGTTTTAATGAGTGTATTTCTGGAATAACTACTGTTTAATATTCTGTCTATTATTTAACTATTAATAGAAATTCTAGAAATAAATAACCATGATATTTGATTACTGTATTAGTAACGAATATATTCTGCATAGAATAATTACTCTATTTAAGTGATAATAGGAAAAATTCTAAGACACATGAGTTCTGCAAATGCTACCAAAAGACAATACAGAAAACTAATCTACTGAAATTAAATACAGTTCAAAACACAGTTGACATAGTCCATTCTACATTTAAATTAATTAAACAAACAGCAGGAAGAGTGGCATAACCTGTATCTCTGGTAGACAATAACAGCAATGGGAGGTTGTTCCTCCCTACCAATTCCTGGAGAGTGCCCAAACAGCACTTCTCAGGACCCCCGAGCTTGCTCTGGTCTAACTTGATGGAACTAAGTACAGCCAACAATTCCCTCAGCCAAAACAGCTATACTGAAACCAAGTTACTGCAACTTCCTGACTCAAAACACTTCCTTACTGTTTTCCCACTTCCTCAATGGGACTCCTGAATAGCATTCACCTGAATGTATTCTCCCTCTAGAACAAATGCTGAACCCCCAGCTCAGTTCATTGAGTAGTATTTAAAAGATTGCCTAGGTCTTAGTTGGGTTAACTGTCATTAATGAGCCACCTGCTCAGATTCCACTTTCTTGGGGAATCATGACCCCAAAATATAGGGAAGTTGCCACCTGCAACTCAGGAAGTGTTTGAGGATGCTGCCACTTGTCTTTTGTCCTTCCACCTAATTCCATCCACCAGTTAGACCAATAACCTCTTTTAACAGCTCTCCCATGCTGTTGTCTCCATAATTTATTTATTAATAATAATTATTCAGAATTTACATTCCATTTCTAGAGACTCTGCTGAGTCATCCATTCCTACTTAGCATTAAATTTAACATAATGTCTCAGGAATATTAATAAAATAATTACATTATTTTAATAAAATTGGGGTATGTGACATACACACCCCCTTAAAATGTAACATCGTCCTCGATGTTACTTATTCTTCTTCTTCAGCCACCTGCTGGAATAGATGGGGATATGCTTCCCGCATCTTACTTTCCAGCTCCCAGGTAACTTCTTCAGGACTAAGGTGCTTCCATTGCACCTTCACTTGTCCAATTATGCGGTTCCATAGAGTAATTTCCCTCCTCGCGAGGATACAATCCGGTTCCACCAGAACTTCCCCTTCTGGTTCTACCTGTACAATGATCCAATCAATAACATGAGTAGCATCATGAACATACTTTTTCAAAACAGAGATATGAAAAACATTGTGTACTTTTAAATTTGGTGGTAATGCTAACTGATAAGCAACTTGACCGATTCTAGATAAAATTTCAAATGGACCACAGTAACGTGGTGCTAATTTTGCACAACTTCCTAATCTTAGGGAGCTCTTCTTTGGCCTTACCTTGATGAACACATGTTCACCTACTTGGAACTCTTTAGGAGTTCTTTTCAAATCTGCTTGACTCTTTTGCCGATCCTGGGCAATCTTCAAGTTCTCCTGCACTTGTTTCACAATCTGTTCCATTTCTTTCAATAAATCAGGTCCTAACACTAATCTATCTACTGGATTACTCCAAGAGATAGGAGTGTTGCATTTTCGTCCATACAAAATCTCAAAAGGACTAAACTTAGCTGATGATTGATAGCTGTTATTGTATGCGAATTCAGCTAAGTGTAAATAATCCTCCCACTTACCTGGTTGATCTTTAACATACATCCTTAACAGATCTTCTAATACTTGATTAACTCTTTCAGTTTGTCCGGCAGTCTGAGGATGGAAAGAGGTGCTGAAATTCAAAGTGGTGTTTAATCCTTTAAACAAGGATCTCCAAAAATTTCCTGTGAATTTAGGATCCCTGTCTGATATAATAACTTTTGGAATACCGTGTAACCGAAAAATCTGTTTTAAAAAGATATCTGCTATGTTTGCAGCCTTGTATGTGGTTTTAACAGGAATAAAGTGTGCTGATTTACTTAATTTGTCTACCACTACCATAATTGAATCATTCTGATGTTGATTTTTGGGTAAACCCGTAATGAAATCCAGGCTGATTATTTCCCATTTCCAGCTAGGAATAGGTAAAGGTTGCAGCAATCCAGCTGGATGTTGGTGTTCTGTTTTTACTTGTTGGCAGTCCAAACACCTAGCTAAATACTCAGCTGTTTCAGATTTCATGTTAGGCCAAAAATATTCTTTTCTCAACAGGGTGACGGTCTTTTGATAGCCTGGATGCCCAGAGTAAGGGGTTTTATGAATTTCGTCTAAAATTAACAGCTTAACTTTAGGTGCATTAGGAATATACAGCCTATCTTTAAACAATAAAAATCCGTTTTGATTTAAACTATACCCTTTTATCAAACTTTCTGTGGGTTGTTCTTTGGCTGCAGTTTGTAAATGCTGATAATTTTTGTCTAATTTTATCCCTTCAGCCAGCTATTCATTTAAGTCAGAGGTGTAAGTGCTGCTAGCTGATATAAAATTTAGCTTTGCATTTCTGCTCAAGGCATCAGCCACCTTATTTTCCTTCCCTTTTATGTGTTGGATTTCAAAGTCGTATTCACTTAGGAATGCCAACCACCTGGCTTGTCTTGCATTTAAATTAGGCTGATCTAAAAGGTATTTCAGACCTTTGTTATCTGTTAGTAAAGTGAATTTTCTGCCTATTAGGTGGTGTCGCCACATCTTTAAAGCATGAATTACAGCAGCTAATTCTAGGTCATAAGTGGCATAATTCTTTTCATGGATTTTCAGCTTCCTAGATTCGTAAGCAATGACATGTCCTTCTTGAGTCAGCACTCCGCCTAAACCATCATTACAAGCGTCGGTGCAAACTACGAAATCTTTATTTGGGTCCGCTATTCTAAGAATAGGTGCAGTTGTCAATAAGGTCTTAAGTTTCTTGAAACTTTCTTCACACTTCGCATTCCAATCAAACTTCTTGCCTTTCTTTTGCAAAGAAGTGATTGGGTTGACTATTTTTGAAAAGCCTTCAATAAACCTCCGGTAGTAACCGGTAATCCCCATGAAAGATCTAACGTCCGTCACATCTTTAGGTACTAGCCATTCTTCAATCGCCCGAATCTTTTCGGGATCCACTGAAATCCCTTCCTTAGTGACTACATGTCCTAAGTACTGGATTTCGTCTTTGAAGAAGTCACACTTACTGAATTTCGCAAAGAGCTGTTGTTCTCTCAGTTCTTGTAAGACTATTCGTAAGTGTTCTTTATGCTCCTCCTCACTCTTAGAATAGACTAAAATGTCGTCGATGAATACGACAACAAATTTATCCAAATACTTATGCATTATGTTGTTCATTAAGCACATAAAAACAGCTGGGGCATTAGTAAGCCCAAATGGCATTACGACAAATTCGTAATGTCCGTACCTTGTTCTAAAGGCTATTTTGAAAATGTCTTCTTCTTTAATTCTTACCTGATGATAACCTGATCTCAGATCGATCTTGGAGAATAACGTAGCTCCACGTAGCTGATCAAACAGATCATCAATACGAGGTAACGGATACCTGTTTTTGATTGTCATCTTGTTTAGTTGACGATAATCTATGCAAAGTCGCATAGTTCCGTCCTTCTTTTTAACGAAAATCACTGGTGCTCCCCAAGGGGATACACTGGGTCGAATATAGTTCTTGTCTATTAACTCCTTTAACTGAGTTTTCAACTCGTTAAGCTCCAAGATATTCATACGATACGGGGCTTTTGAACTGGGAACAGCACCTGGTACCAGCTCAATTGTAAAGTCTAGCTCCCTCTTGGGAGGCAATTCTGGGATTTCCTCAGGAAAAACGTCAATAAATTCATTGACTACAGGGATGTTCTCTACTGTTTTCTGGTTGCTTTCAGACTTATCTGTCTCATCTGTAATAGTTACAGCATAGGTCTTGCACCCTTTTCTGACTGCTCTTTTAAGTTGTAAGGCAGAAATCTGCCTAACTACTATTTTCCTAGGGATACCCCTGACAGTTACAGGCTGTCCACTACTGTTTACACACCTAAAAGTTTTGTCGAAACAGTTTAAAACGACCCTATGTTGTTCCAACCAGTCCATTCCGATAAGTATGTCATAAGAGCCAAGTGGTAAGATGTTCAGTTTAACTGTAGTTCTAAAATCGTTCATGTTGAAGATGCATTCTTTTACATAACAGTTTACTTTCCTCTTTGCCCCAGTAGCTAGTTGTACAGACCAAGAATTATCAAATCTTTCAACAGTCAAATTACATTTTTCTACCAGCTGAGGTGAAATATAACTAAGACTAGCACCTGGATCTATTAAAATAGTAACAGGGGTTTTGTTAATCATACCTCCTACTTCCACCATGGAAGTTTGGTAGTCAGCCTGGCGGTTTTCCAACGCTGCATTGATTCGGGGCATAGTTCCTGCAAAATCCCCAACTGTCATTTCATCTTGCACAGTATGAATATTGCTGATTTGTTTCTTTCTGTTTGGGCAGACTAAAGCATAATGTGGCCCATTACACTCCCAGCACTTGACAGGTTCTTTTCGCTCAAATTTTTTAGTGTAGTTTCCATGGTTATTAGGAGTCTCCTTGCTGTTTTTGTAATTGTTGGAATGGCTGACAGCTCCGTTTTTGTTTCCCTGGAAGCTTTTACCATTGAAGTGGTTTCCGTTTTTGCCATTCTTGAAACTTTTATGAGAGACAAACTCCTTTTTCTTGTACTCCATCTGATTGCTGTTCTTTTTGGCTTTCCAGCTGGCTATCCCCTCTTTCTTTTTATTCTGTTCATAACAGAAATTGGCCTTGCGCATAGCTTCTTCCAGTGTTTTGGGGTTATCATATTCAATTCTGTCCTTGATATGATAGGGCAGACAACTAAGAAACCGCTGTATTTTTGGTTTCTCTTCAACAAAATACGGTACATACTGCAACAGACTTAAGAATTTACTGTTTAAGTCCTTCATTGTCATAGATCCGAGCTTTAGTTCATAAAATTCCTTGGCCCTCTCCTCATAATACTGTTCGGACAGGAATTTCTTCTTGAAGTATCTTTTAAAGGTACTCCAATTAACTTCTCTTTCTTTAATCCCCTTGACCCTTTTCAGATCTTGCCACCATATGTCTGCCTTTCCCGAGAGGTTGTAGATGGCCATTCGTGCCTTCAGCTGATTTGAGTAGTTATAGATCTGAAAATATTTTCTCATCCCAGATAACCAAGATTCCGCCTCTTCTCCAGTTTCAGATTCTCCATTGAAAGTTGGGGGCTTTATCTTCTTAAACTCCCCGGAAATCTCTTCATAAGGCCTGTACTTTTTCCTTCGGTTATGCAGCTCAATTTCACTGCTGTCACTGCTAGTGTGATAACTGGGTTGTCCCTTTCTTTCTTCAGATGATGAACTGCTGTCGGATTTAGCTGGCTTTGTCCTTTTTGACCCTTTCTGATGACTAACTTCTTCTGAGTCAGCTCGTTTGCTCCTTCCTTCAGTCTGAAATTTTTCTATCAATAGCTGATTTAACTGCTCCTGGGTCTTTAGAATCCTTTCATTATCCTTCTTGACTGTTTCCATCTCTGTCTTTAATCCTCTTATGGTCTGCATCAGCTCAGTTGTGTGAGCAATTACTTCTTCTGTCTCAGATTCTCTTGACATCTGTCTTGTCACTGCATTTGGAGATTCCTCCTCAGTGTATTCTCCCAGTTTTTCCATACCTGTCTGAAAAATTTAGAAAAAGGAAATTTTCTGTTCTCTTCATGAAACCGAAATATATGTTAGTACTTTATATATTTAAAAATTTTCTTTTATGGTCACTGTTTTGCGGAAGTTAGCGGAGTCACATCCAAGCCTAGTGTCTGAACCATGCTCTGATACCACATGTCATAACCCGCAAATTTCTGAAAAATTTAAAAAAATTTATTATAACAATAAATGTTAATTAATTTCATTCCTGGTCCTATTTAATTTCAGTAACTAATCATAATCTTATTTAAAAGATTCTGTCTTAATACAAATGTGATTTTTATGATTTTAAATGTTGACTGTTTTCGTTTCAAACTGCAAAGGGAGAGCTAGCCATAGCTAACTGGCTTACTTAGCTTACGAGCTAATGTATAATTTGTCTTTGTTCGCAGGTACACCGGTGAAGTATGGATCACTGTAATTTAATATTTGGTAAGCATCAAACTCCTTTCCCTGCACTATAAAAAAAAAAACTTAAAGAAGATCTATTTACTATTACTGGTTGTTGTGTAAGACAGTAAAGTTCTTTTCATGAAATTATACTTGAAATAAGATTGATAGTCTGCCTCGACATGATGTCTCTTATCCGGGATAGTATCGTCAGGTTTCGTGATGAATTACAATGTTTCCGTTATATCCATTGTGTTATGAACATGACTCTATGTTAATGCTGTAACTATCACTGGAACAATTGTTTGTATCATGTTTAATGTCTGCATAAGGTGACGTTAGCGTCATGTGATATATTGTCAACTATTATCGGTGATTACTGCTGTATTCACGTGTTATTGGAATTGTGATGCTTCTAGCGTTGTTCCATTTTATTCATCTATTTTTCAAAGTCCAACGTCTACTTAGTATTATTATTTAACTTATGTCATCTAACTGTGCCTTGTTTTTAAACCATGTTCATGGTATGGACCTGTAGATGAGTTTATATTTAAACATCGTAATAATAGAGATTGTTACTCTAATTGTTGATTGTTTAACAATAATATCGGGAGAATTATGATAATAGGACTTAATAACCAGGGTGTATCCCATCATATGGTTATGGTAACATTTCAATGTCTTGAATGATGTGGAGTTCTCTTTTGAAAATTTGACTACATCATTGTTTTAAATGATTGTAGGTAAAAATATGATGCGCCATTGACATTATCGATGGCTTGGTTTTAATATAAAAACAATACAATGGTTGTGTAACAATCAAAATGTTTTCCATACGTTGGACAAGGTTTACATCCATGCATATGATTTTAAAATCGGTGAACAATGATTCGAAATGAACTATATGAACTCGACCCATGTTACGTTGATAAATTTCATTGCTACGTGGTTGACTCTCCTCCTTGCGTTTGGTAATATATAAGCCAATAATGAAACCCTACCTGGTCATTATCCCTGCCTTCGGGCTCGGGTTGTAAGGGAGAAACCCTCCATGTCTGAATTCGAAGTTGGGCACTGTATAATGCTAGTTGCTTGGGTTGTGGTCACGTTGTTTTATTCCTTTGGTAGGATGGAAGTCCTCGGCTCTGCTATTGGCGTCTACTACAGTTTTATCTGTATCTAGGTCTCGTTGTTATCACCATTTTTGAGCCACCTGTTACTTACAGCTTTTCCACAGTCGCTGGTGTGAGTATGAGGCAGGGTTTCACTGTTTTTTTTATCCATGAAGTAGTTGTGTATTGGGTTTTGAAGTAAGCTCCCCGACTGGTTCATTCACAGCTTAGGGTTCTGTCTAGATTGTTGCCTTGTCGTGGCTATCAATAGTGAGGTACTGGAAGTTTTCCCTTTCTCATTCAACTGACGAATGTAATGGGGTTTCACTGCTGGTTCAACTTGTGGCTACCAGGTTGTCCACGGGTTGCATTCCTCTATTGGCTCAGGTAATATAAAATCGATGGTTTCACAGTGTTGTTCAATTTTGCAAAGAAATTTTTAGATTTACAATAGTATTAACAACTCTCGGCATTCGATAATGTGCAGGTCCTGCTGTTCCTGAAGGTGCACGAGGTTTCATCTCCAGCGCTGGCTCCTCCGGGTAAGCCTGGTTATCCACGGCTGTCTCTCCCTTTGTTGGTTTTGTTGTGTTAGGGTTAAGTCTGGAAGGGACCTCCTGTGTAACGGGGTTGTTGTCTTTTTGGGTGACATGGATACTGTCGCGTGTATGAATCTGTTTGATTAATGGTTGATAGGGTTGTTACTTCGGCATGCCTACGGAGCACATACTACGGCTCAGTCTGTTATGAGGCCAGGGTTGTTATTGTTGTTGTATTTTCTATATGTAGGGTTTTTACCCACGCTGTATAAGCTAATAGTTACTGTAATGATAGGCCTGTCATGTGGCCGTGTATCATTCTGCGTTTTATTTAAATGAACAGAGTGTTTTAAATATAAGGATTTGTTTTGAGTTCTCATATACTTGCAAAGGATGATAACTCTGCTGTAGGTGAAACCATGTATTTGTCTCTCTGCGTTTTCTTTGATTTTGAATGTGTAGTAGAAAGAATGTTGATGTTTACTATCATTACTGTAATGGTTAATTAAAATAGGGTAAACCCTGGCGAGTTGAGAATTTTGGTGTTTTTGTTTTAAATAATAACTGTAACTGTGGATACCTGTACTGTGTATGCGAACTTCTATTGGTTCGATCTGATATATGAGGCATTTCCTTTCTCTTTGTTTTCAACCGGTCGACTTAATATGGTATGGCTATGGCTGTGTTAGGTTTGTTATCATTCTCAAGGAGAATTACTGATAATGAATTAAGTCTTATTACAATAAATAACTATGAGGGTTTGTAACAGCCAACGATGGCTAAGCTCGTTGATAGCTTCTCTGCGTGTTAAGTTATTTGACTATAGATAGGACAACCTACAACAGAGCTGGGTATTTTATGCAATACAAGCTCGATAATGAACAGTAATTCTATGCTTCTGAATGGGATAATGAAATAGTGAAGTCTCTAAGTATTAGGACTTGGCCTCGAGCCAGTCAATACGTTTGTCTTGTTTTAAAACAACACTGTCAATTCTGTTGTGACAACATGGCTATAATATTATAATATTTGGTTTAAAAGAAACAAATAACAAATTTCAGTTTCTGTGTTTGTAATTGACTATGATTTTTTTTTTTTTTTTTTTTGTTGAATAAGATTGTATGGGAAGTTTTTAAACAATGAACCATTGTTGCAACCACATCTTCTGGATAAGCGATAACAGTCAATGATGTTCTGAGAATAGATAAATATAATGATATGAGTTTTGTTTTTCCTTTAGCTCGATATAAAGAATAACCTGTATCTATGGTTGACAGAAATAGGAAGCAGATATAAGCTGGTACATTGTTCTAAATAGATACAA
Source organism: Larix kaempferi (assembly GCA_027924585.1). NCBI lineage: Eukaryota > Viridiplantae > Streptophyta > Pinopsida > Pinales > Pinaceae > Larix > Larix kaempferi. The sequence goes on from BSBM01000205.1 coordinate 37,197,856, forward strand.
TTCCTGTACATTTCTCTATTGGTACAGTAAATCTAAAATTTATCTATGTGTCTGTTCTTATGATTGTTTTAATGAGTGTATTTCTGGAATAACTACTGTTTAATATTCTGTCTATTATTTAACTATTAATAGAAATTCTAGAAATAAATAACCATGATATTTGATTACTGTATTAGTAACGAATATATTCTGCATAGAATAATTACTCTATTTAAGTGATAATAGGAAAAATTCTAAGACACATGAGTTCTGCAAATGCTACCAAAAGACAATACAGAAAACTAATCTACTGAAATTAAATACAGTTCAAAACACAGTTGACATAGTCCATTCTACATTTAAATTAATTAAACAAACAGCAGGAAGAGTGGCAGAACCTGTATCTCTGGTAGACAATAATAGCAATGGGAGGTTGTTCCTCCCTACCAATTCCTGGAGAGTGCCCAAACAGCACTTCTCAAGACCCCCGAGCTTGCTCTGGTCTAACTGGCTGGAACTAAGTACAGCCAACAATTCCCTCAGCCAAAACAGCTATACTGGAACCAAGTTACTGCAACTTCCTGACTCAAAACACTTCCTTACTGTTTTCCCACTTCCTCAATGGGACTCCTGAATAGCATTCACCTGAATGTATTCTCCCTCTAGAACAAATGCTGAACCCCCAGCTCAGTTCATTGAGTAGTATTTAAAAGATTGCCTAGGTCTTATTTGGGTTAACTGTCATTAATGAGCCACCTGCTCAGATTCCACTTTCTTGGGGAATCATGACCCCAAAATATAGGGAAGTTGCCACCTGCAACTCAGGAAGTGTTTGAGGATGCTGCCACTTGTATTTTGTCCTTCCACCTAATTCCATCCACCAGTTAGACCAGTAACCTCTTTTAACAGCTCTCCCATGCTGTTGTCTCCATAATTTATTTATTAATAATAATTATTCAGAATTTACATTCCATTTCTAGAGACTCTGCTGAGTCATCCATTCCTACTTAGCATTAAATTTAACATAATGTCTCAGGAATATTAATAAAATAATTACATTATTTTAATAAAATTGGGGTATGTGACATATCAGGTGGGGTCCATTGACCTCATGTGATGTCACCTAGAGTCACCCAATAATTGCATGTCAACTATAAAAATTCAAATTTGGATCGACTATTAAAAGCGAAATATTGAAATTATTTTTTTATCATCACTGCTGGGAAGGAAAATAAAAGGATACACCTATGTGTATCTGGAATTCGGGCCAGCATCACTACTTGGTACATGAATACGTACACAAGATTTCACACTCCAGGTAATTTTTCCTATTTCTTTTCACTATTTACATTTGCATAAAATATTTTTTTACTCTCCTGGTAGTTTCCCTACCTCTGTTCATTTACCCTCAGGCTCTCAATAGTAAATTTGCAAATAACCTCCTAATATAAAGATAATCCTCCAGATCCCATAAGCTTAAGTTATGAGAACCTGTATGACCATGAGGTGGACGTCTTTGACACTATCACATCCAAATCAGACCCCCACACATTCTACATGAAGTCCATTATAGCTTCTCTTTCAACTTAGATCAATGTAACCTCTAGTAAAAAATCTAGCCCAATTTGTCTACCCCCATCTAGTGTACTTTCTTGAGTTTACCACCAGGTGCTCAGTACGATACTCATAAAAAAATGAGTCATCCTCTCTACAAATCACTCCAAAACCTTACGTATAATATTTGGAGATGCCCTGGAGAAGATGTGGTGTTTCCCATATCTTATTGCATTACAACCCTTGCATGAAGAATCCCTTTCTGAGTCTTATCAATCCATGACACCGATGGAAAGAGAACATGTATTATACAAAAATCTAAAAGAGGAGTTTCCAATCTCCACCACACCTCCTCCTTACGCAGTTGTAAATTTCTCAAAAAATTCCAAGATATCCATAACCCTAATTTCCACATTACTAGAGTATGATTATGACACAGTTGTCGATGACACAATCCTAGGTCTTCTACGCCTACTAACTTCAGTTGTCAAGGTTATGCCCTAAGGTTTAATCTCTGTAATTACCTATCCAAATATATTCACATTCAATTGTTAGAGTTTCCTTCTATTGAGAACTTTAGATATCCTACCTACCTATTCTACATGTTTTTACGCTAGATATATCATCACTTTAAACGTATGAATATGATAGTTAGACACCAAGCAAGCAACTTATTTCCTGTGTATGCTTGGACTGATATGATATTGAGAAAGAAAAACAACTAATTTTTTTTTGGAATTCACAAACAAATTTATGTCAATAGCATACTCTTTGTTACATGATGAATATCCCCCAAGAATATTCACAGGAAATTGCAAGCTTCTACAACTAAGCCATGACACTCGAGTGGAAGATTGGTTTCTATATGAAGATTGTATTGTTATAAGAATATATGTATTTGAAGATGAGCCCTACAATATTCCTGCATTTCTAACTCCAAGAGTGTTTTCCATGGAATGTGATAGATAGAGATTCACCTTTGAAGAGGTTCATTGTGTGAAATTCAAACATCAAAGAACCTTCCTATTTCCCAAGGATGTATGACCTTTCCTGGTCAGGACCATAAATTCCTTGTCCTACATGGAAGATCTATTAAAGCATCCCATTCTAGAAAGAATAGAAAAATGGCCCTCTGAACCACACCATGTCATTTCTAACCTGAGGATTAAAAAAATTATTTGTTCATACAAGCGGATGCCTCATCTTGATTGGGAGACGATAGCCAATCTACTAAATTGGGAGCAAGTCTTGGAAGCCCGTAGTAGTGATACAAACTAGGGCATTGCGGGGTCACAAATAGGATAGAAAAGAGGATATGAATAGTCACAAATACATATGGACATTGATGGAACTGAGGAGAATCCACCAAGTAAAAAGCTAAAGTTGAAGAGGAAAGAGAGGCAGAATAGGAGCTGGTGGAAAAAACGCAAAGTGATGAGCTACTAAGAGAATTGGTTGAGATAGTGGAGCAAAAACCAACCAGGAAGGACATTCCACCTGTCACATTAACACATTACCTATCTTTGGAGTTTCAAGTACCTGATATACAATTGGAATCTCCTTTAGTAGTTCCAACACAAGTAATTCCAACCCTCCATACCAAATATGTGAGTATAAGGAAGCACAATGGACAACTAGCTGGTCATAGCAGTAGAGTGGAACGTGTTGGACTTTGGTTTTCATTGATGTCAAAAAGGACTTAGTATACATGTGCCATTTTGAAGAAGTATATAAAATCCAGTTTGAAGAAGTACATAAGGTACATGCACAAGTACCTAATCCATCTAGTCGTGGTACTTCAAATATGATGTCAAAGAGTGGGTTGGAAAACTCTTGGATGAGCACAAGAGTCTCGGGAGTAAGAGATGATTGGACATGTATGCAAGTCTCGGAAGTGCGCAAGACCCACCAAATAGAAGAATTATACAAGTATTGGAAGTGCATAAGAGTCTTGGAAGCAAGAGGTGGTTGGACAATTCAAGTGCGCAAGACCCCACAAGTAGTGGTTCCAAAGTGCGTAAGTCCCACTATGCTAAGGACCAAGTGTGCACAAGACCCAAAAGGCATGTACCTCAGTTGCATAGATGAAGACAAGTGGTGGATGCATAAGTAAGCTTAATTATTGATAAAAGAAGAAGGGATGTTAGCATCCAACTTGTGGACACATGGTCTACACAAGTCGAGTATAAATACGAAGCCAAGTTGGTGAGTAAACGTAAGCTTGAAGATGAACAAGAGATAGTATTCTGACTTGGAAAGCTTCGAATTATTGGGGTATCAATGGATCTTTGATCCGGAACATCATAATCTAGCAGAGATATAGATGCGCAAGGAAATAAACGCAGCACACCAGAAGATGTGCAAGAGGATGTGGTTTATCTAAGACAAATGCACAAGAACAGAATAGTAGCACAATAGATGATGCATGGGATGATATAGTATATGGGCCAAGTGCAAAAGAATAGAAAGGATGTATCACAAATGGTATGAAAGAGGTCACAGTTTATATGAAACAAATGTGCAAGAACCGATAAACAGAACAATAGACAATGTGTAGTATCAATTGAATATGCAATTTCACAGAAACATAATAGTATGTTGAACAGTACGTAGATTGCATTAGTTCTGAAGTATGATAACTAGTGTGCAGTACTGTTGCAGTGATGTGAAGTGTGTGATGATAAAGCACATAATTTACGAAGAAAAAAAAATATAGTAGGTACGCACGAAGGAATGTATTGCAGTAAATATGAAGAATGCAGAGATCATTAGAAAGTAAGAAGAATATTCTATAGTCATATCAGAGTGGTAGGACGGGGAAAGGAACAGGGAGTCGATGCTTCCTTCAGGTCGGAGCGTGTAAATCCAAGGGGTATGTGCCTCCTTCTAGTTGGTGCTGGTAAATCAGGGAGTTTGTGCTTCCTTTAAGTGAATCTTGTAAATTAGGGTGTTGGATCCTCCTTCCAGTCAGTGCTTCCCATGAATGTAATATATTTTATATAAGAAAGAGTTGTGTAGTTTTATCCCAATTGGGTTTCCACATTAATTTTTTTTTGTTTTGTGTTTTTGCAAGTGTTGTTGAATTATATTGTTTATGGTGAATGCATAATCTAAATACGGTTTGAATTTGGTAAAAGTGAAAATTGTTCGTAGTTGTGCATAATACTGATCCCCCCCCTCTCAGTATTAATAATATTTCCAACAATTGGTATCAGAGCAGGTGTCTCCAGTAACAGTTTAACAACTGGAATATAGATCTTTGCACAGATATGGGTGGAAAGGAAATATCTTCTCAAAGCAAAGCACCAAGTTTACATGTAAATGGTAGGGTGGATAATATCTCTATCACAGAAGCAACGAATGTTATTCACACTCAAAGAAAAACTATAGAACAGGTCCAAATGGTTGCAACCAATATCATGCAAACTCTGAAAAGGAAATATGAAGATTAAAAAAGGATGGCAACCTACTTTACTAGCCAATTACAGGAGATGGATAAAACCTGTCAAACTAAGAAAATTAATATTGACACATTGGAAAGTTAACTTAAAAAATCAATTGAAGAAAATTAGAAGTTATCCAAAGAGATCATACTTCTGAAGAAATAATTGGAAGATTCTAAAAAAGAAATAGAGGAAAGAGTTTCTAGGTCAAACGAATAAATCTTGTCACTAAAATATTTGCTCCAAAATTCCCAAGGACAAAGTGACAATGTCCGCATGGTGATCAATGAACAACAAATTCTACTTCAAGCAAGACATCTTGAGATCATTTCTCTAAAAGAGAAGAGCTCTGAGAATTAAAAAATGATCAATGAATAGAAGACTCAATTAATGGAAAAGGAACAAGAATTTGAAAGACTGCAAACACAACTAAAAACAAATGACAAGTTTTCCAAAAGTGCAGAAGCCTTGAATGAGATTCTTAGCAAACAGAGGTCACCATTTAAAAAATATAGTTTAGGTTAGAAGGTTAGAATCAACAAGAAAGAAGAGTCATCTCTCAAGGAAGAAATGAAGAAACTATTCAAGAAGGAACTCAAAGGATAGATTACAAGAATATTGTACCACTAAAGGGATTGTACTCACCCATAACTGTTGAATGTTGGAAGTGTAACATGGTTTGGCATATTTGAAAGTTCTACAATAATATAGTGTGTTACAAGTGCAATAAAATTTGTCACAAAGCTAGAAATTGTGGAAATTCAAATAAATTCAACAAATGTTGGAAGAAGAAAAATGAAAAGACAAATGAGGAATCTCATCCTATTTTTTACAAAAGAAGGAATTTCCTACAAATCAAGACAAAGAACAATGTAGAATGTTTTGGAGAAGGAAGTCTACAGATACATGTAATATATTGATTCTATGTGGAGTTAGTAAATAAATGGCTAAAAATATGACTAAGTCCCTTGTACTGAATGGAAAATGTGGATAACTTGGGAGACTGATATATCTCCACTCCAATACAAGATTAATCTATAGACATATAGACCTATCGCAAAAAGAATATTATGTGCAAAAAAAAACTACAACAAAAGGTGATCATTAATGACCAATGAAGTAGTGGTAGTAGCGGTGACCAATTAAGAAGCGGAATCAATAATTAGTGACAGAAGATGGTTAATTGAATTTGGAAAACATCAATAAAAATATTGTGAAAATCGAAACATTCCAGTTTTCAAAAATGGACCAAATCTAGGGAAATCTGCAAAGAATGGAAATCATTAATGATAGAGGAAATTCGCTGAACCCCTTATAATCCTAGCTACAGAGCAAACAATTGTGAGTGAAAGTTGAAGCTCGGAAGTCACGGAACCCAAGAGATAATGCGGGAGAAAGAATCCATCTGTAAATGTATAGGGAGAATTTGCACAAACATCAGGTGACTCTTCATCAATGTTCGTCAAGATCCCCCGTGACTACATTCTATCCATAAAACCCACTGTGGCACCTATCAAATTTCCCAATGTTGAAGACAAATATATACCAACACAGAAGGCTTCAGAAGGTGTGATAGTTGAATAAAACGTGTTCAATCAACTGTACAAGTTCCAATTTAAATATCATGACATTACCAATGACGAACAATTTCAAGAACTAGTTATGTACAACTACATGGATAGGAGGGTTAGCCTAGATCCTAAGCAACCAGTTTTATTTGTGAGAGTTCTATGGTACTGATACCATGTATGAATTCAACAAGCCAAGAATCTTAAAACATAGAAGTCGTCACTAAAAGATTGCTTAAATATTTGCAATTTAGAATAAAAACTAAGCAGAAATATGTGAGACTGAACACACTTAATGTCAATTCCATGATTATATTATTGAAAAATTAGAGTACAATAAAAAATACATCCTAGGATAGAAAATAGAATTCCTATAAGTAAATTTGAAAAGCTCACAAAAGGCAAGCTTACTAAAAGCTAAAAAAACCCCTATGTGGAAAAAACACTTTCCAAACCAGTCTAAAGGCTCACAAAATAGATAAATATGGTATGTAATCTAGTGAGTGATGAAAATTTAATGTGATGATGGATTTTGGAGAGACAAAAAGAAAGGAGGGATATTTGGCCATGTAAAGGTAGTTTCCTAGTCAAACTAGCGTTTACCTTATCCACTAGAAAGTAGAAAAAGAAGGATAAAGCTATCTAAAGCAGGAAAGTGCACTTCTAATCTAGGAATATCAAGAAATAAGACATAATCAGACAATATCTTATCCAGAATCTATCCAAGTGCTCCCTAGTGACTCATGATGGTATGTGTTAGATAAGAAAATGAAAAAATCAAACTTCTCTAACACACATAAATTTTTTCAAACACTTCCAGTACCTCTGATATCAGACTAAATTTAGTATTCTTCACAATAAATAAACAACTTCATGTAGCCAATATACAGTACTTGAAAGCACAATTTGCAGCAGAAAAAGACTTTAACGGCAGGCTGTAAAATATATGAACACAGTAATTTTGGTCAAACAATAGACGCCGAAAAAACCCCACACCTTGGGGAAAACCAATGCGAGAGAATATATTTTATTGAGAAGGAAAAAAAAACTCATAAATTTCTCTTGCACAATCTGCAATGTAATAATCTCAGCATAAAACCAATAGTACTTATCTCATTCTCAGACCAAAACCATCAATCCTCTACTCACACATGCTACAAACATTCCCAGTAATAAATATCAGCATTTATTATTGTTCATAGCCTTGGAAAATGTGCCCAGTACCATCCTCAAACTCTATGCAAACTACAGTAGTAAATATCAGCATTTATTGTTGTACCTTTCCTTGGAAAACGTGCTCAGAATCTATTTTGGTAACAACGACCTCCTCAAGTATTTATCTCAACAGTACGACCCAACATTAATGGTTGCTTGCTGCCTTGGTTTTCATGCCCTAGACTCCTCTTGAAAATCATGCCCTTCATTAATGTATGAAACTTGTCTCAGTCTTCATCTTCCACTTCTCTCTCTTCTCTACAAGTTGCTCCTTGGAAATCAAGCCCTCTTGAAAATTGTGCCTCTCACCAAAAACTCTCTTCTTGGATAGTAAAAAATGAAGTCTAAAAGCTCTTTTATTTACCTCATTAGGGTAACTCCCATTAATTTTTGAATTCTATGGTTGAGATTAAATCTTGATATCAAGATCCATGGCTGGGATCTAATCTCAAGTTCACTTAAATTTTCTAAATGAACTATACGCTAAATCTTTTCTTTTCGAAAAGTCACTTTTCCCTAAATATTATAAAAGTTCCTTTATAACTTAAAGTCACTTTATAATTTAAAAGTCACTTTATAATCACTATAAAGTACATCTCACTTTTAAATTAAAAATCACATCATAAATGAAAAGTCACATCATAAATAAATTGAATAAAACTCATAAAGTCACTTATTGATGCAGGAGCATCGAGGCCTATGAAAAGCAGTCGAAGTTGATCGACAGTAGAATTCGAACAGGGGGATTTCCGATGACCACTGGTGCGAAGGAATATTGGATGTCGAAGCCAAGTAGTCGAGGAGAAGTTTTCGAGGTGCAGTCGATAGAAGGAGAGGTCGGAAGTCGATAGGTAGATGTCGAAGGACGACATGTTTGTGGCGAAATAGGTCGGGTGTAAATAGGCTTGCGGCAGAAGCCAAGTATGGAGGATGAGACGAACTGGCAGCCGTGGAAGTTAAGTGAAGGTGAAGAAGTGCATTATGGTCAAGGCGGGACATGGGCTGATAACTGTCACAGAGTAAGAGAAGCGCAGAAGTCAAAGCGAAGTACTTAGCAATCATTGGAGGTTGTTGAGGAAGTTATGAGCAATTAAGAAGGTGGTTGGGATCAGGACAGATGTCACCATGGGAAGAGGTTGTGCAACACGGCCAGAGGGCGTTGAAAACTACAATTTTGTAGGATCTGTAGGATTCGACAGATAGAGAGGTAGAGTGTCTCGGGGAGCAGAGTAGACCTCGGGAAAAGCAGCAGCAGAGTAGAAGAGCAGTACAGAGGCACAGAGGAAGGGATCATTCAACCATATCTCAATGAGCACTTTCATTCAACAGAGGCCGTGAGAGGGGGGAATATTGCACACAAACAAGAACACACCAGACATATATTTTCTTTCTATGTATTGTAAAGTCTAAGGCCGACTAGTTTTAGTTGCTTTGTATTTTCATTGTAACCAATTCAGATTTAATATAAGAAGCCTACTTCTGGCATTCAGTTCACGACCATATTGTGAGCACTGTGTGTTGTTGTGTGTATTTTTACGAAAGAGGGTCCGACCGACCTAACTTGTGCCAGTTGGTATCAGAGGAGGAAGAAATTGCATGTGCGTGAACAAATCCAGCTGAGGTTGGGTAGAGTTATGCACGAGTTGTGAAGTTCGGTTGCAATTGGACGAGTGAAGATTTCGATTTAGTCGAAAGAATGGCTCAAAGAGGCGTTAATGTCCAAGGAGTTGGACGAAGAGAATGTGGTGCAACAGTCACAGTTGATTGTGAAATGTTCAACAAGTGCATGTGAACAATGAGAAGCTTGATGAGTGAAGTCGTAGTGATCAAAGAGAGCCAAAGACGTGGATGCATTATTGATGTGCTAGACCACAACGACGAGGAAGTCGAAGAGGTGGAAGCACAGGAATCTATCGAGGAGGAACCGAAAGATAAATTCATCAAGCTACTATCAGAGATGAGGGGTAAGACAAAGATGGATGTGCCTACATACTCAGGAAGTCTGGATGCAGAAGACTTGATAGACTGGTTCAGAGAGATGGAGAAATACTTCGACATAGAGCAGATTTAGGTTTCTAAATGGGTTAAAACTGCATGTTTTAGGTTGAAGGGTCATGCCTCATTGTGGTGGGACAATGTACAGGCTGGTAGAGTCAGGAAAGGCAAGGAGAAAAGCAATTCTTGGGACATGATGGTTTCCAAGTGAAAGGAAAGTTCTTTCTTGGTGACTATGTGATTTTGTTGTTCTGGAAGTTGTAAAACTTTCGACTGAAAGAGATGGCTGTGAAAGAGTACACGAAAGAGTTATACAGACTATCGATTCATTCAGGTCAAACTGAAAAAGGCAATGAAGTTGTCACGAGATACATAAATGGCTTGAAGTATGCCATACAAGACGAGTTGAGACTGTCGAGGTTCAGAGTGGTCGGTGAATCCTACCAGTTAGCTATGAAGGTAGAAGAGAAAATGTCAAGAAAGAACCCGTCAACCAGAGGTAGGATGATTGGTCAAGGTACAAATACTTTTTCCTTGAAAGGCCAAAGTAGTGGAATCAGAAGAGGAGTCATCGAAGATAACTGACGTGTGGAAGGGACAACGACCAGAGAGAAAACGCAAGGAAACCGATGGGACAATCGAGAGACCCGCGGTCGGGGTGCGTATGGTCGAACTGGTTCGGCAGAAAAGAAAGGAGTTGATAGACCAGATGTAGTCTATTATAAGTGTCATGGTGTGGGACACAAATCCTATGAATGCCCAAAGAATCTACACGTGGCAGATGAGTTGAAATGTTTTCGATGAGATGACCAGGGCGACGAGAAGTAGGATTCAAAATCGGACAGTGGTGAAGATGGTCACAGATGAGGTCTAAATATGATGGCCAGGAGAACATTGGTTCAGGATGACCGACGTGATGAGAAAGAGATGGCACAATGAAAGGCTATCTTTCAAACTAGAGTGTTGATTGGCGAATGGTATTGCAAGACCATTGTTGATGGTGGCAGTATGGAGAATCTTGTGTCGACAAAGGTCATCGACAAGTTTGGTTTGAGATGTCAGAAACACCCAAATCCCTACAAGATATCTTGGTTGCAGACACATTGCAGAAGGGTCACCATGTAAAGGTAACCAAACAGTGCCTGATTAACTTCAGGGTTGGAAAACTTGAAGACAACGTACTGTGTGACGTAATCCCAATGGACGATTGTCACTTGTTGTTAGGGAGACCATGTCAATATGATCGGAAGATGATCTATGATGGTCAATTCAACACATTCATAGTGTGGAAAAATGTCACGGGGAGGATGCTAAAGTTGAAGCAGGAGGACCAAGTCGATTGCAAGCAGGGCGAGAGAAACTATTGGGAGATGCGAGTGCTGATGTGTACAGCTAAGGAATTCCTCGCAAAGGAGGAGAAACAGTTGAGATGTTTTTCCATCATTACAAAGGGACCATGTGTCGATAGGTCGACAATGGAGAGAATTCCCGTCGAAGTCGAAGAGATGCTTGATGAGTTTAGGAGCATAGTAGTCAATGAAATGCAGACGAGATTTCCACCGACGAGAAGCATATCCCATCAGATCGATTTGATTCCAGGGTCGAGTTTTCCAAACAAGGAACCTCATATAATGACTTTGGAAGAGGGTCAGGAACTCAATCCAAAACTCTAGGAGTTGTTGGATAGAGTATTGATCAGAGAGAGTGTGAGCCCATGTGCAGTAGCAGTTGTACTAGCACTGAAGAAGGGTGGAGAATGGAGGATGTGTACAGACTCCAGATCCATCAACAAGATCACGTTCAAGTATTGGTTTCCATTGCCGAGAATGGATGACTTTATGTATTGCTTGAGTGGAGCGAGATACTTCATGAAGATCGACCTAAAGAATGGTTATCACCAAATCAGTGTCAGAGAATTAGATGAATGGAAGACAACATTCAAGACGAAGGAAGGGCTGTATGAGTGGTTAGTCATGCCATTCGGGTTGACTAATGCACCCAGTACATTCATGTTGTTGATGAATGAAGTATTGAATCCATTCTTGGGAAAGTTCGTCATAGAGTACCTAAACGACATCCTGATATTTAGTTGAACCAAGGTCGAACACTTGGAGCACATTTGACAAGTATTGCAGAATTTGTAGGAAGAGAATCTGATGGTGAACCTGAAAAAGTGTTTCTTCATGAAGGAATAACTGGTGTACTTGGGATTTGTAATCTCAGGTAAAGGGTTAGTGATGGACCTAGAAAAGGTGAAGGAAATATTGGATTGGACAAAACCGACAAACATGACTCGAGTACAGATTTTCCATGGAATTGCTAGTTTCTACAGGAATTTCATCAAGGGATTCAGTCGGATATGTGCACCATTGACAGAGTGCATGATGAAAGGGGAGTTTAAATGGACAGAAGCTACCCAGAAAGCTTTCAACAAGTTAAAGGAAAATGTGACTGAGAGCCCAGTGTTAGCACTCCCATATTTCGACAAATTTTTCCAAGTCGATAGCGATGGGAGTGGAATGGAAATTGGAGCAGTGTTGAGCCAAAAGGGCCAACTAATTGTATTCTTCAACGAGAAGTTGGATGATGCGAAGCAAAAATATTAGGTCTATGAATAGGAGTTCTATGCTATTGTCCAAGCGTTGAAGAAGTGGAGGCATTATTTGTTTCCCAAGGAATTTGTGTTATACACAAATCACAAAGCACTAAGGTACTTGAACACTCTTTTGAAGTTGAATCAGCGGTACATGAAGTGAGTCGAATTCCTACAGGGATATACATTCATGTTGTGATATAAGTCGGGAAAGACGACCAAATTTTTTGACTCACTGAGTCAAAGAGTTGCATTGCTGAACACGATGACAGTTCAGGCAACAAGACTAGATTCAATGAAGACAGAGTATGAGACCGATGAGGATTTTGCGAAAGCATGGAAGGCATTTTGAGAACCATGTAGTGTCGACAAAATGCCATACTTGGATTATTTTAACCAAGAGGGATACCTATTCAAGGGACAATAGTTGTGTATTCCCAGAGGATCCATAAGAGAGAACCTAATCCGAGAGTTGCATAATGGCGGGTTAGCAGGTCATTTTGGCATCGACAAGACTAAGGTGTTGGTTGAAGAAAATTATTATTGAACAGGAATGACGACAGATGTCGGAAAGTGAGTACGACGGTATCAGGTTTTCCAGTTGGAAAAGGGAAGAAGTTAGAATACGGGGTTGTATACACCATTACCAGTGTCGAATAACCCATGGGAGACCCTAAGCATGGATTTTGTGCTAGGATTTCCGAAGACGCAGCAAGGTAATGACTCAATCTTTGTTGTAGTCAACAGATTTTCAAAGATGGCACACTTTATTCCGTGTCAAAAGACAAGTGACGCCATAAGCATTACTGTACTACTCTTCAAGGAGATAGTCATATTGCATGGGTTTCCGAAGAGTATCATGTCGAACAAAGATACCAATTTTATGGGGCATTTCTGGAGAATTCTATGGAAGAAACTAGACACAAAGTTTTAGTTTAGCTTGACATATCATCCACAAACAGATGGACAGAACGAGGTGCTAAAAAAAACTTTGGGAAACCTTCTGAGATGTTTGATGACTGACAGAACCAAGCAGTGGGATAACGTGTTGGCACAAGCAAATTTCGCGTACAACAATTCCGTGAATCGGTCGATGGGTATGATCCCATTCTAGATTGTTCAAGGACGAAGCCCACATGGAGTGATGGATTTGGTCAAGATACCGACATAAGTCAGGAAGAGTGTTAAATTTTCAGAATTTACTTCAATCTGATCTAGGATATTAACTGAGAGAACAACATGTATAGCAAATCTACAGCATATCAATCATGGACACAATAATGCAAGCACACAAGAGACATAGAGTTTACTTGGGGAAAACCATAAAGGTGAAAAACCCCAATAACTTCCTCAGAGATAGATAGAGCAATGATACAACTAGAACACAAGAGATAGTCTTCTCCTAGTAGAAAAGCCTCCTCCTCCACATGTGCACCACTATCCCAAGTATGAGTGAGAGAATAGAATGTGTAAAATGAGAGAGACACACTCTCTATTTATACACTAACTTGACTTGACCTTTATTCAACTAGGTCAGCCTCAACTTAACCACTTAACATAATGCTGACCGGGCCGACCCCCACTAGGGTGGTCTAACAACCCTTTGAACCACATGGCCGACCCCCAATAGGGTGGTCTAATAACCCTTTGACCCACATGACTTATACAGGGCCGACCCCAACAAGGTGGTCTAATAACCCATCAAGTATAAGTTACGACACTTATAATATAAATGACGACACTTCCGTATAGAGGAATAATAACATCTCTATAGGAATAGAATATGCATATGTGTGAAATACATTCCGAATTTACATATACATCAACACTCCCTCTTAACTAGGAAGGTATTTCTCGACATAGGTCTTCTAGCACAAGTCATCTTCTCTGGATCATCGTCACTGCTGCTGCTATCTCAATCAATCTCTAAATCTACTCGTCATAGGAAGTTCTACAGAGCCAGTCCTTTTTCACACTGGATGTAGGCCCACCACCTGTAGGTCTTCGTCATCACTGGTCGTGCTATGGAAATCTCAGAACTTATTACGTGCGTCACAAAACCTTAAAAGAGTCTCTTGACTAGCAAGAACCCTAAAGAGCATCTGAGGCCTTTTTCATCCTGTCCAGATCTCTAGGACTTATTACATGTGACCCCACCGCAAAACCTCAAAAAAGAATCCCAGGACTGATTACGAGCACAAGGCTCAACCTATTGGATCTCCCAAGGCACAAATTACATGTGGTCACCACAAAACCTCTAAAGAGCATCCCAGGACTGATTACGAGCACAAGGCTCAACCTATCGGATCTCCCAGGGCACAAATTACATGTGGTCATGGAAAAACCTTGAAATAGCATCCTAGGACTGATTACGAGCACACAGCTCAACCTATTGGATCTCCCAGGGCACAAATTACATGCCATAGGACAAAACCTCGAAAGAGCATCTGCCAAATATCCCAGGGCACAAATTACATGCCATAGGCAAAACCTTGAAAGACTATCTGTAGATCTCCCAGGGCACAAATTATATGTCCTCCCAAGAAAAACCTCGAAAGAGCATTTTCCATATACCCCAGGGTACAAATTACATGCCATAGGAAAAACCTCGAAAGACTATCTGCAAATCTCCCAGGGCACAAATTACATGCTTATCTACACAACCTATTCCACGGCCACAGAGTATCAACCTGATACTCACCATACATCATCCTGATGTACACATGATCATCCTGATCATCATCACTACAACATCCTGTTGCATGTCATCTGGAGCAACATCCTAAAGCTCGTCATCCATGATCATCCTGATCATACAATGCATCTACCTGATGCATACCAAGTATCTACCTGATACATATCATCATACATGATCCACCTTATCATACAGTGTATCCACCTGATACAAATACAAATACATGATACATATCACCATACATGATCCACCTGATCATACAATGCATCTACCTGATGCATACCAAGTATCTACCTGATACATATCATCATACATGATCCACTTGATCATACAGTGTATCCACCTGATACAAATACAAATACATGATACATATCACCATACATGATCCACCTGATCATACAATGTATCCACCTGATACATATACAGATACATGGTCCAAGCATCCAACATGATGCATATACAAAATACATACAAATGATCCAACCGATCATATCCAACATCCAACATGATGCGTACATATATAAATGATCCAACTGATCATATCCAGCATCCAACATGATGCGTATACAGAGCAGTAACTGGAGCATTGTCCTGATGCTCATCATCCAACGCTAACATCCACAGCCATGTGAAGGATCCTCCTTCCAACATGCTTGGAATGGCTTCTGCAAATGTGTCCATCACTTCTTCGTTGAAGTGTCATCAATCTGAAGAACACCAAGCCTCTCCCTGAATTACTCGAACTTCACCCTGGCTAGTGGCTTCGTCAGCACATCTGCAATCTGCTCGTCCGTCACAATGTACAGGAGCTTCACAGCTCCTCTCTGCACCATATCCCTGATATAGTGATATTTGATCTATATGTGTTTCGACCTATCATGAAACACTGGGTTCTCAAACAGCTTCACACAACTCTAGTTATCACAAAAGATACCAATAGCATCCAATGAGAGATCAAATAACTCAGACAGTAGCTTCCGTAGCCATACTGCCTCACAACTAGCTGAACAAGCTACAACATACTCTGCCTCAGCTGTACTCAGTGCTACGCAGGACTGCTTCCTGCTGAACCAAGAGATCACACCTAATCCCATACTGAAGCAGCACCCAAATGTTCTCTTCCTATCTGCAGCACTGCCAGCCCAATCTGAATCAACATAACCCTGTAGGTTAAACTTTTGATTCGCTTCATACTTGAGCCCATAATCCACTGTACCCTTCAGGTACCTCAGAATATGCTTTACAACAACCAGGTGAACACTCCTCGGATCCATCAGGAACTGGCTCAATGTGTTCACCGCAAAGCAAATATATGGTCTCGTGTTCGTCAGGTACATCAAGGACCCAATCATCTAACGATACATAGTGATATCAACCGGCTCAGATGAAGCATCACATAGAAGCTTCAGGTTCGATGCCATAGGTGTGGCCATAGCCTTGCAGTCCATCATCCCGAACCTCTTCAGGATCTCTACTGCATACTCCCCTTGTCCAAGGAAGATTCCATCTGCACTTTGCCACACCTCCATGCCAAAAACAAATAGTGCATCATCCCCAAGTTCTTCAACTCGAACTCGGCAGCAAGCTTCCGCTGCGTGTCGAAAATCAATCTCTCTTCACCTGTAATAAACAGGTCATCCATATACAAAAGTAGTATCACTGGATTGCCTTCCTCAACCTTGTAGTAAAGGTTGGAATCCGCTTTACTCTTGGTAAAGCCCAAACTGGATAGAAAGTTGTCTATCCTACCATACCAAGTTCTGCACATATATATGACTACACCATTCAAGAAGGCTATCTTGAAATCCATCTGGTGTATCTTCTATTTCATCACTTTTATATTTCTCTATGTTGCCATCTACAGCATGCTTGATCTGATAGTTCCATTTGGAAGTCACAACAGACTTCCCTTCAGCTCTTGGTACCGCATCCCAAACATCATTCTTCATGATCGACGGATCATGGCATTCTTCCCGTATCCTGGGAACTTCAATATCTTCAATAGATAATTTTGTTGCTTGAACAAATGTTGTAGTCCTTCTTTTGTAGGTGAAGGTATACGATCTTTCCTACAAAACAAGTTAAACTGCATGATTAGAAACATCTCATAATTTTTAGGAAAATTCTTACACATAAAGAAATATGTCATACAGTCATGCAATTATCTTAGCCAATGCTTCAATACAACATTTATCCATATTCTGTAACTTTCTAGATGCCTTCCAATCTCTACCAGAACATTGTTAAGAGTGTGCACAACTCCCAACATGTCAGCAAAGAGGTTTCATTCTAGATAAGTTGGAATGGAATGTTGTACAGTGCCATAGGCCACTTACCCATCACATGCATATTAGTAGTATACTATTCATTAATGCAATCATTCTAATATGCACAATACATATCCTAAGTCTAGGAAAATGAGCATATACATCATTGAACAATTTTATTTAAACAAACAAATATGCAAGAAATGATAATTAAAATACTTATCTTTGTTTGTTCATTGGGTGGACTCCCTCTGAGTCTTCGCTTCCTTGCAGGAGCTGCTGGAGTCCTAATCTGAAGTAGCTTCTTCTACACCTTTCTGTTGTGGAATGTAGAGAGATGGTCAACTCCCTCTGAATATCTGCATCCTTGCATAAACCACTAGAGTGTACTCCCTCTTGATCTTTGCTTCCTGGATTACTTGTCCTTGAACTTATATTCATTCTCGATCCCTATGCATGCTTGTTAATAGCATCATTGTGTTATCCTCTAGGTCTCATACATAATCAAACATTCATTAGCATAATCTTAATATTATCAAAACACAATAATCTCAAGCATGTATAGTTAGGATCAATTCAAACATAGATAATAAACATTAGTATTCAAAGTTTCAAGGAAGTCTTCTTTTATTCATACATATTCTTATTTGATCATAGGACTCTTCTGGTTAGTTAAATCATCAATCAAGATAAGAGATATAATATGCATAAAACTCGTGATTACTCAAACCTATACCTTCATGATTCTTCTCGTTAGTCATATCATCAATTATGGTAAGAAACATAATATGCATACAACCATGACTATTCAAACCTATGACTTCATGAATAATCATTATCAACAACACAAAAGTATAAGATCCTAACACAAGGTAGGATTCTATCTTGATATAGGAAAAACATACCTGGATTAGCATGCTAGCTAGTTATGTCTAACATACCCGCATAATGTCTTCTGGTTCTCTTTAGTGACTTGTGCTAGTAACCTGCATGTCTCATAAGTTAACCATTGTAGAACCAAATTATACATACCTCGAAAGTAGATCTTCTATGTGATCCATGAAAATGGATGAATCTTTGTCTTCATGTCACCGTGAGCATATGTTCTTGAAGTAGAACATGATTTGACTTTCTTGGTGTACCTTTTGTGTTAGCAAACAACATAAACCTCATACAACATCACAATGCATTAGTACAATCATAAGTGTCAAAACCTTAATCAATGAATATCTTATATTAAGGTGATACGACAAGTCCAGTAATTAATCAAGATTCTACTGTAATGATATGAAGACAAACATATAGTAAACTTAACCATGAAACATACCTGTAAGCCATACTTGCCAAGATTGCTTGTAATCTTCTTATGGAAGGCCCTAGCCTCATCTCCCTCCGAAACAGGAACTTCTTCACTTATGCAGGTGACCAATCCATCTTCTTCTAGGATTAACCCAATCCACTTGATTTGTAAGAACTGGACCTGGAGCTGGATTAGGGTTTGTCAAAGAAACCCCAAAAATTCAAACTTTTAATTTCAAACTTCCGAAAGGATAGAAATATGCATCTTGATGAGCTGATCAAGTTGGTATATTCAGAATTTGAAAACTGCAAAGTTTCACCCCTCGAAATTGCCTTTTAGATTTCTGGATTCACTCGGAAGGACCCTGAATTAGGGTTTGAGTTTCCCAGAGCTTCACCCAACCAAAATATTTGATTCGAAACTCTAAGCTTCAATTTTTCTGAGGATCTTCCAGCCGTGGTCACAGATTTCCAAAATTCCAATTTTTGCAGAAGCCCTAATTTTCCATCTTTCCGATCAAAGTCCCGAACTGGGGTTTGATCAAGCCCGGCATTTTTCCCAACCAAAAAATCTGATCTTGGTCTCTAAATTTCGATTTGGATGAGTAGCATCCAGCCATGGCCTCTGATTACAAAAATTCCAACTTTCTCTGAATCCCTAAATTTCGGAAGCCATGATTGAAGGTAATCAAAAATAATTTTGTTTTGACAGAAATATGTACCTGATTGTTTCTAGTGTAACTCCGATATTTTTGATCCACGGGGTCTGAAATTTTTTTCTGAGATATCCCGACCTATTGTCTTTCCATCCCGACAGGTCTGACCTCAATTGGATTCTCTGAGAGAGATTTATGCCAAGTGTCGCAACGTGACCTGTTTATGGGATAATACAGGAGAGCGAACTTGTACGGCGTGCCACATGTCACTGTTTCAACTTCGGCCTCTAAATATTTTTCCTGAGATAGCCCAACCTATTATCTTTCCATCCCAATAGGTCTGACCTCAATTGGATTCTTTGAGAGAGATTTATTCCAAGTGTCGCAACGTGACCTGTTTATGGGATAATACAGGAGAGCGAACTTGTACGGCGTGCCACGTGTCACTGGTTCAATTTCAGTCTTGGAAAAAAAATTTCTGAGATAGTACAGTTTGTGTACTACCTTTCACTTTTTACGAAATTTTATTTGGAGCTTCATATCCCAAGTTATGACCTTTTTCCCAAGGTCACCTTATTTTGACTCAGATCTGGGAGAGGCAGAAACCCTATATTATACTGATCATAAATCACAACGTACAATGAATTAGAGGTTGTCCTTTGGACACAAGGTACATGGGGATCTTGTATTTGAACTGTAAAAGTTTCAGATCCGAAACCTTTTCCAAAACGGATTTATAGCGAAAGTGCTACGATGACTAGTTTTTTCTATATCAAGCCCTAGCATCATAAGTGCAACAAGAATCATACATGCCATATCATGCCTTCTTTCAGGCTAGCTCTGATACCATGTTAAATTTTTAGAATTTACTTCAATCTGATCTAGGATCTTAACTTAGAGAACAACATGTACAACAAATCTACATCATATCAATCATGGACACTATAATGCAAGCACACAAGAGACACAGAGTTTACTTGGGGAAAACCATAAAGGTGAAAAACCCCAATAACTTCCTCAGAGATAGCTAGAGCGATGATACAACCAGAATACAAGAGATAGTCTTCTCCTAGCAGCAGAGCCTCCTCCTCCACAAGTGCACCACTCTCCCAAGTGTGAGTGAGAGAATAGAATGTGTAAAATGAGAGAGACACGCTCTCTATTTATACACTAACTTGACTTGACCTTTACTCAACTATGTCGGCCTCAACTTAACCACTTAACATAATGCTGACAGGGCCGACCCCCACTAGGGTGGTCTAATAACCCTTTGAACCATATGGCCGACCCCTAATAGGGTGGTCTAATAACCCTTTGACCCACATGACTTATACAGGGCCGACCCCAACAAGGTGGTCTAATAACCCATCAAATATAAGTTATGACACTTATAATATAAATGACGACACTTCCGTATAGAGGAATAATAACATCTCTATAGGAATACAATATGCATATATGTGAAATACATTCCGAAGTTACATATACATCAACAAAGAGCGTGGATGCAGAAACATTCGTAGAGAATATGAAAGAAGTGCATGAAGGTGTGCGAAAGCACATTGAAAAGAGCAACACGACATACATGTTGAGAGGCGACATGAAGAAGAGGCTACAGTCGTTTAGCGAAGGAGACTTAGTCTATGCACACTTGTGGAAGAAGAGATTTATTACAGTAACCTATAACAAGATGAAGCTAAAAAAAGATTGGACCATGTAAGATCTTGAAGAATATTTTGAAAAATGCTTGTGTTGCAGTTGCCGAAAGACTTGAGCATTTCATGCTAGAGGAATGCGAAGTCGGGCTTACGCGTAGTTCATGAAAGAAATAATATTTAGTGTGATGGAAGGATGATGAGTTGCAGGAGGAGACATGGATTTGCGAAGAAGAATATGGGAAACTAACATAGAATTTGAGTTCTTTTTCACCTGGGGAGTCTGATGTAGGATCATCGGGGCCTAGGAAAAATAGTCGAAGTTGATTGACAGAAGAATTCAACCAGGGGGATTGCTGACAACCACTGGTATGAAGGAAGACTGGCTATCAAAGCCAAGTAGTTGAGAAGACGATGTCGAGGTGCGGTCAACAGAAGGAGAGGTCGGAAGTCGACAGACGACATGTTTGCAGTGAAAGAGGTCAGGTGTCGACAGGTTGTCGAACAGCGACACCGACAAGTTTGCGGTGGAAGCTAAGCGTGGAGGACGGGATAGATTGGCAGCCGTAGAATTTAAGTGAAGGTGTTGAAGTGCAGTATGGTTGAGGCAAGACATGCTCCGACAACGGTCACAAAGTCAGTGAAGTGGAGAAGTCAAAGAGAAGTACTTAGCCACCGTTGGAGATTGTTGAGGAAATTATGAGCGGTTAAGAAGGTGGTTGGGATCAAGACAGATTTCACCATGGGTATAGGTTGTGCAGCACATCTAGAGGGCCTTGACAACTGCAAGTCTATAGGATCTTGAGGATTCGATGGACAGAGAGTTAGAGTGTCTTGGGGAGCAAAGTAGACCTCGGGAAAAGAATCAACAGAGTAGAAGAGCAGTACAGAGGCACAGAGGAAGGGATCGTTCATCCATAGCTCATCAAGAACTTTCATTCAGGAAAGACCATGAGAGGGAGGAAGATCGCATGCAGCTGAGAACACACCGGAGACAGATTTTCTCTCTGTATATTGTAAATGCTAAGGCTGATTAGTTTTAGTTGCTTTGTGTTTTCATTGTAACCGATTCATATTTAATATAAGAAGCCTACTTCTGGCATTCAGTTCACGACCAACTTGTGAGAACTGTGTGTTTTTGTGTGTATTGTTAATCAAAAGGGTCCAACCGACTTGACTTGTGCCACCTGTGAATTTTTTAATGAGACTTCATAAGTTCTCGGATACCTGCACCTAGGCACCTGGTGCAGGAGTTCTACCGAGCTATAAAATAATAACACTCCCTCTTAGCGAGGGAGTTACTAATGGCATCAGCTCCACCTGGATCTCTCTCTAGTTATCTCCCCCCAACAGCTGAATCTCCCTCTGAATTTGAATGCCCCTCAGATACCTGCACTGGGTAAACTATTGAAGTCCTATGCCCGACCACTCTAAACTGAGAGAATTGATCACTCTCATGCTCATCCTAAAGAACCATATCATACCAGCTCAGTTTTCTGACAGAGCTGGATGAATCCTCCATACTGACATCCACTGAGTCTAATCTCTCACCAGCCTCACCATCCACAGGATGCCCCAATACTCGGTATACCTTGCCATCACGGATGCCAAGAAGATGCGCTGGACCCAAGACCCCACTCACTGGATATATATAAACACAACCTTCCACATGAAGGATCACATATCCGTCATCCTACAGAGATGTAACTGAGAGAAATCCTCTTCAGCTCTGGAACAAACAACATATCGCCAACCTCTAGATAACCACCAGAATCGAGTTGGAATAGGACTCTTCCAATGCCTTCTACTGCATGGGTGTCAGCGTACCCATCCTCAGTCGGTATAACTCTATCAATATCTATCAAATCTACCAACATTGCTCGTGTCCCTATCATATGTCGTGTTGCTCTACTATCTATGTACCATGCTCCAGTACCCAAACTCTCTGCTACACTATTGTCTGAAAGAATTGAGATGAGCGGAAATTCCTTCTCTAATTTCTTCACAAAATCTTCCACTTTAGCTGGAGAGGCCACCTCAGGATCTTCTTTCTTCTTGTTCTTCTTTTTATTGGGACACTACCCAACATAGTGACCATAACTATGGAAAGCAAAGTATTTTACTTTGCTCAGGTCTTTGGCTCCACTGCTTGAGCCACCCTTTTTATTTCTACCGTTAGCGGAAAGGGAAACATTCTGATCATCAGTATCCTTCTCAGTCTTCCCTTGAGACCCTTCTCGTATCTCCTCCTGAGTAAAATCATCTCACAGTATTTCCCAAGAGGGAAATTTCTCTCTACCAACTACACACTTCACAAACACATCCCACTCCTTAGTGAATCCTTTCAGTGCTATCCGCACTAGCTTGGGATCGGGAATCACCTCACCAACTGCACTTGGTTCATATTTTACCTGTCTTAGTCTAGTTAGGTAAGAGGCTACATTCTCACCTCTCGCCATCTTTGTTCCATGAAGCTTATCCTTTAAATCCATTTTATGATTTTCATTCTTGTTCTCATACAAACCATTCAAAGTATCCCACATCTCCTTAGCAGTATGTTTCTCTTCCAACTGTGGAATGAGGTGATCTCGAACACCATCCAGAAGCATTCTATGCATTCTATCCTCCTTCACCTCATGTATGTCAAGGGCTATAGGATCATCTATGGGAAGAACCATTGTGGTATTGACGAAATTCCATAACTTTTTCTCCTTGAGAACCGCTTTCATCTGGGCATTACACTACAAGTAGTTGGAAATCCCTTAAAACCGATCTTCATACTGGATGCTTGTCATCTTCCAATATGCACTTTTTCCAGCAAGGCACACTCCTACCTCTTTGACCAAAATACCCTACCAGTTGTACTTCTCAGCAATATCCTTGCTCACAGCCACTGCAAAAACAAGCCTAGTCATGTAAATCCTTTGTACATCCAACTGTACCAACAACCCACTGTAATCTCAGAGCCCCAACTTTGATACCATGATAAGAAAATGACAAAATCAGACTTCTATAACACACATAAATTTTTTCAAACACTTCCAGTACCTCTGATATCAAACTAAAATTAGTATTCTTCACAATAAATAAACAACTTCCTATAGCTGATATACAGCACTTGAAACAAAAATTTGCAATAGAAAAAACACTTTAACAACAGGCTGTAAAATATATGAACACAGTAATTTTGGTCAAAAAATAGACCCTGGAAAAACGCCACACCTTGGGGAAAACCAGTGAGAGAAGATATTTTATTAAGAAGGAAAAAAAAACTTAGAAATTTCTCTTTCAACCACAGAAATTACTCTTGCACAATTTGAAATGTAAGAATCTTAGCATAAAACCAGTAGTACTTATCTCATTCTTAGACCACAACCATGAATCCTCTTCTCACACATGCTGCAAACATTCCTAGTAATAAATATCAACATTTATTACTATTCATAGCCTTGGAAAATGTGCCCAGTACCATCCTCGAACTCTATGCAAACTCTAATAATAAATATCATCATTTATTACTATACTGTTCCTTGAAAAATGTTCCCAGAATCATCCTCGAACTTTGTGCTTTTTCTAGCAATAAATATCAGCATTTATTATTGTACCTTTCCTTGGAAAACGTGCTCAAAATATGCCTTAATAACAATGTTCTCCTCAAGTATTTATCTCAGCAATACGACTCAACATTATGGTTGCTTGTTGCCTTGGTTTTCTCGCCCTAGACTCCTCTTGAAAATCATGCCCTTCATTAATGTCTGAAACTTGTCTTAGTCTTCATCTTCCACTTCTCTCTCTTCTCTACAAGTTGCTCCTTGGAAATTGATCCCTCTTCTTGAAAATCCTGCCTCTCACCAAAAACTCTCTTCTTAGATACTAAAAAATGAAGTCTCAAAGCTCTTTTATTTACCTCATTAGGGTAACTCCCATGAATTTTCAAATTCTATGGCTGAGATTAAATCTTGATCTCAAGATCCATGGCTGGGATCTAATCTCAAGTTCACTTAAATTTCCTAAGTGAACTATATACTAAATCTTTTTTTTTCGAAAAGTCATTTTTCCCTAAATAATATAAAAGTTCACTTTATAACTTAAAGTCACTTTATAATTTAAAAGTCACATTATAATCACTATAAAGTACATCTCACTTTTAAATTAAAAATCACATCATAAATAACTTTAATAAAAATAATAAAGTCACTTATGAATTTTTTAATGAGACTTCATAAGTTCTTGGACCCCTGCAACTAGGCACCTGATGCAAGAGTTCCACCGAGCTATAAAATGCTAACAGTGATGCAGGGATAATTTTAAGGACTGATACTTATTTAAAAGCATATAAACCTTGGAAAATCTTACCAATTCTTAAAATGTCAACTATAAAATATTTGGCAATATTTTTCTAAAATTATTTCAATTTCTAAGGATTTTATATAGTTTACATAATAATTTGGCAATTTTTAGAGTGAAAAAAATTTACCCCATCAAAATTGGGCCAAATGAGGCTTCAAAAAATGCAAATTGGTGAATCTTTTTTTGGAAAAAAACATGCAAAAATAGCCCATGCACTAAATTTCGCCCCTAAAATTATCCTTGCAGTGGTGGCACTAGAAGTCAAAATTAGGCCAAGTACCTAGTATAAACCTAGGAAATTAATACAAAATGATTAATGTATTTTATCCTAATTATAAAGTGGTTTTTTAATGTTGCAACATCCTCCCTTAAGCCTGATAGAGAGTGAGTAAATTATTTGTAGGTCCCAAGAAACAAGGATTATGGCCACCCCATTACAATTATTATGCCCATGTAACTGAGGAAACGTGGAAAACCTCATGGGAATAAAACCCTCCCTAAAAAAATGAACATGTGCACACCAAAAATTCTTGTTGTTGCTCCACACTCAAATAGGTGTGAACTTGATCAGACGTCTGGAGGTATCTTCCTCTTAGGAAGAATAGAAAGATGTTCAACTAGCTCAAGTACATAGGCAGTTGCATAATGAACAATGTAGCCATGTAGGATAGCTCCAAAACACTAATGCAAGAGAAGAATTTGTTTGTCATAAAACTTGAAAATCATACTCATATTAGGTCCAAATGAGGCTTGTGAAGCTAAAGAAATCAACTTCAAACAATTAGAAGTAAAATCAGCTCCAAGCAAATCTAAATTGTCTTGAAACTTTGAACTAGAAAACGTTGTAGCATCTCTAAGAGTGATGAACAGAGGTTTCAAAATATCTTTGGAAATGAAATATGATCTAAAATAATATCCAAAACAAGTGCCATTATGTCCCAAAGTGAGGAACAAGAGTTCACAGAGTTCCAAGTCAATGGCAGTGTCTCCATCTTCAATAGAACAATGAGGGAGTGCGCTAGTCTCCTTAGAGAAATAAGCATAAGGATTCAGATCATAAATGGGGAGTGCATGTGCAGCAATATCAGAACATGATAAAACATTCAAAACATACAACTGATCATCATAGTGCACACCATTCTCATGAGAAGTGAGCATGGGATAAAAAAAACTAGTAGTGTATCCTCAAAATCAGCATTAGAAGATTGATAGGAGATCAATGTGTGAATAAAATTGTCTTCAACATGTGCAGGTAGAATGTCTTCTTCATGTGAATCAACTTCATGAGAATGAGAGAAATCAGATCTGATTTGAACTTCAAGAGAAACAGAAGAAATATGATCAATTCGAACTGGATTAGTTGTTGAATTTTTTGCCATTTTTTCTTCGTCTTTCACAAATTCAACATAGAAACTTGCGGTAGAGACATTAGTGACTTCAATGAGAATATTATAGGAGGTATCTATGATGGATTTTCTCTCAATATGTCTCATATATTCCTCATATATAAGCTTTCCAAATTATCTATCCAATCTGGTCCAGAGATCAATTGGGTATTCAACTTCATCAATGAGGTAGCGCATTCTGGAGGAATTGCCAAACACATTGCTCCAAAAGATCTATCATAGTCATTTTACCAAATTTGCTTCTCTTCATCAGATGTAGGTTCTTTCACAGCTCCAATTAACACATCAAATAGATCATGTCCCTCGATATATGCAACCATATTCAATTTACATTCAGAATAGTTGAATGGTGACAAAGGAGGAACTGAATTCAAATCCATGAAGTTGTACCTACAAAACATACTTTGAAACTTATATTGGAAGACTCATCTAAATCTAAGCTATGAGATCCCTGATATCTGATACCATGTGAGAATTCTATGGTACTGATACCATGTATGAATTCAACAGTCCAAGAATCTTGAAACAGAGAAGTCCTCACTAAAATATTGCTCAAAGATTTGCATAATTTAGAAGAAAAA
Organism: Larix kaempferi; assembly: GCA_027924585.1. Lineage (NCBI taxonomy): Eukaryota > Viridiplantae > Streptophyta > Pinopsida > Pinales > Pinaceae > Larix > Larix kaempferi. Next base: position 37,225,112 of record BSBM01000205.1, read on the forward strand.
CTAAGCAAAAATATGTGACACTGAACACAATTAATATCAATTCCATGATTATATTATTGAAAAATAAGAGTACAATAAATAATACATCTCAGGAGAGAAAATAGAATCCTAGAAGGCAAGTTGAAAAGCTCACAAAAGGCAAGCTTACTAAAATCTAAAAAACCCCCTAGGTGGAAAAAACACTTTCCAAATCAGTCTAAAAGCTCACGAATTAAATAAATATGTTATGGAAGATATTTAGTGATGAAAATGGAATGTGATGATGACTTTTGGAGAGAATAAAATCAATGAGGACGACCTGGCCATGTAAAGACAATTTCCTATTCAAACTAGCTTTACCTTATCCACTAGAAAGCAGAAAAGAAGGATAAAGCTGTCTAAAGTAGGAAAGTGCACTTCTAAGCCAGGAATAGTAAGAAATCATACAAAATCAAACAAGATATTATCCAGAATCTATCCAAGTGCTCCCTAGTGACTCATGATGGCATGTGGTGGCACTAGAAGTCAAAATTATGCCAACTACCTAGTCTAAACCTAGGAAATTAATAAAAAACGATTAGTGTATTTCATCCTAAGTCTAAAGTGGGTTTTTAATGTTCCAAAAGTAATGGAACTTCATACATGGGAAAATGGATATATGAAATCAGGGATACTTAACTTATTTGAGATAACCCACTTTGGAAGGTCCCCACAAGTTAAAATGTGTGTGAAAATGCTGCTGCCACAAGTGCATGGTGGGTTCATGTGGATGACCAGGCCCATCTCCATTGATGCCAAGATGATTGAAGAATTAATAGGGCTACTTGCAATAGGAGAAGACATAGGTCATCTTCTAGATAGAAGACAATAGAAATCCCTTGCAAAGAATATGGCTGAAAAGTATGGAACCCAACGGGCCAGTAGGGAGTACTCAATCACATAGATAAAGGACAAGGCTATTATATTTGCAGTATAGATACTGGAATGTAGCTTATTTTGAAATATTCTCCAGGAGCATGTCCCAGAAGCAATCATTGCAGCCACAGAAAAATGTGTGGAAGGAGTGCAGATGAACTGGTCATCGTTTTTTCTAAACAAAATTCAAAAGGACTATAAGGAAATGCAAGAAAAAGGTACACCCTTCCATTATACTTGGTTTGTGATGTGTATTGCGATGGTAGGATGGAATGAACCAAAATATATTCAATTCTTTGAAATAGATAGGTGAGTCCCTTCAAGTTCTACATGATAAAGTCGAATAATTGTCAGCAAGATAACAACTAGGAACACCTCTAGAGGTCAGATAAGAATGTGAAAATAGGTCTGCGAGAATAAACATTGCAATAGAAAATATCAGGACCTTGGAGTTAAAATGTACAAAGATGCATGAAGAAAGTGCTCAAATTATATGGGAAAAGTTGGTCATAGATGAGGAGTTGAAGGAAGTAGATCAAAAGCTAAAGGCTACGCAAGAACTGAAACAAAGGATGCATGACAGCTTAACTTGCTTACCAACTATTGAAAATATGAGCAAAATGGGATAGTATAGAAAACAACAACAAGAAATAGGAAGGATTTGGGATGAATGACAGTATATAGTTAACAGGCTTGAACCTTTACAAGAAGAAGCCATTAGCATCACTGAACTTTTCCCACAATTAAGGGGAAATCAAAGAAGCAATTGATGAATTATTAGAAACTCTAAAGTCAGCTTCTAATGAGCAGGTGGAAGTAATCATATTATCCAAAGAAGGAGAAATGAAAGAAAGGGTTGCATCTACAAAGGAAACTCTGCAGAAGTTTGCAACTACAGTTCAATCAGAAACATGAGCAGAAAATATTACTCCTTAATATAGGAATATAGGAATGAAGCATGAACCCAGGGAGAGTAATCAAAACAAACAACGACATAAGTCTAGAAGATAACCTGAAAGTGTGCATGGTAAGAACATCTTTTAAATTGATGTCAAAGGGGGAGAAATACCATGAAGCATGTATCAGTGACATAGAACTATGCAGAAGTGAAAAACAACAGAGAAGTATTGATCAGAGGTTGCACAGAAGAAAAGAGGTTCAAATAGGCAAGGGCATAGGGAGAGTACACACAAGCGGAGTATTGTGCTATCTGCAAATGGAAAAAAGGAATTCATGATCAGGAGGAGCACAAATTCATAAAGTGTTGACATCAATTCCAAAGGGGGATATTGTTGGACTTTGGTTGTCATTGATGTCAAAAAGGACTTAGCATCCATGTGCAAGTTTAAAGAAGTATATAAAATCCATTTTGAAGAAGTACATAAGGTACATGCGCAAATCCCTAATCCATCTAGTCGTGGTACTTCAAAGATGATGTCAAAGAGGTGGTTGGAAAAGTCTTGTACGAGTGCAACAGTCTCAAAAGTAAGAGATGATTGGACATGTAAGAAAGTATCGGAAGTGCACAAGACCCACCGAACAGAATAAATATACAAGTCTCGGAAGCTCACAAGACTCTTGGAAGGAAGAGGTGGTTGGAAAATTCAAGTGTGAAAGACCCACCAAGTGATGGTACTTAAGGGCTACAAGACCCCATAAGTAGTGGTTCCCAAGTGTGCAAGTCCCACTATGCTAAGGAACAAGTGTGCACAATACCCACAAGGCATGATACCTCTGTTGTGTAGATCAAGATAAGTGGCGAATGCATAAGCAATATTAACCATGGAGAAAGGAAGAAGGGACGTTATCATACAACTTCTGGACACATGGTCTGCACAAGTCAAGTATAAATAAGAAGCCAAGTTGGTGAGTAAATGTAAGCTTGAAGATGAACACGAGATAGTATTCTGACTTGGTAAGCTTTGACTTATTAGGGAATCAATGGCTCATTGATCTAGAACAACATAATCAATCAGAGATACATATGCAAAAGGACATAAATGCAACACAGTAGATGATGCAGAGGAGGATGTGGTTTATCTAATATCATCGTCAATAGTTGGTCCTCCAACATAACAATATCCTCCCTGTTGTCCCTCAAGTTGTACCTCGAATATATTATGTATTCATTTTATTTGACATGCTAGTTATAACTTCAAATAACATAAACAAGGGATTTAGTCAAAATACAAATTCCAATGAGGGTTATGGAGATAACAATATCTCTACACCACTTTAGATTGATGAACTAATCCTTAGACCAAGGTGTTAAGTTTAAACCAAATAACCAAGCAAGATCACTGAAAGAAGCATAATCACAAGATAGACACACAATATATCCTGGGAAACCCTCATGGGGTAGAAAACCCAGTAAAGCTTTCCTCAATAAGATGATCAACCAAAATACAAGATGTGCTCCTCCTTCCTTTGTCTCCTTAGCTGATCTCCCAGACAAGTGCGCACTCTTCCACAAGTGAGTGAGTGATCTAATGAGGAGTTCACCTCCTCTATTTATACTTGACTCTCAACTGACTAAAAGACCTATTGGGGCCGACCTCACCTGGAGATGTCTAATAACCCCTAAAACATAACTACAGGGCCGACCCACACATGGTGGATCTAATAACCCTAGTTAATACTAACCCTCGGAGGAATAAACATCTCCGGATACATAATAGGGTTGCCTCGGAGGGATGAAACATCTCCGGAATAATAAAGTACAAATTATAATATTCTTTGAAGTTACAATATTCAACACTCCCCCTTAACGAGAAGGATATTATAACAGCATCTGCAGGAGCAAGGAGTCACTACATATGATACATCTATAAATCATCGGAAGCTTTCTTCAATTTGACTTCATCAGTAACTCAAACAGTTACTGGTACATCAATGTCAACATCAACATCACGATCTTTAGCATCGTCTTCACATGATCAGCTGCATCGTCATCATACGATCAGCAGCATCGTCATCACATGATCAGCATCGTCATCACACGATCATCAGCATCGTCATCGTACGATCAGCAGTATCGTCATCATACGATCAGCAGCATCGTCATCGTACGATCAGCAGTATCGTCGTCATACGATCAGCAGCATCGTCATCACACGATCAGCAGCATCGTCATCACACGATCAGCAGCATCGTCATCACACGATCAGCAGCATCATCATCACATGATCAGCAGCATCGTCATCACATGATCAGTAGCATTGTCATCACACGATAGTACAAGTATCCTACAACAACAATACGAGTATCCTACCGATACAGATAACCACATCATCAATACAAGTATCCTATCGATACAGATAACCACATCATCAATACAAGTATCCTACTGATACAAGTAACCACATCATCAATACAAGTATCCTATCGATACAGATAACCACATCATCAATACAAGTATCCTACTGATACAAGTAACCACATCATCAATACAAGTATCTTACCGATACAAGTAACCACATCATCAATACAAGTATCCTACCGATACAAGTAACCATATCATTAATACAAGTATCCTACCGATACAAGTAACCACATCATTAATACTATTACTTTCTCGGAGACCATTCGTCTACGGATCAATTCAGGGACCGAAGTCCGGGGATGATACAATCCCCATCACGTACATTTTGAACTATCAGTTTCGGGATGATGCAATCCCCATCACGTACATTTTGAACTATCAGTTCCGGGATGATGCAATCCCCATCACGTACATTTTGAACTATCAATTCCGGGATGATGCAATCCCCATCACGTACATTTTGAACTATCAGTTCCGGGATGATGCAATCCCCATCACGTACATTTTGAACTATCAGTTCCGGGATGATGCAATCCCCATCACGTACATTTTGAACTATCAGTTCCGGGATGATGCAATCCCTATCACGTACATTTTGAACTATCAGTTCCGGGATGATGCAATCCCCTATCACGTACAATTTGAACTAAGGTCCAGGGACGATGCAGTCCTATCCTCTATTTTCGGAGACCTCACGTCTACGGCTCTCTTTTAGGACTGAAAGTCCAGGGATGATCCAATCCCCTCAAGTCCACCAAGGACTTCATTCTCGGAGACCTCTCGTCTACGGCTCTCTTTAGGACTGAAAGTCCAGGGATGATCCAATCCCCTCAAGTCCATCAAGGACTTCATTCTCGGAGACCTCTCGTCTACGGCTCTCTTTAGGACTGAAAGTCCAGGGATGATCCAATCCCCTCAAGTCCATCAAGGACTTCATTCTCGGAGACCTCTCGTCTACGGCTCTCTTTAGGACTGAAAGTCCAGGGATGATCCAATCCCCTCAACTGTCCACTAAGGACTTCATTCTCGAAGACCTCACGTCTACGGCTCTCTTTAGGACTGAAATTCCAGGGATGATCCAATCCCCTCAACTATCCACTAAGGACTTCATTCTCGGAGACCTTACGTCTACGGCTCTCTTTAGGACTGAAAGTCCAGGGATGATCCAATCCCCTCAACTGTATTCTCATCCATACAGGTACAATCATATATCACATCAAAACATGTATACATCACATCAAAACATGTGTACATCAAACCATGTATACATCACTTAATCAACACATGTACACATCACATCAAAACATGTGTACATCATCACTAATCAAAACATGTGTACATCAAAACATGTATACATCACTTAATCAACACATGTACACATCACATCAGAACATGTGTACATCAAAACATGTATACATCACTTAATCAACACATGTACACATCACATCAAAACATGTGTACATCAAAACATGTATACATTACATCAAAACATGTGTACATCAAAACATGTATACATCACTAATCAAGACATGTACACATCACATTAAAACATGTATACATCACTAGCATGTATTATCAAGACAAAACATGTATACATCGGACATGTATTCTCACTAATACATCATATCAAATCATGTATACATCTAGCATAAACGATATGTAAGAGTTCTAAATCTAAATAATTGTAAGTGGCTAACAAAACAGAAAATAAGTGACAGAAATACTATACTACTCCCCCTTTCGAGGAGGGTCCTTCTGGACTATACCAAGCTTGTCTCGGAAGTACTCAAACTTTACTCGAGACAGAGGTTTAGTCAAGATATCAGCAACCTGATCCTCAGTGCTTATATACTCGAGCTTGATGGCTCCTCTCTGCACCATGTCTCGTATATAGAAGTAACGGATCTCAATGTGTTTTGACTTATCATGGAACACAGGATTTTCAGTCATCTTAATGCAGCTTTGATTATCACACATAATCACAGTGGGATCCATTTCTAAGTCAAAGATTCCAGATAAGAGTTTCCGAAGCCACACCGCTTCACAGCTGGCAGAGCAAGCAGCAATATATTCTGCTTCAGCGGTACTGAGGGCCACACTAGATTGTTTCTTGCTGAACCAGGAGATCATGGCAGATCCAAGACCATAACATCCACCTGAAGTACTTTTTCTGTCTGAGACACTTCCTGCCCAATCAGAATCTGAGAAACCATGCAACTTGAGTTCATTGTCTCTAAGATAGTAAAGGCCATAGTCCACTGTACCTTTTAGGTACCTCATGATATGCTTTGCAGCTATAAGGTGAACCTTTCTAGGTTCTACTTGAAACTGACTTAGGGTATTTACAGCAAAGCATATATCAGGCCTAGTATTTGTCAAGTACATCAATGATCCAATGATTTGTCTATATAGGGTTATGTCCACTAGTTCTGATGAATCATTAGCTAGCAGTTTTAGGTTGGAGTCCATGGGAGTGGCCATAGCTTTACACTCCAACATATCAAATCTTTTGAGGATCTCCACAGTATACTGACCTTGATTTAGAAAGATCCCTTTTGGCTCTTGCCACACTTCTAGGCCTAAGAAGTAGTGCATTAATCCGAGATATTTCATTTCGAATTCTGAAGAAAGCTTCTTCTTGCTTTCAATGATTTGTTTCTCATTTCCTGTTAGAAATAGATCATCTACATATAATAGCAATATAACAGGTTCATCATTCATTACCTTAAGATAGAGATTGGGGTCAGCTTTACTTTTGGTAAATCCCATGCTTAATAAGAAACTGTCAATTCTTCCATACCAAGCTCTGGGAGCTTGCTTCAAACCATATAACGCCTTCTTCAGTTTGCATACATGGGTCCTTTCGTATTTGACCTCAAAACCTTGAGGTTGTTCTATGTATACTTCTTCTTCAATTACACCATTCAGGAAGGCTGTCTTAACATCCATTTGATGCAATTTCCATTTCATCATAGATGCAAGTGCCATGATAGTTCTAATCGAAGTATACCTAGCAACAGGTGCAAATGTATCTTCATAGTCAATTCCCTCCTTTTGAGAGAATCCTCTGGCTACAAACCTTGCCTTGTATTTTTCAATGCTACCATCTGCAGCATGTTTTATTTTGAAAATCCATTTGGAAGAAACCACACTTTTATCTCTTGGTTTGGGGACTATATCCCAAACATCATTTTTCATTATTGACTGATATTCTTCAGTCATTGCTTCTACCCATTCTTTCTTTTGAGCTGCTTCTTCATAGCTAGTAGGTAGTTGGTCCACAAGATCACACATCAAGGCCATGTAGTTGGACACTAGCTTTGGTTTCTTCCTTTCTCTAGTGGAGCCTTCAGGAGCACCATATCTTTCAGCTCCTTGAATAATATCTCTAGCCCATGCTGGTCTTCTTTTCCTAGATAATTCTGCAACAGGAGGTGTAAAGTTAGTCACAGCAGATCTAATGAACAAATAAATCAGTCACAACAGATGAATAAGAAGATATGGTGCAAAACTGTGCAAAACATGCAGCAGTGCTCTCTATCCCAGAAAGGGTGAATGAATTACAATAGATTACAATACAATCCAATTAATGTCAATGGCAATTCGAATTGACTAAGTAGGCCATTCGAATCACTGAATGGAGTAGCTTGACTCAATCTAGGAGTCCTCATCAATCATCGGTGTTGCTCATCAATCACAACAAACAGTCATCCAGGTGTCAAGCTGAGTCTAACTGATTATAATAAATGTAACTGAAGTGTGTAGCACTGATATAGGATCTGGAGGCTCAGTGGGGGCGCATGGGAGGCTAACTGGAGTCAGAGCAAGTCACCTAATCGAACTGGAGGTCAATCGGAGGTGAAACAGTCAGTCAGGAGTGAAATCGGAGTGAAATCAATCAGAATCGGAGCTAACTGAATGTAACTGGAGTGAATCTGCAGTGGTAGGTGAACAAGTGCGCCCTTCTCAGTCAGTAGGTGAGAAGAGGGCGCCTTTCAGCTTAGGAGGGCTAAAACTCTGTGGAAAGTGGCTCCCGGGTGCTAGAAGAAGGTGGATAAGGTGCTGGAGGCATCAAACTGGTGACTGGACTACATATCCTGAAATAGATCATGCAAGATCCTGAAGTAGATATGTATCCCGAAATAGATGATCCTGAAATAGATATGTATCCCGAAATAGATGATGGATATCCGAACACCCCCCCTCAAGCTAGACTATGATGTGCCAACTAAAATAATGTGGGGCCCTGGTAACTAAGACCAAAGGTCACCCCAATACAATAATCCAAAAAATGCTGAAAAATAAACTAAGTGAGGAAAGAGGGAAAACCCAGTGGGAAGAAAGCCCCCCCTCAAGTCTAAAGCATAATAATGAATCAATCTGTCTCCACCATGATGGAACTCACCCCCAACAGTGAACGGAGGTAAGAGAACTTCTTCTCAGTGAAGCTCTTGGTGAAGATGTCTGCAATTTGCTCATCGGTAGGGCAATATTGCAGAATGATGGTGCGGTCATGCACCAACTGTCGAATGTAATGCATATGAATCTCAATGTGCTTGGTCCTCTGCCGCTGAACTGGATCTGTGGAGATCTTGATAGCACTTTGATTGTCACAAAATAGGACAGTCGAAGTAGTGCCACCAAAACCAAACTCGGAAAGAATACCCTGCAACCAAACTGCCTGAATGCAGGCATTGACTGCCCCTCGATACTCTGCCTCTGCTGAAGAAAGTGCAATGGCTGCTTGCTTTTTGCTGGACCAGCAAATAGCACCATGACCAATCATGAAAACATAACCGGAAGTGGACTTCCGATCAATGCTATCACCTGCCCAATCTGAATCAGTAAAACCAATGAAATCTAGCTCAGAATCTGCAGCATAATGTATGCCAAACTGTCTCGTACCTTGCACATACTGCAAGATCCGCTTGGCTGCTCGCCAATGAAGCTCATGTGGCTGCTGCATATATCTTGACACGGCACTCACGGCATATGAGATGTCAGGCCTAGAGTGTGTCAAATAAAGTAGTGAACCAATCAACTGTCGATACATACTGCAATCTGCAAGCGGTGTGGAATCTCCCTCCTCAAGACTGATTCCTGAGAGGAATGGGAACGGGGCTGCCTTACATTCAGCCATATTAAACTTCAATAACAGGTCGGAAGCATATTTTTGCTGAGATATAGTGATCCCATCGAAATTTTGAGCTATCTCTAAGCCCAAAAAGTGACTCAGCAAGCCCAAATCGCTCATGTCAAAAGCTAGATTTAAGGCAGTTTTTAGCTTGTTTATTGAAGTAAGTGTGCTACCAGTAATAAGCAGATCATCAACATAAAGTACAATAACCAACAAATTACCTTTAACTCGCTGAAGATAGACATTCGGATCAGATTTGCATCTTTGGAAATTCTGAGAAAGAAGGAAGGAGTCCATCTTTGCGTACCAAGCTCTTGGGGCCTGTTTTAACCCGTACAAAGACTTCTTCAATCTGCAAACCAATGATGGATCTGATGTATAACCCTCTGGCTGCTGCATATAGACCTCTTCAGCAAGGTCTCCATGTAAAAATGCACTCTTCACATCCATGTGATGCACCTCCCAGTGCTTGGATGCGGCAATAGCTAAAACAAGGCGGATGGAATCCATCTTTGCAACCGGTGCAAAGGTCTCTGTGTAGTCCACTCCTTGGACTTGGGAAAAACCTTTTGCCACCAACCTTGCTTTATATTTGCTGATAGTGCCATCAGCAGCAACTTTAGTACGGTAGACCCATTTACACTTCACTAATTTTCTTCCAGGTGGAAGAGAAACTAGCTCCCATGTATTGTTCTTTTGAAGAGAACTGTACTCTTCATCCATGGCATCTTTCCATCTCGGATCTCGATGGGCTGAATAATATGATTGGGGATCTGAACCAGCCATCAAATAACAAATCTCAGGAAGAAATGGATCAGCAATAGAAAGAGCCATACCTGCCCTTTGAAAGTCTCCTCTTGTTCGTCTCGGATCAGCAGGATTTCCAAGACTAGAACCAGCAGATTGTAGAGTATTTTGGGCCCACTTTGGTAACTGAGGGAGATCTGAATGGTCGGATTCCGAACCTGATATGTCATTATCATCATATGCTGCTACAATATCAGAAATATCAGAACTCATACCTTCATTATCGCTGCTCGAATCTTCTTCTGGTGAAGGCGGTGAATCGGCAGTTTTCTCCTCAACTAGTTGCAATTCTTGAAGCGGTTCTTCAAACTGCACACTGCGCTCTATGAATATATTTTTAGATCTGATATCCATGAGTTTATATGCTTTTGATTCTTCCCCATATCCTATCAATATGCACTCGATACTTTGTGGATCCAAAGCTCGTCTCTTCTCAGAAGGAATTCTAGCCCATGCAGTAGAGCCAAAAACTCTCAAATTTGACACATCCGGTTTGTGACCAAAGAATGCTTCGAAAGGAGTCATACCTTTCACGGATGAATGTGGAACTCGGTTCTGTATATATGCAGCAACATTGATTGCTTCAGCCCAAAGATTTGCAGCCAAACCTTTTGATTCAATCATGCATGTAGCCATCTCTTTCAGTGACCGGTTTTTCCTTTCCGCTACACCGTTCTGCTGGGGTGTGTAGGGAACTGTATGTTGGATCTTGATTCCGCTTTGGGCACAAAGTTGCAGCAACTCGGACTTGATATATTCCCCACCATTATCAGATCTAAGAGCTTTGATCTTGCTCTCAGTGGTGGTCTCAACAGAAGCCTTAAAATCCTTGAACTTTCCAAGCACTTCTGACTTGTTTTTGAGAAAGAATACCCATGTAAAGCGAGAATAATCATCAATAAATGTCAAAACATACCTTGAACCATTTAATGACATATGGGGCAGCGGACCGCTGATATCAGAATGGATCAATCCCAAAATAGTAGAGGCTCTGCTAGCCTTGCCGCGGTCGAATCTGTGCTCGGGGTGCTTCCCAATAATGCAACCGGAGCATATTCCCTTCGAGGAACGGAGTTGTGGAAGCCCATCAACCATGGATTTATTTGATAGCAGCAGCAAATACTTATAATTTAGATGTCCAAATCTTTCATGCCAAAGCCTACTAACCTCATTACCATGTGTGCGAAGAGCAGTGGGCTTTGCAAGCGGAATAAAGTGCGAAAACTCATAACATTTTGCAGTGTGGTTTGCCTTTCCAACCGCAACTAGTCTTCCACTTTTGATATCAGAAATTTCAACTGTATTAGGGCTGAATGTGACTTTCTTTGGATCACCAGTATGTGTCATTTGATAAACAGAAAGGAGATTCGAAGCTAAGGAAGGCACATAGAGAACATTCTGAAAGCATCCATGATCTACATGAATCGTACCTTTGCCCTTTGAAGAAATTTTTGAGTCATCTCCCAAATGGATGGGGATGGAGCTGTTTGGATCGAATGAGGAAAAAGAATCAATATTTGCAGCCATATGATTTGATGCACCCGAATCTATCAAGAGAGTGGGCTTCGAAACCGTTGCCATGAGTGCTTGTCCTCTTTCATGATCGTCATTTCGATCCTTCTTCCTTGCACCGTCAGGAAGGGTTATGTTGTTCTTTTCCAAAAGGAGGGCCATTTGATCTATAGTCTTCTTCATACATGAACTTTCGGGATGAAAGCCACGGTTACAATAAGTACATTTAGATTTTTGGTTACCTTCTTTGCCCTTTTGCTTGGATTTCGAACTGGATGGTGCATCCATTTGCTTGCCTTTGTCTTTTTGCTTGTGAGGCTCGAATTTAGGCTTCTCCTTCTTTAGCTTTCCTTTACCATTCGAAATCTTGGGTCCTTGAACAAATAGGGCTGAATCTTTGGAGCTTATGGACCCCATTTGAATCAACTTGTCATGCTCTTTCGTAACGGACTCAATGAAGGCATTCAAGGTAGGCATCTTCCAATTCGGGGTAGTTAGCCGACCGGAATTGAAAGTGGAGACAAATACCGAATAATCTTTCCCAAGCTTGCTTAGAATGGAGAGGATCAACTGCTTATCCTCTTTGATAACACCACTGTTCTTCAATTGCAAGTTCAAGTTCTTGAATTTTGTGAAGAATTCATTGATGGTCTCGAAATTTTCAGGATTAAGGCCAATCAATTCATTCTCTAATTGAAAAGCCCTAAGCTCATCCTGCTTGCCGAATAGTGTCTCAAGTTGCTCCCATATGGCTTTTGGAGTCTTCAATCCGCTGAGATGGAAGTGAAGATCTTTGGAGATGGAGAGACAAAGAAGACCGTAAGCTTCATCAAGCTTATTGTAGTGTTTGGTTCTTTCTGCCACATTGTTTGGCTCCAATTCAAGACCAAGAGTGACTCGGTAGTATCCTTTTGAACGTAATATGATCTCCATATCATCTTTCCAATCAAAATAATTGAATGGGGTGAGGATAGGCTTTGAAGAAGAGTATTCCATTGCTAGGAGCGAGTCAAATGATGAAGAAGAAGCTTGCTTGCAAACTATAGCGAATGGAAATGCTGTAGGGAAGCTTGCATGCAGAATGTAGCGAGTGCACTTGGAGGAGATAATTAACCTGCAAATCACATAAGAACAATCACAATAAGGTCGAACAATCCACCCTTTGAGAGTTGCATCACACCTGGGATTGGATTTCAAGCAATGTTGAATGGGTCCAATGTATCAAATCCAGGAATTATGTGGTAACTCAAGCTTCTGGAGTGGTATTGGAATAATTTTCAAGCTTTGCATGCACAGGAGCGAATACCCTTGAGATATCTCATGCCAAACTTATTGCAATTTTTAGCAATTCAGTCAAATCTTCTTGTATAAACACCTGTAGAAAAGAGATCTTGTCCCTGCAATGGCTCTGATACCATGTAAAGTTAGTCACAGCAGATCTAATGAACAAATAAATCAGTCACAACAGATGAATAAGAAGATATGGTGCAAAACTGTGCAAAACATGCAGCAGTGCTCTCTATCCCAGAAAGGGTGAATGAATTACAATAGATTACAATACAATCCAATTAATGTCAATGGCAATTCGAATTGACTAAGTAGGCCATTCGAATCACTGAATGGAGTAGCTTGACTCAATCTAGGAGTCCTCATCAATCATCGGTGTTGCTCATCAATCACAACAAACAGTCATCCAGGTGTCAAGCTGAGTCTAACTGATTATAATAAATGTAACTGAAGTGTGTAGCACTGATATAGGATCTGGAGGCTCAGTGGGGGCGCATGGGAGGCTAACTGGAGTCAGAGCAAGTCACCTAATCGAACTGGAGGTCAATCGGAGGTGAAACAGTCAGTCAGGAGTGAAATCGGAGTGAAATCAATCAGAATCGGAGCTAACTGAATGTAACTGGAGTGAATCTGCAGTGGTAGGTGAACAAGTGCGCCCTTCTCAGTCAGTAGGTGAGAAGAGGGCGCCTTTCAGCTTAGGAGGGCTAAAACTCTGTGGAAAGTGGCTCCCGGGTGCTAGAAGAAGGTGGATAAGGTGCTGGAGGCATCAAACTGGTGACTGGACTACATATCCTGAAATAGATCATGCAAGATCCTGAAGTAGATATGTATCCCGAAATAGATGATCCTGAAATAGATATGTATCCCGAAATAGATGATGGATATCCGAACAGGAGGTTCTTGTGGTTCCAGCATGTCATGATCCTCTGTTATGTCCTCTTCAGGGATGTGAACAATCTCTGAGATTCTGGGAGATGTATCTTCTTCATAAACTTCTTCAAGTTGACATTTTCTAGATTTCTTAAGAGCTGCTTCCTCATCGAAGGTTACATCTCTACTTATTTCTATATGATGAAAGCCTGGTATGTAAATCCTGAAGGCTTTGGATGATTCACAATAGCCAACAAATATTCCTTTCTTACCAGAGGGATCCAACTTGGTTCTCTTTTCCTTTGGAATGTGGATGTACACAGGACACCCAAATATTTTAAGATGGCTTACCTCGGGCTTCTTTCCAGAAAACACTTTTTCTGGAGTTTTGAAATCAAGAGCACTATGAGATAATCTGTTTTGAACATATACTGCTGTTCTGGCTGCTTCAGCCCACAGATACATGGGAAGATCCCGGTCATGTATCATAGTCTTCACAGCTTCCATGATGGTTCTATTTTTCCTTTCTGCAACCCCATTTTGTTGGGGATTGTAGGGAGTGGTTAGTTCTCTCTTGATTCCAGCTTCCTTACAGAATTCTTCAAACTCTTTTGAAGTATATTCTCCACCATTGTCTGTTCTGAGAATCCTTTGCATGAGCCATCATGATCAACCTTTAAATCTGGTAGTCCTATGACCACCTTGCTTACATAAGGTAAGGCTTTGTAGTTGATGTGAGCTAGTCTTCTATGCCATAGCTCACTGGGGCTAGAGGTTTCATGAACAAGAGCAGCTTCCGGATGACCCTTGAGTTTATATAAACCTCCTTCCTCTTCACCAATAACAATTGCATCCTTAATGGATTTGCCTTTGGACCACATTAACACTTGTCCATCAATGAATGCAACTCTATAGCCTTTCTTGTCTAAAGCTGAGATTGAAAGCAAATTCTTCTTTCATCTTCATGGGAGTTCCAGAATCGAGTTTGTAGTTTGCTTCACCAATTCCCTTAATGGGATATTGATAGTCATCTCCTAGAGATACCTTTTGGGGAGAATTCTTTTCTTCAAGATTTGAGAGAGTCCTCTTCTGTCCAGTCATGTGCTTTGAAGCACCACTGTCAATAAGCCATGTACCTTCACCGGGGGTTATGGATCCAGAGAGTGCGGAGAAGAGAACATATTCTTCTGCATCTTCTTCTGTGTTTCTTCTTGACCTCCTTTTGAAGAAGGTCCTTTCTTCTTCTTCCCCTTCATCTCTAGGCCTTTTATTGTGAGACCTTTCTTCCTCTACTTTTTCTTCTTCACTATCATCCTCTGCAAGATGTGCTTGATGTCTTTTGTAGTGATTACCCTTTTTCTTCTGTAGAGGGCAATATTTAGCAATGTGTCCTAATTTGTGACAAGAGTAGCACTGGAAAGAAGAGTAATCCCTTCTTTGAGTAGATCCTCTTTTCTTGTGAAATCTGTGAGGAGGATGAGACTCCTTGTGACCACCTTTCTTGAAGTAGGATTGACTCCTTCTTCTTTTGGTATGGGTAGCCAAAGCTTGGTCATCTTCTTTGAGCAAGGCTTCTCTATTTGCAACCCTAGCCTCCTCTTGTACACAATCCTCCCAAACTACATCAAACTTCATACTTTCTTTTCTGGCACACATAGTTTGAATGAATGACTCCCAAGGTCTAGTGAGACCATTTAGAGCTGTCATCACAAGTTCATCTTCATCAAGAGTATCACCAATGGCATCTAGTTGTTCTTTGATTTGATGGACTCTTGAGAAGTAGTCTTGAATGGATTCTCCTTTGTGCATCTTGGTACTCTTCAACTGAGTCCTTAGATTCATCTTCCTATTGATGTTCTTTCCTTCATACATTCTTCCTAGGGCATCATACATTTCCTTTGGAGTCTTCTTGGAAGACACTTGGGGAATCAAGTGGTCTTTAATGGAATCAGCTATGATTCTCTTTGCCCTAATCAGATCCTTCCTGTGTTTCTCTTTGGCTTCATCTTCTTCTGGTTCTGCAACTTCCTCCTTGACATAATGAGCAAGATCATTCTCCTCAAGAATTAGACCAATTCTGTATTTCCATGCTCAGAAATTCTCTATGCCTTCTAGCTTGTCTTCAAGCTTAGTATTTGGAGCCATCTTCTCTTGGGGGAGTCCAAGAGACAGAGTAGACTTACCTGGAAAGTTACCTTTTACTTTTCCGGAATCTGGAACAGAATTTTATCGCACTTTTGGTAGAATTAGGGTTTGATTTTCCTGGAGTTCTACCCAACCAAAAAGTTCGATCTATAGCTCAAAAGAATGCTCTTGAGAAGGGCTACCCAGCCATGTAATCAGAATTCAAAAATTACAACTTTTTTCTGAAACCAAAATCTGACGTATCGCACTTTTGGTAGAATTAGGGTTTGGATTTCCCGGAGTTCTACCCAACCAAAAAGTTCGATCTATAGCTCAAAAGAAAGGTATTGAAAAGGGCTATCCATCCATGCAACCAAAAATCAATAATATCAACTTTGGGCTGAAACCCTAACTTCACCAAAGAGAGAGAAAGAGGTATTCTTACCTTGTGAAAGATGTCCTATTCAATTTGGCTCTGATACCATGTTAAGTTTAAACCAAATAACCAAGCAAGATCACTGAAAGAAGCATAATCACAAGATAGACACACAATATATCCTGGGAAACCCTCATGGGGTAGAAAACCCAGTAAAGCTTTCCTCAATAAGATGATCAACCAAAATACAAGATGTGCTCCTCCTTCCTTTGTCTCCTTAGCTGATCTCCCAGACAAGTGCGCACTCTTCCACAAGTGAGTGAGTGATCTAATGAGGAGTTCACCTCCTCTATTTATACTTGACTCTCAACTGACTAAAAGACCTATTGGGGCCGACCTCACCTGGAGATGTCTAATAACCCCTAAAACATAACTACAGGGTCGACCCACACATGGTGGATCTAATAACCCTAGTTAATACTAACCCTCGGAGGAATAAACATCTCCGGATACATAATAGGGTTGCCTCGGAGGGATGAAACATCTCCGGAATAATAAAGTACAAATTATAATATTCTTTGAAGTTACAATATTCAACATGAAAAATGGAAGGTATAAATCATAATATGATGCCCTAGGTACCTTGAAGATATACTTTTCAAAAACTTGATTGGTCTTATGGCTAAAATATGAGGTGCATGGGGAAGATCTTATCTATGAAAAATAATGTGAGTCTTTAATTTAAGGGGGGGGCACAAGTATCCCATAAGACAGAAAAACTCAAAATAAGAACAGTTAGGGTGCCTTAATCATACCCCGCATCTGTGAAGGAAAAAAAATCACATTAAATAAATTCAACAATAAATCATTGATTTATTTCCATTAATATGCATTCAATAAACCATTGAAAAACATGCAAGCATAATAAACTTCAAATCCATATGATTCTAGGTACACGGCTAAATACATTTCATACTATCTCAAATGGACATTGAACAACATAAAATAAAATTTTAATTCAAACACCAATGGAAAATTTCCTTGATCATGGTTCTAGAGCACAGCATATTTATTTCATATATACAATAGTGAATACATCAGGGGGGATTGATTCATCTCTTCCCTGGTCCCATTGTCTTTTTTCTCAATAGAAAAACTTCTCTGATCTTATATTATGAAGAAAGAGGCAAGAATAAATAGAAAGGACTAATGTTGTAGATCCTAGCAACTTTTTTCATCTTCCAGACTCGTAAGAAATGAATGAACTGTTGGAATATTCACACCATCATTTTTTGTATTTTGCATGCTTGCATGCAAAACTACATGCTGCATGAATTTGCATGCCACTGGATGCAACCAGTCATCATCATGGTTGTCTCCCCAGCACCTAAAGCTTGCTTCTGGATCTCCAGAGCCTATCTTTAGCCCTCATTTGGACTCCTACCTACCTAATACGCCCTCCTTGACTTATCTTCTTAGCAAGTGCACATTTCTCACCTACAACTGTCAGTTAGAGCGCTCTTACTCACTTACCTTCAGTTATCACTTAGTTAGGGCGCCTTATCTCACCTATCGGGAGTTATCATTCATTTAGTGCATTGATTGAGTAGTTCTTCCACTGATTTCTCATGTTGACTGCTTGTAGCTCCTAGTTAGCTAGTTCTGGAGTTCCACTTGACTATTTTACAGCCTCATGCGCCCCCCTTGGAGTCTCCATTCCCTGATTTATGCATAGATGGTTCTGTTAGACTCAATTAGCCACACTTGACTAACTATTACCATTTATGACCGATACTATTGACTGGATGATGTATCCATTGTTATGCAAGCTAGACTTTGAGTTAGACAACCTCATGCACTCCACTTAGAGTCTCCATTCCTTGATTTATGGCTAGATTGTTCTGTTAGACTCAGTTAGACACACTTGATTGACTCTTACCACTTATGACTGGTACTGCTTACTAGTTGATGTCGCTGTAGTTATTCATGCTGGACTTTGAGCTCAGAATTTGAATGCCCTACTTTGCTAATTCGAATCCTATATGATGCCTCATCATTGATTATTGTAACACATTCTCTACATTCATTATTCATTGTATGATATTGACATTCTCCATTATTCTGTGTTTATGAGTGATTATTGAATGCATGCTTCTTCTTCTTTGCAAATAATCCTGAGAGTTAGATTGTGAGTTTGTTACAGTTGCTATATCCCTACAGATTATCACATGAACCTCCCCTTGCGCTTATTCTCACTGAGCTTAAAGATGCTCTTCCTTCATTATGTCGATTATTCCCTTTGAGAGTTTCTATGAGGTGTTATCTTTCCTATTGAATCTGCATATTTTCGTTGAGGTGTCATAACTGATTTTGTGTACAACTCACCCATGAGTATATGCTATTTGTCTAACTTATTTTTTATTCACCTCCCCCTATCAGGACTTTGAAGAATTTAATTTATTCTAGTATTGAACAACGTTAGTGTACCTTGTATGGTACTGAACAACATTAGTGAGTAATTTTTTTAGTATCAAACTAAAGGAAATTACCTGATGCTATTCTACAAAAATTCATTTGCAAAAAGGAATACATCCCACCTTGTAATGGTGTAGTATGAAATATACGCGGAAAATGAGGCCTAGTCTTTGTCACCTCCCCTGTAGGACTACAATGGATTCAACATATTGTCATTTGTGTGCCTAACGAGAGACCAAAATCTCCAAGGTAGTCTTCCAAACACCAAGGATACTAAGAAACAAAGACAATTCAAGCATGTTGACATCAATCAATTTGGAAGGATCATCCAAGCTTGCAAATAATCACTCTCTCAGGAATCCATCAAATGTAGCAGTAGAAGAAAGGGGCATTAGAGAGTGAAATGTGGTAGGCACATCAAAGGATACCTTCATTAACTAAACATATTGATTCCATGAAATATTCATTCAACATGGGATTTGAAACTCTGGCCATCACCTGAACTTTGGAATGTCCATTCAAAATGAGTAGTGGTTTTAAATGATAAATGAGTTGTTCTGCATATAAGCAAACAGAACTAGTCGTATGGGGGACAACATCTCATACAACAATAAAGGAAAAAAACCAGGGGCTAGCAGGACTATTCGAATGACCATCAACGAGTGAAGCGTGAGATGATGATCAGTGTGTTAAGCGAAGCAATGGAACTATAAATGGTTAATAAGGATACATGTCTATATATATATATAATGATAGTGAGATGGCCATTTTCATGTCATGGATTACACATGAAACGATGAGTCGAGGATTTGGATACTAAGTTAGGATTTTCATGACTACAACTCGTATAGGAGGGTGTCTGACGAGGTTGGGATTTATATGTGTAAGTGGGAGTAAATGATGAATAAGGGGTCAAATGGAGGGGATAAATCGGATTTGAATGTGATGTGAAGTTGATCTGGCATATTTTTTCAAGATTGACACACCATCTGATTTGGGGTGGCTACGGTTTCGCATGTATGATCAACTCTTAATCGTCTAAATCAATTATACTTTCACAAGCTGGTATAAATACTATCTTGTGTGGATGGACTAGATCTTTTTGGAGAATTTACTCGTTATTACTTTTTGTATTTACTCCCCGTGAATGACCCAAATATTTATGGAGGATTTTAAATATTCAATCGTGATCATTGGCGCCTGCTTTCTTCTTCATTTTGAGAAACACCTCTCACAATGTAATAGTTTTGATTGAACCTCCTTCCATATTTTTCTATTAAAATCCTTCCAATGCTTCAAACCAAGCTCAATAATGAGAATTTCGTTTTCAAATAATCATGGAACCTCAGGGGTTGGGGGGGATATGCCCTCCTCTCTCCTAAATTTAATGTAAATGATCGAGACTAAAACACTCAGCTCACACCAATATTTAAAATAGATGAGGGCACCAATCCTCCTTAATTTTGCAAGAACCAACTTGTTAAGTAGATGAGGACACCAATCCTCTTGATAGTTGAATACTCTATAAGAATGATTCAACTCCATCCTTCATTCTTTTAAAGATGCAATTCAAATTTGTCCTCTCATTATATGGAATTTATGTCTGATCAATCTGAATCTGTACTTGTACTGCCACAAATCTATCCTTAAAAATTATTCAAAAATATCCCTTACATCCCTATTCTTTTTTTTTCTGTTATTTCATGCTGCAAATAAACTTTGATTCAATTCATTCCACAAAAATCTATCTACCAAGAGCCCTTATCAAAACTTAAATATGTCCAAAGTCAACCACAATTTCATTATTTTAATCAATACTCAAACTTTGGAATTAGTCCTCCGAGAAAACACTTTAATTATGCAATATCAGTCCCTAAACTGAGGCTATGCATCATAATCTTAATGCCACATTATCCCTACTTCATCAGCTATGCCATATTATGTCTACCATGTCATCTCACTTGCACGTCGTCTCTACCATATTGATATCAATGACAAAACTTTAACAACTTTTCCACCTCATATTCATCCCCACGGCCTTGATTGTATGATGGAACATGCTCGATCTCATCTCGTATTATATAAATATCAAGAATACTAAGCACAAGAAGGATCATCCTCCCCTTCCTTTATTGCATCGAGAGTAGTGAGGTGCTCTACAACCCAATATGGGGGAGATATTGTAACATGTAATGCATAATATTGTTTAAGGTTATGTAACATGTTGTTCCCATTAAAAGAGAAATAAAAATGCAAATGATGTCGGATTGAACAAAAAATATTAAATTATATTGATTTTATCTTAAACTTAGATATATCAAGCATGGAATCAAATATCTTGAAGTGTAAATTTTTTCTTAATGTGTAAAAAATTTAAGATAAAAAAACTTACACATTAAGAAATTAGATCTCTATCGATGCTTGATAGATCCGGGTTTGAGATGGATCTATGCTGGAAAAAAAATGTAAATAATATTAAACCTACCAAGGTTCGATCGACAATTCCTCTATTGTAGATATATCAAGACTGGTGAACACAAGAAGGTACAATTGACCCTTCCTGTATTATAGAAATCTCAAGAATAATCAACACAAGAATGGTTTGCCACCCCTTCTTATATATGAAAATATCAAGAATAGTGAGGAGAAGAAGGATCGACCTACCCTTGTTGTGATCATAAATATTCCAATTATTTCTATGATATAAGAAGGGTCAACTCTCCCTTCCTATATTAGAGAAATATGAATAATAGTGAACACCAAAATATTCGACCGCCCAATCCTTTATGAAAGAAATATAAAGAATATTGAAACCACGAAGGATCATCAACCCCTTCCTAGATAAATGAAGATATACTGAGAATATTGAATACAAGAAGGAACGGTTGCCCCTTCCTATATTATATAAATATCAAGAATAGTGAAAACAAGAAGGATCATCCACCCCTTCCTTTATGATAGAAATATAAACAATAGTGAACCTACAAAAGGTTGACTGGCCTTTTTTGTATTGTATATATATTAATAATAGTGAAGAAGAAGGAATGGTTGTCCCTTCCTGTATTATAGAAATAACAAGAACAATGAACACAGGAAGAGTTAGCCACCCCTTCCTTTATGATAGAAATATAAATAATATTGAACCTAGGAAGGGTTATCTGACCATTCCTATATTTTAGATATATTGAGGATTGTGAACACAAGAAGGGTCGACTACGAACCTAGAAAGGGCCATCCAACCCTTCATGTATTGTATATATATTGATAATAGTGAACATAAGAAGGAATGGTTGTCCCTTCATGTAGTATAAAAATATAAAGAATATTGAACACAAGAAGAGTCGACCACCCTTTCCTTTATGATAGAAATATAAGGAATGTTGAATCTAGGAATCATTGGTTGGCCCTTCCTATATTTTAGATATATCGAGGATAGTGAACACAACAAGGGTCGACCGCCCCTTCCTTTATGGTAAAAATATAAAGAATATTGAACTTATGAAGGGTCGACTGACCCTACCTGTATTGTAGATATATTGAGAATAGTGAACAAAACAAGGAAAGGTTGTCCCTTCTTATATTATAGAAATATCAAGAATAGTAAAGGAAAGAAGGGTTAGCCACCCCTTACTTAATGATAGAAATATAAATAATATTGAACATATGAAAGGTAATTTGACCCTTCTTGGATTTTAGATGTATTGAGGATAGTGAACACAAGAAGGAATGGATGACCCTTCCTATATTATGGACATATCAAGAATAGTAGACACAATAAGGGTCGGACGCCCCTTCCTTTATGATAGAAATATAAATAATATTGAACCTAAGAAGGGTCAAGTGACCCTTTCTGTATCTTAGACATATCAAGGATAGTGAATGCAAGAAGGGTCGGTCATCCCTTCCTTTATGATAGAAATATAAAGAATATTGAACCTACAAAGGGTCTACTAGCCCTTCCCGTATTGTATATATATCGAGGATAGTGAACAATTGAAGGAATGGAAGACCCTTCCTCCATCATGGAAATATCAACAATAGTGAACAGAAGAAGGGTCAGCCACTCCTTCCTTTATGGTATAAATATAAAGTATATTGAATCTAGGAAGGGTCGACTGACCCTTCCTGTATTTTAGATATATCAAGGATAGTGAACACAAGAAGGGTCGGTTTCCCCTTTATTGATGATATAAATATAAATAACATTGAACCTACGAAGGGTCCATTGACCTTTCCTATATTGTAGATATATCAAGAATAGTGAACACAGGAAGGAATGGCTATACCTTCTTGTCTTATAGAAATATCAAAAATAGTGAACACAAGAAGGTTCAACCACCCCTAGTTCTTTAATAAGGATAGGAATATAAACAATATTGAACCTAGGAAGGGTCAGCCGACCATTCCTATATTTTAGATATATTTGCATCAACATTTTCATCAAAACATATAATGGATAGAAACTAATTGACAGCTATAAACATTGTATGTATATACTTCTATTAACCATAAAATGTTTACTATACTGTAGGTAAAATATGTCTTTGTTTGTGACCCTTAGTCAATTCAAATAAATTTTGATTCTTGATTTGATATAAAATATCACAACCTTGGTTTATTCAAATCTCCATGGTATGTTGATATGGATTAACCATATATTTTTCACCTAGATTTATATCTCTTCTGCTTTGATGAGGAAGGATTGCCAACTTGAGTTGGAATATTGACATTTGCAGATGCCATTACTAATAAATTATTATGTGTTCAATTTGAAGTGACAGATCCAAATATGTGTTTCCTCCTACAGTTTTATCTTCGGGTTTCTAATTTTCAACCAAATCTAATGAAAAGTGGTCCAGATTCGGATATGGTTTCATGTGCAATGCAAGGATGGGTTTTTCCCTCATATGATTGTTGTAATCGGCCTGGAATAAATACCAAAACATATTTGAAGAAAGGAATTATCTCAATATTGAATAAAAAAATGTTGGTAGGGAAGACCTCATCTGTAATGCATTACATAAATATTCAAAAAAATAATCTGACAAATTTTGACCATGAAACAATTCTTGTACACCTTTGAATATCCTTTATCAACAATCTTGATAAAGATGTGAGCAAATCTTCTTTCAAGGAACGCAAATCAAGTCCTTCTAAATTGATGTCATGGAAATCCAATAAGAGATTCGATAGCTCAAAATACATTCAACAAGAACATATCACATACTTTTTATTCAATGATAAAAAAATTTCTATTGATGTAATAAGATGTGTTATAGTTCCTCTGCATATGCAATATAGAAAGGTATATGACGATTTCGTGGAAAAGTTGGTTTTATCCCTTGTCACAATTTTTACAACAACATTGAGAGATGTCATTCTTTTGTCTTTCGATACTATGACTGAGGAGGGATATGTTCCTAGAACTGAAGAACAAATCAATTTGCATACATTTAATTTCTATATATAGGATGAACAACATACTATATTGACGTGAAAAAATTATTGAAAATGATAAATATCAACGAGTCCACTCTGTTGATGTATATGTAACTTCAGAATGTATTTCACATATATGTATATTGTATTCCTATAGAGATGGTATTATTCCTCTATAAGGAAGTGTCGTCATTTATATTGTAAGTGTCGTAACTTATACTTGATGGGTTATTAGACCACCTTATTTGGGGTCGGCCCTGTATAAGTCATGTGGGTCAAAGGGTTATTAGACCACCCTATTGGGGGTCGGCCATGTGGGTCAAAGGGTTATTAGACCACCCTATTGGGGGTCGGCCCACTCAGCATTATGTTATGTGGTTAAGTTCGAGCCTACATGAGTTAGGTAAAAAGGCAAGTCAAGTCAAGTATAAATAGAGTGCTGGAGGCACTCTATTTACTCACTCACTTCTCACACATGCTCTCAAGGAGGAGAGGCACACTTATGGAGGAGGAGGATTGCTGCTAGGTTATGGCTATCTCTATTGGTTGGTTGTATCATTGCTCTATCTATCTCTGAGGAAGTTATTGGGGTTTTTCACCTTTATGGTTTTCCCCAAGTAAATCTTTGTGTCTCTTGTGTGCTTGCATTATTGTCTCCATGATTGATATGCTGTACATGTTGTTCTCTCAGTTAAGATCCTAGATCATATTGAAGTAAATTCAGAAAATTTAACATGGTATCAGAGCTAGCCTGAAAGAAGGCATGATATGGCATGTATGACACTTGTTGCACTTACGATGCTAGGGCTTGATATAGCAAAAACCAGTCATCGTAGCACTTTCGCTATAAAGCTGTTTTGGCGAAGTTTTCGGATCTGAAATTGTTACAGGCCGAAGCTGAGATCTCCAGGTATCTTGTGTCCAAAGGAAAACCTCTAATTCGTTGTACTTTGTGATTTATGATCTGTACAATATAGGGTTTCTGCCTCTTCCAGATCTGAGTCAAAATCAGGTGACCTTGGGAAAAAGGTCATAACTTGGGCTAGGAAGCTCCAAATGAAATTTCGTGAAAAGTTACAGGTAGTACACAGGCCGAGATATCTCAGAAAACTTTTTCAGAGGCCGAAGGTCAAACAGTGACACGTGGCACGCCGTACAATTTCGCTCTCCTGTATTATCCCATAAACAGGTCACGTTGCGACACTTGGCATATCTCTCTCTCAGAGAATCCAATTGAGGTCAGACCTATCAGGATGGAAATATAACAGGCCGAGCTATCTCATAAAACTTGTTCAGAGGCCGAAGGTCAAACAGTGACACGTGGCATGCCGTACAAGTTCGCTCTCCTGTATTTTCCCAAAACAGGTCACGTTGCGACATTTGGCATAACTCTCTCTCAGAACATCCAATTGAGGTCAGACCTATCAAGGTCAGACCTATCAGGATGGAAAGCTAACAGGTCAGGCTATCTCAGAAAACTTTTTTTAGACCCTGTGGATCAAAAATTTCGGAGTTACACCAGAAACAATCATGTACATATTTCTGTCAAAACAGAATTATTTTTTGGTACCTTCATTCATGGCTTCCGGAATTTAGGGCTTTGAAGAAAGTTGAAATTTTTGTAATCGGAGACCATGGCTGGATGCTACTCATCAAAATAGAAATTTAGAGACCAAGATCAGAATTTTTGGTTGGGCAGAAGGCCGGGCTTGATTAGACCCTAGTTCGGGACTTTGATCAGAAAAGTGAAAAATTAGGGCTTCTGTAAAAATGGGAATTTTTGATATCTGTGACCACGGCTGGAAGCTCCTCAAAAAAATAGAAGCTTAGAGCTTTGGATCAAACATTTTGATGGGGCAAAAGAGTGGGCTTCATCAAACCCCAGTTCAGGGTCACGTCCAGTGAATCCGGAAGTTTCAAAGGCAAAATTGAGGAGTGAAACTTTGCAGTTTTCAAATTCTGAATATACCAGTTTGATCAGTTCATCAAGGCGCATATTCCTATCCTATCGAAAGGTTGAAATTCAAAGTTTGAATTTTTGGGGTTTCTCTGACAAACCCATATCCAGCTCAAGGTCCAGTTCTTGCAAATCAAGTGGATTGGGTTAATCCTAGAAGAAGATGGATTGATCACCTACATAAGTGAAAGAAGTTCCTGTCTTAGAGGGAGATGAGGATAAGGCCTTACATAAGAAGGTTACAAGCGATCTCGACAGGTATGACTCATCGAGGTATGTTTCGATATTTGTCCATGATTAAGTTTATGGTATGTTTGTCTTCATGTTATTACGGTTAGTACAATTTTGATTTTAGATTTGTTGTATCACCTTAACAAAATTATGAATGCATGATAGAATATATTCATTGGTTAGGGTGTTGACACTTATGATTGTACTAATGCATTATGGTGTTGTATGAGGTTTATGTTGTCTACTAACATGAAAGGTACACCAAGAAAGACAGATCATGTTATGGTCCAAGAACATATGATCATGATAACATGAGGACAAAGATTCATCCATTGTCATGGATCTCATAGAAGATCCATCTACGAGGTATGTATAACTTGGTTTTGTAATAGTTAACTTATGAGATATACAGGTTACTAGCACAAGTCATCGAAGAAGAACAAGAAGACATCATGTGAGTATGTTAGACATAACTAGCTAGCATGCTAATCCAGGTATGTTTTTCCTATATCAAGTTACAATCTCATCTTGTGATAAGATCCTTTATATAAGCATACTTGGCATGATTGATTATGATCATGGGTTTAGGCATATTATGTTTTTTTTTACTTTGTTTAATGATATGACTAACCAGAAAAGTCCTATGGTCAAATAGGAATATAAGTAAAATAATAAGTCTCTTATATTGATTGATTTGACTAACCAGAAGAATCATGAAATCATAGGTTTGAATAGTCATGGTTTTATGCATATTATATCTCTTATCTTGATTGATGATTCAACTAACCTGAAGAGTCATAGGTTTGAGTAATTACAGGTTTAGACATGTTATGTTTCTTATGATTTGACTAACCATAAGAATCCTACATAAACCTTGAATGCTAATGCTTATTATTTCTGTTTGAAATGATCATGAGTATACATGCTTAAGATTATTGTGTTTTAATAATATACTAATGAATGTATGTTTTTATATGAAATCACAAGGATAACACAATCATGATACTAATAAGCATGCATAGGGATCGAGAATGTATATAAGTTCAAGGACAGGTAATCCAGGGAGCAAAGATCAAGAGGGAGTACACTCCAGTGGTTTATGAAAGGATGCAGATATTCAAAGGGATTTGACCATCTCTCTACATTTCACAACAAAAGTTGTAGAAGAAGATACTGCAAATTAGGACTCCAGTAGCTCCTGCAAGAAAGCGAAGACTCAGAGGGAGTCCACCCAACAAACAAAGATAAGTATTTTAATTTCTTGCATATTTGTCTATTTAAATAAAATTGTTCAATGATGTATATGCTCATGTTCCTAGACTTAGGATATGTATTGTACATATTAGAATAGTTGCATTAATGAACAATATACTACTAATATAAATGGGTAAGTGGCCTATGGCACTGTACAACATTCCATTGCTACTTATCTAGAATGAAACCTCTTTGCTGACATGTTGGGAGTTGTGCACACTCTTAACAATGTTCTGGTAGAGATTGGAAGGCATCTAGAAAGTTATGGGATATGGATAAATGTTGTATTGAAGCATTGGCAAAGATAATTGCATGATTGTATGACATATTTCTTTATGTGTAAGAATCTGTTCTGAAAACTATGAGATGTTTTCTAATCATGCAATTTAACTTGTTGTGTAGGAAAGATCGTATGCCATCTCCTACAAAAGAAGAACTACAACATTTGTTCAGCAACAAATTATCTATTGAAGATATTGAAGTTCCCAGGATACGGGAAGAATGCCATGATCCGTCGATCATGAAGAACGATGTTTGGGATGCGGTCCCAAGATGTGAAAGGAAGTTTGTTATGACTTCCAAATGGAACTATCAGATCAAGCATGTTGCAGATGGCAGCATTAAGAAATATAAAAGTGATGAAATAGAAGATGCACCAGATGGATTTCAAGACAGCATGGTGCAGTCTTATATGTGTGCAGAACTTGGTGAAGATAAATTGATTGCCAACACGCAGCGAAATCTTGCTGCCAAGTTTGAGATGAAAGATTTGGGATGATGGATTGCAAAGCCATGGCCACACCTATGGCATCGAATCTGAAGCTTCTATGTGATGCTTCATCTGAGCCGGTTGATATCACTATGTATCGTCAGATGATTGGGTCCTTGATGTACCTGACGAACACGAGACCACACATTTTCTTTGCTATGAACACATTGAGCCAGTTCCTGACGGATCCGAGGAGTGTTCACCTGGTTGCTGTAAAGCATGTTCTGAGGTACCTGAAAGGTACAGTGGATTATGAGCTCAGGTATGAGGCGAATCAAAAGTTTAACCTGCAGGGTTATGTTGATTCAGATTGGGATGGCAGTGCTGCAGATAGGAAGAGCACATCTGGGTATTGCTTCAGTATGGGATCAGGTGTGATCTCTTGGTTTAGAAGGAAGCAATCCTGCGTAGCATTGAGTACAGCTGAGGCAGAGTATGTTGCAGCCTGTTCAGCTAGTTGTGAGGCAGTATGGCTACGGAAGCTACTGTCTGAGTTATTTGATCTCCCGTTGGAAGCTACTGGTATCTTCTGTGATAACCAGAGTTGTGTGAAGCTGTCCGAGAACCCAGTGTTTCATGATAGGTCAAAACACATAGAGATCAAATACCACTATATCAGGGATATGGTGCAGAGAGGAGCTGTGAAGCTCCTGTATGTTGCGACGGACGAGCAGATTGCAGATCTGCTGACGAAGCCACTAGCCAGGGTGAAGATCGAGTACTTCAGAGAGAGGCTTGGCGTTCTTCAGATCGAGGACACTTCGAGGAAGAAGTGATGGACACATTTGCTGAAGCCATTCCAAGCATGTTGGAAGGAGGATCCTTCACATGGCTGTGGATGTAAGCGCTGGATGATGAACATCAGGATGATGTTCTGGTTTCTGCTTGGATATGATCAGGTGGATCATGTATGGTGATATGTATCATGTATTGGTATTTGTATATGGTGGATACATTGATGATCAGGAGGATCATGTATGATGATATGTATTAGGTAGATACTTGGTATGCATCAGGTAGATGCATTGATGATCAGGAGGATCATGTATGATGATATGTATCATGTATTTGTATCAGGTGGATACATTATATGATCAGGAGGATCATGTATGATGATATGTATCAGGTAGATACTTGGTATGCATCAGGTAGATGCATTGATGATCAGGAGGATCATGTATGATGATATGTATCATGTATTTGTATCAGGTGGATACATTGTATGATCAGGAGGATCATGTATGATGATATGTATCAGGTAGATACTTGGTATGCATCAGGTAGATGCATTGATGATCAGGAGGATCATGTATGATGATATGTATCATGTATTTGTATCAGGTGGATACATTGTATGATCAGGAGGATCATGTATGATGATATGTATCAGGTAGATACTTGGTATGCATCAGGTAGATGCATTGATGATCAGGATGATCATAGATGACGAGCTTCAGGATGTTGCTCCAGATGACATGCAGCAGGATGTTGCAGTGATGATCAGGATGATCATAGATGACGAGCTTCAGGATGTTGCTCCAGATGACATGCAGCAGGACGTTGCAGTGATGATGATCAGGATGATCATGGATACATCAGGATGATGTATGGTGAGTATCAGGTTGATACTCTATGGCCGTGGATCAGGTTGTGTAGATGAGCATGTAATTCGGTGCCCTGGGAGATTTGCAGATGGTCTTTCAAGGTTTTGCCTATGGCATGTAATTCGGTGCCCTGGGACATCTGGCAAATGCTCTTTCGAGGTTTTGCTCTGGGAGGACATGTAATTCGGTGCCCTGGGAGATCTGCAGATAGTCTTTCGAGGTTTTGCCTATGGCATGTAATTCGGTTCCCTGGGATATCTGGCAGATTCTCTTTCGAGGTTTTGTCCTATGGCATGTAATTCGGTGCCCTGGGAGATCTGCAGATAGTCTTTCGAGGTTTTGCCTATGGCATGTAATTCGGTTCCCTGGAATATCTGGAAGATGCTCTTGCGAGGTTTTGCCATGACCACATGTAATTAGGTGCCCTGGGAGATCTGCAGATAGTCTTTCGAGGTTTTGCCTATGGCATGTAATTCGGTTCCCTGGGATATCTGGCAGATGCTCTTGCGAGGTTTTGTGGTGAGGTCACATGTAATTCGGTGCCCTGGGAGATCCTATAGGTAGAGCTGTGTGCTCGTAACAGCCTGGGATGCTCTTTCGAGGTTTTGTGACGCATGTAAAAGTCCTGAGGATTCCACAGTATGGCCAGTGATGACGAAGACCTGCAGGTGGTGGGCCTACATCCAGTATGAAAAAGGACTGGCTCTGTAGAACTTCCTATGACGAGTAGATTCAGAGATTGATTGAGATAGCAGCAACAGTGACGATGATGATGACTCGATGATGATTATCCAGTGACGATGATCCAGAGAAGATGACTTGTGCTAGAAGAACTGTGCTGAGAAATACCTTCCTAGTTAAGAGGGAGTGTTGATGTATATGTAACTTCAGAATGTATTTCACATATATGTATATTGTATTCCTATAGAGATGGTATTATTCCTCTATAAGGAAGTGTCGTCATTTATATTGTAAGTGTCGTAACTTATACTTGATGGGTTATTAGACCACCTTATTTGGGGTCGGCCCTGTATAAGTCATGTGGGTCAAAGGGTTATTAGACCACCCTATTGGGGGTCGGCCATGTGGGTCAAAGGGTTATTAGACCACCCTATTGGGGGTCGGCCCACTCAGCATTATGTTATGTGGTTAAGTTCGAGCCTACATGAGTTAGGTAAAAAGGCAAGTCAAGTCAAGTATAAATAGAGTGCTGGAGGCACTCTATTTACTCACTCACTTCTCACACATGCTCTCAAGGAGGAGAGGCACACTTATGGAGGAGGAGGATTGCTGCTAGGTTATGGCTATCTCTATTGGTTGGTTGTATCATTGCTCTATCTATCTCTGAGGAAGTTATTGGGGTTTTTCACCTTTATGGTTTTCCCCAAGTAAATATTTGTGTCTCTTGTGTGCTTGCATTATTGTCTCCATGATTGATATGCTGTACATGTTGTTCTCTCAGTTAAGATCCTAGATCATATTGAAGTAAATTCAGAAAATTTAACACACTCAAGATATCGTCATCAGATAGCTTGTCTTTTATACAAAGATGTTCCTCAAAAAAATATCAACAAATTACGCAACAACAAAATTTTCCAAACAAGGAATTTGCAAACACTCCCTTCATTGATCAAGTTGTGAAAGCAAGGGATAAATGGATATACTGTGGTAGGACATCCTGCCCAGGAAAGGAAAACATTTCTAGCGAAGAGTGGTAGGTATAAAGTTTTTCTTCTTAACAATCAATGCCCACAAATTGATGATTGTGTTATGAAATTACTAAATTAAATTTTATTTTCAATTTTATATCTTTGTAGGTTTTCCAAGGTGAATGTATGGATATCTTTGTTGTTACAAAAAAAGACAACCTTAAAGACAAGATGACTCTTGTTTTGATATCTGATAGATTATGGAACAAATGGTGTTCTTTATTCGAACTTTACAAAAGTGGTTCCTTGCCATGTTCCTCCAAGAGCATCAAACAAGATGATTTTGTTCAAAATAAAATAAAGCATCATGGATATAACGTTTTAGACCATTGTGTGATCTTGACGAGGAAAAATTGACCATCGTGGAAGACAATATAATCAAAGGACCAGTTTGGATAAGCACATCAATTGACAAAAAATTTTGCGTAGATATTTTGTTTCAATATTACAAGCGGATTAGGACGAGAGATCAACCTGGCATTCAATTTTCAAATATTTCAAAGTTAATGATGTTGATCTTGTTCGCTCATAGGGTTTTTCTAACGATAATATCATTGAAAGCTATAATATTGCTCAAAATCATTTCCAGCAATTGTGCAATATTTTAGGCTTCGATAAGCAAGAAAAATCTCCTAGGAAGAAGAGAAAGAAAGAAGAAGAGGATAATGGTACCAAATTACCAAAGGAAGCTGAGAAAATATTGAACATATATATCAAGAAAGAGGATATTGGTATGTCCATTGAATCCAACAAAGACAGTTCAATTTTTGTTTTCTATGTAGTTATCCAACGTCTTTGGTCAAGGCACTAAGAACCATTTCCTTTTTCCATGTTACAATAATTTGTGAATTTGTTATTTTTTATATGTGTAATTGTGTTGTTTCCTGGATGAAATAAGATATGCTCGTGTAATTGTACTAATTAGAAGCAAATGAAGGGTCTTGTACATGTGTTTTTATAGTTGATATGGAAACTTCATGTATGGCTTCTAAAGCATTGACTCAATTCTATAAGAAAGTAAAAAAAATGTAGTAAAGGAGTATCCTACCAAGAGAATTTATAGATATTTCTCAAAGGATTTTTTATAGGATTCTTTGTTATACAATATTAGAGAATTGGATTGGAGGGGGATAATTTTTCTACTCTCCATATGGATATGGATTGGAAGGATGAGAACCTACCAATGGTTGATTCACCTTTGTCCAAGGTTCCAAATGATAGTTCGAGAAACCATGTTTTTGCAAAAGAAAGGACACGGGAGTTTTGGGATCACATGGTTTCCATATTGATCTCTTCTCAAGGTATAGTTCTTTCGTTGTATGTAGGAAGTAGAGTTCTTTGTTTGTTGAACAAGTCACCAATAGAATAATTATTTCTATCGTGAATATAGTACATCAAGAACTATTTATGAACAGTTTCTATCATGAATTGGATATAAATCAAGGTATTTGTATTGATGTTTCAAATGTCTTGTTTCATTGTATTTTATTTTTTGGTTGGTTATGTTCAATAACTTTTTCAAATTCCTTTTATACCATATTTAAATATACACTCAGGAATCATCCAATAAAATTATAATATCCTATGAAGACATTGAGCGTGATGGAGAATCCACAAAGAATTACCAAAGTGATGGACAAGATGGAAAAGAAAGGTCTGAAAAACAAAAAAGTCATCATTTATCTTTCAAACAATGTGAAGTTATCTAAATTATGATCGAGGATCGTATTATACTTTAAAAAGAAAAAAATTATAAAAAATGCATACATGCAAATTTGTAGGTCAAGATGATTTGATTTGTTTTGGACATGTGGATTCTCCACAAAAAGTGAAAGGATTGAGGATCTCCATGGACATTATCCAACCAAGCACATTGCAGTTGGGAGCCTTAGAGAATAACAAACCAGGCAGGTATTTGGGGGGAAAATGAGGTAGCTACTGCACTATTACTCTCCACTCAAATGTTGGCTAATCATTGACATGTAAGAGACAATGATTATTTTCGATTATTTTCTTCTTAATTTGGTAAAGAAAATTTATTACAGAATATATGACATGCATTATTTCTATGCATCTCCCCATAAAAAAAATTATTGATATTTGAAATGGAAGGTTTTCTATTTTACAAGAAAGGCACCAAAATGCCTCCAAAAAAGGAAAAAGGGTGAATGAAAGTACCGATGAAGAATTTGAATTTAAGTATAATACCATTATTTATCAAATTTATACAGACAAAGAAAAGAGAAAAATCAATTGGGGGCTGAATTTTATTTTTATGGTTTCAAGAGAGATGTACCACAAATGAAGAAGGAAAGGGACAAACAAATATGGACAAAGTGTGGGAGGATTTCCCAATGAAATCTTTGAAAAGTAATACATCAATGATTGTTTTGGAGAGTGATGATGTGCAAGCACATCCATCTAAAAACTATATTTTTCATAATCCCTTCAATACATCATCCACTAAGGAAGATAATGATATGATACATGGAATCTGGAATGATGTAAGTAAAACGCTGAAATCAACCGATATCAGAACCTTCAATCCCTCGTTCAAGAGTGACAACCATTAAATGCAACATATCATTGCCTTGTTCAAGGGTGAGAAACATTAAATGTAACCTATGGATATTTTGAATAATTAAATGAGTTTTTTGCTTTGTTGGGTGATGTTGGTATTTTCTTCTGAATCTAACATCTTATTAGTTTAGTGTGACACTTGTATTTCTTCTAAATCTAAGAAATTTTGGGTGATGTTTGTATTACTATTCTAAATTTAAGATATGCATTTATAGCTGCATGTTTGTGATCATTAACTTCATGAACAAAGTGTTGTCATTTTGGTTATATATATAGTCATGGTTTTTGTATGCAGTCCAAAGATCACCAAAAAAGAAACTATTGGTATTGGGAGTAGAGGGATTGCTCTTTGGAGTTCAGATGTTATCCAAAAGAGAATCATTTTCCAAACAACCTCATTTTTTCCATAATTGTTATCATGTTATGCGTGTATTTTTAGTCTTGATAATATCAACGTTGCAAGAGAACATTTTGACATTGCTCTGTGGTTTTATTCACTCAACCGCATGGAAATTAAAAAATTCCTTGATAGATTTGAATAGTTGAAGAATGAGGACTTTGTATTTATTTTGGGTCAAGATCAATGCAAACATAGTACGATTTATATTTCCTCAAAGGCTACATATAATTATGGTGAAGTATTGAACATATACAAAAAACAATCAATGTTGTATTTATCCAATATGGTTAAACGAGCTTTGAAATTTTTTGTATAAAATTAGATGACTTAATATTCAAGAAAAAAATTTCACTCCAAGAACTGCTTCAGAACCGAGGCAGCATTGTGGATTTGTGCAGGCATTTTCAGAGCTCATGGAGAGCTTCCCCCTGGAGCTATTCTCCTTGGATTGGTCTCGGAGGGCCTTTGAACGCGAGGGTGCAGGTGTGGGGGTTTTCTTTGAAAAGCAAAGTGGTTCTTGGCATAGGAGTTAGCACCTATAGGATCTCCTGTTGTGTGTTTCTCTTGTGGACTTCTTTGCCTCTAGCCTGGAGAATTCGCTTCTTCTTTGACCCCTTGGGAGCGGGAGAAGTGTTGAACGGTGGGAAAACCTATGGTGTTGATACAGTGGGGGTTTTTTCATAGCTTGTGAAGTCTGTCTCCCTAGAGCCAAGTCTCGGTTCGGTGCTCCTTGGATCTTTCTTGTGCGGGAGAAGAGAAAAAGGCAGGCTACCAGTACTGTGAACCAGGTGTTGGAAGAATCATCTTTTTTTCTGGAGGATTATGGGGCTTGAATAGTTTCTTAGGCCTTCATCATGGGACTAGAGTGGGACTCTGAAATCCCATCCGAACTCATTTCTTTCAGGAAGCTGGTTGCAAATAGTGGAAAGAGGAAACAGTGAGATGACTCGTAGAAGTTTGTTAGAAAATTGGACAACATCCCTTCTGTAGCCCTACTAGAAGCTGAAGCTTGCAGATCTGCCCTGAACCTCACCGAGAGGGGATTAATAGGACAATTTTAAGGATTGTGGCCCTCACCCAGAGTGGTTGAGGCTTGGATATAGAAAAATTGGAGACCTCTTACAGCGGAAGGTATCAAAAGCTACATGGTGTGCAAGGGATTCTTTGTAATAGTCTTTGACAGTGCAAAAGACAGACATCTCATATTTCGGAATGGTCCATATTTTATGGGCCCCCAGGGCTTGTATTTGAACAATTGGACTCCTGACTTTGATCCTACACAGGATGTGCCGTCGGCGGTTCCAGTATGGGTGCGCCTACCCCACCTCCCTCTTCATTGTTGGAACCTGAAGTCACTCGAATCAATTGGAAATACCCTGGGTAAATTCATTGATCGAGCTAATCGTAAGGATCAATATTCTTGCATAGGAATATGTGTAGAGGTCGATTTGGAAATCGGTCTCCCGGAAGCCATTAAATTGACAGTAGGAGACTAGACACATATCCAAGACTTGGATTATGAACAACTACCCTTTAAATGCCGATTCTGCCACGGTTATGGCCATTTTGCCAGGGATTGCAAGAAGAGAACTGAAGAAGAGGAGGCAATAAATAATGCAGAGCAGTGAACTCAAGTGAGTAAAACAATCAAGTCAAAACAAAACATTAGCAAAAAAGGGAAAGAGATAGTGAAGGGGCATATTGCTTCCTCAGTAGGGTAGCAGCATGGTGAAGGAAGCACTACAGCGGAAAAGTCAAGGGTAGACATCATAGTACCTCCTCCAGCAGCCATGAAAAACTCCTTTTCTACTCTCAGCACTTTGGAAGACATGCCAGATTCTGTGATTTTGGAAACAGAGCAGCAGACCACTCCTCTAGAAGGGGACAAAGAATTGACTGTTAATTTCAAACCATTATCTCTTTCCCCAAGTGGAACCTCCTCCCCACCCTCCTATGCTGAAATGACCATGAAGAAGCCATTGGAAAACTCTGGCTCATCGGAAGATGAGACGTTTGAGAGACCTATGAAAAAAGCAGGAAGAAAATCTCTCAAAGATGCTAGAGAGGAAGAAGCTGAGAGACAAAAAATGCAAGGCAACCAAGCTACCATCGAAATGTCCATTGGCAGAAAAACTAGAACAAGAGTAGGAAAGGGAGGTCCTCCTCCTCCTCAACCTGGTAAATAATGTGCCTCATCTCTTGGAATTGCATAGGTTTGGGGAATACCATAAAAATTGAAGTTGTCAAAAACTTGGTAAAATCAGAGTTTCCTGAAATTCTCATGCTCCAAGAGACTAAAATTGAAGGGGAAGCCCTTCTTCGGCTTAGTAAATTGAATTGGAAAAAGAATGAAGGGAAGGCTGTTAGTACTAGGGGTTCCTCCAATGGTCTTGCCACCCTGTGGAACGATGATAAATTTCATCTTGAGAGCTCTTTTGAGACTCAACACTGGATTTACACGGAGCTCAGGCACAAGGTAAGTAACATGTCTTTAGCTCTTGTCAATTTATATGTTCCTGTATATTATGCTGAAAAGAGAGAGTGTTGGAAAACTCTGTCCGCATTTCTAGAGGTGCACTCTCCTAAGAATATAATTCTAGCTGGAGATTTCAATCTGGTGTTTGAGCCTAAAGAGAAGCGTGGTGGAGTCAACAATAGAGATCAACTTCTTCATGTAGTTGAAGAATTAATCCATCAGTGGGATTTAATTGATTTCAAACAAAAAAAAGGATTATGCACCTGGACCAATAACCGTGTCAGGGATAACCATATCTCTTCTCGGATGGATAGATTCTTACTTCAGAGCTCCTTTCTTCTTGACAACAAGATCATTTTCTCTACAATTCTGCAGAAATTGACATCGGACCATAAGCCAATATTACTACATTTTGAAGAAGTAGAGAGACTGGGGCCCATTCCATTTCGTTTTAATCCTCTCTGGGTTGAAAGAGAAGGATTCATGGATACTATAATCAAAGCCTGGAGTGTTTCTATCAATGGATCGCCAAGTTATGTCTAGGAGCAGAAAGTTATGGCTACAAAGGTGGCCTTGAAATCCTGGATTAAAAAGCCCTCGGTCTCACCCACTAGCAGTAGAAACCAGTCTACCATCCAGATGATTGATTTGCAATTAGAAATGGAATCTAAAGATATCACCCTTGCTGATATTCAGAATGAACAAGCTATCCATCTTAACACTCTTCGATCCTACAGGCACGAGGAAGAGTATTGGCGGCTTAAGTCTATAAGTCTCTGGCTGAAAGCGGGAGACAGAAATACTCCTTTCTTTCATAAACAGTTTAAAGCCCGCCTCTCTCGTAATCACATGGATGAAATCACGGATTCTGATGGGACTGTACACAAAGAAAATGCTCACTTAAAAGAGGCTACTACATCACATTTTTCAGGAGCTCTTCACCGAAGAAGGAGTGAACTCTGAGGAGGAATTCCCCAAATTCCTCTCTCACATACCGAAATTGATAGGGGAGAAAGATAATGAAAGCCTTGTGAATCCCTTCACTGAAACTAAAATCAGCAATGTTGTTTGGGCAATGGAGCTAGACAAAGCCCCGGGGCTGATGGCTTTTCCATCCACTTCTACAGAATTTGTTGGGATGTTATCAAGTTGGACTTAATTCATATGATCAGGGGTTTCCTCCAAAAAGCCAAGGTTGGTGGCAGCATCAATTCTACATTTTTGGATTTAATCCCCAAGGAGTCAAACCCTGGTACCTTCGATAGGTATAGTCCTATCTCACTTTGCAATGCGTCTTATAAAATTCTATCAAAGCTCATGGCCAATAGACTCAAACCACTGCTGGGAAAGCTCATCTCTTCCAGTCAAGGTGGTTTTGTGAAAGGCAGGCATATCACAGACAATGTGACTCTTGTGCAGGAAACCATCCATTCAATCCATCAACGCAAAGAACAAGGTATGATTATTAAGCTTGATATGGCTGATGCCTTTGACTGGGTTAGACACTCCTTGTTGTTTCAAGTCCTCCTTTATTTTGGCTTTAGTAATGATTTTGTAAGGCTGATCAAAGATTGTATAGACAGGCCTTGGATTGCTCCTTTAGTGAATGGCATGCCAGCCGATTATTTTCAAAGCACTTGGGGCATAAGGCAAGGTTTCCCTTTGTCTCCTTTCTTATATATTTTGATGGTTGACTCTCTCAGTCGTAATTTGACCATAGATAAGGTTGCAGGAACAGCTCCAGGAATTTGTGTGATGAAAGACCTCGAACCCATTAACCACACCTTTTTCGCTGATGACTCTCTTCTTTTGGGAGGTGCCTCTGTATCAATTGCAAAGGTCTTCAATGATGTTATCCAATCTTTCTGCAAAGTCTCAAGAGCTTTGGTCAATAAGAAAAAGTGTGCGGTGTATGGCTGGAATGTTTCTCATTTTGCCATCCAGAGGATTGCCCA
Source organism: Larix kaempferi (assembly GCA_027924585.1). Taxonomy (NCBI): domain Eukaryota; kingdom Viridiplantae; phylum Streptophyta; class Pinopsida; order Pinales; family Pinaceae; genus Larix; species Larix kaempferi. The sequence goes on from BSBM01000205.1 coordinate 37,264,290, forward strand.
TTTCTTGGGCTATGCAGGTTATGCAGATTGGGAAACGTTTAAATATCTTGGACTGCATATAACCCTGGGCACCACTAAGGAAATCCACTGGCTTGAGGTAATTAGCAAAATCAAGTCTAAAATGACAATCTGGGGAGGATAGTGGCTCACCACTGCTGGAAAATTAATCCTTATTAAAGCAGTCATATCCTCACTGCCCATCTATCAGGCATCGTTTTTGTTGGCCCCCAAAATGATTACTGAGCAGGTTGCAAAGTTAATCCGAACATTCCTGTGGCAAGGAGAAAAGGGGAATATTAAAAAATTTCATCTAGTGAGCTAGGACATAGTGAAAAAACCTTTTTTCTGAAGGAGGTCTGCAGGTCATAGATCCTGGTCTTGCTAATTTGGCTCTCGGTGGCAAGATATTGTGGAAGATATTGGATAACCCCAATCATCAGTTCAGTCAATTTTTAATAAAAAAATATTTGAATGGAGTTTCAGTGAACAATTTGGATGAAGGAAGAGCCACTAAAGGCACCACGTTGTGTAAACTTTGTAGCAATGGCTGGGAGTTTTTCAAAAAACATCTATATCGGATACCGGGCAATGGAAGGCATATTTGGCTATGGGATGATATTATAATGGGCCGTTAGCCTCTCAGGAATAATGAAAAAATCAATGAACTTCGATGTTGGCTCACCAACCGTGGCAGATTGAAACTCGCTGACATCTCCCATTGGGATCATACTAGAAATTGGAAAGAATGGAAGCTGCCAAGGCCGCCAAACAGATTGCAATCGTAGTTGAGTACTTTGTTTTCTACTCTAGTTGGATTAGCATCGGTTCATCTGCGAATCAGGGCTAAATGGGGATGGGGTCCGACAGGTATTTACTCAGCCTCACAGGGATTTGCTGCCCTCCAAAAGCAGCAAATTCAGAATCAGCAAATTTAGAATTAGTCAATCGCATTGTGAAAGCAGGTGTGGGATTCTTTTGGTATTCCAAAAATTAATTTTTTTGTTGGGTTCTCACGCATGGTCGAATTTTGACTGGAGAGAACCTTGTAAAACGTGGAATCCTCAGACCGCACAGGTGCCCACTTTGTCAATCAACTTAGGAAACCAGTGAGCATGTCTTCATTGATTTCCCATTCACGCAGGAGGTGTGGCAGCAGGCTATGCAGGGCCTCAATGTTTCAATTCCATCTCAAACCAATATTGTCTTATTATTTTCTACCTGGACTGAGCATTATCCCTTAACGATTAAAAGCAAATCTTTATGGGCCAAAATTTGGATGGCAACCCCAAAATACCTTTGCTAGGAAGTATGGCTATCCAGAAATGAGAGCATCTTCAATAACATGTTGTGCACCCCAGCAATTGTTATAATGAAAATCAAAGCATTGCTTTTGGAGACGGTGGAAAATCTCCCAATTAGTAAAGATAAATCGCTTCTTCGGGCTGAGAAAAGCTGGATTGGGGCTCCATTGCTGCGAATTAGGAATAAGATACATGCCCTTCCAACCAGCTATCTTGAATGCCGGCTTCGGCGCACTGATTCTGAATTTCAACAATGGTGGAAGAACCAAGCTAAAGCCACTCTCTTTTTTGATGGAGCAGCAAAAGGAAACCCGAGGATAGCTGGAGCAGGTGGGGTATTCTATGCTCCTGACGGGCATTACAAGGGAAGCTTCAGCTAGGGATTAGGACAGGGAATAAATAACCAGGCTGAAATTTTAGGTCTGCTAAAAGCTTGTCAGATATCTCATGGGAACGGAGAGAAAGATATTCAAATATTTGGAGATTCGGAAATTCTCATTAAACTTTTAAATAATGATGATCACTTCAATAATGCGGCACTCAATAAGACTTTGCAAAGGGTTCGTAACTTGTTGCTAAATTTCAACTCTATCTCATCCTTCCATATTATACAGAGTCTAAACTAGGAAGCTGATACTAGGGCCAATGTGGGGTGTCTTCTAGCCCAAGCTACTCTGATTCTGAATGAAGAACCTCCTCTTTGGTCTCCCATCCCGTAAGAGGGCAGCCTCTAAAGTTTTGTAATAGCAGGATACTGAAATATTTGACTGATAAACATGTTGGCTTTGTAATAAAGGTTGATTGGCATTAGCCCAGCCATGTTTCTCCTATTATCAATAAAAAATAAATAAAAAATAAAAATTACCCATTTTTGTTATAAAAATAAATATGGAGATATATACCAAAAATTAGACATGTTGTTTATAGATTAAGGACAATATCATTTAGAAGATAGTAGCAAGGAAAATTGCTTGAAAATGCCAACTAGTTGGACATTTGATGATTCACAAGAGAGAGAAATAACTATAAAAACAATATTGTGTACTCTGTTGAATCATCTCAGGCCTCGTTCAAAAATGGGTAGTTGGTTAAAAACATTCAACTTCAGATGACCTTTAGATTATAGAGACAACAATTGTTTTAGTGATTTGTATCATTTGACAACTTGGACAATGTAAAAACAATTTTGTATATTTGGATAGATTGTTCCCATATTTATGGACGTAATATCATGTGTTTGGTTCTGTTTTTCAAAAATTGCATATCATGCAAGTAATATACTATGTACAATTAGAAACATTGAAAAAAAAATATTATTGATTGGGTTGTGTGTGTTGTTTTTTATTTGCAGATACCGAGAATATTAGTTATAGGTAAACCATTGATTATATTCGATTTCAATGGAGTTTTGTTACATGCAATACATAGAAAAAAGAAATTCAAATTTCCAGGAATACTAGATATCAAATCAAGCACAAAGAGATATCTTATATGTCTAGGATATAGGGAATTTTTTGAAAAATTATTTAGTATATTTGAAGTGGGTATATGGACATCTATGTTGATGTATTTGTAACTTCGGAAGATATTCACTTGTATATTGTATGTATTACATTTGTACTTTATTGTATCCCCAACGGAGATGTATTATTCCTCCGATTGGAAGTGTCATCATTTATACTTGCAAGTGTCGCAAGTTATATTGTAAGTGTCGTAACTTATACTTGATGGGTTATTAGACCACCTTGGCGGGGTCATGGGGGCTTCACTAGAAGGCAATATAATATCACGTTCATTCATATTGCGGTATTAAATATTCATGAAAACCTAAAAATTATATTGCTTATATATTAAGGGGAAAAGGGTTTTTTTATTTAATGTAACAATACAGAAATACTTTGGGGTCTTTTTTACATGGGCGGGTTGACAAATATCTGCCAAATGGAGATGGCGGGATCACGGTCGGATGAGAAATTGGGTTGAGGCAAGGCTCAGGCTTACCAATACACAGGGAAATTGCGTCTTGAGGCATGCTTGAGGCCAGGGGTTTCATGGTGAAGTGGGTTTCCAGTCGAGAGACAGTGGTCATTGATAGCCAATTGTTACAAATAGCACTCAGCGAGTTGTTACCAATAACCTTGGGAGGCTCTAAGCCTCCAGGGCCTCTTATAGGCACTCGATAGGCCTTGGGGGATTGAATACCCAACCACTCGTGCCTATTATAGGCCTTGGGAGGTTTATTCAGCCTCCTAGAGCTTGTTACAGGCCCTGGGGGCTTGGATACCTAGCCCACAACAGGCTTAGTTAGCGATTGGAGAACTGCAACATGCAATCTAAATGTTGTACTATGTGCATTATCTCTAGTGACATACAAGAAGTGATCTCCTATCACTTCATTAGACCATTAGACGTTGCAAATCATAATGAAATGTGGTTGATTAATTGCATTGTGGGTGAAGAAATGTGCATCCACAATATACATCGAAAGAAGCAAGGTGCATTGTAGAATGCATGTGCGGTCATAAGAGGGGTATCATATCAATATACTAGGTAGAAATATAAAGGGGTATAAAAAATGTTAATGAAAAAATTGATACATACAATATCTAGTGAAAATAAGGGTTTTTTTTTAAATTGGGAAGGCATATTGGGAGGGGGTTAAAAAAAATGATTTTGGAAGGTATTTTCCAATATTTAGTGAAATTAGGGGTATTGTTCCGTATGCCACGAATGAACGTGCTATGATAGTGGTTTATTGAGTGAAGCCCCGTGGGTGGAGTCGGCCCTGTATGAGCCATGTGGGTTAAAGGGTTATTAGACCACCCTAGTGGGGTCAGCCCAGTCAGCATTATGTTAAGTGGTTAAGTTGGGGCTGACCTAGTTGAGTAAAGGTCAAGTGAAAGTAAAAGTATAAGTAGAGAGTGTGACTCTCTCATTTGACACATTAATCCTTCATTCACTCACTTCGCATTAGTGAGAGAGAGGAGGAGTGCACACAAGTGGAGGAGGAGGAGTTGCTGTAGAAATTTATCTTTTGGGAATTCATCTTGGTGATCTTTATATTGGTGCTTATTCTATCTCTAAGGAAGTTGCGGAGTTTTTCACCTTCTTTGTTTTCCTCGGTGAAATGCTTTGTGTCTCTTATCTCTTGTCTCTTATGTTTGATATGCTGTACATGTTGTTCTCTCAGTTAATATCCTATATCACATTGAATTAAATGATGAAAAACTAACATGGTATCAGATCTAGCCTGAAGGAAGGCATGGTATGCATTTATGACACTTGTTGCACTTGCGACAAATTGGAAGCTAGGGCTTGGTATAGTAAAAACCAGTCCTCGTGGAACTTTCGCTACAAATTCATTTTGGAGAAGGTTCAGGATCTGAAACTTCTAGAGGTCTAAGATGAAATGTCCATGTACATTTTGTCCAAAGGACAGCCTCATATTCATTGTACTTTGTGAGATATGATCCGTACAAGTTAGGGTTTCTGCCTCTTCCAGAATGCAGTCCTAAACAGGTGACCTAGGAAAAAAGGTCATATATCGTGATAGGAAGATCCAAATGGAATTCCGTCAAAATTAGAATTTAGGGAATGGACTGTAGTTTCACAGGTCCCGGTTTCAAAGGCCAAAGTTAAAACGGTGACATGTGGCACGCCGTACAAGTTCGTTGTACTATTTCATCCCATAAACAGGTCACGTTGTGACACTTGGCATATCTCTCTCTCAAAGAATCCATTAAATATTAGATCTGTGGGGTTGGAAATATGACAGGTCAATCTATCACAGGATAAAGTTTCATACCCTGAGGATGAGAAATTTTAGAGATACATCAGAAACAATATGAAATATATTTCTGTCCAAACAAAATTGGATTCTGAGCACTCTCATTTTTTGTTTATCACTGCTGTAGGAAAGTAGGGTTTTGGAGAAAGTTGGAATTTCTTGAATCTGAGACCACAGCTGGATGCTCCTTAGAAAAATCAAAATTTAGAAACCAAGATTGAAGTTTTTGGTTGGGTAGAACCCCGGGCTCTATCAAACCCTAGTTCAGGATTTTGACCAGAAAACCAGAATTTGACAAAAGCTGCAGATCTGAAACTTTCAATGTCAATTTTGAGGGGTCAAATTTTGGAGATTTCAAAATTGAAGTATGCTAGCTTGATCAGCTCAGCAAGGCGCATCTTTTCATCCAATCAAAAGTTTGAAATTCAAAGTTTGGATTTTTATGGTTTCTTTGTCAAACCCTAGCCAACTCCAGATCCAGCTTCATCAAATCAAAGTGGATTGGGTTAATCCTAGAAGAGAATGATTTGGAAAACTACATAAGTGAAGAGATTATAGTTCTAGAGGGATTTGAGGCTAAAGGCCTTACATAAGAACACTACAAGCAATCCCGACAGGTATGACTTGAGGAGATACATGTATGTTTTGAAATCTGTTCATGATTAAGTTTATGATATGTTTGTCTTCATATTATTGAGGTTAGTACAATCTTGATTATTTTTAGACTTGTCTTATCACCCTAGTAAAAGTATGAATGTAGGTGAATGATATAAGACATTCATTGATTAGGGTTTTGACACTTATGATTGTACTAATGCACTGTGGTGTTGTATGAAGATGATGTTGTCCGCTAACACGAAAGGTACATCAAGAAAGACAAATTAAGTTCTAGATCAAGAACATATGACCATGGTAACATGAAGACAAAGACTCATCCATAGCCATTTATCACTTAGAAGCTCTACTTACGAGGTATGTATAATTTGGTTCTACAATGCTTAACTTATGAGATATGTAGGTTACTAGAACAAGGTCTCTAAAAGCATTGAAAAGAACAAAGAAGACATTGTTTGGGTATGTTAGACATAACTCGCAAACATGATAATCCAGGTATGTTTTCCTATAGCAAGTTAGAATCCTACCTTGTGTTAGGGTCTCATATAAGTATGATTTCGTATGATTGATAATGATTATTCATGAAGTTATAGGTTTGAGTAATCATGGGTTTATGCATATTATGCTTCTTACCTTGATTAATGATATGACAAACCAGAAGAGTCCTATGGTCAAATAAGAATATGCATGAGTAAAAGAAGTCCTCCCTAAAACATTGAATACTAACGCTTGTGATAAATTACCTGTGTATGAAATGATCATTACCATACATGTTTAATCTTATTTAGAATCATAATGTTTTGATAGTATTGAGATTATACTAATGAATGTATGATTATGTATGATATCTTGAGGATAACAAAATGATGACACTAGTGCACACTTAAGCATGCATAGTGGTCTAGGATGGATATAAGTTCAAAGACATAAAAGATATCACAAAGGAAGCAAAGATCAAGAGGGAGCACACTCCAGTAATTCCTGTAAGGAAGCAAATACTGATAGGGAGTCCACCCAACAAGCAAACAAAGATAAGTATTTGAATTGTCATTTCTTATTACTTAAATGATGTTGTACTTATGTTCCTAGATTTAGGATGTATATTATGCATTTTAGAAAAGTTGCATTAATGAACAAGATACTAATAATATGCAAGTAATGGGTAAATGGCCTATGGTATTGTACAACACTCCATTGCTACTTATATAGAATGAAGCCTCTTTGCTGACATGTTGGGAGTTGTGCACACTCTTAATAATGTTTTGGTAGAGATGGAAGGCATCTAGAAAGTTACGGGATATGGATAAATGTTCTATTGAAGCATTGGCTAAGATAATTGCATGACTGTATGACATATGTATTTATGAGTAAGAATTTGTTCTGAAATCTATAAGATGTCTCTAATCATGTAATTGAACTTGTCTTGTAGGAAAGACCGTGTAACATCACCTACAAAAGAAGGACTACAACATTTGTTCCAGCAACGAAGTTCAAAGAAAACTATTTATTGAAGATATTGAAGAATCTAAAGTTCCCAGGATCCAGGATGCAGTAATGGAAGAATGCCATGATCGAGAAATACAATTCGATCATGAAGAATGATGTTTGGGATGTGGTCCCAAGACCATATGGGAAGTCTGTTGTGACTTCCAAGTGGATCTACAAGATCAAGCATGCTGCAGATGGCAGCATAGAGAAATACAAGGCAAAGTTTGTGGCTCGTGGCTTCTCCTAGAAAGAAGGGATAGATTATGAAGAGACTTTTGCACCTGTATCCAGATACACTTCCATCAGAACAGTACTTTCTCTGGCTGCAGTGATGAAGTGGAAGATACACCAGATGGATATCAAGACAACTTTCTTGAATGGTGTAGTCGAAGAGGAAGTGTGTGTGGAGCAGCCGCTCGGTTTTGAGACACATGACAGGGAGTCATATGTGTGCAAATTGAAGAAAGCCTTGTATGGATTAAAGAAAGCACCTAGGACATGGTAAGGAAGGATAGAAAGCTTCCTGTCCAGTTTGGGATTTACCAAGAGTAAAGCAGATTCCAACCTTTACTACACGGTTGAGGAGGGAAATCCAATGATACTTCTATTATATGTGGATGACCTGTTTGTGACAGGTGAGGATAGATTGATTACCGACACAAAGAGGAAGCTTGCTACCAAGTTCGAGATGAAGGAATTGGGCATGATGCATTACTTTCTAGGTGTGGAGGTGTGGCAAAGTGCAGATGGAATCTTTTTTGGACAAGGGAAGTATGCAGTAGAGATCCTGAAGCGGTTCGGGATGATGGACTGCAATGCCATGGCCACACCTATGGAATCAAACCTGAAGTTATTAAGTGATGCTTCATCAGAGTTGGTTGATGTCACGGTGTATCATCGGATGATTGGGTCCTTGATGTACTTGACGAACACAAGACCCGATATTTGCTTTGCGGTGAACACCTTGAGCCAGTTTCTAACAGATCCTAGACATGTTCACCTGATTGCTGTAAAGCATATTCTGAGGTACCTGAAGGGTACAATTGATTATGGGCTCAAGTATGATGCGAATCCAAAGTTTAACCTGGAGGGTTATGTTGATTCAGATTGGGCAAGAAGTGTTGCAGATAGGAAGAGCACTTCGGGGTGCTGCTTCAGTATGGGATCACGTGTGATCTCTTTGTTTAGCAGGAAGCAATCCTGTGTAGCATTGAGTACAGCCGAAGCAGAGTATGTTTCAGCTTGTTCAGCTAGTTGTGAGGCAATAAGGCTAAGGAAGCTACTCTCTGATTTATTTGATCTCTAGTTGGATGCTACTTGTATCTATTGTGACAACCAGAGTTGTGTGAAGTTGTCAGATAACCCGGTGTTCCATGACAGGTCAAATCACATCGAGATCAAATATCACTATATCAGGTATATGGTGCAGAGAGGAATAGTGAAGCTCCAGTATGTTGCGACAAATGAGCATATTGCAAATGTGTTGACCAAACCACTAGCCAGAGTGAAGTTCGAGTACTTCATAGATAGGCTTGGTGTTCTTCACATAGAAGAAACTTCGAGGAAGAAGTGATGGAACACATTTGCAGGAGCCATTCCAAGCATGGTGGTAGGAGGATCCTTCCCATGGTCATGGATGTAAGCGCTGTGTGATGAGCATCGGGACGATGCTTCGGTTACTGCTATGTATGATGGTTAGGATGATCATGTGTGATGAGCATCAGGATGATGCTCCAGATGCTAGGCATCAAGATGATGCTACGATGATGATCACGATGATCATGTGTGATGAGAATCAGGATGATGATCCAGATGATATGCATCAGGGTGATGTTGTGATGATGATCAGGATGATCATGAGCATTAGGATGATGCTCTAGATGATATACATCAGGATGATGTACTGCATGATGATGATCAGTATGATCATGAGTATTAGGATGATACTCTGTGGTCGTGGATAGATTGTGTAGGTAGCATAGAAAATATCCTGGGAGATCCGATAGTTTGAGCTCGGATACTCTTTCAAGGTTTTGCTACAGGTTGGCCATGGATAGATTATGCAGGTAGCATAGAAAAGATCCTGGGAGATCCGATAGTTTGAGCTCGAATACTCTTTCGAGGTTTTTCTACAGGTTGGCCATGGACAGATTGTGCAGGTAGCATAGAAAAGATCCTGGGAGATCTGATAGTTTGAGCTTGGATACTCTTTAGAGGTTTTTCTATAGGTAGCATAGAAAAGATTCTGGGAGATCCGATAGTTTGAGGTCAGATGCTCTTTCGAGTTTTTGCTACAGGAGGCATGTAATCAGTCCTGGAGATCTGAAAGGTTGACCTATGTGCTCGTAAAAGTCCTGAGATGCTCTTTAGAGATCTTGCAGGTTGCAAGACACTCTTTTAAGGTATTTCTTGACCACATGTAAAATATTCTAGGAGATCCGATAGTTTGAGCTCGGATGCTCTTTCGAGGTTTTGTGGTGGTCACATGTAAAAGATCCTGGGAGATCCGATGGGTTGAGCTGTGTGCTTGTAAAAGTCCTGGGATGCTCTTTCGAGGTTTTGTTGACACACATTCCACAGGATGGCCAGAGATGTTGAAGACCTATAGGAGGTGAGGCCTACAACCAGCATGAAAAAGGGTTGGCTCTGTAGAACTTCCTATGACAAGAAGAATTGAGAGATAGCCTAGTGATTGAGATGACAAGTACAGTAGCAGTGACGATGATGCTCCGTGATCCAGTGATGATGATCTAGCTCCAAAATTGAATACTTGTGCCAATATGTATTGATGATGTGTCAATAGAATACCTTCCTAGTTAAGAGGGAGTGTTGATGTATTTGTAACTTCAGAATATATTCACTTGTATATTGTATGTATTACATTTGTACTTTATTGTATCCCCAACAGAGATGTATTATTCCTCTGATTGGAAGTGTCGTCATTTGTACTTGCAAGTGTCACAAGTTATATTGTAAGTGTTGTAACTTATACTTGATGGGTTATTAGACCACCTTGGTGGGGTCGGACCTGTATGAGTCATGTGGGTTAAAGGGTTATTAGACCACCCTAGTGGGTTGGCCCAGTCAGCATTATGTTAAGTTGGGGCCGACCTATTTGAGTAAAGGTCGAGTGAAACTAAAAGTATAAATAGAGAGTGTGACTCTCTCATTTGACACATTCACTCATTCACTCACTTCGCATTAGTGAGAGAGAGGAGGAGTGCACACAAGTGGAGGAGGAGTAGCTGCTGCAGACATTTATCTTTTGGGGATTCATCTTGGTGATCTTTGTATTGGTGCTTAATCTATCTCTGAGGAAGTTGCGGGGTTTTTCACCTTCTTGGTTTTCCCCGGTGAAATGCTTTGTGTCTCTTGTCTCTTGTGTCTTATGTTTGATAAGTTTTACATTTTGTTCTCTCAGTTAAGATCCTAGATCATATTGAATTAAATGATGAAAAACTAACAATCTACACACAAAAAAAACGTGGATGAGTTTTTTCCATTATTATTCTAAAGAACATGATTGAAAAGGAAACAATTTAGAGTTATATTAACAAAAGATGATTTTTCTCAAATAGACAGAGAAGATTTTAATGGTGATGGGAATCCTTATGTATTTCTCAAACCTTTAAAAAATGTTTTGGAGATTTTTATCCATGGTTACGATGCTATAAATACAATGATTGTAGATGACTTGAAAGAAAAGCATGTTTGTAACAAGGAAGGGAACTGTATTATAACAAAAAGTTGTACTTGCCACAATGTTAATTACACATTCTTGTTAGATTGATTATGGCCTTGCTTGTTGCACCTGAATGGTGTGAGCGATGTGAGGCCAATTTTAAAAAACATGGAACTAGTTTGTTAAATAATACAATTGATTTTTGTCTGTCACGAATAAACTCTTTGAGTTTTTGAATTTTCAATTGTGTGATTACAATACTTGTAAAGTGTTAAGCTTGGCTTTCTCGAGTGCAAAATTAGAACTTGAAAGTACCAAATCCATTTTCAAAATCGCAAATTTAAGTATTGAAAGTGTCAAAAACAACATTTCAAAAGCACAAAATCAGGTTCTAAAAGTGCCATTATCATATTTATCATATTGGAAAAGTTCAAAAATCATTTTCAAAAGTGGCAATATCAAAAGAAAAAGTACACTTTTGGAACCTCGAATCGGAACTTTTGGAACCAGATTTTGCAATTCAGAAACCTTGATGTTGGGGTTTAGAAAGGTTGTTTTTTACTTTCCTTCGAAGGGACTTGGACTAGAATAAATCCAAGTTTAATGAAATAGGCGTTACATGTATATATTTTAAATTGCCTTCAGATTCACGTCTATGAAATTATCATTTATTCTTTAATTGTCGAACATCAATATTTAACATTTAACAATAACAGTATAAAAATTCATGGTATTTAAGAAATTATTTGCTTCATAATAATAATGAGTACCAAAAATAAAATGAATATGAAACTATTAAAGTATTAATAAATATAATGATTACGCAAAAAACACATATCAATGTAATGAAAATAATAATTACGCAACTACTAAATTAGTAATAAAATATATAGTGATAATAATTAAATTCTAACTTAATATACTACAAATTTATGGCTATTAATGATTGATTAAAATAGTAAATATATTACAAATTGATGACAAATAATGCCTCATTAAATGAGAAAATATACTACAAATTAATGAAGATTCATGACTCATTTAACTAGAAAATATATACTTTAAGTTGATGGAAATTAATGACTAAATAAACTACTAAATATAATGCATATTAATGGCAATTGGTGACAAATTAAACTAATAAACATTCTACAAGTTGATGAGTGAGATCAACCAATAAATAATTAATCTAAATACAAACTAAATTTTAGTCACATTATAATGGACTACAAATATAACACTCTTGGGTTCCTCCCCAAAAATAGTAGTTTATATTCATTTTTTCGTATTTTTTTTCAATCACATATTTGTCATTTTGTACTAGTGAGACTGTTACTTTTGAGTTTCTAATTAGAGATCCTACTAGAGTACGGAAGATGAACATTAATCCTTTGACTCTACCCAACTTCAATGGTGTTATTAATAAATATCCAGACACACCGCTCTTTGAATTTGATGTGCAACGTTGAATTTATGATTATTATTCAAATGCTCATAAGTCAAAGTTATTTCCAACTACCTTCAAGAATGTAGTGTTGCACTAGTTCATGAGGCTTGGAGTGTTACAGCGTAATCTTCCACCTTGTGAGCATCAGCATTGATTGACCTTCAGGATCCATTTTATTGACTCAGATCCACATTTTATCCTCCAAGAACACACTCTTCCCTATTTTTGTTCTTGTACGCTAGATATTCCACTATAGCCAGCATACACCAAGTTAAATGGTAAAAACCAATAGATAATTACTTTTTACTCCCAAAAAGTGGTCTTACGGTGACCTTTGGCCCTCCTTATACCCCAAAACGACTCGATTCGACCTTTCACTTACCTTTGGAAGCTATATATTGAGCTCTTATGGTGTATGGAAGGGAGGAGAAAGAGAAAGCAAGATAACTCTAGTGGATTTTTTCCGTGACTTGAGTCTACACTCATTGATCCTTGTTGTTGTGAACTCCTTATGTTCACCTACCAAACTCCTTTCATAGTTTGAGTTTTTCATTGCATGGGGGATTGAAGTGGTGGAGGCACAAGTGGAGAGACCCAGTTCTTGGTTCAGATTGGTTGCCGACAAGAGGTCGTATCATTGTACTTCTTGTTATTAATTAATGGAAATACTCATTTTATCATCCAATTGATGTTGTGAATGTTGTTTAAATTACATTGGGTTACATTTGCTTATGATATCATGGATCATGTTACTGATTATGCTAATATCTTTCACATATTATATGCACTTGCTTGTATTTGTTGTTGAGGCTAATCTGCAGGTTCAAGTGTGGAGATTGAAAGCTCAACGGGGGTCTACTTCGAACATCCGGTTGAAGGTTGGTTATTATTATCCATATCTTAGCATTTTCATTATAATAAAATTGCATTGGGAACTGAGTTATTTTCTGCTAGTCAGCTATTTGTTGTGGTCTACCCCGAGCCATAGAAAGTTTTCTCCGTAACAGAAATGGCAACTCTGCTGGGGAAAACATCCATTTTGGGGATTTTTTAGGCATTTTTCCTTATTTTGAGTTGTTGTTTGTCGAGCTTCTGTGTCATCGACTGGTTGTCGGGATTTACATTAGAAAACTAGCTTTTTCTGGGTTGTTTGACTCTTTTTGGGTTCATTTTCCTTTCTCTGTACATGGGTCAACCTATTTTTGACTGCGTCTACCCACCCCTGTGTGAACTGTAGCCCACGTCTACCCGTTGTTGTTCTTTGAACAATTAGGTACAAGTCCGGGATTGGTTGATTTTTGGCCTTGGGTTGTTGTTGGGTTCGTTCTGAGTGCTCCTGAGTCTTAGTTGGCCTGTTTCCTGTCTGTTCCATGCTCTGTTTGTGACCAGAAACTCCTCTTTCTTTTTGTTTTTGAGCTTTTTTATTTTTCACAATTTCTTGTTTTATAGCTCATTAGCTTGGCTAAATCTTAATGTTTGGGTTTTGTTGGGTTGTCTACTTGATATGCTCTGCATTTCTTTACTGAATAGTTAGATTTTGCTTGCATTTTTTCATTTCTTTATATTGAAAAAATACAAAAACATTGTTTTGCATTTTCCTTGCATTTATAAGAGAAAATACAAAAATATTTTCTTTATGTTGCATTTTGCATGAGAGTGCTTGTGATTTCATCTAGGACTTGCTTGTGCATTGAAACTCTAAAGAGATTGCATTTTATTTCGAACCGTTGGATTGCTTGTCATATTAGTGGCATGCTTTTTATTGACTAGATGAGTCTAGTGTTTTTCGATTGTGCATACCATTGAGTCTTATGGTGTATGGAAGGGAGGAGAAAGAGAAAGCAAGATAACTCTAGTGGATTTTTGTCATGACTTGAGTCTACACTCATTGCTTTGTTGTTGTGAACTCCTTATGTTCACCTACCAAACTCCTTTCATAGTTTGAGTTTTCCATTGCATGGGGGATTGAAGTTGTGGAGGCACAAGTGGAGAAACACAGTTCTTGGTTCATATTGGTTGCCAGCAAGAGGTCATATCATTGTACTTCTTGTTATTAATTAATGGAAGTACTCATTTTCTCGTCCAATTGATGTTGTGAATGTTGTTTAAATTACATTGGGTTACATTTGCTTATGATATCATGGATCATGTTTTGTATTATGCTAGTATCTTTCACATATTATATGCACTTGCTTGTATTTGTTGTTGAGGCTAATCTGTAGGTTCAAGTGTGGAGATTGAAAGCTCAACGGGGATCTACTTCGAACATCCAGTTGAAGGTTGGTTCTTATTCTCCATATCTTATCATTTTCATTATAATAAAATTGGATTGGGAATTGAGTTATTTTCTGGTAGTCAGTTATCTGTTGTGGTCTACCCCGAGCCATAGGAAGTTTTCTCCGTAATAGAAATGGCAACTCCAATGGGGAAAACATCCATTTTGGGGATTTTTTAGGCATTTGTCCTTATTTTGAGTTGTTGTTTGTCGAGATTCTATGTCATTGACTGGCTATCGGGATTTACATTAGAAAACTAGCTTTTTCTGGGCCGTTTGACTCTTTTTGGGTTCATTTTCCTTTCCCTGTACGTGGGTCAGCCTAGTTTTGATCGTGTCTACCCACCCCTGTGTGAACTGTAGCCCACATCTACCCGCTATTGTTCTTTGAACAATCATGTACAAGTATGAGATTGGTTGATTTTTGGCCTTGGGTTGTTGCTGGGTTGGTTCTGAGTGCTCCTGAGTCTTAGTTGGCCTGTTTCCTGTTTGTTCCATGCTCTGTTTGTGACCAGAAACTCCTCTTTCTTTTTGTTTTTGAGCTTTTTTATTTTTCACAATTTCTTGTTTTATAGCTCATTAGCTTGGCTAAATCTTACTGTTTGGGTTTTGCTGGGTTGTCTACTTGATATGCTCTTCATTTCTTTACTGAATAGTTAGATTTTGCTTGCATTTTTTCATTTCTTTATATTGAAAAAATACAAAAACATTGTTTTGCATTTTCCTTGCATTTATAAGAGAAAATACAAAAATATTTGCTTTATGTTCTGCATTTTGCATCAGAGTGCTTGTTATTTCATCTAGGACTTGCTTGTGCATTGAAACTCTAAAGAGATTGCATTTTATTTCGAACTGTTGGATTGCTTGTCATATTAGTGGCATGCTTTTTATTGACTAGATGAGTCTAGTGTTTTTCAGTTGTGCATACCGTTGAGTCTTATGGTGTATGGAAGGGAGGAGAAAGAGAAAGCAAGATAAATCTAGTGGATTTTTGTCGTGACTTGAGTCTACACTCATTGATCCTTGTTGTTGTGAACTCCTTATGTTCGCCCACCAAACTCCTTTCATAGTTTGAGTTTGCAATTGCATGGGGGATTGAACTGGTGGAGGCACAAGTGGAGAGACCCAGTTCTTGGTTCAGATTGGTTACCGGCAAGAGCTCATATCATTGTACTTCTTGTTATTAATTAATGGAAATACTCATTTTCTCGTCAAATTGATGTTTTGGATGTTGTTTAAATTACATTGGGTTACATTTGCTTATGATATCATGGATCATGTTATTGATTATGCTAATATCTTTCACATATTATATGCACTTGCTTGTATTTGTTTTTGAGGCTAATCTACAAGTTCAAGTGTGGAGATTGAAAACACAACGGGGATCTACTTCGAACATCCGGTTGAAGGATGGTTCTTATTCTCCATATCTTAGAATTTTCATTATAATAAAATTGCTTTGGGAATTGAGTTATTTTCTGGTAGTTAGCTGTCTGTTGTCGTCTACCCCGAACCATAGGAAGTTTTCTTCGTAACAGAAATGGCGACTCTGCTGGGGAAAACATCCATTTCGGGGATTTTTTAGGCATTTGTCCTTATCTTGAGTTGTTGTTTGTCGAGCTTCTGTGTCATTGACTGGCCGTCGGGATTTACATTAGAAAACTAGCTTTTTTCTGGGTTGTTTGACTCTTTTTGGGTTCAGTTTCCTTTCCCTGTACGCGGGTCAACCTAGTTTTGACCGCGTCTACCCGCCCGTGTGTGAACTGTATCCTGCTTCTACCCACTGTTGTTCTTTGAACAGTTGCGTACAAGTCCGGGATTGGTTGATTTTTTTCCTTGTCCTGTTGATGGGTTGGTTCTGAGTGTTCCTGAGTCTTAGTTGGCTTGTTTCCTGATTGTTCCATGCTCTGTTTGTGAGCATAAAATCCTCTTTCTTTCTTTTTTTGAGATTTTTTATTTTTCACAATTTCTTGGTTTATAGCTCATTAGCTTGGCTGAATCTTACTGTTTGGTTTTTGTTGGGTTGTCTACTTGATATGATTTGCATTTCTTTACTTAATAGTTAGATTTTGTTCGCATTTTTTCATTTCTTTATATTGAAAAAATACAAAAACATTGTTTTGCATTTTCCTTGCATTTATAAGACAAAATACAAAAATATTTGCTTTATGTTCTGCATTTTGCATCAGAGTGCTTGTGATTTCATCTACGACTTGCTTGTGCATTGAAACTCTAAAGAGATTGCATTTTATTTTGAACCGATGGATTGATTGTCATATTAGTGGCACGCTTTTTATTGAATAGATGAGTCTAGTGTTTTTCGATTGTGCATGCCATTGAGTCTTATACATCATCAGTTTCACGACCATATCCTTTGAGTAATTACAGCCATTAAAATCAACGCTTAATCTTAAAATTGATTAGAAACGATTTTCATTTTATAGGGTGCACCAACTAGCTTAGGTTTAGAGTCTTGGAATAGATCATTGTGAGTTAACAATCCAAGACTATTGAACCAACATTATGTGTCTGACCAGGGAGTGGTGAAACCCATGGTATACATCATTGTTCTCAAGAAGCTCTACTAAAACCAAAGTAAGCACAAGGTCAAGGGAGGTTGGTTGCGGAGATAGCCCTCCAATACTAGTTGAACGTGTGATATACTTCTAGGATTTGTTTGTGTACGGGGCTCTTGGAGGGATCTGTACCTCTTGAGTTTCGAGCTTAGCTACCCTGCCCATACGACGGATCCCACCTGTGACTGTGCACCTGAGCATTGGTTATATTGTGGTGACCTTAGTTGCTTTCCCTAGGTATCACATAGGGCATTTGTTGCAATTATTCTGCGATTGTCCTCAGTCAGATAGGGGTTGGACAACACAGTTGCCTGTTGTATAGGGATTTGACCATGTGCACGTAGTGAAGTCTAGGAGCCCTTATGACTTATTCTGTTACCTCTGGTTATAGTTTGGGAGTCTCAAGCCTCTCCTAGGTGAGACATACCGGCTTTAGTGTCGGGAGGTCCCTTGAGCCAGTCCTGTTTGTGTGCATTTGGTTATATTTTCTTTAGGTGTGTGCTCTTTGATCGATAGTTGGTCGTTAGGAGGCGTTCTGATTATTTGGATTTATCGTGGAGCGAGATCCACCTCTCTGTCGGTCTCATTGTTTGGCTGGTTTACCAACTGACAAGGTAGCACGTCCTTTTCATAATAGACACCGGAGGATCCCCTCCGATACTTTTGATATTTTTGACAAATTTCACGAGTACGTTATGACTCTCGCATCTGGCACACCAAGAATAATTCCCGTGACTCCGTTGGTTGAGGTTGATGGACATACCACTCCTCCCACTCCTAGGGAGATTAGAGAGGAAGGTTCGCCCCCACACGTCACTTTCTCAAGTTTTGGGCCATATCCACCCCCGGAGCCAAACCCATCCCATGGTACATACACACAAGGATTCTGATATGGGATGCCAGATCTTAATGACACCACAAACCCTTCGACCACTACTCCTTTTTCAGTTGGTATTCCCAGCTTTAATTCGAATGTTACATCCACTTTGTCAGGAAGTCAATCTAACACTAGCCTTGGAGCTACAGGCATTGCCCCTTCCAGGGGCATTGCATCCTTTTATGCTCCCTCTGGGGGCGGCACGACCTTTTTCGCTCCATTTCAATTCATGTATGGTCATATCCCTTCAACTTCTACAACTATTGGAGGAGAACCACACCCTAGGACTGCCCTTCATTTTAGTGGGAACACTTCACATAACACGGCTCACACCACACAACCTAACACGCATGCTTCTACGCATATACCCATGACTACGACCACGTCTGCTAACCAGCATGTCCCTCCTAACACTGGGGGTGGGCACATTCCCAACACTAGGGGTGGGCACATACCCTTTACTAGGGGTGGACACATTCCCAGCACTGGGAGTGGGTGCATTCCCAACACTGGGGGTGGGCACATTCCCAACACTAGGGGTGGACACATACCCTATACTAGGGGTGGGCACATTCCTAACCCTGGGGGTTGGCACATTCCAAACACTGGGGGTGGGCACATTCCCAACACTGGAGGTGGAAACATACCCTACACTTATGGTCATTACTCGATTGGTCCTGCTACAACTAGCACCTATATGACCCATAATTATGGTGGTAATCCTTCTTATAATGCAGCGGGTTTTGGCCTCTACTATAACCCTCCTCAATATGGTGCTTATAACACATATATACCTTCATACCCTTACACGGGTCAGGGTGGAGGCGGTTATCATCCCTATGGTCACAGTCACGGTTCATATCATCCCTATGGTCTGCGAGGTCAACCTCTTTTGGGATCCTTTAATCCAACTTCAGAGCCTCAGCTCCCATTTCTTGCTTGGTTGAATCTACCAGATCTTTTGAAGCTCACGAATGATCCAGTGTGTCATGATCCCTCTTGGCCTCCAGTCCCTACCAAGATCCCTTCTGACATTTCAAAGTTTGAAGGGAAGAATGGTGAGGATCCGGGTGATCATGTTACAACTTTTCACCTTTGGTTCTCCTTGAATTCATTAAATCACAAGTCTATTAACCTAAGACTATTTCAACGCACCCTCACGGGGGAAGCCGTGAAATGGTATGTCAAGTTTCCTGGGGGCACCTACAGGAGTTTTAATGAGATAGATTTGGTTATATTGGATCACTTTCAGTTTCCAGTTCGTTACGATACTGGCACCGAACTTTTATCTACCTTCTTCCATAACAAGGCCATGCACATATCTGATCACATTCAGGAGTGGCGTCGACAGAAGAGGTTAGTGAAAGCCAACATTCCTCCAGATTTTCTGTTGGAATGGTTCCTCAAGTCGTTACTTCCCTACATATCTAAGGACGTTTCGATGTCTGGCATCACAACTGAGGAACAAGCTATATTCAAATCCCAGCAGCTAGATTTACTCTATGCTCAATATGGTATATTGTACGATATCATTCCTAACGCACAGTGCTCACGACATGAGCCCAAGCCTATTCCTGGACCACATGTTGATGGAATTGTTGGATCCACGAGTACTCGACCCATAGACTTGGTTACAAACCAAATGAAAATTTTGGCTATTAGCCAGTATACCCTCAGACAAGCTCACGCTTCGTCCACTCCTACCCAATCGTCCAATGTCCATTCTATACAAACGGTGAGCCCATCAGGTAACCAGCAACCTAGTGGAAAGAAGAAGGGGAGAAATAACCATAAGGGTAGGAATAATGGGAATAATGGAAGTAATCGAAACACTCCTAGGAAAGAGAACGCCAACCCTCCTCGAGACGGAGAAAATGTTGGTGGGGACCGTAAGCCGAGACGTAAGGTGAAATTCCCTTGCAAACTTTGTGGGGAGGATCACCTGACTCACTTGTGTCCTTGAATTGAAGAAGCATAGAAGCATCTTGCATAGTGCTCAACTGTGTTGAAAGATCCCCTTCCGCATCATCAAAATATGGCTTCGAATGCTCCCATCACTGGCTATGGGACTAATGAAACTACGACGTCTTCTTCCCATGTCGGTGGCTACGGATGCGTGAACATGGTATAATATCAGGTTAGTGTTGTTACTTGTCAACGCGATTATGGTGCACCACAACCGAATATGGGGAATGAGCCTCCTCCTCCTCCTGATAATTCTTTTCATATCGAGAACCCACTACTATGCCGCGGATACCGAAAGGTGTTCTTAAGCGCTCGGTGCACAATCCCAATGCCCGAGCCACCCAGAACTACTCTATTGTATAATATTTGGGCCAAAATCCGTGTGCCATGTCGGCTCTTGAGGTTTTACAGGCATGTCCTTCGTAGAGGAACACCCTTTTTGCTGCTTTGGGAGTTCAAGATGAGAGTAGCCCTAGCATCATTAAATTCGACACTAGTGATATCCAACCTCACTTTCCTTACCACATGGCTTTTCAAGTCCATGTGAGGTGCTTAGATAAGTTCGTTAAATGCACGGTGGTTGATGAAGGTGCTTCCACCTCAATAATGTCATTGGATTGTTGGAAATATCTTGGCTCTCCTCCCCTGTCAAAATCTATGACCATGCTTACTACGTTCGATGGTCGGTCGTTTAGGCCGCATGGTATTCTCCCTTCCTTGAGGTCCACTTGGGTGGGAAATCCGTGCCTATTGAAGTCGAGGTGGTTGATGTGCCCATCGACTACAACCTTATTCTGGGTAGGAATTGGATCTATGCAATGAAAGCAATCGTATCCTCTGTGTTTGGAGTTATTTGCTTTCCTCTTGAAGGCAGAATTGTGACGGTCGATCAGCTAGACTTCCCTAGTTCTAATTCCGTAGCATTGTCGAGAACTGTTGTTCCCCAGATCAAAGATTCTCAGCCGAGAACTGGGAACATTGGTGTAGGATTATATGCATCCTTGATGGGATCATTCAACTTTATTGCACCAATTGCTTTTATTGGAACCATTTCCGATAGTGCGCCATCCTCATTAAATAATGTACCTTTTTGTGTAATGTCCCCATTTTGACCCCCTTTGTAATAAATCATAAATGATGTAAATATTGGAATTTAATCATGGTGAGGAGCTCAAGGCCAAGGCCCCACCATTGATTTAGCGTTTCATGTATCGGCAATTAAAAATAAATGCCTATGGTTCTTGTGCGAGATGGGCACAATGTAAATAAGACATCATGTAATTACAAATTTTTAATGGAAAAACCCCAACTAGCTATGCAATGCAACAAAAGAGATGGGGCATGATTCTACAAGGAAAGGGGGGGGGTATTATCCAAACCCATAAACCACCAACTACCCATTTTGTCTCATGCACCCAATCATTAAATTCTTCCAAGAAATTGGTTAAGGCAGTTAATGCCTTGGAAATGAAGAAGTATGGCAGCCAATTTCATGCATGGGCAAGCCATCAACCTGGAAATTCATGTTTTGTCTCCTTGGGCAAGAAATCACCCACGAAATGGTGCCCAAAATCCATTCTGAATGGGAAGTCTTCACTCATTCACGCAGTTGGAGCCAGCTGAGTTTTTTCCCTACACATTTTTCATCCAAATCCGGCATTTTTCCATGCCTGGGAGTTCGTTTTTGCATATGCAGTAGCCTGGGAGAGAAGGGCCACGTTTTGGGGACTGTAGGGAGGTCGTTTTTGCCCCTGAATGTCCAGGGACGTTTTTCTAAAAATGGATTTGGCTTCCTGGGTTGTTCACCAACTTTCCATTTCATTTTTGTGGGTTCCCTCGTTGTCCTGAGTTAGCTGAAACCCCATCTCATGCATCTCACTGTAAAAACGTTTATCCTGCCCCTTAATTGTGTTCTGCCGTTGTGTGCATCCTCGTTTTTGGTTTGAACCTGTGAACTGAAGTTTTGGAGTGGTAGTGGACAGAAGTGGCTTGATAAACCTAGTGGGGGAGACAACCTCTCAAGAAGATCAAGAGGGCTTTGGTTACTCTTCTATGCATACCCTGAGAGCACTATATAGGGAAGGTATGGCTTGAGGGACTGTACAGCAGTGAAAAGAATACTTCCTTGTGCCAGGTGTGCAGGTATTGTGGGTGCCAAGCTAGATAGATCTTGTAAGGTTATCCCTGGCTCTATGCTGGAGCTCACTAGCTTAGCAATTCTTCCCTTCCATGTCCTAGCAGCCTGATAAACCCAAGTGCAGATTGGCTTGGCTCATCTTGGTGTATGCTTGGCTATGTGTGAGTCTACAGTTCCCTAGTTCCTTGTAGAGATCATGCCTAGCTCGGGGGTGGCAGTGGTGCTGAGAGATTGAGGAGCACACTGGCCTACGGTTGGGTGGAACATTGCAGTTGCATAGCCAGTTGTGTGGGACTACTTTCGCATAAGATAAGTATTCTCTTGTGTTTTAAACTTTGCAATGGTTCCTTTGCTGATTAGTTGGGATGTATTATGGATGTGTCAATGAATTACTTCTGCTGTGTGTGTTCAAATGATTATGCATTTCCATATGATCTTTTATAATTCTGTAGAGATCTTTATTTCATGGCTGTCACAGAATTCTGAATGTATGTTAGATATTCAACAGGATTTATTTACTAACCGTCGTGTTTCTATAGCATGCACAGATACAGTTCTTTGTATCAATGAGGTTAATTCAATGAATAAGGGGCTAATTGCCCGGATTGAGCACCACGTCCTCTCTATCATGCTGATATGGTAGGAGGGGACATTACATTTTGAACCTCGTGTTTTAATGATTCGTGGACGTTACCATTCATGAGTGCCCCACCTGGAGACATTTCACATGTTGGAATGGCAATGTCATTATCTACAGTTGAGCTTGCTTACTGTGAAATTCAACAAGCCACTGCAGAGCTGGATCCACCCTCTTCGTGGACAGAGGAGGAAGATCTCGTTATGCTGTCGGCATGGGCAGCCGACTCGTCTTGCTTGCACGATTGTCTTGATGGTACTTTTCCTTCGGATGAAGCCATCATTGAGGCCATGTGTGGTAGTGAGAGGCCTTGGGAAGATTTGCATCATCGTTCTTATTTTCTTCCTAACCTCGATCTTCTTGAGCGAGAAGAGTTTAGGACAACTCTTGCTGAGAAGGCTGGTCACCCTGTGGCTCCTTCGGATTCACATGGGATTTATGTAGAGGGGAATATGGCCAATATCTCCCCAACCATACTGATCAACATCTCTCGCACACCTAGAAAGATAGAGAACATTTATATCGGTGCTGATTTTTCTCTCGATGAGATCCGTATATACACCGAACTGCTCAAGGAATTTTGGGATTTTTTCGCTTGGTCATATAAGGAGATGCTAGGAATATACCCTAGTATTGTCGAACACGAGATTAAGAAATATCCCAATGCGAAGCCAATTCGGCAACGACTTCATGTTGTGAATCCTAGAAAAGTAGCTGCGATTAAGGCAAA
This sequence comes from Larix kaempferi, assembly GCA_027924585.1. Taxonomy (NCBI): domain Eukaryota; kingdom Viridiplantae; phylum Streptophyta; class Pinopsida; order Pinales; family Pinaceae; genus Larix; species Larix kaempferi. The sequence goes on from BSBM01000205.1 coordinate 37,287,807, forward strand.
GGTGGAGAAACTACTTAAAGCTGGTTTCATCTACCTGGTTCCCCTTACTGAATGGGTGTCAAATCCTGTTCCTATAGATAAGAAGCAAGGAACCTTCTGTGTATGCAGACTTTAGAGATCTGAACCGCGCATGTCCAAAAGACAACTTTCCCACGCCATTCATAGATCAAATTTTGGATGCATGTGCAGGAAGCGAGGTCTTTTCTTTTATGGACGGTTTCTCCAGATATAATCAGATCCAAATAAAGCCTGAGTACCAACATAAAACTGCTTTCATACGTCCTTGGGGTACATTTGCGTACCGTAAAATTCCCTTTGGCCTTAAAAACATCCGAGCTACGTTTCATCATGCTATGACCTATGCGTTTCATGACCTTAAGCATATAGTGGAGGCTTACTTGGACGATCTTGTTGGCCATTCTCGTAAGAGAGTGGACCACCCCAAGCACCTATGCCTCATTTTCGAAAGATGTCGGTGTTACAAGATTTGGTTGAACCCCAACAAGTGCATCTTTGTTGTGAGAGTGGGTCATCTTTTAGGGTTCGTAGTTTCACAAGAGGGTATAAGAGTCGATCCTCTTAAGGTTGAGGAAATACTTCAATTGCCTCCCCCACGTAATATAATTCAACTTCAGAGCCTCCAAGGGAGAGTTACTTTTCTACGACGTTTTATAGTGAATTGTGCTAGTCTTACCAAAGGTTTCGCGCAACTTTTGAAGAAGGACACACTGTTTATCTCGGATGAGCGAGCCCAGTAGTATTTCGATGCTTTGAAGAAAGATTTGGTATCGGCCCCTTTGCTTAGTCCACCCGAATTTACTAGATATTTCTTACTTTATGTGGTCGTGTCTCTCAAGACGATTGGCATGGTCTTAGTTCAGGTAGATGATGTGCTCCAATAGCATGTTGTTTATTATATTAGTCGAAATCTAGTAAACGATGAGCTGAGATACACTCACATGGACAAGTTGGCACTTGCGATTGTTCATGCAATCCAATGTTTACGACATTACATTATCCTTAGGAAAACCACTGTCATAGCACACATCAATCCATTTCAGTTCGTGCTTTCATGACATTTAATTGGGGGGAAGTATAATAAATGGATTGTGATTCTTCAGGAGTTTGATCTCGATTTTAGGTCAGCAAAGTCGGTGAAATCCTTGGTTTTTGCTAAGCTCATGTCATATTTTCCACGACTTGATGAGGACATCGTCCATGAAGATTCCTTTGTGGATGAGCATTTGTTTCTTATCTCGTAGACGGACCCTTGGTATGGCGATATCATCATATATCTCCAAACTTTGAAGTTCCCTTCACATTATTCACAGGATGAACGACGATGTGTGAGACACCAAGCTAAAGATTATGTCATTGTCGACAACACTTTGTATCATTGAGGAAAGGACTATATCCTCCGTCAGTGTTTGACTCACGAAGAAGCGGAGTTAGTGCTGAATGACTACCATAACGGGGTGTGTGTTGGTCACCTATCGGGGCTTGCGATATCCCAACGCATCATGTGAGCAGGTTACTTCTGGCCTTCGATCTTTAAAGATTGTATGAACATTGTGAAGAGATGTCACCCTTTCCAGGTGTTTTCTCGAAATATACACTCACATCCTGTGCCCCTTCATCCGGTCGTCACCGTTGGTCCCTTCCCTAAGTGCAGGGTGGATTTCATGGATTACAAACTAGCTTCAATTGGGGGGCATCACCATATCATTGTGGGCGTGGAATACTTTTCCAAATGGGTTAAGGCCATGCCTACCGTAAAAGCTGATGGTGCTACAACAGACCACTTCATGTTCAATTAGATTATCACTCAATTCGATATCCCGAAATAGATTGTCATTGACCATGGCAGTCACTTTCAGAACAAAATGATGGCGGATTTGTCACTCAATCTTGGGTTTCGTCAAGATCACTCATCTTCTTACTACCCCCAAGTGAATGGTCAGGTTGAGGCATTCAATAAGTCCTTAAAGACCATTGTCCAACGTACCATCTAGCAAAGCAAGATCAACTAGCACATTATGTTATATCCTGCTTTGTGGGCATATTGAACTGCAGTTAAGACTACCACCGGTTTCTCACCATTTTAGCTAGTACATGGTGTGGAGTCTATATTACTGATTGAATGCGAAATCCCTTCATTAAAACTCGCCATAGAGCTCCTTCCTGATACGTCAGATGTTGATCAATGTTTGATCCACCTTGAGCAGCTTGACGAGCAGATTCGAGATACCGTCGTGGCTATAGATGCCAACAAACGTTGTGTCAAGGTTCAATATGATAGGTCGGACCATTCCCGGCAGTATGTTGAAGGTGACTTGGTCCTCTTATATGACCAAGCTAAGGAACCCCTGGGGTCAGGCAAGTTTAACCCCATGTGGCACAGTCATTACATAGTGAGGCATGTCCTTGAGAAAGGATCCTATGAATTGGAAGACTATGAGGGGAATGCCTTGAAGGAGCCTATAAATGGGCTCTACCTCAAGCGGTATTATGCTTGAGCTTCTAGCTCGAGCTAATACTTTTGATTACTATTGTATAGTTGCTTTTGTACATAGTTTAGGTTTCTTTTGGTTTTTCGGATCTGCTGATTCGCTTCTGTTTGGTTGACAGATGTCAGCAGAATCTCCTGTGTTTTTGGGATTTGTGGATCGTGCTAGCCGTCATACATAGCAACTCGCTTCTGCTGCGTGGGTTATTTATTCACCAAACCATCAGATTGTGTCTTCAGGAGGTGCCTGTCTCGGTCCTACATCCAACAATGTTGCTGAGTACAGTGTTGTAGTTGAGCTACTTCGGCATGCCATTTCGCATGGTGTCCAGTCTTTAGAAGTCCACCTGGATTCACAACTGGTTGTGTCTCAATTAAATGGCCGGTATTGCATGAGGGATCCTACATTACTACGGAGGTTCTTACGGGTAAGACTCTTGGAGCGTCATTTTGTTTCCATTACATACATTCATGTTCCAAGATGTTTAAATCATGTATCTGATGCATATGCTAATTATGTCCTAGATTGGCATTTGTCACATCAATAAAGAATCACACAAATAAACATTCATTCACACATTTTTAAATACACATATAGTAGAACCAGAGAATCAATGTTTTTTATAAATAATATGTCCAAAAAGGTGGTGTCATAGTACAAAACTAGAGCCCGTAGCTCTCAAAATTATACATAATCGATACAAAATATGGGACTCTGAGATATCTAAGCCCTAGGAGGAGGCCTAGATTCCTCGACAGGATGTGTCTGAATATAGTAATGAACTGCATTGGCTATGCGCCACAGTAGCCACACCCAGGTGCCCGGTACTCCCACAACATGTCGTTGTATCACCTCTGGCAAATGCTCCACCTCGATCATGGGTTACCGTGGTAGTCATACAGGATAGGTTGACCCATACGATCTCTAGCGTGTGCTCTGCTGCAACGCCAACTACCTCTCCACCCCTGCCCCGTCGACGATGTCTCGGGAAGCCCTCTGGTCTTCACGGACCAGCATCTGTGAGCAAGCAGTGGAATGTCAATATGTGATACTACACAAAAAGATTTTGCATTTTCATATATAATAAAAAATCCCAAAAAATTAAATACACAAAACATAAAAAGAGTAACATACCAATGTCTCTGAATGCGGCCTATGGAGGGAGCGACATGTCGCGGTCGCCCCGGTAGTCTATCCCGACATATGGGTAGTCATCGATGGCGATGACCTGTCGATCCCACTAGTGGAAGAACTCATATGTATATGGTGGTGCCTTTCGGCCACCACCCTATCGTGTCAGTACCTCTTCCCACTGGGTCAGGGCTAGGTCACGGAGATTATGCAGAGGGACTTCAACCCTCAGACTGAGCCCCAGAACTCTCTCAAAGAAGAATTTGCACAGTATACTGCCATACCTAAAGTTCTTTGCCTTCCCACACTTGTACTCTGTTAAATGGGTCTTCATGGACACTAGCAACGTTGTGCACCAGTCATATACTATAGGCCTCATGCACTCTGCTGTGTAGAACATCACCGGCCTCGAAGTTTGATGTAAAGCTGCAAAACCTGTGATCCTCACGAGGGTGAGCACTATGATCTTCATGCTCAAGATCACAATGGCCCCAATGGGTACCTAACTCCCCATCTTTTGGGTACCGAGAAGACAGTACCGTTCTATATAGTCGGGAATTGTGATCCCACCACCTACAGTGCACGATCGAAGACTAGCCACCTTCCCTCGGCGGGAAAACCCTGTAATAAAATATATGTCATCCACCTCCAATGAGAGTGTTTGACCATCCAAGTTGAATTTCTGAGCGTCTACGTCCTAGTAATCAATCAACTGACAAAGTAGTTGGTTTTGGGCCCTTAAACCCCCAACACTCCAGAATTTGTAAATCCCACATGCTTGTAGTGCTTGTTGCGCAGGAAAATATTGGCGGACATTCTCATCCACAAAATCATGTTCTCTTTCCCTCCACTCTAGAACCATCCTAGAGGAAAAAACAAAAGTTTTTTTTTAGCTTTTAACATTTATAAAACATTCTTCATGGTCGTACCCACGGGAAGTTGAGTAGACAAGGGCGTCTACCTGCATACAGCGCCGTGGAGAAGTAGGGCTAGCCTAATAAAAATAATTGACCACTGAAAATTGAAATAAAAGCTACCAAATGAAAGAGGAGGATGAGATGACTAACCTGCTCCAGACTGCTCGTGAAATGGATGCCCACAGCTTCTGGAATCAGCAACTGAACTTTGAGGTGAAAACTAACCAAAATCACTATTTGGATGAAAATGAAAATGAATTGGAAAATAGTAATTTAATTTTACTATTTATAGTTTTTCAAACCCACTTTGCTATAGTTTTCACCATTTTACGCTGTTTCGGACTAATATAATGTCTTGGAGTACCATTTTGAACAAATTTTTCCGATGAGAATTGAATTTCTTACCGTTTCGTGTCTACGGCAGGTATATTTCACACCCGTCATATAGGTTAGATGTCATTTTCACCTGCATTATGGATTTGACCTTTGACCATTTGTCATTAACCCTAGGTGCAAACCCGTTTTTAACTGACATGGAGCCTTCACATTGTTATAGAAGTGTCTTTATTTGGCGGTAGGTCTTGTCCGAACAGGGGTGCCCTAGTTAGAACCTTTTATGCCTTTTGGCGCCCATGCCATTGTCTCTCCTTAGGATCGGGAGTCCTTTGTATTACGCCATGACTTTGCGATAAAGACTCATACTCTACTTTGTCTTATGCTGGCCATCTCCCATAAGGATTCCCCTATTTTTACCAAGTTGTGATTGCATTGCATCATCCTGCTTGCCACTTGAGCCTTGTGCCAACTCCCGCTTACTCAATTGTTTGGTGCCTAAGCACTTTCCTTGTCGATCCCTGCAGTGCTTTCATTTTCCTTTCGCAATTTGATGACCTATTGACCCTAAGGGAACACCCCCCCGAGTGTCCACATCTTGCACATGCTTCCTTGCATTGATCATAGGTATGTTCCACTGCTTGGGACTAGTCTGCTCGCTATTTGACACTCATTCCCTCACTTGTTGTACTATAATCAATTTTATTTTTTTTCAAGATTTTCCAAATATGAAAAAAAATATATATATATTCCAAAAAGCCAGATGGGAGAATCGTTACTTCTTTTTGTTGGCAGTTGTTGTGTCTCCTTTGAACAGAGCATTCATTCCACTCCATCCATCATGAGTCGGGACTATAGTAGGACCTTAGGAGCTATACTCGTTTCTCAGATTTTACTCCACCAATTGGTTAAGCTTCTAGTCACTACGGAGCCCTTTGTTGATGCCTCCTACATCGCATAGTGTTATTATTCGAGTCTATGTTGCCTAATTCTATCCATCTACTCATGCTCTTGTTCAAAGGAAGTCCTGAAACCAGAGTCAACCACTCCTTTGATCTCTTGACTATTGCATGTCGGCCATCCTTATTGAGTCAGTATGTTCGTCCGAGTTCTTCCAAATATTTTAGTGTAGATGTTACCTCATGCTGGTTAATGGGGGATGCCTTAATGCCCTCCTTCTAGCGAGTTTCGTTCCGTCGACTTCAACTCATTTATTCCGGAATTGAGACTTAGAGTTGGTTGAGTACCTTAAGGCTTGCAGTCATTAGTTGTAGGTTCTCTCGCCATCAACAGTTTTGGGAATACATCAATGTCCCCTAATCGATGGATTCATCTTAGTGTTCGACCTCAACACATTTATTCACACTTTGATGATTGTACTCTGTGCCTTGATGCCCATTTTCATTATTGGTGGGTTATCTTGCGTCTGTTAACGGTATACATCATTGACCGGTAATCAAACGATGTCACATCGGGTTCGACTTTAACACCGCTATTCACTTAATGGGACTTGCACTGTAGATTATTTGTGTAGAAGACCCCGGACGTTAGTAGCATTCAGTATGCTGCTGTTGATCGTGACTATACTTATGAGATCTTATTTCTCGTACATCAGCAGTTTGTACCTCCAGTATTGCACCAGTTGTTTCCTTTCAATAGGAGACCATATCTTGTTGTATGGGTCATGCCTATGACCACTAATGACATGTATTCACTATATACTTCCTATCATGGCCATTGTATCAAATTGTTGTATTGTACCGACATGTATTCAGAGATATTAGTGTATTATGACGAGTGGGCGACTCTCTCCATTTGTGTCTCCATCACTCCACTTCTGAGATTTATAATGTATTTCGGCCATCGTAGTACCTTCTCTAACCTCACACATTAGGGAGCATCTGTTACAGCGTAATTTTCCACCTTGTGAGCTTCAGCATTGATTGGCCTTCAGGATCCATTTTATTGACTCAAATCCACATTTTATCATCCAAGAACACACTTTTCCCTATTTTTGTTCCTGTATGCTAGCTGTTCCACTATAGCCAGCGTACATGCGGGTTGTTCCACTATAGCCAGTGTACACGCAATTTGTTCCACTATAACCAGCGTACACCAAGTTAAATTGTAAAAATCAATAGATAATTACTTTTTACTCCCAAAAAGCGGTCTTAGGGTGACCTTTGGTCCTCCATATACCCCGAAACGACTCGATTCGACCTTTCACTTACCTTTGGAAGGCTATATATTGAGCTCTTATGGTGTATGGAAGGGAGGAGAAAGAGAAAGCAAGATAACTCTAGTGGATTTTTTTCGTGACTTGAGTCTACACTCATTGATCCTTGTTGTTGTGAACTCCTTATGTTCACCTACCAAATGTTGGATTTTGTACAACTTCGGAAGATATTATTCATTATAATTTATTGTACTTTCATTGTACTTGTTTATACCTCCTAAGGGAGAAAAACCTTATGTAAACACATGAAAGAATCAATGTAAGCCTTGGGGTGCAAAATGAATTAATAAAAAGATTAAAAATAAAATATTCATTTCCCCCAAGACAAGACGACCCCACAAGGGATTTTATGGTTTCAGCACTTGTATAAATATGAGGTTAGTGCTCCTCATTTATTCAGTCTCACACTTGAGAGTGGCGCATCACTTGGGAGAGGAGAATTTCGCATCACCTAAGGAGGAGGCTGATTTCTAGGGTTTCTATTTGTGGAAAACATTTCCACACTTTCTATTTTTCTCATTTGTACTCTGATCTCAGAATTATCATCTCTCTGGAAGGTTGCTGGGTTTTCTTCCTATTGGGTTTCCTAGGGTAAACTCTGTGTTGTTGTTTTGTGCTTTATCTTACTTCTAGTGATATTGTTAATGCATTTCTGTTTTATACTATGAATGTATGAAATTTAACATGGTATCAGAGCAGTTCTAGAAGAAGCCATTGCCGAAGCATTGTCGAAACTATGTCGGAATTAGGGTTTCATCTTGTGAAGTCTCCAACCATCATTTTAGAGAAAAGAAGCTATAGGAATTTCATTTTTTTCAAGACACATCTATTGGTGAAGAGGGAATTCAATTCCAAGAATTTTCAATTTTTGACCTAACTCTATGGCTACAGTAGAATTAGGGTTTAAGTTTTAACTCATTTCTCTCCACAGATTTGGACCAGCCCACCCTCTATTCAAATCTCTTTGGCAAGGCGAATTTATCTGTGGGTTCAGTTTTTCAAATTATTAACTTTCATTTTTGACCTAGCTCCTGCTAGAGTTTCTGAACCAAATATACAATCAAGATGATTGGGATGAAAGTTGAAGATCGTTTGGAAGGAGCCTCCAACTTTATCTCCTAGAAGTCTAGGGTTCTTCTACTCCTAGAATAAAATGATCTCTTGCTATATGTAAATGAGAAGGTCCCTGAATCAGAAGCTGAAGAGGATAAATCTCGATGGAGGAAGAATGATGCTAAAGCAAGAAGGATTCTTATGGATTTCGTGAGAGATCATTTGGTTCCTCAGATCTCAGGAAAGAAGAATGCTAGGAAAATGTTCAAGACCATTATGAAGATGTTTGAACACACCATCCTAAATGTATCCATGAATTTGAGAAACCAACTCTCAAATATGAATATAGCAAAGTCGGAATCCATTGCCTCATACTTTATGAGGATCGCAGAACTCAGATACAAGCTCAGCACCAGTGGAGATCCTATTGGCGATAAGGAGCTTGTCCTCCACAGTTTAAATGGTCTTCCACCATCATGGGAGTCCTTCATCCAAAGCATAAGTGGTAGATCCAAACTACCAAAGTTTGACAAGCTTTGGGCAGATTCCTCTCAGGAGGAGACCAGGATTGCAACACGTCAAAGACTCCATGGCCATGACACTCAACCTGAGGAGAACCAAGCTTTTGTTTCTCATGCCACGAAGGGTAAGGGAAAAGGTAGGAAGTTCCATAAAAACAAGCACCAAGATAGGAGACCAAGTCCTCGCCCAGATCAAAAGGATAAGAAGGACATATCTCAAGTTCAATGCTATAGGTGCAGAAAATATGGACACTACGCAAATAGTTGTCGAAGTTCAAGTAAAAGGAAGCATGAAGCCTCAACTGCTAATGTAGAAGAGGATCATCATCACAAGAAGAAAAGGGATGATGATTGTTTGGAGTTCCTCTTATAGAAGATCCAGAATGCAAGAACATAGATCTCTTATGGTTCCCACAAGAAGGCAGTGGGGCCCCACACACCAAAACAATAAGAGATAAGTATTTTGTTTTCTAGCTTACATGGATATGTTTTTGTCTTATGTGTTTTTTATATGCAGATCTAATGTATTGATCAGTTGATATAGTTTACCCTGTTATATTATAAAGCTACACAACATTTCATGAAGTTAGTATAGATGATATCTCCCTCCTACATGCTTAGGGTAGTGCACACTCTTGATGGCATGGTCTAGTGGAGATAACAGACATCTAGATACTTCCCAGAAGTGTTTGTTAGACATGTTCATGATTGTTGTGATAAAGTATTAGCTAAGATGCCTGTGTAAACTATTTGTTTTTCCAGTTGATTATAAAATGTCACTGATCATCAGTCGGGATTTGACTTGTAGGGAAAAGGCCATGTGATTTGGCCTACAAGAGAAGACTTGTTCTGATGGACATATGAATCCCGTTGATATTCAGCAAGAAGCTTCCTAGAATATGACTCTCAGCCTAGAAGTATGACCTCGGAGGAAGCTTTCACAGAAGTGAAACCAGAAGTAAGCCACCTCCAGATATTTGGTTGTCCAGTCTTTATACATGTGCCCAAGTTGGAACCTTTAGGAAAGAAGGGAACCTTTGTGGGATACAGTGAGTCTTCAAAGATTTTAGAATCTACATCTCAGGGTCCAGACAAATTGAAGTCAGTAGGGATGTGACCTTTGAAGAAGAATTAACTATCAAGAAAGGCAGAGGATCAGACATGGAGATCGATGATGAAATAATAGAACCAAAGGAGATGAGATCATCTCCCCCTCTAGTTCAAGAGGGAGTTAGCAGAAAAGGATGAACCTATCGATTCTGTTGATCCAGTTGATATCCCTAGAAATGTTGCAGTAGGTCGGAAAAGACCTAGATGGGCACAACAGACTTAGCATGGATCATATGGGAAATACAAGGCCAGATTTGTTGCCAGAAGATTCTCTCAGAAAGAGGGAGTTGATTATGATGATACATTTGCTCCTGTGGCTCAAGATGCTTCCATCAGATCGATCATCGCTATTGCTTCACCTATGAGATGGAAGATGCATCAGAATGATGCAGACCCCAACCTTTGCTCCAAGGTTGCAGATGATGAGTCACTGATTTTTTTATTGTATGTTGATGACTTGTTTCTCACAGGAAGTGAGAAACGCATTGCATGGTGTCAGAATAATCTCGCCTCGGAGTTTGAAATGAAATATCTTGGATTGATGCATTACTTCTTGGGATTTGAAGTATGGCAGAGGAAGAAAGAGATTTTCCTAGGAAAAGAAAAATACACCTTCGATATATTGAAGAGATTCGGAATGTTGGACTGCAATTCCATGGCTACTCTGATGGATGCGAATTGGAAGAAGTTGAGAGATTCTACTTCAGATTCTGATTTGATTGATCCCACCATGTATCGCCATTTGATTGGGTCATTGATGTATCTAACCTACACCAGACTAGATATATGTTTTGTTGTGAATGCCCCCAGTCAGTTCATGTTCAAACCAAGGCAGATTCACTGGATTGCTGCAAAACGTGTGCTCAAATACTTATGTAGCACTATGGGATATGGTTTGAAATATGCTTCAGATAGTGACTTGAGATTGCAGGGGTTTATAGACTCAGATTGGGCCGGATGTGTCGCAGATCGGAAGAGTACTTTCGGATGTTGCTTCAGTGTGGGTTCTACGGTTATTTTCTGGTATAGCAAGAAACAGAACTCGATAGCACTCAGTACTGTAGAGGCCGAGTACATGGCTGCTAGCACAACAGCTAGAGAAGCATTTTTGCTTCGTAAACTCCTGGCAGGATTGTTTGTCCAGATTCCAGAGTCGACCGTGATTCACTGTGATAACCAGAGCTATGTACAGATGTCAGTGAATCATGTATTTCATGACAGTTCGAAGCATATCGAGATTTGATATCACTTCATTCGTGATATGGTGCAGAAAGGTGTGGTCGAGTTATAGTATGTGCCGACAGACGACCAGACTGCAAATGTTCTCACCAAGGCTCTTCCCAGGATGAAGTTCAAAAACTTTCGCGGAAGACGTGGAGTCGAAGAGAAAATATCCCTCCTTGAGAGGGAAATATGACGTCAAGATGCTTGCCCTGGTGCCTTCTGTAGTCTAGTTACTCAGCCAGATATGGGAAAAATCTCATAGGAAGATGAGTAGGACAGTCAACAGTTGGTCGAGCTCACCTAGGAACCTTCTGTAGTCCAGTTATTTAGCCACATATGGTAGAAATCCCATAGGTAGATGAATAGGACAGTCAGCAGTTGGTCGGGTTCACACTAGTGCCTCTGCAGTCCGGTTACTCAGCCAGATATGGGAGAAATCCCATAGGCAGATGAGTAGGACAGTCAGCAGTTGGCCATGTGGTTGCACAGGTGCCTCTACAGTCCAGATACTCAGCTAGATATGGGAGAAATCCCATAGGCAGAAGAGTAGGATAGTCAGTAGATGGCCGTTCCCTTTTGCTCGTCTGAGATCTCAGCCAGGTATGGGAGGACCCCATTGGCAAATGAGACAGATAGGCAACAAATTGTATAGCAGAGATGGCACAACTGATTATCTTAGATATCCAGGATTGAGTGATTCTCCTGGATCTAGGATCGAGTGATTCTCCTGGACTCACCGAAGGACTGGTGAGGATGTCATAGATATTCAGGATTGAGAGATTCTCCTGAAATCTAGGATCGAGTGATTCTCTTGGACTCACCGAAGGAATGGTGAAGATGATACACTGAGACTATGTGGACAACCTTCAGTATGCATAGAGATGATGGAGACAGAGTAGAGTACAAGATGAAACCCAGATGATTGTGATGCTCATGAATACCGAAGAATACCTTCCTTGTTGAGAGGGAGTGTTGGATTTTGTACAACTTCGGAAGATATTATTCATTATAATTAATTGTACTTGTTTATACCTCCTAAGGGAGAAGAACCTTATGTAAACAATTATAAACACATGAAAGAATCAATGTAAGCCTTGGGGTGCAAAATGAATTAATAAAAAGATTAAAAATAAAATATTTATTGCCCCCAAGACAAGTTGGCCCCATAAGGGATTTTCTGGTTTCAGCACTTGTATAAATATGAGGTTAGTGCTCCTCATTTATTCATTCTCACACTTGAGAGTGGCCAATCACTTGGGAGAGGAGAATTCCGCATCACCTAAAGGAGGAGGCTGATTTCTAGGGTTTCTATTTGTGGAAAAAATTTCCACACTTTCTATTTTCTCATTTGTACTCTGATCTCAGAATTATCATCTCTCTGGAAGGTTGCTGGGTTTTATCCCTATTGGGTTTCCCAAGGTAAACTCCGTGTTGTTGTTTTGTGCTTTGTCTTACTTCTAGTGATCTTGGTAATGCATTTATGTTTTATGCTATGAATGTATGAAATTTAACACCAAACTCCTTTCATAGTTTGAGTTTACCATTGCATTGGGGATTGAAGTGGTGGAGGCACAAGTGGAGAGACCCAGTTCTTGGTTCAGATTGGTTGTCGGCAAGACGTCGTATCATTGTACTTCTTGTTATTAATTAATGGAAATACTCATTTTCACGTCCAATTGATGTTGTGAATGTTGTTTAAATTACATTGGGTTATATTTGCTTATGATATCATGGCTCATGTTATTGATTATGCTAATATCTTTCACATATTATATGCAGTTGCTTGTATTTGTTGTTGAGGCTAATCTGTAGGTTCAAGTGTAGAGATTGAAAGCTCAACGGGGATCTACTTTGAACGTGCTTCGAACATCCAGTTGAAGTTTGGTTCTTATTCTCCATATCTTATCATTTTCATTATAATAACATTGCATTGAGAATTGAGTTATTTTCTGGTAGTCAGCTGTCTATTGTGGTCTACCCCGAGCCATAGCAAGTTTTCTCCGTAACATGGAGGGAATTCTATTCAAACCTAAGAATAAATGAAGTAGAAATTTTTGAATAAATATCAAGGCTACTGCAAAGCACATGATGCCAAAGAAGAAATTTTCAAGATGGCCTTGAAAGAGAACAAAATTTTGGAATATTAGGTCAGTGGAGAGATTCTAGTTTAACTTGCAATGACCAAAACAAAATAAGTTGGGCCCAAAAACTCTAATTGTCATCATAAAAGGAATTCAAGATGATTGCATTGATTTACATAATTTTATGGGAGTTAGTGATGTTTATCTATTGAGTTATAAATATATGTGTGACCTCTTCAAATGATATTCCAGTCACAATGCAAAACATGGAAAAATCATTTGGGATATTTCAACTCAAGATATGAAATCCACAGAGAGTAGATTTACCACAGCAAAATTAGAAATCTACAAGAAAATAAAAAGTGTGATGAGGTAGAGTTGTACTTATCAATTCTTTCATCTAGCTCAACATCTCACATGTTTATAGGGAGCATAATACTATAGCTAACAATCTCTCTGAAAACGATGTAGGGATCCCTGAAGGTCTTCTGTTTGTTAAAGAGTTCATTGGGAATGTAATGGTTTGCAGATCTTCACTTCTTGAGCCACTTGGTGGTTCCTTTTTTTTTGTTCTCCTATAACATCTATTTTATAGTTTATGGAGTATTGACTTCTTATGATCACCCTTGTATGAAGGGGCATATTTCTTTACCCATAGTCATTTAGTGTCCTTGTATATTATAGAATGATGGTTTCATTTTGAATAACAAGGAATTGTTTTTTCTGCTAAAAACTGTTGTTGAATTGAGAAAAGTGATATAAATTTATATATGTATAGGTTGGTTGTAAGTTTTAGAATATATATAAATAGTATAGTCAAAAAAATTATTGTGTATGGTATATATACATAACTTAAATTTTGTTATTGTAATAATAATTTATTGTATTAAAAGGAGTGACTATATTAATGTATTACAAAGTAACTTAAGTAAACAAATATTTATTTATTATTATTTAAAAATAATTTTATTTTTTTTTTACAGAAACGGTTAAAGAGATTTGATTAAAATAAAGAGTCAGAGGTTACAAAAAAGGAGGAGAAGCATTGCTCCCATAGAAGGACTGAGTCTGTGACTCCTTGTTCATCCTTAGCTAATCTAAAACTATCATGGAACTTCCCTAATCTGTGGATACTGTATCTCCTTACAAACTTCCCGAGTAGAAGCAAACAAAACATAACATTGATGTATATTCTGGAGTATCATACTTTCCGGAAGTACATCTATAGTGCATCTACTTCCTACAAAAATTTTACAAAAGCCTGCAATAGGCTTCCCTATGACCTGGAGCAAAAATCTTATAACATAACATGACACGACTAAAAGACCATTACAAGAGTCATAACAAAAACAAGAAACATAAGAGAAGCCCCAGGATTATGTTAGATTTTCATCATTTAATTCAATAGATCTAGGATTTTAACTGAAATAACAACATGTACAGCATATCAAGGATAAGAGACAAGAGACAAGAGACACAAAACATTTCACCGGGGAAAACCAAGAAGGTGAAAAACCCCGCAACTTCCTCAGAGATAGAATAAGCATCAATACAAGGATCACCATGATCAAACCCAAGAGATAGATATCTTCAGCAGCATGCTCCTCCTCCACTTGTGTGCATCCTCCTCTTTTCTCACTAATGCGAAGTGAGTGAATAATAGAATGTGTAAAATGAGAGAGACACACTCTCTATTTATACACTAACTTTCACTTGACCTTTACTCAACTAGGTCGGCCTCAACTTAATCACTTAACATAATGCTGACTGGGCCGACCCCTACTAGGGTGGTCTAATAACCCTTTGACCCACACAACTCATACAGGGCCGACCCCAGTAAGGTGGTCTAATAACCCATCAAATATAAGTTGAGACACTTACAATATAACTTGCGACACATGCAAGTACAACTGACGACACTTCCAATCGGAGGAATAATACATCTCCATTGGGGATACAATAAAGTACAAATATAATATACAAGTGAATATCTTCCGAAGTTACAAATACATCAACACTCCCTCTTAACTAGGAAGGTATTCTCTTGACACAAGTCATCAATACATATAGGCACAAGTCTTCAATTCTGGAGCTGGATCATCTTCACTGGATCACGGAGCATCATCATCATCACTATATCACGGAGAATCATCATCATCATTGGATCACGAAGCATCATCATCATCACTGGATCACGGAGCATTATCATCATCACTGCTGCTATACTCGACATCTCGATCACTGAGCTATCTCTGAATTCTTCTCGTCATAGGAAGTTCTACAGAGCCAGTCCTTTTTCATGTTGGATGTAGGCCCACCACCTGTAGGTCTTCATCAACACTAGCCATACTGTGGATCCCAGGAGTAATTACGTGCGTCAACAAAACCTCGAAAGAGCATCCCAGGCCTTTTACAAGCACACAGCTCAACCTATCGGATCTCCCAGGATCTTTTACATGTGACCTTTACAAAACCTTAAAAGAGTGTCTTGCTTAATAAGAACTCTAAAGAGAATCCGAGGACTTTTGCGTTCCTAGCGCAACCTATCCGAACCTCCAGGACTGATTACATGTAATCTCCACAAAACCTTAAAAGGGTGTCTTGCGCAGCAAGAACCCTAAAGAGCATCTGAGGCCTTTTACGTGACTAGCACAACATGTCCGGACCTCCAGGACGTATTACATGTGGTCCCCATAAAACCTTAAAAGGGTGTCTTGCCCAACAAGAACCCTAAAGAGCATCCGAGGCCTTTTACGCGACTAGCATAACCTGTCTGGATCTCCAGGACGTATTACATGTGGTCTAGCAAAACCTTAAAAGGGTGTCTTTCCCAGCAAGAACCCTAAAGAGCATCTGAGGCCTTTTACGTGACTAGCACAACCTGTCCGGATCTCTAGGATGTATTACATGCTACCCTTGCACAACCTATCCACGGCCACAGAGTATCAACCTGATACAAACCATACATCATCCTGATCATCATCATAGCATCATCCTGATGCATATCATCTAGAGCATCGTCCTGGTACTCATCACACATGATCATCCTGATCATCGTCACTGCATCGTCCTGATGCAT
The DNA here is from genome assembly GCA_027924585.1 of Larix kaempferi. Lineage (NCBI taxonomy): Eukaryota > Viridiplantae > Streptophyta > Pinopsida > Pinales > Pinaceae > Larix > Larix kaempferi. Next base: position 37,303,999 of record BSBM01000205.1, read on the forward strand.
GTCATCCAGAGCATCGTCCTAATACTCATCACACATGATCATCATGATCATCGTCACTGCATCGTCCTAATGCATGTCATCATACATGATCCAACTGATCATACAAAGCATCCAACTGATGCATATCCAGAGCAGTAACTGGAGCATCGTCTTGATGCTCATCACACAGCGCTTACATCCACAGCCATGGGAAGGATCCTCCCATCACCATGCTTGGAATGGCTCCTGCAAATGTGTCCCATCACTTCTTCGTCGAAGTATCTTCAATCTGAAGAACACCAATCCTCTCTCTGAAGTACTCAAACTTCACTCTGGCTAGTGGTTTCGTCAACACATCTACAACCTGCTCATCTGTCGCAACATACAGGAGCTTCATTGCTCCTCTCTGCACCATATCCCTGATATAGTGATATTTGATCTCAATGTGCTTCGACCTATCATGGAACACCGGGTTCTCTAACAAATTTACACAACTTTGGTTGTCACAATAGATACAGGTAGCATCCAACGAGAGATCAAATAAATCAGACAGTATCTTCCTCAACCATACTACCTCACAACTAGCCGAACAAGCTGTGACATACTCTGCTTCAGCTGTACTCAGTGCTATGCAGGACTAATTCATGCTAAACCAAGAGATCAAACCTGATCCCATACTGAAGCAGCACCCCGAAGTGCTCCTCCTATCTGCATCACTGCCTTCCCAATTTGAATCAACATAACCCTCCAGGTTAAACTTTTGATTCGCATCATACTTAAGCCCATAATCAACCGTACCCTTCAGGTACCTCAAAATATGCTTTATAGAAACTAGGTGAACACCTCTAGGATCTGTCAGGAACTGGCTCAATGTGTTCACCACAAAGCAAATATCTGGTCTTGTGTTCGTCAGGTACATCAAGGACTCAATCATCTGACAATACACCATGACATCAACCGGCTCAGATGAAGCATCACACGGAAGCTTCAGGTTCGATGCCATAGATGTGGCCATGGCCTTGCAGTCCATCATCCCGAACCGCTTCAGGATCTCTACTGCATACTTCCCTTGTCCAAGGAAGATTCCATCTGCCCTCTGCCACACCTCCATGCCTAGAAACTAGTGCATAAATTCCTTCATCTCGAACTCGGCAGCAAGATTCCTCTTCATGTCGGCAATCAACCTATCCTCACCTGTAACAAACAGGTCATCCACATACAATAGTAGTATCACTGGATTTCCTTCCTCAACCTTGCAGTAAATGTTAGAATCCACTTTACTCTTGGTAAAGCCCAAACTGGATAGAGAGTTGTCTATCCTACCATACCAAGTCCTAGGAGCTTGCTTCAAGCCATACAAGGCTTTCTTCAATTTGCACACATATGACTCCCTGTCATGTGTCTCAAAACCGAGTGGCTGCTCCACATACACTTCCTCTTCGACTACACCATATCCATCTGGTGTATCTCCCGCTTCATCACTACAGCCAGAGCAAGTATTTTTCTGATGGAAGTGTATCTGGCTACAGGAGCAAAAATCTCTTCATAATCTATCCCCTCTTTCTGGGAGAAGCCACGAGCTACAATCCTCGCCTTGTATTTCTTTATGCTGCCATCTACAGCATGCTTGATCTTACAAATCCACTTGGAAGTCACAACAGACTTCCCTTACATCCCAAACATCATTCTTCATGATCGACTGGTACTCCTCGATCATGGCATTCTTCCATTACTGTATCCCGAATCCTGGGAACTTTAGATTCTTCAATATCTTCAATAGATAGTTTTCTTTGATCTTCGTTGTTGGAACAAATGTTGTTGTCCTTCTTTTGTAGGTGATTGTACACGATCTTTACCTACAAGTCAAATTCAATTGCATGATTAGAAACTTCTCATAGTTTTCAGAACAAAATATTACACATAAGAATATATGTCATACAATCATGCAATTATCTTAGCCAATGCTTTAATACAACAACATTTATCCATATTCCGTAACTTTCTAGATGCCTTCCATCTCTACTAGAACATTGTTAAGAGTGTGCACAACTCCCAACATGTCAACAAAGAGGTTTCATTCTAGATAAGTAGCAATGGAATGTTGTATAGTACCATAGGCCACTTACCCATTACTATATTAGTAGTATCTTGTTCATTAATGCAACCTTTTCTAAAATGCATAATATACATCCTAAATCTAGGAACATAAGTATGTACATAACTGAACAAAATCATATATATATATATAAGAAATGACAATTTAAATACTTATTTTTTTTTGGTTGTTGGGTGGATTCCCTCTCAATCTTTGCTTCCTTGCAGGAACTAATAGAGAGTGCTCCCTCTTGATCTTTGCTTCCTAGATTATCTGTCTTTGAACTTATATCCATCCTGGACCACTATGCATGCTTAAGTGTGCACTAGTGTCATCCTCAAGATCTCATACATAATCATACATCCATTAATATAATCTCAATAATATCAAAAAAATTATTATCCTAAATAAACTTAACATGTATGGTCATGATTATTTCACACACAGGTAATTTATCACAAGCATTAGTATTCAAGATTTCAGGGAGGACTTCTATTACTCATGCATATTCTTATTAACCATAGGACTCTTCTGGTTAGTCATATCATCAATCAAAGTAAGAAAAATAATATGCATCAACTGTTGATTACTTAAACTTCTAACTTCAAGAATAATCATTATCATTCATACAAAAGTATAAGATCCTAACATAAGGTAGGATTCTAACTTGATATAGGAAAAACATACATGGAATATCATATTGGCTAGTTATATCTAACATACCCAAACAATGTCTTCTTGTTCTCTTCAATGACTTGTGCTTAATAACCTACATAACTCATAAGTTAACCATTGTAGAACCAAAGTTTTTTCCTAGGTCACCTGTTTATGACTAAGATATGGAAGAGGCGGAAACCCTAGATTGTACTGATCATAAAACAAAAAGTACGACGAATTAGATGTTGTGCTTCGGACGCAAGGTACATGGGGATGTTATCTACGACCTGTAAAAGTTCCAGATCCTGAACCTTCGCCAAAATAGATTTATAGTGAAAGTGCTACAAAGACTGGTTTCTGCTATATCAAACCCTAGCCTCCAATTTGTCGCAAGTGCAACAAGTCTCATAAATTCCATATCATGCCTTCCTTCAGGCTAGCTCTGATACCATGTTATATTTTCATCATTTAATTCAATAGATCTAGGATCTTAACTGAAAGAACAACATGTACAGCATATCAAGCATAAGAGACAAGAGACAAGAGACACAAAACATTTCACCGGGGAAAACCAAGAAGGTGAAAAACCCCGCAACTTCCTCAGAGATAGAACAAGCATCAATACAAGGATCTCCATGATCAAACCCAAGAGATAGATATCTTCAGCAACATGCTCCTCCTCCACTTTTGTGCATCCTCCTCTTTTCTCACTAATGCGAAGTGAGTGAATAATAGAATGTGTAAAATGAGAGAGACACACTCCGATGATTATACACTAACTTTCACTTGACCTTTACTTAATTAGGTCAGCCTCAACTTAACCACTTAAAATAATGTTGACTGGGCCAACCCCTACTAGGGTGGTCTAATAACCCTTTGACCCACACAGCTCATACAGGGCCGACCCCAGCAAGGTGGTCTAATAACCCATCAAATATAAGTTGCGACACATATAATATAACTTGTGACACATGCAAGTACAACTGATGACACATGCAAGTACAACTATGACTCCTTGTTCATCCTTAGCTAATCTAAAACTGTCATGGAACTTCCCTAATCTATGGATACTGTATCTCCTTACAAACTTCCCGAGTAGAAGCAAACAAAAACAAAACATTGATGTATATTATGGAGTATCATACTTTCCGGAAGTACATCTATAGTGCATCTACTTCCTACAAAAATTTTACAAAAACCTACAATAGGCTTCCCTATGACCTGGAGCAAAAATCTTATAACATAACATGAAGGGACTGAAAGACCATTACAAGAGTCATAACAAAAACAAGAAATAGAAGAGAAGCCCCAGGATTACTGCTGGTACACCTCCATTTTCTCAAAGCTTCCATTTGTTGAGCCTTCACCAAATTTAGAACCCGAGAAATAATGCACAATATCAGCTCGTAGATAATCCACTTTCTTTTCAACATCTTTAAAATTGATGATAATATAGTCAAGTTTAGAATCCAGATGGATAATTGAAGCATTTTCCTCGTTTTCTCCTGGGTTGACAACCTTATTGCGACCATGGCTGCAACGGTTTTCTACCACCGTATGTGTGGCTAGGGCGAGAGAGAAGACGCAAGTGATTGCTCTCTTCAACTCTAAATTCTCGCTGCGAAGCGTTCTGACCTAGTCCTCCATTTCTTTGAGAAGAGCTAAAACCTCAACCGAGTTGGGGCTGCTATCAAACTTTAGAGGGGGGTTGATATTTCCATAGACTTTTTGCTTCGGGGTAGGACTCCACTGACCTTCCAAATCGATGTAATCAATGTTGCAAGAAGTGTGACTAGAGGGACTTACCGGAATACTTGCAGTTGCTTGATTATCTCTCTGAACCGTGAATGCTTTCATGTAGTCCTAGCTTGGAGTACCCTTGTGTTTCCGTATGGTTTTTCTACACCTCAGACAATGAGACAGAGGAGGATCCCAGATGCAAACCAATGATAGACCCTTTTCATTGGTATTCTCCATATTGCAAGGAAGAAAACCTTGTTGCTTCCTCTTCAAGCGCCAAGCGAAATAAGGCTCTAGAGTAATGCATTCTACTCTCCTTCTCGCAGAATTAATAACATCTCGAGGTCTGACAACCCCTAGGACCTGGCGCATGCTAAACATTTGTCTCATCCTTGATACACTCCCCAAATCATTCAATGCATCTTGAGTGGAGATCCAACGTATAGAGACTTCATAATTGTGTTTCATTAATGCTTCAGGACCCAAATGTGAAACCAAAACTATACCATTAGAGTTTGAAGTATGAGAACTAAAAATTTTAATATATAATTGAGAAAACTAACATTTTATAAAATTTTAATAATAAAATTAGATAAATAATTTGATAATAACATTTTTTTTGCGAAGAATATTGCTTACATTAATAAACATTAATCTAAAAAAAATCAATATTAATAATATTAAAAGTTTTAATATATAATTAAGAAAAATCTATAAAATGTTAAAATAAAATTAGATAAATAATTCAATAATAACAATTTTTTTCCAAAAACCTGTGAAGCAGCTATAGTGGTAAATATGAAAAGTTGTAATATGTTATAAATATAAGGTCACGAATCCCCCAAACTTACTCAACCCGAACCCCAACCCCAATTGGTGATTCTCATAGTGTTAAAAATAAATCCAATAAACCCCAATTGCCGATTCTAAGTGTTAAAAAAAAATCCAAAGAATTGCCGATTCTAAGTGTTAAAAAAAAATCCAAAGAAATATTGTTCATAGTCAAATTTGATGAATGGGTCAACATTAAAAACACAATTAATATAGTCAAATTTGATGAATGGGTCAACGTTGAAAACACAAGGCAATGACTTTGAAAAAAAGAAACACTTGATTCCATATCTGGCTGGCTTTATGACCGTTGGCCCTAAAGCTAGCTAAGTATTTAAGGTGTCTTCGCAGTTTAATCTTTCATCATCTTGCCATAATCAGTTGACCTGGTTTGTCTGTTTTGCAGATTGCTTTGCTCTGGGCAAGGAGAACGCCAAGCGGCAACCAAGGGCTTCTGTTACTTGGCTGGATATACATTTTGGAGAACTAGACATCAAGCTTTTACAATTCAAATTCTGCTGGAACTATTGATTTTTTTGTTGCGAGTTTATATTTAGGTATATTGATTGTTTCTAATACATTTTGTCAAGTGATTTTGCTAGTGATTTTGCCAGAGCAGTCGGAGAGGAGATATGGAATCGTCTTGTTATTCAATGAATTCCAACAGCCTTTTCACAGGGAAGCATTGTCTCCGTCCTCTACAGAAACAGGGTGCTTCAATGAATGGTCACACAGTATGGATATTTTCATTTTACCCTTTTTTAACAGATGATTTATATGTTGAAAACATGCAATTCCCCGATTTGGGTTTATTACAATGAAGTGTAACTAGGGCGAAACATGCTTATGAGGATTTAAATATTATTCAGAAAATATCACCCTTCCAACTTAATCGTCAAACTAATATCCAGTGGACACTTCTTCCTTTTTATCTTGGGATGGTCTGTTGGAATAGTGAATGAGAAGTCGGTTTTATTGCTTTTTCTATGGCAGAGCGACAGATTCATTCCAGAAAGAGGATGCATGGATTTTGATGTAGCTAGATTCATGATCACGCAGAAAGAAAAGGAAAATGGCGATACCCATACCCTCTACCCCTCCCCTTCCAAAAAAGCATATAAGAAGGAGATGGCAGCAACTTTATTGAAGAATGTAAATGCTGCAGACAACAATTGCAGAATTCTTTCTTTCAAAGGAAAATTACCGACTGCTTCCCAGGCTTCACAACAATCTGTGTCGGCAAATCTCCCTGTTGCCAAAAGAGCGCGCAGATATATTCCTCAGGTAAAGCTTGGATTTCATATTTTGTTTCCAGTCATTTTCATTTGACATTCCTTAACCAGATCCTGACTTCCATTGATGTTTACTCGATATTGAACTAAGCCCTTGATTCTATTTGGATTTGTGTGCGAAATGGCTTGTGCTTGTTAGTGCAGCATTATCCCATTTGGATGAATGTTTTACAGTATTTTTTCTTTTCCACTTGCAACGTTGAATTCTTTTTTAAAGCAGAAAAAAATATATATTTGTTATTCCAGAGGAATCAAAAGAACACACAACCATGGCATGCAGTTCTCTTATAGAGACTGTGAAGAAAGTTCACAAAACTAACTGTGGAAAGTTCAAGCCTTCCAAAAAAAAGTCAAAAATACCACAAACATAGCAGAAATTGACCAGAAGATCCAAACATGGAAAGAGCAAACTTGCAACGCTGAATTCGTTACCACATCCATTCCAATTTCTTAAAAAAATATATTCACAGAATGATGTCAGGACTTATTTCAGCACAGGAAAATAGTCTTTCGCAAACGAAGCCATGCTTCCATTTGTTTTGTAAAACCATTGACATTTACCGATCTTTAAATATACTCTTTGGGGTTTCTGTCATTAGTACACTAGATGTGCCCATTTGAGAATCATTTTCTTTTGCCTGTTGTCTTAGCCTATAAATTTAACGTATGCATGTTGATTGTAGTCTCCAGAGAGAACTCTGGATGCACCAGACCTGCTGGATGATTATTACTTGAATCTACTGGATTGGAGTTCTACCAACGTTTTGTCCGTAGCCCTTGGAAACACTGTATATTTGTGGGATGCTTCGGATAGCTCTATATCCGAGCTTCTGATTGCAGATAATGAAGAGGGTCCCGTTACCAGCGTTAGTTGGGCACCTGATGGGAGGCAAATTGCCGTCGGGATGAATAATTCTGTTGTACAGCTATGGGACTCTGCATCTGATAAAAAGGTAATTTAAACCTCTCTATCTCTTCCAAGGTTTTCTCATTCTAATGTAATGGAAATCTCTAACTTTGACATGGATAAAATTGCAGTTAAGAGCCTTGGGAGGTCATCATGAGCGTGTTGGAGCTCTTGCTTGGAATGGTCCTATTCTCACCACAGGAGGACTGGATGGGATTGTAATCAATCATGATGTTCGCATCCGTGAGCACATTGTTCAAACATACAAAGGGCATACCCAAGAGGTTTGTGGATTGAAATGGTCCCCTTCTGGCCAACAACTTGCAACTGGGGGAAATGACAATTTACTCTACATTTGGGACAAGAGCATGGCATCCCATAATTCTTCCTCTCAATACCTACACGCATTAGATGAACATTGTGCAGCAGTCAAGGCCTTAGCATGGTGCCCCTTCCAGAACAATCTTTTGGCATCTGGTGGAGGGAGTTTAGACAGGTCTATAAAGTTTTGGAACACTCAAACAGGTGCCTGCTTGAATACTATTGACACCCATTCCCAAGTCTGTTCATTACAGTGGAATAGACATGAACGTGAGTTATTGAGTTCACATGGGTTAGATAAGAACCAGTTAACCTTATGGAAATACCCATCCATGGTGAAGATTACTGAGCTTACAGGTCATACTACCCGAGTTCTTCATATGGCACAGGTATGAAAATTCATGTCTTTTATAATTATAAGTACTTATGCGTTCATGTTTTCCCATTATGAATAGATTTGTCCTGATGGCCCTTCCCTATTTTTTGTCTCTTCAGAGCCCTGATGGGTACACAATTGTATCAGCTGCAGCAGATGAAACAATGAGGTTTTGGAAAATTTTTGGAGCTCCGGATAAGGTTAAGACTAAAGACTCAAGAGTGGCTTTCAGCAAGTTTCATACTCAAATCCGCTAAGAATTATCTGTCCAGATTTATGAAATCATGATGGATGTTCAGCTCAAGGTACTAATTAATGTTTTGTTTTCTCTTTACAAAGCTCTTCTGCAGGCGCTCTGTAGTTCTGTTGGATTTTTATGTAGTATGTTCCAATTTCTTCTTTGTACTTTATTCCTTCCTTTGGTACTCATATACCATGAATTGTGTAATTTATCTTCTGTGAACCCTGATGGAACAATGTTGAAACAGCTTTGAGAGACCATGATCTTAGCTGCGTGATAAGATTTAAAATGGTTTTGGCGCTTCAAAGAAGATTCCAAAAATGATACATCATGGCTGTGAACAAGTATCTCATTCACATCTATAGAGAAGCCTCCATGATTCCACACATGAAATGATGATAAGGTGATGCTCAATGTTGTAGATAATACTTGAATTATTTAAATCTTCATTAGCTATAAGGCACAAGTCTTTGAAGCCAACTCTTTGGCGCTTCAAAGAAGATTCCAAAAATGATACATCATAGCTGTGAACAAGTATCTCATTCACATCTATAAAGAAGCCTCCATGATTCCACACATGAAATGATGATAAGGTGATGCTCAATGTTGTAGATAATACTTGAATTATTTAAATCTTCATTAGCTATAAGGCACTTACTGTGAAATTTCTTAATCGAGATAAATTTAGAAGGTTTAGTTGTTTTGTATCTATATTTTTATCTCATGTATATGTTTATTTCTGTACTATTGTACACTATACCATCATGCACTCTCGCATATTACATACATAGATACTACTCTGATTTGTGTGGCTACAATTCTAAGATGAGAATGATATTGTCTAATTTGTTGTTCTTGCGTTGCTATACTTGGCACTGCCATTTAAGATCCATCTAACACGGTGAATTGCTTCTCTTTGCTAAACATGTGACTGAAGAGCATCCAAGGTGTCTTTAAGGAACACGGGATCATGCCAGCAGTCTAAGATATGCAATATTGCGTTCAACTCCGTGAAGAAGAATCATACAGATAAGACTAACATGCTCCCTCAATTGCAATATCTCAACATTCTAAGGTGCGCTTTTTTGTTGTTGGTTCTGTACTTTCCTAATTGCAGTACAATCTTCGAGCACAAGTGAATTTGTAAGTACCTCTTGTTCATACTAGCTGTGTTTCATCTTTGTTATCTTTTATGGCATGAATTGTCTTGTAATTTCATTTTCTTGTATTGCATTCTTCACTGATTGTTGCCTCATTGTAGCTCTTCACTTTGGGCATTGATAATCAATAGATATTGATTGTCTGCCCCATTATCTTTTATAGCAACGGTATTTTTGAATGCCACCGTTCGATTGGAAATTTTTCCACCCTTCAGCTTCTTAAATTGGAAATCAAAATAAAGATTTTCTGTGATTAAGGTTTAAGGCATTGGGAACCAAGATACAGAAAAAATGTTGATCTGCATTACTTCCAAGCTCATGTTAATGTTTTGAAAGGGCAATGCCTGTCTGTGGATGTAAATCACATGTGTTTTAGATACGGATTTTCTGAAAATAGTTTAGCTTTCAAAATTCTATTGTTATTCTATTGCTTAGATTCTGCATTAAAATCTAGAATTGAATCAAATCAGTAAAAGTTCAGTTTGTTCTGTATTTTTCTTAATGTATCTACAATATATTTTGTGCACTCCAATTGGCATAATAATAAATTTCTTCGTTCCACAAAATTGTACAACTTTTTGTCATTACTGTGGGTGAACTTTTGGCATTTCGTTTCTGATCTGTTTAATGTGGGTAATCTTTTGGCTCTCATTTCTGATTTAGGCCCAACCCATATATTCAAAAATACAAAACCTTACGTTATGGATTATGCAACTATATCCCACATGATTACACGGTGCATAGGGTTATCTTTATTAACACTAGAGTATGTATGATATCTTAAGATAGGCATAAGGTCTTTCAAACAATTGGTTGTAGGATTGTGACCAAGATTCTTCTTCCATGAAGCCCTCATATTTTGAGGGAATTGATGGAGATTTCCATGCATAGGCCTCTCAAGGGAAAGAGTAGGTATGATATCTTAAGATAGGCATAAGGTCTTTCAAAAACAATTGGTTGTAGGATTGTGACCAAGATTCTTCTTCCATGAAGCCTCATATTTTGAGGGAATTGATGGAGATTTCCATGCATAGGCCTCTCAAGGGAAAGAATTAAGTAAACTTCCATGAATTACCCACTTATTTTGAGGGAATTGATGGAGATTTCCATGCATAGGCCTCTCAAGGGAAAGAATTAATTAAACTTCCATGAATTACCCATTTGTTTTGTTTGTTCCAATAATGCATATGTAGTGAATGATTTGTTCTAATAATGCATATGTAGTGAATGATTTTCCATTGTATTTAATATATTGATTGTCGAAGTCGATTGACTTAATCTTCTGACATACTTTTAAAATCGTTTCATATGTTTTTGTGATTATATGCATGAGTAGTCATAGTTTGTTTGGCTAAATAAAATATTTGTAAAGGATAATAGATTGCAGGTAGAAATGTCTTGGATATGGAAGTCAACATAATCCCATAATCAAGACTAATGACTATTGCCACAAGGAACAAACATTATGAGAAGAGTTTCATAATTGCTAGATTGGGCTTTTAGATGAACTGTGTCAGCAATTTTAAGGTCAAATTGTCAAATATGATTTTTGTAAGAAGCAGATTAAAAATTTTGGTTGATTTTTTTATGATGGCATCTCATGGTAATTGTATTTGTATGATACAATTGACATGATGAATCTATCTAATAAGGAAAAATGATGGTTGTTGAGCTAAAATGTGTGGAAGAATGCTATTGTGATGACACTAGAGCCCTATAACATGCCCCAATCACCTTACTCTTTGGTTATTAGAGCAAGCCAATGGGACGCCTTGGTAGTAAGAATCTATAAGTTTGCACTCTTCTTGTGCAAGAAAGGATTGGAAATGATGGATTTCCAAAGGGGCTACTTAGTAGAGAAGGGAATACTCAAGCCTAGAGAGTGAGTGACTGTAAGGAAGAGGATACTTGAATGACTCTGTGGTGAGAGATTCATATTACATGCTAGATAGTATCAGATAGTATCGTGAGTGCATTATATGCATTAGGTGTGTCAAAGAAAACAATGAACTGAGTCTTGTTAGTGGTAGCCATATGGAGAAGATACATATTCATACATATAAGTATTGGGATCAATTACATACTTTATATGGATTTATGAATATATATGCTTTGGTTATGAACCTGAAATTCATATATTAGAAATCATATGGATAGCATACTTAATGTTTAGAAATTCTATGATCTTCATGTTTACTTTGGTGATTCTTGTAGGTATATGTTGGAATCTTAAAAATTTTGGAGGTGTGTCAAGGCAGTGAAGAGCATGACATTCCGAATACAAGTGAAGAATGAAGAATACTCCATTTCACCTTCCTATCATTCATGTTGCTACAATTACTTATGCTTTCTCAAGGATACATGGAAACAAGCTCACAAGGTAGTAAATTGTCATTTTTTCATGATTTTCCCTATTTTTAATAAAGCAACCGAGTTAGAATTTATTTTACTAATAATGGTTATAACGGGTGTAGATCTTATAAGCCCAGTACAAATCTGGTAACCATCATCGATTGGCATATTAACACTTCTCCAAAAGAAAATCTTCCATATGGGTTTTGTTTCTAGATGCCCTAAGATGGTTTTGTGTTGCTCCAATCAACTCCAAGCTAAATGAATACAACGCTATCTCTTGGTCAAACTTCTAGTCAAATTTCTTCATATATGTGACATCCAACAAAGGTCGAGTTCTTTCCAGGTGGAGAGGGATATTTTCATGCATTACATGTCATGGAAATATCACGCAGTAGTGATATGCAATCTATCCTTTATGAGCAATAATCTAAGCTTATCCCATGACATTTAGTGTATATCTTGTATTTGGTAATATTTGGTTGTATCAATTCCACTGACCCGTGAAACAAGGGAATTGGGTCTGACTTCTAAAATGTTTCCTCGTGCTTTAAATATGTAATATGTATGCAGATCAGGAAATTGGAAATTGTATGTAGAGAGGAACAATATTATGTACATAGTGATTATGCACATGTGAACTTGATTTCCATAATACAAAGGCGTTGATGTTTTGAAGTTCTTGTGTGACTATCTTGTAGTATTGTAGCTCTTTTTGCAGTGCAATCCAGTTGGGAAGTCCCCCCTAACCTTGTCTATGTTGCAAAACATTTCTTTTAGTTAGTTAGTTAAGTGTGTTCATTTTATTGTTTGGATCTTAATTTCATTTACATTCTTTCTGATTTAGTATTTTTAATTCATGTAGTTTAATCACTTTTCAAATATTATTTGCAAGTTTCCATAACATGTATTTATATATTTCCATGAACAAGTGTGTTGATCATCTACATAAATCAATTACTCATTAAAGGTTGAAGAACATATTTTCCTATAATTTATTATACGAACATTTGATGTCCTTAAATTATATGAAAGACTGTGATATATACTTGCAATAGAACGTTAGTAAACACCAATCCAATTATCAAATATATCTCTGTAGTGTGATTGGTTTATGCTTTTATTGGTTTTCATGATAAGTGTGTGCCTAATTCAATAAGAGTTTACTGTAAACAAATTATTTCATTGGGATAGAATTCCTTAATGCACATCCCTTGCACATATAGTGTTTTCATTTCACAAGCTTACACTCCCAGATTAATAATAAAGTGTAACATAATTTGAATCATATAAATTGTCTAACATTTTTGGTGTCATTGTTGGGGAAATGCTAAAAAGCAATTAGAGCATTGATAGATTTTATTTCTCTAAGTTTGTATTGATCTTTTTTCCTTTTTTTCATTTGATTTCTTTTCATACCAACATTCTCGATCCGATGGACTAGAGACAATAAGATGCAATCACAACCTCACGATATAACTCCTATAGTGTAATAGCTTGGCACATTCACTTTAGTGAGTACTCTTTTCCATTAGATCTAAATTATGTTGGTAATGTATAAATATGCCTAGAGACGATAAAGGTATATTTTTAAAACGTAGAAAATTTTCATCTTTTTTAGCCTCTCCATCTTAGGGAGCTGTAAGACACCCTTCTCCCTTACTATTACACTTTGGATTCTCCCTTGAAGTTGTTAAGTGTATTATCAGTTGTATATCCACTGCAAGCTTCTCTATCCTCATGAATGGTATGAAGTGTGGAGTTGGGTATTTTTTCATGTCTCAAATGATCATTATTATGTAGGAAGATCTTTCCTTGGTCAAGGAACCAGCAATTATGGTGAATTTGAAGCTATCTTACTGTTGATGAAAGTATATTTAAATAAGGGATATACGCATCTTCATATTATAGTGATTTTGAGCTCACCATCAGATGGATGTGAGGGGATAACCAGGTCCAAAATTCTAGGCTGTTCAATCTAGCTTGTCATTTAAGGGAAGTTGCAAGTATCTTTCAACAAATTTCCTTTTCTCATATCTATAGGTAATTCAATGAAAAAACTGACCCTCTGTCAAAGGATGGTTTATATGGTGCTTACTCTCAGCTTAAGGAGGATGAAATTCGAGATGGGACTGTGATATCATCTAGACCATGCTCTATTTATGACTTCTAAGGTAGCATGATACTTTGCAACTATTTTGAATTTTTTATGTAAGGTTATTGCCTTGTAGAATTATGTTTTGTTATATAGAGGACTCTTGTTCTTCCAAACTTATATTATAAGAAGAATTATATAGAGCTATTGTTAGGGAATATATGTATGGATGAGGATGTAGTTTGTGTCCTATGGATATTAGGATGAATGGACGTTTTGTGATCTCTTGAGGATTGTATTTATTTATCTCTAAAAATATAAATATGTTTTTTTGGGGAAAAAGAGAGCGCAAACTATGAAAATCAACACAAGTCTTAAAACATTAAGTGTAGATGTGATATTTCTTAACTTCAAAAGCTTTAAATGTATCTGGTTTTAGTGAGTGAAGATTGAACTATAAATAATATGACTAAGTTTTTTAAAAATGGACAAATTAATCAAAATTAAATGGAAAAATAGTAACTTTCCTCATGTTACCCTCATTAAACCAAAAAATACTAAATCTATAAAATTATTTGTAATTTCATGGCATACTTCGAATATAGTTTATAGCTTATGTAGTTTCATGGCATACTTAGAATATATTGAAACAATATATTGACTTTGGATTTTGTTGTCCAAACAAAGAGGTTTGGCATGTTAGACATAAGACAAATTTTAACAAATAGGTTTTTGAATGCATGATTGAAAAATTTCTGATGTTATTTAAAACAAAACTTTGGGATGAGAATTATGAAATATAAATATTAGATGCGGTTCATATATATATGAGAGTTATTTCAAATAGCTACGAATCAAGTTTCATAAATATTTTGTTCCTGTAAGAAAATGTGTAATTAATTAATAGTAATAAATTAAATTATGTAGCGACGTCGTTATGTCTTGTCTAGTAATCAACAAGGTTTACTTTAGAGACATTGGATACAAAGATCCATAAAAAAACATAAGTTGTCATAAGACTTCCATATCGATTAACTTAGAAGCAATTCCTCAAAATATTTCATCATTGTAAATGATCATATACAGTATTTTTCAAAACAACTATGTATTCAATAACATGACCCTTCAAAATAACTTATTCAATTAGATCTGGTGGTCATCAAAAAGAGCCAAAAAAGGAAAAACTGTAAACTGCGGCATCTCAACCTTCCTCCATCCTCATTTGAGCAATGGACCGAGATCAAGCTCTTGAATGTTTTCATCAACATGTTCCCATAGATTCTAGGTACCCTCAGTCAATTGTAACCCTTGCTTTGAAAGATAATCGTCCTAAGTATTCCTTCCATGGAAAATATGTTGAAATCTGATAGATTGAAATAATCATCTAAGTTGTATCAGTTCTTCATATATGGCCATTGAGATAATGTTTTTGGGAGCCCTATTGAATCTCATCCAATCCACCACAAGCTTGGAATCTCCAAATACTTGAAGCCTATTTATGCCTTTTGAGAGAGCAGAAGCCATAATCATCGTTAGAGCCAACCATTCAGCCTTATTATTAGTGCTCTGACCCAACCTTGCTGACTAACTGTACCAATGTTGATAAATATAATTAAATCAATATATAATTAGATTTATAAATAAGGATTTCATCAAATATGCATTGTATATAGTTTTATTGTTCCAAAAAGAATAAGGAGTGGACTACTTAGTTTTGGTTTATAAATCATTGATAAAATATTTTCTTTTTCCTAAATTATAGATTGAGTCACATGAACCATCCTTATTATATTCAATAAAGTTAAAACTTTAAAACTATAAACTAAAAATATTTCCAAATACAAAGCCTATTCCATTGTTAAGAGAGTTGCATATGGTTTATAAGCTTAAAACACATAGATCGGGACTAAATCTTTAGTCTTTAACCTCAACCCATGGTTAAGATCATAAGAACCTAATATATGAAACTTATTACTACCTAAATGAAAATATGCCATTTATATTACTCATATAAACCCATGGTTAAGATCATAAAAACCATACCACTGCACCTAATATATGAGACTTATTACTACCATAGTAAAAATATTCCATTTATATCACGATTGAAGACTCCATCCATGCATGCATTTTAATCCCCAAACAAATGGTTGAGAGATAAATCCCTAGTTTTTAGCATCCTAATCCATGATATTGGATCACTAATTTTCTAGTAGGGAAATTTGTCCTTGGTAGGATCAATATTATGGCTTAAAACCCTATACAATAATTTTAAGCACATAGAACATGGATAAGAGGAAAATTCTTAGAATTTAACCATAAACTATGGGTTGGGTTGCAAAACCTATTTTCATTAAACTTAATAGTTAAAATCATATAGTAACCTTGAAAAACGGTATTAAGAAGGAAATCTCTATTTTGAGACAAACCATGGTTTGGACTATAAATGCATTACACCTAATACTTGAAAGTGGGTCCATATTCAAATAGGGATAATATTATGTGTATAAGAATATTGTAGTTAAGGACCATGTACATAACTTTTGATCTCGAAATAATATTAAACTATAGATAAAATCTTTGATGTTTGATAAAATCCTTGGTATTTGAGATTAAAAATATATTATTTTTAAGAACCATGCATGTCACACCTAATCTATAAAATTGATTCCATATTCCTCCCATATATTAAATATTTGATAGTTATTAAAGTATGCACCATGGTTAAGGGCCTTATACATGGCTTTTGATTTGATCTCGAAATAATATTAAACGATAGATAAAATCCTTGGTGTTTGAGATTAAAAATATATTTTTTTAACCATGCATGTCACACTTAATCGATAAAATTGATTCCATATTCCTCGCAGATATTAAATATTTGATATGTAAGGTATGCACCATGGTTAAGGGCCTTATATATTAAAGATTTGATATTTAATGTATGCACCATGGTTAAGTGCCTTATACATGCCTTTTGATTAAAAAAACCAGAGTGGGGCCAGAGTGGGGTGGGTGTTAGAGGAATCCTTAATTTTTATTTCAAATTATAGTTTTCAGCATAATTTCTTTTATTTATCATATACTTAAAATAAATAAAATAGATATTTTTTTTATAAGCTAAATATTTCATTAATCAATCCCATATTATGATTAACAACTTTACACTTAGATTTGGAACCTTAAAAATACATATTAGAAGATAAATCTCTACTTTTCAAGATTTAAATAGAAGAACCATCCTTAAAATCAAGACCATATTCCTTCCATAAGATAATGACTACATTTATAAGTATGGTTCCATGGTTAAATATCTCTAGATTGCTATTAAGTCCCAAACGCATGGATTCAACGAAAACATTTTGGTTTTCATTCCCAAGACATGGCTTGAGAGACGAGAACCATCCCTATTGTAAATAATCCTATAAATCATGCCCTTTATTTTCTTTATATAATAATTTTTCCATCTACATGTAATGTATCATGGATTTTTATTCTATAAAACATGGCCCTTATCATTACCTACGTGGAATATTTCTATTGTGTTTTTTTATCCTTGTTATCTCCATAAAATCCTAGGGGTAATTGGGTGTTATTGAATGTAGGTAAATACTCTGTTAAGTAAGAAAACATATAAGGAATTATTTTAATGACTTTATTAATGTTATAATCACTAACTTATTTCTTAATTACTTTCTCGCTTATTGGATAAGGTATAGAATTACAACTTTGAAAGAAATCATAATAAGTTAACCTTTCATTTCCTTAGAAGAAAAATCTACCTCCACTCCATGTTCTTATTAACCCTTATTTAAACCTCTATATTCTTATCAACCCTTACTTAAAGAAGAAGTATCAATTGAAAAATACTTAATTTTTAGTTTGAAACCATGACTTAGGTCATAATAAACAAAACTCTTTTGTAACTAATCCTTGTAATCAAGTTATATCTCTAATGTAGGGAAAATCATTGACGTCTAGGGATCAAACCATGCTCAATATCCTTACCCATTAAGCCAAAACACATGCACTACGGGGAATATCCCTAGATTTTATCCCTCGAAAACATAACTTAGGTGAGAAAAATCATTTCTTTATTACCATATAGATCAACTAATATTTGAATCCTCAAGGGTCAAAGTCTAGAACAATTATGTACCTAGAAATCCAAAATTTTCTTCTTAAATAACTTTTGGGAAACTACCCTATTAAGTGAACGCATGGATACCTACTCTTGATCATTCTCTATCAATACATATGACCATTCCTTCCTTAGTTTTTCATTAAATTGGCTCCTAATAGATCTAAGTTAAATACCTTGGGTCCACCAACTATTGTGTTATAAGATGTTAAATTACGGTGCAATATGCCTTATGGAAATGTTTTTGAAGTGGATGATACATGTGTTTTGGAATATGACATGTGATAGTGAATGATTAAACAAGTGATTTGGATATCGTACACATATGACTGATAAGTTCTTATTGTTTGTTTCAAAATGGAGTGAGATAAAGAGCCAATGTTTTGACATTTTTTGACACCCTCTCTTCCCCCAACTCCAGTTACCCCCTTCGTATCACAACAATGTCAATGGTACCTTGTTTCCATTATAGTTTGTTGCTTGTCCCACCTCTCCCTAGGCTGTGGACACTTAACATTGTGTCCCAATTTTTCATCCCTATTAGGTGCATTGATGAATCTAGGTGGAGGTCATTAAATGATATGCCATGAATAATCAAGGTTACCATTCTATGATATGAACTTGCTTGTCTCCATCCCACCTTGAAAGATCTTCCCATACTCAAAATAGGGGATCAAATCCTTAGCTCATAGTTTTAAAAGACACCCCTTTCTCCTAATCATTTGTGTTGGGTGTTTTATATTCTTTGCATGGAAATCAATGGTCAAAGCCAATAGTTGACTGGTTAAAAATTTGGCTAGAATTGAACTTGATATACAGTGGAAGTCTGGTCGACTGATCAACTAGAATAATTGACAAGAATTTGACGAGTGTAAAGGAGGAAATAAATTGACGAATGCAACAACCCCAAAAGTACACTGAAATTTGGAAAAAAAAAACTTATATATATATATATATATATATATATATAATGAAGCTAGGTTTCTAAATAATTTTTTCCAATAAGATGCGTAAAATTGAAGTACATAATTTTAATGCTTATAATCCAAAGCACTCATACTTATAACTGAAACTCTAACTAGTTTGTAAAATCTTTTACATATGCTTATAGAGTATAAATATTTTTCCTTCTAAACATGTAGGTCCTACAACAAGATTACTAACTACATATTTGCAACAACATTTATTTATTTATTTTTTAAAAATACCTTCTAAACATATTTACTAATGTTATCCATACACTTAACATACACTTATGTTGACTACTCTCCATCTAAATCCTATCATTCCATTTCTTGTGGAAGCCACTATACAAGTAGAGATACAATCTAATTATTTTATCCACACACATAGAAACCACTTTCCTAATAATATTAAAGTTTATTGTATAACCATTCAATGTTAATAAGACATTATAATATATTACTCTTTAGCAAATCCCATTATAATCTTTGACTGCCCAATGGAGTCTAACTAATCCTTCCTTCCATATGGAATATATATATATTTCAATAATCTATTTTACATACCACGTTTTCCATATTCTACAACATAGATGTAAATGTAATTTCTAATCAATACATACATATATTTAAAACCCAACATAAACTTTAACTTGTGGTTATCTAAAACGTATTTTACTTTTTAAAGGAGGAGATCTGCTTCTCCAATTTTAACTTCACAATCTTTATCCTCGATACTGGATCAAAATAGACCGAGACTCGTTTGCTACATGGTTGCTTAAAATGTTTAACATCTAGGCTTCATATCGATAAAGGTAATGATACCATTATCTATTTGACAAAAAAAGGGAAACTCATCTCACATGCATAACAGACTTCTGCTAAAAACCACTTAACATAGAGTAATCAGAGCATAGAAACTGGTTCATCTATTTTAACATTCAACTTTATGTAAACAAGGTTTCAATCGTAACAATACTCCGATCTATGCTCAACAATTAAAAGAAACCACTCTTAAAGATATATTACCAAGAAACAGCCAATTTCGATTATGATTCGTTACCCACAAACCGAAATAAACCAAGAGTCAGTGGGATCGAAAAGCGATCTACCACTGCAATATCGTTGTTTTTCGTTGCAACTATTAATCAACAGGTATAATCTCAGGATTTTTTATATACTTGTAACATTTATCTAGATTTAAACTATACAATTCCCAAGAATCCGATCCATCCTTATTATGTATCTTATATGCAGAGTTCAATCACAAGGATCAGATTCATTAGTTATACGATATTTTATACACAGTGTTTGCACAGCAATTCCATCCATCCATTGCTTATGTTATCTGAAACTACACATAAATCAACATAGTTACAGAGAATTTAATCATATGAAATACACTTATAACCGAATAATAGTTCCTTCCTGTATATATAAACATTTGATCGAAAGTATGCATAGACTCTTTATTACGAAGACATTTAAGAAAACCTTCTCATAGTTAAATGCGATAACGATGCTACCAAACGAAAACGATTTTATATATATATATATATATATATATTCCACGACTTCTGCAAAAATAAGAAAGGAGAGTAACAGCAAAAAAAAGCTATTCCTTGTGTGATTTCCAATAAGACAGAGTTATCCGACATAAAGAAAATAATGGGCATACGGTGCCATACATCTTCATAAAAACTACAACCACATTTTACACCATTAATGATTTATAACCCATATAACAATAGTATACTTACTTGAAAACAATGGGAATGACTATTTGGAGGATTAGTTCCTCCCAACCATAGAAGTGAGCAGCACAACTGCTAATTTGACTTCACCCCCGAGCTGGATCACCATCATGCACACTAGAATAACAAGCAAAACTTCTAAGTGGCACTCTCTGAAAGTTTGTAACAAGCTCATTGATGGAATTATGAATGAGAAACACTTAACTCATGCACTCACAACACATTTTTTCCATGCACAACACAACATCCTGTGCTATCTCAGTGCATCAATATATAGCTTTTACCAGGTCTTGTGCCATCCCAATCAAATCTCAATCAATCCTTCAATCCCTATGATTTAGGATCTTGTATGGTACTTGAGATTTTAGATTGGATTTGATTGGTAAAGTATCCCTTGCTTTATTTACACATGTTATGTGTCTCATGGTGGTGTCCTCTCATTTAACTGAATTCTCCAAGTGTCTTTTTCTTTTATTAATAATAAAATAATAGTTTGTTGTGCAAAGTGTCACTCAAACCTATTGTGCGTATTTTTGAGTTTTTTTTAATAACTCTTACAAAATTAATTGTTTTTGAAATATTTTCACAAACATTAAAAAATAAAATAATAATGTCTTGGGGGTATCACGAAGAACACTTGGACAATGAAAAGCTCGACTGGAGGACGGCCAAGGTTGACTCAATCAAGTGCACTATAACAGAAGAACTAAAAGTTTTTAGGAAGCTATGGGTTGTCATTAATGGAGCAGTTATATGTAACTAACTTAGGTAACATGAGCTAGTGTGTACTACATCTATATATATGATGTAATGTGAAAGGATATGTAAGCACTTATAAGAGAACATGTAAGAGATGAAAGTAAGTGTAAGTGAATTGGCACTTGAGCTATTGTGATCTTGTGAATCACTATTGTAAACATTGGTTAAGAGTGTTTTTAATAGTTGAGTGGTAAATCCCACTTGTTTGTTGGTTTTTCCCTGTAAAAGGTTTTCCAGGATAAATTTATGTGTATTATGTGACTTTGTTTCTTCCATTATTTAATTTGTGTTTAATTATAATAATCATTATGCATACTCACTATAATAGGTATTAAAACCCAACAATTTGTATCAGAGCTATATTTGGCTTCATGAGGACACCTTTGTTGTTGAGGGTTTGTCTTGGTCTTGAATTTGGAGAATACTTAGTTTTAGTGGGAGTTCTAGAATGATTGATTCATAGTTGAGAATGGACGACAGTTAGAAGATGGAAATTGAAAAGTTTAGTGGACAAAATGTTGAGATTTGGAAACTTAAAATGGAGGATCTCATTGTATATTGAGAGCAATGGGTTGTTGTCGACCTCAAAACTACTCTGATACGTATGTCGAAGGAATTTTGGTAGAAAATCGATAGGAAAGAATGGAATACAATTTGAATTTGTTTAGCAGATTTTGTATTGTTGAATGTCCTAGAAGAATACATTGCAAAGAACTGCAGGAAATGTTGGGGACCTTGTACCAATCGAAATATCTGTTTAACAAGTTGTTTCTTTAGAATAAACTATAACTTTTGAGGCTCAATGAGGGTGACTTAGTTACAGAGTGCATCAATGTGTTCAACACTGTAATGAGTCAGTTGTTGCCTATGGATATTAAAAACAACGAGGAGGAGAAATGGTATCGATCTCTTGTGTTCTTTTCCAGACTCATGGGATAGCTTGGTCATGGATATTGAAAGAAACAATACCACATTGAAGATTGATGTTGTGGTTCCATCTCTATTTTCATAGGAGATGATATGAAAGAACATGGAAGGTTCAACCCACGACACCTTCATGGTGAGAGGTTAATACCATATCTAAATCCCCTCATCCGACAACAAGAAACAATTTGCAATGCTGTAAATTTGAGCACTATAAGTGGGATTGTAAGTTGGAAGGAGTCAAGAAGAGCAAAGGATCTGAGAAAGGATAGTCGATTGATGGTAATACTTCACTAGAAGAAAAAGGGGGTGTGTATTTGGCTTCAACAACTACACAATCAAATCATGACTCTTGGTTGATCGAATCTGGTGCATAATATCATATGAAACCACGTAGAGTGTGGTTCTATGATATGAAAAATATGATAGTGGTGATGTTCTTATAGAAATGTTTCAATGACCATTATTATTGGACAAGGTAAATTACGACTATTACTAAAATATGGAAGGAGATGAACTCTTCAAAGATTGTCGCATATGCTAGGTTTGGCTTGAAACCTAACATCCATCAGTAAGATGGGGAATGCAGGTGTGCAGTCTGTATTTGAGAAAGGTATGTGTAAGATGGGGTGAGAAGCGATGGTATTGATGAGAGGAGTCTAGATTGGAACATTGTACAAGCTATTGGGAGGAACATACAACAATGGATGTGTGGATACAATCTTTCTTGAATCTAATGATATATCATCATGTCTAGTCGACTCGACCATGTTGTGGAATCAATGGATGGGACACATTGGTGAGAAAGGTCTATGTGCTATGCATAGTAAAGGTATTTTCAAAGGTCTCCTTTACTATTATGAAGAAGTAGACTTTTGTGAACATTGCATTTATGGTAAACAAAGTTGTCTAAGTTTCTCAGCTGGGACCATAAGGGCCAAGGAAATATTAGAGTTAATACATAGTGATGTGTTTGGACCAATATCAGTCCCATCACTAGTGGGATCTTAGTATTACATTATTTCATAGATAATTTATCCACAATGACATGGTTATATTTTCTAAGGAAGAAATTTGAGGTTTTTAAAAGGTTGCAAGACTTCAAATATCTTGTAAAAAATCAAGTGGGCAAAAGGATCAAGGTGTTGAGAATCAATAATAGTGGAGAATTTTGTAGTAAGGTATTTAACCAATTCTACAGATAGCATGGTATAGATAGACAAAAAAAAATCCATACATGCCTCAACATTATGGAGTTCCTAAAAGAATGAATAGAACGTTGATGGAGAAATAAAGGAGCATGCTCAGTGGTCCAGGTATTGCACAAGAATTCTAGGTAGAAGCAGTTGACATGACATGTAACCTGGTGAACATGTTTTCGTCGAAAGCTCTGGTCGACAAGAATTCACATGAGGAATGGGATGGTAAGAGGCCCTCTCTTTCACATCTCAAAATATTTGGGTGTGATGCCTTTGTGCATTTACCTAAGGAGAAAAGAAACAAAATTGATAGAAATTCTGAGAAATGCATCTTCATTGGATACAAGGATGGAGTGAAAGGGTATAAGTTGGGGAATCTAGTTACGGGGAAGGAAATTTATAGTAGAGATGTGATCTTAAGAGAAGTTGGAGGTACTTCGAGGGTTGAAGAGATTGGAAGAGAAAAAGAACTAGAAAATCTAGAGTTCGAATGGAATGACGAAAGTCACGATTCAGATGAATCGACTAAATCCTTCAAATAAGTGGAATTGTAGAATCTAGTCGTCAGGTGGTCTGGTCGAGAAAAGAAAAAAACCAAAAGGTATAGTCCAACATATTTCCACTCTGCTTTTGCATAAAATTCCATAAAAGAGGATCTTAGGTCGATAAAGGAAGCAATCGACTCGACATATGGTAAATTATGGAAAAATTCCATTGAAGAAGAAATGGAGTCCTCGCGGAAGAATGAAATATGGGATGTGGTTGCACTACCAAATAGAAGCAAACCCGTATGTAGTAAGTGGGTATTTAAGAAAAAGGTGAATGCAGTAGGTCAAGTTGAGAAGTACAAAGATCAACCAGTATCAATGGGGTATTCCCAAGTCAAGGGAGTCATCTTTGGTGAGATTTTCTCTCTTATTGAAAATCTAACTTCCATTAGGTTATTAATGTGTTTAGTTGCAACATTTGATCCTAAAATAGAACAAATAGATGTGAAGACAACATTTATTTATGGTAATCTTGAACAATAAATTTATATGAAGCAGCTTGAGTGTTTCATAGTCAAAGAAGACAAGGAGATGGTATGCAAGCTCAAGAAGTTTATCTATGATAATTTAAAGCGATAACCTAGGATGTGGTACCAAATGTTTGATATGCATATCCTCCATCTAGGGTTTGTGAGAAGTCAAGTCGATCACTATGTGTATAGCAAGAAATTCGGTGATCATGATTCACTTTATATATGTAATTTTGTATGTCGACGACATGTTGTTAGTCGCTAACAACAGGGATATAATCAGGGAGGTGAAACTGCAACTTTCCTCCAAGTTCGAAATTAAGGATCTTGGTGCAACTCATTTCATTCTTGGAATTGAAATAAAGAGAAGATAGAGCAATTATAAGGTTTTGGTTGAAGTCAGAGTAAATATGTTGAGACAATTATGAAACGCTTTGAAAACAACCCTGTTAAGGTCCCTATTCCTATAGGAGTTAAACTATATGTTAAATAGTGTCCTAATACATAGGAAGAAAGAGAGTACATGGCACATGTCCCCTCTGCTAGTGTTGTAGGTAGTATGATTTATGAAATGGCATGTTCCCAACCTAATATTGCCCATGTAGTGGGAGTATTGAGAAAATATATGTTGACAACTAAAAAGGAGAACTAGACCATAGTCAAGAGAGTATTTAGGTATCTGTGTGGCGCGACAGATTATGCAATCTTCTATCAAGGGAAACATAAAATAAATAAGAAAATAATTGTACATGGTTTTTTCGACTCCAATTGGGTTGGAGATCTCGACCGCATATGATCAACTAGTGGATATGGTTTCAAGTTATTTGGTGGATAAGTCAGTTGGATGAGTAGGAGGCCATCAGCAAATGAACTATCGACTACTGAGGATGAATACATGGCATTCACTCATGCAAGCAAAGAGGTGGTTTAGTTCCAGATATTGTGTTCAAAGAATGGTTTCAAACAACAGGTTGTTAGGTTGGATTGTGACATTCAAAGTGCAATATTCTTGGAAAAGGACCTAGCATGTCATTCAAAGACAATGCATATTGATGTGTAGTACCACTTTGTGAGAGACATGGTGGAGAACTAGAAAGTGTTGCTAGAAAAGGTAGACACTTTAAAGAATTGAGCACCGAGAAGTTTACTTGGTGTAGGGAATCAATGGGATTATTAGCCCTACTTAATTGAACTGTAGTTATGAATCTCCTATTAATGTAAATAAAACAAGAAGTGGGAGAATCTTGGGTGTATTATATTCTTTGCATGGAAATGGACAGTTAAATTTAATAGTCGACTGGAATTGAAGTCAACAAACAGTGGAAGTCTGGTCGACTAACCGACTAGAATAATTGACTTGTTGATGAGAATTCAACGAGCATAAATCAAGAAAGAATTTGATGAACAGTTGGATGATGAGATTCTCGACTAGTGGTTGACTAAGGTTGGCTATATCAAGTTGACTGTAATAAAATATATGAAATTTATTGGGAATTTATGCATCGCCATTAATGGAGTATTTAGTTGTAACTAATTGAGTATCATGAGATAGTGTGTAATAAATCTATAAATATGATGTAATGTGAAGGATAAGTAAGTAGTTTTAAGAGAACTTGTATGAGTTGAAAGTAAGTGTAAGTGAATTCACACTTGAGCTATTGTAATCTTGTAAATAAATATTGTAAACACTAGTTAAGAGTGTTGTTAATAGATGAGCAGTAAAGCTCACTAGTTTTTTGGTTTTTCTGTAATGTCCCTTTTTCAAAATTTTATGAAAATGCCCAATTTTCCAATTTTTTCCCAATTTCGACCTTTGACTAGTTTTGATGCCTAGGTCCCAATTTTTCCCTAAATGGTCCCAAATATTCAAGGAAGGTTTATGACTGATATTAGGACTTAAATATGATGTTCAGGGATGATATATGTCCACCAAAAGACCTCTTCAAACTCTCTTAATATTCTGGTACAAATATGCAATTTTACTAGTAATTTGCGGTTCAAATCCCCCTGGAGTAAGTACTGAAATTGGCTTCCCAAATGCTTCCAAACTCCCTCGAATTTCTGAAAAAAGGTATGGTATGTATTAAGGATTTTAATAAGGTTCCCAATGTACCATTAATTTATTATTATGTCTATTCCAACCCTCTCCCATTCAGTTGCAAAAATCCCCAATTTGACCCTTGGGGAAATGGCACTATTTCTTCTCCCAATGCAATTAAACTAAGTAAAAATACTTCAAATGATCAAGTACAGTACATCAAACTTGTAAAATACATCCATGGAAGTCTATTAATCACAAATGTATGATAGAATCATCCATTCATTCGAAATCATGAGAATTATAATGATATACATCAATGTAGTGGGGAAATGGACATTGTTTGCTCATTAATCAACATTTTTGCATATAACCAGTGGGTATTTCGACCTAAGAATTTCTAAATATGAAGAACAGAGGATATGAATCTATTACAATCAGAAATACATAATGATAAGCTCTCCCAAGAAGCACAAGAGCTCACCAAAAATGCCCTCCCTCAAGGAGCATGAATATGCCTTCAAAACTGGAAATGGTTGAGAGATAGTGCTACACTAAACAAATCCACGAGCTGACCTGTAGCTGATACCTGCAAATAAAACTCCATTAAAGCTCCATGGAAGACCTAAGTGGCCTCTCCAAACACCAACTTGGATGGGAATCTTTCACCCTCGAAATTAGCTAAGGCAAGAAACTAGTCATCCACTAGCTCTCTCTTCACAAATGCAATTTTTCTCAAATCATCAAATAGCCCTTATCTTGGTTTATCCATGTATTTTATAAACATCCTTATCCTTCTAATGTTCCCAAACCATCCATAGACTCAATCAAATTCGAATTAGGGTAAGGGATGAAGATTTTCCATGTGTCTCACCTTTCCTAGCCTTCCACCTTCCACCAATTCGAATGGGGGTCTCTTTGGCTTCTCCAACTCCCATGAGCACCCTCTTGGAGCCTAGTTTTGGGGATGACATGTCATAATGGTCAAATGTCAGAGGTCAGATATGCAATTTTCCATAGATGTCATAGATGCTCCATCATTGTTGTCATAGGAGCTAGGGAATCTAGCCCAAGTGTCCACAAGCTTCCAATTTGACTCTTCCTCTTCCATGGAGGTTACCAATCCATCCCAATTCGACCTAAGATGCTCAATGCCATGTGTATGACTTACCAACTCACCCAAGAATGTTCACCTTCTCATCAAATTCAAATTGGCAAGAGAGAGATGCCACGTGTCCTTGAAAAATCAAGCTAGTGTGGGTCCCACATCCTCCATATGTCTTCAATACCACTTGCCACCTAGAATTTCTCTTGAATTTCTTTATTCAACTTAATTATTAAATAATTGAACCCTTCTAATGTCTAAACATCATTTATTAGCTTCCTTATTGCAATTCCAAATGTTCCCATCCAACCTAGGAAACTAGTAGGATTGATGGGATTGTCTTCTATGCAATTTATTTGAATGGGGACATTACATTTTCCCTGTAAAGGGGTTTTTAGGATAAATTTGTGTGTATTATGTGACTATGTATTTTTGCTATTTTTTAAATTTTTGTTTAACTATAATAATCATTATGCATACTCGCTATAATAGGTATTAGATCCCAACAATTTGGTTTATTAGTTCCTTTAGAGTGTGCCTGCTCAAAATCGTAAGTTGAATCCTCTTTGTTTTCTTTATTCTATGGTCATTTTAAAATGAAGCTATTGCCACATGCCTATACTCAACCAAGGTTTCTCAATAAATACTTGTGTTAATGAACTATCGAAGGATTAATATTGCTGTAAGTAGAACATATATAGTAAGTTATTGTAATAGAGTCAACATAATAGAGATAATGAAATTCTAATATTTCTTCACTTAGTGCATCAAACGGATTGATGATATTGTTATAAAAATTTCCCATGCTCTCCATTGTTCTTTGTGATGTTCTATTGCACATGGCAATGATTTTTTGCTCACACTAATTTACGATGTTCCTATGCATATTATGTGCACCCAAAAGTTTAATGGTTTAAGTTGTCAAAATTTCCCTTGCTTTCTAGTGCACATTTGTGTTGTAATGTCACAATGTTAAGGTGCTTATGTAAAAGAATCAACATCATACAAAATGCCTATGCATATTTACCGAAAATATTTACAATTACTTTTATGGAGATTTTCCATACCCGTTCATGCTTTTCTAAGTGATTTACCGCACACTCATGGATGTATAGGTGCACTTTAGTGGTGTTTGAATTTTTTCAAAAGAATACGATTTTATGTTGCATTATGTTAAAGTCAACAACCCTTTCATTGCTGGTGTGTTATGTTAAATTTAGTAGCACTATCATTTACAATGTATTGAAAAACTATAATGCATCATGGTCATTGTTTTTTTTTTTAAAGGTGGACTGCAAATTATATAGTTTTTTTATGAAAATAAATAAATTCGAATAATGAATGAATATACGAGTAGTAATTTAGTATATATATTTTATTTTAGGGATAGATAATTTCTTGATGAGATTTGTATTGAATTTGGGACAATTCTAATAGCTTAAAATTAACCCATATCACTTTGATTGTGTATGGGAGGCTGAGGAGACAAAGAGGGATTTGATTTTTTCTCCAATTACAGCTTAAACTCACTAGATTTTGTTAGATGATGACCTCCTCAAGTTCTATGAGGAGGATAAATTCCTTAGGAGGAACATGAAGTTATTGATAGAGTTGTTTCTTTACTAGGATCAGGCTAGGAAGGTCTTTGAGGTCGCTCCTGATATGCAATGACAATCCACAAAGGATGATATTTATTTCATGATCTAGTTATACAGGAAGTAGGGGATTTCATATTTCCCCTATTTATGACTTAGTGTTAGGAGAGACTTTGTCACGTACCCACCCATCTATCCAATGCAAGGAAGGGAACATGGCACTAAAATATGGGCTTTTAGAACAACTTAGCCAGATTCATAATGAATAAAGGATATGACATTATGGTAAATTGCATATGTGTGCAGATGCAATCAATTGAACATGCACAGCGGAATAAATCATCATCCACACACATTTCATACTCATCCAGCATATCAAAATAACCATCAAATTAAACATTTGTAGAAGTAAACACAATAAAATACTCATCTGGATGTAACGTTGTCCCAAGCAACTAGCTATGTCGCTGCAACATTCCACCCAACCATAGGTCTCTACCCAGCCTATATTCTTTCGGTACTCAGAGACCACCCCCGAGCTGGGCATGATATCTACAAGGAAAAAGGGAATTTTCAAGCTCAACACAGCCCAAAGCAATGGATACCCATCTCAACCCCAACATTCTCTTGCACACAAAACTCAGATACAGGCTTGGGAACACACTTTCAGCAATGGGACTTAAAAACTAGATGGACATGGGTTTTCCCCAAAACGTGGGCACACCAAAAATGGATTTGTGAGAGGGAAAATCGACCATAGGGAAGAAAATGATTTCTCCCACAGATATACAAGCAATCAGTGAGCCAAAACAACCTCTATGGTCCCCAAATCGATTTCCCTTTCTTCCCCACTATTATACAACACAAAAACGCCCTTCCCAACTAGTAGAATGAAGGAAGACACAACAAAACCATGGAGGAAAACGCCCAGGTAGCTCCCAACTTGTGAGAGAGAGAAAACTGATGGATGAATAATAGCTTGGGGAGCAATTCATGGATCTTTTCTTTCCCAAGAAGCCAAACATGATTTTCCATTAAAGGTGGCTTGCCCATACCCAAATTTGGACAACCATACCTCTCCATTCCCCAAGGCATTAACTATCTCAACCAACTCTTGGGAGAGTAAATGATTGGGTACAAAATTCAGCATGGGTAGTTGAGGGTTGATGGGTTCTCTCATTGACACTTGGCTTGACTTGATTGGCTCAAAGGTTGGAATATTTCCCTCCCAATTTCTTTTAAACATCATACCCCCATCTCTTGTTGCATTGCATAGCTAGTTGTGGTATATTAAAATGCATATTTACAATTCCCATGGTTCACTAGCACATGGGTAGCATAATATCCAATACTTGCCTCATCAAGGTCGAGCATTCACTAACGAGGCCTTGGCCTTGAGCTCCATGCTAGGAATCATACATAATATGCATACAATATTTACATTATAGCCCAAAAAATTATAAGGGTCAAAATGGGGACGTGACAGACTTCGTTGAAAAATGTGTAAAGGTATATCAATGTAGACATCATTCACCCAACTTAGTTATAGGTTAATAAGGTCTAGTTGAAAATTACGTGATTTTCAAGCATAGGAGGTTAGGTACTTTATCCTTTTCATCACCATTCTAGCACACCAGGCCACTTATAAGTAGCACATTAGTTTTCCTATGTTTCACTATACTGTAGCTACTTTATGTCATATGCCTAGGATGATAACGTGGTCTACCATTATTTTATGACAATTTTGTAATTCTTTTGATCATTGCTATAGCATGTTGGAGGGATTCATATGTATCTTACCCTTTGCTTCATAGTTATTTACTTTATGTTTTGAAAGGTTTCTAGCAACACGACTGGCATTCGAATGTCGGTCTCCTATGTTTATGACTGATGTGTGTATATGGATTTGGTGGAACATGTTTCCCAAGAGGGGCCAGTGAACATACTTGTGTGGGATTTTTTAAGTAGTGAGGACAATCATGTCCTTGATATTATACAATTTTTGTATGAAAGGAGGGACTATCAAGGATATCCTAACATCTGATTTAATGTACTTGAGTCACCAAATGTGAGACACAATATTATCATTGTCTTTTGAATATTTTAGTTGCATGTTTTCTTTCTAATTTAATGCACATGTAATTGATTATAATAGTTTGTTTAAATTATTTAATTATTGTTGTCTATCACTTTATAGATATTGGCACATACGCTAGTGATACAAATACTCCTTGGATTGATGTAGAGGTGGAATTTTTTATCTATTATCTATTCTTTGTGGAATTATGGATACAGATACTCCTTGGATTGATGTAGAGATGTAGGCATATACCTAAAATTCCACAAAGAATAGATAATAGATTATTGTTGAACTTTTGTTGTCATTGATGTCAACTGATGCCAAAGAGGATTCAGTATTCTTGTGCCAGTTTGAAGAAATATATGAAAGCCACTTTGAAGAAGTATATTTATGTGCTAGTTTAAAGAAGTATATAAAAGATAGTTGGAAGAAATATATGGATGCGAGTATGAAGAAGTATATCCATAAGTGCATTAAGTCTGAATAAATGTGGTATAGGTGCAGGTCTCAAGTCCACCTAGTCATACTACTTCAAAGGTATATGCCAAATATTTGGTTGGAAAAAAGTTCAGGAGTGCGAAAGAAAGCAAAAGAGTTGACTGGACAAGGTTCGACAATGATCAAGCAAGCCAAAGCGTTGATTGGATAAGGTTCGAGAGTGCACAAGCAACTTCGAACAAGAAACAGTTGAACAAGGAAGCAAGCCCCGAAAGCACGAAAGACTCACCAATTATAATACGTTTTCAGTTGTTGAAGTGCACAGAAGTACCAAAAAGGATGTAGCGGTTGAAAATGTCAAGTGTGCAAGCCCCACAAGTGATGGTGCATCAAAGACGCAAGATCACACCACAAGAGTGCAAGTCCTTCTAATTGAAGGACAAAGTATGCGCAAGACCCACAAAGAGATGACACCTCGGTGGTGAAAAACATGACAAGTGGCAGAAGCATGAACTGTGAAACAAAGAAGAAGGAAAGCCACAACCAACTTGTGGACATACAATCCGGGCAGGACTAGTATAAATAAGAAGCAATTTGGAGAATTGATGTAAGATTGAATATAGAAAGATTGTAAGGAAAGATGGAAGATACATATTTATCAAGCTTCTAATTCTCACGGCATCAAGGGCTCATGAAACTAGAACAACATGATCTAGCAAAGAGCTGAGTGTGCACAAGAAAAGGAATGGAATAGTTGAAGGTGCGTAGAATGATGCAAATGTATCTATGACAGTTGTGCAGAGATAGAAAGATGAAACTACAGAAGATGCGCAAGTGCATGAGGAAAGAATGGCAATATCGTAGACAACACGCAAACTGTCACAGATGATCTAAGATTGAAGCGCAGAGACAGATCTGAAGTATATCTTGTGATGCACGAAGTAAAGAAGTTTATATGATGTGCTAAGTCGACAGACTCGCTGCACAGTGAAGGATCTGCATTATGATAAGGATGATCTGAGACAAGTGCGTTAAACAGAAAGGACGAATCACAGAAGATGCACCGAAGGTCGCAAATTATCTAAAGACTGTTGCACCAATACATAATCAAAACATCTCATAAGGTGCGTAATTCCATCTGATATTGATGTGTGAAGTCAGAACAACAGCATATCAATAGATGCACATTATCAGTTGAAGTTGCAGATGCGTAGAGATAGAACGACATACAAAACCAGAGCATATACTGCAGAATAAGATGAGAGAAAACGCAATTTATGGAGTGTGAAGTCAATTGTAATGTTGTGAAGTATTCAAGTGAATTTTTTGATAGAAATCAGTTATTGCAAGGTTGCAGAAGGTGGGAACAACATAAAGAACATAATTTTATCAGAAGAGTGCTCGGATCAAAAGTACATCAAAGAAATATCTTGTTTATATGTATCTGGGTAGTAGGATAGGGAAAGGAGCAAGGGGTCATGGCCTCCTTCCAGTTGGAGCTGGTAAATTAGGGAGTTGGTGCTTCCTTCAGGTCGGTGCCTGTAAAACTAAGGGGTCGATGCCTCCTTCCAATTAGTGTTGGATAACTTAGAAATTTGTTGCTTCCTCAAATGTAATCTTTATATTATAAGAGATCATTCCATGGTGTTCTCCCATTTGGGTTTCCACATGAAATTATATGTGTTATGTGTATTGCTCTCATGTGATATTGAATAGTTTATTTATGATGGATGCATATTTAAGTTCAAGTTTAAATCTATTAAGAAGTTAAAAATTGTTCATAACTGCACTAATACTGATTCACCCCCCCTCTCAATATTAAGTAGATTCCAACAATTGGTATCAGAGTGCATATCTTCAGTAACAACTTAACATCTAGAAGATAGATCCATGTGCAGATATGGACAAGCAGGAAGGTCTCTCCACCAACAGAGCATCAATATTTGATGTCACCAACTACACCTTATGGAGGATTAGGATGGAAGTCTGTTTGCAATCCCTTAGAGATTATGTTTGGCAATCCATTGTGGATTATTATAATGTTCCAACAATCGCACCAACTGATCCAGCTTAAAAGAGACAATATGAATGCAATGCAAGAGCTAGAAACACATTGTTTTCTGGGATAACAGATATTTAATTTACTAAGGTCATGCATTTCACTTCATCCAAGGAGGTGTGGGATAAAATTAGAAATGTATATGAAGGTAATGAGAAAGTAAAGAAGGAAAAGTTGCAGAATTACTCTATATTGTATGAATCCTTGAAAATGAAAGATGAAGAGAACAATGCTTCTTAATTCTTGCAAGTTGATGAGTTAGTCAATGTTATCAAGAGCATTGGATTTACTCTAGAAGAAGAATCAGTAGTGCAGAAGATACTGAGAACTTTACCTTCGAGATTTGACGCAAAGGTATCTGTGTTAGAAGATAGATCCAATGTTGCAGACCTGACAAAGGATGAACTTCAAGGGATCTTGACTGCATATGAGATGAGAACAGAAAAAGAAAATCCCATGAAAAAGGAAGTTTCTTTCAAAGATACTGGAAAGACTAAGCATGTGCATGAAAAAATATCTTGTGATGAATCAGATTAGGAAGAATCAAATTTTGTGAGAAAGCTGAAAAAAGGATGTGGCAAGTACAAGAATAAATTTCCCTTCAAATGTTTCAGATGTGGAAGAATATGCCATTTTTCTTTGAAGTGCCCATACAATGATGATGGATATAGTGACAACGAGGAGGAAGCCAGTTCTCATGAACGAAGGATGGCATGCAATCAAGACAGACCTGATAATAGGAAGAAAATTCCAAAATAGAGGAAGAGTTTGTATACTGAGGGAGACAACAATATATCCAAAGGAAGTGATTGCGATGATAAGCCAAAAGAGGTACTATTCATGGCCTTTGTGGAAGAAAAAAGTAGTGAAGAAAAGAATAAGATTTTTTCGTCAGTCAAGAAGAGCACACCGTTTGCACAATGCAAACTAGTATCACTCGATTAGTATTTCTTTAGTGGATCCTTCAATACACCTTCAAGACCTGTCGCAGAAATTAAATATGATAGTTAATCTGAAGAAGAAGAAGTTGCATAGGTCGATTGGGAAGGTGAACTGGTGAGTGCCTTAGATGAATTGAAGAAGTCAAGGAAGAATATTAAACTCATGTAGGACCAACTATCAAAGTATGAAGAACAGGTCATGCAAGCTAAAATGTTTCAAGAATCTTTTGATAAACTGATCAGTGAAAAGGTGATGAACTATGAGAAACAACTGGATTGCGCAGTAAACAAGTTCAATGAGATTGAAGAAGAGAAATCCATATTGAAGGCTTCTTTGGAAGAATTAGCACAGAAAAACAAGATCCTGACAAGTCAGCTTGAACTGAAGGATAGAGAGATATCTCGCTTAGAATACAAGCTGATCGAGATAAAGGGAAATAAACAAGTTCGATATCATATCACAAGTGACACTCCGAAATGCGCACATCCAGGAAGTGACTAGAATGGACTTGAATATGAAGTGAAGAAAAAATTCAAAGTCAACACATCTATTATGAATAAGATTCTAAACACTCATATATCACCATAAGAAAAATAAGGACATGGTTATGACACGGGGGGTTCACTTAGAAAACTTGTTACATAGCACGATCGTTCGCATGATATTAAAGAATATCCCTAATTTCACTAAATATTAAAAAATCCCTCCTAAAATTTTATTGTTGAACCCCCCTCCCAGTATGCCTTTCCAATTAAGAAAACCCCTAGTTTCACCAGATATTGTATGTATCCATTTTTATCGACCCATTTTTAATACCCCCTTTATAACATATTATGAAGTTGTAACAAACATGAACCCTAAAACATCTTAGTATAAGCAAACATGATAGTATAATGCTAATAATGATCCCATCAAGATTGCAGGGGTGATTGATCAATTTCTAGCATTGGATAGTGGAAGACCCAACGAAATAGTATTCGGAAGGAAAAATACATAAAAGGAAACTCAATCAAGAGATCAACATAACAAAGAATGTAAAAAACTAATAGTCCAATAGTTAGTGCAATGCTTAGAAAAGATGAGAATTGCAGATGTTTCACACCACAGCCTGCCAATCTTCCAATTTTATATCATGTAAATATAAGTATAGCCATAGAGAGATCATGTTTTCGATAAGCTTAATAAATTAAACTCCATAAAAATGCAAAATTGAAACCCTTTTGTGGGTGGAATCCCCTACCTTCCTATAAAAAAAAAACATCATTGATGTTTGAACCCAAATGAACATAGAAAAATTCCTCTTTCTTTCCAATAACACCGTATGATCATGTGCATAGTTTGGACTTGGGTCATTCACAAAATGCAATATATGAATTTCCTCCACTTCCTCTACATTTATTCTTGCAATCAAGGGAATTAGAAACATTTAGTTACATTTTCTTGGGTTATATCTAGTTTTGGCTTTTTTAATCGTTACAGGAAAGGGAAAAATCTCCATTGTTAGGTTTCAAGTATGCAATAGTTATAAAGATACACAAATGCTAAAACTTATATGATACCATTTCATGGTAATGATAACACATAGGGTATGTAAATAAAGATTTATATTTTCACCTATGTTTATATTAGCTCCAATACAATATTAAGACGAATGTCTTGCATATAACAATTGAAATTATAATTATAAATATGCCAAATATAACTCAATCTAACAACTATTCCTAACTAGCAATGTGAAAATGTTAAAAAAGAATACAAAAAGTTGAAAGAAATAATTAGTCAAGAAATATTGATCTAAATTTTATTGGTTCCAGTGAGTCAAGAAATATCGATCTCACTTTTCTTGGTTGTCATGGAGCAATGTTTGATTGAATCTCAATACCCACCTAAACCCCGACCTAGAAAATGAAGAATTAGATCTTTTATTCAAATGCCTACAAAAAATACAATACAATTGTTCAAATCCGAAACTCCCAATTAGCTACATCTCTTAACTTAAAGATGAAAAAAATATAACATCAATTCAAACCAAGCCTAAATAAGCTATCAAATGAGGATTTGCTCAAGGCCATTAATCCAAAGAGACTTTCATCGATATTATCATTGGTACACTATTATCATATTTATGCAAAATTTAGGATCATAAGCAATATCAAATAAAAATGGAGGGTCCTTAAGTTTTAGGTGGGTATGAATTGAGCCCATGATTTGGAGGTATGAATCCATCCCACGATTTGGAAGATATTCCTCATCCCACCCAAATAAAATAACCCCCAATATTTATATTACTATGTCAAATTAAAAACTCCCCTTGACCCCTTAATATGGGGCAATATATTTTTGAGGTTTCTAAGAGTATTCAAACCCCCAATATGAATGGACGTGATATGATATTGCCTTGCTAATGAACCCCCTGTGGGTTATGAAAGAACATCTAGGAAGGTCTCTGATAGTGAACATCGTCCAAATCAAGTGAATTCATTTAGGTATGATAATTCCTTCAATGATTACATCTCTTATCATTACACTACTTGAATAAGGACTAACAAAATGAAGTGCGCAAGGTGTAATTACACTGGTCATATTGCTAAGTATTGTGAAACTATGAGATGCTATGCTTGTGATGACTTTGTACATAAGGCTATGTATTGTTGAAGAGTAGTAAATTGTCTTGATAGGAGGATCAAAAGGGAAGACAGTCAAGTGCAAAATCAAACTGTAGATGTGCACATGAAAAAGTGGGTAAGGAAAACTTCTTGCACAAAAGAAACTGACAAGTCAAGTATGTCTCAAGCAACAAGTGATTGCTTCCCTTCTTGATAATCTCTAGGATATTGAGTGAGACCCTTGAATTCAACACAATGCATATTAGGAATTCAAGGAATATGTCAATGAAGGTTACAGTTCGAAGATTTTTTTCACATAAATGTTAGTGTTGCAAAAGTTATATGTGTTGAGTTGGATTGTCGTAGAAAACATCTTCAGTATTGTTGATGAACAAACAAAGATGTGCGTATATATTCAGTTAGTTGTTGTGGTATGTTAAAGTTAGTTCCCACATACATATTACAAAATGAAGAAAATTTCAAATGAGCATTGCTAAAGGAACACGCATGAGTCCGTGCAGATACATAAATGTATTTTGTGTTATATTCAAAATTTGTGCTCTTACAAAATGCATGAGTCTTATGTTGCTGAGAACAGAGTTGAAAAAAAAAAGAGACATCATGACGAGGCCAAAAGGAAAGTTCAAGAAGACAATTGAGGCTGTATCAAGCAAAAAACAAGGCCAAAATTCAAGGCCTGTATCTGTGTCCTGGTCAGTCGGTTGTTGTGCGAATCGAAGTTCTAAATCCATTGAAATCGGCTCGATGAATTCAGAGCTTGACTGCAGAGAATATAATTGCAGAGTTGCAAATGAAGCATTGGTAGTTGACTTCTCATCCCGAAGTGTGCTCAACATGTCCAAAATCTGTCGTTGTTGCTGCTCTAGGAAGTCCACATGCCTACACATATTGGATAATCCTTCCACATTGTTATGGTTCACTTGCGACTGAGCATTCAAACATTTGAACTCGGAATCCTTCATTTGGCCTTGCCAAATTCCCATGTCCTCTCTCAGTCGAGTGAAATCTATCTGTTGTGATTGAACTCCAAGGTGCACAATATCAAGAGAATCATTGAACTTTTGAAAGAAGGAAGCCATGACTTGAGAAGATGAGAAACACAAAGGAAACAAGAAGCAGATCTAGATGAAAGAAGAACAAGGGTGGTGAACCAGGCGTTTCACAGCTCTCTTATAGAATTGAATGGTATTTCTTTATGCACACGAAAATTAAGTTGAAGAGACGTGGAGTAAATTGCATTCAAGTCCACATGATCTGCACCTAGTTATGGAGATTCCAAAATTAATTGCACAAGTTAAAATTTGGGGAAAAGCACAAAAAGTGAAAATATAATTCATTGTTCCATGCAACTGGAATGATGTTAACCAAAAATTTCAAGTACGAATGTGACAAGTCAAAGCTTCCACACGAACTAATTGGCATGTCACTTTATTTCCTAGCTGGCTAACAATGGAAATGCTTGCAAAATATTTGGTTGTCAATGTGTAATATGTGACATTGGAAGAATCTTTCAAGACTCAACAATCAGAAGAACTTTCAGTTGTTGAAGCGTGCACAAGTACCAAAAAGGATGTAGTAGTTGAATATGTCAAGTGGGAAATCCCCACAAGCGATGGTACAACAAAGACATAAGACCATACTGTAAGGGTGCAAGTCCCACTAAGTCAAGGACCAAGTATGTGCAAGACCCACAAGAATATTTCACCTCAGTGATGCAAAACATGACAAGTGGAAGAAGCATGGACTGTGAAACAAAGAAGAAGGAAAGCCACAACCAACTTGTGGACATACAATCTGGGCAGGACTAGTATAAACAAGAAGCAAGTGGGAGAATTGATATAAGCTTGAAGATGGAAATATTGTAAGGAAAGCTGGAAGATACAAATTTATCAAGCTTCTAATTCTCGGGGCATCAAGGGCTCATGAAACCATAACAACATGATCTAGCATTGATTCGAGTGCGCACACGTAGAGGAATGGAATAGATGAATGTGCACAGAATGATGAAAATGTATCTCTGATAGTTGCGCAAAGATAGAAACATAGAACTACAGAATATGAGCAAGTGCAAGAGGAAAGAATGACAGTATCGCAGACAACAAAGAGACTGTCCCAAATGATCTAAGATAGAAGCGTAGAGACAGATTCAAAGTATATCTTGTTATGCGTAAAGTAAATAAGTTTATCTGATGCACTAAGATAGACTTTTTGTACAGTGAAGGCTGCGCATTATGATAAGGATGATATGAGACAAGTGCATTAAACAGAAAGGCCGAATCATAGAAGATGCATCGAAGGTCATAGAATATCTAAAGACTGTTACGCCAAGACAGAACAGAAACATCTCAAAAGGTGTGTAGTTCCATCTGATACTGATGCACGAAGTCAGAAAAACAAGTTATCAATCGATGCACATTATTAGTTGAATTTGCAGATGCGCAGAGACAAAATGACATACAAAACTAGAGCACTGACTGGAGAATAAGATGAGAAAACACATAGTTTGTGGAGTGCGGAGTCAGTTGTAACTTTGTGAAGTGTTCAAGTGAAGTTTTTGATATCGATCAGTCATTGCAAGGTTGCAGAAGGTGCGCATAGCATAAATAAGATACACTTATCAGAAGAGTGTGCAGATCAAAAGTACAACAAATAAATATCTTATTCTTATATATCTGGGCGCTGGGAAGGGGCAAGGAGCAGGGGGTTGTAGCCTCCTTCCAGTTGGAGCTGGTAAATTAGGGAGTTGGTGCTTCCTTCGGGTCGCTTCCTATAAAATCAAGGGGTCTGTGACTCCTTCCAGTTGGTGCTGGAGAACTTAGGAATTTGGTGCTTCCTCTAATGTAATATTTATATTATAAGAGAGAGATCTGTGGTTTTCTCCCATTAGGGTTTCCAAGTAAAAATTATGTGTTTT
Source organism: Larix kaempferi (assembly GCA_027924585.1). Lineage (NCBI taxonomy): Eukaryota > Viridiplantae > Streptophyta > Pinopsida > Pinales > Pinaceae > Larix > Larix kaempferi. The sequence goes on from BSBM01000205.1 coordinate 37,344,600, forward strand.
CTTTGTATTACGTTCATGTGATGTTGAATGTTTTATTTATGGTGGATGCATATTTACATTCAAGTTTAAATGTGTTAAGAAGTTAAAAACTGTTCATAACTGTGTTAATACTAATTCACCCACCCTCTTAGTATTAAGTAGATTCCTACAATTATGTCATCGGATTACAAATCAATTATGTACACTAATGGATATCCATGGAGTGGTCCAATATACCCTATATTCATCACACGGGATCATGATATTATGTGGATATATAGGATCCTTTATTGTGATATGAAATTATTGATGTGTCATATTATTAGTATCCCTGTCCTAGTAATTGATGAAAGTTGATTAGTTGTGATACCTGATGATCCATATTCTTAATTTTCTTCATATTCAAATTATAATATTCTTCCATCTCCTCGTCCTCCACCACCATATCCTCCTCCCACACCAACTTCTCATCCTTCACCATTTCATCCACATATGCATCTAGTTTCACCATCCACCAATCCTTCCACTATTCCACCTACAAGTCCACTCATGTAGATAGCTAAACTGTCTACAATCCATCCTTCTATCCACCAACATAGCCAATTGTGCTATCCATTGATCCACTTATGAATAAAATGAATCCATCCTTGGATCCACTAGCATCATCAACTGCACCATCCAATAATACACATATTTCTCCACAACTATATTTAGCTATACCATCCATTAATTGATCCACCAATCCATACTTGGATCTAGTAACATAGCCAATTGCAACATCCACTAATACACTTGTTATTCCACCAGTCCAATAAGTTGCAAGGTAAGTGCAAAAAGTTGGTGAAGCTTTTAGATGCAATCCAACTTTTGGAAAAAACCCACTCATATTATGAAATTCTAGAATGTGAATGTGTTTGCAAAAGGTAGGTTTGTAGAGGATTGAACTTTATAGGTCACTTGACATGCATTCTAGGTCAAAACAATATGCATGTACTTTACTTCACCAAAATGCATATGTGTTTTTTATTAAATATAATTATTTTTACTTCCACCAAATGCATATGTGTTTTTCTCACATAAGAAAACTCTTCCTCTTGCATACACCACCTACAAATTTTGTATACATGTACTTCAAATCATATTCCTCTTTCAACGGATTCTTGTTTTTTCAATTTAACGTGAAGACTAATGATTGTGCATTAGTGCCTAATCCATTGAATATTAAGGGCCATTACTACCTATTCACATGTGGAATCCTTTAACTCAAATTAGCCATGATTCATCACCATTACCACCTATTGACATGTGACTTCTTTCAATTAAAAGTTATCATGCTCCATTAGAAATTAACAATTTTTTTTAAATTAATTGTGTTTGATTCACAAGAAAAAAATGATTTAACACATTTCAATATATTACATAGCAAGAACAATACCACAATATCACATATTAAAAACACTAACACAAAAGATGTAGCAATATGTTTTCAGGACTAGTCTACAAATGCGGACATAAGCTGACCTCCCTAGTTTAATCACTAAACTAGAACAAAGCAAGCAATCATACATACATTTCCCTAACTTGATCCAATCACAAATTTAAAGATAGAATACATAACTTTGACTGTGATTTGTCTTCAATGATCTAATGCTCTAGCAAGCTTGCTCATCCACTTATAAGAAGAACCTACAATACATGTAAGACAAGCAACGCAAGAGGAAAACTAGATCTAGGATTAGATTAAGTTATATCTATGACCAAGGAGATATACAAATAAATGAATAACAAAAAATTTATGGGAAATGAAATGCAGTATTGTATTAACAGAAATGGTAAAGAGTACAACCACTTAAGCCTTGGTGTCATATCTCCTCTCCAATGGATTCCTCTTTGCTCCAAGATGTCAATTCAATGAAGGAAGGATAAGGATCTAAATTCTACCACTCCTAGTGTAATTTATCATGCATAACTCTATTCTCAATTCCTCCTCCCCTCACCCATCACCAAGACGTGAATTTATAGGACAATATGGATAGAGGAGAGATGAGATATTTAGGGATAATGGATGAGGTATGATTGAAAAAAGTGAGGAATTCGAGTGAGATCCTAGAAAATAGGGAGGAAATATCATCTAGATAATATTTTGTTCTAGAGACTTCTCTAAAACCCATTTTTTATTCATGCATAGACATCTACGCGACCTAGAAGTAGAGCAACGTGCACCAAATGAGATCGACATGAGTTGATGTGAAGGCAAGCTGCATCATCGACAAGGGTTGACAGTAAAGAAAGTGGTGTCGATAGACATTGACGTTTGTTGTTAATGAAACAAACACGTTGAAGTCACAAAAAGGTTGACTGCAGGACAAAAAGAGTTAAGGATCTTTCATCATGAATGTAGCTTCAGGGATTGTGGCAACATGTGGTCACATGGTCTTGTGTAGCTGATGAAAATTCTATGTAACATATTTCCCCCCAAAGTACGAATATAGAGAGAAAGGTGATGGGTGAAGTCCTTTGATATGATGACAGGAGCGAGGAACCATTAATCAGAGAACTATTGAAAATAATCAAGTAATTTTTAATACAAGCTCTAACACTTTGGAGCTAAATGACACGAAACATGACTGTTGACCAATACACTGCATATCCATGTTGATACTAATTAACTGACATCATCATGGATACTAAGATACAAGCATAGATCCATGATGAGATAATGGCACCGCCACGACCAATACAAGAGTGGATCCATGTGATAGTACATCATTGAGGCTATCAAAATGATATTCATGTGGGAAACTACTCAAAAAATATCCATCACAACCTGGGTAAACACATAATGAGGATCCCCACGATCTTCTACCCAATATCAAATCAATATGAATCTAACTATGTGATTACAAGGTGTTGAAGTCGAACATGGTATAAACCACTTGATTACCGACCAATGATGTTAACCATTAACAAGTGAGAGGGAAATCACCAGTGATGAGAATGATCCCCAAGGTACCATAGTACATCCCAATGAATGCGAATGAATGAGTTGGAGTCGAACAATCGTGGAATGATTCGATCAGAGGTCAATGATGTGAACCCACTGTCAAAAGCGAGAAGACATGCCATTGAGGAATGCAGGCTTCAAGGCACTAGGTGGTCTCTAAATCTAATACCTGGATGATGTGTTGGTGTCAACAGGGATAGATCCGTCAAAGGAGGGCCATGATGCATCCCACATCATCAACATGAAACTGATACAAGAGGAATATTTTGGGTGGTAAATCAAATAAGTGTGGACTGACACAAGGTACCTAGATTTTAAGGATAACCGATGTAATGGAGAACTTGACGATTGTAAAGTTTGACTAGAATGGAGGACTCCCCTTCAACATTTTACGGCATGAAAAATGACCTGGAAGCATGGATTCGATGAGACAAAGATCAAGACACAATGAAACATGAATGGAGCATTCTTTGGATGACCCAAATGATTAAAGAGACTCATAGACTTGACATGACTCAAATACAAGCTGATTACCCAACTGTTCAGATGAAATACAAACTGGTGCCATATTCAAGGGCGATAACAGGATTCCATAAATGAAAATACAGATGCATTTCCATTCCCTTATTCCCCATCATGATTGTCAAGTATCTCTTTGTTTATTAACGAGATTGAGGATGATAACATATGCTCGATATAGATCATCCTTCAAACGAGTCCAATCTCATACGTTTTACGAACCTGAGAAAGGAGGGGTTCATCCCTATAAGGGTCCTTCAATGTTAAATTTAGCGAGTCCAAGAAGGTAAAATTGGCGTCATTTCATGTTTAGAGAATCTGAAAAGAATAATAAGACTCCAAGGTGTACCTTTTTGTAAATTTAGCCCCCTGGCCTGAAAAGGTGCAAAACAATACCTAGAAGAACTCTCCCATTCAAAGTTTGACTGAGGTAGTCCTTTTTCGTAATTAATACTACTCATCCCAAAAAAGGGGTAAACAAAAACTGAATAGATTCCCTTTCAAATCCTTTTATGAGCATGAAAGGAAGCAAGTTCGCTCAGTGACCTTTTCATATTTCAAAAGTTTAAAAAGGGCTTAAAGAAAAATCTAATATTTTCTTCGAGCATGAGAGACAATTTTGGCCATAACTTCTTTATTATGTTTGACCTATAACTTCAACAACAAGTTGTTAAAAAATAACTATATAAATTAATCAACAAATAGTCTCTTAAATTGAAATGAAAAAAAGTAATAAAAAATTACAAAGTAAAATATTAAAATATTCACCCTCAATCCAATAAAAAGGAGTGAAAGTGACTTATTTTACCATTCCATATTTGTTCTTTTTACCAAGAAGGGTAAAAAACTCCTTGCAGTAGCAAGTGTGTGTTGAATATTATGGGCACTTCAGGCTGTGGATTCGAGCTAACTCTAGGTAGCCACTTTCACCTTCTTATTTCATTTTCTAAGCTAAAATAATGAAAATTCCATGATTTTTTATGGATTTGGGGTTGTTTTTTAAGCATAAAATGTGTTCCTTGATCGACGTGACCTTCCTTTTCGGGAACTGCATCTCGACCGATCGACATGTCACACAAAAATGCCAAGTGATTCGATGGCACACTATGTGCAAAGTCGAGTCGTGTCAGCCGTGAAATGCGGCCCCAAAGATGAAATACATGAAAATTTATTGTATTTTCTTGGAGATGAAGGTTTTTTAATCCCTCTCTTTTGTTTCGTAGGTCCTCAAGCAAGGAAAATGGTGCTAGAAAGGAAGGAACGAGACCACGAATTGGAGGATTTGGAAGGATTAAATTATGCCAATACAGTGTTGGCACTTCAAGAATGTGGCTTAAAGAAATTATTCCTTACTCCAAATATGAGGGACCAAGTGCATTTGTTGGGGTATTTAGTGGACATGTGGGACCCCAATGAACAGTATTTCCAAGTAGGGACCCACATCCTTACCCTTGAGATAGATGACATCTATTTTTTGACCGGGATTTCAAGAAGAGGGGCTCGAGCCATGATTACTAGGAAGAGAGGAGGTGACGGAAATACGGATGAACTCATCACCCATTATTGCGATCCCGAGACTAGGAAGTCTACTGAGAAGGTCCCAATTGCACAAGTCTGTAGTCTTCCATTGAGGACCGTGCTCTTCACAGTGGTTTGAGTAGCGGGGACTAAGTCCCTCCACAAGGAAACCGAGTCTCAAATATTATGTGCCATATCATGCATGTAACCTACTGTTTTTAATTGGTGTGAGAGTCTCCCGAGCATCATGAAATATCAACTGACCAAGTTCCGAACAGGTAGAACTAAACAATTTGGTTATGGTCTATCTTGGCATCCTTCTTTATGGAGCGGGTTCCTCACTTCCATCCTCAGCATATAGATATAGCTAGCCCTGATCCGCGAGATCCACACATGAGGAGGTGGACTGAGTTTTTTGGCCGTCATGGTGTTCTAATCTATGGGCCGAATTTCTTCTGATGGATGCGTAGGCATATTCTTATGGTAGAGGATTATGCCTACGTAGGTATGGATTTCCAAGGAGATCCAAACTTTGCGCTACCAGAGGGGTCTGTCTAGTGTGACATAGGTAAGAAAATATATTCATGCTCTTTAAAGTGTTTATGTATTTTTTGAATATATCATTTTCTTTTGGTGTACTAAGACTTCTTATGTTTTACTAATGCAGTTGTGGGGCTAGAGAGGCTACATGGAGCTTCCCCTATACAGCAACAAGGAGAGGTACGGTCGTTTTTTATCGTGATCGAGAAGCGAGCGACATACTCACATAAACCGAGGAGAAATTAGACAAGTTGACTGTCGACATCCCAGACATGTCGCTGGATGATCTGCCTCAACACTATCAGCACCACATAGTGGGAGTTTCTGCGAGTATCAGACGTCTCCTTCGTAGGGTAGCTCGAGCGGTGATATGTTATCGTGAGCACCATGACTAGCCCCATTATCTATATGTAGTGATGTACTGAAAGCCATGAGATTCAAAAAATTTCCATGATGATTTAATGAAATATATGAACTTTAGATCTTGCCATGATGATGTACTGAAAGCTATGAGCTTCAGATTTTGTCTTAGTACTTATTTGTGGAACTTTTATCATAATTAATATAAAAGCGATTTTATATACAATGTGTCTATGATGAATATAAATCGTGTGGGGAATACTTATTTATGCATAAATGATTTACATTTTATGTTTATTTACACATTCCACGAATGAAATGTTTAAGAATGTGAGATATACCAATTTATAATAAAATTGGCCAATGAATCGGCGACTGTATTCATGTGTCAGGGATGTGTTGGTATTGAATGAATTCAAACGATCTCTCCAGGAGACGTACGCCTCGAAAAATATAGAGTAGTGTAGTATTGCAAATGGAATAGACTTGGTTTAATTGAGAGACCACGCGTTGAGAGTCCATATAGACAATCATGTGGTCTACACCTAGGAAGAGGCGTCAGTTAATAATCCAATTACTATGTGATACTCAACGGAATTATTGGTTGCAGGACAAAGGAAAACTCCTCAAGAACTAATGAGTTCACCGGCAGGGGAATAGAATACCCAAGTTATTGTTAAAGGTTCCGAGTGTGCTAGCTAGACCCATCTGCGAATCCAGAATAGGTTGCCAGTTGCACATTCAAGCAGAACATGGTATAAGTAGCTGCTATGAAAATGAGACCCTGACCTATAAAGGAAAAATTCACACACATTATATACAAAATGTACAAGGTACTTATCAAGGATTTATCTAAGCATAGTAACTATTGAGGTAGAGCCCATTTCTAGGCTCCCCCAAGAGTGTCCCATCATAATCAACTAAATTGTAGGCCCCTTTTTCTAAAACATGTTTCACGATGTAGGGCCCATGCCACATGGAATCAAACTTGCCTACCCCCATTTTATCATGCTTTTGGTCATATGTGAAGACTAGATCACCTTCATTGAAGATGCAGGGTTCAAGAAATTTTTCATACTGGAATTTGATGTGCTTCTTATGTGCTTCCTTAGCGAGAGCAGCATCACGACGGGTTTCGTCCATTTTGGATAAATATAGGAAGCGTTCCTCTTCAACCATGGTGTTTGGAAAGAGTTCGACAACTAGTTTCAAAGACGAGATATAGCACTCTATAGGCAATATTGATTCTAGTCCGTATACCAATTGAAAAGGTGTGAATCTGGTAGCAGTTTTGGCGGAGGTTCTATATGCCCAAAGGGATGTAAAGAGAATTAAGTTCCAATTCAATCTATGGGTCCCTACCATGCATTGTATCATGGTTTTCAAGACCTTATTGATGGCATCTACTAGACCATTTGCTTGGGGGTATTAGGGGGTTTATTTTTCATGGAAAAATCCCAATTTGGAACTCAATTCAGTTAGCATTTGGTTCTGGAAATGTGAGCCATGATTTGTGACAATGGATCGTGGAACCCTGAACTTAGAAATAACATGATTGAACATGAAGAGTGAGGCAGTTTTGTCGTCTTCTTTATATGTAGGCATAGACGTAGCCCATTTTGTGAATGAAATCGATGCCCCATTTTCCAAAGGAGACGATGACAATAACTGGGTGTAAAGGGGCAGGGTGAGTGTGCTTTTTGGAATGAAAAAACTGGCAGGGAGGACACTTCTTAACGGATTCCTTGCAATCCTTAAAAATGGATGGCCAGAAGTATCCAACACGTAAGATATTCTGGGATGTAGTCATCCCACATAGGTGATTGCCACATGCCCTTGAGTGGAAGTCATTCAAAACATGCTCATCCTCCTCGTGAGTAAAACATCATCGTAAGATCGAATCAATACCACACGATATCGAGTGTCACCGATGATTAGGTAATATGTGGCATGATGGAAAATACGATAGCTTTCATCACAGGATAAGTGAGGTCAAAAGCATTTTGTTTGGAGATAAAAGGTGATATCTCCATACCACAGATAAGAGGTATTGATCAGGAACAATGACTCATCGGGGAGAGATTCAATGGGATCAAAGTCGTGATCAATATGGGGAAGGTTGCATATTAGCTCCACAAATGATAATGACTTTCTATATTTTTCCTTTTCAAACTGTAAATCACGATCCAGCGCAAATATTTCCCCCCTAGTACTTGACGAGTTAAGACATGGTACATAGGGTTTGAATCGGCAATGATAGTAGTTGTACGTACCAGAGTATAATGATGGAACTTCTGGACAGCGATGACAGCTTCCACAGCCAACTTATTGACATGTGAATAACAAGTTTCAGAGTTGATAAGACCCTTATGAAGGTAATAAATTACATGTTCTTGTGCATTGTTATCCTCCTGCACTAAAACCATACTAATAGTCGAGGTAGAGGCAGCAAGATAAATTATATAATCCTTGGTGTAATTAGGTGATTGTAACACGAGTGCATGGGTAATGGCGTGCTTGAGATTGTCAAAGGCACTTTGGGTGTAGTCGTCCCAGACAAAAGGGACGTCCTTTTTTAATAACCGCATATAACCCTGTGTCTTTTCTACATAATTACACATGAAACGACGCAAGTAGTTTTCCTTTCCCTGCAAACTTTGAAGTTCAACAATGTCCATAGGTGGGGGTAGGTATAGAATAAATTCTACCTTGAGGGGATCAATGCAGATCCCATATTTTGAGATGATGAAACTAAGGAGACGTCTAGACTCCACGCAAAATATGCACTTTTGAGGATTTAGGTGGATGTTATAGCATTGACATTAGAGGAAAACAGTCGTCAGATGATCGAAATGAAACTCACGATGATTTGAAAGAGCTGGAAAATCATCAGTGTAGGGATCCACGAAATCCTTAATATCGTGAAATGCATACGACATGGCCCACTGGAACGTAGCACCGTCATTTTTAAGGATAAAAGGTAATCTACGGTTTGCAAATTTACTCCATGGGAAGATGAACGAAGTCTTCTACTGGTCTTCTGGGTGGATCTAAATCTGATTGTAGCCCAAAACTCCATCCATAAATGAGAATATGACACTACTGGCATAGTTGTCGATGATTTGGTCGATAAACATGGTGGGGTAATTGTCCTTAGGACAAGCCTTATTTATATCCTGGTAATCAACACAAACCCTGATGGTTCCTTGATTTTTTGTAACAGGAATGATGTTGGAGACCCAATATTTCAAGGGGACAAGATAAATGAAACAAGATTTCAATAGATTTTCAATTTTTGCTTTAATAGCTGCAGTCCTTCGAGGGTGCATTGGCATAGTTTTTGTCAGATGGGTTTTACGTTGGGATAAGTTTTGATCTCGTGCACAATTACAGCAAGATCAATCCCAGGAATTTCTTCATAGATCCATACAAATACGTCATGGAATTGTTTAAACAAGGCCGTATAAGTTTTGATTTATTCAAAAGAACAAGTTTGTCCAATATGGATATGTTCCACGACACTGGGTTTCGTCGAGATGTCAATGGTAGTGGTAGGCATAATGTTTTCCAAATTCCCTTTGGTTATCGTATCCTGGGTGAGAATAGGAGACTAAGGATTGGAAATGACATTTGGTAAAATAATAGCATGAATATCATTCTATGTCATGTCTAAAGGTGGGAGGAAATAAGATCGATGATGATGGTATTCTCATGGGAGCTCCATCCAAGCTCAAAATCTCCATGATGGATTCATCGGAGGGAAATGTTTGGAGGAGATGATCCGGCAATGGTGAGGATGAGTTCAACCAAGATGGTAGATAACATGGGTCTAATACCAATAGGTGATGATCATCAGGTGAATCGGATTCCAATTGGATGGCCTTATAAGTAGCCTCAACTAGGATGAGAGGAATTTGATCTCCAATCGAATCAATGTCTATAGGAATGGGAACAAGCCAAGGGTCCGCTGAGTTGGACAAAGATGGGGTCATGGATGAGATCATGTTCAGCATGGCAACTTGTGATGGGGGATCAAGTGTTGGAAAGACTCCCATCAGGGATGATTCCTTAAGGAATCCTACCGCCACACTCTCATATATTTGCGAAGAGTTTCCTAGAAGAGGGACATTATCTGTGGGATGAGTTGTGGTGTCCGGTGTACAAAAATATAATTGGTCGATAATGACAATTTTCCCTTGATGGGGAAACTGCACAATACGGAAGATAGAAGATGCGACTGCAGTCATAGCATAAAACGAATTTTGACCAAGCAATAAGTTGTAATCCAAGGGCGTTGCGACTGCTTCCACGTTAATGGAAACAATATTTCCTCCTAATTCAACAGCTAAGGATTGTAAAATATCATGTGGTTGGAATCCACGTGCGTCAGATGATTTCATATTGGTAGGAGAACGATTCAGTTCAGGGGAACCAATGGTTCTCCAGCAGGACAAGGACATTATGGAAGTAGAGGCTCCTTTGTCTAAAACAGTACGATGGATATTTCTCCCAGTGACATTGGTAATGATTTGGAATGCCAGTTGGTGGGAAAGGCTCGACTTAAAGTATTCCAATCTAAACATGATGGTATTAGATGATTCTGGATCCATTGCTCCAATATATTATAGCATATTCTTACACTTATTAGGATAGTTTTGTAAGACTTCAAGGGTAGACATAGCACATGGTTCTTGGGCTAGATCTTCCACAATATTGTATTTTTGAGCGGCCCAGGCATTGGGGTTCAAAATCACTTTTTGGATTGTGCTTTTGGGTGGACGCAATGTTTCATCTGATATCAGTTTATCTATGGTCAAAGGATCTTGTGTAGGAGGGATAGTGCATGCCGATGTGGAGGATTTTTCAGTATGACCTCCATTAGATTCTTTATCTGGAAAAGATTCGTACGTGTGTTCCCTGGTGGATAAGTTAACCATTTCACTCTGCATCATGAGAACATGAGTAGTCATGGATGTTTCTCCTTGTGAAGGAGTTGGTTTTTGTGCAACCATTTGTTGTTATTGTGTGGGGAAGGGGTCTGTTAAAATTGCAGGTTGAGGGTTTCCTTTTAGGAACTTTTGGACTTCTTCATGATGTGGGAATTCTTTTGTGAAGTGGTCATCACTGCATAGTAGACATGGATATTTATCCTTCCATTTCGGTTTGGCATTAGTAGATTCTGGAGTGGATTTTTGTTCCTACTAGTTAGAAGATTTCTTGGATTTTCCTTTGTTTTTATTCTTACCACCAGTTTTATGAGATGAAGAAGATTGGATGTTACACCAAAATATCATCAACATGAGTTATGTGTCCTCTGTATGCCCTGATCCCTAAATTCCCTAAGCTAAAACATTGAAAGAGAAGTTGTTGTCATTCCCTTTAATATTTTGTTGTCACTCTGATGTTCCCATCTCTCCAGCAAGGTGCGTCAAGTTCAAGGTGACGCATTTTGCACCTTAGGAGAGTGTGTTGGTGATGCAGTGCGCTCTTGTACAAGGTGCGTTGATCTCTCTTTGGTGCATGTTTCCCTTGTGCAAGGTGCGTCGTAGTTGGTTAAAATGGATAAAGAGAAGATTTGAGTGACTTCTCGAAGCTTGGATTGCGTGGAGACTTATCCCTACTTACCTGGAAAGGTGGCATTCGATCCCCTTGTCTAGTGGGATGATCCCTTAATTCTCTCCTCTAAATACTCAACCTCTCCTATCCCTTTATATCTATATATATGAACCCCCTCTCCATTGTTAAGAGAGGAAGGATAGAGTACTTATATGCTAGTGGAATTTCTCTAGGTGATCCTCTTCATCCATTAGAAGGCTAAGCACTTGATCTTGAGGCTAGGATTGTTGGAAGGAGGTTATGACGTCAAAGCATTAGTCGTAACATCTCTCCCTTTGTACTTCTTATTATTACATCTAATACAAGTTCTTTCCATAAAAATTTTCGTGTTGATAATGTTTAAGATTAACTTCTTTAACTGTTGATCTAGATCAATTCACATCCATGTGCTTTTATTACTTGTTTGTTTCCATATGTTTTGTTTGGTTTTGCAGCTAAAGATATGAAGATCAGGACTTGGAGCAGCAAGGAGAGAGGAACTGCACGCTTGAGGTAAGCCATCTCTTTCATTTGTTTTGCATTTCAATTTACTAGGAAAAGTATTTGTGTTATGTATTCATTTGTTCTATATCCGAACCATTCAGACTAGGAAGATCTATTTGAGTCCGCTCATACAAATTGTCTGTAAACAAATTTGGCAACCATACTGGGGATAGTAGTCCATGATTTTTTATTTCATTACCTTTTTTGTTTCTTTGATTTCTTTCCAATTATCCACTAGCCTCGAAGTTGATTTTTCTTTCTGGATATGACCATCAAAGAGTCTCTGGGCCATCCAGACTCTATTTGGGATCTTTATTGAGACGTCTACTTTTTTTGTTCTTAGAGAATTTTTATTTTTTGTTGTTTACATCCTTCCCGGCGCACCTGGTCCATTCATCACCTCACTGTAATTATGATGCACTTGTCATGTTAGTAGACTGCATCGTTGATGCTCTCTGGCAGTTTACATCCCGCATCGCTGATGCGGTTACCCAGTGGGAAGAGCACGTCGTTGGGTCTCCCAACACTCTAGTGCACCCTTGCAGGGTGCATTACCCTTCATTATTTAGAACTCAGTGTAAAAATTCTCAAAGTTGGTTTTTGGCTTAGTTTTATAGTTCTGTGTGTTTTTCCTTCATTGCTACAGAACCTCCTAAACCCAACATACTTCATCCTTGGCTTATTTTTTGAAGTTTAATTATTTATTTGAGTCCTAGCTAGTCAAGCAGGTGTATCCCTTGTTGTGGTAAATTTCAATCCCCCATGATCACACTCAGTCTTGTGACTCCTTATCAAGCCATCTTATATGTTCAATCCAACTTTTGTGCCCTCCAATATTTGATTGTTGTGATTTTTCTCAATTTTGTGTGTTGTGTGTTTTTGATATTTTGGGTGATTAGTTTTGTTTGGGAGTTTCCAATCAATCAAAGTTTGCAATAGTATATTCCTTGATTTTCTGAATATAGGTTTGGAAAGTGGTATAATTCTCAGACCCATTGGGTACATTCATTAGAAAATCAAAGTTGTTCATTATCTTCATTTCAAGCTTGTTTATTGGAATTGTTGTAGAGGACTTTTACGTGTTTGAACAAGTATTAAGAAGATCTTTGAAAATTTTAGAAGATTATTATTGGCTTGCATTTTCTTGAGTTTGAAAAATTTATTCATCATTTTCTTGAAAATTCTAAGCGCATTTAAACTTTTGCAAAGCATTCCAAAGACAGTGAAAATTCTCGCATTTTTTTATTTTCTTCCCACCTTTTTATCATTATTTTGGAAAATAGGAGTTAATGCATTCAAAAGGAAATTCTTATTTTCATTTTTACGTAGATTCGCTTAACTTGAAAAGACAAAAAGGAAAAATCATTTGGATTTGGTGTATTGTTCATTTTTGTTGGATTATTGAAAGAGTGATTTTGAGTCTTTTTGGTTGGTTTTGAAAATATAGAGGTACTTGTTCATTTCATTATCGAAAACAAAAAATATTTCTCCTTACCTTAGCTAGTTTTCATCAAAAAGAAAATGAAAAGATTTGCATTTTCATATAGTTAAGATTTGCATCTTTTTAAATTCTAGTCTACACATCATACATTCACTTAACCGTCAAGATCAAATTTAAAAGTAGCATTAGGTTAAAATTGTATAGAAACTTGTGTGTTAAGTTAGAGGCATGTTCCAATGTCTTTAAGTGTGGCAGTTCTCATTATTTTCCTGCACTGCATCCCGAGGGCTTGCATTTATTCCACATACCAATTGGTATATCGAACGGCCTTTCAAGTACCTTTGGGTATATAGAAAGGTACTTCACGTACTTGATAGTATATCAGAAGGCTCCTGTCGTGTGGTTGTGCATTAGACAACACCATTACGGATTTGAGCTCCCGCGTACCTTATGTATATCAGGAGACCCTACTAGGATTCCTGTAACCATCTGAGTTAACCAATTGGTCGTCTTGGCATGGAAATACACCAAGAACAACACTCGGGGACCTACTACGCATGTACTATCATCTAGTCGGATTATACGGTCAGGGGTACGGTCCCAATCCTCCCTGGTTAGTGCTCTGAAAAATTGGGCCGAGTATAACTGTTGTACCCTGTGGTATATCGTGAGTTGCGACACCTTGTTAATCCCATGAGGTTCTAGGCCATTGAATCCCACCTATCACATAATTTTGCTTGCATCTTTAGCTTGAGTATATGTTGGAGTGTATTTTTTCTTTTTGTATATAAAAATATTAGGTGAAATTTTGGTTCATTCATTCTAGCTGATCAAAATTTAAGAAGATCCTACAGTATTTTAAACTTGCCACCTGAATATACCCTTAATCAAGAGGAGAACTAGGGAGAAACTATGGATCAACCTACCACATCTGTGTCACATGAAGAAGATACTTCTACCATGGAGTCGGGAATGAACTATTCACCTCCCGCAATTCCACCTATCACTGATCCTATGGGTCCTTTGATTGTGGAACAACCTGCTTCACATGACACATATTTTCATCATTTGATGGAAGGACATCCTGGAGCCATAGACTGTATCTTCAGTCGACCCCACGACGACCCGGTATCAACAGATTTTGGTCCAGTTGCATCATTTTGGGACACTTCTTTGGGTCAACATGTTTCTGATTTTGAGTCACTTCCGACGGTGGAAACTCCACTTCAGCTTCCTCCATGGATTCCCAATGATGTCTATTTTGCACCTGTTTATGCGACTATTGACCGTTTACGAATGGTCGGTGAACAAATTAGACGACAAAGTTTCCCAGCTAGGTCTAATCCGGAAGTACCAACTATTGAACAAAATTCCCATATCCATTATTTATCTTTTTATTCACCATGAACATCTACACCTACCTTGAGCACTTATGAACCAGTTCAACCATCATTCCCGACGAGTACACCTCAGATTCAGGTGACTAGATCAACACTTCATCCAACCCCAACCACTAGAGCGCAACCTTCAGCCACTATTAACTATGTTACTGTAACATTACCTCCACCACCCCCACCTCAAAATTTGAGGGGAGGTTATAATCTATCTGTTAGTCAACACTTGAGTGGAGTTCATCCCTTCGTTAGTAGTCAGCAATTAACTATGATTCAACCTACGATTAGTGTTCAACATTCGGTTACTGGGCACACTCCTATAAGTGGACAATTTTTTACTAGGGGGCAACCCCTAGCTATTGGACCTAATATAACTAGGGGGCATCACCCAATTAGTGGGCATAACGAACATGTTATGCAACTTTATGAGAACCCGACATTGTTCTCGTTTTTGGGGGGGTCAAATTTAGTAGTTGTTTTGACCTCCATTTCAAAAAGAGTGTATACTGGTAGCACCATATTTCATTTTGAACCATTTTTTGTGATTTTGAAACTTCTTGGTCATAAGAAAATTATAACTTTTATTTACAAGGGCCATTTTCCAAACTTTACAAAAAAATATACATTTAATAGCTAGCTATAGTCCAAAAATACACACATTTTTGAAGTTTTGTACGATTTAGAAGCTAGTTAAAACGAAAAATACATGCATTTTCAAAGTTTTTCCATTAAACTTTTGCCTTAAGGAAGTCATTTTTTGGGAAATTTTCTAAAAAAGAAAAGAAAAAAAGGCTTCTCTAACATTTTTAATGCATTTTCCACTATTTTATATATGAAACTATTTTTTTTTAAATAAATTTGAAAAAAAAAACAAAAAAGAAACTTAACCACAAATTTTAAAAAACAATATTAAAAAAAAACTTGAATTTATTTTAAAAAAACTAAAAAAATTTACAATTTTTAAAATTTAAAAAACTAATATTTAAAAAAAAAAACTAAAAAAATAACATTTTAAAAAACTAAACAAATAAATTTTAAAAATAAAATTTAAAAAAAATTAAAACTAAAAATTAAAAAATTAAAGAAAAAAAAACAAATAAAAAAAAAACGCAACCCCTCCCCCTCCTCCTCCCCTCTCCCTCCCCCTCCCCCATCCTCCTCCCCCTCCCATCGCTCGTCCCCCATCTCCCTCTCCCTTCCCCCCTCCCACCATTTTCCCTCCCCTCCCCTCCACCACTCCCCCCTCTGGCCACACCCTGCTCTCTCTCCACAGCCCCCGCATGCTGCCTTCACCTCCTCCACCGCCCAAGCGCTGACCCTTTCGCGGCGGCGTGGTTCTCAGAATCGCGCTGCCCTTAAGGGGGGTGGGATCGGCGGCGTGGCAGGAGGGGGGAGAGGTGGAGGGGAGGGGGGGGGGCGAGCGATGGGAGGGGGAAAGGTAGAGGGGGATGGGGGGCGAGAGGTGAGAGGGGGGGAAGGATTTGGGAGGGGGAGGGGGAGGGGGAGGGAGGATAGGAGGGAGGGAGAGGGGAGGCGGACGCTACGTTTTTTTTTTTGTTTTTTTTGTTTTTAATTTTTAAATGTTTAGTTTTAATTTGATTTTTTTAATTTTGATTTTAGTTTTAGAATTTGTTTTTTTTTTTCATTTTTCTTTTTTTTTCAAATTATTTGGTTGATTTTAATTTATTTTTTCATGTTTTTTAATTCAACTGTTTTTTTTAAATTTTTTGGTTGGAATTTTTAATTTTTTTTAAATGTTAGTGTTTTTTTTTAATTTGTATTTTTTTTTTAAATTTGAAAGTTGTGTGTTTTTTTATTTTTTTTACAATTTTTTTTTATATTTTTGCGGGATTTATTTTTCAAATGTTTTGATTTTAATTTTTGCTTTGTACATGATGTAAAATTTACATTTTTGAATTTTCACGTTTTTTGAATTTATTTTGTCATGTTACCGTTTTTTTAAATTTTAACCTCAAATAGAAATGATAGTGATTCTAGGAGGTCCATTAATCAATCCAAGGATCGATTTAGGGTTTTGATTGCAACGATATCACCCATAGTTTTCATAAAATTGTAATTTTAGCCCCCCTAGAAGATGGGTGATACTTGTTTTCTCTTTTATGTGCCAAAATATCATAACTTCTGTCTTTTATGGTTTAATATATGGTTTTATTATGAATAATATCATAATTTTGTTTATTTTATATCAAAAAAATGGTCAAATAATTTCTTGAATCATTTGTGTTTAAATAAGTGCTAGTTTTATATAGTGTTACAAAGATATTTAATGAATATAATTTTAAATTATGATACAAGGATATAATAATGTCATTTTTTGAAAAAGTGTGCTACCGGTAGCATTACATTTCAATTCGGACCTTGATTTTAAGGTTTTTGTAAACAACAATAAGGATTGTTTTGTTCCATGTCTATATTTTTAACAAAAAAGAAAACGTGATGCTATCGGTAGCACCACTTTTTGATTTGGGGTTTTTTTTGGTGTTTTTTTATGCAAAAATATGGGTTTTTATGGCTAGAGTTCTCGTTTTGAGTATAAAGTTCTCATCAAGTTGTATAACATGTTAACGTGAGTGGCAGAAATTCTTCACATTTGAGTTATAATATGGTTGGCAGTTCTCTCCCAACCATGGGACAACCTACGTGGACACATCACATGGGGGGACCATCTACTTGGACCCAACCCCCATGGGGGCATATCTACCTAGGAAATCATAATGTTATTACAGGAAAAAACTATCTAGGAAACATTTTTCATGGATTACCCTATCCTGGAAACACGAACACCCCATGGGGGCACCATAATGTTCCACTGCTTGGACCTCCATTCGATGGACCACCCCCACCACATGTCCCACCACCTCCCCCACCATCCAGTCCACCACCACCACCACCTTATTCTATATGAGGAGGACCTCCACCTTTTGGAGAGGGACCACCTTATTCTGGAGGAGGGGGACCCCCACCTTTTGGCGGAGTACCATCTTATTCTAGAGGAGGAGGACCCCCACCTTCTGGAAGAGGACCACCTTATTCTGCAGGAGGAGGACCCCCACCTTCTAGTGGAGGACCACCTTATTCTGGAGGAGGAGGACCCCCACCTTCCAACAGAGGACCACCTTATTCTGGAGGAGGAGGACCCCCACCTTTCGGCGGAGGACCACCTTATTCTGGAGGAGGAGGACCCCCACCTTCCAATGGAGGACCACCTTATTCCATAGGAGGACCTCCTTCAGGTCCACTTCCCAACCCAGGAGGACCACCTCCATATGGACAATTTCCTACGGGAGGACCTTACGATCAATCTATCCATGGTCCTACTGGTACACATATGCCTTATCAGTATTACCAGTATCCATAGCCAAACCAACAGTTACCATTTATGGCCACACTTGATCTTCCATATCTGTCGCATTTGACTAATGATCCCATTCATCATGGTATAAATTGGCCCACAATTCCTGTGAAGTTACCATCAAATATTCTGAAGTTTGAATGCAAACCTGGAGAGGACCCTAAGAACCACGTTATGACTTATCATTTGTGGTGTTCTTCCAATTCCTTAATGGATGATTCCATTTGTTTGGGTTTATTTCAACGAACCCTTACCGGTACTGCAGCAAAGTGGTACATTGAGTTCCACCACATTCCTTTGATGATTTTCGATCTTTAGCTGTGTCATTTTTTACTCACTTTCAGCTACCGATCCGCTACGAAACCGGCATGGATGTTTTGACTTCTCTCCTCCAATATACTAGCAATCAGATTTTCTATAATATTCATGAGTGGAGGAGGATATGACGTCTCATTAAATATCCCATTCTAAACCAACTACTTGTTGATTGGTTCACGAAGTCCCTATCATAACTAAATACATGGCTATGGGTGGGGCCGTTATAGAAGAACAAGATATATCTCGTGCTCAGTATTTAGAACTTGTCTATGCTCAATCTGGCACCCTATATGATATCATTCCCGATTCCCCCTCCCTACATATGATCCAACAAAAACACCTACGGGACCTCATGATGATGGCATCATTGGTTCCGTTCATACCCATCCTGCTACACTATCCGGTGGATCACAGAGCCATCATAGCTCGACTCCACCTGCGACACGGGATGGAAACAACACCAAAAAATCACCCAGCCATGCTTCCACTGAGGAAGTGAAATGATTTCAATCTACTTCACCTCAAAAATCCAGTGGTAAGAATAAGAACAAAGGTAAATTTAAAAGGTCTTCTAACCAGAAGGAGCCAAAAGAAAATCCCAAATCCAATAAACAAAAGCGGAAGATAAAATATCCTTGTTTACTGTGTGGTGATGATAACTTCACCAAATAATGCCCACATCGGGAGGAAGTGCAAAATTTCCTTAAAGGGAACCCCACACCTGTAGTGTTAACTGATCCCTTCCCCACACAACAACAAAAAATTATTGCATAACAACCATCTCCTCCTCAAGGAGAACCGTCCACAACCGCTCATGTTCTCATGATGTGGAGCAAAACAGTCAACTTATCTACTCGATCACATACATATGACTCTACTTCTAACAAGGAATCTAATGGAGGTAATCCTGAAAAATCCCCTGCATCTACATCTAGCATTCCTTCACCTCAAGGTACCCTCATCATAGAGAAACCTTTACCGGATTCAGTATTGCGTCCACCCAAGAGCACGATTCGAAAAGCCATTTTCAATCCCAATGCTCGGTCTGCTCAAAACTATAATATAGTAGAGGATTTAGCACAAGCCCCTTGTGCTATGTCG
Organism: Larix kaempferi; assembly: GCA_027924585.1. Classification (NCBI taxonomy): domain Eukaryota; kingdom Viridiplantae; phylum Streptophyta; class Pinopsida; order Pinales; family Pinaceae; genus Larix; species Larix kaempferi. Next base: position 37,364,246 of record BSBM01000205.1, read on the forward strand.
ACGCTAGAAGTCTTACAAAAATGTCCCATTCAACGTAAGACCCTGTTATCCGCGATAGGAGTTGTAGATCCAGATTCCTCCAACACCATCATGTTCAATCTAGAGTATTTCAATCTGAGGCTTTCCCACCAACTTGCGTTTCAAATCATTACTAACATTTCTGGGAAAAGCATCCATCGTACTGTCTTAGACGAAGGATCCTCTACCTCAGTTATGTCTTTATCATGTTGACGATCTATTGACTCTCCTGAGTTGAACCGTTCCCCCACCACATTTAAAACCTTTGATGGATGTGGTTTTCAACCTCACTGGATGTTACAATATTTTCCCGTCAAGTTGGGTGGTAAGACCGTTTCCATTAACGTGGAATTCATCGTTGCCCCATTGGATTACAACCTATTACTTGGTCGAAATTGTTTCTATGCCATGACTGCGGTTGCGTCATCCATCTTCCGCATTATGCAATTTCCCCACCAAGGGAAGATTGTCACTATTGACCAATTAGATTTTTGTACACCTGACACCACTACTCATCCTGCAAACAATGTCCCTCTTTTAGGACACTCTACGCAGATATATGAGAGTGTGGGGGTAGGACTCCTTAAATATTCATCCCTCATGGGAGTCTTTCCAACACCAGATCCCCATTTCCATGTTGCCATGATGAACATGATTTCATCCTCTCATTACTCGACGGATCAATGGATTGTACCTGATCCTAATCATTTGGATTCGATTGGAGATGTGATGCCTCTCAACCCCGCAGAAGCTACTTATGAGGCCATCCAATCAGCCCCTGATTTACCAGATGTCCACTCTTCCGTGGAATCTACCTCACATTCTCTGCCATTACAGTGGACTTCATCCCTACCTAATCCTGTACTCCATACTTTTCATTTTGATGAGTCAATCATGGATATTATGAGTGTGTATGAACCTCCATGGGAATAACTTCACCATAGATCATATTTCCTTCCGCCGTTGGATTCGGTAGAGAACGCCATTGAAACTATTGTTTCACCGGATGTATTTCCTTACCCTCAATCTCTTATCTTTACAGTTGATATGGTAACAAAGGGAAAAATGGATAACATCACACCTACCTTTCTCATCGACATCTCGGTAAAACCTGGAGTCGTGGAACAAATTCACATAGGCCAAACTTGTTCTCTAGAAGAAGTCACCACTTTCACGGCCTTATTTAAATAATTCCATGACATCTTTGCATGGAGCTATGAGGAAATTCCCATGATTGATCATGCTATTGTTATACAAGATATTCAAACATATCCCGATGCAAAACCTGTCCAACAAAAACTCTGCCCTATGCACCCTAGGAAAAATGCGGCTATTAATGAAAACATAGAAAAGCTATTGAAGGTTGGGTTCATTTATCCTGTTCCCTTAACAGACTGGGTCTCTAATTTCGTCCCTGTTATGAAAAAACAGGGAACCATTAGGGTTTGTGTCGATTACATAGATTTGAATAAGGCTTGTCCCAAGGACAATTACCCTACCTCGTTTATTGACCAAATCATCGACAATTGTGCCAGAAGCGTCATATTCTCATTCATGGATGGATTTTCTAGCTATAATCATATTGAGATCGATCCTACCGACCAACATAAGGAAAATTTCATCTTCCCATGGGGTGCATCCACGTATCGTAAACTCCCTTTTGGCCTTAAAAATGTTGGTGCTACATTCTAGTGGGCTATGTCGTATGCTTTCTGTTATCTCCATATTTGTCCCATAAAATTTGGAATCCTGGCAGCATTTTCACAGTACTAACAGCATTGTGCTGTTAAATGATTCTGCAAATTTCGTATGAATCATCTTTGGACAGAGCCCATAGGCCATCTGTTTCCCAACACATCGACTTGAAGTAGGAAAAACATGTAACTGTTTTGAATGTGACGTTTGTTCTGTCATTTTCAAGAATGCATTTTCTCTAATAGTTCACAAAGCACTTCGACAACATCATATTCAACAAGCCCTTGTGTCAAATGGTGACATTTTATGTCGTTGTTTTGATTATGGAATGCGAGGAAGTAAAGCTTTAGAGGAAACTAAATTGCCAAAAAGTGATTATGCAAGTTTTGGGGGTAGTGATTTAGAGGAGAATATAGCCAGTGTCAAAAGCCCGAGTTTCACTTGCACTTTGCAAATATCCATAGCTTGCCAAAAGAAAACTCGTCCAGACAGAACATCCAAAGCATTATAAGTGTCAACAAATTTACATGTGAGCGCACCATCAAATTTCAATCAATGATTCTTTATTATGCAATCTACAGAAAAGAGGGAACGCACTCAACCTGGCAATCATTCATATTGAATCTATCCTCTATTTCAACACCATTTCTCTGAGAACAATTGCCGCAAACTCACAGTCAAAGGGGGCATAGTTCAACAATCTCATATATTCTATTTTTATGGCTAAATTTGAAAATTCATGGACAATTTGTAATGTGTGTTCACTTTGTCATTTGATGGAAAGTTCGAGCTCTTGACCAAACAAAGTATGCTCACAACATTTGCGCAGAGGGAGCTTATCATTGTTGATTTGTTGATTTCTTTTGCCAAGTTGGATATCATGGATATATCATTCTATTGTTGAGGAAATCGTTTGGTCTTGTGTAGTCTACTACACAGATTCGATTTTGATCCAAGAACAGGAAATAAGTGTACAGTTGCAAGCGAATGTTAAACAAAATTTCAAATTTCTTAGTTCCATTGGTTATCACGATCTCCCTTATTATTCAATTAGTGTGGTTTGCAGCTGGCACAACATATTTCATATTCAGAAATGGTGTGTGGCAAAATATTTGAAAGAATGGACAGAACTTTGCAAAGGAAATACTCCATTTCAAAACCCTTGCTCAAATGTATCATACATGAAAGGCACAAATATATGGCCTAATAAACAAGCCAGGAGAGACGGAGGAGGTTACTAACCTTTCTTTAAAATCAGAAGATATTCTCGACAAGTGCCAGATTTTCAAGAAATGAGTCAGCAGTCAAATTCCAATTTTTTATGGCAATAATAAAGCATATAATGAGTTCCATATTTCCAAGATAATGATCAGCAAGTTACAGATCATTCCAGATTTGTAGAGTTGAGTCATCAATTACTAATTTACAAGAAAAGTTTGAGTATTCGGTGATCACAGGTGGCAGAGTAATTTTTAAAAGCAGAGATTTCAAACCTCCAAAATAAGTACATGTCAAGCAGAAGGTGTCCATCAAGGATTAATAGCAGATTTCATGGAGAGATCTTCTAATCTCCTTGCAATTCATTCGAAGATCTCATACATTGCAAGTTTATTTGTTCCAAAAAATGAGGATTAGTTGCTGGATCCATATTGTATATATTTTATCATTTGTAATGCAAAAGGGGGTAGAGTTGCAGCCGAGGGCTGAGGTAGGGGGTCAGTCTGATACAGAAATGTACCAGCATTTATGATGTTTTTTATGTTAATTTTTGCAGAAGATGAATGTTTCTGAAATAAAGTATGATCTTTGAGCCTGTTTTATTTCTAATCAATGAAGTATATGCTATCAGTATTTTGTTGACTCATGGTCTAAATTTCATGTTTCAATTCTTCTGATTAGTATACAACTATGCCGCCATCAAGATATGATATTTGAGCTCTTATATTCATAGGTTTATGATCACAGTCATCTTCTGTCCATGCTTTGAAACCCATGTACTCCCTGCTACCTGATCATTGAGTTGCTTGATCTGTGTTATATACTCATCTGCCACTAGAACATCATAAAAATTACTTAGTAGATGTCTGATATCTACCATCTAAGATTTCTCTAAGCTTGACCCAAGCAATTGGGTTCAACTTTAGGGATAACATCTTTTGGCACCATTGCCGGGGAAGGAGGAACGAAGCCATCTCCCCTGGGCTGTATGACAACGAATATATCCAGACTTTGATGGTGAATGAAGGTTGGTGACATAGTGGCTGCGACATTCACCTGGTGACTCCACTAGTTTCAAAATGCAAGATTTAGTTGCTAAGCGAGTTACTTCCTGTACCAAGACTACCGAGGTTGAGGTAGATCATGTTTTTCTTCAAGGTTTTCGAGAATGGATTAGTATGTCTTATGTTGATGAAGTAAACAAAGAGTTGTCTTCTTTTTTAGATTCTGATAACATTTCAAGAGAAGAAGATAAAATTGATTTTTTGAAGAAGATTTTAAAAGCATTTGAGTTAGAATATGAAAGTTGGTTGTCGGAAAAGACTTCTCAAGATGATAGTATTATTGCTGTTGTTCCAAGCGTTTTTATGTGCATGGTTTTGAATGAAGAATTAAATCTGCATATCTTAGAAAGTAGAAAGTGGTTGTCAAATGATTGTCAAGAGGATGGTGTTTTGGAGATATTGAGGTCAGAGTTTATCTAGAGGAAACTTGCTTATCTTCAAGAAGAAACAGGGATATATGATCAAAACATGGTTTTTAATTATTTTTATGATCCAGTGGCTGCTTATCTCGAGGTTTTTATCAATTCAAGCCATTCAATTTTGTTCAGTTGCAAATATGGATTTCAGATCTATGATAAATTGCCTATCAGTTCTTCAATTTTTATTTTACAGAACCATGCTCCAAGATTTCAATTGTTGATTCAATTCTTAACTTGGTTCCATTGGAAATCGAGTTACACACGATCGGCTTGATCTCTGCAAGATTAGAATAGCAGTGTTGATAAATAAGCTCATCCATGAGCATTTATTTTTGCAGCTTGTACAATGTGATTAGATTTTTAGCAGTCTTATCAATTATTTTGGTTTGAATAAGTGGTGACATATTACAGAAGTTTTCAGGGGTTGATTGAAGAGTTGACCGTATAACCCAATGATAAGGCACAGGTCTGCAAGTTTCTTAGCAGCTCGCAGGGAGCATGCCATCCCCCATATATGGCCAGATGTTATCTCCAGATTTGTCCCATAAAATTTGGAATCCTGGCAGCATTTTCACAGTACTAACAGCATTGTGTTATTAAATGATTCTGCAAATTTCATATGAATCATCTTTGGACAGATCCCATCGGCCATCTATTGCCCAACACATCGACTTGAAGTAGGAAAAACATGTAATTGTTTTGAATGTGAAGTTTGTTCTGTCATTTTCAAGAATGCATTTTCTCTGATAGTTCACAAAGCACTTCGACAACATCATATTCAACAAGCCCTTGTGTCAAATGGTGACATTTTATGTCATTGTTTTGATTATGGAATGCGAGGAAGTAAAGCTTTAGAGGAAACTAAATTGCCAAAAAGTGATTATGCAAGTTTTGGGGGTAGTGATTTAGAGGAGAATATAGCCAGTGTCAAAATCCCGAGTTTCACTTGCACTTTGCAAATATCCATAGCTTTCCAAAAGAAAACTCGTCCAAAAAAAACATCCAAAGCATTATAAGTGTTAACAAATTTACATGTGAGCGCACCATCAAATTTCAATCAATGATTCTTTATTATGCAATCTCCAGAAAAGAGGGAACGCACTGAACCTGGCAATCATTCATATTGAATCTCTGCTCTATTTCAACACCATTTCTCTGAGAACAATTACCGCAAACTCACAGTCAAAGGGGGCGTAGTTCAACAATCTCATATATTCTATTTTTATGGCTAAATTTGAAAATTCATGGACAATTTGTAATGTGTGTTCACTTTGTCATTTGATGGAAAGTTCGAGCTCTTGACCAAACAAAGTATGCTCACAACATTTGCGCAGAGAGAGCTTATCATTGTTGATTTGTTGATTTCTTTTTCCAAGTTGGATATCATGGATATATCATTCTATTGTTGAGGCAATCGTTTGGTCTTGTGTAGTCTACTACACAGATTCGATTTTGATCCAAGAACAGGAAATAAGTGTACAGTTGCAAGCGAATGTTAAACAAAATTTCAAATTTCTTAGTTCCATTGGTTATCACGATCTCCCTTATTATTCAATTAGTGTGGTTTGCAGCTGGCACAACATATTTCATATTCAGAAATGGTGTGTGGCCAAATATTTGAAAGAATGGACAGAACTTTGAAAAGGAAATACTCCATTTCAAAACGCTTTCTCAAATGTATCATACATGAAAGGCACAAATATATGGCCTAATAAACAAGCCAGGAGAGACGAAGGAGGTTACTAACCTTTCTTTAAAATCAGAAGATATTCTCGACAAGTGCTAGATTTTCAATAAATGGGTCAGCAGTCAAATTCCAGTTTTTTATGGCAATAATAAAGCATATAATGAGTTCCATATTTCCAAGATAATGATCAGCAAGTTACAGATCGTTACATATTTGTAGAGTTGAGTCATCAATTACTAATTTACAAGCAAAGTTTGAGTATTCGGTGATCACAGGTGGCAGAGTAATTTTTAAAAGCAGAGGTTTCAAACCTCCAAAATAAGTACATGTCAAGCAGAAGGTGTCCGTCAAGGATTAATAGCAGATTTCATGGAGAGATCTTCTAATCTCCTTGCAATTCATTCGAAGATCTAATACCTTGCAGGTTTATTTGTTCCAAAAAATGAGGATTAGTTGTTGGATCCATATTGTATATATTTTATCATTTGTAATGCAAAAGGGGGTAGAGTTCCAACCGAGGGCTGAGGTAGGGGGTCAGTCTGATACAGAAATGTACCAGCATTTATGTTGGTTTTTATGTTAATTTTTGCAAAAGATGAATGTTTCTGAAATAAAGTATGATCTTTGAACCTGTTTTATTTCTAATCAATGAAGTATATGCTATCAGTATTTTGTTGACTCATGGTCTAAATTTCATGTTTCAATTCTTCTGATTAGTATACAACTATGCCGCCATCAAGAGATGATATTTGAGCTCTTATATTCATAGGTTTATGATCGCAGTCATCTTCTGTCCATGCTTTGAAACCCATGTACTCCCCGCTACCTGATCATTGAGTTGCTTGATCTCTGTTATATACTCATCTGCCACCAGAACATCATAAAATTTACTTAGTAGATGTCTGATATCTACCATCTAAGATATCTCTAAGCTTGACCCAAGCAGTCAGGTTCAACTTTAGGGATAACACTTTCCACGATGTGAAGGGTTTTTTGGAACCTTACTAGCTTAGATGATCTCCTTGCTCATCCGAATCGTCTCAACTTCCACATTGATCATCTGACGGCAGTATTCCTCAGGTGTCGACGGTTATAATATCCGTTTAAATCCTCATAAGTGCATTTTTTGTGTTGAGTCTAGTGCCTTTTAGGCTTCATCATTTCAAAGGATGGGATCTGCATCAATCCCCTCAAGGTGGAATCCATTTTTTCTCTACCACCACCTACAGATATTACGGAACTACAAATTTTGCAAGGGAAGGAAAACTACGTGAAGCATTTCGTGTAATTTTGTAGAGAAACAATAGGGATACATGCGGTTTCTTAAGAAGGACGTCCCATTCATTTGGGATGATTATGCTCAACAATCCTTCGACAACCTCAAACATGCCATCACTCATGCACCTGTCTTACAACCGCCGAATTATACCAAGGATTATATCATTTATCTTGTTTCTTCCACTTCCACTACCGCTATGGTTTTGGTACATGAAGAGAGTCACGCCCAGGAGCATGTGATATACTACCTTAATAAGGGTCTCATTGAATCTGAAACTTGGTATTCGCATGTAGAGAAGCTATCTCTCGCAGCATTCATTATTGTGCAAAAGTTCTGCCATTACATTCTCCTCCGCACTACCACCATCATCGCCGAATCTAACCCCATGTACCACATTCTCACATGCCAGGTACTAGGGGGAAAATATTCGTGTTGGATTGTGATTCTTCAGAAATTTGACCTCGAGTTTGAGAAGGACAAATCAAAGAAGTCTTTGGTTTTTGCAGAACTTATTTGCGATATTCCCCATACTGATAAGGAAACTGAGCCCATGGACTCTCTCCCCGATGATTCCTTGTTTCTCATCATTACTTTTGACCTGCGGTACGAAGATATCACATTGTATCTCCAGAAACAACACTTTGTGATCTAAAAATTGTCTAGGATCTTTATAACCAATATTTGCATGTGAATGTTTAAATGCTAAAATCCATTAAAGAGGCTTAAATGACAAAATTAAAGAACATAATTGAAGCAATAAAGCACATAAAGAGATATGCAAACCAAAAAAAGAAGACAAGAGCTGATAACAGATTTCACCCTTATTGGGCTAAGTCTCTGGGCCACTTCCAATGGGAAGGCCAATCTTATTAAGTCTTCAAAGGTTACAAATTGAGTGTTTTAGAAACATTTTTGAATTCTGACTATCAAATGCAGAAACAAACTGCACCACTGCGTCTGTCTAGAAATTCTGAGAAAAACGAGTATAAAATCGAATACCTTTGCGTGAGATCTCCTCTAGCACGTAATTCAAGACAACAATCCTGAAAATCAGACAAAATAGCACTTTGTGTATGAATTCCACCTCGAGATCCATGCCCATTAATGGCCTCTACACCTTGGGAATCGTGTCTGTACTTGTCTCGTAATCTTTGCAAAACTGCGTTGTGTGCAAAACCCAAACTTGGACTCTGGCTTGGTATTTCGAGGTTCATTTTATAATATCTTGGTGCCTGCAACTTAAAAATGATATCCGCCGCTTCTGAAGCAACGGTGGGGTAGTGCTCCAATGTTAAAGCAATGCGTTATCGGGGGAGAGGTCTTGGGGTCAAACCTACGAGCCTCTCCTCCTTCCACGTTGTTTTGGAATTTGGCGCTCACAATATTGAACATGTAATGAATTGATTATTATATGGTATAGTATGGCTATATTATGGTTTATGATGGCCATATATTATGGTCCACGTTTGTGATATGGTTTGTTACATTGATATAGTTTTGACTCCACGTTATACAATGGATATAGTTTTTCGCTTGATATAGTTTGGGTTCCACCGCTTTAAGGTTTATCTTATGGTTATACAATATGCCTCGGTGTTGGCATGGGGTCAAGGGCTATGCCCTTACCCCCTTTTTACAATATTGTTATATAACCCAACAATGGAACACAAGGTGGCCTTGTGAAGGTATTGGGTTCAATTCCCATGGCTCCAAAACCATAACTTCTTTAACCATATTTTTTGAACTTTTGAACCATTTTTAACCTTCAAATGCTAACAACTTCTTCATCTGGAGGTCATTTCGCACAAAACAAGTGTTGACGGAAAGCTGTCGATGAGATATTTACCATGGTAACTTTTGAACTGTTGTTTGAAGACTTTAAATCTGATCGACAATGAGATTATCCTCCTGGATCAAAGCTCCCCACTGAGAAGCTTTTGGACCACCAAAAGCATGGAATCATTCTGCAATCAAGTGAAGACATGTTCGTCTCACTTGTCCTGTATCACTTATCCATTCTTGGAACCTGTACATCTGACTCAACATGACAACAATCAACACTGCACAGACATTGTTAAGTACATTAACCCCTTTTTCAACAAAACCTTCATTCAATATTATAGGAACCAACCATATACTGTTGATCAGTAATAAGTTGAATATCATCATTGAACATGTGAAAGAGTTTGTACTTATATCATGCTTATGCTTTATCATAGGAACACTATCAACCATAATAGATGTATTGCGATGCAACCACACTTCCTTTTCATGCTTAGTATTATTTTATTCCTTAATTTGCATAGACATAAGTGCCAAATTCCGACTTGCATTAACGACCCTTTTCAATTGTTGTGTAGTTCCCAATGATTTGTCATTTTTATATGAATGTGAATGTACTATGTACTCAATTTCTTCCTTAAACAAATGATACTGATTATGTTCTCGATAGAATATTTCTTTTTTATCATATAAATACAAGCTTCCCAACACAATTCCACAAATATGTGGTGGAACCACATAAAATTTAACTTCATCTACAAACTTGGATGTAATTGCAAACTTGAGATCACATTTTCTTGTTACTTGTAATCTTTTATCTTTACATACCCAACCTAGTGGATAAGGTTTCTTGTGTGGTTTAGTTGTTAATCCCAATTGCTTAACTACTTCTTCTAAAATAAGATTATCCTGAGATCCATTATCTATGAGTGTGTCGATCTTAGTTTCTTTAGTGATTACCCTTATATGAAACAATGTATTCATTTTTATATCCTAATAATTGTCATGATATTTAGAAGTAGAAGCACATGAGGAGCCAATGTTAGAATCATTACCAACAATAGATTTACCTTTCACACCTACGATTGATATCTTTGTTTCATCCTCGGATTCTAATCCAAGTTCCTCAACAATAACCGTATCTTTTTGCTTCCATTTTCAATCCTTAAACCACTTTGGTTTCAATTCTGGATGTAGCTTCCAACAATGTTCTGCATCATGTCCATCTCTTTGACAATGAGAACAAGAAAGCTTTGTGTCTCCTTTCTTCACAGTAGAAGCATGTTTTCTTTTCCCTTTTTCCTTTCCTTCTTTTGGTTGACTGGATTCATCTGAAGAAACATCATGAACATTCTTCCCTTTGGATTCAATGTGTGTAGCTTGCACACATACCTCATCAAGGTTAGTAGGATTAAACATAAATATTGTATGATGCAAAAAATGATGTAATCCACCTATGTACTTGAGAATAATTTCTTGAGTGTAGAGAGGTATACCAATTATTAAAGCTCTCTTCCGAAATTATTGTGTGTGCTCTTGCACACTTTGACCCTTACCTTGCCTCAGATTCTTCCAATCCATCATTGCTTGCTGTATGTAACCCAATGGATAGAACTGATTTTTTAATGCTGACTTGAATTCATGCCAAGAGGATATAATATTTCCTTTTGAGGCCAAATCCTTTTGAGTTCTACTCTCCCACCATATGAGAGTGGTCCCTCCAATTCGGAGAGAAGATAACTAAATTTTCAAACTATCTTCATTAAACTTTTGAATCCTACAATAGACTTCAATCCGACGGATCCAATTATATAATGTTTCAACATTAAGTTCTACATTATAAACAGGTAACTCAAAATTAATATCAAGCTTTAATTGAGGCATATTGAGATCAATTTTCTGTTCAGGTGAAGAATCTAAAGAACCATTAAGAAAAGATGGTAATGATAAAGGAGATTTAGGAGGTTCCTCACCACTTTGTCCTTCTTTACCTTTTGCATGAGAAGAACCACCTTGTTCACCCTTCTTCCTATCTTGGTAAAGTTCTTCCACCATACTTTGCATCTTCATGAAAGCTTTAATAAAATCCCCTTCATAAAGAATTGAAGAAGTCCCATCATCTCCTTTTTCTAAATCCATTTTCCTTCTTCTTGATCCAATCTCAGGATCGATCTCTTCAAGCTCTCCTTAACCTCTCTGAATCCTAGATCTTGTTAACATAAACAAACTCACAATGCAATGGTTAAGCTGCTCTGACACCAAACTTGATCTGAAAATTATCCAGTGTATTTATAACCAATATTTGCATGTGAATGTTTAAATGCTAAAATCCATTAAAGAGGATTAAATGAAAAAATTAAAGAACATAACTGAAGCACATAAAGAGATATGCAAACCAAAAAATGAAGACAAGATCTGATAATGGAGTTCACCCTTCTTGGGATACGTCTCCAAGTCGCTTCCAAAGGGAAGGCCAATCTTATTAAGTCTTCAAAGGTTACAAATTGAGTGTTCTATAAACACTTCTGAATTCTGACTGTCAAACGTAGAAACAGACTACACCACTGCGTTCGTCTCGAAATTTTGAGAAAAACGAGTATAAAATCGAATACCTTTGCCTGAGATATCCTCTTGCATGCAATTCGAGACAACAATCCTGCAAATATGACAAAATAGCACTCTGTGTACAGATTCCGCCTCGAGATCCATGCCCATTAATGGCCTCTACTCCTTGGGAATCATGCTTGTACTTGTCTCGTAATCTGTGCAAAACTGCATTGTGTGCAAAACCCAAACTTGGAAGGCTGGCTTGGAATTTCGGGGTTCATTTTATAATATGTTGGCACCTACAACTTAAAAACAATATCCGCAGCTTCTGAAGCAATGGTGGGGCGGTGCCCCAATGGTAAAGCAATGCATTATCGGGGGAGAGGTTCTAGGGTCTAACCCGTGGGCCTCTCCTCCTTCCACGTTGTTTTGGCAGTTGGTGCTCACAATATTGAACATGTTATGAATTGGTTATTATATGGTATAGTATGCTTATATTATGGTTTATGATGGCCATATATTATGGTCCACATTTGTCATATGGTTTGTTACATTGATATAGTTTGGTGCTTGATATAGTTTGGGATCCACGTTATACAATGGATATAATTTGGCGCTTGATATAGTTTGGGTTCCAGTGCTTTGAGGTTTATCATATGGTTATACCATATGGTTTGTGAGGAACCTGCAACAATTAATTGAGAAAATGCACAATATATAAGATCACAAAATATTTTTATTGATTACAGGCCACTTCGAGGGGGAAACCTCCTTTGAGCAAGCTCAATACAAATAGCTTCATGGTACCTTCATTGGACTCAACACACACTTATATACTAAGTCTATTCCCAATACTATGGGTCAATACCATGGAACATATAATACTACGGGATGACTTACAAAGCATATGCGTCCAATACTATGGGTCAATACCATAGGCTAATACAAACTATGGATCAAAAAATACTACGGGACGACTTACAAAGCATATGTGTCCAACAATAATATACTAACAAAGTAAAGAGAAGGGTTGACTCGGGTTCTTAACATCCCCTCTCCCTTAGAAAAATCTTTTTCCTCAAAGATTTAGATGTGGAAATTGATGCAGAATCTGAAGGAGTGGTTCCCCTGTAGCATTTTCGAGGTGCATTCTGTGCCACTGAATTAATACCTCTGTGATAGATTAAGAGAGAAGCTGACACATTTTGAGTGTCAGGGAGCATTGATTGGAAGGCTGTAGACAAAGAAGAACCATTTCACCTGCTTGAAAAGTGCGCTCAGAACGGTGTTGATCGGAGTGTTGTTTCATTCGAATTCATTCCATGTGAATATTTTCCTGTAAAATGAGAAGAATTTGGTCACGGTTTCGAAGAACCGCGTCAATTTCCTAAACTGGGGAACTGCTGAGGGAGTATGGAAGAAGAACTGGAGATTCCTGTCCATAGATTGCTTCATATGGTGTCATTTTATATGTGGTATTGTATCACCGGAGCGCCTCAAGGAATTCCATAGAAATAGCTGTCCAAATCTATGGAGGGATGGGAAAGGATTCGAGCAGTCTCAGAAGGAGTGTCGTGTCACCCGTGTTGACCTGGGAAGTATCACAGTCAACCACCATCTGTTGAAGTTTGTTTATCAATCCCAGAAAAAAGAAGTTACACTATTCTCGGTCATACGTTTTGAGGAACCCAAAGTTCCTTGCCGACAGAGAAGCATGGAGTTAATAGAAGACATAGCCCTATTGAAAAGATTGTAACCAATTTGGAACAAGCATAGAAATAACTGAAAGCGAAACTGGGTCATCAAATGTGCGAGAAGGAGAATCCGCCATCAGATTGTCCTTACCCTTCTTGTAAGTGATCGCATAGGTATAACCCATGAGTTGGCTAACTCATTTCAGGTGTGTTGGGGAGGGGACCCATTGTTCCAGGAAATTTTTTAGACTTTGGTGATCAGTCTTGATGCAGAAATAATTCCCTAAGAGGTATGGCTTCCACTTCTGTACTGCATGCAAAACAACCATCATTTCCTTATCAAATGTAGATGCAGCTAAATTCTTTCCGGAAAGGTTTCTTGAAGGCGGAAATCCCACTGGTTCAGCAAAGACACCTTCATATCTATCCAAGGAAGTAGTGGAGACCATTGATGGGTGCATCTAAATGGAATGGAGCTGAACGATGACACCATGTGAATTATTCTTAAGGATCTTTTCCAGGCGATGTGAACTGATGATGCGAAGAGACCCTGGTTGTAAGCCCGTAAATGTGTGTTGTTTCCCATTGACTGAAAACTGCATCCAAAGTTCATCAAAATCCCATAAGATGGGGCCAAGTGTACGTAACCATTGAACTCCCAAAACCACATCACATCTGCCTAAGGACAAGGAAAACATGTTAGAGCGCAGGTTATAATCTTCCATAGAGAAATGCACATTGCAAAACTTCCCCGTGCAAGGTAAGGTGCCCCCATTGGCAATCGGGACTTCAAAGTTGGAGCAAGGATGGACAAAACAATCAGCCTGTTTGGCGATCCGAGGGTCAATGAAGTTATCAGTGCTACCAGAATCAATGAGTATTGTAAGAGGGATATTCTTGAAGTAACTACTCCTGACCCGCATTGTTTGTGGGGCGGTGACTCCGGCTAAAGCATGGAGAGATATCTTTGGGTGGTCGTCCGGAGATGGAGGGTCAATAGGAGGCTACTGAATGTTGACCTGATCATCTAGTGTATCTGGAGCTTCTGCACCAAGTTCAGAGGCAGGTGGAGAATCCACATCTAATAGATAGAGCTATTGCTCAACACATCTATGTCCTCGAGTGAATTTCTCATCACAATTATAACAAAGACCTTTTTCTCTACGTGCCTGCATCTTTGCTTCAGACAAATGCTTGATAGGAGTCGTGCGAGGAGCTGGCGTGATGGGAGGTCGTTGGGAAACCATATTTCTGAATGGAACAAAAGTGTATTTGGAGCATTGTTGGGATGTGATCTTGTCCTCTGCCAACTTATCCAACCCTAGGACTTCCATCATTGTTTTTGGACAGAACATTTTAACCTCTGAGTGGATTTCATCCTTAATACCACTGATAAAACAACTCCTATAGAATTCATCAGACAATCCTTCTGTGTGGTTGGCTAGTTTCTCAAAGTCTGTCTGATACTTTCTCATAGTGCCAAATTGGCGAAGTTTAGTGAGTGCTCCTGTGAAGTCATCAAAAGCACTAGGACCAAATCGTTGCAAAAGGAGTTGGCAAAAATCTATCCATTTTGGCTCGTCATGAGCCTTGATGTACTAACGGTAGCATTGAAGGGCTTCATGTTCCAAATGAAAGGATGCAAGTGGAACTTTTTTGACATCAAAAGTATTATGCAGACTGAAATATTGTTCTGCATGGTATATCCATCCATTCGGATCATTACCATTGAAGCAAGGAAAATCAAGCTTCAGTCCACAAAAAATTGCCGGAAGAAGAGAACCCAATTTCATGGCTAAATGCTAAAGATGGAGGCTAAGAAATTTCTCATCCAATTCTTGGAGTTTGGTTTGGAGGGCTGCAAGTTCTTCCACCATGATTTGTGCTCCCTCGCGGGTGACAACCATAACCAGGAGTTTTTTTTTTTGTGAATGGGTAGAAAAACACAAACAAATGTTTATTTAGTAAAAAGGGAAATTTGGATTTGGGAAAAAATCTGATGGATAATTGGGGTTTGACTAGGTTTTGGACATTGTCGAATGGACAAGGAAGCAGAAAATGAGGATTTCAGAAGCAAGGTGAAAGAATGGGAAAATTTTTCAGAGAGGGACAAAGAAACAAAAATAGGGAATGAACACGGTGGAAAAATTTGAAGGCGATTGGGTGAAAATTGAAGAATTTATGGCAAACCCTAAAAATAGACAAATGTGTGATTTCTGGTTTTGGGAAGTGGAATTTGGGATAGTGTTGTTCAGGATTTCTACTCTATAGTGAGGAGATGGACACTTCCAACTGGGCGGGGTTGACAGGTAAACACATTGATAATATTGCATTAGGTTACTGCAAAAGGAAGAGATCAGGATTGAGAGAAATACCTCTTTTCGATGGCTGGTCCTAGCTTTCGCTTGGTCTCTTGCTTGGTCTCCTATTTGCTCTTCTGCTTGAAGAACTTGCAATACAAAAGATACCTTCCTCAACGTATCTTGACCATATAACATATGATGAAACTATAAAGCAATGTAACATAAACTATAATCAAGAATTAATCCAAATAGACATGCAATCCAATAGATATCTGATTTGGGATAGGAAGAGTGTTTCGACCTTTTTTTTGTCAAAGAAACATGAATTCAGTACAATATACCTGACGTGTAGAGATGTTTCTGCAACCGGATCTTGGGCTCCTTCTCTTTAGTCTAACTTGGAACTTTCCTCCAGCGTAACAATGCTTAAAGTCTTTCTTCTAAGTACCTCTCTCATGGATCCTCCTTGTATTTAACGGACAAGGCAAGAAGTTTAGATCGAGAGGTGGTTGAATTGGGAGGTTGGGGAAGTTGCAGAACCAACTTCAACTAATCCCAATTCATCAAATTAATATATTTTTTATTTCTTCTTAAGATGTACGTGGGTTTCATACCACAAGAGTAGCGTAGAGGAAGCAACTTTTGGGCTTTACAACCGTAGCGTTTACAATTTTTTGGGAGATGTACACTAGTTGTCCTTGAGGAGAGTAGGGTATTTATCAAGGTGTACACTGGTCTACAGTGTAGAGAGGGGCGTACATGTGGCAAAATCAAAGAAAAATGCAATTTTTGCGGGTGAGGAGTGTATTTTTGGCAGCAAGTCATCCAAGGAAATCTAGCTCTTCAATCCTTTGTGTCCTTTTGTGTGATATAAAAAGAAAGGTGATCACGGGACGGAGAAGTGCAGATTTGACCTATAACAGATGCCCCCTAATGTGTGAGTTCAGAGGGAAACAGTGGCCGAAATACATTATAATTCCAAATTAGAGGAGGAGCAAAAAACCGCAGAACCAAGTCACAAAAAACACCTGAAACAATGATCAAGGTCAGCGAGCAATTACATCTTGACATCATATACATGTGTAACATGATCTCCGATAGATAACTAGGATATGTATATATAGAGCATGGCCACTAAAATACAAGCGTGGATCCATGTCAAAAGAGAGATCATTGCCATAACAACAAGCTGGATCTATGTCTCATGAAGAGCCAAAATGAGTGAGGCTCAGTCTTGCGTAGCTTGGGCGATAACATGAATATGGTGATGCTATCATAGGCCCAATGTCTTCATCCAAAAAAACCCAAGATACAAACCATATCCATTCGAATAAATGAGCTGAAGTCGAACATGGGGGGTATCGTTTGATTACCCGTCATTGATGTATACCGTTAACAAACGTGAGGGATTCCATCGATAATGATAATGGTGCCCAAGGTACATAGTACGATCCAACAAGTGTGAATAAGAGGACTTGAAGTAGAACACTTGAGGAACCTATCGAATGAGAGACATTGATGTATTCCCATTTATTTAACAGCGAGGGAAACTACCACTGATGACTATAATCCCCAAGGTACTAACCGAAACTCTAAACTTCGTTCCCAGAGCATAATGAGCTGAAGTCGATGGGAAGAAGTCTGTTGGAAGGGAGGCATTAATGCATCCTCCATCATCCAACACGAGGAAAACTCACAGGTATGAGCCAATGTGGAGTAGGATGAGTAACAAGATGAAACAAATTGACACCAGGATGGCCGACACATGAAGTCAAGGTAAACTGCAGAATGGCCGACACAGGCTGTATCCTTGAACAGTGAGCACGACACTAAGTGACTTAGGCAGTTTTCAACAAGAGGGGAAAAAGATATAAGTCTGTGATTTTGGAGATATAATAGACCCTCCATATGGTTGGAAGAATAACCAACCTGGGGAGTAAAAACTCGAAGATCAAGTTCACCCTAAGGCCAAAAACTAAAACCCAACTGACATGAAAGACTCAAGTAGTTACTGTGTTCAAGGACACGACTGACATAAGTACCTTTGAAAATGAAAGAGATGCGATACACCCTTCTTATCCCTTATTCTTTTTTATAAAAGAATATCCTTCTTATTGTTTTAATGAGTCCAAGAAGAAAAGAAAACTCAATAGGTCCAACCATGTAAAGAGTTTAACAAGCCCATCGGAGGAAGACTCAGGACCTTCTTCATTGTTTACAGATTTCCAAGAAGAGATAGAAGAATACTCTATAACACTGATCTCTGGATTTTAATATCGAGACGAGATCTATTCTTGCTTGCTGGTGTTTTCAATTTTAAGGAGTCTGAAAAACTTAAACAATAACTCCATACACCTACTCGCGGATTTTAATATCGAGCCCAAGTAGGTTAATGCTCACCAGTTTTTTCCTGTTTATAGAGTCTAAAAAACTTAAACAATCCTATATTCACCCGAGTAGGTGAATGCTCACTTAGTGTTTCATATTTAGAGAGCCTGGAAACCCTAAAGAGAGGCTCCAAAAGTCATTTTTCGTACAGATAGTCCCCTCCCCCGAAAAAGTATAAAACAATAAGAGGGGAACTCTTGTAGCCACCTATGACTAGAGTTTTCATTTTTCATAGTTAATTCGCAAAGGTCTAGAAAAGGGTTAAACTTATACCTAAGCGAATGGACCTTCAATTCCTTTAACGAGCTTGAAGAGGCCAAGTTTGCTCGGCAATCTTGTTTAGTTTTTCATAGTCAAAACAAGAGCTTAAAACGACTTAAAAGAGAGCGACTAGGATCATACGTTCATGACCTTCCAAAAATATAATCTCAATAATCGAGTTAGTAAGTGATGACAAAATTTCTCTATGACATAATAAATTATCAATACAATGTCTATACTGGTCCGTCAATAAAGAAACTAAGTCATACCGGTTCAATGCTTTGAGAATCTAGTGAAAATTTGAAATATCTAGGGTAGAAGTACTTCACCAAACTTGTAGGTATTAGTGATTAAATAGGACCCTTTAAGAGAAATCTGAAACTATATACTTTTGCAAAAAGTGGGTAAAGATTAAAGTCACTTTTATATAACTTGTTTCAAATTAGAATTTCAAATATCACAATTGAAAAACCTAGGGCAAGAATTGGAGCAAACCCTTGATCTTCTTCCACTCATTGCGATCAAACCGGAGTACCAATCCACCTTCCACTTCCACCAAGTAAGTTCATTCCTCCCAAACTTGCATTTTCATGTCTTTTTTGTCAATTTTTATGGTTAAAAATCCTGTTTTGGCAATGCTCACAATGTGTTCTGCATGTACGCTACTATGAATGAAGAAAAGCATCGTTCTAAACATGCCTGTCTAGTGTAAAGAGCAGTGTGCATCCCTGAAAGTGGCCAAAAAGTTGAAAAAAGGCTAAAAATTGACTGTTTCTTGGCAAGATGGTGTTGGTATGGAGAGAAAGAGAGCATGAGGACATGGATAGAGCAACATTGCAAGATCCAACAACCCTTCATACGCTCAGAAGATGTGGATTATTGAAATTCTATAGAATGGTCAACATGCAGGCACAAATCTGCTTGCTTGAAAGACTTGTCCAATACTGGGATGCAAATGCCATGGTGTTTGATATCAAAGGTGAGATACTGGAGCTCACCATAGATGACACATCACGGGTCTCTCTCGTAGAGGAGAGATGGTGAATCTAAAAGGGTCTTCTAGCAAAGTGGGTGCATTGTTAGTGCAAGAATATATCAATGCATACTATTTACCAGGAAGTGAGAAATGTGGTAATCAAGTTCTCATCTCTACTATTGTGAGCTTCCCTCTTCAAGTTATTCTGAGTGTTCTCAACTGAATGGGGGGAAGTGCTTCTCAACATATAGCCTCGAGGCATTATATGCACATAGGTGTTGAATGCTTGCAAGGGCATGTTTATGACTAGTGTTCTAGTCTTTTGGAGAACATGAAGCTTCAACTCTCGGGGTATAAGACCGGGAGAATGAAAAATTTTGGGTATGGGAACATACTTTGCACCTTCTTCATGAGCCAATGCTGGCCCGTTGGGGTGAGATCTTCCTCCACCAAGGTGGTGGCGAGAGCAACCTATGTTACCAAGAGGATGACTTCTGGGGTTGGTGGGAACGACAGGTGCCAGCTCTTGAGCATTTTCCATATGTTGGTATGGACTTCCAAGGTGATCCTGAGCTTATCCTTCCTCCAGGTGCAGCCTGGGGAGAGATAGGTATGTTTATGTTTTTGAAAAATTATTTAATTTTTTCAAATTTATGCATATATGATTTTTATGATGAGTTCAAAATACTAAAACAAAGTGTCAAATGTAGATGTTGGACCAGTGCGCCCTGAGGGACACCCATATACTTTTGTCAGACCAGTGGAAGTGGGTGCAGTTGATGCCACACTGGGGACCCTAGAGAGGAAGATGAGTCAGTTGACTCATGATATCCTTACATACCGCATTGAGTGGATGCCTGTTGATATGCAGGAGGATGTAGTAGGTGTGCCCCCAGCCTGGATTAGGTTGTTGCGGAAAGTAGCTAGGCTGGTCATATGTTACCGAGAGGCAGATGAGGCCCCACCTTCTCCATAGGATAAGGATATTCTATGTATATTTTTGAGGCCATCGAGCCCAATTTTGTAACTTATGGCATGACTTTGTGACAAACTTATGATCCAAACTCATATTACTTTTTTGATACAGTATCGGATATATATTCAGTATCGGTTATCTACATGTGTGTTATTATGTTTTACGCATGAATTATTATGTGTGTGAATGATACAAATGCCAATCTAAGACGTAGTTTGCAAATGAATCAGCTAATGCATTCAATTTTCTTGAAATATGTTGATATGTGATGTAATCAAACTGTCTCTCAAGTAACCTAACTCGCATGAACTAACGAAGCAAAGAAGGATTTCTAACCTGATAAACACCCAGTAACTAAAAAACAACTAACTGTGAGTCGAGCTGTACCTCCAAATGTGAAATGCCATGAAACAGAGCATCTCGGAGTAGCTCTATGACTGCACTGTATTCAGCCACATTATTCGTTGTGGGACCTAGACAAGCCCCTCTCGAAGACACCAACTGGCTAGTTGGTGAGTAAATAACCCAAGCAGCTGAGGCTAACTGACGGGTGTGGCGGCTAGCACCATCAGCAAACCCTATGTAGTGTTCAGTTGACATCTGAAACACCAAAAGTAAAAAATGCATAAGACTACAACAACTGTAAATAAAATTAACTTTATACAAATGTACAACTAAAAACACATGAAAAAGCATAGTAGCACTTCTTCAAATAGGTCCAATGCCTGGGATCTCATCATGAGATCGGGAAAAGATGTCACGGAAATCATTAAACAGATTGGTGTATAAAATGATCTCATCAAGATAATAGTCTGCTCCAATAAAGATGTTTTCGGTGACCCCAGGTTCAGTGGAAATATTGATCGGGATGGTTCTCGTTGTACTTGTCATATTCCTTTTGGCAAAAACAGCTTGTGAAGTGGAAGGGACAAAGGACCAATCAACATTCTCATTGGGTCTTGGAAAGAACTCACCTCTCTCAATCAAGTCTAGAACGGGAAGTAGATAGGACCTGGGATATAAATGTTCCCAAGGGTGCCTTAGGCCTATCATAGCTTCAAAAAATGTTTCATCAGAAGGAAAAACTATGTCTAAACTATCAGGAGAAAGAATAGAGTCCGTTGACTGTGCAGGAGAAGGGTCCATATCTGACTTGACAGAGACCAATGGAGTTGTGATATGTTCTATTACATGTTGTTGTGAATCCATATGGGTTATATCTGCAATAGATACAAGCACAGTTGGTTCTGATTCAATAGGGAGAGTCTGTGGATCTGTCGCTGAACAAACCATCGAGGTGTCAGAAGATGAACATTATTCAGAACCAACAAACAAAGTGGGATTAGGTAGGTCAAAAGTGCCTATTAAGTACCCATAGAGGCCTGCACCCAAGCTCTCATTGACTGGGTTGGACTGATAAATCAACGGAATGGATGAATCCGATGAAGTCTGGTTGTTCTTCCGGATGAATGAAAGTTGATCGAATGTGACAATCTTTCCTTCGTGGGGGAACATTATGACTCAGAAGACAGCTGATGGCACTACCTGCATGGCATATGTCCATCTCCTACCCAATAACAAGTTGTAATCGAGCGAAGCATCCAGATTTTTGACCTCTACTGATACTAGCTTGCCCGCCAATTCGACAGCAAACGATGGTAAGACTCTGTGTGGACGGAACGATCTTCCATCGAAGGCGGTGAGTATTGTTAGGTGAGTTATATGTCGTAATAATTACGTTGCAGTAAGTTGCCCAACTATTTATTTGTCAATCTGGGGTATGTAAACTGACGAAGCACGTGCACTGTTTGTGCAGGACTGAAGTAGATCTAATCTAACTTAATCTAATTTGCTGAAACCAAATTAATCTAGGAAAGCATGGAAACACTAACTAAGAAAGCATTGAAATTGCGTAAGAGAAATACAACATGTGAAGAGTTAACAACAACTACATAAGTGAGCTCACATCTATAAATCCATAATCAAATGGCAAACATGAAAGCATAACAATGGAAGCTTAAATCACATTAAAAATATCAAATCAAAGATTAATCTAACAAGTACAAAATCCAATCCAATCCAACTTCATTACAACCCTCTTACAAGCTTAATCTAACCTAATTCCAACTTAATGGAATGGAGAAGGAGCACTCTCCTTTATACATGAGAGTCCTTAAGAAAAAGATAAGAATACATTAATTACAGATCCATTATTCTCTCAACTACTCTCAACCACTTTCCTATTATTACAAGATATGGTGCCTTCAAATCCTCCACATATCTCTCATGAATCCTAGATAAGATATGCCAACCAAATCTTCCATGATCTTCTCCTTAAGAATAGGCTTGAATAATTATCTCCTTTGGAATGGTGTAAGAGATATTTGAGAAGTCTCTTTGATTTAATCATTCACATATTCCTACACATTACAAAGCTCACACATAATTGAGATATATATGAAAACATGTATATTTTCTAATATTTAATCATAAATTCACTTTTAATACTAAAATGAATAAAGTGGAAAATAATAATGTGAAACCCAAATGTATTTATGCAAATGATATGATGAAGGTTTAATAGGGCGATGAAATGTAAGGAATAGTGAAGGGAAATGTGGATGAAAATGACATTTCTGAGTCCTAACATCCTCCCCAACTGAAGGTGTTGCATGTCCTCATGCAACCATGCATGGATCTGCTGAAGAACCTTTGGCATCTAAACTTTGGCTTTGATTGATGATGTCTTTTTAATGATGAATGTTTCCAAGATATGTGGGAGACATGAGTAACAGCTGGCATTTTCCTATGGTTGGTTCTTGTGTAACAACCATGAATATAAGAATGTTGGTTCTTGTGTTAACAACATTCATTCATTTTTATTTTTTTTCTATAATAATATTTTTATTTTATTTTTTTTAATTTTTTTTTTTCGCTTGCTGTTATGATAATAATTGTAACCACACACTTCACTGGAAATCATAAGCTATCAATGTGCATAAGAGAGCATCACTGAGTATAAGAAAGTCGTTTCTCAATTTGGTATGAATCATGCCAATGTATATTAATGCATGAAGTAAAGTGCATCAGGGGATTGTTGGAAAAGAAATTTTTGGGAATGGTAAATGGGATGAAAATGGAATGATGATAAAGGAAAAATATGGTGATTATGACAATAGTTCCCCCTCCCCAACTGAATCGGTTGCATGCCCTCATGCAACATAGTGTAGGTCATGGAAGGGAAAACGAAATGAAGTGTGGTGAGGGAATTTTCCAAAATATTCAAGTCAGCATAGAAGGAATTTCATGATCAAAGCTTAGAAAACAACATACCTCCACTCACCCAAAATGTAGATGAACTATGCAATAGGAATGTAGTTGTTGCGGCCGCTAGAGCAGACAATCGTGACTAGTATTGTAGCTGCAACTACTGTAACGGCTGGCAGAAAGAATATGGGACCGCGACGGCTGGAAGATGGAAGGTGTCACTGCGGTAGGATCATAAAAATGTAGCTGTGAATGGCGTCGTTGCTGTAACGTGAAAGACGGCACTGTTGTAGGAACATGTGAAAGGTGACTGCTACTATAGTAGCACTACTGTAACAACAAGTGCTGGACCTGCTAAAACAACAACCGTCGGAACTGATGTAACTACTGGAACAACAACTGCTGTAACGACGACTGTTGTAACAGCAATGGCTGGAACTGCAGCGATGGTCACTGCTGAATCAGAGCATGTGAAGTGGAGAGATCTGAACTGGTGCTGATGAATCATGAAAATGTGGAACTGTCAGACTCTCATAGATGGATTCAAGCTGCTAGAACTGCTGAGGGAATCAGGAAAGAGTGTATAGTCTTCACCCGCTACAAACCCGATGGTACAATTCTAAGCATGCGAATGGATGTGTCGATGTCGAGCATGAAGAGAAATCACTGGATTACCGACCATTGATGAATGCTATTAACCAGTGCGAGGCAACTCACCATTGATGTCAATGAGTGCCAAGGTACCCGAGTACATCTTGCGAAGTGCGAATGGATGTGATGAGGTTGAGCCACTTGCAAGATCTGATGATCAAGGGACATTGATGTATTCCCATGATCGTCAGCGAGAGAACTTGCCATTAAGGCATGAAAGCCTCTAGGTACTCAAAATGGACTCTAGTCTATATCCCAGATAAGGTGCTGAAGTCGATGGGGCAAGACTGTTGAAAGGTGGGCCTTAAGGAATCCCACATCAGTCAACGCGAGTTTTTACAAAAAGATTGGTAGGACTATAGAAAAGATCTCAGTAGCAACAATGCTTATGGCAAGGGAATGTAATTATGGAGAGGGAGCGGAATGGTTTTATTGGCGAGGAAAAAGATGAACTGAAAAATGGGGTAAACTGTATGCAATTCAGAAAAATAGGCATGTGTGAAGTCATGACAGATAAGGAAATGGAATAGTGGAATCCAGCATGGATGACTAATGTTCTTTGAAGGAGAAATGTGGGTAAACAAATCATGACGCAATTGGTTTCTATGTGACTGCAAATGTCATGAGATGTGCGATGAGAAGCAGCTACTTCAGGCTATCAACAAATCATGTTTTCTCTGATTTTTTTTTTTTTTTTAAATCACTGCAGCATTAAAATTGATCATCTGTGAATCTGAAAAGAAACTTAGTACCAATCTTGCATGAAAACTGTCAGAGTTTCAAAAATATAACATGCAGAAATAAGTATTAATGCTGCAAATTAAAAATAAAAGACATTGTTACCTGTTGCCGTTGCACTTGCGCAGTTGTTTAATGCGCATCTATACAATACGCAGCTGTTCAATGCACAGCTGTTCAATGCGCATCTATACAATACGCAGTTGTTCAATGCGCAGCTGCTCAATGCGCAGCTATTCAATACGCAGCTATACAATGCACAGCTGTTCAACGCGCAGCTGTTCAACACGCAACTGTTCAATACACAGTTGTTCAATACGCAGCTGTTAAATGCGCAGCTGTTCAATACGCAGCTATTCAATATGCATCTATACAATGCGCAGCTGTTCAACGCGCAGCTGTTCAACACGGAGCTGTTCAATACACAGTTTTTCAATACGCAGTTGTTCAATGCGCAGCTGTTCAATGCGCAGTTGTTCAACACGCAGCTGTTCTATACGCAGCTATACAATGTGCAGCTGTTCAATACGCAGTTGTTCAATACGCAGTTGTTCAACGCGCAGCTATTCAATGCGCAGTTGTTCAATGCGCAGCTGTTCAATACGCAGTTGTTCAATGCGCAGCTGTTCAATGCACAGTTGTTCAACGTGCAGCTGTTCAACGCGCAGCTTGTTCAATCAAAGCATGTGTTTTTGAAAATTTTTGTAATTCTCGAAAATCATTTTGGCACAAAATGTGATTGTCTCCGAAACCTAAAAAATGTGAGTACTAATCCTGCTGCAAATTTAGAAAATCAAATTCAAATGAAATGAAATGCATTTTTACCTGGCGGTCGTGGCGAATCTAGTTTCTTCGTTGATTCCTGTTTGAAGTGGCTTGAGAAAAACAAATTAGCGTGAAGCGTAAATAACCATGCATTTGTATTGTTTTCAGGAATGATAGAAATTTTTAACATTTTTGACAGAAAAAGATAGGTCGTTATTGTCAAATTGCACCATGCAAAGTGAAGCAGTAAAAATAACTATCGAAATCATGAAAATCATAGCAAACCGTGCATTTCTTCTTCTTTTCCTCTTTGATAGTTTTATGATTTTTATTGTTTTTGTTCTTCACACAAAAAGAAATTTAAAAATGATGCAATATGTCAAAAATAATCAAAATCAAAGAACTGATCTGCAGATCTGCATGCCCTCATATCCTTAAAGCTTCCAACAACACTGCTTGTCTCAGCTTCATCAAATCTTCCCATGGGCATAAGTAACAGTTTGTTGATTCTCCTAGCAATTGTCTCATCCTTAATCCTGTCAGTTTTGTGCATGTGAGTAATCGCCAAGATCGTGGGAGATTGGTTCAGTCAACAAATATTTTGAGATCCTTCTTTCAACCTGTGGCCACATACCATTGTAAGAACAACACAAACGAAATACTGTTTCCGATCATAAAAAAAAAACACACAAAACCAAAATGCAGAATGATAAAAATGGTTCATTAATACTCGTCTCCTTCATTCAATGGGTGTTTTGTGTTGCTGCAGACTTGGAAGAGTACACCTCTTAGCCCCAATGGATTCATATATCAACGTGACGTTGCTTTGGCTGTTGAGTATTCAGAGCTCTTTCCTTGAAAATTTCATCGTGTGATTGTATCGTCGCGATAAAAAAACATTGTGTAATTCTCCATGTGTATCGGTCGACATGTATCAGCATGTATTATCCCCCTGAGTAACTAAGTAGAAGGCACTTGAAAGCTTGATTGAAGCATATCGCAAATGAGACAAAAATTTCTATGAATATAATCAACGACCAACGCGAGATTGAGATATATTTATTCATAGTTATATTAACTTAGTCAACACTGCGTGTTCCGTGCATTCCATTTAAAAAATGATTATAACTCAAGGAGGATTTTTCTCTTGCTCTACAACAGGTTCATAGTGTACGTCGTCAAGCTTCAGTGTGTAAACATGACACTTTATAAAGAAAACAGTCATATAATATTCAAGAAGGCACTTTGCATGTTCAGTATTAATAGATAGCCTGAAAGGCGTACTGTCAGAAGCTCCAGGCACAATGTTTCAAGGAGAAGATAGTTTGCATTCTTTGTATTAAAAAGATAGGCTGAAAGGCTTACTGTCAGGAGCTCCAGGCACAGCGTTTCAAGGAGAAGATACTTTGCATTCTTTGTATTAAAAAGATAGGCTGAAAGGCTTACCGTCAGGAGCTCCAGGAGCAGCTGGGCTACCGTCTGATTTGGAAGAGCCCATTATATTTCTGTATATGTGAAGCCAAATGTCCTTGGGGAAATCACACAGAAATAAACCGTATCTTGACACTAACACTTCGACCTTGCCAACACTGATAAAAGTGCCTTCGATACTATGTATCATTAGCAAAAGATTACGCTCCTCGATCTGCTCATGGAAAAGGTAATGTAAAAGCATGATTCTTCCATGGTATCGGCTATCTGCAGGTTAGCTTATTAGCTCATAAACCTATCACCAGGTTATTTCCACAGATTACGTTGATTGGCTGGATCATAGGAAGTGAAGGAATATGAAGAGGTCGTGCTCAGATTCCTAATTCCATGGTGATAAGATGAAAACAAGTCACAACGTGTATCGCAATATTTTATTTTGACATGGAGTGATAAGAAAAACCTTGATACACTTACTCACTATTGATTGGCAGATTAGAGAATAATCGTGACTAGTGCAGTCAATGGGTCTGGAACACTTCATCTAATAAATGTAAAGGAAAAGCAACGAAAGGAACGTGTGAAGCAGCCTGGTACTTTGAGTGCACTGTTACACCATGAAGAAGCTTCATAAACCCATGAAAACCTAGTTTCCGATCTGTGCTTCTGATCCAATCTTGCAGAACTGTATGTGCAGTAGGTGAAAGATTCATTTCCCAAGCTAGTTCCTCAACTGAAATAACTTTATTCCCTTCCTGTTCAAAGAATTCATATGCACTGCTTGCAATCTGCTCCCACCGGTCCAGGGCTTCCAGCTGATATATACTAATTGTAGCAGCACAGAACTCTTTAAAGATGTTCCATCGAATTGAGAATATCGAGAACCTTAGACTCCTTCATAGCCTCAGTTGAATTCCTCATTAAGGCCGATCTGAGGTTTTCAAGGGAAATCTTTTCGTCCTTGTTGGGTTCAAGAAGTTTAAACTGTGATCTGAGGTAAAATAATTCAATTTCTGTCAACAACTTTGACACTGCCTTCAGAGCTGCCCATTTCAATGGAGAAGCTCGAATATACGCTTTGACTAATCTGAAAATCAAAATATCCAATGGAATTGCATGTTGCCCCCGAAGCCACGGATGTGTAAGGGCCTGCGCGCAAGTCTTGTTAAGAAGTCTTTTCACAAAATCCTTTGCATCAGGAGACATCGACGGCCATGGTGCATCATCAAAATTAGGATCAGCTCTTAAAACTGCACAGAAAATTCCTGATTCGGTCCTTGCCCAAAAAGGTCGACTTCCACATAATAAAATGTATGTTATGACACCAACACTCCATACATCAGCTTCCATACTATATGATCGGTGAAGAACTTCTGGTGCAACATAATATGTGCTGCCTACTATATCATTTAGTCTCTCATCTGGTCTGATGAAATCAGAGAGTCCAAAATCAATAGCCGTCATAAGTGCATGTTCATCCTTAGTGGTGAAAATTCTCTGGCTTCAAATCACGGTGCACAATACCTTGAATGTGACAAAAGGCCACTATGCTCAAGATTTGTCTCACAATAACTTTTGCATCTTCTTCTGAATACTTGCCACCTCGTGACAAAATTATGTCTAGCAACTCACCACCTTCACACAGTTCCATTATTATGTAGACATTGTTGGCATCCTCGCAAGCATCATAGAATTTGACCAAGTTGTGATGCCCCGACAGTGCTCTTAAGATTTTGACCTCTCTCCTCACATTTTCAATAAAAGCAAGCATACGCGCAAACAGAAGAAGGGCCATCTTTCCTTTTCTTTTTCTCAGCATTCAATTGACGTTGTGTAGTCTCACGCTGTCCACCAAGGGTTTTCGCAAACAGTAACAAGTGATGTCATGAGCTGGATTCCAACCAATGTTGTAACCAGGCTGCAAATTGCTAAAATATGCAGAGTCGGGGCCCACAACCAATTGATTGATAAAACAATTTTTGCACGAGCATCAAAGAGTTTAATTACTCTCTTGCCTTATGAACATCCTCGTTCATCTTATCACTACTATCGTCCTTTTCATTAACGGATTTGATTGACTCTCTCAAGAAAAAGGAAATGAATGCAATATATGGAAAGACAAAGGGCAATGTGCAAAATTCTGGCCGACACCCAGGCTATAATATGGAATGGCAAAGATAGAGCTAGCACATCAGTATCGAGCGGAAATAACATGGTTGCCACGTTCAGGTTGGTTTCTGCGTTCTGGAATAATTTGGCAGATAGATTCCATTCCGACAACGAATAGATATGCAGACCTTTGTGAAAGGTAAAAGATCTTCCACTGATGATTGAAGTCAAAGAGGCAGTCTACGCCGCTCATTTTCACTCGCTGTTGATTGACAGAACCAAAGAATGGATACAGGACCTGTACTGCCACAATTTTCATATGGAAGCATTCTGCGCACGTAGCTCTTCTATAGTTGTAAGATCTTATGAAATGCTCGGATGACACCAAATCAATCGAGAAAGAGAACTACGCTGGGATGGGAGCTCAGGTGAGCAAGAGACTGGGCCAAAGTGCTCTTGTATTATATATAAAAAAATACGTTCCTCTTAATAACCCTCACCCTCCAAAGAAACTTGTGCAGGCTCGTAATGTCTGGTCAACTGTAGGGATAATAGCACTTCTACACACGAAACTGCTTGCCAATATTCGGCTGAAACTGGAGGTGGAAAGAAACCAAGATCGGCGCCAGAAAAATGTGAAGAAAACAGCGCTAACATAGTGGACTGCATTGTGTCAAATTGGTTTTGTCATTCGAGGAAAATGAGGAGCGCTGGCATATTTATTCAATAGATAGTAGGAAATAGATGTCGAGCTGGTGTTTCTGTTGTCTTTGTTTAAAGTGCCAGCTAATTGACCGCGGCAATTTTTTTAGGTAAGAGGATAAACATAGGAAAATAACGGTTTGTTGAATGCTTGCTATTTTTTTTATTTTATAGAAAGAAAGATGGAGCGAAATCAAGGCAAAGATCTCGGGAGATGAATCACAGAAGTTGGAATCAAACCAAACATAGTTGTCAAAAACACCAGAATGCTTACTGAGTTTTGGATCAAATCCTTGGAGAGATCATGCCCTCCTCTGGAGATCTAATTCTAGGTGCTTCCATCCTTACCGCTGAGTACGAGATGAACCGCTACTTTCAATTTTGTAAAACTAGCTTAGTGTAATCGGGTAGGGTCCAAGTGACAATGGCAGGGCGGCATATTGGATAAGCAATAGTTGAATGGATCAATCCATAACTTAATGATCTATTATTGTGCAGGTCAAGAATGGGACACAAAAACTATTATTATGACTGCATGTATTTTTTTTCTTTTTATGTTGCAGAAAAAGAATTCATTCTGCAAATGTACTAAAAAAAATTCGAGCAAAATTTGCAAAATTAAAGATGAATCAATTAGGCATATTGCACGAACTTATTCATTCCTGAAATCAGTCTATATCATCCTTATTTTCTGATCCTCGCGATCGCACGAAGCGCGGAGGAGAGCATACTTATTCAACACTAAAGAAAATATGAAAATGAAAGCAGAAATTGAAAATGGAATCCTACCTACTCTATGCTAATTAGGATTTAGAAATATGCTACGTGTAGTCAAACTTCCAATGGAACCATGCACGTAAAGGTAACAGCAACATGTTCAGTGGTAATTTTTCAAATGAAAGATGAAAATTTAGAAGAATGAATGAATCTTCTTCCTGTAACGGCAAACTAACCAAATAAAAAGAAAAACTAAATTGATCTAATTGCGTACTTACCTGGAACCATCTTTCGATATGGCTTTCGTAAGCGCATTTTCCCTCACTCAGATCATGCTGCAGCTCCTTATCATCTTCCTCAATCTTTTGTTCGAATGATTTTTTGTCATCAAATATGCAAGAGTCTTCAGATGCTGATTCCTCGTTCGTTTCTGAAAGAGTATTTAAACTTTCGGCTGCTGTCAGGATCTCCTCTTCCAGAGAAGAGGAGACTCCGATTTTTGCAAGGATGTGAGCGAGTTGTTCCAAGCTGACACTCATAGTTAAATCATATTGAAAAAGGGGTTCTTACCTCATCCAAATCAAAATCTGAAAACTGAAAATCACACTTGCTGAAAACAAAACACTCTTTTTAACACATGAAAACCTCTTCACAGTTGCAAAAATTGAAATTGCAAAAACATGCTTGCAGAAATTTGAAATTTACGCTAAATTGCAGAAATTGAAATTTACACTAAATTGCAGAAATTGAAATTTACTCTAAATTGCAGAAATTGAAATTTACGCTAATTTGCAGAAATTGAAACACACCCTTCATGCCCTTACCCATATGTCACCTCAGAGTTAGGAGCATGAATAATCACACTTGCATGAAAAAATAAATTAATACCCCAATCCCTTGTGCTTCCCCGACAACGGCGCCAAAATGTTAGGTGAGTTATATGTCGTAATAATTATGTTGCAGTAAGTTGCCCAACTATTTACTTGTCAATCCGGGGTACGTAAACTGACGAAGCACGTGCACTATTTGTGCAAGACTGAAGTAGATCTAATCTAACTTAATCTAATTTGCTGAAACCAAATTAATCTAGGAAAGCATGGAAACACTAACTAAGAAAGCATTGAAATTGCGTAAGAGAAATACAACATGTGAAGAGTTAACAACAACTACATAAGTGAGCTCACATCTATAAATCCATAATCAAATGGAAAACATGAAAGCATAACAATGGAAGCTTAAATCACATTAAGAATCTCAAATCAAAGATTAATCTAACAAGTACAAAATCCAATCCAATCCAACTTCATTACAACCCTCTTACAAGCTTAATCTAACCTAATTCCAACTTAATGGAATGGAGAAGGAGCACTCTCCTTTATACATGAGAGTCTTTAAGAAAAAGATAAGAATACATTAATTACAGATCCATTATTCTCTCAACTACTCTCAACCACTTTCCTATTATTACAAGATATGGTGCCTTCAAATCCTCCACATATCTCTCATGAATCCTAGATAATATATGCCAACCAAATATTCCATGATCTTCTCCTTAAGAATAGGATTGAATAATTATCTCCTTTGGAATGGTGTAAGAGATATTTGAGAAGTCTCTTTGATTTAATCATTCACATATTCCTACACATTACAAAGCTCACACATAATTGAGATATATATGAAAACATGTATATTTTCTAATATTTAATCATAAATTCACTTTTAATACTAAAATGAATAAAGTGGAAAATAATAATGTGAAACCCAAATGTATTTATGAAAATGATATGATGAAGGTTTAATAGGGCGATGAAATGTAAGGAATAATAAAGGGAAAGGTGGATGAAAATGACATTTCTGAGTCCTAACAAGTATCATGTTCGAGGGAGCTAACTCAGGTTCGCCCAAAGCTTTCCAGCAAGAGATAAACATTATGCACGTTGATGCGCCCTCATCTACAACAGATCATCGAATGGTCATAGAACCATGGAAAACTTCTATCTGGAGAGCAACATGATATGGAAACCAGTACTTGATATCTGTCATATCAAAGCGCGCAAGCATGGAAGATGAATCAACACTCCCAATCACTACGAGGAGTGCACTATGTTGCAATGGGAAACTTTGCAGTACCTCCAATGTAGACATGGCACAAGGTGTTTGGGCTAATCCCTCCACAACATTCTAGTTGGGGGTAGCCCGCGCGTTGGGGTTGTGCGCATCCCATTTGTAGACACCTTTCGGTATCTTTGTCAACGTCTCCACAAGTATGTGAAGAGGAGTAGAGGATTCAGGAGCATATTTCTGTTGTGGATCCAGGGTATAGTTCTTTGCTCTGGTTTGTAGTAGAGCATCTAAGTTAACCATGTTAATGAATGACTGATCAGCAGGGGTGGCATGAGTGGTGCCCCCAGCACTAGAGCTGCCAGAAGCTGAACTCTGTCCATGAGGAAAAGGATCTTTCAAGACAGTCGGTTTCTTCTCACGGATCATATTTTGGGCTTCTTCCATTAGAGGGAACTGGTGGGTAAGGTGATCCTCTTGACACAGTTTGCAAGGGAACCAAGCCTTCCTTTTCCCTTTTTTTCCCTCTTCGGCATTTTACTTGTTGTTGGGATTTTGTTGGTTTCCCTCCCCTTTCTTGCCCTTTCTTTTGGGCTGCCGAGAGCCCTTTTGGTTTGTCTGCACCTGCTGTATAAGGGGAGGATGCAACAAAAGTTTCTTCTGCAACATATTGTTTGACTGACAAAGCGTGAACCTGCTTTGTTAGAGCGTCAAACATTGTAGAGTCGACTGAACCCACAATGCTATCAGCATGTGGTCCAGGTTTAGGCTTACCTAGGTCTATATTAGACCTCGACGCATCAGAAATAATTTTGTACAATAGCCCAGACTGAGCATAGACTAAGTCGAGTTGCTAAGTTCTCAAAATGGCCTCCTCCTCAGAAGACACCCCTGAAGTGGAAACTTCCTTAGAAGCATAAGGAAGAAGAGACTTAAGGTACCATTCTAACAAGAATGTTGGGGGGATGTCGACCTTGATGAGCCTCTTTCGCCTTTGCCACTCCTGAATATGATTAGACAGATGAGTGGCCTTGTTTTTCCGCAAGGTCGACAAAAGGTCTGTACCGGCATCATACCGGACAGGAAGTTGAAAGTGGTTCAAAAATACAATGGCAAGATCTCGAAAGATGCCATAGGTAGCAGCGGGCAATTCGATATACCACTTGGTTGCGACACTAGTTAAGGTTCTTTGAAAGAGCCTCAACCTTGTGGAATCATCGTTCAGTGAGTTGGAGGAACACCAGAGGTGAAAGGTTGTGACATGGTCACCAGGGTCCTCACTAGCCTTGCCTTCAAACTTCGGAATGTCCAAGGGCAACTTGGTGGGAACGAGTGGCCATGCAGCATCATGACGCACGGGGTCGTTCGTAAGCTTTGAAAGACCTGACAAGTTTAAAGTTGCCAAAAAAGGTAAACGTGGTTGAGCTGATGGCATCTAGTAAACAGGAACCTGGTATTGGGAACCACCCATGGCCTGGTTCATGTACTGTTGGTTGGGGTTTCCCCCAGCCATCGATTGTGAAATGAAAGGATTGAAATTTTTCCATCCGAAGGTAAGTGGATTAAATCCTTGGGTAGCAGTCCATTGTGACTGGGGGTTAACCCCACCGAACTGTAGGTTTATGATGTTACCCCCCTCCTCCAACAAATAGAGAGAAGGGGATACTCCCTACAGGCATATTTGACAGATTGACATTATAACCTGCATAGGGGTTGAAACCCGGCGTGGTAGTAGTGGATGGTGCCGTCATTGTACCCATGGCGGGCATGGATGTAGAAGGGACTGATCCATCCACGGATGAAGAAGCAATGTTCTGAGTTACACCTTGTAACGGTTGAGTGGCAGAAGACTGAGTGAAACTTATTGCGGGTACCGTTGATAGAGGTACATTGTTGGGTCCAAAATTTTGGGTAGCAACTGAGGCAGATGTCGAGGCTAATGAGCTCGGCATGCCTAGGGTGCCAACATTGAAACTAAAGGATGGGGTCGAGGCCGAATCATTCTGTGACGAACTCGATTGGGCAGTGTTTGAGAAAGAAGGATTCAGAATCCTTGCTTCCATGGCAGTTGTGGGAGTATGTGGAACTCCCTACTTGTCTCCAGGGTTAACCATGGTATAACCCGGTGTAAAAAGATAAGCACTAAACTCAGGCTGTTGGAAACCAACAGGAAATAGAAGTGGATCGTTGGGTCCTGTAAGAGGAGTGTTAAAAGGAGTGTTAAACTTTGTGGCAGTTAGATCCTCAACCTTGACAGTGTCCAAGACTTGTTGATCCAGTGTTCTAGGCTGTGGTTCTCAAAGAACCTCTGTGTCGCCTGTAAGTTCAAAAGAATGACGGGAATCAATTCTTTTACATAACGGTGGCAGTGGAGGCTCCACTATGAGTGGGGGAAGGTTTTGCAACCTTTGAGACCGACGAAGATCTTGGTCCTCCACAACTAAAAATAAAATAAAAACTAAGTAAAAACCTAGTGGCCACTACAACTAAGGAGCAAACAACATACCACTAAAAAGTTCCTAAGTAATCAAACTAATCAAACAGATGGAAAATAATCTCGGAAGTAAGTCTGGGATGATTAGGGCCTAGGACAGAATAACATAGTACCGATGGTCAGTTACGTGGTGTCCTCCGGAGGTCCAGTGGGTGCAAGTGCTTGAATCACCAAACCGCTTCCCCGAGATTACTTCTAGAGGGTTACCTTCCACGTCTGTCCGAGGTGAAGTGGGAATAACCACCCACTCTACCTATGTAAGATCCTAAAGGTCTAATACTAAGGCTACCATCAATACGAAATAATCTCGGGGGACAGTCGTCATCCTAGTCGAAACGCATGGGCAGGGTAACAAATCCCGAAGTCCGAAGGGATATCCTCAACAATTCTAGTCTCCCACGGCCTCGTGCTTAGCTCTGGTTTAAGTAGAATTTCCCAGGACTATTTGATATAGATGGTTTTACCTAAATGAAATGTGTACTACAATTGTTGAGTAATGAAGCCAGTTCCGAGCAGTTTAAGGTGATTTAAGCTCGAAACTCTAGCCTAAGCTAGTTGATGTTGTGTATTCCAAAAAAGAAAATGTTGCTAATAAATTTTATTAATATTTTTTTTTAAGGGCTACTTGTTACTCAAGGGTTGTAGTGCGGTGTGTGGAATGGTTTGTTATGAAAGTAAAGTGCAAATGCTTTCAAATTCACAAAAAAAAAAAAAAAAATCTCTTTTCGTTTATAATTCTTTCAAAAACTTGAAACCTAAGCAATCCTAAAACAAAATATTTTTGTATTTTCTTTTTTGATATTTCAAAGAAAACTATGTTACCTCGAAATAATGCAAGATCTCACTACTAAGCAAATTGAACATTTTTTTGTTTTTTTCTGATAAATGTAAACGAAAGAGAACTTTGTAGAAAAGCAAGCAAGATCTAAATATAAAATGTGTGTAAGAAAAACATAAAAAATGGCTCAAAGCAAACGAATCAAGAGACTCGATGAAGACTTGACTTACCAAGTTTTTCCAAAAGAAAAACTCGAGGCTTGGAAACAAAGTGAAAGAAACGGGGAAAAGAGACACTTGTGACGGAAAGGAAGACCTAAATAGGTTGCTCCTAAGTATCAAAACCCTAAGAAAAACACTAAGCCAAGCAAAAAGTAAGCAAGCGAACCAAGAATGACTTTAACAACACACGGACTCAACAGAAAGACAACTAACAGGATTCAACTTACTTGAACTAAACTGATAAGATAATCAACAAGCATCTGAACCAAGCAACCTTTCGAAAGAAACCATAAGGACTCAATCTTGACAGTCAAACCCTAATCGGAAGGATGAGACAAAGAGAAAGCGTGCTATATGTAACACAAACCTACAAGGCCTCTCAGACAATCAAAAAGACTAAAAAATGGGCTAGAAGGAAAACAAAAATAAGTCTCCTAGAGTAGTGAAACACACGGTTACTCCCCAGCAGAGTCGCTAGTCTGTTGTTCGGGATTTCTACCCTATAGTGAGGAGATGGACACTACCAACTTGGAGGGGTTGACAGGTAAACACATTGACTATATTGCATTTGGTTACTGCAAAATAAAGAGATCGGGATTGAGAGAAATACCTCTTTTCAACGGCTGGTCCTAGCCTTCGGTTGGTCCCTCACTTGATCTCCTACTTGCTCTTCTGCTTGATCTCCTACATATAGCACGCTTTCTCTTTTCCTCATCCTTCCTATTAGGGTTTGACTGTCAAGATTGAGTCCTTAGGGTTTCTTTTGAAAGGTTGCTTGGTTCAGATGCTTGCTGATTATCTTATCAGTTCAGTTCAAGTAAGTTGAAGCCTCTTAGTTGTCTTTTTGTTAGGTCTGTGTGTTGTTAAAGTTATTCTTGGTTCGCTTGCTTACTTTTTTCTTGGCTTACTGTTTTTCTTAGCATTTTTATACTTAGGAGCAACCTGTTTAGTTCTTCCTTTCCATCACAAGTGTCTCTTTTCCCCGTTTCTTTTCATTTCGTTTCCAAGCGTCGATTTTTTCTTTTGAAAAAACTTGGTGAGTCAAGTCTTCATCGAGTCTCTTGATTCATTTTCTTTGAGCCATTTTTATGTTTGTCTTACACATGCTTTATATTTAGATCTTGATTGCTTTTGTACAAAGTTCTTTGTCTTTTACATTTATTAGAAAAAGACCAAAAATTGTTCAATTTGCTTAGTAGTAAGATCATGCATTATTTCGAGGTAGCATAGTTTGCTTTGAAATATTAAAAAAGAAAATACAAAAAGATTTTGTTTTAGGTTTGCTTATCTTTAGTTTTGGAAAACAATGAATGAGAAAGTTTAGTGAAATTTCTTTACTTTGATGTACTTTCCATTTTAGTCACAACCACGCCACACACTTCACTACAACCTTTGAGTAATAACAGCCATTTAAAAATAAATCCTAATAAAATTAATTAGCAACATTTTTTTTTTTTACGTATACACGACATCAACTAGCTTATGCTAGAGTTTTGAGCTTAAATCACCTTAAACTACTCGAAATTAGCTTCATTACTCAACAATCGTAGTACGGCTATCTTTTAGGTAATTCCATTTGTATCAAAATCTCTTGGGAAACTCTACTGAAACCAGAGCTAAGAACGAGGTCGTGTGAGACTAGAATTGCTAAGGATAACCCCTCACTTTCTTTTCGAGCATAAACCAGAGTTGTCTCGCGTACGGGGATCCTTTTGTATTTCAGGATTTGTTACCCTTCCCATGCGTTACGGCTATACTGACGAATGGCCCCCCAAGAATTTTCATACTTATGGTAGCCTTAGTATCTTGACCATCTAGGACTCTACACAGGTGACGACGGAAGGCTATTTTTGTTGCATCTAGGACAGGCGTGGGAGGAAACCCTCTACAGAAATTTGGGAAGGCAGTTTGGTGATTCAAACGCTTGCACCCAGAGGACCTGTATGTGGACCCTGGGTAACTGTTCTTCATCCTTCATCGGGTAGTTCTGGGCCCTAATCATCCCAGACTTCCCTCCGAAACGCATCTGTTTTCCTGGTTTGGATTACCTAGGACCTTTTTTAGTGGTGTACTCTTTGTGCCGCTTGTTTTTTGGCCTTCGATATTTTTGGCCCATGGAGTAGGAAACTATGGATAGAATCCCGGTGAGCACTGATCAAGGGACCCTTGTTCAAGGGGCTCCTTGTCCTTTTCCATTCGTTGGGAACATTGGTACTCCCTTAATGGCTACCTTGAATCTTCTAGGATTCACTATAGGGATACTGGTTTGGTTATTTTCCACTCTGAAAGCCTTGCATGTTGCTAATGCTTCTCAAGTAAGCACTTCATATCAATAGCATCAGAACCCCATGCCCGCTTCGCCAGTAGCATCTTCTCCTCCTCCTTCTACCTCATGTGGTGAAATTAGTAATACTAGTAACCAACAGTCTAAAAGGAATAGACGGAGGAAGAATATGAAGAAGATTCCAAAGCAAGGGGGCAGCCACCCAACCTCTGGAGGTCATGATGGGGGCACCCACCCAACCTCTGGAGGTCATGTTAGGGGAAAATTTTCAGTCACTAGAAATCATACTGAACCTCGCCACCCAGCCTCTGAAGGTCATGCTGGGGGCACCTACCCAACCTCTGGTGGTCATGTTGGGATAACTCGCTCAGTCACTGTAAGTCATACTGAACCCACCCACCCAGCCTCTGAAGGTCATGCTGGGGGCACCCACCCAGCCTCTGAAGGTCATGCTGAGAGTAAACTTTCATTCACTGCAAATCATACTAAAAGTATGTCTTCAACCACTGTTTCTCTTATTGAGGACACGTCATTGATCACTGCTGGTCATATTAATGACAAGTCACCAGTTACTGTGAGTCATACTGGAGACACTAAATCAGCCACTGCAATTCATGCTGAGAAAGTTGACATTGTTTACAAACCTAATAAATAGAAGCTTAAGTTCCCTTGTAAGTTTTGCGAGGGAGACCACCTGACCTATTTGTTCCCTGTACCTCAAAAAGTGCAAAGAGTGTGGTCCATAGTTCAAAAGTCTTCTGCTTCTGAGCAACCAGCCACTGCAAGTCACGCTGGGGTCACACTATCAGCCAATGCTAGTCATGCTGAGAGTACTATTGTTGTAAAGGAGTCTAAGCTTATAGGACGGAAGCCAAAGTTCCCTTGTAAACTTTGTAAGGGAGATCACCTTACTCACCTGTGCCCTGTTATTCCAAAGGTGCAGAGAGTGTGGTCCATGTCTGAAGGATCATCTACTCCTGAATTGTCTATTGATTCCCAATATCTGGATCAACCTTTGGTTGATGAAGTGGTTGAACCAATGCAATCTTTTGTCAACCCCACTCTTTCTTCGGAGAGTGAAGTGATCGAATTGATGCAATCTTAAACCAATCACATCAGTCCTTCGGAGATTGATGCACCTATCCCTGAAGTCTTCTGCATTACCAGTTCAGATGTCTCTGAAAATGGGGGCACTTCATCTATGCCAAGTGAACCCCTACCAAGCTCTGGGATCATTTCCTTTGATTGGAATAATCTAACTGGGCCTCACCTTCCTTCTTCTTCACCTTTCCAGATAAAGGTTGATATTGTCAACCATGTGGTTCAACGATGTATTGTAGATGAAGGAGCCTCTGTTAGTATCTTATCCCCTTATGCTTGGAGAGATTTAGGTTTTCCTAACCTTGTTACAGCTGTTAATTGTTCGTTGACCTTTGACAAAAAACCTAGTGAACCATTGGGATTCCTTCCTTAGGAACTTGTTACTTTGAGTGGAAAAACAGCCTTAGTTGATTTTATGGTTTTAAAGGACCCTATGGATTTTGATATGATCCTCGGGCGTGATTACGTATATGCTATGTAGGCTGTGATGTCTATGCTCTTTCGTTTGATGCATTTTCCTCACAATGAAAGCATTGTCACTATTGATCAGCTTACATTTGTTGATCCCTCTTATTACCCAACTATAGACCAAGTGTATCCCTCGCCAATAGGCACTACCATGTCACAATCAAATATTGTGGCATATTGTTCCTTGAGTCCAATTGCTACTGAGAAGAAGCCTCTGAATTCATGCTTACCTTCTCGGGACTGGGTCCCGGCAATTGACCAGATGATGACTCCATCTGAATGTTTAGACATGCGTTCTATTTGGGATGATATACTTCCATTTGATGAAGTTTTCCTACAGTCTATAATGTGGTTTGCCATTCATTTGGACATTTATCCACCGACGAGCATTCTTCCACCTTCATTTCAAGCTCATTAAAAATGGTAAGGAAGTTACGATCATTTCTTCCATCTTCACTTCGACCTCATTAAAAACAGTAAGGAAGTTACGAGCATTCTTCCACCTTCACTTCAAGCTCGTTAAAAACAGTGAGGATACGAGCATTCTTCCACCTTCACTTCAAGCTCGTTAAAAACAATAAGGAGGCTAAGAGCATTTCTTCCATCTTCACTTCGAGCTCATTAAAAACAATAAGGAAGTTATGAGCATTCTTCTTATCTCCTTTAAGATCATTAAAAACAGTAAGGAGGTCACGAGTTTACTTTTTCAAGCTCGTTAAACCTTTACGAAAAAAATTGTTATAGAGTTCTTTCACGCTCTTGTTAGACTCTTTAAATATGGCAAGATTGTCGAGTATAGTTGTCATTTCAGACTCATTAAAGGATTTGAAGCGATATCCGCTTAAGTATAAGTTTAACCATTTTCCAGACTTTTGCGGATTACTTACGAAAAAGAAATACTCTAGTCATACGTGGCTAGAAGAGTTATCCTCTCATTGTTTTATAATTTTTCGGGGGAGGGGACTAACTGTACGAAAAAGGACTTTTGGAGCCTCTCTTTAGGGTTTCCAGGCTCTCTAAACATGAAAACACCAAGTGAGAATTCACCTACTCGGGGTCGATGTGAAATCCATGAGAGGGTAAATAGAGGATTGTTTAAGTTTTTCAGACTCTATAAATAGGAAAACACCGGCGAGCATTAACCTACTTGGGCTCGATATTAAAATACACGAGTAAGTGTATGGATTTATTGTTTAAGTTTTTCAGACTCCTTAAAATTGAAAACACCGGTAAGCAAGAACATATCTCGGCTCGATATTAAAATCTAGAGATCGGTGTTATAGAGTATTCTTCTATCTCTTCTTCGAACTCTGTA
Source organism: Larix kaempferi (assembly GCA_027924585.1). NCBI lineage: Eukaryota > Viridiplantae > Streptophyta > Pinopsida > Pinales > Pinaceae > Larix > Larix kaempferi. The sequence goes on from BSBM01000205.1 coordinate 37,405,652, forward strand.
AACAATGAAGAAGGTCCCGAGTCTTCCTCCCATAAGCTCGTTAAACTCTTTACATGGTTGGACTTATTGAGTTTTTTTTTCTTTTTGGACTCATTAAAAAAACAAGAAGGATATTCTTTTATCAAAAAGAATAAGGGATAAGAAGGGTATATGTCAAGTCCCGTCCCATCAGACCGAGCCAGGGAGAGAACATGGCACTAAATCTGGGCATCTAGCCCCATATCTATTAAGTAAAACTCATTGATAATAAAAAACATATACATATGCATATAGTAATTAAATACAACGGAATTAAAATCATCTACATATCTAACATACATTCAAACATTTTTATAACAGACATTAAATAAATACATTGCAGAATTGAACACATGAGAGTACTTATCTTAAAACAAAGTAGTCCCGAGCAACCAGCTATGCAACTGCAACGTTCCACCCAACCATAGGCTAGTTGTGCTTATCAATCTCTTGATACAACTGCCACCCTCAAGCTGGGCATGATTTCCACTAGAAAAAGGGAACAAAGACTCACACATAGCCAAATATACACCAAAATCAGCCAAGCCAATCGACAGTTGGGTTTATCAGGCTGCTAGGCAATGGAAAGGAAGAATTGCTAAGCTAGTGAGCTCAACCATAGAGCTATGGATGCCCTCTACAAGATCTATCTAGCTTGGCACCCACAATACCTACACACCCCACTCAAGGAAGTATTCCCTTCACCAATACACAGTCCCTCAAGCCATACCTTCCATTCTAGTGTTGTCCAAGGTGTGCATAGAAGAGTAGCCAACCCTTTTGATCTTTCTGAGAGGTTACTCCCCTCACTAGGTTTATCAAGCCAATTCTTTCCACTACCACTCCAAATTTCTTGCTCACAAGTTCAAACCAAAACAGAGATGCACATAACAGCAAAACCACAGTTGTTGGGCATGAAAAAAAACGTTTTTACAGTGGGATGTCCAAAATGGGGTTTCCATTAGCTGCAAAAAGACGTTGGGCAACCAAAAACAAAATGGAAATTGGGGAATCAACCCTGGGAGAGAAAAATCATTTCCAGAAAACGTTTATGGGCATTCAAGGGACAAAAACGGCCTCCATAAACCTCAAAATCGTGGCTCCCTTCCTCCCAGCCATTGTGCAATACAAAAACGATTTCCCAGGCATGGAAAATGCAGGAAAATGGTGGAAAACGTGATGGGGAAAGGCCGGCTAGCTCAGACTGCGTGAGAGGGAAAAGGCCATGGGTGAAAGATGGCTTTGGGCACCATTTCATGGGTGTTTTATTGACCAAGAAGCAAAAATATGAATTCCCAGGTTGATGGCTTGCCCATGCATGAAATTGGCTGCCTTACCTCTTCATTCCCAAGGCATTAACTACCTCAACCATCTCTTGGAAGAATTAAATGATTGGGTGCATAAGTCAAAATGGGTAGTTGGTGGTTTATGGGTTTTTCTCATGAAATTTGGCTTAACACTATAGGCTCAAGGGTTTGAATAATTTTCCTTCCTATTCCTTGTGAAATCATGCCCCCATCTCTTTGTTGCATTGCATAGCTAGTTGTGGGTATTTCATTAAAATTTGTATTTACATGATGTATTAATTTACATTGTGCATGTCCAGCACAAGAACCATAGGCATCTATTTTCAATTGCCGATACATACAAAGCTAAATCGATGGCGGGGCCTTGGCCTTGAGCTCCTCTCCATGATTAAATAACGATATTTACATCATTTACAATTTTAATGCAATAGGGTCAAAATTGGGATATTACAGCATATCACATCTTTTTCAATTTCAAAGGCATTTCAGTCAGTTATGTCCTTGAACACAGCACCTACTTGAGTCTTTCATGTCAGTTGGGTTTTAGTTTTTTGGCCTTAGGGTGAACCTAATCTACGAGTTTGTAATCCCCCAGTTGGTTATTCTTCCAATCATATGGAGGGTCGGTTATGTCTCATACATCGCAGACTTATATCATTCTCCCCTTCATGTTGAAACTGCCTAAGTCACTTTGTGTCATGCTCATTGTTCAAGGATACAACCTGTGTCAGTCATTCTGCAGTTGACCTTGACTTCATGTGTCGTCCATCCTGGTGTCAGTTTGTTTCATCTTGTTACTCGTCCTACTCCACATCAGCTCATACCTGTGAGTGTTCCTCGTGTTGGATGATGGAGGATGCATTAATGCCTCCCTTCTAGCGAACTTCTTCCCATCTAATTTAGCTCATTATGCTCTGGGAACGAAGTTTAGAGTTTTGGTTAGTACCTTGGGGATTGGAGTTATCAGTGGCAGTTTCCCTCACTGTTGAATCATGGGAATACATCAATGTCACGTCCCCTCCCATCATACCAGTGCAATGGAGAGGATTGTAATGCTAAAACCGGGCATCTAGCCCCATGAGCTTTTAAGTAAGCATTCACATAATATAAAAGAACATATGGAAATGTATAATATAAGAAAAACACAATGGAAGTAATATCAACTACACATTCATCATACATTCAAGATATTCACCAAATAAATAATTGCAAGTTAACACAGGAGAATACTTATCTTATAACAAAGTAGTCCCAAGCAACTAGCTATGCAACTGCAACGTTCCACCCAACCATAGGCCAGTTGTGCTTATCAACCTCTTGATAAAACTGCCACCCCCGAGCTGGGCATGATTTCTACAAGGTGCCAGGGAACAGCAGACTCATACATAGCCAAGCATACACCAAAATGAGCCAAGCCAATCTACAATTGGGTTTATCAGGATGCTAGGAAATGGAAAGGAAGAATTGCTAAGCTAGTGAGCTCAAGCACAGAGCCAGGGGTATCCCTCCCAGATCTATTCATCTTGGCACTCACAATGCCTACACACCCAACACAGGAAAGTATTCTCTTCACTGCCACACAGTCCCTCAAGCCATACCTTCCTTTCTAGTGCTCTCAGGGTGTGCATAGAAAAGTAGCCAAAGCCCTCTTGATCTTCTTGAGAGGTTATTTCCCCTCCACTAGGTTTATCAAGCCACTCCAAATCTCTTGCTCACAGATTCAAACCAAAACAGGGATGCACATAACAGCAAAACCACAATTGCTGGGCATGGGGAAAAACGTTTCTTCAATGGGATGTCCAAAGAGGGGCGGTTTCTACCAATTCAGAAAAACATGGCAAAGCCCAAAAATGAAATGGCAATTGGGGAAACAACCCTAGAGAGCAGAAATCATTTTCAGAAAAACGTCCATGGGAATTTTGGGGCAAAAATGACCTCCATCACAGTCCCAAATCGTGGCCCTTCTCTCCCAGCTGCTGTATAATGCAAAAACAAGCTCCCAGGCATGGAAAAGGCAGGAAAAAGGGTGAAAAACGTGATGGGGAAAGACCCAGTAGTTCAAACTGCGTGAGAGAGGAAAGACTATGGGTTCAGAATGGCTTTGGGCAACATTTCGTGGGTCTTTTCTTGCCCAAGGAGACAAAATACGATTTTCCAGGTTGATGGCTTGCCCATACACGAAATTGGCTTCCATACCTCTTCATTCCCAAGGCATTAACTACCTCAACCAATTTATGGAAGAATTTAATGATTAGGTCCATAACCCAAAATGGGAAGTTGGTGGTTTATGGGTTTTCTCATTGACACATGGATTAACACCATTGGCTCAAGGGTTTGAATAATTTTCCTCCCTATTCCTTATAGAATCATGCCCCCATCTCTTTGTTGCATTGCATAGCTAGTTGTGGGTTTTTCATTAAAATTCGTATTTGCATGATGTCTTTATTTACATTGTGCCTATCTAGCACAAGAACCCTAGGATTCTATTTTAATTTTCGATACATAAAACGCTAAATCAATGGTGGGGCCTTGGCCTTGAGCTCCTCACCATGATTAAATAACAATATTTACATCATTTACTATTTAATGAAAAAGGGGGTCAAAATGGGGACGTGACATTCCCCTCCCCTTACATTAGCACTGTCCTCAGTGCTCATCAAAATTGAACAAAAATGGATATGCCACTCTCATGGCATCCTCCAGCTCCCATGTAGCCTCATCGGGACCGTAGTGCTTCCATTGCACCTTTACCTGTCCGGTGGCTCAGTTCCGGAGCAATGTTACCTTCTTGTCTAGGATGCACAATGGATCGGTTTGGAATTCTCCCTCGGGTTCCACCTGGATCACATCCCAATTAATCACATGGTTAGGATCATGTACATATTTCTTAAGCAAAGAGACATGAAAAACATTATAAGCTTTAGTGCTAGCAGGAAATGCAAGTCTATATGCAACTGGCCATATTCTTTCAAACACTTCAAATGGCCCACAATATCTAGGTGATAGCTTGGCACAACTCCCAAGGTTCAAGGAACCCTTCCTTGGCCTCACTCTAAGATACACATGATCCCCAACACTGAATTCCCTATGGATCCTATTTTATCTGCATAGCTTTTGTGTCTATCCTGGGCTGCTTTTAAATTTTGCCAGATCTTTGCAACCTCATGCTCGATTTCCTTAAGCAATTCTGGCCCAAGTACAATTCTGTTCACTGGATTGTCCCAAGTCACTGGTGTCCTACACCTTCTGTCGTACAAAGCCTCATATGGACTCATTCCCAATGATTCTTGCTTCCCATTATTATATGCAAACTCTACCAGGTGTAGATAATCCTCCCACTTGGATGGCTTGTCCATTACATACATGCGAAGCATGTCTTCAAGCACCTTATTTACTCTTTCTGTTTTCCCGTATGTTTGAGGATGGTACGCGGTGCTAAATTTCAACTGTGTACCCAAATCTACAAAGAGACTTTTCCAAAACTTGGAAGTGAACTTGGTATCCCTGTCAGAAATTATTTCCTTAGGCAACCCATGTAATCTGAAAATTTCCTTCATGATAATATTTGCGATGGCATCGGCTTTATGTGTGGACTTAACCAGTATGAAATGTGTTTCCTTTGTTAACTTGTCCACCACAACCATGATGGAATCATGTTGTCTCTTAGTCATTTGCAATCCTGTAATAAAATCCATGGAAATTATTTCCCATTTCCATTCTGGAATCGGCACTGGGTGCAATAAACCTGCGGGGTGTCGGTGTTCAACCTTCACCTGCTAACATTTCATACACTTAGAAATGTATTCAACGACATCCTTCTTCATCCCTGGCCAGAAATAATATTTTCTTGCTATAGTGATTGTTTTCTGATATCCTAGGTGACCAGAGTATGGAGCTTTATGGATTTCATCCATAACAATCCTCCTCAAATCTGCCGCATTTGGAATATAGACTCTATTCTTATAAGTAAGAAGTCCATCTTCCTCCAAATGATAACCCTCATACTTCTTGCCAAGGTCTTGCTGCTGCAATTTGTCCTTTATCTGTTCGTACACTTCATCCTCAACCATATGGTTAACAATCTGCTGCCTCAAATCTGGTTGGCAAGTACTAAGTGCTGCCACATACATTTCATGTACCTTCCTGCTGAGTGCATCAGCCACCTTGTTTTCTTTCCCTTTTATGTGTTTGATTTCGAAATCAAATTCACACAAAAATTCCAACCATCTAGCTTGCCTAGCATTTAAAGTTGGTTGATCAAACAAGTATTTCAGACCACAATGGTCTATCCTTAACTCAAATTTTCTTCCCATTAAGTAATGCCTCCACATCTTTAAAGCATGTACTATGGCTGCAAGTTCTATATCATGAGTAGCATGGTTCTTCTCATGCTCCTTCAACTTTCTTGACTCATAGCATATCACATAGTTGTCTTGCATAAGAACTCCTCCAAGTTCTCGATGGCATGCATCGGTACACACCACAAAGTCTTTTTCTGGGTCTGCAATTTTCAAAATTGGTGCACTTGTAAGAAGATTCTTCAACCGTTGAAAAATTTCCTCACATCTTGGTGACCATTCAAATTTTATCCCCTTCTTTTGCAAAGAAGTGATCGGGTTTGCAACCTTGGAGAATCCTTTGATAAACCTCATGTAGTAACCAGCAAGGCCCATGAAAGATCTCACATCAGTCACATTCCTTGGAGTTGGCCAATTCATAATGGCTTCAATCTTCTCATGGTCTACAGATATTCCTTCATCGGAAATGATGTGACCCAAATAATTAATTCTAGCTTTATAAAAGTCACATTTGCTCCACTTTGCATACAGCTTATGCTCCCTTAGTAATTTCATTGTCATTCTCAAATGTTCTTCATGCTCTTCTTCATTCTTAGAATAGATGAGAATATCATCTAGGAATACAAGAACAAACTTGTCCAAATACTTGCTAAAAACATTATTCATGAGACACATGATTGTAGTTGGTGCATTTGTGAGACCGAATGGTACCACTACAAACTCATAGTGTCCATACCTCGTTATAAAGGTTGTCTTATGAATATCTTCTTCTTTGATTCTTACCTGATGGTAACCAGACCTCAAGTCAATCTTTGAAAATACCTTTGCTCCTCTCATTTGGTCAAAAAGGTCATCAATTCGGGGCAATGGGTATTTGTTCTTCACGGTGACTTTGTTCAACTGCCTGTAGTCAATACATAACCTGAGTGTTCCATCTTTCTTTTTCACAAATAGAACAGGTGCTCCCCACGAGGACACAATTGGCCTAATATATATTTCTTTTCCAGCAACTCTTGTAATTGTATTTTCAATTCTAGCAATTCGAGTGTACTCATCCTGTAGGGTGTCTTAGACACTAGTGCAGCTCCTAGCACAAGTTCAATTGTAAAGTCAATGTCTCTCTTTGGAGGGAGTCCTGGAATCTCATCAGAAAAAACATCCCTGAATTCTTGCAATACATGATAGTCCTCCAATTTAAGAGTTTCATTCTCTGCTACCTCTAAAATGTGGGCTGCATACAATTGGCATCCCCTCCTATAGAACTTCTTTAGCTGCATGGTTGTAACCTGTCTAACAGAAGTCACCTTGGGAATGCCTTTTACAACCCTCGGGTTTCCTTCTTCGTCCATGCATTCAAATGTCTTATTGTAGCAGTCAAGTTTAACCCTGTGTGCTTCTAACCAATCCATTCCAATGAGAATATCATAGGAACCAAGTGGCAAAATATTCAGATCTGCATAAGTGAATAGCCCATCCATCTCTAATGGACATTTCTCTACTATTTCACTAACTTTTCTCTTGGTTCCAGTGGCTAGTTGAACTAACCATGATTTACTATGTTTTAATTTCTTAAAAGCACAAATCTCAACAATTCTAGGAGTGACATAACTGTGAGTAGATCCAGGATCAATCAAAATAGAAACAGATTGCTTAGGAATCTTACCTTCAACTTCAACCATAGTTGACTGATGATCTTCTTGGTGGTCTTCTACTGCTGCATAGATTCTAGGGATTGTCCTTACCACTTGACCCACAGTTTCAGCTCCCTGGATGTTGTGGACTTGATTTGGATTCCCATTCCGATGTGGATAGTTCCTAAGCATGTGCTCCCCTCCACAACCCCAACATTGAAGTGGTTCTCTTGGTTCCTTGGTATCTCTTGGCTTGTCTCCCATCATCCTAGTTGGCTTAGTCACAACCTGTGATGGTTTCCTTTGCTGATTCCGGAATTGAGGAGGCTTGAACCCCTTCTTCCTTTGATCAAACTTTTCATTTTTCTTATCCTTCCATGCCTTATGGAATTCTGGTTTGCTTCTATTTTGATCAAAGCAATACTTGGCCTTTCTTATGGCCTCCTCTAGAGTTCGAGGTTCATCAAACTCAATTCTATATTTATATGACTGGGGCAGTCCACTCAGGAAAGCTGAATTTTCACCTTATCATCTCGAATATACCTGACATACCTCAGCAGCTCCAAGAACTTGTTTGCATATTCTTCCATGGTCAGTTGTCCCAATCTCAGCTCATGGAACTCTTTGATCTTGTCATCATAGTACCTGTCAGAGAGGTACTTCTGCTTGAAGTATTTCTTGAACTGCTTCCACACAATCTTCCTTTCGTTGATCTTCTTCACTTTCCTGGTGTGTTCCCACCATATAGATTCTCGTCCATTCAAGTTGAAGATGGCAACCCTTGCCTTCATATTCCCAGAGTAGTCTTGGACTTGGAAATATTTTCTCATCCCAAGAAGCCAAGCTTCAGCTTCTTGATTAGATTTTACCTCTCCGTCAAATGTTGGAGGTTTCGCCTTCTTAAATTCCCCATGTGAATTGTTCTTGTAGTGCTTCTTCCTCTTACTCCTGCGAGATGAAGAGCTTGAACCCTCAATGGATTCTTCAGAGTCAGATGATTCATTAGAAGAGTTTTTTGGAGTATATGTTCTATCTGTAGAAACTCTTCTTGGGCTACTGGCCCTCTTGTGGGAATTCCTCCTAGAACTACTCCCACCCCTTTCTAGATTTGATGTCTGATGCCCAGAGTTTATTTGCCTTTGGATGTCTGTAAAACTCTGTAGCATGGCTGCATTCAACTAATTTTGTTCTTCCTGAGCTTTAATCATCCTTTCATTATCTTCTCTGTAGCTTTGCAACTCCACCCTTAGGCTTCTCGTGGTGGCTGCAATACCTGGAGGAGTCTCTTGATTTCTTCTCCCATTAGATTTTGTTTCAGCATTTTCAACATGTATGTTCTCCCCCATGGCATCTGTCTCAGGCTCATAGGGATCTTGTGCATCATCCACGATGTTGATTTTTTTGGCCCAACCAAGATCCAAAACTTTCCAACTGTACTATCTAGAGTGCTGCCCTGATGTAACTGTGATTCTGCAAAATGTGTTCATCAACACAATTGTTAGCTGCATTATATTCTCAGAAATTCATAAATTACTTGCATGCACGTGGGAAAATATTATATTGACAATTTGTCAAATCATAGAATTTTCTCACAATCAATGACATATGAGGGGGACCTAGCGCATAAGTTCCATGGCAATTTTTCCATTTTCGGCACCTGAAAATCTACATGAAAACTGGTTGAAATTCCTTGTTTTGGAGCAATTCTGCAAGTTCTTCCGACCTGTTTCGGGCCAACTTGTGGAGTTCTTCCGCAGTTTTGGAAGGGAATTCCCTCCGCAGTTTAGGAAGAGAATTCCTTCCGTAGTTTCGGGGCGATTTTCCGAATGCTTCCACAATTGCGGGGCGGTTTTCCGAATTCTTCTACAATTGCGGGGCGGTTTTCCGAATTATTCTGCAATTGCGGGGCGATTTGCCGAAGGCTTCCGCAATTGCGAGGCGGTTTGCCGAAGGCTTCCGCAATTGCGTGGTGGTTTGCAGAACTCTTCCGCAATTTCAGAACGATTCACGGAACTCTTCCGCAATTTTGGAACGATTTGCAGAACTCTTTCGCAATTTCGGAACGATTCGTGGAACTCTTCCACAATTGCAGGACGATTCACGGAACTCTTCCAAAATTTTGGAACGATTCACGGAACTCTTCCGCAATTTCGGAACGATTCGCGGAACTCTTCCACAATTACGGGACGATTCGCGAAACTCTTCCGCAATTTCAGAACGATTCGCAGAACTCTTCTGCAATTGTGGGACAATTCGCGGAATCCTTCCGCAGTTTCGGGCCAACTTTTCGAACTCTTTCGTGTTACGGAACAACTTGCGGAATCCTTCCGCGGTTTCGGGCCAACTTGCTGAACTCTTTCGCGTTGCGGAACAACTCGCAGAATCCTTCTACAGTTTCGGGCCAACTTTCCGAATTCTTCCACGTTATGGAACAACTCGCGGAATCCTTCCGCAGTTTCGGGCCAACTTGCCGAACTCTTCCGCGTTGCGGAACGAGTCACGGAATCCTTCCGCAGTTTCGGGCCAACTTGTCGAATTCTTCCTGAAACAGACTTAAACAAAAAATTTCAAAAACACTTAAAACAATTTCGGATTCTTCTTTCCTTCTTCCTGTGATGACTGTTGCTCAGCAGGAGGTAACCTTACCTCTGCAAACTATCCAACTTAGCCAGTTTAGGCCCGATGTTGAGACCTGTGGTGATCAGGAAGGGACCTTCCCATGTGACTGTAATTGGATTTGGCCCATAGAGGTCCAATACTGCAATCAGCAGCTCTGATACCATTATGTCACGTCTCCTCCCATCATACCAGTGCAATGGAGAGGATCGTGATGCTAAAACCGAGCATCTAGCCCCATGAGCTTATTAAAATAGCATTCACATAATATAAAAGAACATATGGAAATGTATAATATAAGAAAAACACAGTGGAAGTAATATCAACTACACATTCATCATACATTCAAGATATTCACCAAATAAATAATTGCAAGTTAACACAGGAGAATACTTATCTTATAACAAAGTAGTCCCAAGCAACTGGCTATGCAACTGCAACGTTCCACCCAACCATAGGCTAGCTGTGCTTATCAACCTCTTGATAAAACTGCCACCCCCGAGCTGGGAATGATTTCTACAAGGGACCAGGGAATAGCAGACACACACATAGCCAAGCATACAACAAAATGAGCCAAGCCAATCTACAATTGGGTTTATCAGGATGCTAGGAAATGAAAAGGAAGAATTGCTAAGCTAGTGAGCTCAAGCACAGAGCTAGGGGTATCCCTCCCAGATCTATTCAGCTTGGCACTCACAATGCCTACACACCCAACACAGGAAATTATTCTCTTCACTGCCACACAGTCCCTCAAGCCATACCTTCCTTTCAAGTGCTCTCAGTGTGTGCATAGAAAAGTATCCAAACCCCTCTTGATCTTCTTGAGAGGTTATTTCCCCTCCACTAGGTTTATCAATCCAATTCTATCCACTACCACTCCAAATCTCTTGCTCACAGATTCAAACCAAAATAGGGATGCACATAACAGAAAAACCACAATTGTTGGGCATGGGGAAAAACGTTTCTTCAGTGGGATGTCCAAAGAGGGGGGGTTTCTACCAATTCAGAAAAATGTGGGAAAGCCCAAAAACGAAATGGCAATTGGGGAAACAACCCTGGAGAGCAGAAATCATTTTCAGAAAAACGTCCATGGGAATTTTGGGGCAAAAATGACCTCCATCACAGTCCCAAATCGTGGCCCTTCTCTCCCAGTTGCTGTATAATGCAAAAACGAGCTCCCATGCATGGAAAATGCAGGAAAAAGGGTGAAAAATGTGATGGGGAAAGACCCAGTAGTTCAGACTGCGTGAGAGAGAAAAGACTATGGGTTCAGAATGGCTTTGGGAACCATTTCGTGGGTGTTTTCTTTCCCAAGGAGACAAAATATGATTTCCCGGGTTGATGGCTTGCCCATACACGAAATTGGCTGCCATACCTCTTTATTCCCAAGGCATTAACTACCTCAACCAATTTCTGGAAGAATTTAATGAGTGGGTCCATAACCCAAAATGGGTAGTTGGTGGTTTATGGGTTTTCTCATTGACACATGGATTAACACCATTGGCTAAAGGGTTTGAATAATTTCTCTCCCTATTCCTTGTAGAATCATGCCCCCATCTCTTTGTTGCATTACATAGCTAGTTGTGGGTTTTTCATTAAAATTCGTATTTACATGATGTCTTAATTTACATTGTGCCTATCTAGCACAAGAACCATAGGAATCTATTTTTAATTGCCGATACATAAAACGTTAAATCAATGGTGGGGCCTTGGCCTTGAGCTCCTCACCATGATTAAATAACAATATTTACATCATTTACAATTTAATGAAAAAGGGGGTCAAAATGGGGACGTGACAATCAATGTCTCTTATTCGATAGGTTTCTCAAGTGTTCGACTTCAAGTCATCTTATTCACACTTGTTGGATCGCAATAGGTACCTTGGGACCCATTATCATTATCGATGGAATCCCTCGCGTTTGTTAACGGTATACATCAATGACCAGTAATCAAACGATACCCCCCATGTTCGACTTTCAGCTCATTTATTCACATGTATAGGGTCTGTACCTTAGGTTGTTTGGATGAAGACCTTGGGACTCTGATAGAATCACCATATTTATGTTATCGCCCAAGCTGCGCAAGACTGAGCCTCACTCATTTTGGCTCTTCATGAGACATAGATCCAGTTTGTTGTTATGGCTATGATCTCTCATTTTGGCATGGATCCATGCTTGTATTTCAGTGGCCATGCTATATATATATCTCCTAGTTATGCATCGGAGATCATGTTGTATCATGCTACACATCTATATGATGTCAAGTTGTAATTGCTCGTTGACCTTTATTGTTGTTTCAGATGTTTTTTGTGACTTGGTTCTGCGGTTTTTTGCTCCTCCTTTGACTTGGAATTATAATGTATTTCAGCCATCGTTTCCCTCTGACCTCACACATTAGGGGGCAACTGTTATATGTCAAATCTCCACTTCTCCATCTGTGATCACATTTCTCTGTTGATCACACAAAAGGACATTATGGATGGAAGAGCTAGGTTGACTTAGATGACTTGCTGCTAGAAGTGCACTCTTCAACTGAGAATCTTACAGTTTCTCTTGATTTCATGACATGTACGCTACTCTTTGTATAGAAAACCAGTGTATTTCTTAACATGTACGCTACTCTTTGTATAGAAAACCCGCGTACACCTTGGAAAAATAATCTACTTTGCTCAAGGACAACCCGCGTACATCTCCCAAAATGTTGTAAATGCAGGTTGTAAGGCACAGAAGTTGCTTCTTGTACGCCACTCTTGTTGTATGAAACCCGCGTACATATTAAGATGAAATCAAAAATATATTAATTTGACGAATTGGGATTAGTTGAAGTTGGTTCTCCAACTTCCCCAACCTCCCAATTCAACCACCTATCGATCTAAACTGCCTACCTTGTCCCATAAATACAAGGAGGATCCATGAGAGGGGTTAGATAGGAAGTGTGAAAACTTGGAGAGAATGCTTTGAGTACTGTTACGCTGGAGGAATTCCCAAGTTAGAGTGAAGAGCAGGAGCCCAGGATCCGGTTGCAGAAACATCTCTGCACTTCAGGTATATTGTACTGATTTCATGTTTCTTTAGCAATAAAAAGGTCGAAACAACCTTCCTACCCCAAATCAGATATCTATTGGATTGTATGTCTATTTGGCTTAATTCTTGATTATAGTTGATGTTAAATTGTTTTAGAATTTCATCATATGTTATATGGTCAAGATACGTTGAGGAAGGTATCTTTTGTGTTTCAGGTTCATCAAGTAGAAGAGCAAGTAGGAGATCAAGTGAGGGACCAAGAGAAAGCTAGGACTAGCCGTCAAAAAGAGGTATTTCTCTCAATCCCGATCTCTTTCTTTTGCAGTAACCAAATGCAATATAATCAATGTGTTTACCTGTCAACCCCGCCCAGTTGGTAGTGTCCATCTCCTCACTATAGGGTAGAAATCCCGAACAACACCCCACTTTTTACAATATTGTTATATAACCCAACAATGGAGCACAAGGTGGCCTTGTGAAGGTATTGGGTTCGATTCCCATGGCTCCAAAACCATAACTTCTTTAACCATATTTTTTGAACTTTTGAACCATTTTTTAACCATTTTAACCTTTTTTTATCTTCCTTGTCGAAACTTCAAATGTTGAAAACTTCTTCATCTCGAGGTCGTTTCATAAAAAACGAGCGTTGACGAAAATTTGTCAACAAGCTATTTACCATGGTAACCTTTTAACTATTGTTTGAATACTTTAAATCTGATCGACAATGATATGATCCTCCTGGATCACTTTGGTCCTCAATTATATTGTGATGAACATCGTCGTGTTCGTCACCACGCAAAGTATTACCTCATCATTGGTGACACATTATATTGTCTTGGTGTCGATTATATCCTCTGACATTGCTTAAATCATGAGGACGTCGAGCATGTTTTGAATGATTGTCACTTGGGGGAATGTGGCAGTCATCTTTTTGGGATGGCTACAACCCATAAAATCGTACGTGTTGGATACTATTGGCCTTCCATATTTAAAGATTATATTGAATCCATCAAGAATTTTCCTCCTTGCCAGCTTTTTCATTATAAAAAGCGCTCACATACCGCCCCACTACATCCAGTTATCGTCTTCGGTCCCTTTTCCAAATGGGGCATCGAATTCATGCACTGTAAGCCTACCTCGGACGGGGAGCATGGTTATGTTATTGTCACAGTAAACTACTTCACCAAGTGGGTCAAGTCTATTCCTACGTACAAAGAAGACTGTGAAATTGTCACACTCTTTATGTTCAATCATATCATTGCGTGATTCAAAGTCCCTCAAGCCATCGTCACTGACCATGGATCACATTTCCAAAACAAGATGGTGGATGAAATAAGAGCCAAACTGGGTTTTCGACATGAGAACTCAACTCCCTACTCCCCTCAATCAAATGGACAAGTAGAGGCCATCAACAAGGTCTTGAAAACCATGATTCAGCGTATGGTGGGACACATCAGTCTAACTAGCATACCATGCTTTTTTTAGCTCTGTGGGCATATAGTACTTTCGTTAAAACTACCACTAGTTTTACACCCTTTCAATTGGTCTACGGACTAGAGGAAGTATTACCTATCGAGTGCAAGATACCGTCACTAAAACTCGCTGTTGAACTTTTACCAAACACCACTGCTAAGGAAGAATGATTTCTATACTTGGAAAAAATCGATGAAACCCGCCATGATGCAACTCTGGATAATGAAGCACATAAAAAATGCATCAAGGCACAATACGACAAATCAGTGAAACCTCATATCTTCAACGAGGGATATTTGGTCCTTACTTATGACCAAAAACATGATAAGATGGGTGCAAGCAAAATTGATTCTATGTGGCATGGTCCATATGTGGTTAAACATGTTTTGGAAAAGGGAGCATATGAACTTGAGGATTACGACAGGATACCTTTGGGGGAGCCTCACAATGGGATCTACCTAATGCGGTATTATTCCTAAATCATTTATGCATTAGTACTTTGTATATACTGTACATGACATGTGTTTTGTTTGGTGTGACACTTTATTTTAGTGTGCTAGGATCTTATCATTATGCTTATACCATGTTCTTCCTAGATGTGTAGATGGAAACTTGTTTTGGATTCACAGACGGCGCTAGCCGACACACCCGTAACCTCACTTTGACAGCTTGGGTACTCTATTCCCCTATCGGCGAACTGATTAGTTCAAGAGGAACTTTCTTAGGGTTTGCAACCAGCAATGCCTCCGAGTATCATGCATTAATTGGACTATTGATTGATGCTTGTCCTTGGGTGTGGACCATATTGTTATCTATCTCCATTCACAATTAGTGGTCTCCCATCTCAACCATATCGACGTTATCCGCGATCCCATATTACTCTGTTTATTCTGGCGAGTACGTATCTTGGAGAGGTCCATTGAATCAATTCAGTACCTACACATTCCGAGAAACATGAACACTTTTGTTGATTCCCTAGATAATTTTATATTAGAATGGTACATTGCAAATTCATAATCATTTTCATCAAAGATGCATAAAATGACATAACATGTAAACTACTCATATTGTTTAAGCTAACATTCATAAGATCTGCAATAATCATAGAACACAAAATTTATAAAACCGCAAAATAATGTTTTGTATATATATCATCATGTACAAAAAAGTGGTACTTATACAAAATCTGAAGCACATAAGATTTCAGTAGGTCCTAGCTACAAAAATATGAAGCCTATGGCTTTCAGTACATATATCATACAATGAGCTATCCCTGTGGATGCTCGTGATAGTAGATAATAGCCCTAGCTACTCAACGAAGCAACCGACCAAATCCCCCTGAGACTCCAGCCATATGGAACGGGTAGAGGAGAGGTAAGTGATCTATAGATACATCGTGAATATCCAACATCAATCTCTGGAGGTTATCTTCCAACTCGTTCAGCTCCTCTGTTGCATCCTGATGAGCAGTCATTATAACTCGTACCACTCCTCTTCTCTCAATAGGAGAAGAACTTATCGAGCGAGACAGGCCAACATCTACATCAAACATGTGTGAACCATCAATACTACCCAAAAAAATAATAAAATTATAAATTTCATAAACACAACAAGAGTTTCGTTCTTACCTAGGTATCCCTACTGCTCCCCCTCAAGAAGGGCCAAGTCTGGGTCTCCTCTGAAGTCAGTACTCGCATACGCATAGTCCTCAACCATGAGGAGCTTCCTACGAAGCCACCTAAAGAAGGTGGGACCATAAATGATAATGGGACCTCCTCCTCCATGGAGGGCCACGACCTATGACCACCTAACCATATGAGGATCTCGCGGATCAAGATCATCTAAATCTACCTGTGGTCTCAGCAATTGGACTTTCTCCAGGAATAACGATACCACAATGGATCCGTATCCAAATTGTTTTAGATCACCCTTGCGGAATTTGGTGAGATGTTCCTTGAGATTGGTGAGGAGTACCTAACACCATTTGAAAACAGTCGGTGCCATACACTTGATGGCATAAAGCATATGGGCCTCGGTGGCCTCATGAGAAGCTCTGTTTCCCGCCACCTGCTCTATGGTAAAGAGAATAGTACAGAAGGGTCGATCTCAGACATTCTTGATGAGAATTTTCCCAGCAAGCATCTGCGTCCCTAGTGTGAAAAACTAATCCACCAAGCTCTATGTCGACTGGTCATTACCCCGTGGGCTGGATAGTGAAACTGGGGCTCCCCGCCTGGACAACCCCATCAAAAAGTAGAGATCTTCAAATCCAAGGTAAGGATGTGGGAAACAACATGAAAATAATGCTTATCTGGATCCCATAGTACGATCAGATAATCCAGTAGTTGTACTTGGGCCCTCATGCCCCGTACATTTGTAAGACATTCATCAAATTTGGATCATTTTCCGCTTGGGCATCTTCCATTTTGTGCTCCCGTTCTTTCCATTGGACCATGGTGAAAGCCAAGACCTATGTAAACATCAAATAAATTATTATTATAACCTTTCTATAGCTTTGGTTTGGTAATTTTTAGCCTGATTTTTAATTTTCATTGAGGATCTGTGCTGATGCACCCCGCTTTTGCGTACAGTGCGTCTGAGATGCACTTTCTCCATGGGAGAATCGCGTCAGAGAGACCTCGATGCAGTTCCCACAAGGGGAAATCACATCGCCCAGGGAACGCACAATCCCCTCCTTTATGAGCCAAAAATTGTAAAACATTGACCATTAAAAAATAAATTAATCCACTAGAAAGGTAAAGAGCAAGGTTAAGGCCTACCTGTGACTAGCATGGCGAGAAACAGCTGACCGTAGCTTCCATAATCAACGTTTGAAAATCGGGCTCCAACGTGGTGGTTTTACTATTCCAACTTGGTAAAAAAAAACAATTGGTAAATATTTCTTACTATTTGACTTTTATATAAAAGAAATGGAATATTCCCTTTTTAATATTTCTTTTATGGGTCTTTTTGCTATAGTTGGTAATATTTTTGCATCTTAACACCTTATTGTTCGTAGATGAAGTAAAGCGGTGTTCTGGATTTATTGGTGGCCATCGTTGACAATTCAGACTTTTTATCAAGTGTGGATAAGTCATCGAGCATTTTTATGCTGTCATGTCGCTCGTTAAAATCAAGTATTAATGGCATCGAGCTCACTTTTTGTTCTTTCTCGTACTTGTAAAACTATGAGAATAAGTCATCGAGTTATATTTTATCACTTTTTTGGGCTAGTAAAACTCCCACGAAAAAGGAACCCCTCAGAGTTCCTCTTTAATCTATTTTCAGACTCCCTAAAT
The DNA here is from genome assembly GCA_027924585.1 of Larix kaempferi. NCBI lineage: Eukaryota > Viridiplantae > Streptophyta > Pinopsida > Pinales > Pinaceae > Larix > Larix kaempferi. The sequence continues at coordinate 37,423,317 of BSBM01000205.1, forward strand.
ATGAAAATATCACCAAGAGAACTTGATTCTTTCACACTTGTAAAGGTATTTGAAAGGTCGTTTTTCTGGTGATAATTTACCCCTTTTTTGGACCAGGAGAACTATTTACGAAAAAGGAGCACTCCAGTTAATCATGACTGGAAGAGTTCTCTCTCATGTTGTTTTATCATTTTTCAGATGAGGAGACTAAATTTTACGAAAAAGAACCATTTGGAGTCTTATTTAGTTCTTTTCAGTCTCTCTAAATAGGAAATGATGCCGATTTTTCCTTCTCTAGACTCGTTAAAATCTAACATTGAAGGGCCTTTCTGGGATGAACCCCTCCTATCTCAGGTTCGTAAAACATATGATATCGGACTCATCCAAAGGATGATCTATACCGAGCATTTGTTACCCTCCTCAAGCTCGTTAAAAAAAAAAAGAGGTACTCATCAATCATGATGGGGATAAGGAAAGAGTTTGTGTTTCATTGCAATTATGGTAGTACTTAGTCACTCTTGAACATGGCATTCATCTGCATATGCATTCAAATACTTGGGTAATTTGCTTGTCTTCGAGTCCCACCAATTCCACGAGTCATTTCACTCCTTTGATTCATTCAAATAATGATTCCATCATTAGTTTCATTAGGGTTCGGTGTCAATCTCGTCATGTCAATGCTGCCAAGTCATGCCATTCCCATGTTCAAGAGAGGTATGTTCATCGAGTCAATATCTGCAGTCATTCTACCTTCTATTATGTCGGTCATTCCTAAGTCAATATCAAGTGTCACTCTACATTCTGATCTACTACAAAATATTTTTGATCGTGTTTTGTGTCAATGATGGGGGAAACATCATGCCCCTCATTCGACCGGTTTATCCTTGTCGAGTTCAACACATCATTTGAGGATTAAACCTAGAAACTATTCAAGTACCTTGGGCCTGCATGCCTCAATGGCAGGTTACCTTGTTTTCAACAGTAAGTTCACATCATTCACTTTTGATTGAAAGATTCCACTGAGTGTTCAACCTCAGATCATTGATTCACATTAAGTGGTATGTACTATGATACCTTGGGGATCATTGACATCAATCGTGATTTCCCTCGTACTTGTTAACAGTATACATCAATGACCAATAATCAAGTGGTTTCTGCCATGTTCGACTTCAATACATTGTAATCACATGATTAGATTCGTATCATTGCAGGTTTGGCTTGCAGACCCTAATTTAAGTCATGTATCTCTCCCATGTTGCTATAGAGATTTTTTGAGTCATATTACACAGATCCACTTTTGTATTGGTCGTGGTTGTGTTATCATCTCATCATGGATCTACGACTATGTCTAGTAGCCATGATTGTGTTCAGTTAGGATTTACTATCATGGATCTGTAATGTATTGGTCGGGAGCCATGTTATGAGTCAATTGAGACATGTATCTCAGAGTTGATTATACTCCATAAGATATTTGTTTCTCACTCCAACCGACAATCCTTACTACGATTTGTTCCCTATTACAAACCATTTCACCTACCTTATTTTTCTAGCTTCATGCTTTGGGGGGCATTATGTTACACCAAAATCTTGTCATCATGAGTTATGTGTCGTCTGTATGCCCTAATCCCTAAAGTCCCTGAGCTAATGTTACACCAAAATGTCATCACCCTTGTCCAAGTGTCGCAAGTGTTGCAAGTGTCGTCGTCATGACCTAGTGTCGTCATCATGACCGTTGCAAGTACCTTCATTATGACCAAGTGTTTTCATCATGACCATTGTGATAATGTCGTCATATTGACCATTGTGTATACATCCCTGAAGTCATCTGGACCAAGTATTCATTTGAGAGGATTTGTACTCAGTTTGTACAACCTTTTGAGAGGTCGTCGCAGGTTGCACACTAGCAACATGTGACATCACAGGTTGCTCCATAGCAAGGTGCGACAAGGTCTGTTAATGGGAAAAAATAGCCATTTCGAGATCTTTCTCAAAGCTTTCCCATTTGGGGGCTTATCCCTGATCTCTTGGAGATTTGGTACTCGACCCCTAACCTATTGGGAATGTCCCCTATCTCTCTCCTACCATCTCTCATCCTATCCTATCCATAACCTCATCCACTTAGTCCTATATATGTAAGGCTCACTCCCATACCAAGGGGAGGAAGACTATGGTATCTACATGCTGGTGAAATCTCTCTTGGACACTTTCACTCACCTCTTGGAGACTCTCATGCTTCCTTGGAAGGGCTTGGAAATTGGCTTGTGTGGAGAAGGGCTGCTACATTAAGTCATTGGTTGTAGTTCTATATCTCTATCATGTACTCCTCTATTGCAGTAATACAAATGCTTTCCACCAATATTGTCTCTTATGTATGATGATGTTGTGTTGTTTACTTGTTTAACTGTTTACATAGATCTCTTATTGTATAGATGCTCTTTACTCGTTTCTCTTTTCTGTGTCTTAACAGGTCTTGCAGCTTGGATCTGATGACCTCAGGACGTGGAGCAACATTCGGGAGAAAGGATAGAAAAATCAAAGAGGTAAGGCATCTAGTACCTGATCCTTAAGTAGATCTAGGAAAAGTGTTTGTAGTCTGTTCTATTTGTTCTAGACTCGCATTGAGCTAGGGAGATCTGGCTCGCCTCGGGTTGAGTGGATTGTCCATTAACAAATCTGGCGATGCTGGGGGTATGTACCAACCTTTGGATTTCATGACGGGAAGAATTTCACCATTGGGAACATTTTCGAGCATACTTTCCTTTTTTGGTTTCAATCTCATTAAACCATGAAATTTATCCTGAGCATAGTTCATTTTTCTGTTACAAGCTCGTTAAAAAATGAAATAGGTTCGGTTTATGTTATGTTTCAAGCTCGTTAAAAAATGAAACCAACCACCCTAGCATAGTTTACCTTTGGTTTCAAGCTTGCATAAAAATGAAACCAATCCACTTGAGCATAGTTTTATTCCATTTTAAGCTCATTAAAAAATAAGATGGTCCCCCTCGAGCATAGTTTTATTCCATTTCAAGCTCGTTAAAAAATAAAATGGGCCCCCTCAAGCATAGTTTTATTCCATTTCAATCTCATTAAAAAATAAGATGGGCCCCCTTGAGCATAGTTTTATTCCATTTCAAGCTCGTTAAAAAATAAGATGGGCCCCCTCAAGCATAGTTTTATTCCATTTCAAGCTCGTTAAAAAATAAGATGGGCCCCCTCAAGCATAGTTATTGTCTATTTCAAGCTTGTGTAAAAATGAAATAGATCTCCCTCCCATAGGTTCGAGTCTCTCGCTAGAGTTAGAATTTGAACCTTCATTTCATTTGATTCTTGTTTTCCCCCCCTTGGTGAACATTTTTCATATTAGTAGCCAGGTTGGTAGTTGGGTTAGCAAGCATCATTTTTAGATGAAATGAAGCTTGGGGGGCATGTCACATGTCGTACCATCAACAATCATGTTGAAGGAACACAACCATGTTAAGCCACTAGCAATCACGCTGGGGGCATTTACCAACCTCTAGGCATCATGTTGGGAAGGAGCCCGTCAATGGTCCTTCGCCTATGAGCATAGTTCCCTTCCTGTGTCAAGCTCGTTAAAAAATGAAACATATCCTTTCCCTTGGAGTTGAGTCTCCTCGTAGACTTAGTACCTAAACCTTCTTTTCACCCGCCTATGACTTAGGAGGCTGAAATGAAGCTTGGGGGCATGTCTTCAACCTGTGGAAGCTACGTTGAAGTCAACTCGATCGCCTCTCCATACCACGTTGGAGCTAAGTCACTTACTTCTAGCAATCATGTTGGGGGCATGTACCAACCTTTGGATTTCATGACGGGAAGAAGTTCACCATTGGGAACATTTTTTAGCATACTTTCCTTTTTTGGTTTCAATCTCATTAAACCATGAAAGTTATTCCGAGCATAGTTCATTTTTTTGTTACAAGCTCGTTACAAAATGAAACAGACATCATGAGCATTCTTCAAACCTATATTTGAGCTCGTTAAAAAGCAGTAAGATAGAATTTGAGCTTACTTTTCACCTTTTTCGTGCTTTGGTTGAAACATGAAAAGTGGTTTGAGCTTAGTTTTTACTTTTTCATGCTCTGGTTCAAACATGAAAAATATTCCTAGTGCTTTTGATACCATTCTCGTGCTCGTTAAAAATTTGAGTAAAAGGTGTGTTTAACGAGTATAGGTTTATCACTTTATTTGGCCTCGCTAGACTATTTACGGAAAAGGAACTGTGCCAATTTTACTTTTTCCTTTGTCGTACTCGGTCATCAACCATGACAAAGTTGTTCAAGGAGTCCTTTTTAAGATCTTTTCAGACTCCCTAAATAGGAAACGATTGCCAAGCGAACTTGATGCTTTCAGGCTTGTAAAAGCATTTGAATGATCGTCTTTATGGTGATAGTTTACCCATTTTTCGAACCAGGAAGCACTATTTATGAAAAAGGAATACTCCAACCAACCATGGTTGGAAGAGTCCTCTCCCGTGTTGTTTTACCCTTTTTCAGGCGATGAGGCTAACTTTGCGAAAAAGGACCATTGGAGTCTCCTTTAGTTATTTTTGGACTCTCTAAACATGAAATGGCGTCGAGTTTTCCTTCTTTGGACTCGTTAAATTTTAAACATTGAAGGGCCCATTATGGGACAAACCCCTCCTTTCCTAGGTTTGTAGAACGTTTGGGATTGGACTCATCTATGAGATGAGCTATACCGAGCATCTGGTTACCCTCATCAAGCTCGCTACAAAACAAGTGAGGCACTCATCATTCATGATGGGGAAAAAGGAAAGTGTTTGTACTACATACCTTAGTGGCAGTATATAGTCGTTCTTGAACATGGCACTCGTTTTCATTTGCATTCAGCACTTGGATAATCTGTTTGTCCTTGAGTCTTGTCAATTCCATGAGTCGCGTTGCTCCTTTGGATCATCCAAAGAATGCTTCCACCATCAGTTGCATTAGGGGTTGGTATCATTCTCATTGTGTCAATACTGCCAATTCATGCCATGCCCATGTTCAAGAACACGTCCACAGTCAGTACACACGTCATCATGTCGTTGTTACTTTGAGTCAGTCTTACATGTTATTGTACTATCCGATCCACTCTACACATTTTTGTCGTGTTTTGTGTCGATTGATGGGGGATTCATTATGGCCCTCCTTCGACGGATTCATCCTTTTCGACTTCAACTCATCATCCAAGGATTGAATCTAGAAACCAGTCAAGTACCTTGGTCCTGCATGCCTCAATGGCAGGTCACCTCGCTTTCATCATGAGTTTACATCATTGACTATTGATTGAAATATTTCATCTTGCGTTCGACGTCAACTCATTTATTCACGCTTGATGATATGTATTGTGATACCTTGGGAATCATTGGCATTAATGGTGATCTCCCTCGCACTTGTTAACAGCTTACATCAATGACCGATAATCAAGTGGTTTCTACCATGTTCGACATCAAGACATTTGTAATCACATGGATAGATTCGTATCATCGCGGGTTCAGCTTGAAGACCCTGGGGAGTCATGTTTTACCCAGGTTGCGATGGAGTTTGTATTGAGTTATATTACACGGATCCACTTTTGTATTGGTCGTGGCTGTGTTATCATATCATCATGGATCTACGCTTGTGTCTAGTAGCCATGATTGTGTTCAGTCGGTCATTACTACCATGGATATGCAATGTATTGGTCGGCAGCCATGTTGTACTACATATGAGATTGTTAATTCAGAGTCAGTTGTACTACAGCAACGTCCTTCATCCGAAAAGTCTTTTGCCATTTTTTCTATCAAAGCACTTCACCTGTACATCCTTAACAGCTTCATGCTTTGGGGGGAATTCTGTTACACCAAAATGTTGTCACCCTTGTGCAAGTATCACAAGTGTCTCAAGTGTCGCAAGTGTCGTCGTCATGACCTAGTGTCATCATCATGACCGTTGCAAGTACCGTCATTATGACCAAGTGTTGTCATCATGACCGTTGTGATAATGTCGTCATCTTGACCATTATGTATACATCCCTGAAGTCATCTGGACCAAGTATTCATTTGAGAGGATTTGTACTCAGTTTGTACTACCTTTTGAGAGGTCGTCGCAAGTTGCACACTAGCAACATGCGACGTCACAGGTTGCTCCATAGCAAGGTGCAACGAGGTCTGTTAATGGGAAAAAATAGCCATTTCAAGATCTTTCTCGAAGCTTTCCCATTTGGTGGCTTATCCCTGATCTCTTGGAGAGCTAGTACTCGACCCCTAACCTATTGGGAAGATCCCCTATCTCTCTCCTACCATCTCTCATCCTATCCTATCCATAACCTAATCCACTTAGTCCTATATATGTGAGGCTCACTCCCATACCAAGGGGAGGAAGGAAGTGGTATCTACATGCTAGTGAAATCTCTCTTGGACACTTTCACTCACCTCTTGGAGACTCTCATGCTTCCTTGGAAGGGCTTGGCAATTGGCTTGTGTGGAGAAGGGCTGCTGCGCTAAATCAATGGTTGTAGTTCTATATCTCTATCATGTACTCCTCTATTTGCAGTAATACAAATGCTTTCCACCAATATTATCTCTTATGTATGATGATGTTGTGTTGTTTACCTGCTTAATTGTTTACATAGATCTCTTATTGTATAGATGCTCTTTACTCGTATCTCTTTTCTGTGTCTTAATAGGTCTTGCAGCTTGGATCTGACGACCTCAGGACGTGGAGCAACATTCAGGAGAAAGGATAGCGAAATCAAAGAGGTAATACATCTAGTACTTGATCCTTAAGTAGATCTAGGAAACATGTTTGTAGTTTTTTCTATTTGTTCTAGACTCGCATTGATCTAGGGAGATCTGGCTCGCCTCCGGTTGAGTGGATTGTCCGTTAACAGCTAAAACATTGAAATAGAAGTTATTGTCATTCCCTTTAATCTTTTGTTGTCACTCTGATGCGCCCTGCTATCTAGCAAGGTGCGTCAGGTTCAAGGTGACGCATTCTGAACCTTAGCAGAGTGCATCAGTGACGTAGTGTGCTCTTATACAAGGTGCGTTGATCTCTCTTTGGCGCATGTTTCCCTTGTGCAAGGTGTGTTACAGTTGATTAAAATGGATAAAGAGAATCTTCGAGTAACTTCTCAAAGCTTGGATGGCGTGGAGAGTTATCTGTACTTACCTGGAAAGGTGGAATTCGATCCCCTTGTCTTGTGGGATGATCCCTTAAGCCTCTCCCCTAAATCCTCAACCTCTCCTATCCCTTTAGATATATATATATGAACCCCCTCTCCATTTTTAAGAGAGGAAGGATAGAGTACTTATATGCTGGTGGAATTTCTCTAGGTGATCCTCTTCATCCATTAGGAGGATAAGCACTTGATCTTGAGGCTAGGATTGTTGGAAGGAGGATATGATGTCAAAGCATCAGTCATAACGTCTCTCCCTTTTTACTTCTCATTATTACATCTAATACAAGTTCTTTCCATAAAATTTGTTGTGTTGATAATGTTTAGTATTAACTTATTTGAGTATTGATCTAGGTCAATTCACATCCATGTGTTTTTATTACTTGTTTGTTTCCATATGTTTTGTCTCGTTTTGCAGCTAAAGATCTGAAGACCAGGACTTGGAGAAACAAGGAAAGAGGAACTGCATGCTTGAGGTAAGCCATATCTTTCATTTGTATTGCATTTCAATTGATCTAGGAAAGTTATTTGTGTTATCTATTCATTTGTTATAGATCCAAACCATTCAAACTAGGGATATCTACTTGATTCTGATCATACAGATTGTCCGTAAACATTGGACTGAATTCACCTCTACAGTGGGAGAAGGACTGGGTGAATAGTTGGTGTTATTACCATCCTGTGATGGATTTGGAGTTGAAACCATATGGCTTTGTGATCTAATTGATTGGGTTATAGGCTGGGTGTTAACGGAACCAATTATGACATCAGCATGCGATCCTATGGATGGTTTCATTGGGTCATATGTGGGGTGAGGGGCATTGCGAATAATTTCATATAAAGTGCCAGATTGAGCATAGACTAAGTCTAAGTACTGGGCACGTGCAATGGCTTGTTCCATTGTAACTGCCCCGTCCATAGCAACATCTTTGGCTATGATAGGCAATAAGGATTTGGTAAACCAATCAGCCAATAATTGATCCGGAATGGGAGCCTTAATGAGACAATGTCTTCTCCTCCATTCATGAATATGATCGGAAATATGAGTGGAGGTAGATTTTCGGAGTGAAGTTAAAAGATCTATGACAGTTTCATAGCGGACTAGTAATTGGAAATGCGTAAGAAAATCCATAGCCAAGGATTGAAATTCTGTGAAAGAGTGTGGTGGTAATTCGATATACCATTTGAATTCCATGCCGGTGAGGGTGCTTTGAAAGATCCTTAAACAAATAGAATCATCCATTAACTAGTTCGCGGAACACCACAAGTGATATTTAATTACGTGGTTTTTGTAATCCTTGTCAGTTTTTCCATCAAACTTGGGTATGTCTGATGGAAGCTTCACATGAATGGGTGTCCAATTCATGCCATGTTGAATGGTATTGTTGGTTAAACATGACAGATCTGACAGATCTAGTGTATCTAGAAATGGTAACTTTTGATTTGGCTGCAAGTACTAATAATATTGGTACGACATTTGAGTACTAGTAGGACCATATATTGATTGATCATAAGGTCCTCCCATAGAGGGTTGGCCATATGTTGGGGGTCCTCCCATGTTAGGAGGTGGACATAATGGGGGTCCTCCAGAATGAGGGGGTTGTCTGGATGGTGGGGGTGGGGGTGGGACAGGGGGTGGAGGTGGAGGTGGAGGTAGGATAGGTGGTGGGGGTGGGGGTGGGGGTGGGACAAGGGGTGGAGGTGGAGGTGGAGGTAGGATAGGTGGTGGGGGAGGGGGTGGGATGCCGGTTGGGAGTCCAGTTGGTGGAAAATTATGATGCCCCCATGGGGTGTTTGTGTTTATGGGGTAAGTTACTCCAGGATAAATATTTCCTTGAGCAGTTTGATAGATTTGACTCGTTTTCATATTGTGATTACTTAGATATATATAACCCCATGTGGATTGGGCCCAAATAGATGATCCCTCCGTGTGATGTGCCCACGAAGGTTGTCCCATGGCTGGGGGTGAACTCCCAGTCATGGTATAATTCATAAATGAAGGTTGTCCTCCACTTACATTTTGTCCACTAACTAGAGGTTGAACCCCAATTAAGTTTTGTCCACTAACTAGAGGTTTCCTTCTAATTAAGTTTTGGATACCAATCGAATTTTTGCCTGTAATTAGGCCACTAACCATAGGTTTCCCTGAGGCCATATTTTGACCACTAACTAGAGGGTGGAATCCGATCATACTTTGTCTCGAAGGTTGCATTCCAATCACAAAGTTAACAGTGGCTGAAGGTTTCCCCCCATTCATTGAGGTCAAAATAGTTCTAGAACCAATAGTTGATTTGAAACAGATGGAAAATATGGTTGGCCTAGTTCGTAGGAGGTCATGTTGGGCACATAAATTCTTGGTGAAGTAAAATAAAAAGAATACATGGGAGAGTGGTGTTCAGGGTTCACTAATTTTGAAGTGGACTGGGGAGGGAAACTCTGGCACCTTACCCATTCTCCAAGTATCCGTAAGCAAGATACGGTATCTTGAAGTGGTCCAAAAAAATATTCGTTCGAGACGAGTCTAGTAGGATGTGGAGGTGGAGGTGTCTCCATAGTTGATGGTGAACCAAAATCGAAAATAAATTTCCCTAGTGAGGTCCCTCAAAATGAAGCGGTTGGACCAAAATCATTCGCTATTGGGTCATATGGAGGTCGAGTGAATATCAAATTGACAACTCTAGGGTGTCCTTCAAGTGAATGGTGAAAAGGTGTGTTACACGAAGAAGGTTGTGTTACACCTAAATCTCGTCATCATGAGTCCCATGTTAACTCAGTGTCTCAATCCCTGAAGTTCCCATGATCAAGTAAGTCATGTAGAGAAAGTTGATGCCCTTTGTCCACATTTCTAGTTGGGACGTCGAATGTTGTCTTTGAGAAAGAAGCACCCAACTAGGGCCGGTGCAAAGTTTATTCTGCTAGACTGCATCGGCGGTGCAGATTGTCTGAGTTAGTTCTACATTTTCCTTCTCAGGCGCTGGTTTTCTTCATGCAACCTACGTTGGGGTTAGTTAAATGGGGTTAAGGTAGCTTTTGAGCGATCTCTAGAAGTTGGATGAGGCGGATCCCTATCCCTAACTCCTAGGTGAGCTGGCCTACGGTTCCCTAACCTCAAGGGAGGATCCCTTATCCCTCTCCCCATGATTCTCAACCTACTTTATCCCCTTGATCTTATAAATACAAGGCCCCTCTCCATTCCAAAGGGAGGAAGTCTATAGCACTTACATGCTAGTGAAATTAGCTTAGGAAATCCCTATCCATCTATTGGGAGACTTTCACTTCCTTTGGAGGCATTGGCTTGGCTTGTTGGAGGAGGATTGCAGTGTTAAGGCTTGGGTTGTGATCATCTCTCTACTTTGTATTTCCCTCTTTTATACAGTAATATAAAATCTTTCCACAAATTTTATTGTGTTAGTAATGTTTGTAGTTTACTTCCTTAACTGTTTACTTAGATCAGTTATTGTTTAGACATATTTTATTGCTTGTATTGTTTCCATATGTCTTAACAGGTCTTGCAGTTAAAGATCTCGTGATCATGGGACTTGGAGAAACAACGAGGAAGAAGATCTACAATCTAAGGGTAAGATGTCTAAGTAATCGATCTCTAACTAGATCTAGCAAAGTAGCTTTGTATTATGTCCTTGTTTGTTCTAGATTCACATTGAACTAGGGAGATTTGGCTCGCGTCCGCTCGAGTAGATTGTCCAATAACAAATCTGGAGACCATACTGGGGATGATACATTTGTTTTGATTTCAAGATTGAGTGTTTTATTCTTGATTTTCTTAATGAGCCATTGCTTTTCCTCTTAAGCCTATTTTCGCCATCATTTTCTTTCCTCTAAGAGTTTGCTGACTTTCTCTGGGTCTGTTGAACCATTCTCAGTTCATTTATTTGATCAATGGTTGGAGTTTTTTCCTTGTTTGCTTTGAGTTATTTTCTCGATGCACCTGGGCAGTACATCCTAGGAGTGCATTTTTCCTCTAGTCATATTGGGCCATCGACACTTTTGTCGATCTAACATTCTGCGCCGTCGACGCTTTTCCCCTATTTGCAACCTGCGTCAAGCGCTCTGTGCCCAACCATAACCTGCGCCAAGCTTTCAAACTTGATGCTTGGGTCTTTTACTCCAAACTTGTGATTTTTTCTTTTGGGTTGATCTACAGACATCTCTGCACTGTATCTTCCAGGCAGAGACTCTTTTATCCAGTAGTGTTTCGTTTGGTTTGCTTGTGTTGGTCTTTGGGTCTTTTTTTATCAGGTGAGTTTGATTGAAGTGGTGGGAAATTTTAATCCCCCATGGTCATCCACTCCACCTTGATCCTTCCTGATCACCTCACTCGATCTATCCAGCATGCTAGATCCGCTCCCAAACTCTTGTTGAACTTAGTTACCTTTTGTTGGCTTGCATTCGATCTTTTTGAGTGGTTTTTTGTGTTTTTTGGTCTTTGGTGTGCTTGTCATTTCTTTGAGAATTTATGAGTGATTAGAGTGATGTAAGTAGTCTTTTCTTTTCAGCCATTTACGCTTAAAAGCATTATTTTCATCAAGTTTTCTCTTGGCCTATTATTGGAAAACTAAGAAGTGCTTCATTTTTACCATTTTTCAAGTTCATTTGGGAATTGTCGTAAAAATTGTTTCATGCATTGGAATTCGTCATTTATTGATTTTTTGGAAATTTTGAGAAAGAAGTTAATTGCTTGTGTTTTTCACAAATTATGAGTTGTTCATCCTCTTGAAAAATCCAAGTAAAATCAAATTTTCGCAAAGTGATTCCAAGCTTGAAGTGTCATATGCATTTTTGGTTTTCGTGCTTTTAGGCTATCATAGTGAAAATTGAAGAGTTAGTGTGCTCTAAGTAGAAATTCTCCCTTTTTCATCATTTAGTTCCATTCTAATTGAAAAAGACAAAAGAAAATGCTTTCATTTGGATTTGATGTGTTGTTGATTTTCATGTTTTGCTTGAAAAACGGAAAAGAGTACTTTCATTATCATTTTTGGTAGATTTGAGATTTGTTGAAATTTGTTGTTTTGGTGAAACCATTTGGAAAAAGATTTCTCCTTCCCATACATAGATTTCATCGAAAGAAAGAGTGCATTTTTTCATGTAGTTAGGGTTTTCATTATGTTTACGTTTATGTACTCACCTCATGCATTCACCTAACCGTCCAAATAAATTAACAGTAGAACTAGGTTAAAAATTTTAGTAACTTGTGTGTTAAGTTAGAGACGTGTTCCGGCGTCGTAAAACGTGGCAGCTGCTGTTATTTTCCTACACTGCATTCCGGGGGCACTGTAGTTCTTCCACATACCAACCAGTATATCGAAGCTCTTTCACATACCAACTAGTATATCAAAGTCTCTTTCACATACCTTAGGGTATATCGAAAGGCACTTCACGTACTCGGCGTATATCGAAAGGTGTTTCACGTACTCGGTAGTATATCAAAAGGCTCTTGTCGTACAGTTGTGCATTAGACAGTACCACTATGGATTTGAGCTCCCACATACCTTGAGTATATCGAGAGACACTCCTAGGATTCCTGATACCAACTGAGCTAACCATTTGGCTGTCTTGGCAGAGAAATACACCGAGAACAGCACTCAGGGAGCTACTACAAATGTACTATCAGGTAGTCAGGTTATATGGTCAGGGGTACGGTCCTAATCCTCCCTGGTTAGTGCTCTGAAAAATTGGGCCGAGTACAACTGTTGGACCCTGGAGTATATCGTGAGTTGCGAAGCCTTGACAATCCCGTGAGGTTCCAGACTTTTGAATCCACACCTATCACATAAATTTGCTTTCAGCCTTAGTTTGTGTAGATTATTTCTGGATTTCTTTTTCTTTTGTTTAGAATACACTTAGGATAAATTATGGTTCGGTCACTCTGGCTGAATTACCTTGGAGAAGGTCCCGCAGAATTTTAAACTTACCACCCGAATATCCCCTTAACCAAGAGGTAATTTTGAGGGTAAGCATGGACCCACATGTCATGGTCATGTCACTTGAAGTAGAAAACCCTACTATGGAGTCGGGAGCACATATGTTTCCTCCAGACTCACCAACCTCCAACCCCTCAAGGGGTTAAGAGGCGGAACCTTCCACTTCGTGAGACACATCTTTCCCTCGCGTGATGCCAGGAGAGCCTCGATCTATAGAATGGTTGACTTCATCCCAGGATGACACGGTGTCCACTGCATTTGGTCCAACTGCATCCTTTTGGGAAACATTTCTAGGTCAACAAATGGCTCATTTTTCCATTTCACCACCTCCCAGTTGTGGTTCTTTTGAAGTTCTTTTGGCACCCTTTCATAATCGCCTGGACCGATTACGTACCATCGACGACGAACTTAGAAGACAAAGTCTCTTATGAAGGGCCGAAGACACGAAGGTACCCATATTTCAACATATCCCATTTCGTTCTTTATCTTATCATTCACTGGAACCATCCATCCATAACATGACCACTTATGAACTTGGTCAACCCTCATTTCCTGCAAGTGCATCCCTTGGATAGGATACTGGTTCTATACCCCGAATGACTCAACATGTTGAAGGAAAACAGTCCAACACCCCTCTTACTACTACCGAAATATTACCCACCCATCCCCCACCCCAAAACTCATGGGGAGGATACTCTTTACCCCCTAACTTTATCACAAGCAGCATTCCTCCCATGGTAAGTAATCGCCATCCCATTATGAGTCAACCATCGATTAGTGGTCATCATGTTGCTGCTGGGGGGAAGCCCTATTTTTTAGCCATAATACGAGTGGAGAATTTCCTATCGGCCATTCCATTGGAACTTCCTCACCTACTCTGGGATCCACCATGGGATTATCTCATGTTGGGGGACCACCCAATTCAAATCAACCACCATGGAGTCAAGCGTATCCAGGTTATCTTAACCCTGTGTCGGGACAATTCAACCCCGGAAACGCACTCTACGAGATACCCTATCCCGGAAATCCATACACTCTATGGGGGAACCAAAATATTTTACCAAGTGGACCCCCACCAACTATCCCTCAAGTCCCCCTACCCCCACCCCCGTTCGTTCCACCTTGACCTCCCTCTGGAGGCGGTGGGCCCCCATATCATTCCGTAGGGGGTGAACATCTACCTTCTGGTAGAGGCCCACCTCATTTTGGCAGTAGCAGCCCACCCCACTCTGGTGGCAGAGGCAGAAGCCCTCCCCCTGTTGGCGGAGGTGGAGTACCACCCCCTCCCGATGGCGGAGGACCCCCACCTTATGGTGGAGGATCCCCCCCCTTCCGGTGGAGGTAGTGGAGGACCACCCTATTTTGGCGGAGGTGGAGGAGGAGGACCACCCTATTTTAGTGGAGGTGGCGAAGGAGGACCACACCCTTATGGCAGAGGCGGTGGAGGACCACCCCTTCCCGGCAGTGGTACTGGAGGACCACCTTATCCCAGCAGTGGTGGAGGACCCCCACCTTTTGAAGGAGGCCCATCCCCTCCCAATGGGGGTGGATGACCCCCACCTTATGGTAATGGACCACCCTATTATGGCGGTGGACCTACATATGGTCCACCACCCAATCCAGGTGGCACACTGCCTTACGACCAATTTCCTCCAGGAACACCCTACAACTAGTCGATGCAAGGTCCTACTGGTCCTTACATGCCATATCAATACTATCAATATCCATAGCTGAACCAACAGCTACCATTTTTTTCCACTTTGGACCTACTTGACCTATCTCATATGACTAATGACCCTATCCTGCACGGGTATAATTGGCCACCAATTTCGGTCAAACTACCCTCTGATATTCCCAAATTTGATGGAAAACCTAGTGAAGACCCCAAAAACCATGTCATGACATACCATTTATGGTGTTCATCCAACTCCTTGATGGATGACTCCATCCATCTAAGGTTATTCCAACTGACTCTCACCGACCCAGCTGCCAAGTGGTATATTGAATTACCACCACACTCCTTTCCCTATTTCCGCTCTCTTGCTATGTCCTTTCTGACTCATTTCCAGCTACCCATACGCTATGAAACTGGCATGGACCTACTGACTTTGCTCCGTCAAAACACCGCAACTCATATTTATGATTATATCCATGAGTGGCGGAGGAGATGATGTCTTATTAAGGCTCATATTCCATACCAACTCTTAGATCACTAGTTCACAAAGTCTCTTTTTCCCACCATAGCTTGAGACGTGGCCATGGGAGGGGCCATCACCGAGGAACATGCTATCACCCGTGCCCATTACTTAGGCCTGGTCTATACTCAATCCAGCACGTTGTATGAAATTAGTCCTTACACACCCCGCCCCACATATGACCTTGCAAAACTACCCAAGGGACCTCAGGATGATGGCATCATCGGTTCCCTTAAATCCTAGCCTCCTACTCAAACTGGTGGACCGTCGAACTCCCAGGGTTCTTCCACATCCCCACCACAGGCTGACAACAGCACCACCAAGTCGTCCACTACTGCCTCCTCCGAAGAAGTGAATTCTGTTCAATCAGCTTCACCTCATAAATCCGGTGGTAAGAATAAAAACAAAGGTAAACCCAAGAAACCTTCTAACCAACAGGAGCCCAACACCTCCCCTGAAGACACCAAACAGAAGAGGAAGCTAAAGTATCCTTGTTTACTGTGTGGTGGTGACCATTTCTCCAAGGAATTTCCCCACCGAGATGAAGTGCAGAATTTTCTCAAGGGAAACCCTACTCCCACAGTTCTCAATGATCACTTCCCCACTCAGAACCAACCACTGATCGCTCAAACCTCTCCTTCACATGGAGAGGCATCCTCTATCGCACATGTTCTCATTATGCGTAGTGAGATGGTTCACCTGAACACACGATCACATTCGTACGACTCAGTCCCTCCGAAGGAACTTGTTGGAAGTAATACTGAGAAAGATTCCACTTCTATTCTCGATGTTACCGTATCACTAGCTCCTCTCACCATTGAGAAGCCTTCTTTAGAATCAGTATTGTGTCTGCCTAAGAGCAGGATTCAAAAAGCAGTTTTCAATCCTAATGCTCGGGCCGGTCAGAACTACAATATTGTAGAGGACTTGGCGCAAGATCCTTGTGCCATGTCGATGCTAGAGGTCTTGCAGAATTGTCCCAACCAACGCAAAACTCTTCTTGCTGCTATTGGCGCGGTATATCTAGATTCCTCTAACACAATCATGTTTTGACTTGAGTACTTTAAACCGAGGCTTTCCCACCAACTGCCATTTCAAGTTGCTACGAACGTTGTTGGGAATACATTCCATCGTACTATACTAGATGAAGGTGCTTCTACCTTGGTCATGTCGCTATCTTGTTGGAGAGCCATTGGTTCTCCTGAATTGAACCTTTCTCCCACCACCCTGAAAGCATTCGACGATCGTGGATTTCAACCCCATGGGATACTACAAGCCTTAGCAATCGAGTTGGAGGGTAAGACCGCAACCATTAACGTGGAAGTAGTCCCAACCCCTTTAGATTATAATATCTTACTTGGTCGTAATTGGTTTTATGCCATGACTGCAGTCGCATCATCTGTCTTTCGCATTGTGCAATTCCCCCACCAAGGTCGAATTGTCATTGTCGACCAATTGGACTTCTGTACACCGGACACCGCTACTCATCTTCACAATAATGTCCCATTACTAGGACAATCTTCACAGCTATATGAGAGTGTGGGGGTCGACGTCATAAGAGATTCATCTCTTATGGGCGTCTTTCCAACCCTAGATCCCCCTAACCATGTTGCCACGATGAACATGATCTCCTCTGGGATTCCATCTTTTCCCGACTCTAACAATCAATGGCTTGTACCCGACGAAGCCACTATGCATCTAATTGGAGATACCATGCCTATTTCACCCGCTGAACTCACTTATGAGGCTATCCAGTCAGCACCCGAGGACCACTTGGTTGTGGCCTCTACATCCTGTTCTCTACAGCCGATGTCATCCTTACCCAATCCTCTGCTCCAGACTTTTCATTCTGACGATTCCATTATGGAAATTATGACTGCGGATGACCCTCTGTGGGAAGACCTCCACCATCGATCGTCTTTCCTTCCCCCATTGGATTCTGTAGAAAATAGCATCACCACCATTTTCACACTGGATGTCTACCCTTTCCCCTAGTCCCCGATACTCACGTGTCTTATGGACACTAGGGAAACCTGGCGAACATTGAACCAACCACTCTAGTTGACATCTCGGTTACCCCAAGTGTAGTGGAACATATTCGTTTAGGCCAGAAATGTTCCCCTGAAGAGATTACTACTTTCATGACCTTATTCAAGCAATTCCGAGATGTGTTTGCTTGGACCTATGAGGAAATGTTGAGGATAGACCCTGCTATTGTTTCACACGAAATTAAAACTTATCTCAACGCTAAACCAGTCCACCAAAAGTTACGACCAATACACCCTCGAAAAACTACAGCAATCAAAGCAGAAATTGAAAATCTCTTAAAGGTTGGCTTCATCTACCCTGTTCCATTAACAGAATGGTTCTTAATTAATGTCATCCCTATGGCTAAGAAGTAGGGCACCATCCACGTCTGTGTCGATTATCGGGACCTTAACATGGCTTTTCCTAAGGACAATTACCCGACCCCCTTCATCGATCAGATCATTGACAATTGTTCCGGAAGTGTCATCTTCTCATTCATGGATGGATTTTCTGGTTACAACCAAATTGAGATCCACATGACCGACCAACATAAGACCGCTTTCATCTTCCCTTACGATACATTTGCATATCACAAACTCCCTTTTGGTCTTAAAAATTCTCGTGCTACATTCCAGCGGGCCATGTCATACGCTTTTCATGATGTGAAGGACTTTGTGGAACCCTATATTGACGATCTACCTGCCCATTCACAACAGCATGAGTTCCACATCAATCATCTGATAGCAGTATTCCTCAAATGCAAACCATATAACATCCGTCTGAATGAGACTACTCAAGAAGAACGTCCCGTTCATATGGGGTGATCAAGTGCAGCAATCCTTCGTTAGTCTTAAACACGCCATTACCCATGCCCCTGTGCTCCAACCGCCTAATTACTACCAGGATTACATCATTTATCTCGTCGCTTCTACCACCACGATCACCATGGTATTGGTGCAGGAGGACAACAATGCCCAGGAACATGTGATCTATTACCTAAGTAAGGGTCTTATTGACTCTGAAACTCGTTACTCACATGTTGAGAAGCTCGCTCTCGCGGAAGTCATTGCCATCCAAAAGTTCCGTCATTCCATACTACTCTGCACCACCACCATTATCGCCGACTCGAACCCCATGTACCACATTTTGACACGTCAAGTACTTGGGGGCAAGTATTCATGTTGGATTGTGATACTTCAGGAATTCGATCTCCTATTCAAGAAGGCCAAGTCCAAGAAGTCTTTGGTGTTTTCCGAGCTCATTTGCGATCTTCCCCGTGTTGATTTAGGATCTGAGCCCAACGATTATCTTCCAAATGAGTCGCTATTCCTCATTAGCATGTCTGACCCATGGTATGGATATATTACCTTATATCTTCAGACCCAACATTTCAACCCCCAACTGTCTCGTGATGATCGTCATCATATCCGCCACCACGCCAAGTATTACCTAATCATTAGCAATGCCATGTATCGTCATGGCGTTGATTCTGTTCTTCGACGTTGTCTGACACATGAGGAGGCTGAACACGTCTTGAATGACTGTCACACTGGGGCTTGTGGCGGTCATCTCTCTGGGATGGCTACATCCCAGAAGATACTACATGCAGGATATTACTGGCCATATATCTTTAAAAATTGCATCGAGGTCATTAAGAAATGTCCCCCATGCCATCATTTTCAAACGAAAAAGTGCACCCACCCAACCCCTTTACACCCGGTTATTTTCATTGGCCCCTTTGCAAAATGGGGCATAGATTTCATACACTGTAAGCCTACCTCGGCCAGGGGGCATGGTTACGTCATAGTAGCCATGGATTATTTTACTAAATGGGACGAGGCTATGCCTATGTACAACAAAGATGGAAAAACTGCCGCACTCTTCATGTTTAATCATATTATTTCATGGTTCGGAGTTCCACAAGACATAGTCACCGATCATGGTTCTCACTTTTAAAACCATATGGTAGATGAATTAAGCGCCAGACTGGGTTTTCGTCATGAAAACTCAACCCCTAACTACCCACAGTCCAATGGACAAGTAGAGGCCATTAACAAGCTCTTGAAAACCATGATCCAACGCATGGTGGGTACGCATAAATCAAATTGGCATAACATGCTCTTTTCCACACTATGGGCTTATCAGAGCCCCGTTAAGACTGCCACCGGATTTACACCTTTCCAATTAGTTTATGGATTGGAGGCAGTCCTACCAATAGAGTGTGAGATTCCATCTCTCAAACTCCCAGTCGAACTTCTTTCGATCACTACTGTCAAGGAAGAACGCTTCCTTTACCTAGCGAAACTTGACGAGACCCGCCACGATTCCGCTCTTTCCAACGAGGCACACAAGAAACACATCAAAGCACAATATGATAGGTCAGTTAAACCTCATGTCTTTAACAAGGGTGATTTGGTCCTCACATATGACCAAAAGCACGATAAGCTAGGGGCAGGTAAGTTCGATTCCATGTGGCACGGACCGCACATAGTGAAAGGTGTTCTGGAGAAGGGAGCCTATGAAATAGAAGATTATGATGGGATATCTTTTGGTGAGCCCCGCAATGGACTCTACCTGAAGAGGTACTATGCCTGAGTTTTTCACGCATAGGTATGTTATATATACTGTACATGGCGTGTGTTTTTGTGTGGTGTGACGCTTTGTTTTAGTGTGTCTAGATCTTGTTTCACTACTTATACCATGTTCTGTCTGCATGTGCAGATGGAAACTTGCTATGGATTCGCGGACGGCGCCAGCCAGCATACCCGTAACCTTGCTTCAGTAACCTGGGTACTTTATTCTCCCACCGTTGAGCTCATTATCTCAGAAGGAAATTGTCTAGGATACGCGACCAATAATGCTGTAGAGTATCAGGTGGTGATTGGAACCCTGACCGACGCTCTTTCCTTAGGTATAAACCACGTTGTTATCCACCTGGATTCACAACTAGTGGTTTCTCATCTTAACCAGATCTACGCTATCTGCAACTCCACTCTACTACGTCTCTTCCAATGAGTTCATCTTCTCCATGCCACCACTCTGCATCAGGACATAGGGGCCATGCTTATAATGGTCGTGACAATGACGACAAATACGTGCAGTGACCTTCACCATGATGGCCTGACCGAATCTCCCAATCAAGCAAAAATGATGCCTACTGATCAAGTTGACATTATACATGCTTGAAGTGACCTCTTGGATAGGTAAGGACGTATGCGACGGCACTGAGGTGGCCTTGGCTTCATTGCCCATCATTTTAGTGTCAACAAGGTGACCTTCCAGCCTTCAGTCGTACGATCGAACGGGCATCGTCGATTCCTACCTCGCCTGGATCTGGGCCGTTGGATGGCATTGCTTCTACCATGTTCGCAATCTTGGAGCCGATTGGCCTAGTGCACAAGTAAGATGTGCGAACTCCTTTTGAGCCGAGGATCTCCCCTCCTTCGAATTGTAGTCGTTGGAATGCGTCGACACTTAGTCAGACTTCACAAATATGAAATGTGGCTTTTAATGTGCACGTTGAAAGTGCGAACATTTGCTCGATCGTCGATCTAGGCGATCGATCGTCGATCAGCTCGGACATGCCCATCGACTAACCTCCCTGCTCATGGTTATACAACTTGCAACTTTCTCTGCGACGGGTCTCTATGACCATCGATCCACCTTGATTCTGCTCTCCGTCGTCCAAAGGTGTCCTTCTCTGCTACAAGAGTAATTATTCAATTTCACTCCACTAGCCATCCTTTAGACCTTGTACCCCACTAGATAATCCCTCCTCGGGCTAAACTGACTACGCATGGTTCTTTTAATTCCCTGTCTTTAGGCCACGTAGACCGAGAAAGAAACTTCTTCTTTGCTGATCTTAAGGGTCTAAACCCCATTTGATATTCAGCATAATCCTGGTGTTAACAACAGGCTCCTATTAGGGATGCTATCCTCCTAGTGAGGTAGCAAAGAACCTCGTAGACCAGCTCCTTATCCATTGGGCTTCTCTGCCATGAAACCCTGCAACCTACAACCTTTATTGAAAACTGGAGGAAAACTAAAAATTAAAACTTGCTACTGTAATTGGAAATGCTAAAAACTTGAGTTCATTTATATACAAGCTACTCTACCCTATGCCATTTTAGGGTTCGTTGCTTCATGTTATACAAAAATGCCAATATAACCAGTCCAGCAGCTGATATCCTGAGTGGATTCTTTCATCATGCTTAATTGGTATCAGGAGATCAAAAATTAATGGCGCCAGGCAATGACGATGGGTGAGTACCTTCTGAGTAAAACAAGACCATCTACTCCAGCTGATAAATTTTCTCAGGTAGTCTGCTACTGGATCATATCAAACATGGGTTCCTTCAAACCCCTCTGCCTTTCTTCTGACAGGACAAGGCTATCCATGCTGCAATTTTTCTGGAGTTCTACCAACTTGTAATTCCTCTTATGGCCTAGCAAGTTTCCCTTCGAAAGAGCGGCAATTAATCCATTCGTTTCCTTCGATGCCCATGTCGGGCTTATGGATTGAGTACCTTTGGCAAGATTCAGACAAAACCTGAAAACCATGCATACTAAAACCCCCGTATGATTTGGTTGGACCGAAACGAATAGCTTCGAGCACCTCCCTATGATGTGGTTGTAACTTGGTAACTTGAGAGGTTTCCCCCACATACGAGCTGTCTACAACATCTTCTCCTGGGATACCTACAATCCCCAGGTTGAAAACCTGGTTCTGCTTCAGAATCCCCAAAGAAACTTTACTTTGTCCTCTGAAATGATCAGGAAAAGGCCATTCTTCTTGAAACCAGGGCCCCGAGATTGAGAAACCAGCATAAAAATCATGTTTCCTAGCTATGTCTCCCTCTAGTATCTCAATTACCTAGTCAGGTTGCTGAAGGTACGCGCCAGGCTGGAGAACTTCTTCAAGAATCCCATAATATCCTTCGGCTTCAACCCATAAAGAAAATTCTAACGGTTGGGGGCTTCTAGGAGTCTCATGGTTACCAGTCTCCTCTCCTTCACTTGGGTGAGGACAGGGCTCTTTATGCAAAGTCTTCAAGCTTTCCTCACTAATGGCTTTAAGAATGCTCTTTATTCTGGCAAAGGATTCAGCTTCAGGGAACAAGGATCCACCATCCTTGGGCTTAGTATTTTCACAGCTTTCCATGATGAAGTCGGAAGCTGTCGTTGGGCCTTCTACATAGTGGAGTTGAAGGCGTGACGGTTCATTCTTCTCATTCTAGAAAACACATGACATCCTCATCCCCATATTCATCATATATGGGCGGACCAGGTGTCTCTTCGAAATCTTGCGCCATAGAAGTTTTGGCGGGCCAAGTGCAATCTCCATGGGACAAACCCGCACCCTCCTCCTCTTGCATATGGATCGACTAACAGTCCCTCAGCTCCCTATGATGAAATAACCCAGGATTTCCATGCTCACGCCTTTTTTCAAACTCTACTCCCCTCATCAGCTCATCTCCCTTTAACGGCTCTGAGGTTTTTTTAGACATTCTAAGATTGTCTTCAACTTCCAATGCATCGATGAACATACGTTGCAAATTGGGGGACCTTCTCTCTAAAAGACGAAAAGATGATTCAGGGGGGAAAACATATGCATAATGTAGTTTAGCAGCGTTTTCTGGGGGCTAGATTCCTTTGGGCATATTATAATAGAAGTTCGCAAATCTTTTGTTGAAGCTGGACATGGCTTCACCCTCTTTCCTTCTCATGGAGTAAAATTATGAAAGAACCAAGTCCCATGGCCTCCTCTTACCCCAAAACTCCAAAAAGGCACCGGACAGCTCCTCCAACATATGAATGGACTCAGGCTGCAAGTGCCTGAACCATTTCTTCACATCTCCCTGGAGGGATTGGGAAAAAATTCTCATACAGACATCATCATGTTCTATTTCAAAAAGGTCCAAAAAATGTTCAAAGCCTTGTAGGTGTCTCTCATTAGTGAGGCTTTCAGTTTCTCCATCAAAAACAGGGAGATGCCTGTGGTATTTTGGAGGAAATTCATGAAGAATAGGGGGCATCTTTAAAGGGATATATCTCAACTGAGACCTAAGAGGCGAAGGGGTATGGACAGGGATAATATCATCAGCCGCATTCTCATAATATTTGTAGGGTTGGTTATGGATCTTACATGGTTCAAAAGAAGGGATGGGATCATCTCTAGGGGTGAGAGGAGCGTGTACATCAATGATGTATAGGGAAGGATATATTAAGGAAATTCTCTCGTGGCTTGAAGCCCTTCTGCGACGTAGAGATTTTCTGACATATATACATAAGGGCAAAAGGCAACCAAAACAGAAGAACAAGACCTCTTTAAGGAAATCGATATTTGGATACCTGGCTCTTAATTCTTCCATTCTTTAGATAGTTGGGCTTGCTATCTAGTGGAGCTGTCGATTTCCCCTTTAGTGGAGTCGCCTTTACACTGAAAACTTAGTGAGTGGAGTCACCAAGTGAAAAGTGTGCAACCTTCTCATCGTCCGAATGTTGTTCACCATCAACATTCAGCTCTAAAACTTTTGTCGTTCTCCCAGGGATGATAAAATAACTCATCCCCCGGCAACGGTGCCAATTTGTTAGCACTCAAATTGACCCCCAAGGTTGTGGAAGAGGGACAAGCTCGAGTAACAACAAAACCACTTTAGACTTACGCTACTAACCCAACACAGTCTGAGAGGGATCTCTCTTAAGAAGGGGCTGAAGATAATCAAAAAGAAACGCAGAGCCTTACTATTCAGGATGATCATTCAAAGCGTCATCCTCACTCTTAAACTTATGAAATACTGGAAATAATCAAGGGTATCAACAATGAAAACAAACACACCAGCCTTCATTTACTCAAGATATTCGTTCAACACATGCTCAGAAGATCAAATTTCTGTAAAGGGAAAGTTGTTTAAAGTTTGGTAGGATAATCATAAGAGAGACATGGGCAATGGAGTCAAGACACAACACATAAATCAAATAGCAGCACTGTAGTGTGGGATATCAAAACAGAGGCAAGTTAGCCACTCACTTCCCATCGAAATGCTATTTTCTGGTGATAGAAGAAGAAGGAAAGGACAGACCATTGATATGAGCATCTAGCGTAGATGAATTCATTATCAACTTTAGTGGAACTGTTGAGCAAACACCTCAAACAATTGCTAGAGCCTGTTGCCAAGAATTCTATACTACTATACACTGATTTCAGATATGAAAGGGAAAACATGAAAGGAGTAAAAAACAGGAAGCACAATCACGTAAGGAAGAGAGAATAAACAGACTATAAGCAAAGCGACACATGAATCTCTGTTGAAACACCCATTACAAACACTGCGATTCTATTAAGGGAAACATCCCCGAAATACAGAACCGGGCTCTCCCAGGCCTTGGCCAAAAATGATTTTCCAACCCTTCGATATCCTATTGCATAACTATTTATAAGCTCTTGGCCCTGGGCTGAGCATCAAAACTGTTACAAAATACGATGCCACCTACATGGATCAGCTAGCCACGTCTGACAACAAATCATACGATGAAAAGGACCGCTAACTAACCATGACTACTTTATACGGGTGTTATTTGCAGAGTGCGGACCATGACAATTTTTAAACGACCCATGGACCTTAGCAGGCCTCAAAACTAGAGCAAACAGATAACTATACAATTTAGCCAAGGACAGACTTGTCGAGTGGGCAAAAGAAACGGCACGAACAGTTAGCTGCCTCATTCTGGATTTTTCAATTGGCCCAAAAAAGTATTCCACTTTCAGGGTGTCTTCATCTGGTGCGTTCTCTGCTGAAAGGGGAGGTGTCGCCACTTCTGTGGGGAGGATGAAATCTTTGATGATCTCCGCATCGGGGTAAGTGCCCTGTTCACCTTCAGGGGCTTCTTTCTTCTTCGGTCGACATCGATTCCTCCCATGCACCTGTTGGTCCTCATGCTCCTCGGGTTCACTAACTGAACTCTCTTCCACGCGATCGAAGACTAGTGGGGAGGAGGGAATATTCCCCTCTTCCACCTCAGACCATACTTGTTCTGGTGCAACCACCACCTCGGCTCCCTGGTTGCTCTCCATAACCGGACTGTAACTGAAAAACACTCGAGTGGCTAAGCTTGCCACCTTCTCCATGCCACCACTCTACATCAAGACGTAGGGTCCATGCTTATAACGGACGTGACAATGATGACAACTACGTGTAGTGACCTTCGCCATGATGGCCTGACCGAATCTCTCAATCGAGCATAAATGATGCCTATTGATCGAGTTGACATTATACATGCTTGACATGGCCTCTTGGATAGGTAAGGAGGTATGCGACGATGCAGGGGTGGCCTTGGCTTCATTGGTCATCATTTTAGTGTCAGCAAGGTGACCTTCCATCCTTCAGTCGTACGATCGAATGGGAACCGTCAATTCCTACCTTGCCTAGATCTGGGCCATTGGATGGCGTTGCTTCTACCATGTTCCCAAGCTTGGAGCCGATTGGCCTGGCGCACAAGTAAGATTTGTGAACTCCTTTTGAGCCGCAAATATCCCCTCCTTCGAATCGTAGCCGTTGCAATGCGTCGGGGCTTAGTCAGAGTTCGCAAATATGAAATGCAGCTTTTAATGTGCACATTGAAAGCACGAACATTTGCTCGACCGTCGATCTAGGAAATCGACCATCAATCGACTCGGACATGCCCACCGACTAACCTCCCTACTCGCGGTTATATAGCTCACAACTTTCTCTGCAATGGGCCTCTATGACCGTCGATCCACCTTGATTCCGCTCTCCGCGGTCTAAAGGTGTCCTTCTCTGCTACAAGTGTAATTCTTCAATTTCACTCCGCTAGCCATCCTTTAGACCTTGGGCCTGTAATATCCATAGTTGGATATTCTCAATTAGTTAGGGTTGAACCCGTGATTTCTGAAATAACCCACATATCCGTAGATATAAAAATGATATATAAATTTATAGATTGATGAGAATAAGATAAATATACAATTTTTGGCCCGCTTTTATAGTAGCTTGGGCATTTCCTACTTGAGGAGATGCATCCTCTCATTAACTATTACTCCTACTTATTATTAATAATTATGTATTATTAATTATTTGTTACATTGCCTTCCCCTTAAGGGAAGCTTTGTCCTCAAAGCTTATTGGAAACAAATGATTTTTTTGTTTGAACCGACATCTCTAGATCCTTTCTTTAGTACTGGCACATTTGATGAAATGAAGCGATATGAGCTATGAATCCCAAGGGAGAATTGTTGCGTCGTCTCTAATGTGGTCCATACGAGATCTATTTTTATCGGAGCTATTTGATCGCTTTGTGGGACGTAACTTTTTGTTTGATGCTTAGTGTATTGATTCGATGTTCTTGCTTGTTTGACATCATAATTCCTCTGTGTATGTTCATTTTGACCTTTCCGTTGGTCAAAATGACGTTTATAATTTGGGTGACGATAAGGAGACCTTGTTGTCTATTCTTTTGCTTCGTTGCTTTGAGCTGGAAGTTGTATTTCCATCCCTTGATGTTTAAAGGTTTCGTTCTGTATCTTTTCCAAGTTGTTTTCTACCTGCATGTTATCATTTTGACACTTTTTAATCAATTCTACTTGCGATTTTCTGTCATCTTCAGACTTCTTAATTTGTTCCTTAAGATCTTTGTTATGACTTCTGATACAGCTATTTTCTTCCTACTTGTCTATAAGTTTTCCTTCAATGTCTTCTGTAGATTGTTCTGTCTTTCGACTATTTTTCAACTTCTTAATTTTTGTCACTAGTGTCTTGTTATGATTTCTTAATCTGAAAATCTCTTCGGAATTGTTGGATAGTGCTTTATTACTCTTTGAGATCTATAACTTATGAGACTTTTTAGACTCATCATTTTGTTGTTGAAGAACTTTTATCTGTTGTCAATATTGGTCAACCACTGATTCTTGATCCTCTAATTTGTTTTGTATCTGCGCCAGTTCTTCATCCTTGTTGCAAACGACTTTGTTCAAGCGTATTATTTCTGCTTTGTAATCATTTATTTCTTTCTTTATATCTTGATTTTTCAATATCTGATTGAAATCGTTTTTATTTTTTAATTCCTCAATTTCCGTAGATAATCTCTCAATACGGTTTTTTAGATAATGATTCTCTTGTTCTATTAATCTCTTAAACATATCCTGCTTCATCATGTCAAATGCTTCTTTTAGTCCGGACTACAATTCTGCTTTAAAATTCACCATAATTCCTGGCTTGGACGATAACTCGGTCTTCTTTTGACTTTGATTCCTTTAACAATAGATAGACTCTGGCTTCTTCAGTGATAAATTGTCTTCGACTTTTTCGATGATAGAAGGTCTTTGAACTCTTTGACTAGTCTCCCTTGACTTGACTTTTTTCTTTCGACGATAAATAGTTTGATTTCTTTTTATTTTTCTTTGACAATAAGTAGATACAGAAACTATAATAATTCCCAATATGTCTCTCTTGGAAGAACCTACTTTGACTATATTTTTTTTCTTATCAGGTCAAATAACCTTTTTTTTTCCAAAAATAATTATTTTTTTATTTTTTATTTATAATAATAATAATTAATTAATTAATAATATTATTATATTAATGTTTTATAAACTATATATATATATATAGTTTTTTTTTCCAAAAAACTAATTTTTTGTTGGATTACGAATAGTTCAGCCTTTGAGATAATAATAATATGTATTATTATTACTATAGTTATATAATAACTAAACTCATCCTAATTAAGGTATGAGTTAGTATAAATAATGGTTTTTTTATAAAACTAAGGCTAGTTTTATAAAACCAAGGCTGAAATTATAAACCACGGGATGGTTTTATAAAACAAAAGCAATATGTGGTTTTATAAAACCAAGGTTGGTTAAATAAAACCTATGTTGTGTTTTTTTTTATTATTCTTCTCTTTTTTTATGCGGTCTTCTTTCTTGTTCTCTCTCTTTTTTTAACTTCTTTTTTTTTTCTCTTTTAATAATTTTTTTCTTCTTCAATAAGGATGGCTAAAAGCCTAATGTAAGGTTAAAAACCTAAATCTCAAAGAAACTTTGACAATTTGGCCACAAGCCGGAATCAACAAGCTCTGATACCACTGTAATATCCATAGTTGGATATTCTCAATTAGTTAGGGTTGAACCCATGATTTCTGAAATAACCCACATATCTATAGATATAAAAATGATATATAAATGTATAGATTGATGAGAATAAGATAAATATATAATTGTTGGCCCACTTTTATAGTAGCTTGGGCATTTCCTACTTGAGGAGATGCATCCTCTCATTAACTATTACTCCTACTTATTATTAATAATTATGTATTATTAATTATTTGTTACAGGGCCCCACTAGATAATCCCTCCTCACGCTAAACTGACTATGCATGGTTCTTTTAATTCCCTGTCTTTGGGCCACGCAGACCAAGAAAGAAACTTCTTCTTTGCTGATCTTAAGGGTCTAAAACCCATCTGATATTCAGCACAATCCTGGTGTTAACAAGGTACATGAAAGGACGTTCAATATACCGACTAGTACATGGAAGAACTGCAAGCCCCCTAGATGCAGTGCAAGCAAAGAATGCAAGCAACTACGCTTAAATACGTCAGAACACGTCTCTATCCTATCACATGAGTTTATAAATATTTTAACTTAGACTAGCGCTTGATTTTATCTTGTACGGTTAAGTGGATGCATGAGGTGTAGACTCAAACCAATATGCATGAATAAGCTAAATGAGATGCAAGTCTTTTATTTTTCAATAAAAAATATTTAAGGAAAGGAGAGAGAACTTTCTTCTTATTTTGAAACAATTGAAATCTACCCTGAAATGCAATACTATCCTTTCACTTTTCTCCTTAAGCAAAACCAAAATACATAAGTGAATAACACTCTTTCAATCAAATCCAATGATACCAAAATAACACCAAAGCATAAAATTTCTTCTTGTTTTTTCAAAAAAATTTGGCGATGCAAATCAAAAATAAAAGAACAATGGAATCCCGTAATTTGTAAAACACCTCAATTTCAAATGAAGAAGCACATGATTTAAAAGGGCGATTTCAGAGATCTTTGGAACATGCATTAATTGTCAAAAATGGTTGAAAATATAAACTTTAAGATCAATGTAAGAATTCTTCTATTCTTCAAAGACTTTTAGAAAATCAAAAGGAAGAAAACATGGAAAATTCTTAGCTCTTTCAAGTTTTCCGAACAATTATCCAAGATCCAAAATATGTATCTTCTCAACGAATCAAAGCACTACACTTCAAATATGAAGAAAAGGAAAACCCAATTCCTTTTAACACTACGTTCAATCAAATCCAAATATGAATTTTCTCACTTCGAGAGAGTTCTGCAACTTTTGAAAACAAAAAGTATCCACCCAAACAATCAATCTCAAATCATACAACAATACAAACCAAACGTACACTAGCAAGAGTTGGTACAAAAACACACTTTCAGAGGTTTCAAGACTTAAAACAAAGCAGATTAGAGGCTTCTATAGGTCCACAATACTAGTCACGCTTGCAAGAGAACAAACTCACTCAAAGCAAAGCAAGTAACCGCTTGACTATAAAGACTCAACAAGAAAGCACACTACTCCAAAGTCCAAGAATAAAAACAGAAACAAAGATCTGGAGAAAATACAAACTCCAACATAAAATCAGAAGATGACTAGGTCCAATTCTAAGCAGGGATAAGGCCCTGCTACAAAATTTTGCAGTACGATGTGGTCTGTCAATACAACAAAGTGCATCTTTGTGGGTCGACACGATCTAATACACTACCTAGGTTCGTCGATGGTGCACTGTGCATCAAAGGTAAAGCACATCGAGCATCCAAAAGTGAATTTTTTCAAAGATGAAAGCTACAAAACCCCTGAACTCAACAAATCTGAGTGGTCCTAGGGTGCCAGGAGTAATATGGATGACCCAATGACTCTATAAAAGTAGATCCAAATCAAAAATTGACACGATCTAAGAAAAATCTGAGCAAAGAAAAAGAAATAGATCTAGAAAGCAAAGTCCCCAATATGGTTGCCAATTTTGTTAGTCTGCAAATGTAGACATAAGCTGGCCTCCCTAGTTTAATCACTAAAATAGAACAAAGAAAGCAGTCATGCATACATTTCCCTAACTTGATCCAATCACAAATTGAAAGATAGAAGACATACCTTTGACTGTGATTTGTCTTCAATGATCCAAGCTCCAGCAAGCTTTCTCATCCACTTATAAGAAGCACCTACAAGACATGTAAGCCAAGCGATGTAAGAGGAAAAATAGATCTAGGATTATATTAAGTTACATATATGACCAAGGAGATATACACATAAATGAATAACAAACCATTTATGTGAAATGAAATGCAATATTGTATTAACATAAATGGTAAAGAGTACAACCACTTAAGCCTTGGTGTCATATCTCCTCTCTGATGGATTCCTCTTTGCTCCAATATGTCACTTCAACGAAGGAAGGATAAGGATCTAAATTCTATCACTCCTAGTGTAATTTCTCCAGCATAACTCTATTCTCAATTCCTCCTCCCCTCACCCATGGCCAAGACTTGAATTTATAGGACAATATGGATAGAGGAGAGATGATATATTTAGGGATAATGGATGAGGTATGATCCCAACAAGTGAGGAATTCGAGTGAGATCCTAGAAAATAGGGAGGAAATCTCAGACTTGAATTTATAGGACAATATGGATAGAAGAGAGATGATATATTTAGGGATAATGGATGAGGTATGATCCCAACAAGTGAGGAATTCGAGTGAGATCCTAGAAAATAGGGAGGAAATCTCATCTAGATAAGATTTCGTTCTAGAGACTTCTCGAAAACCCCTTTTTATGTCGGTACAGACATCGACGCGACCTGGAAGTAGAGAAACGTGCGCCAAATGAGCTCAATGCGAGTTGATGTGAAGCCAAGCTGCGTCATCGACGCAAGATAACAGTAGAGAAAGCCACATTGATTGACATCGACACGTGTTTTTAATGAAGCAAAGCGCGTCGAAGTCACAAAAAGGTTGATTGCAGGACAAAAAGAGTTAAGGACCATTCATCATGGATTTAGCTTCAGGGATTGTGGCAACATGTGGTCACATGGTCTTGTGCAGCTAACATAAATTATGTGTAACACAATCCTTTATAGAACATAACAAGAATACTATCACAATAGATGTATCAATCCCTTATATAAAATTTCTACTTCACCCCCATAAATTACACAATATATATATTTTCTAAAACAACCACCCCAATAAACATAGTTATTAGTACAAATTATAATTCTATTCGAAATATTAAAATGGTCATTTTCATTCATGTCCAATTATTTTGGATTGAGCAATCAACATACTAAGATAAATTGAGAATATACTAACTAAAACACTAACTTGAGAATAATATATTAACTAAGAAACTTAATGTTAATTTAAGTGGTGCCATTCTTTGTATCATGGAATATGACCTTGTAGTAAGGAATAAAAATCGTAAAACCTTTTGAAAAGTCATTTTCTTTTCTAGTTTGTTTATATATAACTATTCCAATGTGTACCAAAACTAAGAAGACAATGATTAAATTAGTGCTAATGTTGATGAGGATGTTGGTGATGATAAATATGGTGGTGTTGGAACCATTGTACCTACATGCATGTCTTACTGAGAAAGTAAAACCTATTCTATGTTCACTCTTGGACAATAATTAGATATACAATTCATTGTTCAAAGAGTGTCTTCATTTCCATGCACTCAGTGGTCATGAGTAAGATATAAATTTTTCATATGTAAACAACATTTGTTGGATGAGTTTCTTCAACATGTAGGGCATATCACACTTATCAACTCTCTTTTTGGCTTACAATGGTGTAAGGGAACTAATATTTAGATATTTAGTGCATGTTCCTTGTCTATTTTGACTTTGTATGGATGGGTTCCATTTCCCAAATCATGGTTCAAGGATTAAAAATGACATATTAGTCTCTAACATCTACTTTTAGGGATCAAAGGCCATTTGCATAGCCCTAAATCATAAAAAAAAAATCCTATAAATGGAACATTGGGCTTGGAAGTGAGATATCAAAATTATTCTAGAGATTGTTGGACCATTATGGGTTTCAAACATAGATGTGTTCTTTGGTGTTGCAAAACCAAGCACTTTAACTCAAATAATTGGTTTTGGGGTCTCACAAGACATGCATAGGACCAAGATCCAACATAAATTCCCTATAAAGCGAATTTTTGTCCTACAAAGTCTGAGTTCAGAACATTTTTATGATTAGAATTACATTTATGGTCATGTAAGTTATGCCATTCTTTAAATATGAAAAATAGGTACTTAAATCCTAAGAAGTAATAAGCGTTGTGCCCCACGACATCATTTATATATGGAAATAGGTACATATTCCCTAATGGTTTCTTGTATGATTCACAATCTATACATAATGCCCCAAATCTCCATAGATTTTGTGTCAATATGTAACCATTTTCCTCCAATTACCTTATGATGATAGTTATTCACCAGAATTTCCTGCATAGTATCCCCCTTTAATGATTTATGAAACCATGCCTGAAGCAGAGTATCTTCGACCACCTTGATAGGGTGTCTATGCCCATCATAGTTATCATAGTTCAATTTCTCAACTTTGGCACTGGGTTTTTTAGAAAGCTCCTTCTGTACATCCTGTACAAAAATATCAATTCCGGAAGATCCTTCTACTATATCTAATTATAAACATTGAACACAAAAGAAAATTATTGACTCACCTGATATAAGGTTCCCTCGCAAGACACATAGAGACTTGATATCCTTTGTATATACCCATATATGGTATATTCCTCTCTAGGCAACATCTTGCAAGTTGCAATTCTATGGAATCTTTCACTAGTAGAAAAAGTGAGATATATGACTAAAAAACTAATAAAAATTGCATATAAATGACTAAGTTGAGTCACGTGACTATTAGCCATTTATTGCTAGTCACTTATAATGTGACTAAATACATGACTAAAAAATTTTAGTCATTCATTGGTTGTTCTAATTGGTTAGTTTGGTAGTATATTTAGTGATCATTTTAGTCATTGATTGTTGTTAACTGGTCATTTATTTAGTCATTGATTGTTGTGAACTGGTCATTTATTTAGTCATTGATTTTTGTTAACTTTCCA
The DNA here is from genome assembly GCA_027924585.1 of Larix kaempferi. Classification (NCBI taxonomy): domain Eukaryota; kingdom Viridiplantae; phylum Streptophyta; class Pinopsida; order Pinales; family Pinaceae; genus Larix; species Larix kaempferi. The sequence goes on from BSBM01000205.1 coordinate 37,456,815, forward strand.
TTTATTTAGTCATTGATTGTTTTTAACTGGTCATTTAATTAGTCATTTATTGTTGTTAATTGGTCATTTATTTAGTCATTGATTGATATTAATTTGTCATTTAAGTAGTCATGATAGTCATTTATTGTCATCAATAAGTAGTATATTTAGTTGTTTTAATCTTTAATTATTGTTAACTAGTAGTATATTTAGTCATTTTTATTCAATGATTTCTATAGATAGGGCACAGAGGAATTGAACCACCAACCTCCTTCTTGTAAGGAAGGTGCTCTTCCATTGAGCTAGTACCCTTTAAGAATTGGGGAGAGCCAAAGCTACTTTGGATTTTTTATTGGTTAACACTACTTTGTATTTAATATTCATATTCATATTAATGTTGTAGGTAAAGAACATAGAGGGGAGATAGATCAGTACAGGTTGCTAAAAAAAATTAAAAAATTTAAAAAATTTAAAAAAAAAAAAAAATACTCTTCCAACAATTTCAAAGAAGAAATACAATCGATAAGGTCAAATGGAATGAAATTTGTGCATTATCTCTTTTGCTTCAAATCCATTAAAATGATAAAAAAAAATTAATTTGTGTAAACCTGCTGCAAAGAGTGTAATTCCATGTCCTACCAATATCAATATCAACCTCTTTTATTAAAAAAACTTCAAACAATAGCGGTTTATATTATTGGAGCAAAAGAACATGGCTAAAAATTAACAAAAAATGTTGTATTTTATTGTCCTATTAGTTGATTTGTTTATCATGTTGTGAGTAGCTGTGTACATAGATTTATGCATGTCAGGCCTTCAATGATTCACAACTCATTAGATTTGCAAAGGATACATCGGAAAACCCCAAAAAATGTCAAAACAATAATGAAAATCAATTTAAAGATTACTCATTTGATCTATAAAATGTCATACTTTCTCAATAACCAATTGAACCCATTTGATGATCTGTTCTAATTCATATCCTTTCCTAATAACTCGTTAGTGTTGTGTCCCATACAATAAGTACATATATACGATTTGTTATTGTATGGCATATACTATTGAAATATTGACATTTTACAATATCCCCTTGGTGGAGATGGATAATGGATGCAATTTGATAACATAATAGGCCACATAAATGGAGTGAACTAAGGTTTGGAATCCCAAAATATCTACAAGATTAGTTAAAATATTATATTTATCTTTTAGCCAACATCAAATCTGCTAGCTTACTGTTTCATCCACCATTGGGGAGCATTATTATTTTCATTTTTGATGAATTGCTCTACATGATTTTGCTTGTAAGTTCAACCATTACAAGAAAAACGATTAGTCATGCACCCCAACATTCCCTTTTAATTTTATATCTATTATTTTCCTAAGCCATTGATTTAGAGATTTACTTGATATCATCAACCTCTCAATGGTTGGAGGCCTTTGTAGAGAAATTTTAGAAATTTCAAATCTACTACCAATTTTTTTGTCCATGGTGAGGTCTGCATGAGTTGAAATCCTATCACTAGCTATGTGATAATCATTGTTTTGGTTCAGTAGTCCATATTTAAAATTCATGTGTCTTCTTGATACAAGTTTTTTTTTATTACCATATAGAACTAGAAGGCCCAAATCATCTTGAAGGACTTCAATAATGGCATTAGATAGTGAGCCTTGTTTGTCACTATATTTCTCGTTTCCATTAATGATTACGATTTCATCTTTAATTGAATATTCTGCACATGCAAATACACTGAAATTATTTTTTCAGCTTGATATATATTTGTAAATATAAAAAGGGATATGGTATGCACTAAGTTACTAACAATAATATGCCATAAGAGGATGATGTTGGAAGAAGTTGTCATTGATGTCAAACAGGGTGTCATTGATATCAAAATGGTGAAGAGATCTATGGTGTTTCCATTCATTTCAAGGTGATAATGATGTTGTGGTTGTAGTAGAGATAGATTGTTTGGGAATGTTTGATGAATCCTTGAATACCCTAGAGAAGACCCTAATGATCCTAAGGAATCCCTTGAAGAAGAGGCCTTGTCAAAAGTGTACATAACTCCAAAGCAATCCCCTTATGGTGTAGCGGCTGTGTATGTCCCTCAAAGGAAGATACTTTGAGTTGTACACAAGTGGTGAAAAAACCCTAGAGAAACTCCTAATGATCATGATGATGTGGAGTGTAAAGGAGTCTTTAAAGTGTCCCGAAGAAGTGTGAATAATTTCCTAAAGAAATGATGTTGGGTCACATGACCATGATGATGGGTCACATGACCATGATGATGGGTCACATGACCATTATGGTGGGTTACATGACCATGATGATAAGAAGTGTAAGGAATTCCCTAAGCAATGTCAGTAAGAAATGTGAATAATTTCCTAAAATAATGGTGTTGGGTCCACATGACCATGCGGTTGGGGTCACATAACCCATGTTGGAGAAGACCCTAGAGAGCCACTAAGGTTGGTGTAAAGCGTATTGGGATGACGTGTGAAATATCTCCCAGAATCATGATGATGGGTCCACATAACCCTGAAAGTAGTGGTGATTGTGTTCACATGAATTAAAGGATTGGTCCATATGACCATGAGAAGTATCCCCCGAAGTAATAAGGATTAGTACACAAGACAATGTTGAAATAAAAGGTGAAGAAACCCCAAAATAATGGTGTTGGATCCACTTGCCCATGAATTTGGTGTTACATGACCCATGGTGGAGAAGGATCTAAAGAGTTCCCAAAGTTGGTTCGAATCAATTTGGTGTGAAGCGTGAAGTATCCTCAAAATAATGATGTTTGGTCCACATGACCCTGAAGGTTGTGGTACTTTGTCCCATTGGACCACATCAAGTGGCAAGGATCCCTACAAGAAATAATGATATGTCCATGAAGTATGATGTGGACAATCCCTAAGGCCCATTTGAGAAGATATGGAGTCATATTGAAGTTTTGCTAAAGTGTCATGATGGATTCTTGAAGTGCGGTACTAACCCTTGAGACCCCCTTAAAATATGGAGATCCACAAATTAAGGATGAGTTTAAGGAGACATTGAAAGAATATACAAGGCATGATGAAGTGTATAAATAGAATATCAAATATTTCATTTGATCATAAATCAATTCTCTCTTTGGTATTTCGCACCTCTTGGAGAAAATTATGAAACTTTGTAGAGGAGAAATTTTTGGGTTGAGGAGATTCACTAAAATTGAAATAACTTTCTCATATCATATCGGAATTATGAAATTCTTGGCTCGTTGGAAATCTTGTTGTGAGGGATATGTGATGACATTATCTAGAGTTTATTTTTGTTTGTCTATTGTTTCTTCATATTGTTATATTGGAAAAGGTATGATTCATGCTTGTTGGTTTATCTTGTGATGGCACATGTCTCTCATGGATAGAGTTCATCTTTGATCTTGGTATGGTATGTGAAGTCACTAAATATGTTATAGAAGGTATGATGATGGTTATATTGGCATATATATTGATGTTATCTGGGAATAGATATTGATGTTATCTTGGCATAGATATTGATGTTATCTTGACATATATTTTGATGGTTATATTTGGATAGATCACAGTGATTATGGTAATGATATTGGCATAGATCATTGTGATGTGTGCATATATTATGGTGATGATATTGCATAGATTATGTTGATTATCTTGGTATATATCATGGTTATTATTGCGATGATCTTGGCATAGATCATGGTGATTACAGTGATTATATTGGCATAGTTTATGGTGATATTACATGGATTAGTGTGATGTTATTGACATGATCTAGGGTTCCTCTCTTGGAATGACCTAGGGTATGAAAGTGATAATGATGTTAAAGGTTTGAAGAAGCAAACAAATTAAGTTCATGGATGATTTTTTTTGTTGTAGATTTGAGGCATGTATAGGTTGATATAGTGTGATATATATTGAGACAATGCGATAGTGATTGTGGCATTGAGATATAGATACAATGTTTGTGACAAGGACAATGATATAGGCACAGAGACAGAGATACATGTACATGTTGATAGAGACAGAGATACAATTTGCAGATACACTGATTGGGGCATTGTTATAGAGATGGTGATTGACAGAGGTAGTGATACAATGATACAATTTGACAGAGATAGTGATACAAATACAGGTTGATCGAGGAAGTGATACAAGTACAGGTTGTGACATTGATATATTGACAGTGGAATACTAATATTCTTATTCATATTAGGGTGGAAGGATGGGGCAAGGATAGGGAGTTGTAGCTTCCTTCCATTCAATGCTAGTAAATCATGGAATTGGAGCTTCCTTCAGGTTCGATCCTGTAAATTAGGGGGTTGGAGCCTCCTTTCAGTCGGTGCTGGTAAATCAAAGAGTTCAAGCTTCCTTCAAGTTGGTGCCTGTAAATAAGGGGGTTGGTGCCTCCTTCCATTCGGTGCTGGAGAATCTTGGAATTTGGTGCTTCCTATGCATTTAATCTTGTTATTATATAAGAAAAGCATTATGTGGTTTTCTCATGTTTGGGCTTCCATGTTAAATCTCTTATGCACTATGTATGGTTTATGTGATGATGAATGACATTGTTAATGGTTAATGTTTACATTATATAATTATTGTTTGAAATGGTAAAAATTGTTCAATATTGATTCACCCCCCATCTCAGTATTTCCAACATACAAGGGTGAGTGTAAGAGTTGAAAAACTATCCAATATTATATGCCTCTTCCTTGAAGTTCCAAATATGCCGTACTTAGCTAACCCTTCTTGCATAGCCTCAGGTTTTGTTGTGTAATATGATGAAAGCAAGTAGATACATATCTATTGGATTTCCAATTTTCAATTCGGTGAAATGGATAAGAAAGGATTGTGGTATGCAATCACTTTGAACTCATTGTTTTTGAGTTACTCTTTCCAAATATTTTGAAAATTAACAATGGCCAACAACACCTGATCATAGATGGGATATATTATTTTAGAGAGTGACTTCTATATAGAGTATATCATAATTGTAAATGAAAATATTTATGCTCATCATAGATCCAACAACCAAATATATAGGTATTAGTCAATTAAAATAAAAATATTATTCTCAAACACAGATACTAGTGAATTGGGCCAAATAACCACCATGGTAGGATTAGAGGAAAATAATGGCCAGTAATACCATAAGGAAAAATATTTTTTTGCAAGACTAAACAAAATTATAAACACATACAAGGCTACAAGCATACCATAAGAAATACTGCAATCCCCAAATGACAATACAAATAACAAGCACACAAATTAAATCATTTAGGATTCATCTTGCCAAAATATCTATGAATATTTTGGATTATCACCACGGGAAAGAAATATAGTAAATATTCATTTCCATATATAAGAGTACTACCCTCTTAGACGAGGGGATGCATTAAACTAAGCATACTCATGTTGAGTAAGTAATGATATCAGAATTTAAATATACATCTCCATCAAGGGACTGTTGACTAAGCTTACAACAATGAACTACCAATTTATATCCCTTGTGACCTGATGGACTTGTTTATAAAGACACACGAAATCAGTGGCACTTTAACCATGCAAAAAAATTCCAAGAAATGAAAGTTTCTATCAAGTGGACTTATGCACAAGCATTAGATTTTGTTACTTATATAGACAAAATGTTGAAAACACCCAAATAATTGATATCATAATAATACTAGAAAAATATATAAAATTCAATAATGATCTGCAGATTATTTTGTGACTAGTATACACAACTTAGACATAATTAATGGCCAATTTCACAATTCTTTCATAAACTGTGTTTCATTTTCCAAATATAAAAACAGTAAATTGTAGAAAACATCAAACACTCATTTATTCTACGATTTGGATGTCATTGAATTTTTTCCATTTAATTGACCAATCACCTAAGATTTCATGTTGATCACTTGATAGGTCACTAAAATTGATTGTCACCACTAACAATAAATTCCATTTAAGCATTTTTAAATTGATCTAGACAAGAAAAGAATAGAAAGGAATACCTTTGAGCGAGCATGCTAAGTGGTTAACTGGTAGGCTTCAAATAGTTGGCATAGTTTCTACCTCAATTCCAAATAAATCAAAGTGTATCCAATGGGAATTGAAAAGTATTTGTGAATTTGTTGCATCCATCCAATCAAGTTTTCTTTGTAATATGTAAATTTGGTTTTATCCCTAAGGTTTGCACCCATACTACTAAGGGAAAAGCTAGGGAACTTAGATATAAATGTGTGACTAATTGGTTTCAGGTTTGGATTTTAAGTGGTTGAATAGTCAATGATCCATTCAAGGTTTAGGTGGAACAATCAATAATGCAAGGAGAAAAACAGTAACATATCATGGATTAAAATGCTTTGCAATCATGAATGAGATGGGAGCTCAGAATTTAACACAAAGCTAGAATGTAAATATATGAAAGGTAAGCTAATCATTCATAGACTCACATAGGTATTCCACATCATAACATCGTCACAATAGGAATTCTAATTGAAAATGGAATAGAGATTGCAGGCAATGCACTTTTATAGTATAAACATCATTAGATATGAAGTCAACTGATTATGTAGCGCACAAATAACTTATGTATTCAAATAAAAAATTAGAAGTAAAATAACAAGATGCACAATCTAATTCATGATCAAAATGATATTCAAACACATAGATATTATTGTATTCAAAATGAGTTTACAAAATATCCACTAACATTTTTTGGCTTCCAAAATATGAACCCCCTTCTCCCTTTCTATTCCTCTTTTATAAATGTTACATATTACTTCTTCCATATCTAGATCCTACTTTAGGGGATTCGAGAGTCATCTATCTATTTACTAATAATATTCTTGTAGAAAAAAATAGATGGCTCGAGGCCAAAATTAGTTTTAGGATCCTATTATTAACGGATATATTATCTAATTAGATCAACAAATTAACTCGAGTCCAGAATATGGATCTAGTTTCTGTCTTTTACAACATATACAAAATAGATATAATTATGAACATGTACAAACGATATAAAAAATATCGTAATGGTGAAATGGAAATTCTGCAACGTTCTTGTACACAGAGAAACTTGAGCTATCCAGACAGGAAATTGGATCCTATGCATCTGCCTTCAATGAAATTATTGTCCTTACATGGTCTCAGTTGCACGATTTTGAAGTGTGTATTGAAGAATGTGTGTAACTAAGTCTCTCAAGATTCCCAGTTTTTCATTGTTAACCTGGTTCTTTTGCCTCTGTTGAAGACATTCCTTCTTGCAGTATTTCATTTTCCTCAAAAGTTTTACATTGCTCTTCTTTCACCTCTGAGAAAATATGCACAACTTACTGGATTTGATGATTAGTTTATCCCATTTCTTGTTGGATTTATTTACCTTGCTCTGCGTATTCTTGTTTTCTTAATGAATCTCTTTAACCGGGACTTTAAATTTCCTCATCTTTTTCTTGAGCTTCTGAATGGATTTATGTTTGTTACTTTAAGGCTGAGAAAAACTAGCAATTTCTAGTGTTTTGGTTCGTGTAACAGAACTCTCCACTCTTGGTCTGCTAGTATTAGTAAAATCCATGCAGTGCATCTCTTGTTCCTCCTTGAAAGCAGTGGGGACATAGGATTGAGCCTTAGGTGAGCAGCAGATTTCATTAATAGTATTCTCCAAGCTAGTCAAGGGTGTGACTACCTTTCTTTTAGTTTCCATTGACGAATATGACTCCTCATCAATAGTTACCTAGGAATTATTAAGCTTCTAAGACTACTTGTTCAATTTGGATTCCCTAGGCTCAAACTCTTTACAAGATAGAACTATTTACTTTTCCTTATTTAATCTGGAACTTCTTCTAGTTTGCACAAATCTCAGAATCAAAGCTTTAACCCGTTTATTCTTTGATTTGATTCGTGTTTCATCTAATAGGATTTCAAAGTCAATGACCTTTTTTCTTTCAAAGTAGGGTCAAAAATGGCTTCAGAATTAAGCCTAAGTTTATTTGTTGGCCTAGTATGAGGTCCCCTAAGAGGATAAGATTTTAGAATACTCTATTTTTCCTTTTGAATTTTAACCTGACCCTTGTCATTTGAAGAATCATTAAAACCTTTTCCTTCTTGTAAATTAGCACCTTTATGATTTGGATGTTTAAAAGCTCCTCTCACCCTCTGATTTGCCACTTTATGTTCCTTATTTCTTTGGCTTTCTTTTACTGATCTAGAATTAGGGATTTTTTATTTTCGATTTTCTCTTTAGAGAAGGATGTAATTTCTTTCCTAGGATGTTTTATATTCTATATCAAGCCTTCATTTTCCTTTGATACATAATATTAATGCCTTCACTAATCACAAAATGACTTTCAAACTCTAACAATGCAAACACATTAAGGTTTTTCTAAATCAAGTTATTTATAACAATTCACCAAATCATCGTCACTAGCATGATTAATTATTTAGCATGACGTGAGGGGTATTCATGACCACTCCCCTTGCATATTGAAGGGAAGTGTGTACCTAGAGCCTTGACCCTAATCTACACCCATATCATAGTCTATCCTAAGAAAACTGTTTATTGGGTTTCTACATGGAAAATATAGTCAAGTTCATTCATCTAGTCAACCTTAATTAATGTTTGTCATTTAGCCCCATAAGAACACATGCACTCTCCAAACTATGCATTTTTGACAATTTGATGCATAATAAACTTGTACCCAAGAAGAGTATACATCACTGTAATGACTAAGTGATCTCTCCATTCTAGTTATAAATTAATAGAGTCCTCATATCATTTTTACAACAAACTTCGGTCATAATGACATCATAAATTTCTTGAACCAAACATATACTTCTTAAATCCTCATATAAAGTTTAAATGTCATAATCAATGGCCAAGTGCACATTAATTGTAATATTTGAATTAAGCAAATATACCCTATTTATAGCTTTTTTTTACATCTATGTTGATAAATTTGAGAAATATGTAGAAGAGAATGCTACATTGAAATTAACATGGCTAGAGTTATTGTCATCCTTCATAGATTACATTATTATTTTTATATTTAAACTTTTAATCTCTTCATGAATAAGAACTTTAACATTCTCAATCATTTTACAATTTTTATAAACTTAACATTAAGATGGATAAAATCAACATTATGATAATTAAACCTAACAGAAAAAAAAATATCATCTTATTTTCTATGATGGTAACACCCTACATAGGCATCAATTTAGATTGTCATTTAGAATAGGAAAATAGTGAAATCATTGATAAAAGGAACATGGATACTACAAAGATTTTGTAAATCCTAATTTCTAATTTTAATTATCAAAACTATTTTTCCAATTTTATGTGCATAAAGAACAAAATTAATATTGTCAAAATCATAATCAATGGGTCTCAGAACCTCCATCATAATGAAACTACTCAATAATCTAACCAAAAAACATAGATTGGGATGATTTATTTTGTAAAATTTGTGATAAATAGGTGAAGAAAGAACATAATTTCCTTTTCACATGGCCCACATTTAATAATGTAATCAGAAACTTTACTTAGATTTATATATTAGTTTCTCTTTCTCCTTACCAAAAGCAATATGAACTTGGTATTTCGATTTTGTATTGTCCTATGTATCTTGTTATTGCAAAATTGTAATTGTAAGAGTATTGTGTGACTGTACACTTGAAATTGAAATTGAAATTTGTAAATTTGCAAGTTTGTATTTTTTATTGTAATTTTGCAATTTCATAAATTATTTTGTAGTCTTGAAATCTTGTAAATTATTTTGTACTTTGTAAACATAATTGCAAACTTGTAATTGTAATTTGCAAGTTTTGATTGTAACTGTAATTGGAATTTGCGATTGTAAATTTGTAGTTGTAATTGTCCAATTTGTAATTTGTAATTTGTAATTTGTAAATCTAATTAGTAATTTCTTATTGTAATTATAATTGTAACTATTTGTAGTTGTGAAATTGTAATTACAGTTGAGATTGTAACTTGCAATTATAACTAAGATTGTGCACAATTTTGAAATTGTAATTAATGGTAATATAAAATACGTCGACATAAATACATAAATAAATAAATAAAATTGCATCACACACATGAATCATACTCATCGACATAAAAAAATACATCATACACATGGAGATAAATATCATAAAATAATTTGATGGTCCATTCAGTTCATAAAAAAAATAAGTCTATATATACATAACAATATAAAATAGTACAATGTGGCCATCAAATCAATAGCCACGATTACGATCACCTAACATCATGTAATGTACCATCATCATGATAATGACCACCTAACAAACATAAAAATCATCTAACATAACCATCACACATATATGACAAACAACATCTAACATACACATATATCACCACCTAACAAACATAAACATCATCTAAAATACACATCTATATAAAATTATCAAACATCATCTAACATACACATCCAATAATTACATCTAAAATTAGCTAACGTTATCTAACGTACCATCATCATCATCACCACCTAACAAACATAAACATCATCTAAAATGCACATATAAAATTAGCTAACATCATATAACATATACATCTATTATCACCTATCAAACATAAGCACCATCTAACATACACATAAAAAATAGCTAACGTGATCTAACATAAAGTACATCAATACAATTAACATACACATCTAAAAAAAACACAAGCATTATCTAACAACACCATGTAGCATACAAATCAAAATGACCTAACATGCAAATCTAAACATTACCTGACACCATCTAATATATATATTTAACACATATAAACATCATCTAGTACACAAATCTAATAATCACATCTAACAAAACATAAGCATTGTCTAGCATCATCATCACATAGATCTAACAAACATCATTTAACATACACATATATCAAGCACATCTAGCAAACATATCTAACATGGCCTAACAATATACACATCAACATCAACATTAACATGAAAAATGCATCATATATATATATATATATATATGTATGCCCACATGGGTAGAGTAATTGGTAATGAGTAAATGAGATGAGAAGTTGTAAATAGAAGGTCACAAGTTCAAATCCTTGTGGGTGCTAGGTTACAATATATATATATATATATATATGAACAATAATATCAAACTCATGATACATGTAAAATATACATCTCAATTCAAATAACTACTACAACATATTTGGTCCACCTCCAGAACCAAAGGCATCAATACCTCTGCCAACATATCTAGAGGCATCCATACCTCCACCAGTAGAGGCAGAGGCATCGATACCATTTCTAGAAAACAATGTAGACTGAAATAGAGAAAAAATATCTCCATGATAATCGACCTCACTACGACCATCCTGTCTAGAAATGTCAAGGGGCCTAGATGAGTATGATATGGTGGATGTTCGGATGGTTGAGGAGGATATGGTGGTTATTCGGCATGTACTGGATCCATAAATGGTCATGGATCGGTTGTGTGTGGAGGAGAGGGTGGTCAACCAACCATTGGAGGAGGATATGGTGGTTGGTTGGCTCAGGGAGGAGAAGTATAAGGTGGCTGGTTGGCTTGGCGAGTTGGAGGAGGTAGAGGAGATGGTGGTTGGTTTCCTCAGCAAGGAGAAGGAGGAGGTGGAGGAGGAGGATCGCCACCCTCATTAGCTGAAGACTCAATATCATCGTCATCCCTCCTCTCTGCTAAAAGGTTTGCTACATTGAAGATATGATGCAGATGAAGAATCATATGATGATGAAGAGTCCTCCAAATATCTACAATCATGGGGTCTCACGTGATCTCTTGAACTCATATAGGTAGGAATCCCTATAGAGACAATAGTGTTGATAACTAGTCACCCAACTACTTCATGAATCTAGCATCAGGCATGTGTTGCATGCCAGGTCTTTGTAGATGAAGCACCTGATCATCTGGCTCATCCATGTCTTTATCAACAACTTGGGGGGGATCCTACCCAACATAGGTACTAATGTCTACAAAATATATAGTACACAATGATAATTAGACAATTTCATTGAACAATTTAAATAAAATCATAGAATAAATTTTATTCGCATTGAGTAAGACAATAAAATGCAACTACATTAATTTAAACATAACACTAATATTACCTATGGAATTATATGGCTCATATGAGGTGAAGAGGATGTTTGTACATCTTGTCTAGACCAACCCTAAGTAAGGACACGACACAATATCTAAACTATGATCATCCTCACTGACTAGTAGATCCAATGTATCTACAAAGATCCTCGCTAGGAAGTCTAGTTGGCCCCTCTTTGGCAGCATCTGTCCCCACATATACATCTATGCCTCAGTCATCTACCTAGGAGGAAAGAGGTCAAATGTTGGCCTCGTGGCCAGAAACCTCTCAGAAAATAAACAAAAAAATCTAAAGCAAAAGGGAATTTGACCCTTCCCTCGAATTGTGCACGACATCTATCAAGAGAAAAACAAAACTACCACAAAATAATGGTAGAACAACTAATGTTTTAGATGTCATACACAGTTCGATGTCTTCCACTGACATATATGATTCACATATAGCATCCATTAGTCACATAAATAGACATAAGAAAAAATAAATATTTCATTAAATGAGCATGTTATTTATTAACATCAAATACTAATTGTTTCTCCTACTAAATGAATTTAACAAGTGGTGTGCCTAAATTACAGTAAAGCACCCAGCTCGATGCTTTGTGAAATACAAGCGTATCATGAATGGTGCACTACAATAACATAAACGCACCAGGTATGTAAATAAAATAAATTTAAATTTAAATCATATGGATATTCGGTGCATTAAAATGCTATAAGCATTGTAAACATTGAGCTACGTTGAACCTAGCGCATCGGGTGTCGAATTTTTATTTAAAATAAAAAATGGTGTTCTTTTACAAAAAAAAGAGTTGGTGCATTTGTTCTACTAAAGTGAAACGATATTATTTTGCAAATATTAAAAATAGTGCTTCCATCAATAGGAATCATTGATGCAGTGTGAACACGCCAACACACTGTAAACGGTGGTCAAATTTTTTTAGAGCGCACCGTAGTAGGAGCATCTCTTTTTGAGATTTATAACTATTTTTGACCGACATCACGGTGTGCTTGTTAAATATAAGTGCAGTGGCTAATATGTGCATACTTATTAACAAGGCAAAACGGTTAATGTGGTGAATATATATTTTTAAATTTAGTGTGGTGGTTCGTCTAAAAATATCTTAAGCACCGCAAAACGATGCTCTATGTGTTTACTAGCACCGATGCATTACAATATTATACAACAACAATGATGGTGCGCTGTTGTTTTTTAAACCAACTAGTTATCGCTGATGTGAAAAATCATTTTAAAAAATTTTCAGTGCATTATGAAATGTATAATACACTATCCACGCGGTGCACTACACATTGCAAATGCACCACACATGGTGCACATTGTAAATTTACAAGGTGCACTGTATGTCACGGTGCGAGATGAAGGGATTGAATGAACCATGTAGGTACTTTTTTAAAGTAAAATAAAGCTCAATTTTAATTTTCCATCTGCTAAAAATTTAAATTAGGAGGTAACAAAGAGTTTACTTGGTCACTTGCACATCTGGGAGGCATGGTTGCGATGTACACCAAATTTCAAAATTTTCCCACCGTTTGGAAAAATTCAAAATCCACTCAACAAGCAACATGAAAGAGAAATTCCACCACGTGGAGCACTGATGGGAGGGCGTATGAACAAGGAAAGTACGGCACCGATGCTTAAGTTGTCAAAAAAACTGCAGATGGTAAAAATGGTTTTTTCATTCAATAATTGTTTTATTGTACCTTGTTTCGGTGTGCCTGAAAACAAAATGAATCGGTGCACATGGTGATTAAGAATGACCGTACCAGTTATGAAAATAAAAAATAAATCTAATATGATTCCCTCCATTATGGACGCACCGATGCTTTTTCGGTAAATAAATTCACTAGTGTAAAACATAAAAATACAAAGAAACATTTTTCCATTCGGTTTTTAACCCTAATTCGGTGTGGTAATTTATGTTACACACCGACGCGGTGGTAGAAGACAAACACACCGTTGATGATTATAAAGAGATGAAATATTTTCCGTCCTATTTTTATTTTTTTTATATTTTACCCTATACCAGTGCATATCTATCAAAACGCACTGGTGCGTGTCATTTAGGTAAATGCACCACCAGTGAATATAATTTTTTTTTTTAAGTTTTCCATCTAGTTTTTTCGTTTACCCTAATTTGGTGATTTCAAATCTGTTGCACACTGGTGTGTTTGATATGTAAAAACACACCATGAATGATTAGAACGATATAAAAAAATTCGTATCGCAATTTTTTTATTTATTTTTACCCTTTACTGGTGCATTTGGTTAAGGTAAATTTACCCAAGGTTACAAACCGACTAGATCAAAGACCAAAAATGAACTGAAAGAGGAGGAGAGGCAACTAATCCAATTGTTAAAAGCCACAAACAAAACTCAAATCCACCACGATTAACAACCATTTGTAAGGAAGGTAAAATAAGTATGTAATGAGCATCCTCCACTTTGGGATGAAAGCATGAAGTTCTTATGAAAGCCCCAAGTTCAAGGTTAGTGATATTGCTACTTCATTGAATAACTATATCTATATATATTGTATTTTCTTCATGTCTTCATGTTCTTGTGAGTCAGCTTTCCATAGTGTGTAGTTGGGATAAGTATTTCCTAAAAGCCATTTGGTGTACAAGTTAAGCTCTCGCTCATATGAACAACACTAAACATGAATTAGGTTACATAAATGATCCATCATAAGATAAAAACACATTGCCACAATAACTCCTATTTATGAGTAAGCCAACAACCACAATTTATCACTTGGCCCTCGTAATCCAACACTTGTGTCAGAAAAGGTGCACATAAGCCACAATAGTGTATTTTATACACACGATAAAAAACCTACCATGAACTTCCCCAACATGGGACCATAAACCAAACAAAATCCAAGTTGAACAACAAACATTGATCACAACCAAAGCAAGGATAGAGTGGCTTCTCTTAATCCAAACCACACACACATGAATACCTTGTGTATGTATTTGAGAACAAATTACATAGGCCCCAATAGGTATAGTACCATAGATCAAGACTCATTTGCAATAAGTACAAGGTAAAATCCCAACAAATAGAACAAAAAGAAACCCAGATGATTCTTCAAAGATGCCTTACCTCTTTTTTCCAATGCCAAACTATTGTCTCCCCACACACATTGCTCATCCATAGGCCTCTCTCAACCTCTCATGGATGAAACCCTAATAAGTTCAGGTCAAGAATGACATATGAGACAACAAGAAGAGTGCCTCTTTGCCTTTCCCATCTTTGAACCTAGTTTCATATGAAAATGGATTAACATTAGTATGAAAAGGATTAGTCTCCTATGGATGAGCTATGGAGTGTGTGGGGATAATAAAATTCCAAGGCTACATCAAAATCCAAACCTAAAAGTTGTGGGGCCCATCCCTCATGCAAGATCACCATATCCAAGGCATAGAAATAGATTAAACCTTATCCCTCGTATATTCGATAGAGAGTAAGGGGAAATACACCCAAGGTAAAAAACCGTCTAGATCAAAGACCAATATGAACCAAAGGAGGAGGAGAGGCAACTAATCCAATTGTAAGCCACACACAAAACATAAATCTACCATGATTAACAACCATTTGTAAGGAAGGAAAAACAATGATGTAATGGGCATCCTCCACTTTGGGATGAAAGCATGAAGGTCTTATCAAAGCATTAAGTTAAAGGTTAGTGTCCTAACTACTTCATTGGGTATATATATATATATATATATATATAGTATTCTCTTCATGTATTCATGTTCTTGTGAGTTAGCTTGCCATAGTGTGTATTTGGGCTAAGTATTTCCTAAATGCCATTTGGGCTAAGTTAATCTCCCAATCATCTGAACAACACAAAACCTAAATTAGGCTACATCAATGAGCCATCATAAGAGAAAAACACAATGCCACAACAAATCCTACTTATGAGTTGGCCAACTACCATGATCTATCACTTGTCCCTCATGCTCCAACACCTATGTCAGAGATGGTGCACATAAGCCACAATAGTTCCTTTCATACACTATGCCAAAACACTACCATGAACTATGCCCACATGTGACCATAAGCCAAACAAAATCCAAGTTGAACAACAAACATCGATCACAACCAAAGCAAGGACAAAGGGGCCTCTCTTAAGCCAAACCACACACACATGAATAGCTTGTGTATAGATTTGAGAACGACATTACACATGCCCCAATATGTATAGTACTATAGGCCAATGTTGAATTTTGAGCATTAATTCACAATACTCTAGGATCTTTGTTGAGAGAATAACATCTACAGTATATCAATGCATGACAATCACAATATGACAAGCATCACAAGAATCAAAAGCATAAAGACAAGAGACACAGAGTTTCCGTGGGGAAAACCCTAAGGTGAAAAACCCCACAACTTCCTCAGAGATAGAGAGAGCAATGGCTCAACCAAAGTACAACCAAATAACACTGAGATAGTCTCCTAGCAGATGATCCTCCTCTTCCTCACTAGTGCGCCACTTCTGAAAGTGAGAGTGAGTTACTTTTCCGAGTGAGTAAAATAGAGATCTCCTATCTCTATTTATACTCACCTTTTTGCCCAGTGACCTTATGGGGCCGACTTGTCTAGTTAGATACATCCACATTATATTATATATAATTCCGGGCCGACCCCACATGGTGGTCTAATAACCCACCGGCAAGTACACACACTTGCGACACTTGTCAATCCACATGACGACACTTCCTTATAGAGGAATAACACATCTCTTATAAGGGTACAATAAATATATATAAAATACACAGATGAAATACATTCCGAAGTTACATATACATCAACACTCCCTCTTAACTAGGAAGGTATTTCTCGACACAGATCTGCTAGACAAGTCTTCTTTACTGGATCATCATCATCAATGCATCATCATCATCATTGTCACTACTGCTGCTATCTCAACCAATCTCTGACTCTACTCGTCATAGGAAGTTCTACAGAGCCAGTCCTTTTTCATACTGGATGTAGGCCCACCACCTGCAGGTCTTCATCATCACTAGCCATACTGTGGAATCCTCAGGACTTATTACATGCATCACAAAACCTCGAAAGAGCATCCCAGGCTATTACGAGCACACAGCTCTACCTATAGGATCTCCCAGGGCAACGAATTACATGTGACCTCACCACAAAACCTCGCAAGAGCATCCCAGGCTGTTACGAGCACACAGCTCTACCTATAGGATCTCCCAGGGCAACGAATTACATGTGGTCATGGCAAAACCTCGCAAGAGCATCCCAGGGCTGATTACGGGCACACAGCCCAACCTATCAGATCTCCCAGGGAACCGAATTATATGCCATAGGACAAAACTTCGAAAGAGCATCTGCCAGATATCCCAGGGCACTGAATTACATGCCATAGGAAAAACCTCGAAAGACTATCTGCAGATCTCCCAGGGCACCGAATTATATGTCCTTCCAGAGCAAAACCTCGAAAGAGCATTTGCTAGATATCCCAGGGCACCGAATTACATGCCATAGGCAAAACCTCGAAAGACTATCTGCAAATCTCCCAGGGCACCTAATTACATGCTCACCTGCACAACCTAATCCACGGCCATAGAGTATCAACCTGATACTCACCATACATCATCCTGATGTACACATGATCATCATGATCATCATCATTGCAACATCCTGTTGCATGTCATCTGGAGCAACATCCTGAAGCTCGTCATCCATGATCATCATCACTGCAACATCCTGCTGCATGTCATCTGGAGCAACATCCTGAAGCTCGTCATCCATGATCATCCTGATCATATAATGCATCTACCTGATGCATACCAAGTATCTACCTGATACATATCATCATACATGATCCACCTGATCATACAATGTATCCACCTGATACAAATACAAATACAAATACATGATACATATCACCATACATGATCCACCTGATCATACAATGTATCCACCTGATACATATACAGATACATGGTCCAAGCATCCAACATGATGCATATACAAAAATACATACACATGATCCATCCAATCATATTCAGCATCTAACATGATGCATACATACATATAAATGATCCAACTGATCATATCCAGCATCCAACATGATGCGTACATACATATATAAAAATGATCCAACTGATCATATCCAACAAAAACCAGAACATCATCCTGATGCTCATCATCCAGCGCTTACATCCACAGCCATGTGAAGGATCCTCCTTCCAACATGCTTGGAATGGCTTCAGCAAATGTGTCCATCACTTCTTCCTCGAAGTGTTCTCGATCTGAAGAACGCCAAGCCTCTCTCTGAAGTACTCGAACTTCACCCTAGCTAGGGGCTTCGTCAGCACATCTGCAATCTGCTCATCCATCGCAACATACAAGAGCTTCACAGCTCCTCTCTGCACCATATCCCTGATATAGTGATATTTGATCTCTATGTGTTTCAACCTGTCATGAAACATTGGGTTCTCGGATAGCTTCACACAACTCTGGTTATCACAGAAGATACCAGTAGCATCCAACGGGAGATCAAATAACTCAGACAGTAGCTTCTGTAGCCATACTGCCTCACAACTAGCTGAACAGGCTGCAACATATTCAGCCTCAGCTGTACTCAGTGCTATGCAGGACTGCTTCCTACTGAACCAAGAGATCACACCTGATCCCATACTGAAGTAGCACCCAGATGTGCTCTTCCTATCTGCAGCACTGCCAGTCCAATCTGAATCAACATAACCTTGCAGGTTAAACTTTTGATTCGCTTCATACTTGAGCCCATAATCCACTATACCCTTCAGGTACCTCAGAACATGCTTTACAACAACCAGGTGAACACTCCTCAGATCTGTCAGGAACTGTCTTAATGTGTTCACAGCAAAGCAAATGTTTGGTCTTGTGTTCGTCAAGTACATCAAGGACCCAATCATCTGACGATACATAGAGACATCAACTGGCTCAGATGAAGCATCACATAGAAGCTTCAGATTCGATGCCATAGGTGTGGTCATGGCCTTGCAATCCATCATCCCAAATCTCTTCAATATATCTACTGTGTACTTCCCTTGACCAAGGAAGATCCACTTGTACTCTGCCACACCTCCATGCCTAGGAAATAGTGCATCATTCCCAAGTCTTTCATATCGAATTCAGCATCAAGCTTCCTCTTAGTATCTGCAATCAATCTGTCATCTCCTGTTACAAATAAGTCATCCACATACAGGAGTAGAATCACAGGATTCCCTTCCTCAACCTTGTAGTAAAGGTTGGAATCCGCTTTACTCTTGGTAAAGCCCAAACTGGATAGGAAACTGTCCATCCTACCATACCAGGTTCTGGGAGCTTGTTTTAAGCCATACAAGGCTTTCTTCAATCTGCTTACATATGACTCCCTGTCAGGTCTTGGGACTGCATCCCAAACATCTTCTTCATGATCGACGAATCATGGCATTCCATTTCTTCATCCCAGATCCTGGGAACTTCAATATCTTCAATAGATATCTTTGTTGCTGGAACAAATGTTGTAGTCCTTTTGTAGGTGAAGATATACGGTCTTTCCTACAAAACAAGTTAAATTGCATGATTAGAAACATCTCATAATTTTTAGAACAAATTCTTTACACATAAATAAATATGTCATGCAGTCATGCAGTTATCTTAGCCAATGCTTCAATACAACATTTATCCATGTTCCACAACTTTCTAGATGCCTTCCAGTCTCTACCAGAACATTGTTAAGAGTTTGCACTACTCCCAACATGTCAGCAAAGAGGTTTCATTCTAGATAAGTAGCACTGGAATGTTGTACAGTGCCATAGGCCACTTACCCATCACATGCATATTAGTAGTATACTGTTCATTAATGCAATCATTCAAATATGCACAACACATCTCCTAAGTTTAGGAACATAAGCATAATATTATTAAACAAACAAAATAGGCAAGAAATGATAATTGAAATACTTATCTCTGTTTGTTTGTTGGGTGGACTCCCTCTGAGTCTTTGCTTCCTGGCAGGAGATACTAAAGTAGCTTCTTCTACACCTTTCTGTTGTGGAGTGTAGGAAGATGGTCAACTCCCTTTGAAAATCTGCATCCTTGCAGGAGCTGCTGGAGTGCTCCCTCTTCATCTTTGCTTCCTGGATTACCTATCCTTATATTCATCCTTGCTGACATCAATATTCTTGAACCCATAAAAGACCTCTTCTGGTGTCTTGTTGTCCAATATCTTGTGGGGTGTTCTGTTTTGCACATATACAATTGTTCTAGCTGCTTCCGCCCATAGATGCATAGGTAGATCCTGGTCATGGGGCATTGCTTTTGCTGCTTCCATAATTGTTCTGTTCTTCCTTTCTGCAACTCCATTCTGTTGTAGATTGTAAGGAGTAGTCAACTCCCTCTTAATCCCTGAATCACTGCAAAGCTTCTTGAAGTCACCTAAGGTGAATTCTCCACCATTTTCGGATCTGAATGTTTTGATCTTCTTGTCA
Organism: Larix kaempferi; assembly: GCA_027924585.1. Taxonomy (NCBI): domain Eukaryota; kingdom Viridiplantae; phylum Streptophyta; class Pinopsida; order Pinales; family Pinaceae; genus Larix; species Larix kaempferi. The sequence goes on from BSBM01000205.1 coordinate 37,477,443, forward strand.
GTTTGATTCTCCATCAAGGTTTTGAATTCCTTAAACTTATCAAACACCTCATCTTTGTTCTTCAAGAAGTATACCCAAGTCTTCCTGGAGAAGTCATCAATAAATGAGACATAGTAAACATACCCACTCAAAGAACTGGATGACATAGGACCACACACATCTGAGTGGATGATTTCCAGGATGTCTTTTGCCTTGCTTTCACTACTTGGGAAAGCCTTCTTCTTTGGGGGTTCATCATCCTCAGCAGCATGAGCATGAAACCTTATTTTGCTACCCTTCTTCTTCTTACTGGAGTTGTTGTTATTATCCCTTTTGTTCTTGGGACAATCTGAAGCAAAGTGACCCTTCTCATTACATGTGAAGCATCTTAGGTCCTTCTTACTCTTTTGATGGGATCTATTGTGGCGAGAGTGCTCCTTCTTGGTTTTGCTTCTTTTGGTGTGAGCTGCAAGAGCTTGATCTTCACCTCCCATCTTTTCCTCACGAACTGTAAGTCTAGCTTCTTCTTGAGAACATTCTTCCCGCAATCTGTTGAAGGAGATCAACTTCTTTCTTGCACAAATTCATTGAATGAAGGAATCCCATGACCTGGGTATGCCATTTAGAGTGGTCGTCACTACTTCACCATTCTCCACCATTTCATCTACTGCTTCTAGTTGTTCCTTGATCTGGGAGACCCTTGAAAAATAAGATTGAATGGTTTCTCCATTCTGGAACTTCACACCTTTCAATTGGTTTCGCAGGGTCATCTTTCGATTTATGTTCTTTCCTTCAAATAGCTTGGTCAAAGATTCAAACATCTCCTTGGATGTCTTAAGAGAAGACACATGGGGTATGAGATGGTCTTTGATAGAATCAGCAATGATTCTCTTTGCCTTGACCAAGTTCTTCTTATGCAATACCTTGGCCTCTTCATCCTCTGGGATAGGGATGTCTTCTTTCACATATGAGTCCAACTCATTCTCTTCCAGGATTAACCCAATCCTATACTTCCAGGCTCGGAAGTTATCAGCCCCTTCAAGCTTATCCTCAAGCTTGGTGTGGAGAGACATCTTAAAGAGTACTTCAAATGGAAATAGAAAAGATTTAGGTCTTACCACTTGAAATGCTGAAAACTGGATCTGGTCTCGGATTAGGGTTTATCAAAGAAACCCTAAAAATTCAAAATGTGAATTTCAAATTTCCGAAAGGATAGAAAGATGCGCTTTGATGAGCTGATCAGCCTGGTGCATTCAAAATTTGAGATCAGTAAAGTCTTGCCCTTCAGAATTGCCTTTTTGTCCTCCCGGGTTCACTGGAGAGAGCCCTGAATTAGGGTTTGAGTTTCCCGGAGATCTACCCAGCCAAAAATCTCGATCCAAAGCTCTAACCTTCGATTTTTGCAAGGAGCTTCCAGCTGTGTCTTCAGATTCCAGAAATTCCTATTTTTGTGGAAACCCTAATTTTTAGGGCCAAATCTGAAAATGCTCGGAACTGAGTTCTAATTGGACAGATAGATGCGCCTTGATGAGTAGAGTCAATCTACTATACTGATTTTCAAAAATTTGTGGAGAGAAACCCAATAAACAAGGAACTCAAGCTTCCGTCACTGCAAAATGTCTTCTTCTCAGGTTAGCTCTGATACCATGTTGAATTTTGAGCATTAATTCACAATACTCTAGGATCTTTGCTGAGAGAATAACATCTACAGTATATCAATGCATGACAATCACAATATGACAAGCATCACAAGAATCAAAAGCATAAAGACAAGAGACACAGAGTTTCCGTGGGGAAAACCCTAAGGTGAAAAACCCCACAACTTCCTCAGAGATAGAGAGAGCAATGGCTCAACCAAAGTACAACCAAATAACACTGAGATAGTCTCCTAGCAGATGATCCTCCTCTTCCTCACTAGTGCGCCACTTCTGAAAGTGAGAGTGAGTTACTTTTTCGAGTGAGTAAAATAGAGATCTCCTATCTCTATTTATACTCACCTTTTTGCCCAGTGACCTTATGGGGCCGACTTGTCTAGTTAGATACATCCACATTATATTATATATAATTCCGGGCCGACCCCACATGGTGGTCTAATAACCCACCGGCAAGTACACACACTTGCGACACTTGTCAATCCACATGACGACACTTCCTTATAGAGGAATAACTCATCTCTTATAAGGGTACAATAAATATATATATAATACACAAATGAAATACATTCCGAAGTTACATATACATCAACAGCCAAGACTTGTCTACAACAAATAGAAGGTCAAACCCTAACAAATAAAACAAAAATAAAGCTCAGGCAATTATTCAGAGACGCCTTACCTATTTTTTGTAGTGCCAAACCGTTGCCTCCCCACACACATTGCTCATTCATATGCCTCTCTCAACCTCTCAAGGATGAAACCCTAGTAAGTTCAAGTCAAGGATGACATAGGAGACAACGAGGAGAGCACCTCTTCGCCTTTCCCATCTCTGACCTAAGTTTCATATTCCTTCTAATGTTTTTTTATTTTTTTATTATACATATATAATCTTTAAGAATTTAATATTTATAAAATCATTATATATATGTTACTTATTTATAAATAAATTAACATAAATTTCAAATTCGAAAGGTGTAGGCTATGTACACCTTCGTAAACTTAAGCAATCAAACCATTACATGGAGGGAGGTCTTATGTTACACAATAAAGGGGTCGTGCCCTTAAAATCAAATTATTGTGATCATTATTTATATAAAAAATAAAATATACTCATTATAAGTTCAATACGCCACTTACATGAATAGAACCTAGGTGGAGAGGATAACACTCTATCCCACAACTACTCAGGCTAGACCCAATTTATTCTTGTGTAGTGCATTTCCTAGGGAAACCCATTGGGCACTTCCCCTCATTTTGAGGATGATACCCATGTTAAATCATATTCTTGAGGGCTTAAGATCTATACAACGATATAGTCACTAAGAGCTTAACATGTTATTTGTGGGAATTGATCTTAGGTGGGGAGGATAACACTCTTTCTCTCAACCTTGTGAGCTAGCTTTTTAGGCATTAAGGCCCGCTGAAGAAATACATATCACCCCACTCTTGAGCCCATAAGCAAGAATGAGGTTGTTGGTACCTTTCCAGCCCCACACAAATATTCACAAACAACATCTTGCTTAAACATGTACAGATCACACCCCCTCTAGAATTAAACTTATGATCTCTATCAAGATAGCACATGTTCTTAACCATTTCGTCCATTGAAGTTGTACTATCTAATTATAATGTTATTGCTTAACACACTTAAATGATGTATAAGACTTGTGTTTTGAGGAAAAAGAATCCCTTAAAAACAAGAACTTTTAAATGAAATGTGACATTAAAATTAGAATATTGTTATTATAAAATTAAAATATACAATTTGCAAACTTTAATGTTTATTAAATAGAAATTTACACATTGACAACATATCTCATAATTTGAATATTAATATTGTTACGCATTTGATGTGAGATCATTTACTTTTATATTAATATGGTTTATATATATATATATTTACAGTAACGGTTGAAATATGTATATTAAAAATCGAAAAGAGCTTACAAAATGCTGGGAGACTGTACCCATCAAATTGAGGGAGAATTCACCTCTGTCCCAGTCTGTGAAATTCGACTCATCAGAGTTTTTAACAAAAGAGGGAAACAGGCACCTCTGAACTCTTCAAAACTACATACCGACAGTTATAGACTGTCACCTACCCAAATTTCTGAAAATTACTATTTTATTTGCAAAATACTTTATGTTAAATTTAATTACAAAGTTTTGTAATTATGATCAATTTTGATCATGGATGAATGTAATTACTGAATATTATTATTTAAATAAATTAATTAGGAGACAAACACCCAAGAGGACTGTTAAATGAGTGTTCACTGACCCACTAGGAGGAATGGAAGCTGTTGGAAGGTATGGGACAGATGGTAGCAGTTGCATCACACCACTAGCTGTTGGTTATGGGACAACTACCCCTAAAAATAGGGCATTATCCCACAGGTAGAGGGAGTGAGCACGAAGCTCATTTAATAACCCAGTAACATCTAAAAAGGCCTAGGCAGCCTATAAAGGAAAATTCGAATTGAGCAGGCAGCTCTTAATCAATATTTCTGCAGAATATTTTCCTCATGTGCATCAGGTGATCACTGAGAGATTCGAATAGGGAGGCTAGTGGTGAGTGTAAGCTTAAGTCTGCATATTGCTGAGAAGAACCAGAGATGTTGGTGCAAGTCTATTGGACTGCTAGCTATTGAAGATTCAGAAATTATTTGTTACTGCAAGAAGAAGTCCTATTTCCTGAGTTTCTTCCTCCTGGTGGTTCAGTGAACAGACTCGGGGGTCCTAAGACAGTACTTGACTGTTTTCAGGAATTGGTTGGGTGGAACAGTCTTCTTGGGCTGTTTGTTTCCCTATAGATTTATCCAGGTTCTACAAATTTTTTACTTTATCTCAGCTAGTAATTCTGTTTTGTATAGTAGTATTTTCTGTTTCCTGTTTTTGAAAGAGAATTTAATTCTAGATTGGTTTAAAGTCTAAATGTTAAAAGTTTAATGATGAATGGGAATTGATAAATCAATATCTATGTTTTTCCACATGCTGTTTTTGAGCATCGTACTCTAGTATAGATATGCAAATTAAGAACATATTATAAGATAGGAAAAGTGCCATTTTGAATTTGATAGATAGATAGTGATTTATTTATTTATAAATCTTCTGTTTTATAGTTAAATAATAGTAAAAGAATTCTGTATAAATATCTGTTGTATATTGTAGAATGTTTCCCTAGTTTTATGAAAGACAAACATTGTATAACCTCTGTATAGTAATACTGTATTTCCTTATCATTACTTTGTTCATAGAAATAAACAGAATGCATTTCTACTAACATATTATGTTTGCAATATAATATGATAGTTGCAAATAAATAAAAATGCAATCATCATATCAAGACTGTACTTAACAGTTAACATACAGTTTTTCACATTGCACATATACACATTGATCTCATTTTCTTTTTTAAATATTTTCAAGATTATTTTCCAGCATTACTGAAAACATATTAAACCATGTTTCGTTTCCTTCCATTTCATTCATCTATTTTATAAACCATAAATAATATGAATTGTTTTTATTATTTCAAATAAAACTTGGTTTCTATCAAACCCTAAGTTAGATTTTTTGATTTTCCACTTTTTATCGTTTTGCCTTTTAAAACATATTCATTCTACACAAACAAAGGATCGAACCCATTTTCGACTGTAAGACCTTTCAGAAATCTTTTTCAAAGACTAAACACGAACTAGGGTTTGACCCTGTTCGTTCCTTTTAAAAATGATTTGAACACATTTCAAAACATCATCTATGATAGAGTTATAAACCACAACAAGTATTCAAACTCTAATCTAGTTCAACAATCACGGTTATCAATACATAGAAATCAGCTTTGAACACATGCGATTTTTTTTACAAAACGAAACAATAATTTTATTATCTCTGCCGACGAGAAAACATTGGAATCACAGTTGAATGAGCCTCAGCTCTATTCTTTTCTTTCTCATAACTTAAAAACACAAGACATGCTCGAAGTGTAAACATTGTGAGTCCCTTTTCCAAGCTTAAGACAACGTTCTCAGAAAAACCATTTTTTACAACATGATTTTCAAAACAAAATCATAACAGTGAGATTCCCAAGCTCAAACATTGAAATGAGTTCTTAAACCCTCGGCATCAACAAGTTTCACAATGCCCAGATCGAAATAGATAAGTAACAAGGTATAAAAACCAAGTATTACATAATCAACGAGGGTTACAGTACTAAACAATTTAGCATTCGATTTTAAACAGTGCTTTGAAGTTCTTCATTTAATAACCATGACGAGTCATGACAGGACCAGTTACTCATTCTTGTAAACCATTTCAACCTAAAATGACGAGCACCTACGAGGGTTTTTGGAAAGACCCAGAGCTTACCGGTTGAAAGCTCGCCAACCTTGCGGAACCCTTGCTCATTTCTCTACTTCATAACCTGCAACTGACAATAAATGAAGGTTAAAATTTAGAAGACTGATACCTTTTCAAAGTGAAAGTAAAAATACATTAAATGAATCATTATTTCGTTACAGGAATTACTGTTCGGTAAAGGAAACGTTACCTTGTTGCAAAACTACCAAAGCATTCCACTTTCATCAGTTTAACTTTGACTCCATGTTGAAGACGAGACAAGAAACCCTCGGTCCATTTACACCAGGGAAAATCTTTGACTCAAACTAAAACAACGAGTTCCAGAACTATCAACCATTGACACCATAAACTTGTTACACAGTCTATCAAGACGACTCCATTGAAGAAGGTAGGGACTTTTAACCTTCCCGAACCAGAGGTCTCGAGGTCGAAGCCTCATACAGTTTCTAAACCGAAAATTCGGCATCCTGTCGGCCACACCGCCAAGACCAACGCAACAATAAATAGCAAACACTCTTGTCAACCAAGACATCAATCCATTGCTAGGGTTTGATCCGACGAACAATATCCATGATGATCAACGATCGAAATTATGCCAACACACTTTGCATTGGGTTGAGCAACCCATGCATTCAATGCACTATCACTTCACATATTTGGTAATGCCACAGTGGATCACGCTGGATTGTTCTAAACATCCAACTCGGAGGAAGGTTAACTCACAACAATGACACGGTGGTCTCAACATTCACCATTACAATGATATTACCATACGTGGATTGACAACAAACCTTGTCACCCTGACTTTCATGTCAAGCCTTTAATGCAAAATCGAAAGAAAATCTTCATGATAGCTCGACGTTCTTGTCACTTAAATGAACCAGCAACTCGCCACCCTACCAGCATTTATTGCATGTCAGTGTTCTATTCCCAACGTTACATTACAACCCTAATACACGACATTATAACATTATGCTATGATAAGTCGAATCACAAGTTTCGTATGGGTTCTAAGTTATGTTTAATATCACATGTTATTGTATCGTTTGACCCACGACGACACACAAATCCATATAGATCAACTTTCCAAATTGTTATTTAGTCCTAAGGTTACTATTTGTAGATTTAAATAATAATGTTAGGACATAGATATTAGTTAATAGGGTAACTATAGTCACATTAATGACATGGTCTCGCTTTATGCCATTCTTACAAATAGATACAAACCCTTGTAAGGGTTATATGTATCACTAGTTCAACATAGTAAGGTTACAGTTATAATAGCCCATACTTAGGAGATTATAATGTAACCCTTGTAATTCTTTGGTTGTGATTATACAAACTATGATATCAAAGATATAAAAATAATTCGTTTGTATAGCAGACATTCGTAGACATTCGTTGGATCCAAGGATATAGATATTCAGTTTGAAGAATGACTAAAAAGCTATGAGTTCTTACCATACTCTCTCATACAAGCATTTAATGACTTTGCGATACATGTATTACATCAATAATGGAAAGATAATGACGACATTAAAGCTAGCTAGTACAGTGACAAAACCATCAGCAGAATGACGTACATAGATAATTCTATTTAAACATTTTGGAGTTGTAAGACAACATCTGAAAGTAGTAATTATAGCTTTGAAACCCATACCTGTTCACTCCTGGTGAGTCGCAACAGAAATTATAACATTCTATTTAATTATGACGCTGAAACTGAACTACACGTACTTCGTTCTTACCTGTCGTCTGCACATAGGACATTCAATAAGCTTTAGCATTGTAGCTAAGTAAGCTCCAGGGTACCTCGTAGGACACCCTTATGCAGCAAGTCAAACTGTCAGTATCATCGCAAAGAGAAAGTGTCGCAACTTATTCCAAGTCTGTTTATTCATTGTCATCATGATCATGTTTATTAATTATGTGTTATAAATGTCATTATCTTATTGCTGCTAAACAGAAAATAAAACATGCTTAGTATTAACAACTGTACAGCTAATGCTGTCGTAATCTCAATTATTATTTCTGCAATCATTATTATCATAATTAATGTTGTTATTATAAATTTTAAATTTTTATGAAATTTCAAGATGTTACTTAGACTAACTTCTAGACCTACCAGAAACTTGGCATATGAGGGATAAAGGCACCTCAATAAACTTCTTAACTTCAAACTGATAGATTACATAAAAACCTAACATATAACAGAGCAACTTCACAAAGGACTGGACCTTCATTAACTTCTGGGAGACAAGGCCTTCTTTTTCTTTCTTCCGGCCACAGCGTCTTCATTGTCTTCTATGCCCAAGAGAGCCGCTGGGCTATTGCTCCTACTGGTACGAATGCAGTCAACCTTAGCCTCCACTATCCTTAACCCACTATGCAGAGAATCAATTTTACCTACCAGCCCCTCAAAGAATTCTTGCATTTTGACGTTGTTACCTCTGATGTCCGAATTAGATATCTGCACGAAGGTAGCGAACTAGGAAATGACCTTCTTCATGTCCTTGTTTTCTCCCCTTAACCATCCAACCTGTGCATCAATGTCATGCAGATGAGAGAGCACTCCTAGTGGTGGGCTTTCCGGACCACGAGGAGAATCAGAATTCCCAAAGCCTCCAGTGCCCCCATTCTTATTCTAGAGCTTGCCGACTCCTGTGTCCCCGGAATTTTCACTGACCAGGTGTAGAGCTAGGTTATTCTGATGACCGAGACCTTCATCCAGGACTTTCCAGTTCTTATCGTTCTCCTACTCGTAACCAATATAGCCTGCGTTGAGTCGCAGTCTTTGCCTTTGGGCTGCTTCCACCTGCGAATTGCCACCTCCCATTTCACTGTTTGGGCGACGAACACGCTTGACCGGAATGCCAACTGCTCCTTGTAAATCTTTCTCCCCATTTCCTTGAACCGTATCAAGAGCCAATGGGAGACGCCGCGTTCCAATACCTCCTGCAGAGATCTGCAGATTTGCCAGGCAAGTCTTGCACTGGAGAGCCAGGAGGCATAGCCCTGCAGTGCTACCAACATTCCTTCTATCCATCCTGAGACGAAGAACCGCAGAGCTACCAAATCACAAAAATAGTGGTGAGCAGAAGAACAGCAGAAGGTCGCTCCAAAACGCCAACGTTCCCCTGTATATATGCCCCCCTGCCTTCTTGTCAATAAATCTTCCTGCATGCGGAACATGTGTGGCCTGACAAGCCATGCTGCCTCTTTTAGCTTGGGGATGCTCAAACGAATCCAAAGTGGATTTGGAAATAAATAGACCCTGTCCAATTTTGGACATGTCACTTATGCCACTAAGGCACCCACTCCATTTTTTCATGTGCTCCATTTCTTGTTATCACACCACAATTCTTCCTGGCCCCAAGATTGGCCATGGTATCAGTCGCAACGTTATTCTTCCTTAAGACATGAAAGAAGGAAATTGAATCATAGTTGTAGGAGTTAATCAAGCTAGCGAGGAGAGTCTGATATTTTGATATTGGGAGTTGTTGTTTTCTGATTATAGCCCTGGCGGATTTAATGACAATGAGAGAGTCGACAATCACTACAAGCTTTCGGATATTCTTTTCCTGCGCAATATCGATACCTTTGATCATTGCGAGCCACTCTGCATGATTGTTGGTTTGTCTTCCAATCCCCCAAACGTAATCTTCCACTTTGCTTCCTTTGGAGTCTAGCAGAACTCCGCTTCCTTCGGAGTCCAACAGAACCCCCCCCGCACCTGCCAACCCAAATATGGTTAAAATATTTATTAAAAAAATAAAAATATTATAATTTATTTAATACTAATATCAATAATTTAATTATAAAATTATTATTAAAAAGATACTAAATTGATATATAAAACTCCTTTATTTGTGGGACGGAATTCTTTAGACACAAAGATTTGACTCTTTACTTTACAAAGATGTATATATTTTACCTTTTTGAAATTGAATTTATAACCTATTAATTCATAATTATGTCATTTTCTTTATTTTAAACATTTGACTTTAATGTAGCACGATATTTTGATGTGAAAATATTAATTATAATATTGATATTCTTAATTTTTTAATTTATCAAAATTATAATAATTTAGAAATGTAATTTTCAAAAATTCAAATGAAATAATAAATAAATAATTTTTTTTTTTTCCTTTTAAAATTGAGAAACTAAAAATTAATCTCCATAATTAAATATTAATTTTTACAAAATTTATAAATAAAAAACATCATAAAAAATATTAATAATTAACATCATTAAAAACTTGATCTCTTAAAAATATTAATTTTTTGCAAAATTTATAAATAAAAAACATCATAAAAGTCATTGAAGCGTTTAAAATAGAACTGATAAGGGTAGGGTGCGCCTACTCTTTCTTTCTCTGGCCACCAGCTTTTGCAGACGAGGAGAAATCAACTTCGGTTTCTTCTTTGCTAATCTTCACTCCTCTTTCCCCTCCAACACTAGGAAAACTGCTATTCTCTGATGTTCACCCTGTTACTTTGGCAGCAAATTTATACAATTAGGGGGGAATTTTGCTGGTGGAATGAGAGTATTTAGTGAGAAGTGAAGACTAGCAAGAACAAACAGTAAAACAAAATGGGCACAATAGTCATGATGAACCCAGAGTTTTTAGAGGAGGAAGAACCCATTCTCATGGAAAACCCTCAGAGGTTTTGTATGTTTCCAGTCAAGTATAACGAGGTCTGGAAAATGTACAAGAAAGCCGAGGCCAGCTTCTGGACAGGTAATTTAGTTTAGTTTTTACATTACTTCACATGTCCGAGGCATCAGTGCAGCTTTACATATAACCGCTTTTAAATTTGTATATTTTCCCAAACAATATGTATTGAGTATGCTCCTGAGCAGGGCTTTGTATGGGGTTTTGTTGAGTGAATTATGTGTTTGCAGTGGAGGAAGTTGACCTTTCACAGGACCTATGTCAATGGGTAAACCTCACCAAGAACGAAAAACATTTCATAAGCCATGTTTTGGCCTTTTTTGCGGCGTCAGATGGTATCGTTTTGGAGAATTTAGCTGGAAGATTCTTGAAGGATGTTCAAATCCCGGAGGTACCCTTTTTTCTTTATCCTCCTTAATTTTCTGTTGGTTTTTTCTATTACCCTTCGGTTCCCCTTTGCAAGTTCCGATTCTTATGATTTATGCAATTCGCTAGATTCATTTTAATATCTGCATCTTAACATTATCGGAGCTATGGTTTTGACCAAGAGGATACCAGTGGCAATTCCAAACTAACTCGTGGTTAACAGTTCGAATACACTAGGAATCGTTTTTTCTGTACATATATTAATCAACCCATTTCTCTTTTAATCGTCATTTTGCAGGCTCGAGCATTCTACGGATTCCAGATTGCCATAGAGAATATTCATTCTGGTCAGTGAGCCTTAATAGTTGCCCTGTTTGATTCCCACCTTTATAAACTGTTGGCTGATTTCTTTTGCCCCTCCTTTGACCAGAAATGTACAGCCTACTTCTAGAAACTTACATCAGAGATTCCAAGGAGAAAGCGAGACTGTTCAATGCCATCAACACTATTCCCTGTGTTGCAAGAAAAGCTGAATGGGCCCTGCGATGGATTGAGAGGTACGCAATTGCCTTTATCATTTGCTTTGCATCTTCAAGATGCTCTTTGTCCATCTATTCACCTTACCTTATCACTTTGGATATGAAAAGTTTGTCCTATATTTTCAATTTTCAAATGCTTAAATATTTATTATATGCGACATCTATCAATGGGTTCTTATTTGGTAAAGCGAGGGTGTTTCATATCCTCCACCTAGGTTAAAATTCCCCATAGACACATTTCTGTAACTCCGCAGATCCCTATCTAGTTGGTAAAGCGAGGGTGTTTTATATCCTCTACCAACGTTAAATTTCCCCATAGACACATCTCTGTAACTCCCCAGATCCCTATCTCTAGGAATGGGGCATCAATGTCGCCTATTAATGAATTTTTATTGTAGCCATTTATACTTTTTTATGCAGAGGAAAAGTAACTCTCACTGCAACCATTCTTTTACAACAAACACCCGGGATTTTGGTTTGAATTTCAGTTGGGAGCAGGAAAGAGAATGGGATGGGAGCAGAAAGACAATTGCCAAATAGATTCCCTTTCTAATGAGAACTCCTGAGATGAGGGGTGAGGGGTTCCCTCTCAAGGTAGACGAAAACCTTAAAATACAATAACAGGAACAGAAATACACAGCTAAAAATTGTCAGAAAATATGTGCATATACTTCTTTAGCTGAAAACGGGAGAAACCATAGTCATTACTGTTATTACTTGCTGTAAATTACAGATACAAAGCATTCAAAAGAGAAAGAGATACTTATTTTCATGGGAGGGACTGATTGCAGAGGGACGATTTCTCTCCCAGCCATAGGAATCCAAAAGAGACTCCAGCCCCGAGCTGAGGGCCAGGATGTGAATAGGAAACTTATCTCAACAGAAGTAACAATAAAATGAAAACTAACTCTAAAAGAGCAGCAGAATATGGAAATGCAGTCAAATAAAGGATAGACCCCAGTCCTGCTTGTAGGAAAGGTCAATTTTGCATGAAAGTATTGCAACAACACCTTGTACATATAACCATCGTCAAGGAAGAAGCAATGTTTGTCCTACACAATGGCACACAGAATACTCATTGCATAGCCTGGGATAGTTCACCTACCACAATGGGGAATCTCCTCCCAGTGGACTGCCACATAACCCCTTCATAAGCTAAAAGACACACTGAAGTTGGTGCTGAAACTTCACACTGCATGCACAATATGTCGGCAACAAAGAGCTCAAGAGTAAGACAAAATATAAGAGAGCTAATGAACAACACAAGCATAAAATTCTAGATTCTAGGCTCCCCTCCTCTAAGTCCCCAAGTGAGGTATATATATATATATATAGTTGTGTCAACCAAAGGTGCTAGGAAGGTGGCATCCAAGTTTATCCAACCACTAGAGATGTGCAATTAATAAGCATGGGTAGTCATGCTAAGTGTAAGGTGCATGGAATATCTCAGCCAATCACTAAAGGCATCTGCACTTAATAAGCATGGGTAGTTGTTGCAAGTGTAATGTGCATGAAAGATGGAAGCCAACCACTAAAGGCATGTGCAAATAATAAGCATGGGTAGTCATGGTGCAAGGTGTAAGGTGCGTGGGAGATTGGCCCTGAATCTTCCAGGTATAAGGTGCATGGGAGATTGCAGCCAACCACTAAAGGCATGCACGATTAATAGGGCATGCCTTTAGTGGTTGGTTGCCATCTTCCATGCACCTTACACTTGGCAGATTCAGGGTTAAAATGGATCTAAGATGATATATATACTTCATCGCTTGTATGTCCCAAAGCATCTAATCCATAGCTAGTGGATCAGTATCTTAACATACTTTTTTATTTTTTATCCTATCTTGCAATTTCTTTTACATATAAGTTTATAACTATATACCCCACTCTCCTGCCCGTGAGTGAGAGTGTGATATTTCTCATGGCTCACGGCCCGAGCAACAATTGGCTCACAAAGAGCGAAACATGTCACAAGCAGGATTTGAACCCAGGTGGGGAGGATAACCTTTCTCCTCCATGACCACCCAAAAGTTTATAACTATATACCCCACTCTCCTGCCCGTGAGCGAGAGTGTGATATTTCTCATGGCTCACGGCCCCAGCAACAATTGGCTCACAAAGAGCGAAACATGTCACAAGCAGGATTTGAACCCAGGTGGGGAGGATAACCTTTCTCCTCCATGACCACCCAAGCTAGACCCAATTGACATATCCTATCTTGCATATATTATGTCATTAATTCTCATGTCTGTCTTTTTCAAACCATTATCCCATGTCGGTGGCCTTTCCACTAGAGCCTCCATTCTAAAATTGGGATGTCATATAATACAAAAATATAAAATATCAAGGTAGACCCAAATACAACATATTTCATAGGGTAAAAATGAGACATTACAGTTTTGCTTCTTGTGGGCATTGTCCCCTATGCAAGTGGGTCGTTTCATGGAGTTGGGGCCAGGTGCAAGCTTTGGGTGAATCGGGCAAAATAGATACCCCCAACCGATGGCTTTAACACATGGGAAGTATCTTGTCAAAATTGTAAAATTGTTTGCTATATCATAGCTATGAATACGGTAACAATAGCACACACATCATGCTGTTGTTTAAATGCTATCATATTCTTCGTCTTACCCTAAGAGCTGTTAGCAGGCAATATTTATTGAAAATTGTTAGGGGCAATGGTCCACTTCTAATTCAAACATTTTAGTTTTTTATCTGTAGCTGAGTCATCTTGCTTGTACTTATTTTGCAGTTCTGATTCATTTGCCGAGAGAATTGTTGCATTTGCATGTGTTGAGGGTATTTTCTTCTCTGGAAGGTTAGTTGCTTATTAATAATATTTCATGCCAATATCCATTTGACCTTTTGGGAAGAACGTGGGTCAAGCTCATTTTTTATTGCAGCTTTTGTGCCATATTTTGGTTGAAGAAACGGGGCTTGATGCCAGGTTTAACTTTTTCCAATGAGCTTATTTCAAGAGATGAGGGCCTTCATTGTGATTTTGCTTGTCTCCTTTATAGGTATGATTTTATTTTGTTTCAAGTTGTGGGCTTCCCCTCAATGTTTAGTAAAAGTAACAATGTATATATGAAATACTTCTTTGTTTTGTGCATAGTTTGTTGAAGAGGAAACTTAGTGAGGAAAGAATAAAAGCAATTGTTCGTGATGCGGTGGACATCGAAAGAGAGTTTGTGTGTGAAGCCCTTTCTTGTGCCTTGGTTGGCATGAATGCTACTCTTATGAGCCAATATATAAAATTTATTGCAGACCGGCTCCTGGTAAATTTTTATAATTGTTCAATGTTACTTCAAGTATTTTCAGCATGACATGTTGTTAACCTGCAAATGTTTTCTTTTCCTTGTTGTACAGTTTGCCCTTGGGTATAGCAAGATGTATCATGTGGAAAACCCCTTTGACTGGATGGATCTTATTTCATTGCAGTGAGTGTATTTGATTGTAATAAAAATTGGTACTTTAGAGGTTTGGCATCTTTTAAAAAAGGCTTACCTATTGTTTTTATCTGCTTTGTTTCTGTAGAGGAAAAACAAACTTCTTCGAGAGGAGGGTTGGTGATTATCAGAAGGCTTCCATAATGTCGAGCATAGGAAATGCAGAAGGTAACCATGTCTTCAAAATGGATGAAGAATTTTAGAGTACAGGAGTGAATGCCTTTTCCTAGATTAAAATTCTAGGTTTGTATTAATTCGCATATAATTTCTTATCTGCAATGTATTCATGAAGTCGTTCAAAAATTTTGGTAGTTTTAGACAAATAGGAGTACGAGCAATATCTTGGATCAGAATTGCAATTCTTCAATTTTGATTCATTCTGTATGCCCCGAGCGACTTATACGTTGTTAGGCTAATCCCTTTCATAAAAGAGGTCTTTTATCTTCATCCACTGTTGTAGTAATTATTATAATAAAGAATTGAACCCTTCCGCATCTCTTTTGTTAAAGTAATTTATTGATGCTCTTAGTTTTTACGATTTAAATTGAGGCATCAAATCTGTTACATGATATTGACAAGTTGACAGTTGGATTTGCATTTCAAACAAAAAATTGAATGCTGAACCCATTGATAATATTGACAACTGTAAAAGATCTGGAAGAGACGTGCATTCATATTATAGCATTTATCTAACTTGCTATCTGTGATTTCTCTTCTAGTAATATCTGTAAGCTATATAAAATGCCTTGTACTATCGAATATTTTCATTTTTGTAAATTACATCTGAAAATCAAGTAGAGTTTGGAAAACAAAGAATTGAGCTAAAGGCACTTGTTGATTGTTAACAGCTCTGGTCAATCTATCTTGTTTGGAGTGGGTAAAGGTGATATCTTGAAATTATGAGATTTAAATTTCTGTCACCAGTGATTTCTCTATCTTATTTTTGTGGTTACCATTAATGTGTGCTTGCAAACTGCATATAGTGATAATGTAGTGTCCCTTTTGTTACACGGAATGGAATTGAATTTCCCTAGTAGCCAGTAGGGTAATATGTTTTTAAAGGAATAGCCCAAGGGGTTAGCTCAATTGATTGTTGCCAATGTTGTTGGGCTAGTTCCGTGCCAGTAGGCACCTGGTTCAAGTCCCCAAGGTTAGGAACACTAGGCTACACCAACTGGATTACTATGTATGTCATTCATGAATATGGGGAAGCATCCCTTGGGTTTTTCCATGAAGTTTACCTTGGAAAAAAATGCGTTTAAAGGAAGGAAAAGTATAGTCAGGTAAGATTTTTTCAAGCAATTTTCCTAGGTCTTTTCTTATTTGGAATGGTAAGCAGATTTGAATCTAAGTTTGGTTTGTCTTTTAATCGCTGTCGTTTCTATTCAATTTGTGTTCAATGTTACCCATATTCAGATTGTTTCTAAAGAAGGTTAAATTTCATATGATTGCAAATATCAAATTTTGTTATTTATTCAAACTGCAATTTGATGGTAAAAATAAAAAATTTCAAATATAAGCGTGGTTGGCAGATAGGTTTTAGATTTTTCAACTCTTCAAGCAGTATACA
Organism: Larix kaempferi; assembly: GCA_027924585.1. Classification (NCBI taxonomy): domain Eukaryota; kingdom Viridiplantae; phylum Streptophyta; class Pinopsida; order Pinales; family Pinaceae; genus Larix; species Larix kaempferi. The sequence continues at coordinate 37,494,035 of BSBM01000205.1, forward strand.
TGAAAAATACTGCTTTAATATTTTCTGTGATGTTTTTGTATAAATAAGAGGGCGGTAGAAGGTGGGGAACTGGGCTTAGTCTAGTAGCATTGGATATGGTCGCTTAGTCTAGTGGTATTGGATACGTTGGCAATTAGAAAAACTCGCCTGATTTTGCTTTGCAAGATTGAACTAATATTGTTAAGCTCTCAGTATTTGGATGCTGTCGTTATTGATGACTAACAATGAGCTTAACAACTATATCGTTTTGTGATCCCGTACCCTGATTTTGCTTTGCAAGATTGAACTAAGATTGTTAAGCTCTCCTCAGTATTTGGATGCTGTAGTTACTAATATTGTTAAGCTCTCCTCAGTATTTGGATGCTGTAGTTACTAATATTGTCAAGCTCTCCTCAGTATTTGGATGCTGTAGTTATTGAAGACTAACAATGAGCTTAACAACTATATCGTTTTGTGATCCGTAGAGTCGTTTCCATAGTAACATTGCTTGTGCAACCATTTCACACAAGGTGATAGGAAAATAAACCCCATGCGGATAATTAAGTACAAAGGTTGCAACGCAGGGTAGAAATGCGAACTTTATCATTGATTTCCCATATGTTGGCTTGGCTTGAGTCCTTTTAGGCAACTTTGCTTCATTTTTAGGACAATGCTAGCATATGGCAAAGGTTTGAAGAGAATGGGGGCAATATAACTAGGCTGGCTTGGCTCGAGTCCTATATTTCACAAATGATCTCACTCACCATCCAAATATACCTATTCCCAAGATACCTATGTTACAAGGTTTTGGAAAAATCTTCCCTAGGGATGCTTAGGAGACTTATGTTGCAAGGATTGGGGATGGGGCATGGACAATGAGGTTTGAGGATATCTTGCTTGGTAGACTTATGTCACAAAAATTGTGGGGATGGGGCGACAATGAGGTTTGAAGTTATTTGGGGTATGTATCTCTAGTTGGCTCGACTTAGAGTCTTTTTATACTTGACAAGTGATCTCACCCACCTTGAAAATGCACCTATTCCAATGAGACCTATGTCATCATAAGGGTTTATGCTTGGAGACTTATGTTACAAGGGTCATCATAAGGGTTTATGCTTGGAGACTTATGTTACAAGGATTGGGGATGGGGCATGGACAACTAGGTTTGATGATATCATCATTGGGATGCTTGTGAGACTTATGTTACAAGGATTGGGAATGAAGCATTGGCAACAAGGTTTGAAATGCACCTATTCCAATGAGATCTATGTCATCATAAGGGTTTATGCTTGGAGACTTATGTTACAAGGATTGGGGATGGGGCATGGATAACGAGGTTTGATGATATCATCATTGGGATGCTTGTGAGACTTATGTTACAAGGATTGGGAATGAAGCATTGGCGACAAGGTTTGAGGATATTTGGGAGACCATCCAAATTTGTAGGGGACAAGTTTACGGTTAAAAAATATAAATTAAATGTTCATTAAAATATATGAAAATTGTTTTTATGTATTTAGTGTATTTGTCAGTTGGGTCTAGCTTGGGTGGTTAAGAGAAGTTTTTATCCTCTCCACCTAGATTCACATTTTGTTCGACATGTTTGCCCCTTGTGAATTGATTGGCACTGGCAAGGTACAGACAATTTCACTTTGCTCAAGGGTGGGACAAGATATTTCCGAACATTTTTCTTGTCAATTGTGTTTGGCTTGGGTGGTTAAGATGGGAAATTGTTATCCACCCTAGCTTGGTTCAAATCTCATTTGTGACATTTTTGCCTCTTATGGGTTGGGTTGGTTGTGGTTGGCAAGATACTAGCAATCTTAATCTTGCTTAGGTGTTTGAAGGTGGGACAAGGTTCTAGTATTATTAGTCTAGTACCTTGTTTGAAGTTACTAGCAAGGTACATTTTTACCATCCCTAAGGGTTAGCTCAATTGATTGGTGACATTGTTGTCAGGATGTTATTGCCAATCTAGTGTGGGAAAACATTTTCGATGAATAAAAATATTTAGGATATAAAACAATGAAATAAAAAAAATTAAATGCATGAACAGCAGACTATATCAAAGAAATGATGAATGAAGATTAAGTTCAAGTCATATAGAATTGATAATCATTATATTTATATAATATTCTAATCTAGTAGCAAACTTTCTTACATTTTCGATGATATTAGAGTGGTGGGTTTTAATATATGAAATTTTGAATAATTTTTTAGGATTTAACTCAAACTAAAATTGGACAAAAATCCTAAATACATGGCTCCACAATACCCACAACTCCACAATACTTAGATTTTTTTTATCATGGTGGAACTTTGATTATGCCAAAGTTTCTATCAAATTTGTAATTGAAAAAATGTCCTTTGCTTTCGAGATAAACATAAACTTACCATCTTGCCATACAAACTTACCATCCTGCCATATAGAGAAGCAAAGCGCTTGTTTATTAAAAAAATGCTTCTTGTATTATGTTAATGGAAAATATCCAACATTGTTATCTTAAAAGGTCCAATATTGTTTTCCTTTTTTCATTTATTTATTAAGTTATTCACTTTTGTTTTATATGATGAATACGTATTCTTCTAAAGCATTTCAGTTACAACATTATATAAGAAAAGGTTATAAAACCAATGATGTCCAACGAGGTTTAATCTTGTAGGGGCATATATCACCCATTGTTGGTAGGGTATAGTTGAAAGCTTAACATCAACAATATCAAAAGCTTTGATGCCTGATCTAAGATATAAAGACCTCATTAATAATTGACTACCTCATTGATAAATGACTATCGTACATCACTGGAATTAGACTGGGATCATTTGTATAGATTGACTTATTTAATATATATATGGAATATCCATGGTTCACATGTTATCCCTGCCTTTTGATAATAAATTGATTTCTCATTTTGAGACATGATATATCAATTATATTGAATTTTAACAATTACTTTTTCTTCTTCTTTTAAAACAAGTATTTAATATATTGTATCTTTGATAATAAAGTGATTTCTCATTTTGACACATGATATAGCAGCTATATTGACTTTTAACAATTACTTTTTTCTTTTTCTTTTAAAACAAGTATTTAATATATTGTATCTTTTGTGTTCAACATACTGATTAAATGAAATTCCATTACAACAAAGCACAAAACATATGTTGTAGTTTTTGTTTTGTGTAGTGGTTTATTCTTTTTTTTTCTTCTATTTTTCCTATGTGATGGTTTATTATTTTGGTAGTGTACTATGAAAAGAGCATCACGGAGTAATCATTGTAAAACAGGTATATGAATGGTTCATGGGTTAAACGATGAACTTATATGTTTATGTTCATCATTTATTGTCCATCAAGAAGATTTTTCAATATATTTGTAAATTCTAAGCTATAAGTGTATAGAACTTAATTTGATGACGAGCATGGAAGGGCACTAAAAAATACCAAGAATGAGCTTTATGCAAACTTTTAATGGAACTAAGATGATGATATGGCCTTTTATATATAACTATCAAGTGTTTGAACGGTTGGAAATATTTCAAGCTTTTAAAAATTTGGAAATAGTGTAACATATTAGATTTTTTTGCCATACTATTAAGTATGCCTCCATAATTATATGTCCCTTTGGCGCCGCTTCCTATGACTCTGACGCTTTCTCTGACAACGCAGCTCTGACTTCTGTAGTGGCGTGTCATTCGCACCACTCCGCTTCTTTACTTTCTACTCCCGTAGTAGTCAGGTCGCCTCTCGGCCCTTAACTGCGCCAACCACCTCTGGTTGTCCTTAGTACCTTGTCTTTATTAAGGAAACAGGTCCTTTCTTCTCCACTGATCTTCGCTCCATACCTTCTGCCCTGGATTTGTGGAGTTGTTTTTTTTTTCCAAAAATGGTCAATGCCAAGCCTCCCCTAACTGTACTCGCCTTCATAACTTCCTCTTCTTGGGCTGCGCCCAACATGCCCCTAACACTTACTTGTAACTTGCCCCCGAGTCACTTGCACTAGGTTTTGCTGACTTTGCGTTGCTAGGGATATTCATCTTTGCTGTGAGCTCTTGATATGTTGCGCTCATCTTTGCAACAACCTCCCTAGTTTCTTGCTCGTATTCCTTCACTGTGTCGAGCATCATCGCAGATATCGGTTCCTACATCTTGTCTTTAACTTTGCTTTCTGTTGTGTGAAGCTCTTGCAGCTTGACCTCAATCTCTTGAGAAAGCGCCAATGCCTCTTTCTGCATTGGTTGCAACTTGCCCGAAGTTTTTGCTTCCTTGGTCCTTAATGTCTTCAGTTTTTTTCGAAGTTCCTTTGTTATGCAAACTTCTGTATTCTTTGCCTCAACGACAAGTCCTTCATCACCGTGTTCATCGAGTCGAGGTCCTTCTGCTTCCTTTGTACTTCACCATGAATCTTCTGCAATTCTGGGTCTTCCTACAATGTGGTCCATAACTGTGTCACTTCTTCTAATAAATCTTGGCACCTAGCAACTTCTATGGAGATGCTTTCTGTCAATGTTTTTAACTCTTCAACTCTTGCTGTCTTTACTTCTGGCGGAGTACCAGGGTGTTGCGTAGCCTCCAAGTCTACAATCTTCTCTTTGCATCCATTTTCCATGTCCTCCATCTCTGCTTTAAGATTGTCGACTGCACTGCCGATCTTGACTATAGTCGCTTCAACTTCAGGTTCTTCGTCGAAGTCTGGGATCTTCGCACAAACTTCTGCGACAACCTTCTTCTACTTCTTCTACCTTTCTCGAGCGTATGCTAGCTCATCTGTCTTTTGTCGGCATTCATTCCTCAATTCATTGTAGCTTTCTTCCAACTTCAATTGCTGGTTGTATGTTATTATGTCAATCTATTTGATTTCTTCTACAACCTGCAAGTGTAGATCATGCAGTCTCTCTGTAGGCAACATTCCCACATTAATTTTTAAGTGCGCGAGCTGCTTCGCACCTTCAGTGACTTCATCGGATGGGAATATGACATTTGTTGGCTCTATGTGCACCGGCTGAGATCGCATCGTTAATGTGGGTGCTTTCATTTTTCTTCGGATTGACTCCTCTAAATCCTGATCTATATTCAGAGTCTGATTCCTTCATTGTATCTCTTTGTACTTGCTCTACCCTTCCCATCATACTTCTCAACTCGGCAATACTTTGTGCCATGCTTGCGTGACACTGCTCTTGATTTTTGTCTTTTTCTGCGAATGTTTCTTTTATATGTGCATGAACTATGGCTGCGATGCAGTCATAGTCATCGTCCTGTAACCTCGCATCAAGCAGTCTTATTCGCTTTTCATTTATTTCTTCTCGCCACCTCCAGCACATCTGTGTCGGGGTTCTTTCTCCTTTCTCCTACTGGCAGATCGCCAGCCTGTTGTTGTTGTTGCACTTCTTCCTGCTAATCATCTTCTCCTTCAACACCATTTTTCTCTTGTTGATCATTGTCATCGGCGCACTCATCAGATGTCGTCAGAAGTACTTCTGGTGCATCAACTTTCCATTCTCAATAATGAGGTCAATATTCAGCGCATCCAGCTGATATTGACCCTCATGTCATTCCGGATTTGATCTCTCTGGGTTGTATGAAGATAGAATGGAGACCAGCCTTGAATCTCATCTTCCTGATGTACACAACTATTATCTGCTTTGGGATACGTGAAGTGCGTGGAATCACCTCACATAATTGCATATAAAATGTATATAGTTGAACATTGTTCAACCTTGTCTTTCCGTTCTTTCGTTGCTCCACATATTTGCGTATCGAGGTTCGCGGAAGTCGTCAGGGAACACCTGCACATTCTGCTGGTACTTTGGCTCTTTCCATCCCACAAATGCGATGAGGACTATCAGTCAGCTGAAGTGAAACTGAGAGCCATTGTCCTGTGCATCCGCTACATCATCCAAAAATTCATTCAACAGGTAGCCTTCCCAGTTGAATGGTAGCCCATCCTTAGCTTTGGCGGCTAGGGAGATCGCAGCAGCCGACACTTCTGTCGGTCTACATCTTCTTAGTACTCTACCTACGAGCAATTGCACCGTGAATTGCATGTAAACATTTTTAATCTGGCCTGCTTGATAGCCTTGAGTTCCTTTCATTAACCCAAATTCACTCTTCATCTACTTGGTGAGTTCTTTATCTTTGTTCTTACCCACAAACTCTGTTGTGGGGTCAGCACCTCGTTTGCTTAGATGGGTGATCCTGTAGATCAGGTCGATATTTATTGTGGTCTAGCCACGAGTATCCTTGGTGTGTGCAGGACAACAATGTACGCACGCCAACTGTTAGTTCTGGACTTCGCTCAAAGTGAGGAATCCTTAACAGGTTCAACAGTCCCGAAGACGGTGCAATCCAGTCCCGTGGTTGTATGGTCATCTGCTTAGTGGATTCATCAAATTTTCTACACATGTAACTTTTTGGTTGAAACTGCAGATACTTGGTTGAATTTAACAGATCTTAATCCGTGAACTTACACTCTGGGATCTTTCCCAACAAGTTTTCCTTCTCCAAAACATGGCTTGACATCGGCGACAGAGGGATGTCATACTGCAGGTTCTTCTTCAACACTACCACCGGTGCATATTCTCTGCACGGTGGAATGTATTCAGGTATCATCACAATCGACCTCTTGCAAGGTCGCTCTGCCTGTTGTTCTCTTGGTGTCTCTGCAACCTAAGGCTTCCGTTGTTCCTTGGGTTTCTGCTTGGATTCTGGTGCGGCTCTAAAAGTCCCACCCTTCTCTTGAGTTGTTGTTTTCACGGGAGTCTTCATAACTGCTTCTAGACCAGATTGTTGAAATTTATTTAATATCTCTTGTAGGTCTTCTTGCTCAGACATGTACTGTCGGAATGCTATGTTCTTCACTGGTAAACACTTAGAATTTGCTCATGGTAAAATTAACAATCACGCTAAAACAAGTAACTATGCGCTTCTTTGTTTTTTATAGCCATAATCCACACTAAGACGCGCCCAAAAAAGGCTAAGTTAACATTAAATTTTATGTCCATTGTCCAAATCTTGCTTAGATATTGGTCATTTCCTTACATTAAATGTGTCTTCAACGGACAAGTATGCCTTAAAGAGGAAAAACCCGATTTCCTGAAAGTACTGTATAACGACTAGTTTTGAAAGAAAAACTGTAACGACTAGTTTTGAAACAAAAACTGTAACGACTAGTTTTATGTAGCTTCTCCGAAGGTTAGGTGAGTGGTGAAGCTCACTACGTATTTCGCTTCTCTTGATGGAACTTCGCCGCCCCTTCTTTTATGAGAGAATTGTATAAATATTCAACCTACGAAGGCTAGGCCGTCAATTCATGTATATCTAGAATGGTGAACACTGAAAGAATACTAAGCACAAGAAGGGTCGGTCGACCTTTCATTTACGAGAGAAATGTAAAAATATTTAATCTACGAAGGTTGGGGCGATAATTCTCGACTTCTGACTTTCGCAGTAAATAGTAGGGATCAGGACATTGGCTAAGTTAAAACATATAAACAATATTTATCCCGACTCCAACTTTCGACAAGAAGGATCAGCCGCCCCTTCGTTTAGTAGAGAATTGTGAACACATGTATCCTCAATTCACATGTATCCATAATGGTGAACACAGGAAGGATCGAATGACCCTTCTTGCAGTCTAGAACTATTATGGACGGAACTTTGGGTACAAAGAGGGTCGGCTGCCCCTTCATTTATGAGGGAATTGTAAAAATATTCAACATATGAAGTCTAGGCCGTGAATTCATGTATATGCAGAATTGTGAACACTGGAAGAATACTAAGCACAAGAAGGGTCGACCGACCATTCATTCACGAGAGAAATGTAAAAATAGTTAATCTGCAAAGTCCAGGCCGACAATTCCCGACTTCTGACTTCCACAGTAAATAGTAGGGATCGAGACATTGGCTAAGTTATAACATATAAAGAATATTTATCCCGACTTCCGACATCCGACAAGAAGGATCACTCGCCCCTTTGTTTAGTAGAGAATTGTGAATTCACATGTATCCATAATGGTAAACACAAGAAGGATCGACCGACCCTTCTTGCAATCTAGAACTATTACGAACAAAATACTGCGCACAAGAAGGGTCAACCGCCCCTTCATTTATGAGGGAATTGTAAAAATATTCAACCTACGAAGCCTAGGCCGTCAATTCATGTATATGCAGAATGGTGAACACTAGAAGAATACCGCACACAAGAACGGTCAGTCAACCCTTCATTCACGAGAGAAATGTAAAAATAGTTAACTCTTCGAAGTCTAGGACGACAATTCCCAACTTCCGACTTCCCTAGTAAATAGTAGGAATCGGGACATTGGCTAAGTTATAACATATATAAAATATTTATCCCGACTTCCAACATTCGACAAGAAGGATCGGTCGTCGGGCCTTCGTTTAGTAGAGAATTGTAAATTCACATGTATCCAGAATGGTGAACACAAGAAGGATCGACCGACCCTTCTTGCAGTCTAGAACTATTATGAACAAAATACTGGGCACAAAAAGGGTCGATCGCCCCTTCATTTATGAGGGAATTGTAAAATATTCAACTTACGAAGGTTAGGCCGTTAATTCATGTATATCGAGAATGGTGAACACCGAAACAATACTGAGCATAAGAAGAGTCGACCGACCCTTCATTTACGAGAGAAATGTAAATTTATTTAATCTACAAAGGCTGGGCCGACAATTCCTGACTTCCGACTTCCGCAGTGAATAGTAGGGATCAAGACATTGGCTAAGTTAAAACTTATAAACAATATTTATCCCGACTCCGACTTCCGACAAGAAGGATCGACCGCCCCTTCGTTTAGTAGAGAATTGTGAACACCTATATCTAACAATTCACATGTATCCATAATGGTGAACACAAGAAGGATCGATCGACCCTTCTTGCAGTCTAGAACTATTATGAACATAATAATGGGCACAAGAAGGGTCAGCCGCCCCTTCATTTATGAGGGAATTGTAAAAATATTCAACCTACAAAGTCTAGGACATCAATTCATGTATATGCAGAATGGTGAACACTGGAAGAATACTGCGCACAAGAAGGGCCGTCCAACCCTTCATTCACGAGAGAAATGTAAAAATAGTTAATCTGCAAAGTCTAGGCCGAAAATTCCCGACTTCCGACTTCCGCAGTAAATAGTAGGGATCGTGACATTGGATAAGTTATAACATATAAAAAATATTTATCCTGACTTCCGACTTCCAACAAGAAGGATTGGTCGCCCCTTCGTTTAGTAGAGAATTGTCAACACCTATATCCAGTAATTCACATGTATACAGAATGGTGAACATAAGAAGGATCGACTGAGCCTTCTTGCAGTCTAGAACTATTATGAACAGAATACTGGCCACAAGAAGGGTCGGACACTCCTTCATTTATGAAGGAATTGTAAAAATATTCAATCTACGAATGTTAGGCCGTTAATTCATGTATATCTAGAATGATGAACACTATAAGAATACTGAGCTCAAGAAGGGTCGATCGACCCTTCATTTACGATGTAAAAATATTTAATCTACGAAAGTTGGGCCGACAATTCCCTACTTCCAACTTCTGCAGTAAATAGTAGGGATCGGGACATTGGATAAGTTATAACATAGAAATATTTATCCCGACTTCCGACTTCCGACAAGAAGGATCAGCTGCCCCTTCTATGATGATCGCTCCTTCTATGATCGATTCAATCTCAAATGACTATATAAAATGTGCATTCGATCTCTCATGGATAATGCTATCATATTTGTTCTTAATCAAGCAATTGATTTTGAAAATGAGTGGTCATTCCTTTTCTATCGATCATTAACCTAGACATTTGCAAGTATACATCTAATATTAAAACACTAATTGATAATTATAAACATTGTATGCATTCTTATATTAACTATAGACATTTTTTTTTTTTTGCAGATAAAACATGTCTACGTTTTTTAGCCTTAGTCAATACCAGGAAATATCGTTTCTTGATTTGTTAAAAGATCACAACATTGGTTTATTCAAACATGGATGGTAAGTTGAGATGGATGAACCAGATAATTTGTACCCGGATTTATATATGTTCTGCTTAGATGAGGAAGGAGATCCAACTCGAGCCGGAATATTGACATCTGCAGATCTCATTTCTGAAGATTTATTGCATGTTCAAGTTGAAGTGGTCGAGAGAGACCCGTGTTTCCTTCTACAGAATGATCTTATGGTAATTAATTTTCAACCAGATTTAATGAAAAGTGGTCCCAATTTAGATCTGGTTTCCCGTGCGAAGTAAGAGTGGGTTTTTCCCTCGTATGACGCCTTTAATCGGTCCAAAATCAATACCGCATCATCTTTGAAGAAATGAATTTTGTCAGTATAGAAGAAAAGAATCCTGGACGCGAAAACTTCGTCTGTATTGCATCACATGAATATTGAAAAGATGTTGACAAATGTAGGCCATGAAAAGATTCTTATCTACCTTAGTAGAACATTTTTCGATCATATTGAAAAAGATGTGATCAAATATTGCTTCAAAGCACTCAAATTAAGTCCTTCTGTTGCGATGATGTGGAAAGCGACTAAGAGCTACGAAAGTTCAAAAGAAGTTCAACAAGAACAAATCAAATAATTTTTGTTCAATGAGAAAGTTTTTTCTATTGACGTAACAAGATGTGTTATTGCGCCTCTGCATTTGCAATATCGAAAATTTGATGAGGAGGTCGTGTCAAATATGGTTTTATCTCTTCTCTCAACTTTTACAACAACATTGAGAGATGATATTCTATTGCCTTTCGATAAGGAGACCACATTGGGATTTATTCCTGGAAATGAAGATGAAATTAATTTGCCTTCAATAAATTTTTATATATTGGATGGGAAGCATACTATTTCTGCACGGAAAAAAATCATTGAAACTGATAAATATCAATTGGTCCATTGAAGGTATCGGCATCAAACAACTCGTCATCTACACAAAGATGTTCCTCAGCACATTATCAACAAATTATGCAAACAACAAAAATTATCAAACAAGGAATTTGCAAACACTCCATTCATTTCTCAAGTTGTAAAAGTAAGGGAGAAATGGATATCATGCGGTAGGCCATCCCACCCGGGAAAGAGAAACACTTATAATGATGATTGGAAGGTATATAATTTTTCTTCTTATCGATCAAAGTCTTTAGATTGCTTCATGTGCTATGAAATTAACAAATTAAATATTATCTTTAATTTTATATGTTTGCAGTATTTCCAAGATGAATGTATGAATATATTTGTTGTTCAAACAAAAGACAGCCTTAAAGACAAGCTAACTCTTGTTTTGACATCGGATCGATTGTGGAGTAAATGGATGTCTATATTCGAGCTTTACAAAAGTGGTTCCTTTCCATGCCCACCCAAGAGCATCACTTAGGTTGATTTTGTTCAAAATAAAATAAAGAATCATGGATCTAATTCTTTTAGACCATTATGTGATCTTGATGAAGATGAATTGATTGCTGTGGCGGACAATATAACCAACGGATCAGCTTGGTTGAGCACATTAGTCGACAAAAATGTTTGCGCAGAGACTTTATATCAATATTGCAAGTGAATCAAGGACGAGAGGTCAACCAGGCATTCGATCTTTGAATATGTCAAAGTTCATGATGTTCAAACTTTTTGATCATAGATTGTCACTGTCGATAATGTCATTTAAATCCATAAAATTTCACCAAATCATCTCCAGCAACTGTGCAGTATTTTATGCTCCGAAAAACAAGCAAAATCTCTGGGTAAGAAGAGAATGAAAGAATCTGAAGAGGATAATGGTACCAAATTACCAAATGATGCTGAGAAAATATTGACATATATATCAAGAAAGAGGGGATGGGTATGTCCATTGACGTTGTCAAAGATAGTTCACAGTTTGCTTGTCAATGTTGTTATCCTCCATCTTTGGTCAACACACTAAGATCCATTGCATTTTTTTATGCGACAATCAGCTCTGAATTTGTTATTGTTGATATGTGTAATTGTGATAGTCCCTGGACATAAGAAGATATGCTTGCGTTGTTGTACTACTTAGAATCAAATGAAAATGCACGTACTTGTGTTTTTTTAGCTGATATGGAAAACTCTTGTATGATTTCTAAAGCTTTCACACTTTTCAGCAAGAAATAAAAAAAAGGTGATGCAAAATCCTACCAAGGGAGTTTATAGAGATTTCTCCAAGGACTTATTTATAGGATTCTCTATTATACAGTGTTGGAGAATTGGAAGGGACGAGGATAATTTTTCTACTTTTCAAATGGATATGGATTGGAAGGATGAGGGCCTACCAATGATTGATTTACCTTTGCTCACGGTTAATAATGATAGTTCAAGAAGCCATGTTTTTGCAAAAGAAAGGATACAGGAATTCTGGGATCACATAGTTTCCATACTGGTCTCTTCTCGAGGTACAGTTCTTTCGTTATACGTAGAAGGTAGAGTTCTTCGTTCATTGATCAGGTCGGAAGATAGAATAGTTATTTATATTGTGGAGACAGTACAACAAGAGCTGTTTATAAACAATTTCTATCATGAATTGGGTATAAACCAAGGTATTTGTATTAACATTTTCAAATGTCTTATTTCATTGTATTTTACTTTTCTCATTTGGCTATGTTCAATAACTTCTTCAAATTCTTATTCTACTATAGCTTCAAATAAAGAGAACACTCAGGTATCGTCCAATAAAATTATACTGTCCAATGATAAGATTCAATATGCTAAGACAGAAAATATCAGCATTGCATTTCATTTCACAACAATAACATATACAGGATCACTAAAGAAACAACAAGCACAACATAAACACAAGAGACACAGATTTATCCTAGGAAACCCTCATGGGGTAGAAAAACTAGCAAAGCTTCCTCAATATAGATGATCAGCAAATACAAAGATGTAAACCAAAGAAATGAGCTCCTCCTCCTCCATAGCATACCTCTCTCACACAAGCACCACTCACAAGTGAATGAATGAGTGAGTTAAGTGAGGAACATCCTCCTCTACTTATACTTGTTCCCCGAATGACTTTTACACAAGCTAGGTCGGCCCCAACTTAATTACTGGGCTAAACACCCCATTACAACTAACTTGGACGATCCCTCTAGGGTGGTCTAATAACCCTTTGATCCACATAACACATACAGGGCCGACCCCCACTAGGGAAGTCTAATAACCCAAGTTACCACAATCCGACGGAGGAATAAACATCTTCGGATATACAATAAGATCTTCACGGATGAATGAAACATCTCCGAAATAATAAAGTACAAATATAATATTCTTTGAAGTTACAATATTTCAACACTCCCCCTTAACGAGAAGGATATTAGAACAACATCTGCACGATCAAGGAGTCATCAACATCATACATGATACATCTATAAATCATTGGAAGCTTTCTCAACATCATTAGTAACTTAAGCAATTACTAGAACATCTTCAATACTGGAACATCAACATATTTAGTACTAAGTATTCATATTCTGCAGCACTCGAACAACTACATCAACATCAACATCTGGATTCTCACGATCATCAACATCGTCATCACACGATCATCAGCATCGTCATCACGATTTACAGCATCTGGATCACATCTCGATCTACAACATCTGGATCCTCTCGATCTACATCATCTGGATCGTCTTGATCTACAACATATGGATCATCATCTCAATCTACATCATCATCATCTAGATCAACACGATCAGCAGCATCGTCATCTAGATCATCACGATCAACAACATCGTCATCTAAATCAACACGATCAACAACATCATCATCTAGATCAACGCGATCAACAACATCGTCATCTAGATCAACAGTATTAGTATCCACACCAATATAAGTATACACATCAATACAAGTATACACATCATCAATACAAGTATCCTCATCAATACACATCATCAATACAAGTATTAATACATCAATACAAGTATCCATAGCAGCATACCCTGCAACACACACGATCATATTACAGGATGATCAATCACACTCTCTTTAGGACATATGTCCATGGATGATACAATCCAGATCAAGTTCTAGGATGATCAATCCTTATCACTTTAAGACAAGTCTCATGTCTAGGGACTATGCAATCCCATCACGTACATTTTGAACCCAGTTCATGGACGATGCAGTCCTTGTACATTTTGAACCCAGTTCATGGATGATTTAGTCCTTGTACATTTTGAACCCAGTTCACAGACGATGCAGTCCTCTCACGTACCTTTTGAACCCAGTTCATGGACGATGCATTCCTTGTACATTTTGAACCCAAGAGTCCAGGGACGATACAGTCCTATCATCAATTCTCGGAGACAAATGTCTACGGATCAATTCTGGGACCAAAGTCCTGGGAAGATACAATCCCCTACATGTTCATTCAGGACTTCATTCTCGGAGACCCAGTCTACGGCTCAATTCTGGGACCGAAGTATGGGGAAGATACAATCCCCTACCTATTCATTTAGGACTTCATTCTCGAAGACCCAGTCTACGGCTCAATTCTGGGACCGAAGTCCGGGGAATATACAATCCCCTACCTGTTCATTCAGGACTTCATTCTCGGAGACCCAGTCTACAGCTCAATTCTGGGACCGAAGTCTGGGGAAGATACAATCCCCACCCTGTTCATTCAGGACTTCATTCTCGGAGACATCTTGTCTACGGATCAATTCTAGGACCGAAGTCCAGGGAAGATACAATCCCCACCCTGTTCATTCAGGACTTCATTCTTGGAGACATCTTGTCTACGGATCAATTATGGGACCGAAGTCCGGAGACGATAAAATCCCCACCTGTCCGCTAAGGACTTCATTCTCGAAGACATATGTCTATGGATCAATTTAGAACATGTGTTCAAGGATGATGCAATCCCCCTTCTTTCTCGGAGACATATGTCTACGGATTCTTTTAGAACATGTGTTCAAGGATGATGCAATCCCCCTTCTTTCTCGAAGACATATGTCTATGGATCCTTTTAGAACATGTGTTCAAGGATGATGCAATCCCCCTTCTTTCTCGGAGACATATGTCTACGGATACTTTTAGAACATGTGTTCAAGGATAATGCAATCCCCCTTCTTTCTTGAAGACATATGTCTACAGATCCTTTTAGAACATGTGTTCAAGGATGATGCAATCCCCTTTCTTTCTCAGAGACATATGTATACGGATCCTTTTAGAACATGTGTTCAAGGATGATGCAATCCCCTTGTCAACTTAGACCCTGTCTAAGGACCATCCACCAACCTCTCTGTCGGCATCACCAATATAGGTATCCACATTATCGACCTCTTTGTCGATGCAGGCAATCTAATCATAAGTGACCACATCACTCCCCCTTTCGAGGAGGGTCCTTCTGAACTATACCAAGCTTGTCTCGGAAGTACTCAAACTTTACTTGAGGTAGAGGTTTGGTTAGTACATCGGTAACTTGTTCTCTTGAGGTAGAGGTTTGGTTAGTACATCGGTAACTTGTTCTCTTGAGGTAGTGGTTTGGTTAGTACATCGGTAACTTGTTCATCATTGCCTAAAAAATCGAGCTTTATAGTTCCTTTCTGCATCATATCTCGTATATAGAAATATCAGATCTCTATGTGCTTTGACTTATACTAGATTCTCTACCATCTTGATACAACTCTATTTGTCACACAGGATCACAGTTGGGTCTATCTCTAAGTCAAACAATCTTGAATCCATGTCACTTCACAACTAACAGAGCAAGCAGTCATATATTTCGCTTGTGCTGAGAGCCATACTAGACTGTTTCCTGCTAAACCACGAGATCATGCCGATCCCAGACAATAACATTGTATGATACAATTCCTACTCAATCAACCTCTATGTAGACATATAATCTGAAGTCATGATCTTCAAGAACCAAATTCTAACGTACCCTCATCACATGCTCTGCAGCAATCAGGTGAACACATCTAGTTTCCACTAGATACCGACTCAAGGCGTTCACAGTAAGGCATATATTTGGCCTGGTATTCGTCAGATACATCAATAAACCAGTACTCTGTCTGCATAGAGTCACATCCACTAACTTTGATGAGTCATCAGCTAACAACTTCAAGTCGGAACCCATGAGAGTGGCCATGGTTGTACATTCGAACAGATCAATTCTTCTCAAGATTTTTCACAGCATACTTTCCTTGGTCGAGAAAGATTCCTTTTGAACCTTTTCATAATTCCAGCTTGAGATCGTTCATCTAGCTTCTTCTAGCTTTCCATGATCTGTTTCTCATTCCTTGTCAGAAAGAGATCATCCACATAGTATCATCCATAACCTTAAGGTAAAGGTTAAGAACAAATTTACTTCTGGTAAAGCCCAAGCTTGTCAGGAAACTGTCAATTCTTCCTCTATGACTGAACATCATTAACACTCTGTATTGAGTGATCTTTTTCAAATCTATCTATGCCATCTCTCGTCAGATGGGTCTACTGAAATGAGCCTCGAGATCATTCGAACTCTGTGGTGAGTTCCTTCTTGCATTCATGTCATCTGTATATAGAAATCATATTCAACCTTGTAGTAAAGGTTGAGATCCATATCACCCATGGTGATTATTAAGCTCATCAAATGACTATCGATCCTGGGTACCTGAATAGAGCTTTCTTCAATTCGCACTTCTTCTTCAATTACATCATTAAGATAATGGTCTTATCTAGTCACTTGGAGCAAACATCTCGTCATGATTCTCTTCCTCTTTCTAAGATAATCTTCTAGCCACGAGCCTTCTATATTATGTTTGATTTGTAAATCTTCTTGTTGAACATCCATCACTTGTTCAGTGTTCATCATTTGTCATGATCTTTCCTACAAATCAAAATTAAGTACATGATTAGTAATACTTCATAATCATCAAATCATGTTGACATGATAACCTATTATGCATACAGATATCATTTACATAGTTATACAACTATCTTGACCAATACTTTAGCACAACACTTTTCCATATCCTGTATGCATACAATGGCTATCTAGATGCCTTCCATCTCTACCAGAACATACTATCGAGAGCGTGCACAGCTCTCAGCATGTCAGCAAAGAGGTTTCATTCTAGACAATCAACAATGGAATCTTTGTCCAACTTACCAATCACATGCATATTAGTAGTATACTGTTCAATGCTATATGAATGTTTACACTCAGCATGATATATTCTAGGAATACAAATATGCGTATAACTATTACAAGCAATATCATTTAGTATTTCAAATAACAAATCAAATACTTATCTTTTATGTTTGTGTGGTTGCCTCCCGCTTGATCTTCTATATGATTTTTGAACTTCTATTCATTCTTTACCACTGTGCATGCTCAAGTGTGCACTAGTGTCATCCTCATGATCTCATACGTAAACATACATTCATTAGTATAATCTCAATATTATCAAAACATTATAATTCTAAATAATCTTGAATATGTATAGTCACGATCATAGATAATAAACATTAGTATTCAAGGTTTCAGGGAAGTCTTCTTTTACTCATGCATATTCTTATTTGATCATAGGACTCTTTTGGTTAGTTAGATCATCAATCAAGATAAGAGACATAATATGCATAAACCCTTGATTACTTACATTTCTAACTTTATGAATAAGCATAACCAATCATGCCAAGTATACTTATATAAGGGATCCTAACACAAGGTAAGATTCTAACTTGATATAGGAAAACATACCTGGATTAGTATACCTAAACAATATCTTCTTTGTTCTCTTCAATGATTTAGAGATCCTGTGATAGAATCTGCATATCTCATAGGTTAAGCATAATAAAACAAAGTCATACATACCTCGTAAGTAGACCTTCTATGTGATCAAAGATCATGGATGAGTCTTTGTCTTCATGTCGTCATGGTCATGGAACTTGATTTGTCTTTCATGATGTACCTGTATCTTGTTAGTAGACAACATCAACCTCATACAACACCACAGTGCATTAGTACAATCATATAGCCCTAATCAATGAATGTATTCTATCATGCATTCATATTTTTAATAGGGTGATAAGACAATTCTATCATTAATCAAGATTTTACTAACCTAAATAATATGAAGACAAACATATTATGAAATTAATCAAGAATTAGATTTCAAGACATACTTGTATTTCCTCAAGTCATACCTGTCAGGAAATTCTTGTAGTCTTCTTATGTAAGGCCTTAGCCTCAACTCCCCCTGAAACTGGATCTGGGGCTCGATTAGGGTTTCTCAGAGAAACCCTAAAAATTCAAACTTTGACTTTCACACTTCTGAATGGATGGATAGATGTGTCTTGCTGAGCTGATCAAACTTGCATACTTCAATTTTGAAATCTCCAAAATTTGACCCCTCAAGATTGCCTTCTGGATCTTCTGGATAGGATCCCAAACTAGGGTTTGATGGAGCCCACCCTTCTGCCTAATCAAAAGGTTTGATCCAAGGCTCTAAACTCTTATTTTTCTAAGGAGCTTCCAGCCATGGTCACAGACTTCAAAAATTCCAACTTTTGCTAAAGCCCTGATTTTCCATCTTTCCGATCAAAATCCCGAACTGGGGTTTGATCAAGCCCGGTCTTCTACCCAACCAAAAAATTCGATCTTGGTCTCTAAATTTTGATTTTTTCTAAGTAGCATTCAGCCGTGGACTCCGATTCCAAAAATTCTAACTTTCTCTGAAACCCTAAATTCTGGAAGCCATGAATGAAGGTGCTCAAAAAATAATTATGTTTTGATAGAAATATGTACCTGATTGTTTCTGCTGTAACTCCGAAATTTTCGATCCACAGGGTCTGAAATTTTTTTTGTGGTATCCTGACCTGTCATCTTTCCATCCTGACAATTCTAACCTCAATTGGATTTTCTAAGAGATAGTTATGCCAAGTGTCGCAACGTGACCTGTTTATGGGATAATACAGGAGAGCGAACTTGTACGGCGTGCCACGTGTCACTGGTTCAACTTCGGTCTCTGAAAGAGTTTCATGAGATAGTACAGTCTGTATACTACCTATCACTTTTTACGAAATTTAATTTGGAGCTTCCTAGCCCAAGTTATGACCATTTTTTCCTAGGTCACCTGATTATGACTGAGATCTAGAAGAGGTAGAAACCCTAACGTGTACTGATCATAACTCACAAAGTACAACGAATTGGAGGGTGTCCTTTGGAAAAAATGTACATAGGGATGTTTTCTAGGCCCTGTAAACTTTTCAGATCCTGAACCTTTGCCAAAATGGATTTATAGAGAATGTTCCACGATGACTAGTTTTTGCTATATAAAACCCTAACCTTCAAATTGTCACAAGTGAAACAAATGTCGTAAGTGCCATAGATTGCCTTCCTTCAGGTTAGCTCTGATACCATGATAAGATTCAATATGCTAAGACAGAAAATATCAGCATTTCATTTTATTTCACAACAATATCATATACAGGATCACTGAAGAAACAACAAGCACAACATAAACACAAGAGACACAAATTTATCCTGGGAAACCCTCATGGGGTAGAAAACCCAGCAAAGCTTACTCAATATAGATGATCAGCAAATACAAAGATGTAAACCAAAGAAATGAGATCCTCCTCCTCCATAGCAGACCTCTCTCACACAAGTGCGCCACTCACAAGTGAATGAATGAGTGAGCTAAGTGAGGAACATCCTCCTCTACTTATACTTGTTCCCCGACTGACTTTTACACAAGCTAGGTCGGCCCCAACTTAATTACTAGGCTAAACACCCCATTACAACTGACTCAGCCGACCCCTCTAGGGTGGTCTAATAACCCTTTGACCCACATAACACATACAGGGCCGACCCCCACTAGGGAAGTCTAATAACCCAAGTTACCACAATCCGACGGAGGAATAAACATCTCCGGATATACAATAAGATCTTCACAGAGGAATGAAACATCTCTGGAATAATAAAGTACAAATATAATATTCTTTGAAGTTACAATATTTCAACATCCAATGACGACCCTGAATGTGATAGAGAATCCACAAAGAACTACCAAACTGGAGAACAAGATGGACAAGAAGGTAAAAATTTATTTATCAAAGATCCTAGTTAAATTAACTAAATTATGAACGGGGATAGTGACCTCAAATACTTGCAAAAAATTATATAAAATGGATACCTGCAAATTTCCAGGTCAAGATGATTGGATTGCTATTCAACATGTGGATCATCCACAACCAGAGCTGGCATCGACGATGTCTGTGGATATTAGCCAACAAATCACATTGGATAATAATGAACGAGGCGAGAACTTGGATAATGATGAACTAGAGATGGGTTGGTTTCAAAACGTGGTATCTCCAGCAATGTTACTCACCACTCAAATGTTGGCCTGGCATTGACAGGTAAAAGACAAAGAATATTTTCTACTTAAATTGATAAAAAAAAATCCGAAATATATAATGACAAACAATATTTATGTGCAGCTCCCCATACAAAAATGTTATTGATATTAGAAATGGATTGTTTTCTATTTCGCAAGAAAGTCACTAAAAATGATTCCAAAAGATAAAAAAATGAAATAAAAAATATTGTTGTAGGGAAAAAGTAAAAAAGGGGGAAGAAAGTATTGTTGGTGAATTTGAATTTAAACACAAAGAAAATTCATATGAGTCACGAACATATGCCATGCAATTTTGGAGATTATGTCTTTCGAAATTCAATGTTGGTATTTTGTCATCTAAATGTGGGGTCAATGAGGGGAAGTCATTGTTTACAAAAATTTTGAGGGCAGGTAGTGCAAAAAACCATATGGGGAACAAATTTTATTTTTATGGTTTCGAGAGAGATGTACCAATGATAAAGAAGGAAATACACACAAAAAATTGAAGAGTGTGTGGGAGGAGTTCCCAATGCAATCTTCGCAAAGTAATACATCAATGATTGTTTTGGAGGGTGATGATGTGAAATCACATCCATGTAAAAACTGTATTTTGAGTAAGCCCTTTATTGCATCGTCTGCTAGGACAGATAGTGAATTGGTACATCGACTCTAACAGGGTCTTAGTAAAATGCATGAATCAACTGATATCGGACCCTTCACTACCTTCTTCTAGTTGAGTGACATCCCTATAATGTAACCTATCATTGCCTCTTTCAAGAGCGGGAAACACTAGATGTAACCTATGGAGATTTTAAATCATTCAATGCGTTTTCTGTTTTTGTATGCGGTCCGGATATCACCGAAAAAGAAACTATTGGTCCTAGGAGTAGATGGATTGCTCTTTGTGGTTCAAATGTTATCCAACATTGAATATTTTTCCCAACAACCTAATTTTGTCCATAATTGCTATCGTTATTATGCACGGATGTTCAGCCCCGATATTATCAATGTTTATAGATAACATTTTGACGTTGCTCTGTGTTTTTCCACGCTCGACAACATACAAATTATAAAATTCCTTGGTAAATTTGTATGGTTGAAGAATGAAGACTTTGTATTTATTTGGGGTCAAGAGCAATGCAAACATAGTACTATTTATAATGTTGGTGAAGTACTGCATATATATAAAAACTCGTTCAAGGATGTACTTATCCAATATGGATATATATATATATATATGTTGTTTATAGATGAAGGGCAATATCATTCAACAGTTAATAGCAAGGAAAACTACTTGAAAATACCAACTAGTTGGAAATTTGGCGGTTCACAAGATAGAGAAATAACTTTAAAAACAATGTTGTGTTCTGTGTTGAATTATCTCGGGGCTCATTCAAAAATGGGGCGTTGGTTAAAGACATTCAACTTCAAATGACCTGTCATATTATATAGAAAATCATTCATTTAGTGATTTGTATATTTTTTACAACTTCTACATTTAATTGATGCAAATTTTATTAGACAATTCTCATATTATTTATGGACATCGTATCATGTATATGGTGATGTGTTTAAAAAATTGCAGAACATGAAAGCAATATACTTAGAAACATTCAAAAATAATATTTTATTGACTGGGTTGTGTGTGTGTTTTTTTGGTTTGCAGATACTAGAAGATTGGTTACTAGTAAACCATTGATTATTTTCGATTTCAATGGAGTTTTGTTACACGCAGTACAGGAAAAAAAAATCGGATTGCCACGAACACCAGATATCAAATCAACCACAAAGTATTATTTTATACGTCCAGAATTTAGGGATTTTTTTTTTTAAATGCTTTAGTATATTTGAAGTAGGGGTATGGACATCTGCACAATAAAAAAAACGTTAACGAGTTTTTGCAAACATTATTACAAAGAATAGGATTGCAAACAGAACAATTTAGAGTAATTTTAACACAAGAATATTGTTCTTGCATAGCCAGAGAGGGTTATCAAGGTGATGGAAATCCTTATGTATTTCTCAAGCCTTTAAACAAAGTTTGGGACATTTTGATCCATGGTTGGGATGCTACAAATACAATTATTGTAGATGACTCGAAAGAAAAACATGTTTGTAACGAGGAAGGGAACTGTATTATAACAAAAACATATACTTGCCAAGATGTCAATGACACATTCTTGTTAGATCGATTATGGCCTTGCTTGCTGCACCTGAATGGCATGAGTGATGTGAGGCCAATGGTGAATAAAATGAAAATGAAAGTATTTTGTTAAATAATACACTTATGTTTGTTTGTACTATTATGTTCAATTTCACTGTGATTATAATAATTGTAAAGTGTCGAGTTTAGTTTTCGAAAATGCAAAATTGAAAGTGACTAAATTTGTTTTCAAAATTGAAAATTTAAGTATTGAAAGTGTCAAAATTAGCCTTCCAAAAGGGCAAAATCTGGTTCTAAAGATTCCATTATCATATTTATCATATCGGAAAAGTAAAAAAACCAATTTCAAAAGGGGGATATCAAAAGCAAAAGTATGCTTTTGGAACCTGGAGTTGGCAGTTTTGGAACCGGATTTGGAACTTTTGGAACCAGATTTGGATATTTTGGAACTTAGATTTGGCAGTTTTGGAACCGGATTTGGCACTTTTGGTACTAGATTTGCGACTTTTGGAACCGGGTTTGGCACTTTTGGAATCAGATTTGGCACTTTTGGAATCAGATTTGGCACTTTTGGAACCAGATTTTGCACTTTAGAAACCTTGATTTTGGGGTTTAGAAAGGTTGTTTTTGACCCATCTTGAAAGTGACTTGGACTAGAATATGTCCAAGTTTAATGAAATTGGCGTTAAGGATATAATGCTTGTTAAATTTTAAGAATTTACTTCAATCTGATCTAGGATCTTAACTGAGAGAACAACATGTACATCATATCTACAGCATATCAATCATGGAGACAATAATGCAAGCACACAAGAGACACAAAGATTTACTTGGGGAAAACCATAAAGGTGAAAAACCCCAATAACTTCCTCAGAGATAGATAGAGCAATGATACAACCCAAACATAAGATATAGACATACCCGAGCAGTAGATCCTCCTCCTCCATAAGTGCGCCACTCCTCCTTGAGTGCATGAGTGAGAAGTGAGTGAGTAAATAGAGTGCCTCCCGCACTCTATTTATACTTGAATTGACTTGCCTTTTACATAAATCATGTGGGCTCGAACTTAACCACATAACATAATGCTGACTGGGCCGACCCCCAATAGGGTGGTCTAATAACCCTTCGACCCACATGGCCGACCCCCAATAGGGTGGTCTAATAACCCTTTGACCCACATGACTTATACAAGTCCGACCCCAACAAGGTGGTCTAATAACCCATCAAGTATAAGTTACGGCATTTACAATATAAATGACGACACTTCCGTATAGAGGAATAATACCATCTCTATATGAGTACATACAACATACATATATGAAATACATTCCGAAGTTACATATACAACATACATATATGAAATACATTCCGAAGTTACATATACATCAACACTCCCTCTTAACTAGGAAGGTATTTCTCAGCACAGGTCTTCTAGCACAAGTCTTCTTCTCTGGATCATCGTCACTGGATAATCGTCATCGAGACATCATCATCGTCACTGCTGTTGCTATCTCAATCAATCTCTGAATCTACTCATCATAGGAAGTTCTACAGAGCCAGTCCTTTTTCATACTGGATGTAGGCCCACCACCTGCAGGTCTTCGTCATCACTGGCCATACTGTGGAATCCTCAGGACTTATTACATGCGTCACAAAACCTCGAAAGAGCATCTACCAGATATCCCAGGGCACGAATTACATGTGATAGGAAAAACCTCGAAAGACTATCTGCAGATATCATAGGGCCATATTATATGTGACCTCACCACAAAACCTCGCAAGAGCATCCCAGGCTGTTACGAGCACACAACTCTACCTATAGGATCTCCCAGGGCACGAATTACATGTGGTCACCACAAAACCTCGCAAGAGCATCCCAGACTATTACGAGCACACATCTCTACCTATAGGATCTCCCAGGGCACGAATTACATGTGGTCATGGCAAAACCTCGCAAGAGCATCCCAGGACTTATTACGGGCACACAGCCCAACCTATCGGATCTCCCAGGGACAGATTATATGCCATAGGACAAAACCTCGAAAGAGCATCTGCCAGATATCCCAGGGCAACGAATTACATGCCATAGGAAAAACCTCGTAAGACTATCTGCAGATTTCCCATGGCAACAAATTTTATGTCCTCCCAGAGCAAAACCTCGAAAGAGCATTTTCCATATATCCCAGGGCACCGAATTACATGCCATAGGCAAAACCTCGAAAGACTATCTGCAAATCTCATAGGGCAACGAATTATATGCTCATCTGCACAACCTGATCCATGGCCATAGAGTATCAACCTGATACTCACCATACATCATCCTGATGTACATATGATCATCCTGATCATCATCACTGCAACATCCTGCTGCATGTCATCTAGAGCAACATCTTGAAGCTCGTCATCCATGATCATCCTGATCATACAATGCATCTACCTGATGCATACCAAGTATCTACCTGATACATATCATCATACATGATCCACCTGATCATACAATGTATCCACCTAGTACAAATACAAATACATGATACATATCACCATACATGATCCACCTGATCATACAATGTATTCACCTGATACATATAAAGATACATGGTCCAAGCATCCAACATGATGCATATACAAAAATACATACACATGATCCAACCGATCATATCCAGCATCCAACATGATGCGTACATACATATAAATGATCCAATTGATCATATCCAACATCCAACATGATGCGTACATACATATAAATGATCCAACTGATCATATCCAACATCCAACATGATGCGTACATACATATAAATGATCCAACTGATCATATCCAGCATCCAACATGATGCGTACATACATATAAATGATCCAATTGATCATATCCAGCATAAACCAAAACATCATCCTGATGCTCATCATTCAAGGCTTACATCCACAGCCATGTGAAGGATCCTCCTTCCAATATGCTTGGAATGGCTTCAGCAAATGTGTCCATCACTTCTTCCTCGAAGTGTCCTCGATCTAAAGAACGCCAAGCCTCTCTCTGAAGTACTCGAACTTCACCCTGGCTATTGGCTTCGTCAGCATATCTGCAATCTGCTCATCCGTTGCAACATACAGGAGCTTCACAGCTCCTTTCTGCACCATATCCCTGATATAGTGATATTTGATCTCTATGTGTTTTGACCTGTCATGAAACACTGGGTTCTCGGACAGCTTCACACAACTCTGGTTATCACAGAAGATACCAGTAGCATCCAACGGGAGATCAAATAACTCGGACAGTAGCTTCCGTAGCCATACTGCCTCACAACTAGCTGAACAGGCTGCAACATACTCTGCCTCAGCTATACTCAGTGCTACGCAGGACTGCTTCCTACTAAACCAAGAGATCACACCTGATCCCATACTGAAGCAGCACCCAGATGTGCTCTTCCTATCTGCAGCACTGCCAGCCCAATCTGAATCAACATAACCCTGCAGGTTAAACTCTTGATTCGCCTCATACTTGAGCCCATAATCCACTGTACCCTTCAGGTACCTCAGAACATGCTTTACAGCAACCAGGTGAACACTCCTCGGATCTGTCAGGAACTGACTCAATGATTTCACCGCAGATCAAATGTTTGGTCTCGTGTTCGTCAGGTACATCAAGGACCCAATCATCTAACGATACATAGAGACATCAACCAACTCAGATGAAGCATCACATAGAAGCTTCAGATTCGATGCCATAGGTGTGGCCATGGCCTTGCAGTCCATCATCCCGAACCTCTTCAGGATCTCTACTGCATACTTCCCTTGTCCAAGGAAGATTCCATCACTCTGCCACACCTCCATGCCAAAATTAAATAGTGCATCATCCCCAAGTTCCTCAACTCGAACTCGGCAGCAAGCTTCCGCTGTGTGTTGGAAATAAATCTATCCTCTCCTGATACAAACAGGTCATCCACATAGTAGTATCATTGGATTTCCTTCCTCAACCTTGTAGTAAAGGTTGGAATCCGCTTTACTCTTGGTAAAGCCCAAACTGGATAGAAAGCTGTATATCTTACCATACCAAGTTCTGCACATATATGACTCCCTGTCATGTGTCTCAGAACCAAGTGGCTGCACCACATACACTTCTTCTTCAACTACACCATTCAAGAAATTTGTCTTGAAATCCATTTGGTGTATCTTCTATCTCATCACTTTTATATTTCTCTGTGCTGCCATTTGCAGCATGCTTGATCTGATAGTTTCATTTGGAAGTCACAACAGACTTCCCTTCAGCTCTTGGGACCACATCTCAAACATCGTTCTTCATGATCGACGGATCATGGCATTCTTCCCGTATCCTGGGAACTTCAATATCTTCAATAGATAATTTTGTTGCTTGAAAAAATGTTGTAGTTCTTCTTTTGTAGGTGATGGCATACGATCTTTCCTACACGACAAGTTAAATTGCATGATTAGAAAACATCTCATAGTTTTCAGAACAAATTCTTACACATAAAGAAATATGTCATACAGTCATGCAATTATCTTAGCCAATGCTTCAATACAACATTTATCCATATCCCGTAACTTTCTAGATGCCTTCCAATCTCTACCAGAACATTGTTAAGAGTGTGCACAACTCCCAAGATGTCAGCAAAGAGGTTTCATTCTAGATAAGTAGCAATGGAATGTTGTACAGTGCCATAGGCTACTTACCCATGCATATTAGTAGTATACTGTTCATCAATGCAACTATTCTAATATGCATAATACACAACCTAATTTTAGGAACATCTATATATACATTATTGAACAGTATTATTTAAACAATAAAATATGCAAGTAATGACAATTCAAATACTTATCTTTGTTTGTTTGTTGGGTGGACTCCCTCTCATTATTTGCTTCTTTTCTGCAACTCCATTCTTATGTGGATTGTGGGAAGTGACCAACTCCCTCTGAATATCTGCATCCTTGCAGAAACTACTGAAGTGTGCTCCTTTGCTTTCTTGCAGGAACAACTGGAGTATGCTCCCTCTTGATCTTTGCTTCCTAGGTTACCTGTCCTTGAACTTATATACATTCTTGATCCCTATGCATGCTTGTTAGTATCATCATTGTGTTATCCTCTAGGTCTCATACATAATTCATTAGTATAATCTTAATATTATCAAAACACAATAATCTCAAGCATGTATGGTCAGGATCAATTCAAACACAGATAATAAACATTAGTATTCAAGGTTTCAAGGAAGTCTTCTTTTATTCATACATATTCTTATTTAATCATAGGACTCTTCTGGTTAGTTAAATCATCAATCAAGAGAAGAGATATAATATGCATAAAACCCATGATTATTCAAAACTATGCCTTCATGATTCTTCTGGTTAGTCATATCATCAATTATGGTACGAAACATAATATGCATACCACCATGATTATTCAAACCTATGACTTCATGAATAATCATTATCAACAACACAATAGTATAATATCCTAACACAAGGTAGGATTCTAACTTGATATAGGAAAAACATACCTGGATTAGCATGCTAGCTAGTTATGTCTGATATACCCGCATAATGTCTTCTGGTTCTTTTCAGTGACTTGTGCTAGTAACCTGCATGTCTCATAAGTTAAACATTGTATAAACCAAGTTATACATACCTCGTAAATGGATCTTCTATGAGATCCATGACAATAGATGAATCTTTGTCCTCATGTCATCATGATCATATGTTCTTGAACCAGAACATGATTTGTCTTTCTTGGTGTACCTTTCATGTTAGTAGACAACATAAACCTCATACAACACCATAATGCATTAGTACAATCATAAGTGTCAACACCCTAATCAATGAATATTTTCTATCGTGCATTCATAATTTTATTAAGGTGATATGATAAGTCTAAAATAAAGATTGTACTAACTGTAATAACATGAAGACAAACATACCATAAACTTAATCATGAACAAATCTCAAAACATACCTCGATGAGTCATACCTGTCGAGATCGCTTGTAATCTTCTTATGTAAGGCCTTAACCTCATCTCCCTCTAAAACAGGAACTTCTTCACTTATGCAGGTGACCAATCCATCTTCTTCTAGGATTAACCCAATCCACTTGATTTGCAAGAACTGGATCTGGAGCTGGATTAGGGTTTGTCAGAGAAACCCCAAAAATTCAAACTTTGAATTTCAAACTTCCGAAAGGATAGAAATATACGCCTTGATGAGCTGATCAAGCTGGTATATTCAGAATTTGAAAACTGCAAAGTTTCACTCAATTTTGCCTTTGAAACTTCCAGATTCACTGGACGTGACCCTGAACTGGGGTTTGATGAAGCTCACTCTTCTGCCCAATCAAAAGTTTTGATCCAAAGCTCTAAGATTCTATTTTTCTGAGGAGCTTCCAACTGTGGTCACAGATTTCAAAAATTCCCATTTTTACAGAAGCCCTAATTTTCCACTTTTCTGATCAAAGTCCCGAACTAGGGTTTGATCAAGCCCAACCTTCTGCCCAAACAAAAATTCTGATCTTGGTCTCTAAATTTTTATTTTGATGAGTAGCATTCAGCCGTGGTCTCCGATTAAAAAAATTCCAACTTTCTCCGAAGCCCTAAATTCTGGAAGCCATGAATGAAGGTACTAGAAAATAATTATGTTTTGATAGAAATATGTACCTGATTGTTTCTAGTGTAACTCCGAACTTTTCGATCCACGGGGTCTAAAAACATTTCCTGAGATAGCCCGACCCGTTATATTTCCATCCTGACAGGTCTGACCTCAATTGGATTCTCTGAGATAGAGTTATGCCAAGTGTCGCAACGTGACCTGTTTATGGGATAATACAGGAGAGCAAACTTGTACGGCATCCCACGTGTCACTGTTTCAACTTCGGCCTCTGAAAAGTTTTCCTGCGATAGACCAACCTGTTATCTTTCCATTCCGATAGGTCTGACCTCAATTGGATTCTCTGAGACAGATTTATGCCAAGTGTCGCAACGTGACCTATTTATGGGATAATACAGGAGAGCAAACTTGTATAGAATGCTACGTGTCACTGGTTCAACTTCGGCCTCTAAAAACCTTTCCTGAGATAGTAAAGTCTGTGTACTACCTGTCACTTTTTACGAAATTTCATTTGGAGCTTCCTAGCCCAGGTTATGACCTTTTTCCCAAGGTCACCTAATTTTGACTCAGATCTGGAAGAGGCAGAAACCCTATATTGTACAGATCATAAATCACAAAGTACAACGAATTAGAGGTTTTCCTTTGGACACAAGGTACATGGAGATTTAATATTCAACCTGTAAAGGTTTTATATCCGAAACCTTCATCAAAACGGAGTTATAGTGAAAGTGCTACGATGACGGTTTTTTGCTATATCAAGCCCTAGCATCGTAAGTGCAACAAGTGTCATACATGCCATATCATGCCTTCTTTCAGGCTAGCTCTGATACCATGTTAAATTTTCAGAATTTAATTCAATCTGATCTAGGATCTTAACTGAGAGAACAACATGTACAGCATATCTACAGCATATCAATCATGGAGACAATAATGCAAGCACACAAGAGACACAAAGATTTACTTGGGGAAAACCATAAAGGTGAAAAACCCCAATAACTTCCTCAGAGATAGATAGAGCAATGATACAACCCAAACATAAGAGATAGAAATATCCGAGCAGCAGATCCTCCTCCTCCATAAGTGCGCCACTCCTCCTTGAGTGCATGAGTGAGTAAATAGAGTGCCTCCCGCACTCTATTTCTACTTGACTTGACTTGCCTTTTACATAAATCATGTAGGCTCGAACTTAACCACATAACATAATGCTGACTGGGCCGACCCCCAATAGAGTGGTCTAATAACCCTTCGACCCACATGGCCGACCCCCAATAGGGTGGTCTAATAACCCTTTGACCCACATGACTTATACAAGGCCGACCCCAACAAGGTGGTCTAATAACCCATCAAGTATAAGTTACGACATTTACAATATAAATGATGACACTTCCGTATAGAGGAATAATACCATCTCTATATGAGTACATACAACACACATATATGAAATACATTCCGAAGTTACATATACATCAACAATGCTTCCATTGGTGACGAGCTTGGAAAATGGAATACATTTCCTTGTCGTAGGTGGGGTACTTGCAGACTATATCTAAAAGTGTATCACTGTGATATGCCACTGGATGGCCATGCTGAGTGAGGACGGCACCAACAACATAGTTTGAAGCATTTGCTTCAATCTCAAAGGGTTTTTGCAGATCCGGTAAGGCAAGGACAGGTGTCGAACATAAGCGTTACTTTAGCTCCTCAAATTCTTGTTGTTATGACTTGGACAAGTTGAACTTGGCCTCAGATCCCCCTTTGGTCACCTGACTAAGGGACCAAGCAATATTAGAGAATCCCAACACAAATATGTGATAGAAGTTAGCAAGTCCTAGGAAGCTACACAGTTCTGTGATATTTTTTGGGGTTGGCCAATCATGGATGGATTGGATATTGGCTCGATCCACATGAACACCATGTTCATCCGTGATGTATCCAAGATATTGAATCCTCTTCATGCCAAATGAGCACTTCTCTAAATTAGCATATAACTTGTGCTAGCACAAGGTGCTGAGGACTTGGTGGATATGTTGCTGATGCTTTTCCCATGTTCTGTTGTAGATGAGAATATCATCCAGATACACGACCAAAAAAAGAGTTCATGAATGGCCGTAGGATATCGTCCATCATCCTTATTAAAGTTGTTGGAGCATTACTCAAGCCGAAAGGAATGACCAACCACCCAAAAAGGCCTTCCCGAGATTTGAAGGCAGTCTTCGAAACATCAATATAATCAATTGGCACCTGATGATAGCCAGACTTCAAATTAATCTTGTTGAAATATTTGGCACCCTTGAGCTGGTCAAGAAGGTCATCGATACGTGGAATTGGATACCTATTCCAAACTGTGATCTTGTTTAGAGCTTGGTAATCAATACATAGTCTCCATGTCTCATTTTTCTTCTGTACCAACACAATTGGGCTCCCACAAGGCGAGGATCTAGGTAGAATGTGCCCATTTTGGATCAATTCTTGAATCCGGCGTTTGATTTTTTCATTTTCCATGAGGCATTGAATGTATATTGGCTTGTTAGGTAAAGGCGCACCATGTATCAAATCAATGGATTGGCACCCCGGTGGGTGTGGTGAAGATGTCTTTGTATGCTTCCATGATATTTTCCACCTGTTTCTACTGCGTAGAGGGGTTCTGCATGGAGGTGGTGGATGTTACTACAATATTTCGTTAACCTTCAGAACGAACCATGAAGAGGATGAATTTCCCTATCTGGGAGATTACATTCCTGCATTGCTTAGTTGTGATGAGGGACATTGTAGTGGTGGGAAGTGTCTTTGGTATCCTATAGATATTCTTTCCCAAATTAATAATGACACTACGAGGTATAGACTCATACACAACATGATGTTTCCACATATATGGTTGTCCTAAAAGAACATCACAAACATCAAGCAAGGAAGCATCACACATTACCTCATCTTTGAAGGGCTTGATCTCGTAGGAAAGGTGACACTGTAGACTAACGCAGATCAATCGTCCATGGTTCATCCAACCAATGTTGTATGGTTGGGGATCTGGAACCGTTAGAAGCTTCAATCTTTTGACAACCTCAACCGAGATGAGGTTTTTTCTGGCTACCACTATCAATAATGAAGTGTACCGGATTTCCTTGCACCCACAATTGTGAATGGAAGAGGCACTCCCCTTCCTCTAGCTCCTCTAACTCTTTTATTTGAATCTTTGTAGTTGCAGTGGTGGCACTAGGTTCCGCTTCAATGATCTGCTTTCCATTTTCTTTCTCTCCAGCAGGTTCTGAGTCAGAGTCTGGATCTGGGGATTTTGTCTCGGTCAACAAGGATTGTTTTGAGCGGCAGTCATCAGTGTTGTGCCAAGGGATCTTATGGAATTCACACCACTTTCCAGTGTCCTTCTTCGATTTCCCATTACCCTTCTTTTCCCACGGCTTGGGCTGGTTGTCGGGGCTTTGGTATTCCTTGATCTGTCCTTTTCCTTGTGAATTGGGGCCACCTTTGCCAGGATTTTTTTGTTGATTTGCATATCCAAAATCATGCTTCTGTTGAACTTGACTCTCGGTGAGACACTTGCCTTGGTGAAGAAGTTTCCTTGCTTTGACAACCTGATATAGTTGGATATTCTGCTGATGAGTTCCCTTAACCTGTGTGCCCATGATCTAATCAATGGTTTCCTGTTCCATGCAATCATGATTAAGCTTTGTAGGTGTCAATTGCTCTGCCACCTCCGAGGTGTCCAACAATGGTGGAAAATATGGACGAAGGAGCTCCACATTGAATACTAGGTGCAGGCCAAGGAATAGAGGAATGCTTAGCTCGAAGAATTGTCACCAACTGCCTTGGTGATGGTGTACATCCCATATCGAAGTGGATGAAACTTGCGATGGGGTCCTATGAGCCCCTCTTTCTGCAAATGCAACCAAACCTTATCACCCACCTGGAACTTGTGTGGAAACCAATGTTGGTCATGTCACTGCTTGTACTTAGTGTTGGCATTTTCCAAAATTTCATGGACTTGTTGGCGGATGTGTTGGATTCGTTCAACAAATATGGTGGCCTTATCAGCCTCAGTCTGAGCATGGGAATATTACTCACATGTGGATGCAATGGGAAGAGCTACATCAATTGGTGCGAATTGTGGGAACCCCAAACACACTAGAAAAGGGATGTGGCTGGTAGAGCTATGAAGGGCCCTGTTATAGCTATGATGAACATAAGTAAGGCTCTCATCCCATGTGCTGAGATGTTTAGAATTGTACATTCTCATAATATGCACAATCATCATGTTGACTACCTCTTTTTTCCATTGGTCTGGGGGTGGAAGGCAGTTGATTTGGTGAGCCTGGTATCCATCAATGACCATAGGATGGACCAGAAAATGCTTAGGAACCTGCTTTCCTGATCTGAAATGATAGTCTATGGAAGCTTGAAATGAACCCAAACACGCTCGAAGAAGAGCTTACCAGTGGCTTCACCAGATACGTTCTTCTTGCAAGCTATTAGAATGGCCATCTTAGAGAAATGATCCACGACCACAAACACATAGTCATTTCCATGGTTGGGTGAAGGTAGTCCAGACATGTAATCCATGGAGATGGATTACCATAGCGCATTACAAGTGGGAATAGGGGTGTACAACCCCATCTCTTTTATGGTAGGTTTCGCGATGGCATAGATAGTGCAGGATATTATGTATCGGTCGACGTCTTGTCGGAGCTTAGGCCAATAAAAATGCTTCTGCAATATGGCCTGGCCACTGTCTTTTCTGTGCCGAAGTGCCCTGCCATCCGACTGTAATGAGATTCCCAAATCATCTTCGCATGCTCGCTTGAAGGAACATAGAGATGGATCAGGTGGCATAGAAAGCCTTCCTGAAGATGAAATTCTGCTACGGCTGTGCTTGCACATAGGGCTCGATAGATGATAGAAATATCGGGATCACCATTATATAGTTGATGCCACGCTAAGGTATCATGGCCATAAGAATGGAGCATTGTGGTAAGTGCAGCTACTGGACGTCGAATGTGGCAATCGATGACTCGGTTGGTGCTACACTTCTTATATTTAATATTCAGGTGGAATTGCTGCAAGTAAGTGGACCACTTATGGTGGCGGTCATTTGCTTGGGTTTGCATGAACTACAGGGGATTGTGATCACTGTGGATGACTGTCTCTTTTCCAAGGATGTAATGCTTCCATTGGCGAAAAGATTGGACAATGGAATACATTTCCTTGTCGTAGGTGGGTACTTGCAGATTGTATCTAAAAGTGTCTCACTGTGATATGCCATTGGATGGCCATGCTGAGTGAGGACTGCACCAACAACATAGTCTGAAGCATCTGTTTCAATCTCAAAGGGTTGTTACAGATCCGGTAAGGAAATAACATGTGCCGAACATAATCATTGCTTTAGCTCCTCAAATGCTTGTTGTTGTGGCTTGGACTAACTGAACTTGGCCTTAGATCGCCCTTTTCTCACCTGACTAAAGGACCAAACAATATTAGAGAATCCCAACACAAATCTGCAATAGAAGTTGGAAAGGCCTAGGAAGATGTGAATCTCTATGTGAGTTGTCAGGGTTGGCCAATCATGGATGGCTTGGATCTTGGCTGGATCCACATGAAAACCATGTTCATCCACGATGTATCCAAGATATTGAACCCTCTTCATGCCAAATGAGCACTTCTCTAAATTAGCATATAACTTATGCTGGCGTAAGGTGTTGAGGACTTTGTGGATATGATGCAGATGCTCTGCTCATGTTCTACTGTAGATGAGAATATCATCCAAATACAAGACCACAAAAGAGTTAGTGAATTTCCGTAGGATATCATCCATCATACTCGTGAAAGTTTTGGAGCATTAGTCAAGCCAAAAGGCATGACCAACCACTCAAAAAGGCCTTCCTGATATTTGAAGGAAGTCTTCCAAACATCGGTCTGCTCAATTGGCACTTGATGATAGCCAGACTTCAAATCAATCTTGCTAAAATATTTGACACCCTTGAGTTGGTCAAGAAGGTCGTCGATACGAGGAATGGGATACCGATTCTGGACTGTGATCTTCTGTACCAACACAATTAGGCTCCCACGAGGCGAGGAGCTAGGTCGAATGTGCCCCTTTTGGATCCATTCTTGAATCTGGTGTTTTATTTCTTCATTTTCCATGAGGGAATGCCTGTATATTGGCCCGTTAGGTAAAGGCGCATCGGATATCAAATCAATGGAATGCTTGACCGAGCAGTGTATTGGCACCCCGGTGGGTGTGGTGAAGATGTTTTTGTATGCTTCCACGATCCTATCCGCCTATTTCTGATGCATAGAGGGGTTCTGCATGGAGGTGGTGGATATGGGATCCTGTCCACCAAGTGTTATTCAGAGTCTCGAATACCCAACTTGGAGCGCAGGATATGGAACATGTTGGTAAACTATGGGATTGTTTGGTCTCTCTCCTGGCGCAAAGTCGTCCATCTGATGTACTGGTTATCATAGTTTCTAGCAGGGCAGAATTCTTCCTTAATGGCATAGATGAAATCATCCCAAGTGGGGTTTGTCCTGAATATTTTAGATTCGTCTCTTTCATGCCTCTCGCAGTACCTGTCCCACCAATCTTTAATACGGGGAAGGGACTTAAGGAGCGCGAATGTGATCTTTTTGCTGTCGAAAAAAATTTGAAGAGAGAAGTAACCCTCTAATAGATTCAACCATTTCTCTAAAGAATCTTCATCTATATTTCCTTCAAATAGGGGAATTTCAAAGTTAACTTATACCTTGAAGGGAGTCGCACCCCTGAAACGACTGCTTGTTGAAGGTGCATCTGCCGCCGTCGACATCCTTCGAAGGATCTGTGCAAAATTATCCATCATCTCGTTCCTTTGTCGCATGAGGGATTCTGCGAGAAACAACTTAATAGGATCTCCTGCTCCATAATCTCTCTTTTATTCTCCCGCCATGGGATCCTGCTTGGGTCGACGAGGAGGGTTTTCCCCAAGCTCAACTAGTTCGAGACCCAACTCTCGATATTCAGATCTCGTCGGGGACATGCTTTGAGAAATCACAAGAGCAGAAGGCTCTGATACCACTAATATGGATTTATGTGAGAACACAATGAAAGAGCATATATATATATATATAGTCACATACACAGATATATGGCAAGAAACACAATGATACAGTAAACTCAGATTCTATTCAATGAACGAAATAGAACACATTGTAAAATAAAAGTAGCTAGAATGGTGGTAGTTATATCTCTGAGAAGAGATGCGGAAACTACACTCATTTGTGACAAGATGAATACAAGAAGAGGCCAAAAGAGCCTATTTATCATAAGCATGAGGGTAAGAACCCTAAACATCCAAAAACCTAACCCTAGAAGATGAACCGTCATAATGGTTTGCGGCCCCAAGGTGGTTAGTTGAATAGTCAACTTCCCGGGGTCATAACATTTTCATACGATCTCTGTTTGGAGCACTCCATAGCCCATTGGAAAGGTCTATTTGAGCTATACAACTTTGGGACCTGAAAAAATGTAGAAAAATTACAAGAAAACTGCCAGAATGAAAAATTGTTTTAAGACAGTGGAATAGGTGGGTGGCCACCTATGTCCCTCTGGATCAATTTTTTTCTTTAATAAGTATACCCAACACATTCTGGTGTAGTCATCAATAAAGGTCATGAGGTATCTATTACCTTTGGCATAAGGAATATGCATGGAGCCACATAAGTCAGAGTGAACCAACTCTAACTTTTTACATGCTCTTAATTTTGACTCTTGGAAAGGTTGCTTACTATGTTTTCCTTGTATGCATGCATCACATTTTTTCTTCTTCCTAGGAATGGTGGAAAAATAAAAAACACCATTCTTTCTCAACAAACGAAGACTATTATAATTTAAATGACCATATCTAGCATGCCATAACAAACTAGATGAAATATTACCTTCTCCATGTTGAGAGAGATAGAAAAAGTTCCAAACTCTTGCAAATGAGCCTTTCAGCTTCAACAACTTTCCATCTTCATATCCGGTCATGATGACCTGATTGTTAGAGGACTTCCTTATCACTAGAATTCCATCAAACATATGGATGGGATGGAATTGTCGTCGAGTTTGCACTAAGGACAGTAGGATTCTCTGCAACTCTGGAAGATAGAGAACATTCTGCAACACAAAGTCAAGGAATCCAGGCAGCTTGAGCCTGGGGAACCAACACCCTTTGGTTTGAGGCTAGATTTGTCTGCAAAATACACTATGCCATCTACAATGGCATTCAGTTATTCAAAACAGTCTTTTATAAAGGTCATGTGGGATGTTGCACCAATATCAAGCAACCAACCATGTTTATAAGAAAAAAGAGATGTGATATCATTTAATCCAAGATTACAATGTGAAACAATACAGTGAGCATATTTAGGATCTTGCGCCAGCCTCTTGGCCCTTAATTTTGTCATCTTTCTTTTGATTATTTCTGTCTTTAATGGAGTCCCAAGGATCCCAACACTGATCTTCTTATTTTCCGTTCTTCCCACAACGCTTACACTTCAATTCTAGTCTTTTGCTTTAGTTTTTTCAGCCCCCCTACCTCTGAGCTTTCTTCTTCCTCGTCCTCTTCTGTTGTTCTCTCCTTTGGACTGGTTTTGAGAAAGGAAAAGGTTATTCAATTCTCCAACTGTAGATGCAAAAGAATGCATCTTTTTCAACTTTAAACTCTATCACCTGCAAAGAAATGGGTTTTGGGAAGCAAAGTGGAAAAGGTGCAAGTCTAAGTCTTTGCCACCTTTTTCAATAAAATATTTGCAAATTTTCGGTTGCACTGGATGAAGGCAATATTTTCAATAAGATCTATTCAATACACTACTTTATACTATGCAGGAAGTCTCTACAAATAATTTAATACAACACAAAGATGAGTAGCATGGGCACAAAAATCACCCCAAACTGCCAAAATATTTAATGCTTCTTTTGTTGAGTTCTTCTGAACAAAATCTAAGAAAATACAAGGAATATTTTCCACCGAACTGATAAGAATAATAAATACTATGAGTCTACTTAATCTACATGATCTACATGACATGAGTCTTCTATCATACATGAGTTGTTCTCCCTCTTGTTTTGTAGGTTACTTTCTTTGGTGAAGTGGAAGGAATGTGGTGGATTTATGGGCAAAAAATGCAATACTATTCAACAATACACAGTATGTTACAAATGATGAAGTACGAGCATCATGAGAGAAATACAGGTCAAAGAGGCCATGATCACGATAGAGCCCACATGCAGCACTTGGAGAGAGACGATAAGCATAAAAAAAAATTGACCTCCACTATTGAATTCACAGCTCCACTTACACAAAGAAAAACTTAGGGTTCGCAGTCCAAGGTAGTCTTCACGCACTTGTCTTCATATTAGTTCGCAACTTCATTTCCCAACGGTCACCGAGTGGTACATACCAATGAATGGAGAGAGGAAGCTCCCAGCTTATGACCATTCACTACCAAGAATTCATAGCTCACTTTAAAGGAGGCTGCAGCTCACTTCAAAGGAGGTCGCAGCTCCAAAAAGAATAGTCGCAACTTCAATGTAGAGATTAAATGTGCAGTCTTCAAAAATTGAGACAGAGTAACAATAAAATACCCACATCAAGCTCTATGTCTCAAAAATAGTCTTCACTATGCCCCACACATAACTCCAATTCAAATTCCACACACAAAATGAGAGGGAAAAGCTAGATTTTTTGCTCAATGCAACTCTTCAAGGGATTTCAACGAGCATTCACTGAGCAGGAAAAACATACGAAGCAAAACGAACATAATTCCAGTAGTAGGATTTATGGAAACCTAGCTCTCAATACCACTGTCAGAGGAAATAACTCCCAAATTGTTTTATTAATGAGCATAAATCCTTTATATATACATTCTTAATGACTGTTGGATTTCAACTACCAACATACGTTTTGGATTCCTCTGGATACAATTCATATCCTCACCCTAAGAATATTTACAATATTTACAAATTGAGTGGAACCATAATCTTGTAGTATTAGGTTTCCAATACCACCAAATCGATGCCCTTCCATTTAAACTTGATATGGTCACTCTGGTTTTCATGTTCCTAGAGTAATCATGGACTTGGAAATATTTTCTCACCCCAAGAAGCCAAGCCTCGACTTCTTGTATAAATTTTAATTCACCATCAAATGTAAGGCATTTTTCCTTTTGAAATTTTCCATGTGAGTTGTTTGTGAAAGGATTCTTTCTCTTATTCCCATAAGAAGAAGAGCTTGAATTGTTGATTAAGTCCTCATAGGAATATGACTCTCCAACATAGAGTTATAATGGTGTATATGCTCTATCTCTAGAGGTCCTTCTTGTACTATGGGACCTCTTATGAGAATGAATCCTATATATATTCCCACTAATACCATCATTGTCTGAGTTATATCCGTTATGCATTCTCCTCTCTATGTCAATTAGGCATTGAAGCATGGTTTCACTCAACTAGTTTTGTTCTTTTTGAGCTCTAGTGAACCTTTCATTATCTTCTTTGTAGCTTTTCAACTCCACTCTTAGATTTCTCATAGTCTCTGTAATATCCAGAGGAATCACTTGATTCCTACATCCATTAGAATCTATCATTGCATTTTCAACATGCCATTTTTTCCCATGGCATTTGTCTCACATTCATAAGGGTCCTATGCATCGTTCATGATTATATTCATCTTGGCTCAACCAAGACCAAGGATTTTTTATTTCAAATACCTTGAATTGTGGCCTTTAATTGTCCTTGATATGCCACAATATCTGCAAAAATTGTCATATAATTACACTTGTTAGATACATTATATTCTCAAAATAGTAGAAAATTGATTTTTCATGCATTATGGAAACTACCCATATTAACCATTCTTGTCAAATCAAGGATATAGTCCCTTTTTTCTATTCAATTATGGAAATCTTTAAATTACCTCATCAAAAACCAAATATTTATTTTCATGGACCATTTATTATTTTTCCAATGACTATGACCATGCTCAATTTTGAGCTTGGAGCTTAAAGTTATAGCTCTCCAAAGTTACCCATTTTTTCTCAATTCCTGAACTTTTTCTATAGGTGCATTTATTCTTAGAGACTAAATTCTACTACATGTAGAACAAAATATAAGTATAACCAATAAAATTTTTGTATTGGGAACTAATAATACTAATGATGATGAGTCACTAGCATTTTAGAACCCAAAATCCAACAGCATATATGTCTGATTTTCGACATCACGTTGTCGACCATCCGACAAGCTTCTCCTTTTTTAAACGTCAGTTATACTTCGGTGGATATCTGACAACAAAATGGATGTGTCGGATATTCGAAAATGTCCTGTCGGATATCCGACCACTACTCTTTAATATACTCGTCGAATATCTGACACCCATTACTTTATAGGGGGTCGGATATCCTACACACATGACATCAAATATTGTAGGATATCCGACGCAGATACCTAGAAAGACCAACGCCTCTTGTCGTCGGTGGCATGGAGACGTCATCGGATATCCGACATGCATGACATCAAATATTGTAGGATATCCGACGCAGATACCTAGAAAGACCGACGGTGTTTGGCATCGATGTTTTGGCGAGCTCATCGGATTCTTTTGAAGGGGGCGTCAGATATCCGACCGTAATTGCATTATAAGAAGTCTGATATCCGATGCCTCTTGTCGTCGGTGGTATGGTGGCGTCGTCGGATTCTTTGGAAGGGAACACCGAATATCCTACGAATATTGGGAATTGAAAAAAAAAATACAGAGATATTTGATGCCCATCATTCATAGCATTGATTCATACATGTGTGTTCTTCGTAATGCTCTAAAACGTTTTAAGTGAATACTTAGTTGCATAAAGTGCTTGAAGTAGAAGGCTGTCTTAGATTAAATCCCAAACCTACAGAGACACACCTAGCATTGGATGAGTGAGTCTATATAGAAATCCTAAAGAGTGGAAATAATTTTTCTAAAAGGAGAAAGGAAGAAAAAACTTACAAGGTAGGGAATTTATATTGTGTTCTATGATATAGTGATTCGCTATGAAAAGTAAGGTAATCATGTAAAAGAAAATGGATTGGTGCTTCAAATGGAAATATGTCTATGTATATGATGTTTCCCCTACCTACAAGGAAATGTGGCTTCTGCTCCTAGTTTCCACAAGATTCCTTATGAACCAATTGGTTCAAACATAACACAGTGTTTGTGACCATTTAATGCAGTGGGTCCTTGTGTAGATATGAAGATAGAGAGATTTTAAACCTATGTACCTAGAAGCTAATTCATTTTCTGAGTTACTCATTCGTAGACTATAAAGTAGTGCCATTTAAATTTACAGTAACATCCCATTAAAAATAAACCCACTCTGCCCATTCATTTCATTCCATTTAATTTTCCAATTGATTAATTAAGCCGAAAAAAGTTGTATTATGATGTTATTCCAAATTCTCTTTTCTTAGAGAAAAGTAGTTACTTCTTATTAGATATAAAAAGTTAACATCTTGCAAATGCTTGATACAACATTCAAAATCTAACTGTCCAAAAGGAACACAAAGGCCATTCCAAGCTACCTTATCTTCAGTAATAAACTCTGAGGCATGCAAACACCCTTCAGAAATAAAAGTGCAATTTCACATATACATAGTTCTTTTCTTAAAAAAAAGAGATTTCTAAATCATAACGAAACAATAAAATAACATAGGCTTTCATCTGAAATCCATCATATGTAATTACAACTTAAGATACAATATTTCCAAAATAATACCATAAAAGGTTTAATATGTAAAAACCAACTTAATAACAAGACTTTAATGTATCCTCTTGTCCATTGAAAAAATGAGATTGACTCGAGTCCCGCTGACTAACATTGGGTATGTTGACTAAGTAATTCCATTCCTTTGTTCCATTAATAAACTAACATTAGGTGTCATATGCATAGCATCTTTAGTCCAGGCATTTTCGATTGAGTTGAGTTCTCTTAAATTATGGTGATAAGAAATTTTTGTGAACATTGACTTCTGGTCAACTGCTCTAGAATCATATATAGGATCATGTTTCTCATTATGAACTTACCTGGAATCTAGTTCATTACCAATGATGAATTTCTGAAAACCTAAATTTCAGTAACCCCTTATCTACTGCCACTCCCATCAGAATTTTCAGAGCTAGGAGCTCTGCATAGTTATTTGAACCACCTAGTAAGGCATGTTTAACATTAATATAGTGAGAATTATTATGAAATTGAATACCTCCTATATCATTCATACAACTTACTTCCCTTGGCTAGCACCATTGAAATATCCCCAAAGTTCCAAACCCGACTTAACAATAGGTGGATGTGTTGATATCCTAGCCTTTATAGTCTTGAAATGAACTTTTATGCTTTTGAAACTTTATCTAAATTGTGATCCACACTGGAAGGATGGTACAACTCTATCTTGAAAATTTTCATAATTTCTAGCTAAAAATTTCATAGTTTCTGCTCACTTTCATGGATGAGAAAATGAAAAGTATCATGGCATATAATTTGGTAGTATTCCAAGGCCAAAGAAATTTTGTAGTGTGTCATGTCGTTCACTATACATGATCCTAGAAACATATTTAGTTGTGATTATACTCTATTAGGAGATGTAGGCTTTTGGTTAGACACCTTTCAAGAAGGATCATAGTTACTTAGGATTCAATATGTAGGAGCCACACACTCAATATCTAAAGTGGATTTATACATTTATGTTGTAACTTGTACTAATTCCACTAGGAAAGAGAGGAAGATATTACATTGATGAATGAAGATTGAAGAGACATCCATTTCCTCTATGAATGAAGCAACAATTGCAAGTAGGTGAGTCCCAATCTTATGCAGTTTTTATTTTCCCAAAAAATAGATACTTTGGTTCGAATCGAGACTTAAAAGAAAAATGCAATCTTTCTTTCTTCCTTACTTCTCATCCCAATTTAGGAAGTAGTGACTAGATATTTTCCCTAGTGAATGCATACAAGGCTATATAGTGAATATCATCCAATCATGAATACAACACACATGAAGAAGACAAAGCACAAAACCAATCAAGCAGAAGAAGCATACAAAGCATAAAATCAATATCAGTCATTGCAAGAGTATGTGAAGCCCCACAAGCAACACAAACAAAGTAAATTTCACACGTCCCTTTAATAATGCGAGGTTGAATAACATCGACAACACCACCAACATATTTGTGTCCCAGTTGACCAAGGTCTGTTGCACCCCATGAAACCAGTGCTCCAACATCTGAAACACCAAACTTTATTATATCAAGCTTATGATCAA
Organism: Larix kaempferi; assembly: GCA_027924585.1. Taxonomy (NCBI): domain Eukaryota; kingdom Viridiplantae; phylum Streptophyta; class Pinopsida; order Pinales; family Pinaceae; genus Larix; species Larix kaempferi. The sequence goes on from BSBM01000205.1 coordinate 37,537,470, forward strand.
AATACAACAAAAAATGAAAGAAAGAGGTCATGGTCATCCTTTATCAACTCCTCCAAATACTACAACCAGTGATATGGAGATTCACATTATATTTCTTAACCAGAACTTCTATATGGAACTTCACATCAGATTTCCTAATCAACCCTTCCTAGTGTAGGAAAATTCTCCAAATTATACCACCTATATCATGGCTTATGTTTTATTAATTTTCTATTGCTCAAGATTATCTACAACCTATGAAATGTGTATCCATGGGTGTTAATTTCAATTCAATATTCCACTTAAATATTTTATTTTTTTTAAACAAGATCAACCCAAGATTCAGACCAGAGATATTTGTACAGAAAAGGAAAAATATTTGCAATGAACACCACACTTCAAAGAAAATATAGTTCATTTTCAATATATTCCATATGGAAAATATCAATCATTCTAAATAACGAATGATCATGAAATGTCCTCCAGGGAATTACATTCCAAAATACATAAATCTGTTCAAAATGTTACAAAAATACAAGATACAGGCTTCTTCACCAATTATACATTTCATCAAGATTTATTCATTCTCTATTTGTCCTGATTCATGATAGGACTTTACCCAAATATTTACAAAACATCATGGAATTCTTCAATCTTGGTCTGACCTAGTACTAAAAGCAGAGCATTTTTTGATAACAGGTCATCTTTTGTGTTTAATTATCTGTAAATATGAGTTGTAGTAATAACAAAGAAAAAATATCTTAGCCTTTGAATGGTCTGAAGGAGGTGTTGTAGATGAGGAGCTCTAATCTGCAAGTTATTGTTGGCCCAGTCGAAAACCATTTTTGAGTCTCCAAAGAGTTGATTGTGGTTCACATTCCTGGAAATGGCCAAATTCAACACAGAATGTAAAGCTGCAAGTTTAGCTTTGTTGTTTGTATAGTGCCCTGGCGCAAATTTCAGCTGGAATTTATGATTATCAGCCAAATATAAAACTCCTCCAAAACCTCCCAAAGGAGGAGCTCCCTGACTCGCACAGTCAAAAAATTCCCATGGCATAGATTTGTCAATTGTTGGGGGCACCAACAACCTTGGATTTTTTTTCTTTTTTTCTAGAACTCTGTGTTCTTTAGTCCACTGCACAACCAATGTTGTTGTTACTTTTACTGGAATAGTGTGACTCTGGAAAATTGCAATGTTTCGAGCCCACAAAACTCCATAAATAAAAGAGGAATGGAGTGCAATATAGGATCGTACCGATCTATCAGTCCACCAATAATGAAACTTTTGTTCTAGGGAAGTAGCTTCTTGCAAATCCTGGGACTTTAGTTCAGAAGTGGAGGCCTTCCAAACAACTGCTGCATAGGGACATAAAACAGATAAGTGAGGTCCATATTCTTCTTGAGAATAGCATAAAAGCACCAGCTTGGACATTGCCAACCTATTTTTAAGAGATTATCCCACGTAAGAAATTTATTGTTGAGTGCAAGCCACAGGGTTAGCTTTGCTTTCAAGGATCTCGCGGACTTCCAGACATGAATCCACCACTAGTCTTTTACTCCAATGAAAGAGTCCCTGGATTCTGTTTCATAGCTGAGTTTCGCACTGAAGTCCCCTATGATAATGTTTTTCGACCAAACCAAAATTTCCTCGACTTCCTCCTCTAAGCAGATATAACAGAAATCCAACAACGCGGCGTAAGAATTCGATTCAGAAGCAGAGTCCCCTTCCAGACTGAGTTTTGTTGCGGATTTCCACAAAGAACTATAGATAATTTTCAATATATATATATATATAATAGATGTAGTACCTGTGACATCAATACGATCTTGGCCATAAGCTACGTGTGAGATGCGATATGTGTCCAAAGTAGAAACCTAAACAAAAGATAACTGTGATGGTGAGGAAAGGAAAGGAAACACCAATTATCCTATGATATACTGTGATGGAAACACATTGCAGATTCATGATAATTGAAAGGACTTCAAAATGCATGATGTTTGAATTTTATAGGATGAAGAAATACTCTAGCAAAACTCACTTCAGAAATCAAAGTTTATATGCAGCATTGGTTTCTTGACAAGGAAGATTTGTTTGCTTTAGTTGGGAAACTCCTGGTTATGGGGGTCTGGTTGTTCACTTTGCTCAAGAAAACATGGCAAAGCTCCATACTTATCCTAAAAGGCCTTGGTTGATCTTTATTTGTAGCTCTAATCAAGCTACTAGATATCCCTTGGTGTGGGGTTATTGAAATTTTTTATGTCAATGAGTGAAGGTGGTTGAATCAAGAGGTTGCTGATTTGACAATAGAAAAATCCAAAGACAAGTTTCCTCCAGTAATAAAAGATGATTGCAACAAGATGGAATGGATAGAGCGTACTCGTTTTGAATATGCAGACGTATATGTTGTTTCATAAAAGGAGATAGATCAATGTTGTAAAACTCAGACTAGGCCAAGGGTCAACTTGGACTCAGCTATGCCTTAGACCAATTTGAATTTTATGACTCATTTCACTAAAATATACCGAAAATATTAAATTGCTAATAAAAATAATACATTTTAAAGATCCAAATAATTAGAGACAAAGTATTCAAAGTCTTCTCATGTGTATATCATGTAAGGGTGAATACATCAAAATGTTAGAGTGAAAAAAATATGTGAAACTAAATACATAATAAACAAGGCTCTAAATGGCCTCTAGAATCTAAAACATGACATGCCTACTACATATCATTGATCATAATGATCAATCTTGAAAATATAACACCACTGTTGGAAATGGGATCCTCATCATAAGCTACAGGACCATCCTTTGTTATTCCTACTTGTTAGCATATCTATATTTCACAGGTGGCATGTAGTCGAAGAGTAGAGTGACATTTGGCATATTTTGATGTTTTAGTGGAATTTTCTTCGGTTCCGTGCATTTCTGTAAATGTTGTAAGTGTAACAAATGGACTAGACTAACCTTGGTTTCCACTTTGAAGAGGAGAAACCATAACACGAGACCCAATGATCAACACACTAACCCCTGTATTCTAAATTTTGGCTCTCTAATATGTCAAATATTTTCTTAACAACCCTTGGAATAACACCAACATCATATGGAAGCTCCCCATTTGCTGCTCTTTGCAGATGCAATGGCTACAAAGGTTATACCTCCATCATCAAGTTTCTAACTAAGGCCGATATATTGCTAGTGTCACGTCCCCATGACCCACAGAGGCCATGGGAGACCTCGATACTTTTTTTTTTGTAAAACAACTAAATACACACACAGTCAGAATAGCTCGGATCCGCAACCCACAATTGCAATTCACAATTGCAATCCACAATCCTCAATCCGCAATCCGCATTGCGGAAATCAGAAATGCGGAAGTCCAACTTCATCCTTCCAGAAAACTTCCCCTTCTGCAATCCGCAATCCACATTGTGGAAGTTGGAATTGTGGAATCCCAACTTCAACCTTTCGGACAACTTCCCCTTTCGCAATCCGCATTGCGGAAGTCTAACTTCAACCTTCCGGAAAACTTCCCCTTCCGCAATCCGCAATCCGCATTGGGGAAGTCGGAATTGTGGAAGTCTAACTTCAACCTTCCAAAAAAATTCCCCTTCTACAATCCGCAATCTGCATTGCAGAAGTCCAACTTCAACCTTTCGGAAAACTTCCCCTTCCACAATCCGCAATCCACATTGCGGAAGTCAGAATTGCGGAAGTCCAACTTCAACCTTCCAGAAAACTTCCCCTTCCGCAATTCGCAATCCGCATTGCAAAAGTCTAACTTTAGCTTTCCGGAAATATTCCTCTTCTGCAATCCGCAATCCGCATTGCGGATGCGGAACTGCGGAAGCACTTTCTCTGCTCCTACAGCTCACCAATGCAAACTTCTGTGAGGCATAAATCCCTCATCCCTGGTCCAAATGAGGCAAGGTTGGTATCGTTGGAAATATATTGGAGAGCTCTATCCAATGGTGCAACTTCCACTCCAAACCGATGTCTCTAACCTTGTCATTTATCTAACCTAACACTCTGTGCACAAATCCACCTTGAATGAATTTAACCTTCTTCCTGCCATGAGTTCCCTTTTCACTTGACCCACAAAGGGGTTCTGAAACACATCTGGGTATTCCCGTCCCTTCCCCAAGATCAGATGTAGTCATACAACTCATTCATAGGGTTAATCAATACATCACAACATGTAGGGTGCATAAAGTTAGATCTAACAATTACATCTATCACATGCAAGACTTGTAATGCATTAAACTCATGCAATACAATGATGTATATAACAATGAGCTCAACCTTCTACTCAGGATTGCACATGATATTCCTATCAGTCAAACTCATGTAAACATACATTCCATAACTTGAATATAAGAAACCATATCATAGCAATGGAGCATCATCATTTATCATAACAAAGAAGTACTTATCTTTTAACTTTCTAAAGCTACCAAGCAACTGACTAAGTGAGAGCAATGTTCCACCCAACCTTAGATCACTGTCCATCTTGTACTCTTTCAGTTGAGAGATCACCCTTGAGCTGGGTTGTGTTTCCACTAAGGAGGGCTATCAGGTTCTCTCACAGTCAAGGTTCCATCCCAATGCTAATCCAATCTGTAATTGGGTTTATCAAGCATTCGAGGGCATCTACCCATGCTAAGCCAACCTACTGTTGATGTATTTGTAACTTCGCAAGATATTCACTTGTATATTGTATTTGTACTTTATTGTATCCCCAATGGAGATGTATTATTCCTCCGATTAGAAGTGTCGTCAGTTGTATTTGCAAGTGTCACAAGTTATATTGTAAGTGTCGTAACTTATACTTGATGGGTTATTAGACCACCTTGATGGGGTCGGCCCTCTATGAGTCATGTGGGTTAAAGGATTATTAGACCACCCTAGTGGGGGTCGGCCCAGTCAACACTATGTTAAGTGGTTAAGTTGGGGCCGACCTAGTTAAAGTTAAAAGACAGGTGAAGTAGTGTATAAATAGAGAGTGTGTCTCTCTCATTTTACACATTCTCTCATTCACTCACTTCGCATTAGTGAGAGAGAGGAGGAGTGCGCACAAGTGGAGGAGGAGTATGCTGCTGAAGATATATATCTCTTGGGTTTGATCACTGTGATCCTTGTATTGATGCTTATTCTATCTCTGAGAAAGTTGTGGGGTTTTTCACCTTTTAGGTTTTCCCCAATGAAATGTTTTGTGTCTCTTGCCTCTTGTCTCTTATGCTTGATATGTTGTACATGTTGTTATTTCAGTTAAGATCCTAGATCTATTGAATTAAATGATGGAAATATAACATGGTATCAGAGCTAGCCTGAAGGAAGCCATGGTATGGCATTTATGACACTTGTTGCACTTGCGACAATTTGGAAGCTCGGGCTTGGTATAGTAAAAACCAGTCATCGTGGAACTTTCGATATAAATCCATTGTGGTGAAGGTTTAGGTTCTGAAACTTCTACAGGTCGTAGATAACATCCCCATGTACCTTGTGTCTAAAGCAAAACATCTGATTCATTGCACTTTCTGATTTATGATCCGTACAAATTAGGGTTTTTTCCTCTTCCAGATCTCAGTCATAAACAAGTGACCTAGGAAAAAAGGTCACAACTTGGGCTAGGAAGCTCCAAATGAAATTCTGTAAAAATTGGAAGTAAGGGCATGGACTTTAGTTTCACAGGTCCTCTTTTCAGAGGCCTAGTTGAACCAGTGACACGTAGAACTACATACAAGTTCGCTATCATGTTTTATCCCATGAACAGGTCACGTTGCGACATTTGGCACATCTCTCTCTCAGAGAATCCATTTGAGGTCAGATCTATGGGGTTGGAAAGAAGACAAGTCAGGCTACCACAGGCCAAAGTTTCAGACCCTGTGGATTCATTATTTCATGGATGCACTAGAAACAATAAGGCACATATTTCTGTGAAATAGAATTGGATTCTGAGCATTCTCATTTTTGGCTTATCACTGCTACAGGAAATTGGGGATTTTGACAGAAGTAGAATTTTGGAGTGGTCTCGGCATAGGATTTCTCTCCTCAGCAAAATCAAAATTTAGAGACCACGATCAAAGTTTTTGGTTGGGTAGAACCCCGGGATCTATCACACCCTAGTTTGGGATTTTGATCGGTAAGGTGGAAAATTAGGGTTTCTGCAAAAGTTGAAATTTTTGGAATCTGTGACCACGGCTAGATGCTCCTCAGAAAAATCGAAGTTTAGAGTACAAGATCGAATTTTTTGGTTGGGCACAAGACCAGGCTTTATCAAACCCTAGTTCGGGATCCTGTCTAGAAGATCCAGAAGTTTCAAAGGCAATTTTGAAGGGTCAAATTTTGCAGTTTTCAAAATTGAAGTATACCAACTTGATCAGCTCAACAAGGCACATCTTTCCATCTATTCAGAAGTTTGAAATTCAAAATTTGAATTTTTAGGGTTTCTCTCACAAACCCTAATCCAGCTCTAGATCCAGTATGGGCAAATCAAAGAGGATTGGGTTAATCCTAGAAGAGAATCAATTGGACACCTGCATAACTGAAGAATTTCCAGTTCCAAAGGGAGATGAGGCTAAGGCCTTACATAAGAAGTCTACAAGCAATCTCAATAGGTATGACTTGAGGAGATACAGGTATATTTTGAAATATGTTCATGATTAAGTTTATGATATGTTTGTCTTCATATTATTTAGGTTAGTACAATCTTGATTAATGTTAGACTTGTCTTATCACCCTAGTAAAAGTATGAATGCATGTGAATGATAGAATACATTCATTGATTAGGGTTATGTCACTTATGATTGTACTAATGCACTGTGGTGTTGTATGAGGATGATGTTGTCTGCTAACATGAAAGGTACAAATCAAGTTCTAGATCAAGAACATATGACCATGGTGACATGAAGACAAAGACTCATCCATAGTCATGGATCACATAGAAGCTCTACTTATGAGGTATGTATATTTTGGTTCTACAATGGTTAACTTATGAGTTATGCAGGTTACTAACACAGGTCATTGAAGAGAATAAGAAGACATTGTTTGGGTATGTTAGACATAACTAGCAAACATGATAACTAGGTATGTTTTTCCTATATCAAGTTAGAATCCTACCTTGTGTTAGGATCTTATACTTTTGGATGATTATTCTTGAAGTTAGAAGTTTCATGTAATCAAGGGTTTATGCATATTATGTTTCTTACTTTGATTGATAATATGACTAACCAGAAGAGTCCTATGGTCAAATAAGAATATGCATGAGTAAAAGAAGTCTTCCCTGAAACCTTGAATACTAACGCTTATTACCTATGTATGAAATGATCATGACAATACATATTTAATATTATTTAGAATCATAATGTTCTGATGGTATTGAGATTATACTAATGAATGTATGATCATGTATGAGATCTTGAGGATGACACAATGATGACACTAGTGCACACTTAAGAATGCATAGTGGTCCAGGATGGATATAAGTTCAAGGACAGATAATCCAGGAAGCAAAGATCAAGAGGGAGCACACTCCAATAGTTCCTGCAAGGAAGCAAATATTGAGAGGGAGGCCACCCTACAACTAAACAAAGATAAGTATTTGAATTGTCAATTATTATATGATTACTTAAGTGATGTTGTCCAGTCATGTACATACTTATGTTCCTAGATTTAGGTTGTATGTTATTCATATTCGAACAGTTGCATTAATGAACAAGATACTACTAATATGCAAGTAATGGGTAAGTGGCCTATGGTACTGTACAACATTCCATTGCTACTTATCTAGAATGAAACCTCTTTGCTGACATATTGGGAGTTGTGCACACTCTTAACAATGTTCTGGTAGAGATGGAAGGCATCTAGAAAGTTATAGGATATGGATAAATGTTGTATTGAAGCATTGGCTAAGATAATTGTATGACTGTATGACATATGTCTTTATGCATAAGAATGTGTTTTTGAAAAACTATGAGAAGTTTCTAATCATGCAATTGAATTTGACTTGTAGGAAATATCGTGTACAATCACCTACAAAATAAGGGCAAAAACATTTGTTCCAGCAACGAAGTTCACTATCTATTGAAGATATTGAAGAATCTGAAGTTCCCAGGATCCGGGATGCAGTAATGGAAGAATGCCATGATCGCGGAATACCAGTCGATCATAAAGAATGATGTCTGGGATGTGGTCCCAAGACAAGAAGGGAAGTTGGTTGTGACTTCCAAGTGGATCTATAAGATCAAGCATGCTGCAGATGACAGCATAGAGAAATACAAGGCAACGATTGTGTCTCATGGCTTCTCCCAGAAAGAGGGGATAGATTATGAAGAGTCTTTTGCTCCTATAGCCAGATACACTTCCATCAGAACAATACTTGCTCTGGATGCAGTGATGAAGTGGAAGATACACCAGATGGATATGGTGTAGTCGAAGAGGAAGTGTATGTGGAGCAGCCACTCAGTTTTGAGACATGTGACAGGAAGCCATATGCATGCAGGTTGAACAAAGCCTTGTATGGCTTGAAGAAATCTCCTAGGACTTGGTATTGTAGGATAGACAACTTTCTATCCAGTTTGGGCTTTACCAAGAGTAAAGTGGATTCCAACCTTTACTACAAGGTTGAGGAAGGCAATCCTGTGATACTACTACTGTATGAGGATGACATGTTTGTTACAGGTGAGGATGGGTTGATTTCCGACACAAAGAGAAAGCTTGCTGCCAAGCTCGAGATGAAGGACTTGGGGATGATGCATTACTTTCTAGGTATGGAGGTGTGGCAGAGTGTAGATGGAATCTTCCTTGGAGAAGGGAAGTATGCAGTAGAGGTCCTAAAGCGATTCAGGATAATGGATTTCAAGGCCATGGCCACACCTATGGCATCGACCCTAAAGATTCTATGTGATGCTTCATCTGATCCAGTTGATGTCACGGTGTATTGTCAGATGATTGGGCCCTTGATGTACCTGACGAACATGATACTAGATATTTGCTTTGCGGTGAACACCTTGAGCCAATTTCTGACAGATCCTAGACATGTTCACCTGATTGTTGTAAATCATATTCTGAGGTATCTGAAGGGTACAATTGATTATGGGCTCAATTATGATGTGAATCAAAAGTTTAACCTGGAGGGTTATGTTGATTTAGATTGGGCAGGCAGTGCTGCAGACAGGAAGAGCACATCAGGGTGTTGCTTCAATATGGGATCAGGTGTTATCTCTTGGTTTAGCAGGAAGCAGTCCTGCGTAGCATTGAGTACAGTCGAAGCAGAGTATCTCGCAGCTTGTTCGGCCAGTTGTGAGGCAGTATGGCTTAGGAAACTATTGTATGAGTTATTTGATCTCCCTTTGGATGCTACCTGTATCTTCTGTGACAACCAGAGTTGTGTGAAGTTGTCTGAGAACCCGGTGTTCCATGACAGGTCGAAGCATATTGAGATCAAATATGACTATATCAGGGATATGGTGCATAGAGGAGCAGTGAAGCTCCTGTATGTTGCGACAGATGAGCAGATTGCAGATGTGTTGACCAAACCACTAGCTAGAGTGAAGTTCGAGCACTTCAGAGAGAGGCTTAGTGTTCTTCAGATGGAAGATACTTCGAGGAAGAAGTGATGGGACACATTTGCAGGAGCCATTCCAAGCATGGTGGTATAAGGATCCTCCCATGGCTGTGGATGTAAGCGCTATTTGATGAGCACCTAGAAGATGCTTCAGATGATATACATCAGGATAATGTTGTGTTGATGATCAGGATGATCATATGTGATGAGTATCAGGATGATGCTCTAGATGATATGCATGAAAATGATGCTACGATGATGATCAAGATGATCATATGTGATGATATGCATCAGGTAGATGATTGGCATGATCAGTTTGTGATGAGTCTCGAAGACGCAGATGCACATGAGATTTTCCGACAAAGGTGTAGATGTGTTCTCCCAAGGTCGTGATGTAATTCCTGAGCCATTCTTTACAAGGTGTAGATGTGTTCTCCCACTGTAAAGATGTAAGGGATGGATCCGTTCTTTACAAGGTGTAGATGTGTTCTCCCACAGTAAAGATGTAAGGGTTGGAGCCATTCTTCACAAGGTGTAGATGTGTTCTCCCATGGTGAAGATGTAAGGTCTGAAGCCATTTTTCACAAAGGTGTAGATGTGTTCTCCCACGGTGAAAAAGTAAGGGCTGGAGCCTTCCCCGAATGGTGGTAGATGTGTTCTCTAATGTCGGTGGTGTAAGTGCTTTGTATGTGCATCTGGGCTGTGCTTCATGGACGGTGAGATGACATGGTCAGTATGATCATGAGTATCAAGATGATACTCTGTGGCCATGGACAGGTTGTGCAGTTGCATGTAAAAGATCCAGGGAGATTTGATAGGTTGAGCTGTGTGCTCGTAAAAGTCGTGGGATGCTCTTTCGAGGTTTTGTTGATGCACGTAATCAATCCTGGGGATTCCACAGGATGGCCAAAGATGATTGAAGACCTACAAGAGGCTAGGCCTACATCCAGTATGAAAAAGGGTTGGCTCTATAGAACTTTCTATCACGAGAAGAATTGAGAGATAACACCAGTGATTGAGATGGCGAGTACATCAGTAGTGACGATGATGCTCCATGATCCAGTGATGATGATCCAACTCCATAATTGAAGACTTGTGCCTATATGTATTGATGACCGGTGTAAAGAGAATACCTTCCTAGTTAAGAGGGAGTGTTGATGTATTTGTAACTTCGCAAGATATTCACTTGTATATTGTATTTGTACTTTATTGTATCCCCAACGGAGATGTATTATTCCTCCGATTATAAGTGTCGTCAATTGTACTTGCAAGTGTCGCAAGTTATATTGTAAGTGTCGTAACTTATACTTGATGGGTTATTAGACCACCTTGATGGGGTCGGCCTTGTATGAGTCATGTGGGTTAAAGGGTTATTAGACCACCCTAGTGGGGGTCGGCCCAGTCAACATTATGTTAAGTGGTTAAGTTGGGGCCGACCTAGTTAAAGTTAAAAGACAAGTGAAGTAGTGTATAAATAGAGAGTGTGTCTCTCTCATTTTACACATTCTCTCATTTACTCACTTCACATTAGTGAGAGAGAGGAGGAGTGCGCACAAGTGGAGGAGGAGTATGCTGCTGAATATATCTATCTCTTGGGTTTGATCACTGTGATCCTTGTATTGATGCTTATTCTATCTCTGAGGAAGTTGTGGGGTTTTTCACCTTCTTGGTTTTCCCCAGTGAAATGTTTTGTGTCTCTTGTCTCTTATGCTTGATATGTTGTACATGTTGTTCTTTCAGTTAAGATCCTAGATCTACTGAATTAAATGATGGAAATATAACACCTACAATGGGTTTATCAAGCATATAGGGATATACCGGTCATGCTAAGCCAACTTCCAATTGGGTTTAACAAGCATACCAAACAACACAGTCATGCCAAGACAACCTGCAGTTGGGTTTATCTAGTATACTAGGCAATTTGATCATGCTAATCCAACCTGCAGTGGGTTTATCAGGCATACAGGGATAACAAGGAAGGTATTGCTAATCCAGTGATCTCAACCACAGAGCTGCAAGAATATCAACACTCAGTAGACATGGCACCCACATTACCTACCTCACCCAACACAAGGAATACCCTCTTCTCTGCTGCACAGTCCCTCAAGGCCTCTTCCCTTCCAATACTATTCAGGATGGGTATAGAAAGGTCCAGTTGCTAGTTCTATGAGATTACATAGTTCACTGGGTTTATCAAGCAACCCAACCCTCTATCACAGTTCAACAAGATGATTCCTTTCAGACTTGCGGACAGGGCTCTGTTTCATAATCTACTCTTTGCGACCCAATCCCTTGTTCTCACAGTTTCTTTGTATTGTTCAAGCTTTGTAATTCCTCTCAGGGTTCTTACCACTCCTGTCATTAGTATACTGTGTTCGCACACACCCTTCCTATGGCCATGGAATCTATGGTATTTCCCTATTACCCAGGAAACACCATTATCTTCAAGCTTCCTCACTGGTGGATCTACGGGTCTGCGTATGCAGGAATGTCTGAACCCCCTGTTCTCTCTCGATGAATGGATGGATAATGAATGATGAGTGTGTGTCCCCTGTTCCATTTCCCCATTGGTATTCAAAGCAGTTTATGCGAGTTCCCAGGTGTTTGAGTGTCTTCCAGGACAAGAAATTAGAGCCATGCCCTGCCATATGAAATCACAGTCATGCTCCATACTCCATTGGCTTCATCAATAGGGTTCTCAACCATCCTCTGCAATCGAATTAATATCAACAAGGAGGTCAAAAGGGTTCACAATTGGACATCTAGAAACATGGGTACTAGTCCCATAACCCCTCACCTCTCCCTAGTGGATAAACATGGCCCTTTCTCATTCGTTGCTTCCTTATCTAGCTTCTTGGTTGTTTTATTCATTAATAATAATTACATCATTTACATTTATTCATGGCTTAACAACCCATGAATAATCAAACTATCAAATACTTTCCTATGCAATAACCTTAAACATCCACTAGTGGAGCCTTGGCCTTGAGATCCATACTAGGGTGAATACACACACTGCATATACACAGTATTTAAATTGAAGCTAATAAACATCAAGGAAAAATGGGGCATTACAACTCCCTCTCCCTTAAAATATCACCATCCTTGGTGTTATCAAAACTGAACAAAAATTGGAATGCCTCTTTCATGGCATCCTCCAGCTCCCACGTGGCCTCTTCTGGACTAATTTTCCTCCATTGCACCTTTACCTTCCCAATGGATATGTTCCGGAGCAAGGTGACTTTCTTGTTGAGGATGTATATAGGCTCCACCTGGAACTCTCCCTTTGGTTCCACCTGTATCACATGCCAATCAATGATATGATTAGGATCGTGAACATATTTCTTAAGCAAAGAGACATGGAAATAATTATGAGCTTTCATTGTTAATTTTTCGATAATTTCATTCAAACATTATCTAGGATACTACTAAGAGAATAACATGCACAACATAACAATCATAAACACAAGAGACACAGTGTTTCCTCGGGCAAAACCAAGAAGGTGAAAAACCCCGCAACTTCCTCAGAGATAGAATAATCCCCAATACAAAGATCACAAAGATAAATCCCCAAAAGATAGATGACTCCAGCAGCTACTCCTCCTCCACTTGTGCGCACTCCTCTCTCTCAACTATGCGAGTTGGATGAGTGAGTGAATGAATAGAATGAGACACACTCACTCTTAACCTGCCTTTAATTCTACTTGGGACAACTTCCTAAGGAATCCTAATAACCCATCCACATGACACATGCAGGTCCGACCCCACCAAGGTGGTCTAATAACCCATCAAATATAAGTTGCGACACTTACAATAATACTTGCGACACTTACAAATACAAATGACGACACTTCTGATTGGAGGAATAATACATCTCCATCATGATTATAATAGAGTACAAATGTAATACATAGAAGAATATCTTTCGAAGTTACAAATACATCAACACTCCCTCTTAACTAGGAAGGTATTCTCTAGACACAGGTCATCAATACATATCACCACAAGCCTTCAATTCTGGAGCTGGATCACCGTCACTGGATCACAGAGCATCATCATCACTGTTGTTGTACTCGTCATCTCGATCACTAGGATATCTCTCAATTCTTCTCGTCATAGGAAGTTCTACAGAGCCAACCCTTTTTCATGCTGGTTGTAGACCTAGCCTCCTGTAGGTCTTCATCATCTCTGCGAGCTGGCCATCCTATGGAATCCTGCGGACTGATTACGTGCATCAACAAAACCTCGAAAGAGCATCCCAAGACTGATTACGAGCTTACTTCTGAACCTAACAGATCTCCCAGGGAGCTATTACATGTGACCATCACAAAACCTTAAAAGTGTGTCCCATGAACGTTTATGTGCATAGCACGACCGGAAAGAACTCTAAAGAGAATCCCAGGAATTTTACATGCCTAGCACAACCTATCGGATCTCTAGGAAAAAATACATGTGGTCTGGCAAAACCTCGAAAGAGAATCCCAGGGATGATTACGAGCTTATTTCTCAACCTATCGGATCTCCCAGGGAAATATTATATTCCACAAGACAAAACCTCAAAAGAGCATTTGTCAGATCTCCCAGGGAGCTATTATATGCCATAGGAAAAACCTTGCAAGAGTATCTGCAAATCTCCCAGGGCAAGATTATATGTCCTCCCAACCAAAACCTCGAAAGAGCATTTTCCATATCTCCCAGGGAGCTATTATATGCCATAGGAAAAACCTCGCAAGAGTATCTGCAAATCTGTCACGACAAGATTATATGCTTATCACACAACCTATCCACGGCCATGGAGTATCATCCTGATACTCATGATCGACCTGATCATCCTCGCACGAAGCATCATCCTGATGCTCATGATCATACTAATCATCATCATATAGTACATCATCCTGATGTATATCATCATCACATTATCATCGTCACAGCATCGTCCTGATGCATATCATCATCGCATGATCATCCTGATCATCGTCAAAGCATCGTCCTAATGCATATCATCATCGCATGATCATCCTGATCATCGTCATGTAGAACATCATCCGGAGCATCATCTTGATGCTCATCACGCAACGCTTACATCCACAACCATGGGAAGGATCCTCCTACCACCATGCTTGGAATGGCTCCTGCAAATGTGTCCCATCACTTCTTCCTCGAAGTATATTCTATCTTAAGAACACCAAGCATCTCTCTGAAGTAATCGAACTTCACTCTGGCTAGTGGTTTGGTCAACACATCTGCAATCTAATCATCTATCGCAACATACTGGAGCTTCACTGCTCCTCTCTGCACCATATACCTGATATAGTGATATTTGATCTCGATGTGCTTCGACCTATCATGGAACACTGGGTTCTCTTACAACCTCACGCAACTCTGGTTGTCACAATAGATACAGCTAGCATCCAATTGGAGATCAAATAAATCAGACAGTAGCCTCCTTAGCCATACAAGCTGCGACATACTCTGCTTCGGTTGTACTCAGTGCTATGCAGGATTGCTTCCTGCTAAACCAAGAGATCAAACCTGATACCATACTGAAGCAGCACCCCAAAGTGATCTTCCTATCTGTAGCACTGCCTGCCTAATCTGAATCAACATAAATATCCAGGTTAAACTTTTGATTCGCATCACACTTTAGCCCATAATCAATTGTACCCTTCAGGTACCTCAAAATATGCTTTACAGCAATCAGGTGAACATGTCTAGGATCTGTCAGAAACTGGCTCAAGGTGTTCACCGCAAAGCAAATATCTGGTCTCGTGGTCGTCAGGTACATCAAGGAACCAATCACCTAACGATACACTGTGACATCAACCGACTCTAATGAAGCGTCACTCAATAGCTTCAGGTTCGATGCCATAGGTGCCATGGCCTTGCAGTGCATCATCCCGAACCGCTTCAGGATCTCTACTGCGATCTTACCTTGTCCAAGGAAGATTCCATCTGCACTTTGCCACACCTCCATGCCTAGAAAGTAATGCATCATACCCAAGTCCTTCATCTCAAACTCGGGAGCAAGCTTCCTCTTTGTATCGGAAATCAAACTATCCTTACCTGTCACAAACAAATCATCCACATACAATAGGATTGCCTTCCCCAACCTTGCAGTAAAGGTTGGAATCTTCTTTACTCTTGGTAAAGCCCAAACTGGATAGGAAGCTGTCTATCCTGCCGTACCATGTACTAGGTGCTTGCTTCAAGCCATACAAGGCTTTCTTCAATCTGTACACATATGACTCCCTTTCATGTGTCTCAAAACCGAGTGGCTTCTCCACATACACTTCCTCTTCAACTACACCATTCAAGAAAGTTTTCTTGACATCCATCTGGTGTATCTTCCATTTCATCATTGCATCCAAAGCAAGTATTGTTCTGATGGAAGTGTATCTAGCTACAGGAGAAAAAATTTCTTCATAATATATCCCCTCTTTCTAGGACAAGCCGCGAGCTACAAATATTTCCTTGTGTTTGTCTATGCTACCATCTGCAGCATGCTTGATCTTATAGGTCCACTTGAAATTGGAAGTCACAACAGAATTCCCTTCTGGTCTTGGGACCACATCCCAAACATCATTCTTCATGATCGACTGGAATTCCTCGACCATGGCATCCTTCCATTCTTTCTTTTCCGCTGCTTCTTCATAACTGGAAGGTTCATTGTTCATAATGTCACATAGTAAGGAAACATAGTTGGTGTGTGATATTGTCCTCTTTCTTTCTCTGTGTTCCTCATCTGGAATATCATACCTTTCTGCATCTTCGATGAGCTCTCTAGCCCATGCAGGTTTCCTCTTGTCAGATTTCTTCTCACGAGGTGGATCTACAGGTTCTTGTGGATATTCTATTTCACGATCCACTTCTGGTATTGCTTCATTCATAATCGTGTCTTGTATTCTGGGTAACCTTGGTTCTTCATATTCTTCAATAGGTGTCTTCCTTGATTTGATGTATGTTAAGTTTTCATCAAAAGTCACATCCCTGCTGATGTCAATCTTCTTGAACCCTGGAAAGTAGATTTTGTATGCCTTCAATCTTTCACTGTACCCCACAAATATACCCTTCTTTCCTGAAGGATCTAACTTTGTCCTCTTTTCTTTTGGAACATGTGTATATACTGGACAGCCAAATATTCTGAGATGGCTAACTTCTGGTTTCTTACGAGAGAAAACTTCTTCTGGTGTCTTGTTGTCAAGTATCTTGTGTGGTGTTCTATTTTGTACATATACAGTTGTCCTTGCTGCTTCTGCCCATAGGTGCATGGGTAGATCTTGATCATGCAACATTGCTCGTGATGCTTCCATGATTGTTCTATTCTTCCTTTTTGCAACTCCATTCTATTGTGGATTGTAGGGAATGGTCAACTCCCTCTTAATCCCTAAATCACTGCATAACTTCTTAAAGTCTCCTGAAGTGAATTCTCCGCAATTGTTGGATCTAAAGGTCTTGCTATTCTTATCAGTTTGGTTTTCTATCAAGGCTTTGAATTCCTTGAACTTATCAAACACTTCATCTCTGTTCTTCAAGAAATAAACCCAAGTCTTCCTAGAGAAATCATCAATGAAGGAAACATAATATTCATACCCACTCAGATAACTGGATGGCATTGGACCGCATACATGGGAGTGGATAACTTCCAAAATTCCTTTTTCTTTGCTTTCACTACTTGGAAATTCCTTCTTTGTGCTCTTTCCTTTTTCACATCCTTTGCAAACACCTTCATGCTTTGACTGGATTTCAGGAAGACCTTCTATTGCTTTGCTTGCAATTGGTAGTGCTCTATAGTGCACATGTGCAAGCCTTCTATGCCAAAGTTCACTTGGCTCCATGGATTCATGTACCATGGCATGTTCAGGTTGTCCCTTCAATTTGTACAAGCCTCCCTCTTGCTCTCCAATCACTACTGCATCATCAATGGTCTTACCTTTTGGTCACATAAGTACTTGGCCATCCACAAATGCAACTCTCATCCCTTTTGCATCCAAATATGATATGGAGAGAAGATTCTTCTTGAGTCTAGGTACATATAGAACATCTTGCATCTTTAAAAAATTCCCAGAGTCTAACTTGTAGGAGGCTTCACCACTTCCTTTTATAGGGTATTGATAGTCATCCCCAAGTTTTACCTTATGAGGTGACTCATGTTCAGATAGGTCCATAAGAGATTCTTTAAATCCTGTCATATGTTTAGAATCCCCACTATCAATAAGCCAATCATTACACCCATGTGTAACAGTACCTGTGAGAGCATAGATTAGAACATATTCATCGACACTTGAAGAGTCTTCACTTTCTACCTTAGTCTTCTTCCCGGAAGGTTCATCATCCTCAGCAGCATGAGCATGATATCTCTTCTTGTTTCTCTTGTTGTTGTTGTTGTTGTTCTTGTTGGAGTTCCTTTTGTTCTTGGGACATTATGAGGCAAAGTGTCCCTTCTCATTACAAGTGAAGCATCTCAGATCTTTCTTATCTCTTTGATGATGGTGGTGTGAAGATCTCTTGTAAAAATATCGCTCCCTCTTGGGCTTACCTTTCTTGGTGTGTGCTGTGAGAACTTGATCTTCATTTCCCATCTCTTCTTCTCGAGCCACAAGCCTAGATTCTTATCTCTTTGGATGCTAGCTGTATCTATTGTGATAGCCAGAGTTGCGTGAAGTTGTAAGAGAACTCGATGTTCCATGACAGGTCGAAGCACATCGAGATCAAATATCACTATATCAGGGATATGGTGCAGAGAGGAGCAGTGAAGCTCTCAGTATGTTGTGACACATAATTAGATTGCAGATTTGTTGACCAAACCACTAGCCAGAGTGAAGTTCGAGTACTTCAAAGAGAGGCTTGGTGTTCTTAAGATAGAATATACTTCGAGGAAGAAGTTATGGGACACATTTGCAGGAGCCATTCCAAGCATGGTGGTATAAGGATCCTCCCATGACTGTGGATGTAAGCGTTGTTTGATGAGCACTAGGACGATGCTTCAGATGATATACATCAACACTCCCTCTTAACTAGGAAGGTATTCTCTAGACACAAGTCATCAATACATATCACCACAAGCCTTCAATTCTGGAGTTGGATCATCGTCACTGGATCATAGAGCATCATCGTCACTGTTGTTGTACTCGTCATCTCGATCACTGGGATATCTCTCAATTCTTCTCGTCATAGTAAGTTCTACAGAGCCAACCCTTTTTCATGTTGGTGGTAGGCCTAGCCTCCTGTAGGTCTTCATTATCTCTGCGAGCTGGCCATCCTATGGAATCCTCGGGACTAATTACGTGCGTTAACAAAACCTTGAAAGAGCATCCCAAGACTGATTACGAGCTTACTGCTTAACCTATCAGATCTCCCAGGGAGCTATTACATGTGACCACCACAAAACCTTAAAAGTGCATCCCAGGAACGTTTATGTGCATAGAACGACCGAAAAGAACTCTAAAGAGCATCCCAGGAATTTTACGTGCCTAGCACAACCTATCGGATCTCCAGGACATAATACATGTGGTCTGGAAAAACCTTAAAAGACAATCCCAGGGATGATTACGAGCTTATTGCTCAACCTATCGGATCTCCCAGGGAAATATTATATTCCACAAGACAAAACCTCAAAAGAGCATTTGTCAGATATCCCAGGGAGCTATTATATGCCATAGGAAAAACCTTGCAAGAGTATCTGCAAATCTCCCAGGGCAAGATTATATGTCCTCCCAACCAAAATCTTGAAAGAGCATTTTCCAGATCTCCCAGGTATCTATTATATGCCATAGGAAAAACCTCGCAAGAGTATCTGCAAATCTGCCGGGGCAAGATTATATGTTTATCGTACAACCTCTCCACGGCCATGGAGTATCATCCTAATACTCATGATCCACCTGATCATCCTCGCACGGAGCATCATCCTGATGCTCATGATCATACTAATCATCATCATATAGTACATCATCCTGATGTATATCATCATCACATTATCATCGTCACAGCATCGTCCTGATGCATATCATCATCGCATGATCATCGTCACAGCATCGTCCTGATGCATATCATCATCGCATGATCATCCTGATCATCATCATGTAGAACATCATCCGGAGCATCGTCTTGATGCTCATCACGCAACGCTTACATCCACAGCCATGGGAAGGATCCTCCTACCACCATGCTTGGAATGGTTCCTGCAAATGTGTCCCATAACTTCTTCCTCGAAGTATATTCTATCTTAAGAACACCAAGCCTCTCTCCGAAGTACTCGAACTTCACTCTGGCTAGTGGTTTGGTCAACAAATATGCAATCTATTTATCTGTCGCAACATACTGGAGCTTCACTGCTCCTCTCTGCACCATATCCCTGCTATAGTGATATTTGATCTCGATGTGCTTCGACCTGTCATGGAACATCGAGTTCTCTTACAACTTCATGAAACTCTGGCTATCACAATAGATACAGCTAGCATCCAACTGGAGATCAAATAAACCAGACAGTAGCTTCCTTAGCCATATTTCCTCACAACTAGCCTAACAAGCTGCGACATACTCTGCTTCGGTTGTACTCAATGCTATGCAGGATTGCTTCATGCTAAACCAAGAGATCACACCTGTTCGCATACTGAAGCAGCACCCCGAAGTGCTCTTCCTATCTGCAGCACTGCCTACCCAATCTAAATCAACATAAATATCTAGGTTAAACTTTTGATTCGCATCATACTTGAGACCATAATCAATTGTACCCTTCAGGTACCTCAAAATATGCTTTACAACAATAAGGTGAACATGTCTAGGATCTATCATAAATTGGCTCAAGGTGTTCACTACAATGCAAATATCTGGTCTCGTGTTCGTCAGGTACATCAAGGACCCAATCATCTAACAATACACCATGACATCAACCGACTCTGATGAAGCATCACTCAATAGCTTCAGGTTCAAAGCCATAGGTGTGGCCATGGCCTTGCATTCCATCATCCTGGACTGCTTCAGGATCTCTACTGCGTACTTCCCTTGTCCAAGGAAGATTTCATCTGCACTCTGCCACACCTCCATTCCTAGAAAGCAATGCATCATACCCAAGTCCTTCATCTCAAACTCGACAGCAAGCTTCCTCTTTGTATCGGCAATCAATCTATCCTTACCGGTCACAAACAAGTCATCCACATACAATAGGAGTATCATTGGATTGCCTTCCCCAACCTTGCAGTAAAGGATGGAATCTGCTTTACTCTTGGTAAATCCCAAACTGGACAGGAAGCTGTCTATCCTTCCGTACCATGTCCTAGGTGCTTACTTCAAGCCATACAAGGCTTTCTTCAATCTGCACACATATGACTCCCTGTCATGTGTCTCAAAACCAAGTGGCTTCTCCACATACACTTCCTCTTAAACTACACCATTCAAGAAAGTTGTCTTGACATCCATCTGGTGTATCTTCCATTTCATCACTGCATCCAATGCAAGTATTGTTATGATGGAAGTGTATCTAGCTACAGGAGAAAAAATTTCTTCATAATCTATCCCCTCTTTCTGGGAGAAGCCATGAGCTACAAATTTTCCCTTATATTTCTCTATGCTACCATCTGCAGCATGCTTGATCTTATAGATCCACTTGGAAGTCACAACAGACTTCCCTTCTGGTCTTGGGACCACATCCCAAACATCATTCTTCATGATCGACTGGTATTCCTTGACCATGGCATCCTTCCATTCTTTGTTTTCCGCTGCTTCTTCATAACTGGAAGGTTCATTGTTCATAATGCCACATAGTAAGGCAACATAGCTGGTGTGTGATATTGTCCTCTTTCTTTCTCTGTGTTCCTCCTCTGGAATACCATACCTTTCTGCATCTTTGATGAGCTCTCTAGCCCATGCAGTTTTCCTCTTATGAGAGTTCTTCTCATGAGCTGGATCTACAGGTTCTTGTGGATATTCTATTTCACGATCCATTTCTGGTATTGCTTCATTCATAGTCGTGTCTTGTGTTCTGGGTAACCTTGGTTCTTCATAGTCTTCAATAGGTGTCTTCCTTGATTTGATGTATGCTAAGTTTTCATCAAAAGTCACATCCCTGCTGATGTTAATCTTCTTGAACCCTAGAAAGTATATTTTGTATGCCTTCAATCTTTCACTTTACCCCACAAATATACCCTTCTTTCCTAAAGGATCTAACTTTGTCCACTTTTATTTTGGAACACGTGTATATACTAGACAGCCAAATATTCTGAGATGGCTAACTTCTAGTTTCTTACGAGAGAAAACTTCTTCAGGTGTCTTGTTGTTAAGTATCTTGTGTGGTGTTCTGTTTTGTACATATACAGTTGTCCTTGCTGCTTCTTCCCATAGGTGCATGGGTAGATCTTGGTCATGCAACATTGCTCGTGTTGATTCTATGATTGTTCTATTCTTCCTTTCTACAAATCCATTCTATTGTGGATTGTAGGGAGTGGTCAACTCCCTCTTAATCCCTAAATCACTTCATAACTTCTTAAAGTATCCTGAAGTGAATTCTTCGCAATTGTCAGATCTAAAGGTCTTGATATTCTTATCAGTTTGGTTTTCTATCAAGGCTTTGAATTCCTTGAACTTATCAAACACTTCATCTTTGTTATTCAAGAAATAAACCCAAGTCTTCCTAGAGAAATCATCAATGAAGGAAACATAATATTCATACCCACTCAGAGAACTGGATGGCATTGAACCACATACATTGGAATGGATAACTTCCAAAATTCCTTTTTCTTTTCTTTCATTGCTTGGAAATGCCTTCTTTGTGTTCTTTCCTTTTACACATCTTTTGAAAACACCTTCATGCTTTGACTGGATTTCAGGAAGACCTTCTATTGCTTTGCTTGCAGTTGGTAGTGCTCTATAGTGCACATGTGCAAGCCTTCTATGACATGTTCAGGTTTTCCCTTCAATTTGTAGAAGCCTCCCTCTTGCTCTCCAATCACTACTGCATCATCAATGGTCTTACCTTTTGGCCACATAAGTACTTGGCCATCCACAAATGCAACTCTCATCCCTTTTGCATCCAAATATGATATGGAGATAAGATTCTTCTTGAGTCCAGGTACATATAGAACATCTTGCATCTTTAAAGACTTCCCAGAGCCTAACTTGTAGGAGGCTTCAGCACTTTATTTTATAGGGTATTGATAGTCATCCCCAAGTTTTACCTTATGAGGTGAATCATGTTCAGATAGGTCCATAAAGAGATTCTTTGAATCCCGTCATATGTTTAGAATCCCCACTATCAATAAGCCAATCATTACACCCATGTGTAATAGTACCTGTGAGAGCCTAGATTAGAACATATTCATCATCACTTGAAGAGTCTTCACTTTCTACCGTAGTATTCTTCACCACGCAACGCTTACATCCACAGCCATGGGAAGGATCCTCCTACCACCATGCTTGGAATGGCTCCTGCAAATGTGTCCCATCACTTCTTCCTCGAAGTATATTCTATCTTAAGAACACCAAGCCTCTCTCTGAAGTACTCGAACTTCACTCTAGCTAGTGGTTTGTTCAACACATCTGCAATGTAATCATTTTTCGCAACATACTGGAGCTTCACTACTCCTCTCTGCACCATATCCCTGTTATAGTGATATTTGATCTCGATGTGCTTCGAGCTGTCATGGAACACCGGGTTCTCTTACAACCTCACGCAACTCTGGCTATCACAATAGATACAGCTAGCATCCAACTGGAGATCAAATAAATTAGACAGTAGCCTCCTTAGCCATACTACCTCACAACTAGCCTAACAAGCTACGACATACTCTGCTTCAGCTGTACTCAGTGCTATGCAGGATTGCTTCCTGCTAAACCAAGAGATCCAACCTGATCCCATACTGAAGCAGCACCCCGAAGTGCTCTTCCTATCTGCATCACTGCCTTCCCAATCTGAATCAACATAAATATCTAGGTTAAACTTTTGATTCAAATCACACTTGAGCCCGTAGTCAATTGTACCCTTCAGGTACCTCAAAATATGCTTTACATCAATCAGGTGAACATGTCTAGGATCTGTCAGAAACTGGCTCAAGGTGTTCACCGCAAAGCAAATATCTTGTCTCGTGTTCGTCAGGTACATCAAGGAACCAATCATCTAACGATACACCATGACATCAACCAACTCTAATGAAGCATCACTCAATAGCTTCAGGTTCGATTCCATAGGTGTGGCCATGGCCTTGCAGTCCATCATCCCGAACCGCTTCAAGATCTCTACTGCATACTTGCCTTGTCCAAGGAATATTCCATCTGCACTCTGCCACACCTCCATGCCTAGAATGTAATGCATCATACCCAAGTCCTTCATCTCAAACTCGGGAGCAAGCTTCCTCTTTGTATCGGCAATCAATCTATCCTTACCTGTCACAAACAAGTCATCCACATACAACAGGATTGCCTTCCCCAACCTTGCAGTAAAGGTTGGAATCTTCTTTACTCTTGGTAAAGCCCAAACTGGATAGGAAGTTGTCTATCCTTCCGTACCATGTACTAGGTGCTTGCTTCAGGCCATACAAGGATTTCTTCAATCTGCACACATATGACTCCCTGTCATGTGTCTCAAAACCAAGTGGCTTCTCCACATACACTTCCTCTTCAACTACACCATTCAAGAAAGCTTTCTTGACATCCATCTGGTGTATCTTCCATTTCATCATTGCATCCAAAGCAAGTTTTGTTCTGATGGAAGTGTACCTAGTTACAGGAGAAAAAAAAATTCTCATAATATATCCCTTCTTTCTAGGAGAAGCCACAAGCTACAAATATTTCCTTGTATTTCTCTATGCTACCATCTGCAGCATGCTTGATCTTATAGGTCCACTTGGAAGTCACAACAGAATTCCCTTCTAGTCTTGGGACCACATCCCAAACATCATTCTTCATGATCGACTGGTATTCCTCGACCATGGCTTCCTTCCATTCTTTCTTTTCCGCTACTTCTTCATAATTGGAAGGTTCATTGTTCATAATGTCACATACTAAGGCAACATAGTTGGTGTGTGATATTGTCCTCTTTCTTTCTCTGTGTTCCTGCTCTGGAATACCATACCTTTCTGCATCTTCGATGAGCTCTCTAGCCCATGCAGGTTTCCTCTTGTGAGAGTTCTTCTCACAAGGTGGATCTGCAGGTTCTTGTGGATATTCTATTTCACGATCCACTTCTGGTATTGCTTCACTCATAATCGTGTCTTGTATTCTGGGTAACCTTGGTTCTTCATAGTCTTCAATAATTGTCTTCCTTGATTTGATATATGCTAAGTTTTCATCAAAAGTCACATCCCTGCTGATGTTTATCTTCTTGAACCCTGGAAAGTAGATTTTGTATGCCTTCAATCTTTCACTGTACCCCACAAATATACCCTTCTTTCCTGAAGGATCTAGCTTTGTCCTCTTTTCTTTTGGAACATGTATATATACTGGACAGCCAAATATTCTGAGATGGCTAACTTCTGGTTTCTTACGAGAGAAAACTTATTCTGGTGTCTTGTTGTCAAGTATCTTGTGTGGTGTTCTGTTTTGTACATATACAGTTGTCCTTGCTGCTTCTGCCCATAGGTGCATGGGTAGATCTTGGTCATGCAACATTGCTCGTGCTGCTTCCATGATTGTTCTATTGTTCCTTTCTGCAACTCCATTCTATTGTGGATTGTAGGGAGTGGTCAACTCCCTCTTAATCCCTAAATCACTGCATAACTTCTTAAAGTCTCCTGAAGTGAATTCTCCGCAATTGTCGGATCTAAAGGTCTTTATATTCTTATCAGTTTGGTTTTCTATAAAGGCTTTGAATTCCTTGAACTTATCAAACACTTCATCTCTGTTCTTCAAGAAATAAACCCAAGTCTTCCTAGAGAAATCATCAATGAAGGAAACATAATATTCATACCCACTCAGAGAACTGGATGGCATTGGACCGCATACATGGGAGTGGATAACTTCCAAAATTCCTTTTGCTTTGCTTTCACTGCTTGGAAATGCCTTATTTGTGTTCTTTCCTTTTTCACATCCGTTGCAAACACCTTCATGCTTTGACTGGATTTCAGAAAGACCTTCTATTGCTTTGCTTGCAATTGGTAATGCTCTATAGTGCACATGTGCAAGCCTTCTATGCCAAAGTTCACTTGGCTCCATGGATTCATGTACCATGGCATGTTCAGGTTGTCCCTTCAATTTGTACAAGCCTCCCTCTTGCTCTCCAATCACTATTGCATCATCAATGGTCTTACCTTTTGGTCACATAAGTACTTGGCCATCCACAAATGCAACTCTCATCCCTTTTGCATCCAAAGATGATATGGAGAGAAGATTCTTCTTGAATTTAGGTACATATAGAACATCTTGCATCTTTAAAGACTTCCCAGAGCCTAACTTGTAGGAGGCTTCACCACTTCCTTTTATAGGGTATTGATACTCATCCCCAAGTTTTACCTTATGAGGTGACTCATGTTCAGATAGGTCCATAAGAGATTCTTTGAATCCTATCATATGTTTAGAATCCCCACTATCAATTACCCAATCAATACACCCATGTGTAACAGTACCTGTGAGAGAATAGATTAGAACATATTCATCGTCACTTGAAGAGTCTTCACTTTCTACCTTAGTCTTCTTCCCAGAAGGTTCTTCATCCTCAGCAGCATGAGCATGATATCTCTTCTTGTTGCTCTTGTTGTTGTTGTTGGAGTTCCTTTTGTTCTTGGGACATTCTGAGGCAAAGTGTCCCTTCTCATTACAAGTGAAGCATCTCAGATCTTTCTTATCTCTTTGATGATGGTGGTGTGAAGATCTCTTGTAAAAATATCGCTCCCTCTTGGGCTTACATTTCTTGGTGTGTGCTGTGAGAGCTTGATCTTCATTTCCCATATTTTCTTCTCGGGCCACAAGCCTAGCTTCTTCTTGTGAACATTCCTCCCATAATCTACTAAAGGAGATCAACTTCTTTCTTGCACAGATACCTTGGATGAAGCAGTCCCATGACCTAAGCAGGCCATTCAATGTGGTCATGACAATTTCTCCATTCTCCACTACTTCATTCACAGCTTCAAGTTGTTCTTTGATTTGAGAGACCTTAGTAAAGTAGGATTGGATGGTCTCTCCATTCTGGAACTTTACCCCTTTCAATTGATTCCGCAGAGTCATCTTCCGATTTATATTCTTTCCTTCAAACAACTTGGTCAAGGAGTCAAACATGTTTTTAGGTGTCTTTAGAGAAGACAAATGGGGTATGAGATGGTCTTTTATAGAACCAACAATGATTCTCTTGGCTTTGACCAAGTTCTTCTTGTGTAAGGCCTTGTTGGCACCCCAACAACTACCCTTTGATTTTGCGAAAAATCAAAGGACCCCCATGTAAATTTTTGTAAATATTTAGCCCTTAGTTTTATTTTATTTTTATCTTGATTGACTTGTTAGGTGATATAAGATCTTCTTTCTTTGATCCTTCACTTTGGGTATTGCTTGTTCTTTAACACATCTTTCATGGCATTAGCATTTGGTGATTTGACAATCTTTGTTGCTTATATATTTTGGCTTTACGGATGCTCATCGATGTTGGCATTACTTATTTATTTGTTTTGGATTATTTGAAGTAGTGCCATCTTTCGACAACCTCGCTAATTTTCTGTTCTTCAGTGCATCAATGATCTTTGGGTATTTTGGCGGATTCACATTAATTAAATCGAAGCTCAATTTGAGAATATGTTTACATCTTGAAAGAGTAGATATCAAAGATTGAAATCATGCTCTTTTGCTTTCAAAATTTGAATGGTGTATCTAATTTTGTCGGTCTTAAATATTTGATTAAAATATTGTTCTTTATGTAATTCTATAATTTTTAGGAGAAATTTAAATCATTTTTGGTTAAGGCTTATCTTTCTGTTGCATCTTTTAAAACATATTCTAAAATTACAAAAGATGTCAATCATTCTAATTTTGAATATGGCTTGATTGTTTTTGACAAATGAATTTCATTATTTATTTAGATAAATGTATTTGTGATATATTAATATAAGAAAGTTTTTTTTACTTCTTGTAATTTTTTCTAAGCCACATGTTCATTTTCTAAAAAGCAAATATGCCTATATAATTTTGATGAATCATTATTTTTTTAATAGTATTTTTATCAATTATGATAATGATTTATCCATATTAATATAATTGGTTTAGTCATAATAATTAAAGGTCCATCAAAGCCTTATGTCGTTTACAAATCATGTATTGGTTCATAACTCTTCACTCATAATTCTTATCTTTAACCATTTGGTATACAATGCTAGATTATTTAACCATTTGTGTTTTTGTGCAGGTTATGATATGAATGGATGCAAAATAAAATAAAGATTACTATCAAATGCAAGTCACGCTGAGAGAACCAGATAAGAATTTGCCAAAGGCATTCAAAGGAAATTAAACGTGTCATTTTACTTACTAATTGCCTGTTGAGGAGGAGGTTTGTATACCAATTTCATGTATTCACTTTTGAGGAGTATGGCGTCATCTTGAGTTTAAAAAAGATATAGTTCCCTTGTCACCAAAATATCGCCAAGATAAAACGTCAGAAGCAAGGATCATTATGGTTAGAAGGAAAATTGGCCGGAAGATGCCACGTCAAAGGAGGCAAATTGCCAAAAGAAACTTTGGATACCAAGAAAAGAGCCCACGTTACTCTTCTAAGTCCATCGAATCGAATAATAATTGTGGATATTAATTATGATGAAGGAACCGTGACAAATCTTATTTCGGGATCGTTACATTCTAGGGAGAATACTCTGTAAAATTCTTGGAAATTGTTTTCTCAGAATTTCTCTTTTGTTTTTCTCCTGTTGGGTTCGAGGTTGGATGTAAAAGAGTAATTGGACTGTTTTTGTAACGTAGTTCTGTCACAGCTTCTTTAATCTAATTTGTGAATTTTTATTCCAATTTATAAAGGTACCTCTGTTCATATCTATTATGTCCACATTTTATCTGACACATATATACTTTGCAATTGTGTGCTAGAATCATTACATAATCCTCGGGCTTATGTTATTTTTAAACCTGTTTAAATGATTACATAGTTGCTTTAATGTTCTAACTTTGTTTGTCATTTTGCAGATTATGTTATCAGAATTTATGTTGTTTTAAATTAGAATAATTAACTTTGTATTGTCATTTTGGTTTTTGGCAACATTTATTTTAAATTCAGATTTAGAAATAGCATTAATAGTATTTCATCATGCTCCTCTAGGCAGGATAGGATAGGATAGGATAGGATAGGATAGTTAATTAGTTTAATTTAAATTTGTAGATTAAATTTTAGCAAGTGTTAGATAAGTTTTATTTAGGTCAGCTTGTTTAATTTGTTTTGAAGCAAAAAGTCAAAAATAAAACTAAAAAACAGGAGACTTTCTTTAGGAAAGCATATTAGGTTAGATTAAATTTAGAAACTAATTTTAGGATTCATTTTAGAACTGTAGATTAATTTAGGTTACATTTTTGTTGAATTTTATAATTCTCCTTAAGGGAATAAACTCAACTGGTAGTAGGACCATAACCTACGAGGTATTGCCATCCCAAACACACCGGGTGCTGCTCTAAGCTACGTGTGTGGGCTTTATCTCCTTAAGTTGGCCAGGTCATAAAATCCGGCCAACATGCCTTAGTCTCATCTCCCTCTGGAACTGGAACCTCTTATTTTATGTAGTTGTCCAAATCATTTTCTTCTAGGATTAATCCAATCCTATACTTCCATGCTCGGAACTTGTCAGCTCCTTCAAGCTTATCCTCAAGCTTGGTGTGGTGAGACATCTTAATGAGAAACTCAAATGGAAATAAAAGATTTAGCTATTACCACTTGATTTGCTGAAACTGGATCTAGAGCTGGATTAGGGTTTGTCAGAGAAACCCTAAAAATTCAAACTTTGAATTTCAAACTTCTGAATGGATGGAAAGATGAGCCTTGTTGATCTAATCAAGCTGGTATACTTCAATTTTGAAATCTGCAAAATTTGACCCCTCAAAATTTCCTTTGAAACTTTCGGATCTACAATTCTGGTTTTCTAGTCAAAATCCCGAACTAGGGTTTGATAATGCCCGAGGCTCTGCCCAGCCAAAAAGTTCAATCTCATGCTCTAAACTTCGATTTTTCTGAGGAGCATCCAGCCGTGGTCTCATATTCAAAAAATTTCAACTTTTGCAGAAACCTAATTTTCCACCTTTCCGATCAAAATCCCGAACTAGGGTTTGATGGAGCCCGGGGTTCTGCCCAACCAAAAAGTTCGATCTTGGTCTCTAAACTTTGATTTTCTTGAGGAGCATCTAGGCATGGTCTCAGATTCCAAAAATTCCAACTTTCTCTGAAACCCTAATTTCCCACAGCAGTGACAGACCAAAAACTGAAAGTGCTCAGAATTGAATTATGTCTCGACAGAAAGATGCGCCCTTGCAAGGAGAGTCAGCCTAGCCTCCTACCTTTGATGATTTGAGGAGAGAAACCCAAATATTAAGAATCCCTCGCTTCCGCAGCTGCACAGTGTCTTCTTCTTAGCACCGCTCTAATACCATGTTAATTTTTTGATAATTTCATTCAAACATTATCTAACATCCTACTAAGAGAATAAAATGCACAACATAACAATCATAAACACAAGAGAAACAGAGTTTCCTCGGGGAAAACCAAGAAGGTGAAAAACCCCGCAACTTCCATAGAGATAGAATAAGCCCCAATGCAAAGATCACAAAGATCAATCCCCAAAATATAGATGACTCCAGCAGCTACTCCTCCTCCACATGTGCGCACTCCTCTCTCTCAACTATGCGAGTTGGATGAGTGAGTGAATGAAAAGAATGAGACACACTCGCTCTTAACCCGCCTTTAATTCTACCTGGGCTAACTTCCTAAGGAAGCCTAATAACCCATCCACATGACACGTGCAGGGTCGACCCCACCAAGGTGGTCTAATAACCCATCAAATAAAAGTTGCGACACTTACAAATACAAATGACGACACTTCTGATTGGAGGAATAATACATCTCCATCATGAATATAATAAAGTACAAGTGTAATACATAGAAGAATATCTTACGAAGTTACAAATACATCAACATTCATGTTAGCAGGAAATGCAATCCTATATGCAACTGGCCCTATCTTATCAAGGAATTCGAATGGCCCACAATATCTTGGTGCCAAATTGGAACAACTCCCCAACTTCATGGAACTCTTCCTTGGTTTCACTCTCAAGTAGACATGATCCCCAATCTGAAATTCCTTATGCATTCTTTTCAGATCTGCATAAATTTTCTGCCTGTCCTGTGTTGCCTTCAAATTCTGCATGATCTTCACAATCTCTTGCTCCATCTCCTCAATCATTTTTGGTCCACGCACTACTCTTTTCACTAAGTTGTCCCAATTTACTAGAGTTCGGCATCCTTTTCCATACAACACTTCAAAGGGACTTATTTTCAATGATGCTTGATGTCCATTGTTGTAAGCAAATTCCACTAAGTGTAAATAGTCTTACCACTAGGATGGCTTGTCCATCACATACATCCTTAACATGTCTTCAAGAATATGATTTACTCTCTTAGCCTGACCATTCGTTTGAGGATGATAGGCTATGTTAAACTTCAAATGAGCTCCTAGTTCCCGGACAATCCTTTTCAAAAATTAGATGTGAACTTTGTGTCACGGTCTGAAATTATTGCCTTGGGCAATCCATGCAACCTGAATATCTCTCTCACGAATATGTTTGCAATGTCATTGGCCTTTTGGGTGGACTTGACTGGAATGAAATGAGCTACCTTTGATAGCTTGTCCACCACCACCATGATTGCATCATGTTTCTTCACTTTCATTGGAAAACCTGTTATAAAATCCATAGAGATCACTTCCCACTTCCATTCTGGGATGGGCAATGGCTACAACAATCCTGCAAATGCGGATGCATAACTTGGAAACGGGCTTGCAAAACGCATTTTCAACCATTGATCTGATGTGATCTTTTATCTTAGCCGTCCAATCATCTTTGGTTGCAGAAGAAGCTCCTGGTGCTGGGTTTTCCTGGGAAAGGGCCTTCATGCCTTGTATTTTCCCATTTTCTCACAGCGGCTCGGTCATTTGGCTTGGATTTGTTTGATACTTAACCAAATTTGGGTTTCATGATCTTTTATTTGATGCAATTGGCCAATGGCTGACCTCGGGGCTTTTAGTGGGAGCTTTCCTTCCCATTCCATGGTGGAAACCATAATAAGTGTTAACAATTTTCATCCATAATACCCTATTGCAATTTCTCTTTGATCTAAAGGTAGACTTCATCACTATTTTGAGCCTCTAAAATCCTTGCCTTCAAGTCTGATTCACACCTACTTACTGCTGCAATATGGAATTTTCTGCTGAGCGCATCAACAACTTTATTCTCCTTACCCTTGACATGCTTAATTTCCAAATCAAACTCGCAAATAAACTCCATCCATCTAGTTTGTCTAGCGTTCATATTTGGCTGGTCAAACAAGTATTTTAAACTCATATGATCAGTTATGAGCTCAAATATTATTCCCAAGAGATAATGCCTCCATCTCTTGATAGAATGAACTATGGTTGCTAGCTCTAAGTCATGGTTGGTGTAGTTCCTTTCATGCTATTTTAGCTTCCTTGACTCATAACAAATTCAAACCCTTCTTGCATTAGCACCCCACCAATTCTTTCAATGCAAGCATCAGTGCATACTACAAAATCCTTACTCGGATCTACAATATTTAAAACAAGTGCACTAGTAAGTAACTCCTTTAACTGCTGGAAACTTCTTTCACATTTTCCAGACCATGTGAATTTGTTGTCCTTCCTCTGCAATGAAGTGATTGGATGGGCTATCTTGGAGAAGCCTTCGATGAACCTTCTGTAGTAACCATCAAGGCCCATAAAATACCTAACCTCTGTTGCATTCCTTGGAGTAAGCCAATCCATGATGGCATTGATCTTCTCTGGATCCACTGCAATGGCTACTATCGATATAATATGACCCAAATACTGTACTTTCTGCTAATAGAAGTTACATTTACTCAACTTAGCATACAGCTGGTGCTCCCTAAGGACTTGCAATACCATCCTCAAATCTTCATTATGTTCTTCTTCATTCTTTGAATACACAAGGATGTCATCCAAGAACACAATCACAAACTTATCCAAATATTTGTTGAAGACATTATTCATGAGACACATGAATGTAGCAAGTGCATTGGTAAGACCAAATGGAACCACTATAAATTCATAATGGCCATACCTAGTCCTGAAGGTTGTCTTATGAATGTCTTCTTCCTTTATCATCACTTGATGGTATCCAAACCTCAATTCAATCTTGGAAAACACTTTAGCTTCCTTCATTTGGTCAAACAAGTCATCAATCCTTGGCAAGGGATACTTGTTCTTAATTGTCACTTTATTGAGATGCCTGTAATCAATACACAGCCTCAATGTTCCATCCTTATTCTTAACAAATAACACTGGTGCACCCCATGGGGATAAACTCGGTCTGATATATTCATTGTCCATTAATTCCTGCAGCTGCATCTTCAATTCTACCAATTATGGTGTGCTCATTCTATAAGGATCTTTGGAGATGGGTGTTGCTCCTGGAATAACATTAATGGAAAATTCACTGTCTCTCTTGGGTGGAAGCCCTAGAACTTCATCCAGAAATACATCCTGAAACTCTTGCAATATATGGAAGTCTTCTAGCCCAGGTCCTTTATCTTCTGATGAATTTGGTATATGCAAAACATATAATTGACAACCCTTTTTATGAATTTCCTCAGCTGTAAGGTTGAAATATGCCTTACTGAAACATGCTTCAAAATTCCTTTTACCAACCTTGACCGTCCTTCATCATCAAGGAATTCCATTGCTTTCTCATAACAATCCACCTTTGCTCTATGTCTTTCCAACCAATCCATGCCAATTAGGGAATCATATGATCCTAATGGTAAGACATTTAATTCTGCATGCATGAGGAGTCCATTCAATTCTATAGGACACTCCTTCACTATTTCACTTACCTTCCTCTTGGTACCGGTGGCTAATTGAACTATCCAAGCCTTATCATGTTTTACTTTACCAAGAGAAAAACTTTCAACCACCTTAGGAGATACATAACTATGATTATACCCTAGATCAATTAAAACAGAAATAGACTGCTCAACAATTTTACCTTCAACCTCCACCACTGTCGATTGATGGTCTGCCTTGTGATCATCCAATTCTGCATCAATCCTAGGTGTTGCTCTTGCCATGTCCCCTACTATAGTTTCTCCTTTAATGTTGTGCAATCTCCTAGGGTTCTTCCTTTCATTCGAGCAATCTCTAAGCATGTGGTTTCCTCCAAAACCCCAATACTGAAGTGGCCCCTTTGATGTTCTATCTGCTGCTACTGTTGGTTTGAATTCTCTTCTTGCTTGTTGGCCCTGTGGAAATTTACTAGGCCGATTTCTGAATGGTAGTTTGAATTCACCTTCCCTCTGTTCAACCCTTCCCTTGGGTTTACCTTTCCATGTTGGCCATGTCTCTACTTTACCTTTACCCTGCTCATAGCAATGCGCTGCCATTCTAATGGCTTCATCCAAGCTTGGTGGATTTACATTCTCTATTCTATCTCTGTAGTTCTGTGGTAGACTACCAAGGAAGCATTAGATGTTCACTCTTTCATCCTTGATGTAGTCTACATACCTCAGCAACTCTAGAAACCTGTGGAAATGCTCATCCATGGTATTTTGTCCTAATTGGAGTTCATTGCACTCTTTTCTTTTGGTATCATAATACCTAGCTGATAGGTACTTCTCCTGGAAGTATCTTTTAAACCTTTCCCAGCTGACTCTTCTTTCACTAATCCCCTTCACTTGCATGAGGTTTTCCCACCATATTGAAGCTCTTCCACTAAGGTTATAGATGGAAACCCTAGCCTTTTCATTCTCTGAATACTCATGCATTATGAAGTACTTCTTGATTCCAAGAATCCATGCCTCTCCTTCTTGACATTCTTTTCTTTCACCATCAAAAGTGGGAGGCATTTCCTTCCTAAATTCACCCTGTGGAATACCTTTGTGCTTCTTTCTACCCTTACTCTTGCTGGAAGTGTGTCTTGGGATCCCCTGGGAACCCTTAGAATCATTTGACCTGCTAGAAGAAAACCTAGGAGAGGGTGTCATATGCCTTCTGCTCATAGAACCTCTTCTAGGGATTGGATTTCTTCTCTTGGAATGACCCCTAGACTGATTTTCTGCATTTCTTTCCTCTTGGCCTTCGTTGCTTAGGTTAGACCCACCATTTATTCTTTGTTGTATGTCTGTAAGACTCTACAAAATGGACGCATTGAGTTGGTGTTTTTCTTCTTGCGCTTTCATCATCCGCTCATTAAAGATTACCATAGTCTCATCCAAGTTTGGGGGCGTTACTTGATCCCTTATTCCATTAGATTCGGTGTCTATATGTGCTTCTTGCTCATTCCTACCCAGCACTTCGTCCTCTGGTTCAAACAGATCTTGCACATCATTTAAGGTGTCCATTCTTACACCTTTATGTGCGATGTCCAGTTATATGATTCGTCTTACAGCTGTTGCTATCACTGTGCATATCAGAGACATCTATTAGACATCACAAGCATGCAATTAAACTCTATCATACCCATTCAAACCTGGAACTATTCATTTGAACAATCAATTAATCAAATAAGTTCATCAAAACCATTCTCTTGACCAAAAATTCATGCACGTTCCGGCCCAAACAACTCTCAGTGTTGCAACTGAATATCTGATACCACTTTTTCATGTCCCCGTGACCTACAAAGGCCATGGGAGACCCCGATAATTTTGTTTTTTGTAAAACAAATGAATACACACACATAGTCAGAATAGCTCGACACACAGTCAAAATAGCTCGGATCCGCAACCCATAATCCACAATCTGCAATTGCGATCCATAATCCGCAATTGCGCGACCCATAATCCTTAATTGTGATCCGCAATCCACAATTGAGATCCGCAATCCGCAATTGCGCGACCCGCAATCCGCATTGCAGAAGTCAGAATTGCAAAAATCCAACTTCAACCTTCAGGAAAAATTCCCCTTCTGCAATCCGCAATCCGCATTCTGGAAGTCCAATTTCGTCCTTCTAGAAAACTTCCCCTTCAGCAATCCGCAATCCACATTGCGGAATTCGGAATTGCGGAAACCCAACTTCAACCTTTCAGAAAACTTCCCCTTCCGCAATCTGCAATCCGCATTACGGAAGTCGGAATTGTGGAAGTCTAACTTCAACCTTCAGGAAAACTTCCCCTTTCGCATTTCGCAATCTGCATTGCGAAAGTCGGAATTGCGGAAGTCCAACTTCAACCTTCCGGAAAACTTTCCCTTCCGCAATCCGCAATCTGCATTGCGAAAGTCGGAATTGCGGAAGTCCAACTTCAACCTTCCTGAAAACTTCCCCTTCTGCAATCCACAATCCTCATTGCGGAAGTCCAACTTGAACCTTCCGGAAACTTCCCCTTCCGCAATCCGCATTGCAAAAGTCCAACTTCAACTTTCTGGAAAACTTCCCCTTCCACAATCTGCAATCCGCATTGCGGATGCGGAACTGCGGAAGCACCTTCTCTACTCCTGCAGCTCACCAATGCAAACTTCTGAGAGGCATAACTTCCTCTTCCCTAGTCCAAATGAGGCAAGGTTGGTACTGTTGGAAAGCTCATGGAGATCTCTATCCAATGGTGCAACTTCCACTCCAAACAGAGGTCTCTAAACCCATCATTTATCCAACTGAACACTCTATGCATAAATCCACCTTGAATGACTTTAACCTTCTTCATGCCATGGCTTTCCTTTTTACTTGACCCATAGAGGGGTTCTGAAACACATATGGTTATTCCCCTCCCTTCCCCAAGATCATATGTAGTCACACAACTCATTCACAAGGTTAATCAATACAGCACAACATGTAGGGTGCATAAAGTTAGATCTAACAATTACATCTATCACATGCAATACTTATAATGCATTAAACGCATGCAATACAATGATGTATATAACAATGAGCTCAACCTTCTACTTAGGATTGCACATGATCTTCATATCAATCGAATTCATGTAAACATACATTCCATAAATTGAATATAAGCAACCATATCATAGCAATGGAGCATCATCATTTATCTTAACAAAGAAGTACTTATCTTTTAACTTTCTGAAGTTGCCAAGCAACTGGCTAAGTGAGAGCAATGTTCCACCCAACCTTATATCTATGTCCAGCCTATACTCTTTCAACTGAGAGATCAACCTCGAAATGGGCTATGTATCCACTAAGGAGGGCTATCAGGTTCTCTCACAGTCAAGGTTCCATCCCAATGCTAAGCCAATCTGTAGTTGGGTTTATCAAGCATTTCAGGGAATCTACCCATGCTAAGCCAACCTACAATGGGTTTATCAAGCATATAGGGATATACTGTTCATGCTAAGCCAACTTCTAGTTGGGTTTATCAAGCATACCAAATAAAACAGTCATGCCAAGCCAGCCTGCAGTTGGGTTTATCAAGCATACCAGGAAAGTTGATCATGCTAAGCCAACCTGCAGTGGGTTTATCAGGAATACAGGGATAACAAGGAAGGTATTTCTAAGCCAATAAGCTCAACCATATAGTTGCAGGCATCCCAACACTCAGCAGACATGGCACCCACATTACCTACATCACCCAACACAAGGAAGACCCTCTTCTCTGTTGCACAGTCCCTCAATACCTCTTCCCTTCCAATGCTATTCGAGATGAGCATAGAAAGGTCCAGTCGCTATTAATTATTAATTAATTATTTAAAGTTATAAATGGTTGATTTTAATTTAACTAAGTTGAATAAAATCAATTGATAACGACTTCTAAGTGTCAATTTGTTATAACAAAATTGGACTTAATGGTGTTGGTGCTAGCTTGTTATAGAGCCTTTAGTGTGGCTAGAGATCATGGTGGGTAGTCAGAGATGCAGACCACCAAGGAAGGTTGCAAGTTGACAGGAGCTCTAGCACTGTCATGAATATAAAAGGGCATTCTAACAATTGTGGGGAAAGAGATAATATGTGCAGAGATCTGTAGGATCCACTATGTCTTGCAAATTAAAATGGATCTTGAACATAAATAGGTTTGTGGAACTTGATTTCAACGACTTCTATGTGACAATATCACTATGTAAGAATTGTTTGCTTATATTTATATAGTTGGTGCTTACTTTCATTTGATTTTACTTTTTCTCAAATTTTCATAAGTGAGAAATGAATAATTCCTTACCTTGTCGGAGGATTGTAAAGTAGGATAAGATGCTTTAGTTTCATAACAAGCCCCAAGAAATTGTCAAAATTTAGATGACACGCGAGTGGGTTGTAGAAAGGAAACACCGTAGACATTCATTGAGCTCCTCTTTGTTTCGAGAATAATTTAATATTCTCTACTAAACATGGCCAACCACGTGAAGGTGGAATCTCTTATGGCCCCTCCCCCCCTCGCATCATTCTCAATTCCCCATACCCAATGCATGTAATTGAAAAAAAAAATTACGTGCAAACATGCAGATTTCATCATAAACAAACATTTACCATTAATTCAATAAAAGCTAACATTCATTAAACCATCATTCATTCAGTGAACACATTCATTCAATAAAAGCTAACATTCATTAAACCATTCATTCATTCAGTAGGCAAAATATCATGCATGACAATATATTATCAAAAATAATTACACAATATTTCTTTAGTCACTTCTTTCTAATTTTTTTTCTCTTTACAAAATCAACAAGAAGCTCATATTCTGGACCTTGTTGTTCAGTTCTTGGTGCTTCATCAACTTGTAGTGATGTCTTCCTAGTAGAGTACTCGCTACATGGATTTTGCGACAAGGGGTCCAGATTTGCTGCAATAATGTGAAAATGTTACATCGATATATTATGTTATTATAATGACAAGTATTTCATTTAAAAACAACATTGCAAAGGTGTTTTTTTACCTATTGTGGTCACATCATGTTATTCATATTCCTGTCCAGGCTCAACCTGTATAGTGTGACCCTCTACATGCTTTGCAGTTGAAACATGGAGAAGTACAATTAATGGTCACCATCTGCAATGTTATATATAAAATTGTAGCATATGAATAAATTCATTACCAGGATTCGAAGCATGATATTTGATTGGTTGTTGTCCATCCTCGCCATAATGTTTCAGTCACAGTATTTCCGATATGCATTGTATCAAACATATGAGCAATTTGTAGGTTCTCAGAGTAGGGCAACAAACTGAACTTTTTAGGATAACTTTTCAATCCTCGTGGAATCCCATTAATTCCTTCATGATCACGACGACCATCATGAATCAT
This sequence comes from Larix kaempferi, assembly GCA_027924585.1. Lineage (NCBI taxonomy): Eukaryota > Viridiplantae > Streptophyta > Pinopsida > Pinales > Pinaceae > Larix > Larix kaempferi. The sequence goes on from BSBM01000205.1 coordinate 37,576,401, forward strand.
AGTTTATAAATAAATGACATAAATCGATGTCAATTACAGTAAACAACACACAATAAAAAAAATACTTAACATTTCTTAAACAATGATTCATACGTACTTTGACGATTTATATTATATTGCAACTTCCATAGGTGAGGTGTCATTCTCTACGGTTTTAATACAGTCTCTTGATTCCCATTGAACAGATGTTTTTCAGTAGTTTGATACCTATGATTCTTAGAGAGAAAGTGCCTATACGCATCAAACACCTCCTTTCCTAAGATTTTTGAACGACGAGATTTGATCTTAGGACCACAAACTGTACATGCAAATTTTCCCTCTGTCTGAAAACCTACATAAAGAGATGGATTATCTATGTCAATTATAGTTATATATAAAATGAATGGATTATTTAAAAAAACATGCGTGCATAGTATATTAACTAATTCATAAAATTAAATGCAATTAAAGTGGAACTTATAATTACAAACCGCAAAAATGGGTTAACCCTGGGGCATCATGTATTGTCCATACAAGCATTGCATGGAATTGAAATTTCCTTTGTCGTATTAGTATAGATATGTGATACATAGTGATGCCATTCCATAACTTTAGTAGCTCGTCAATAAGAGGTTCGATATATACGTTCATATCTTTAACTTGGTACTTACCTGATTGATTTGAACATATAAAATATATAATTATGAGAACCATTTAGATATATAAACCATGCACAAGAGAAAAATAAAAATATATATATATGACATGATGCAACAAAATACGACAAATGATATGCCACTACATTAAAAAAAAAATTGTAGATACAATATACCTGGAATAATCATCGATAGCATTATGTGCTCCCTCTTTATTGACAACCATGGAGGAATATTATTGTTGATAACAAAAATAGACCACACTGAGTAAACGGATCTCATCTCTGCAAATGGATTGACATCATCTGCTGCCAAATAAATCCTAAGATTATGAGTTTCTTCTTTAAAGTGAGGCCATTTTTCTTCCATATATCTAAATGTAGACCCATCTGCAGGCATTCGAATAATTTCATCTTGACTTTTGTTCCGTGCATGGTAATCCATAAATTCCGCTATATTTTTGCACTTGAACAGTCGTTACAAACGTGGAATAATGGGAATATAACGAAGAACCTTGCGAGGCACCTTTTTTGTTACTTGATATGTTCGATATCTACTGATATGACATTCAAGACATTCTGTTGCAAATTCATGTTGATTACAATATATAACATTGTCATCGAGGCATGCATGAATTGCTTCATACTGCATTCCAATTTCTTTCATGATGGCATATAAATATCGATATGTGTGAGATAAAATATTTGACGGTGGTAACAAAATTTCATCAAGCTACAACAAATTAAAATAAAAGTCTAGTTAATATAATATATAAATAATATTAATGAAACACATTTCTTCCATATTAATTTGACTTATGGATTAACAATAAAATTATTAGACGAGCAGTGATAAACTTTAACGCGATCATATATATTATGTGATGGAATATATTACATACCTTAACATCCATGTGACTGATATGTTTGAAAGGCCATTCATAACCTTCAAGTTCATTATCAACAATATAGAAGAGAGAATATTTGTGTTGGAGCCCTCATAAAAGGGTTCGTATGCCTTCTCAAGAAGAGGTAAATCATGAATATCATCAAAATCATCATTTCCATGATCATCATCATCCATTCTAACATTAAATGAATCATGGATCAATGTATTTATACCATCATCTTCAACTATGTTATCAGTATGATCATCTTCTTCAATATGATCATTAACTTGTTCTCCATTATCCATAGCTCCATGTTCCTCCGGTACTTGTTCTGAAAGCACTTCCTTCGGACGATATGCCGTAGGATGTCTTTCCTTTATAATTACATGAAACCATCAATAGATATAAGTTAATATAATAAATATTAAAATAATACAAACATTTACAAAAACAATCAATATAAAAACATATATAATGTAAAACTTACAAATGGACGATATTCATGTCCCCCCTCAGCGTGTCCATGTTCCCTACAATGTTTTCTGGTTGTTGTGATCTTTACTCTTCTCCTTTAAATCCCCTGCATTGACTACATGGACAATAACATTTCCCATCACCCTTTCTTTTCAGTCCATCCCACAATCTAGCAAGCAATTGTCGATTTTGTTCGTCTAGATCAGGAATGTTGCTATTTGACATTTTCTCATAAACATCTTGAATGAAGATTATCGATCTTAGAAAATCAAGCTCCACACTTCACTATTTTTAATCCCAAAAATAATATAAATAATTGTGTATTCTTTTACGGAAAATAGTTTGTGCGAAGAATTTAATTTCCGCAAACCGTCGCTTGTATATCAAACATGTCGAAATGTTTCCATTATTTATAGATTTTAAAATTTAAAGATTCATCATATATATGACGAGGTGACCATAGTTATTGTTAGAGAGTATATGTCGGATATCCGACTTCTCCTATCAGATATCCGGCCGAATTCGTCGGATATTCGACACCTATCGAATATCCGACAAGGCCATGTATCAATTAAAAAAAATTGATCAAAATTTGTAATTTTGAAGGTGTAATCCGACGACACGGTCAATTTCGTCGGATGTCGTCAGATATTCTCGTCGAATTTTGGGTCATAATTTCCTAGTGAGTACTCAACAATTTTTCAGATTACTGATCCAATGTTCCAATCACTTTCTATATTAATATGGAATTGATAATGTCACGTACCCAACAACCTCTTTCCACTATGGAGATCACTAGGTACTCAATTTCACCATGGAAATTTTAATCTTTGAGACCAAATTTGAATTGTGTGGCTAGCTATCACATTTTAACAGTGGAAGTACATTTATAATAGCCAATTAAACTAAAATTCCCCATTCTAAAACATGCACGCATTCCTACCATGAATGCATCCATACAATGCCCATGAAATCCATGCACATGGACATTTCCATAAATAGGGAATTAAACAAATATATAACAAGAAATATAAGCATGGATTTCATGACACCATTAGAAACTTAACTTTTAAATTCCGTCAATTGGTTGTAGACAAAGGATGTTCCTCCCAACCATAGGCACTCTGTCACGCCTTATATTTCTATGACATAGACCACCCCCAAGTTGGGGTTGTCAGTCCACAAGGGGTGAAGTTTCCCAAGTCTTCCACTCGGCCCAAAATTCATGATGCACAACACAAGGAATGCCAAAATCAAATGCATATCCAATGCCAAATCAAGTCGACATCTATCCCAACTCCTAGCACTTCTTCCCCATCATCCTAAAAAACACAAGGAATGAGATCCCTTTCTCTATAATTAGTCCCTTGGGATAACCCAATTCCCTTGCAGTGCTCTATAAAGGGACAACAAAGGAATCTTCATGCTAGGAAAAGACAAACCCCCTCTATATTGTTGAATTTTAACTTATTAGTATAATTTTCATCTCTTTCAACTTTAATTTCATAATTCATTTCATCCCACAATTATAGCATCATTCATTTGCAGGGAAAAATAAAACAAGGATTATTGAAAGATAACCACGCACAAGAGACAAATATTTATCCTAGGAAACCCAAAACGGGAGAAAACCCAGCAAAATTTTCTCACAAGAAATTAATCCAATACAAGAAAAATACCAATCCTGAATATTAATCCCTAGCACAAGAGCTCTTCTTCCACAAGAAACCCTAATGAACCTTTTGGGAGATCTAGCAAACTTGTAGAGATAGTAAGATAACCCCAAAAATTACTTCTAGTGACATTCACTTGTCCTCCTTGATAAGTGCGCACCAATTGAGTATAGATGAGCTTGTTGAATGTGTCAAATGAAGTGTGAGAACACTTCTATTTATATTCTTCACTTGACTTGGTTTTCACTCTTAAGGCTGACTTGTACTTTTGTCTTCTAGGGTTTACTGGGGTAGTTGTGGTCTTTCTTGCCTTCCACTTTATCTCGGACTTCTTTAATGTTGTATGGGACTTATTCAATGGTTTTTTCTTGACTTATTGGTTATTTCTTTATCATATAAAAGTTCTCCTTGTTGACATCTCATCACATGCAGATCAAATTCTTCCATAGAGCTCTAATGTTGATTTAACCATACTCTAATAAGTTTGAGACACTTCTTAGAGCCAATGTCAAATTCAACATTAAATTAGAATTTGTCTAATATACAAGAGATAAGATCCCCTTGTAATATAGATAATTCGTCTCACTCTATAAGAATAGATCACTCGTCATAAGAACTCCTTCGTGGAGAATGCAATGTGACCTCTAGCCTTCTATCACTCCAGTCAATCCATGTGACTTGGACAAATGCTAAGCATCCAAGCCTCAAGATACATAGTCAATACACAGGACTAATTAGGGCTACGATGGGGCCATGCTCTACCTAGGTCGTGACCAAATTGGGAGAATGATCTGCAAATTTTTTTCCCGATGCTGGAACCATGGAGAACATCAACACTCCCTCTCATCAAGGGAGACAATCTGCATCACGCCAAGCCACGTACTTGGTGTCCATCGGTACTACATCTGAATATGTACAGTACCTATACTGCATCTACATCTATACTATATCTATACTTCAAATGCATATGTACTATGTTTGTACTACAACCGCATCTGTACTACTATGGCTTTACTACAACTGCATCTATACTACTATGTATGTACTACAATTGCATCTGTCACTACTACCTTGGTATCTAGGCCATTCACTTTTCGTGAATGTCTACCACTCATTTATCGAATCATCGTGATGTCTGGGCTACTAATCTCATATGAATGCCTGCCTTCTCATCTATAATACCATCACGGTGTTTGGGCCATTCATATCTCATATGAATGTTTGCATGCTCATCTGTAAAACCATCACGGTGTCTGGGCCATTCATCTCTCATATGAATTTCTTCCTGCTCATCATCATGATGTAGCACATCCATCAATGCTCCCTCTCACTCAAGGAGGCATTCTCCAACACACCAAGCTTGTCCCTAAAGTATACAAAATTTTCCTTGGATAGAGGCTTGGTGAGAATGTCGACTATCTGCTCTTTCGTGGATATGTACTGGAGCTTCATTTCTCCCTTCTACGCCATGTCTTGGATGAAGTGGTATTTTATCTCTAGATCAACTATTCCTGTGATAATGGCTGCAATTTTCTCTACTTTTGTTATAGTGAGTGCCACGGAATCATGCTTCCCGCTAATCTGGGATATCATAACTAATCCAAGCTTAATCAACACCTCAAGATGCTTTCTCTTTCCACTACACTCCTCTTAGTTAGAATTTGTATATCTTTTGCAACTTCACTTCATCACTTGAGACATTTCTTAAATCATATCCAACTGTACCATGCATGTACCTTAGCACATGATTTGTTGCCACCCAATGTGCATGCCTCTGCTCAACCATAATTTGGCTTAGGATGTTCACTACAAAGCAAACATATGGTCTGGTCTTAACTAGATACACCAATGACCTAGTTAGTTGTCCACCAAATCTGAATCTGAAGTATAATTATTCAGGTTCTCAAGATCTTCACATCAAGGGATCCACTGGATCTGAATCTGAAGCATAATCACTCGGATTCTCCATATCTTTCATCATAGGTGTGGCCATGGACTTACAGTCCATTATTTCGTATCTTGCACTATCTCAATTGTTCACTCCCTCTGTATGAGGAAGATATCACCACACCTCCAATCCCAATAATCTCAGACTCAAAGGCCAACTCCCTCTTACACTTGACATTGAGATTTTATGTTTCCATAAAGGAACATATTATCAAGCATACAATATCAAGATCAAATGGTCACCATCACCAACCTTGTAGTAAAGGTTGGAATCCACATCATTCTTGATGAATTCCAAGCTCATCAAGTACATGTTTATTCTACCATACCACATCTTGGGTGTCTTATTGAGTCCATACAAAGTCTTCTTTATCATCAACAGGATTTGTTGTAGCTACTCCCTCTGTGTGGGAGCATATTTCTCCCTCTGCATCTGGACACTCCGCTCTCTCTTTATCTAAGTATCATGCACTCACTGCATTTGGATACTCTGCTTTTGGGCCAATCTCCCCACACCATATAGCTCAGGATCATGGAAGATTGTTTGCCCCTGTGTATCCATTTGTGTCACCTCCCATCAAGTGAGTCTATTGGATACCATCCAATACTTTCTCATGGTATGCAAAAATGGCTAACTCCATAGCCTATAATGTGCCATCTCGAATGTTAATCTGGACTGCATGCTAGATCTTAAAGATATACTTCGAAGTCACAATTGAATTCCCTTCAAGTCTCAGCACTATCACACATCATTATTCATGATGGAATAATATTCTTCCATCATGGATTCATGTTGGCCGACTTTCTGATCATTGCATCATCTCTTAGTAGATCCACTTGTTCTCTTGGCTCTACTATCTCGTCCTGATAAAAGGATGATCACTATACTGGAGGGACATTCATCCTTCGAAGCCTCCTAATCCTCACTATAAAACTCCATACGAAAAATTATAGATCTCCTAAAGGCTACCGTATTCATCATCTTCTTCCTTGGCACATGGGTGTATGTCAGACAACCAAGGATCCACTCTTGCAAATGCTTCTTTCAAGAGTCTTGTCATCTAATATCTAGTGAGGACACTTGATCTATGCATAATTGTCGTATTGGAAGTATCTTCCCATAAGAACATGGGTATATCTTAATCACATATCTTTGTCTCCAAAATATTTACAATGGACCTATTCATGACATAAATGTCCACAAGGGTTAACCATTACTTATTTAAATAGTTATGCTATTCATCAATAATAAAAATAACAATTCAATTTGAGAAAATAAAAATTATCATACAAAGTATAAAATACTTATCTTTTCTTGTTTTGTTGACTCCTTCTTGATCTCTACCTCCTTGTAGAAATCACTAGACTTTCTGGAAGGGTACTCTACTTCATCGTCTGATCTAAATACCTTGATCTTCCTCTTCATCAAGTTCTGAACTTTTGGAACTTGTTGAAGTCTTCATGGAAGGAACCATGCATAGTATAAGAAGACATCCAAGGATTCCACTATCACGGTCTGCATGTGTATAAATGTATTGGATCCAAGATCCCCTTAGATCTACTATCATTGTTCAGAGAAGATCCCTTGGAATTCTTTCCAAGTGTATAATCAATGCAGATATCTTTATGTGCTATCTGAATCTTTTGGAATACATAGAAGTGCTCTTTGTAATCTTCATCAAATCACTAGTACAAAATGAGAGATAAGTGACCAGGTGACCAAAAAAATTGTTCACCATAGTTTTTTCAAGGGATAAATGACCAAAATTGAGAAATTTTAAGTGAAATAACTACAAATGACCAATCTGATCACGAGATAAGAACTAAACTAAAAGTGACCAGGATAAATGACCAATTTGGTCACGGTGTAATAACTAAACTAAAAATGACCACATCACAATTGGTCATTTTTAGTTGTCACTCTGATAATGAAAATTAATTATCATTTTGATAATGAATTTGTACAATTTAATAAATTTTAACACTACGGGTCTCTGAATCCATCTGTAGTGTTAAAATTTAGTAATTTGTAGACCCCGTCATGTTTCATAGCTTAGCAGTTTAATTGACACCAAAATATTAGTGTTATGTCTAATCATTGTATATGGATTTAGAGACTCGAGTGACGTTAATTGTGTCACTCATAGCTTACCTTGTTTCACTATTTTCGCTTCCATATGCCCCCTTTGGGACACTTGTCAAGGATCATTTTAAAAAAATTGATCTAGTAGCTTTTGTTTATTCATCTCTAATTTAAATTTATAAAAATGTAAAAAAATGTTTGTACTATGTAGTGTTTATTCATTTATTAATTTCATTTTCAATTTATAGAAATGGTAAATTTCATTACAAACATTTGGATGCGTGAAATGAATATCATCCCAATTGAATCATTTAAACTATTAAGAATGACCAATTTTATTATGTATTTTTTTTGTATCAATAATGTAAAATTCTTGAGAAATTTATACATGTAAAATCCAAGATTATTCATAAAACTTCATTACTTAAAATATATTTAGTATCTACAATTACTAATATATAAAATCTATATTTATATAATAAAAAAAATATAATATATAAAAAAAAAATTAAATTATTAATATATAAAGTTTATATTTATATAAAAAATAAAGTTATAATATAAAACATTTAAACTTAAACCAAATTAAATAAAAATGAAACAATTTCTATTTTATACCAAACTACACACGGATTGGGGGTTTTGGGAGGGAAACAAATCCTATTCTCTACCCCAAACTACACACAGATTGAGGGTTTTGGCGGGGAAACAAATCCTCTTCTCTGCCAAAATACATAGATATTGGGGGTTTTGGCGTAAATTCCTTGAGCGGAAAGGGATTTCGATATATAGCAGAAAAGGGCAAGTGGATCAACATGGATTTTTTCTCCTCAAGGAACTTGTGCATGCCTCTTTTGCAAAGAAGACATCTCTAGTTAGGGCATCCCTATGATTGCGGTGGATGGTTGCCTTAGGGATTCTTAGAATCCCTAACAATTTTCTCAAAGATGTCGCATTAAACCCTCACAAGGGTTTTGCTTCAAATCCTCATCAGCTCTAAGACATGTTGATTTTACATATTAGGTATGTGGTTCGAATCCCCTGGTATTTGGTCTTTGATTTGTGAGGAGAACTCATATCACCTATTTAGAATGCCATTCTGTAATCCATAGCTTAGGATTCAAGAAGGAATATATATGTCTTCATTAAGAAATAAAAGGATTCCCATTTGGTTCAAGGAATAGTTATAATTATTATGGAAAAATGTCATTTTGAGTCAAATTTTTGAAGTGCACTCACAAAAGAGCCACTTCTACACGATACTCATTCGAATCCGTAGTGAATTTTCAGTGTTTTATTATTTATTAAATTTTTTAATAGTTTGTTTTCAGAGGCAAGGCATTTGGTTTGGATGATTCCCTACAATTGAATTGGAAGGCTAAAATAGAAATGCAGAACGTGGACATTTTCAATGTTGCTACAACTCCTCTAATTTTCCATATAAGGAACACAAGGTTCTACATAGCTTACAGCTAAAGATATGTGAGTATTGAAACAATAGTTCACCCATATTACCGCATGTGCACATTACCCCTTCGTGAAACAATAGAAAAGAACCCATTGTGAAACATTTCAATCGGAAGAAATAGACCTAGGGAAACTGTAACCCCACCCTACAAAACACTGCATGGGGAACCCTACTTGACTTGGAAAAAACTCAGTAAGGCATTGACATATTTATTGAGAGATAGAAACAGTATTCTGGGAGGGGTTATATAAGGGATGTGATTTATGATTTATAACTGTTGAATTGTAATATCCTAGCCAAGGTTTGACCAAGATATTATCTCCAACTCAGATTTATCAAAATTTTACTAGTAATTGTTTTAAGCAATTTTCTTAAACTGAGCAGGGTGTAAGTTAGGGGGACTAAAACAAGAAGTGAGTATGGTAAGATGGACTTTCAGTTCTGGAATTTGTATGGGGAAGTGTGCAGCAACAGGCTAAGACTGAAATGTGCAGTGAGTCCTATGCACTATGTACCAGAGCCGTTCACTTTTCAACAATAGTGTGGGACTGTTGCTTACTTCGAGGCTTCCTGAGCATATGGCATATGCATACTAGACTGGGTGTGGTTCCTCATATTTAATGGCATCATTTTAACAGTATATTAACTTGTAGATTCACTGGAATAATGTACCAGTGAATTTGGAAAGGTTTGGAAGAGTATTGGCCAAAACTAGCTAGTCAGGACTGTCAGAAAGGAGAAATTACATAGCTTTCCAAATGGCCTGAAATGATTCCAAAATATTATGAACAGAGCATGGGAATGTTAATTACTGATATATTGACCATACAAAATCATTATAATAGAGAAAAACGTTAATGGTTAAACATACTAAGAGTTTTACTAAAACTGGTCAATAAATGATGCCCATTGAACTAGATTAGGGTCAAAGAAGGGTAAAACTCAGTAAATGAAATAATGCTCTGTTTTTATGAATGAAATAGATTTGTTATAACTTATTTAATATTCTATGGTTGAATCAAAATTTTACAATAGTAGGGATAGTAAAGGGGGACCAACCCGACCTCCACCTTTATGTTCTCATCACAAATTAGAAATTTATTTTCTTGAAGGTTGATTTTACCCCTTATAAGTGTATCTTCAAAGTCTCTCAAAAATTCTTCGACTCAACCCCCCGCGCGCGCGCACCCCTTTTGCCATTACAAATCATAGTTTATATAGAAAATACATCATTTGTGAGTTGTTGCAAAATTTAAGCATTAATAAACTGAAAATGAAACAAGTATATGATTTATTGCAAGAAATTTGGAACTCATTTGAAAACTGCCTCTGGAAATGTGGATCTGGATGAAAATTAGTTGCCTCAAAATCTAGAAATGATCTTTGATTGTTGATATTATGCCTTCAATTTGGATACTAAAACGATTTGAATGCCAATTCTCTATCAATATTGAATATGTTTCTCATCGAATGCTAGATGATTGCTTGAAGATATGGATATGATTCCTGGAAAAGAGGATCTACTGATTTAATGTTGATACTTTACCTTCAATCTGGGGCTACTTTTGCCATGAATAAATTTGAAAACAAGAATATTTTATGTCTATTATATCCCTTTTAATATCCCCATGTTGTCATTTACTAAAAAATCTATTGTTTGACAAATATCCATTTTTCTTTGTGTGTTATGCAACATGTTACCTCAAAATATACTCTACCCCTTCATGTGTAAAATCATCTAACCACTCTTGTAAATCCACACTGATCTCATTCATGATAGAAGCTTTTGATGCTCAAAGGACAAACTTGCACATCATTGAAGTAGTCTCATCTCTAAAATCAACATTCCTACTTACTTCACTGGAACCAAAAATCATCATGCCTCCATAGTATGCACCTCAAGTGATTTGATCCTTCTCGGTGTTTTTTAGATTAGGGATTAAGACAAATATAGGTTGGTTTTTAAATCGGGCACATAACACACCTACCAATGGTTTTATTTCCTTACCATATGAGTACATAATACTGCCCAATCATTTCTCCCATGGTATAGCAAGCTCAATGCTCTTCCCAATCAGAAGAGACAGGTTTGAAATCACTAAAACAAAATCAATGCTATTATTATGATTTATTTCAGGTCTTAAATCAACAATTATCCTCTTCATAGAGGATGATGCTAAAACATCCATAGAAAGTGTATCCTTGTTTTCCTTCAATTCCATGCATGAACTAGCATCATGAAAACCAACAACAGAGATAGCTCTCAAAACTGCAATGTTTTCAAGAATCCATCTTTCCCCAATAACATACTCCCCCGTTTGAAATTTGGGTCTAAATATCACTCCTCCCTCTATAATATCTGCATAAAAATCTATGTAAATTGACTTGCCATGCTCTATTACCATTTCCAAATCATTTCCATTGTCCACATATAGGTCCCCATATGCTTCCATCTTACCACCCAAAGAAACCATCAGACTAAATGGTATTCTTCTGACTTCCCTATTTGTCATACCCATTTCTTGCATTGCCAATATATGCCCCTCATATACATGAACATTGATGGTATCTAGTGGAGCAAGAAAACGTATGAGCCACTTTCATCTATTATTGAGTCTAATGCATTGTACAAATTGTACCAAGTTCCCTTTGTAAAATAAGCATCCATAGTGCTTGCTCCTTAATTTAAAACAAGGGAGATCAAGACCTCTTTACCCAATAGAAAATGGGTGTTGATTCCTAGTGTATTAGGATCCTTAGGGAATGTGAAGAACATAGGCCCTGCAATGGGATATACTTTAATGTGGTATTCAAATGAAAATGTGTAGATGTATGGAAGCAATCTGTACCTTAGACCTAATTCCTTCCTTGCAAACCTTCTGACTGATTCCCATAAGTAAAGCTCTTGGTGAATTGTTCCTTTTCAGAGTGATCTCCAGAAAAGGGATAAAAGGAACCTAATTGAATCCACCTATTACAAATCTTTTCAGTTGTGTCTTTTGCAAAGCCACAAATATCGGCACCTACCATTGGGACTCCAAACAATCCAAAACTCAACATTGTAGGTTTTAGCACTCAAATTGACCATAAGGTTGTGGGAAAGGTCTCTTCAAGGTAACACACAAAACCAACTTTAGGAAAGGGAGTTGGATTCTCTCTTTCCAGAGAGGGATCTCTCACTGATTGTTTTAACAAGGCCAGATATATGAATAAAAATTGAAATTAGATTGTTGCTTGGTTGAAACAAGACAAGCATTCATTGAGAAATGGAGTCAAAACAAACAATTATATCAAATTATAGTGTTGTTGCATGGGATTTCAAAACAGAGGCAAGGTAGCCATTCATTTACAGTGAAAATGCTTTGTTCTAGTGGAGAGGAAGAAATGAAGAACAATCCATTAACATGAGCATCTACAAGGATGAATCCAATGCTAACTTTGGAGGAAATATTTGATGAACATCTAAAATAATAGACAGAGCATATGAATATGAATTATGCACTATTAAACACTTATTTCAGACATGAAGGAAAAAATTATGGAAGTAATAAACTGGAAACACATCCACATAAGAAAGGGAAACACAATACAACATAAACAACACATGAATCTTTACCAAAAGCCAACTTCAACACTGTGATTTTTATTAAAGATGAGTTTCACAATACAAGGCCCAGTTCTCTCGGGTTCAACCCTTTCTCCTTTCTATTACATGTGAATATATAGATATCTTCAGCCCTGAGGCTAGAATCATCCTAACAGAAAGTTGTTACTACTGTGATGACACCTATACAGCTATGTCCATCACTCCTGAGAATCAGCTACAACAAAATAACAAAATGTTGATAAATAGGCCTAAATGCCTTTACAAGCGTAACTGAACATTTACTTTCCAGTAATAGATTCTAGTAAATAGTCAAAACCTAAGTAACTAATTCTTCAGGTTGTCGTCTCCACAATATTCAGAATCTTTATGCATGCAGTGTTAGTTTTTCTTTTCCATACTTCTCCACAAGCTTCCATTGGTCGACAGCTGGCAACTCTGAAGTGGCTACTTCCTTTAGCAATACTCGTAATTCACTGTGGTCTCTATATGAATAGCTCTGAAGGTGTGCACAAGCCTCTTTGAACACCAAGACCAATTCAAAATCCCTTGTTAACTTATCTACCACTGTTTTTCCAGACAGTGGTTGGGTCATGCCAGCAAAGTCTATGTAATCCAGCCTGCATCCCATCAACTTGTCCTGATACTCTTTCTGTGTCAGCATGGTACCATTTTCTTCTCAAAAGAGAAGCATTCCCTTCTTAAACAATGGATCAAACATATCCTTGAAGTATTTCAATTGGTGTGCCATGAAATCAATCCTAGCCTGAATAATTGTTACCTACTGGTGTTTATTTATTACCCTCTTGGCCCAAATGATGGTAGATAATCCATCTTTTATGATGGTTGCTTTCACTTCATCCTCAGTTAATCCATTCAAGAACTCTATGGCATTTTCAGCGAATTCCATAGGCTTCTTATTCAGTTTTTCATTCGTTGTTGTTACACTTTGCTTGGCTAGCTTAATTACAGCTTCCTTGTTTAGGACAAAGTCAAGGTAGGGCCTTAATTTGTCTTCCTCAGCAATGATGTCATCCCAGATAACCTACTTTGCTTCCTGCAGTGAAGCATGACTTGTAACCCGTTTTATTAATTCATCATATTTAACCTGTATCCCTAGGTACTTAGCTTCCCAAGTCTTCCTCTCTTTCTCTTCTTCTGAAACTCTGCTTTCTAGATCTTCGTTCTACTTCTGCAACCTGTCTAGCTCTAAATCCCTCAGACTTTCCTTCTCCATTGCTTGAACAATGGAGAAATCTCTAGCTTCAATGGAAGAGGAGGTGGCCATGTTCTCCAATTCTTTGCCCTTCTCCTACAATTTTCCTTCTAAATCCTCAGACTTAACTTTCCACTTCTTTTTGCTTTCCACCTTAAGAGCCATATCACTCAGCTACTGCTTTTATTTCTCTTCAAAAATTAGTAATTTGGCCTTAGAATCTATTAGTTCATTCTTCATATTTTCTCTTTTCTCCTCGAGCTCTGTCAGCTCAGATGCCTCTATCAGCTAGGTGGAAGGGATCTTTAATTTCTTCTTCAATGTCTGAATATCATTGTCTTTCTCATCCAACATATTTTGTATATTAGCCCTCTTGTCTTCCTGAATTTCAGTATCTAATAATGCAGTCTACAGCTTTTTTATTTGTCCTTGTGGGCCTTATTTTCCACCTTTTCTAGTCTAAGATGATTTTGAACCTTATTCTTATTGGTTTGTAATTTGGACAGCTCCAAGTAGCCTTCAATAGTTTGGCATAGATAACATCCCTAGTCTCTTTGTGTAAATGTATCATGTTAGGAATAGGAATATATTCCAAGTTCACTTTCAGTTCAGTGGCTTTGTTTTTGGTAGCTAAGGCCAAGTTCAAGGTGTTCTGGGCATGGCTCCTGCTATCTACCAAAGACATATTTATTGGAAATCTACCTCACCTATGCGTACAACTTAGACTCTTCTGAGGCTGCTTCTGTACTCTCTTTATACTCATTCAACAAATCTGCTCTGCTTTTGTCTTCTGTGGAAGGCTCATTAGTTGTTTTGTTGAATACATATTCCTTGACCTCGAAGGCATGAACCTTAGCCTTCACATGTTTCTTCTTTCCTTGACCAGTTGTCACTGGTACCATCTGTTGCCCAGGTTCTTCTACTTTCTGCCTTTTTGAATCTCTTTTTGTGTCTTTATCTATATCCATGACATCAATGATTTCCAATTTGTTGGATCCTCCAGAGCCACTAGCAAGGGGTATAATTTATCCAACTGTTGGGTCCAGGATAGAGGAGCCAAGCAGTGGGGATATGGTAGTCTACACCAAAGAGGTGGAGTCATCCTGTACATCTACATCCATCTACCCTTTGCTGGGATATTCCATCCAATTGGCAGTCTCTACCATACCTACAATCTCAAAATGCACAAAGCCCTTTATGTCGCTTTCCTTCCTTCTGTTGGAGATGAAGTGGTGGGGACCATAGTTTATGGAAGCCTTTGTTATGAATCCCATATCTCTTATCATACATTCAATGGATGAAATGGAAGCCTTGCTTTTGACGATGAATGGGCTTACAACCCATGGGAATGCAATATCTGAGGCTTTCTTATGATCCAAAAAATGTTCAGTTTCCACTCTTAGATTTTGCCTGATGAATTCCAAAGAAAATATTCTAGGAGTTGAGAATGCTGGCAGTACATAGGGTGCATGAGAAAACCCATAAACTCTTATTGTTGTGCTATGTTCCAAGAGGAACCAGTCACCTATATTCTTCTCAGGAGAAGGTTGCAACATCTCCTTCATCTATGCTAATACCCTGGGCAATCTCTTCTAAAAGAAAAAATCGTAAACCTCAGACATGAGGTTGTTCATGAATTTGTTGTAGTCTGTGAGCATCTCCTTTGTGAGCTTCATCTCAGGAAGCTGCAAGTTTTCTTCATTATATGACAGGAACATCCTCAGCAAATATGACTGGAATCTCAAGCTTTTAATTTTATGGAAGTCCACTCGCTGAGAATGGATATTCTCAACTAGGGACTCATCAAATTTAAGGCAGGAACACTAGATGAACTGACTGGGATCATCAGACTCAAGTGGACATGTGCTAAGGATAAACAATAGGCTTATTAAAGGCTCAGTGAAATACATGTTTGTATCTAATCCTAGGAATTGTCTTAACATAGTTATAACACATTTGGATTCTTCAGTAAGGAGACAGATTTCAACTGGGAAGGCATGGCTCTGCAATGGAACACTAGGTTTCAGGTAGGCCATGTATAAACTTTTCTTCAATTCAACTGTGGACTGTCGGAAATACTGAATTAGGGCTTCTTCCTTGTATTCTTTGGATTTTTGGCAGAACTCATCTAGGATTAACAGGGCTTTCCTAACAGTGAGGGGATTGACTAGGCACAGGATCTTTGAACTAGATGCGTCCATAATTACCCTCTCATAGGAGGAGGAATTGGTGGCACACCAGTCGACGAACTTGAGACAGTTTAGGGTTTGGTCAATTGCAAATAAATGGAAAAATGACTGGTAAACCTTATGCACATCTATATTCCATTCCCTAATCAGCTTCAATCTATCCTTTATTGTTTCAATGGTTCCACTAGTCAACACTATGTCATAGACATCAGTATCTTTATTTTCTAACAGTTCTTCAATCTTCTAGTGTTCAAAACCTAGGGACTCTACCTCTCCTATCTTAGCCATTTAAATATTTTTCTAGTGAGACAAGAGGCCTACCTGGTTACTGACAGTTGGTCTGAGCTCCTAGCTGAGTTGCCTGCTTCTGCATAGTCGTCGTCTTTCACTTTCCAATGCACCTGGACAAACAGTATCCAGATCCCCGTGCAGAAGTGTTTTTAATATTATTTTCTCTTCATATCGTCCATGCAACTAGGATGGTGAAAGGGTTGTTTAAGCCGTCCATCTGCATGATTGCTCCTGCATCATTGATCCTTTCCTTTGTTTAACTCCACAGCTTTCTATGGTGATTTTCTCTTCAGAAGGCTACCTCCTCATACCTTGGGTCTGCATAGTCACTATCTACTGTCGTTCTGGCCCCTGTCCGTCCAAAGGTGCGGATTTTACCGAGGTTCGTGAATTTGGAACGAGCCGATACTCCGTGCATGTTCAATCTGCGAACTAAACCTCCATCGTTGATTCCTTTCCCCGCCAGATCTACATCGTTGCAACATGCAGGGCCTACCTCCACTTCGCAAATCTGAAAATTTCATTACCCCGCGCATGTCTAATCACCGAAGTACTTGTCGTTCGTATATCTTCCCTTCCGCTCGTTGATCTGATTTCCAGCTTGCTCGCGGGCTAGCAACACTCCGCCCACACTTAAAGCCCTCCTTCTTACTTTTGTGAAGAGCGCTTGTGGTTGTTGATCTTCATCACCATAGATCCGCTCCATTCACTTATGCCATCATATAACTACAAGAGAATTTTTGGTATTTTACCCACATTTGTAATGTTAAAACCCAAACTCTTGCGCCATTTTTATTCCCAAGCTAGAAATAAGCACTTAGAGACTTCATTTAGTCTTCTTTGGTTCATATGACTTTAAAAAACGAGGCCTTGCCTCATTTTTTCATCGATCTGAACCCTTCCACTCGTCCAAGACAAAATTGATGCTAACAGTAGGTATGGAGTACCAGAGATTATTCCATGTTGCAGCATTATCTCTTGTCCAATGCACGACATGGTCCCCTGATCCAACAAAGGTAGACTAGTTAGTATGAATGTCCTCTTCTTTATTGCCAATTTCAATGTTGTTTTAGTTTTTGTCACGGTAGCCTCATATAAACCATATAGATTATGAGCATTATAATCCAAGATATCACCATAGTGAACTATACTAGCAGCCATGGTTTTGTTACCAGATGGTCTGTGTACTCCAAAAACATTGATTTTGTAAGGGTGATCATCCCATCTAGTGTTTTTTGCATTGCCCATCTGGTGGTGTTTGCATTGCTATAAATTAAGCAACAATCTGTCTGTGAATATTTCTGTGGGAAATCCCCATCCTTTGGAAAGGAACATGTGATACTAGTACATAAGTTGGAAAATTCATTCATATCAAGCCAAAGGCCATGAATTTCAATTGTATCATGAAACTCATAAATTTGTTTTTTCCAAAACGACAGTGTATTGGGATTGAGAAAATATGGAAAATATATTAGGCCAGGCCACACTTGCGCCAAATATGGAACACCTCCTCGGTTAACAAAAATGTTGTCTTGTATCCCTCTCTGAAAAGTCTTGTATGTTTCATTTAAGCTTATTCCTACACAATGAAGAAAATGATTTGTATGTTCAGAATATAATAATAAAGCTTAGTTCAGTCCTTTTTCCTTTCTTGATGTTCTTTTTCTCCAATTAATAAAATTATCTTATCTTATCTGCCTCAATATTACAATCATCCTTATTACCTCCTAGGTTTTCACTTAAATGTGGAAGTCCCAACTGTTACCCTCCTTTTTGCATAAATTCCAGGGTGTAAATATTTGAGGCCATTTTCTTAGGCTAGCAGCAATATGATGAAGTTCACGAGATTTGTGACAGTGAATGGGTGATTTTCATGAGGATTTTTAAGCATTTATGGACAAGATCTGTGAGTTGAAGTATCCATAATATAGCTTGTGGGAACCAATGAGTAGTGAAGACTATTGTTTTCAAGTCTTGAATAATTTGGTTATGTTCATGTGTCTTAATTCCAACATTTCAACCGAGATATAGGAGAATTTATGTTGCACGGGATACATTACCAAAGATGCTTTTAGAATGTCCATATCTCAAATCTCTATGTGTGAGCTTGAAACAAGTATATTCTGGTATTTCCATTAGGAATCGTGAAGAAATTTATAGATAATTGGCATTTGCAGACAGTCTTCATTCTGACACCATTTCTAGTTTTGACTAAGTTGAAATTTTTTTATGAGACTTTGGTGCAAAGGTCAGTCCTTTTGAAATATTTTCATGGAAGAAGGGATCAATGCTAGAGTAAATATAGAAGACTCGGTGGCTGAAGTAATAATATTACTGAGCATCAAATACAGTTATTTCAATGAGAATAATGAAGGACATACAGAAAAATGGAGAAAGTTGTCAGATATTGTTATTTCAGCCACCTTCAATGACAATGCCATGATGTTCATAACCAGAATGATTCCAATTGAAAATCAGAGAAGATACAATTGCATGTCCATGCAAGGTTGTCTCAACCTAGAGGACAGGGATTGCATAATTGGGTATTTAGATCAAAGATCAGAAGGATTCTTATATCAACTAATGTTATTGCATGAGGGTTTGACAAATTTTGACCTCTCTGTGATCGTTTATTCTACAGACGAAATTGATCATGAAATCTATTTGCACAGAATTGGTCAAAGTGGGTGTTTCGGTTGCAAGGGAGCAGCTTTTAATTTCCTGGTCACAACACGGGATGGGGAAAATATGACCAAAATTGGAATACATTTCCAGTGATATACAACTGAGGTTCGTTGGGATAATGAAGGGTTTTCAGCTACAAAGGTGGCATCGGTTCTGAAGAAGTTGGCTGGTATTGCACCTACTCATTGAAAGATCTATTCAGCCCAATCCAAATTTGGTTTTACAAACATAATTTTTCTTACACTTCAAATGAGTTTAATTTTTACTTATGGTATATTTTCTTGATGTAGCTTATGTGCAATGTACTCAATGTGTACATTTACAGTTTTCTCACAGAATTGTTATTCCCTATGTTTCTTGCATTTACATTTTGCTCACATAATTGCTATTCCCTGTGTTTCTTGCATTTACAGTTTGCTCACAGAATATGTACTTTCAATTGGAATTTTGGTCAAAATTGGTTTATATGGTAGTTCATTCGTTTCATTGTGATAGCCATAGAATTCAACATGTGTAGATGCTACACATTTAGAATGCAATTGTAATTGTTCTCAGAACTGGATTTTAGATCTATATTGTTTGGTTAGCTTCCCATATCAGTATAGATAATATCTTGCAGGATATATGACCTATGTTAGAACGTAGTACAGTTTAAAAATATACTTGGATACATTTTATGTTGACATAAATTGCTTTGCAGTCAGTAAAAGCAACTAGTTTTTCCATGGGCCATCAAGCTCTAACCATGACTTTATTTGTTTACAAAATTTCCACTTGGTTGGTGTCAAGTCCTCTATCAATGTACATTATGAGTTGTTGGTCGAGTTCATACAAAATCATGAGGGCTTATACCCAGAATAATTTCTCCTATTTCATTTATTTCCCTCTGCAATTTCTCAGACCCAGTTCTATTTGTTTCATTGTACAGGTTTTAGTTAAAAATCAATATATTTGGAGAACATAATAATTCATTTTTGTTTTGTTTTTTCTTTTCCTTTCCTCAAAACATATCTATTTTTATTAGATCAATTGAATTTACACTCAAAAATTGTTTGATGCACATGATATACATTGTGGTCAAGAGGGACAAGCTAATCTACATTTGAATATGACATAGGTTGTTGTTGTAGTCTAACAAATCACAAAGGTACCTTTGTGTTTGTTTTACAGGACTTGATATATTTTTAGTTTGGCATGTTTGAAGCCTAATTACAAGTCCTTAGGTCTTCAATGGTATCCACTGGCCTTGTATGAGGACCATAGGTCAACTACAGGGTTCAAAAAAATTCTTTTAAATCCCCCAATTCATGTCTAGAGTCTGTCTGCTTTTAGTGGAGAAGAAATCTTGCAAATTTACCTTCATGCCTATTATAGATGCTACCGATCTTATGTGAGGATGGAATGTATGTGGTGGGACCTACCTGCCTGTAGAAAAACCTTCCAACCCTTTGTTTAACCCGCAACTTGCACAATAGTGCATTGAGACATGTAGGAAAACTAACAAAATTGCATGTCTTTAGTGGGATTGCAAACAGTGGGATTCTGATATTGCAGGCAAAGTGATCAAAGCATGTGTCGTGTAATAACAAAATGCATTACTTAAAGTAAACTTCAGACAATATTATGAGGAAAAGAGAAAAATAGAAACACCACATCAATGTACCCAAGAGCAAGTGGTTAACATAATCATGAACAATGGGCTCCCTAGCCATTATGTCAAAACAAATTGTAGTAAACACTACATTTTTCCTATCTTACTAGAAATGACTAACATGAAACTAATGAGAATCGAGACCAAAACAATAAATGGGGCTAGAGGATTTTGGGTGATAAGAAATCGGCTCCCACCCCAACTCCTAACAGTGTATATACAATTGATTAGTAATGGAAAACTGTAGTGTTAACATGGGAACATGGACATAACATAACAATAAATGAGTTTCATGGACATGCTTAACAATCATGGCATTATTTTGCGCCAATATTAAGATTCAATGGCTCCGCTTCCAAGAGCAGATACTTGATTGGATATTTCAGTACATGAATCAACCTGATACCAAGCGATTCATCTGGGATAGTTAATTCCTTATATGTTAGTAGACTTATTTTGATCAATATGATTCTACTATTTCCTATGATTGCTTATTTGCATCATCTATATGTTATTTTGGTTTGCGAGAATCCCTTTTAAACCTTTAGTATGACCAAGAGTATGCCATCTTTAGGATTCCTTGTAGTTTATTTTAGAATTGACCATTGATCCTTGTTGTGATCAATCTTGTCAATTCAATTGCAACCCACACCTATTGTGCATTGTTCCATCAATTTGAAATTAGTAGATGATCCACATGGTACCTTTGATAAATCAACACTCATTCAATTGTGTTTCTTGGATTCTCTGGCCATGCCAGTGGAAATTTATTGTTGAGGTTCCTACTGTGCTTGTCATTCAAGGTGATCAATTTGTTAGAGATTTTGTTAATTTTAGTGGTAAATGTAGAAACAATTGATTGATTTCAAGAATTACAAGAGTTTTTTACAACTCAAGATGATTTTTATAACTACCTCATTAAACGATAATCTTATCTTGTAGCTTATATAATCTCACATGAAAATCATCATGCAATATTGTTGTGATCATCCACCAAGATTGTGTTCACCAACAATGTTCTCATAATTTTTGGTGCACAATTATTTCTCTCATTGCTTTGATCTTTGCAGATATCTTTGTATCTTAATTCGTTTGTATTGGGAGTATATGTACAATTGAGGTAATCGGTTGTGACTTATCTTGTTATTTGTTTGGGATATCTCTTTGTTGTTACCTATTCTTGCTCAATGTGTTAAAGTGAAATACACCTAGTCCTTAAGTAACACTAGCATGCTTTGTAATCCATTCTAAAAATTGTGACCAACGACTAATGTTTTCTTTTGACATCTAGATTTATTTTGCTCTCTTATTGATAAAGTCACTATTGATCTTATTGCCAAAGTCACTTTTGCTTGACTAAGTTGTTTATAATAGTTCAAAACTTGTTGAGCATCTTGTATCATAGCTTGCTTTGTAGCAATGCTCCAATGTCATACCAAATTGTAGTCTACACATTTTCTCATAGATTGAAAGGATTGTGTGCAAAGGACCTAATATTAACCCTGGTGACATTTGAATCAATGGTATCCAAGCATTGAAGATTGCTCTTTACACTAGTGTGAGTGATATTTGATATGTGGTTGATGACAATAGGTTCTACTACTACATAATTTTCTGGATCAATTTCACTTTTTTCTTAGTCGTGCTAACATTTCCCTTTGTAAATGTGGTTACATGGTGCAGAATAGTAGTATATTTTCCTCCCATTAACAATGGTGCACATTCTCCAATCACTTTGGAAACAAAGAATGTATTCATTGAATGCACAGGAACTGACCTGACTAAAGCAAAAATTGTTCTAAACGCAATGGTGACAATTTCATGTGTTATTATTCAATGTTTTCCATAGAAAATGTCAACGATTTGAGGTATTTCTAGTTGATTCTTAAAGACATTTTTCTCCACTTTTGTATACAATATACATTCCTCTGAATCTGATTATTGTTAATACAGTATAATTATTGGTGTGTTACAGATGAAAATATGTCAGTAGTTTATTGAAAGTATGCCATAAAGTCCAGCTTGTGTGTAGTAATTATAAAGTAGATTATGTTCTTTGAAAAAGGATACACCTTGAGGATAAATTAAGTAATATCTTTTATTAGAATATCACATGACATGTGTGCAGTTTGGGTTAAAAAAAAATATTCATTTATGTTCACATTTGTGCAGGTGACAATGTTTTCTATGTACTGTGAAAGGAAGTTTGAGTTCGAGCCAATTAAAGTCATGAACCCAGATGAAAAATCAATAACATATCCAAATCTCTCGATTTGGAATTTGGATATTGATTTACCTTACATCAGTAGATCGATTGGTGTTCCTTTCAAAGAAGATGAGGTGAGACCATGAGAGTGATTTTAATTATGATTTCTGATCTTTTTTTTTCATTCAACATTGCTTTAGTTAAATATGCTCGTGTATTATAGACTATTCAAATAACATTTAAGATAAAATTCAGATTTGGAGGAAATATTCAATTGCAATGATTCCATAAATCTGTGTCATGGTTCTTAATACATTATAGGACTTTAAGGGTACTATCTCAATGGAAGAGAACCTGCCTTACAGGAAGGATATTGGTGGTTCAATTCCTCCATACCCTATCTACAGAAATCAGTGAATATTTGCATATAAAATGGCTAAAAGGACTAAATTAGTGACCAAAAAATGAGAGATAAGCGACCAAAAAAATGACCAAAATTCGCATATAAGCGGCCAAATGACAGTTTTGGTGGCTAATTTCTGGTCTCTTATCACACGACCAAAAAAGTGGTCGCTTTTAATTTGGTCATCTGTAGCTTGTTTGTGGTCATTAATTTGGTCATATTTTTTGTCACTAATTTGGTCGTATATTTGGTCGTTAATCGTGACAATTAATGACCAAATATATGACCAGATTAATGACCAAATTAATGGTCACAAGATAACCTATAAATGACTAAACTAAATATGACCACATTTTTAGTCACGTGATAAGAGACCGTAAATTAGCCACCAGTGATCGCCAAATCAAAAGTGGTCATTTACATGCGGATTTTGGTCATTTTTTTGGTCACTTATCTCTCATTTTGTAATAGTGAATATGTCTTATTTTCTTCTGAGGTGGAAGCTCTCCAACATTAGTTGCATGTTGCCTTTCTTTCCTTTTTATTTCGATGGCATTGGAAAGCATAATGCCCAAAATTCAGACACTTGTAACATCTTACTTTTGAAAGATCCTCTTGAACTGAGGTTGATTCTTCACTTGTATTTCTCTTTTGTTCTTGGACTATTGTGTGCTTGGTAGCATTATTGTCCACTGACCAAGTATCATTACTATTTTTAATAGTGCCATTAAGAGAGGCAAAAAAATAATATTGGATTTCATCTGCAATCTCAACATCGTCCAACATGTGTTCATCTTTGGACACCATCTTGACAAAATATGAAAAACTCTGATTCAAAAACCCTAGTAGGAGCTAGGTCAAAAATGAATTTTGGTAAGACTAAAATTTTACTCCACATATAGATGCACTTTCCTAGGGATAAATCCAAAACAATATTTTCCAGTCTGATATATGGCTAGAAGAGCTAAAAACTGGAATCCCTAGTTCCTTGGTCCCAGCAGAAATTAGGTCAAAATTGAAACTCCATAAAACTGAGATTTGCTTCCATAGATAAGTGCTCCCTCCTAGGGAGAGTTCCAAATTTATCTTTTCAAGTCCAAACTCTGGAGGGAAGTGTCCAAACTTGGAAGCCCTAGTTTCTAGACTATGGCAGAACTAGTCTTTAGCAATAGCTTATATTCATAACTTCTCTGATACCATGTTGAATTTTAACTTAGCAGTGTAATTTTCATCTCTTTCAACTTTAATTTCATAATTCATTTCATCCCACAATTATAGCATCGTTAATTTAAAGTGGAAAATAAAACAAGGATTACTAAAAGATAACCATGCACAATAGACACAAATATTTGTCCTAGGAAACCCAAAACGGGAGAAAACCCAGCAAACTTTACACAAAAGAGATTAATCCAATACAAGAACAATACCAATTGTTTGAAGACACTTTGTTTATGCGGACAAGGACAAATCTATCTAGTCCAAATGGTATGGATCTAGAACAAAACAAACAGAAATCTAAACATTTCCCTAGATTTATCAAATCACTTGAATGTGAAGAAACCGTACCTCTGTTCGAAGGTTGTCCTCGCTAACCTATAGCTTTCACAATCCTTATTATTGACGAAGAGATGTTATGCAAAATATTCAAAGAAAACAAAAAAACAAGTAGAAACTACAAGATAATATGATAGATCTACGCAAACGACCAAGGATAAATGCTACAAATAAGATTAAACATCATTTATGGGAAAGGAAGACATTAATGTATTAAAATCAAAGAGGAAAGAATTACAACCATATAGAGCCTTGGTGTTGAATATCCCTTCCAACATGGCCTTGCCTCAATACGTAAACTATCAACGATCAGATCTATGGACTGATTCCTCCATCATTTGGTTGCTCTCCGTATAACCCCCTATCCCATGAGGCTAAGCTTGCATTTATTGTCCAAAAGAAATGAGGAGGAGAGGAGAATATTAAGGGAGAAGGATGAGGTGGGCAGGGTATTTTTTAAGGATTCTAATATTATACTTAAGTATAGTATTCTAGGCGATTATTTTGGATTTAAAAAAACATATATATAGATAGGTAGGTGAATATTATATATGAAACATACAATTTACTACTAAAACTTGTAAATTTTGGCGAATATTATGATAGAAAAACATATTTTATGTATATGCGATATTAGAGACTAAAAATGACCAAATAGCGATTTTATTTTTTGAAAAAAAGCCCAAAAAATAGCCAATTGGTGAAATTCCACCCATAAAAATTACCCTGGAGGGGGGATCCTACTAAGCTAGGAGGCGAGTGAGATCCACCCTAAATGGAAGGGATAAACCTCCACGAGGGTCTCATCCGAGAGACTTCTCGAAGCTTCTATTTTTTTCCCTCCGTACAAATAGTGACGCACCCTATACACAAGCAAACTGTGACAGTGACTCACTCTGCAGTGATGCAAAGTGCGTCAATTGGGGGGTTTCGCACCCTGCTAGAAGGAATCATGCGTCACTCAGTCAAAAAGGGGTTTTTAAAGAGAAAAAACCTCGGTGCTCATCTTCCAAAGATCTTATGGCCAAGCACTTCAGGGATTGAGGCAAGGAAAAGGTGTACATGGTTTGTGATCATGGTGAGGACGAAAATTCCGTGTAACAAATTCCCCCCCAAAGTATGAAGCTAGAGTAATGAGATAGGTGAAATACTTTAATAGATAAAGGATAAAGGATCGAGGCAAGGAACCATCGGTTGGAAACCTATCAACAACAAACAAGGACTTTCTCGCAGTACAATAATTGATCATCCCAATGACTCACAACATGGATGTCAACCAATACATTACAGATCCATGAAAGTATTGAATCGGGATATGACCATCGACATACAATGTGGATCCGTACCAAAAATAACTGTTGAAAAATCATGGCTATGGAAATACAAATTAGATCCATGATGAGATAATAACACAACCACGACCAATACAAATTGGATTAGTGTGACAGTACATCAAAAAATTGCCATCGCAACCTGGGTAAAGTACATACAGGATCCCCAAGGTCTTCAACCTGAACCCATAACGATACGATTCTATCCATGTGAATAAAGGAGCTAAAGTCGAACATGGTAGAAACCACTTGATTACCAGTCAATAATCTAAACCATTAACAAGTGTGAGGTAAATCACTAATGATGATAATGATCCCCAAGGTATCCTAGTACATTCTAATGAATGTGAATAGATGAGTTGGAGTCGAACTTCCATGGAATCATTCGATCATAGGTCAATTATGTAAACCTAGTGTAGAAAGTGAGGAAACCTGCCATTGAGGCATGCATGTTCCAAGGTACTAAATAGTTTCTAAGTCTAATCCTTGGATGATGTGTTGATGTCGACAGGAATAGACTCGTCGAAGGAGGGCCATAATGTATCCCACATCATCGACACAAAAACAACACAGTAAAGCGATGCATGATGGTAGATCAAATGAGCGTGAATTGACACAAAGGCGTAATGGTGAACACGAGAGACTATTTCAGGGACAACCGACACAATGGAAGGATTTATGACTACAAAGGTTGATTCCAACAAAATACTTCCCTTGAACATATAACGGCACGACAAGTGACCTGACAACATTGAGTTAACGAGGAAGAGACCAAGACATAATACAACAAATGATTGAGGTATTCTTTGGATGACCCAAAGAAGTAAGATGACTCATGGAATTGGTATGACTCAAGGACAAGTTGATTACCCAACTGTTTAAATAGGATATAGATAGGTTCCATGTTCAAGGGTGACTGTAAGATTCCATTAATAAAGATTAAATATATCTTCACGTTCCCTTAATTTCCCCATCATGATGGATGAGTGCCTTTTTGTTTTTTAACGAGTTGGAAGAGGGTAACAAACACTCGATGTAGCTCATCATAGATGAGTCCAATCTCACATGTTTTACGAACCTGATAAAGGAGGGGTTCGATCCCAAAAAGGGTCTTTCAATGTGTAATTTTACGAGTCCAGAGAAAGAAAACTCAGTAGTTTTTCATGTTTAGGGAGTCTGAAAAAACTAAAGAAGAATCCAGGATTAACTTTTTCGTAAATTTAGTCCCCAAGGCCCGAAAAAAGTATAAAATAATACCTAGGAAAACTCTTCTAGTTATGATGAACTAGAGTATACATTTTTCATAAATAGTCTAAATGGTCCAAAAAAAGGGTAAACTATCACCGGATAAATGACCTTTCAAATACTTTTACAAGCATGAAAGAAACAAGTTTGCTTGGCAATATTTTCCTATTTAGAGAGTCTGAAAAGAGCTTAAATCCAACTCCAAGGGGGTCCTTTTTCGTAATGAGTTTTACGAGCCCAAAAAATTGATAAAATTATACTCAACACCTTTTTACTTGGTTTTTAACGAGCACAATAATGGTATCAAAAGCACTCGGAACCTTTTTCATGTTTAAATCGAGAGCATGAAAAAGCGATAAAGTAAGCTCAAACCACTTTTCATGTTTTAACCAGAGCACAAAAAATGAAAAGTAGGCTCAAAATATCTACTTCATTTTTTAACGAGCTTGAAACATAAATGAACAATGCTCAAAGCTGAGTTTCATTTTTTAAAGAGCTTAAAATTGAGACAAACTATGCTCGGTATGATTCCTATTGGTTGTCATCTTCCCAACATGATGTCTACTTGGGGTGATACCCATTAACAGGTTTCTGCCAAACATGATGTCCATAGATTTGGATTTTGACCCCAGCAAAAAGGAGGCTGACGACTTAAAATCAGTATGAAAAGATGGAGATATGCCCCCCAAGCTTCGTTTCGTTCACCTACTCTTTTTCTTCACGGAATTAACCTCCCGGTTACCAATGGGAAAACGTTCACCAGAAGCGGAGGAAAAATAAAAATCAAATGGCACAAGTGAATGAAAAGAAGGTTCAAGTGATAAGTCTAGTAGAAATCGATTGGGATCACACTATAATGGGTTGGGTACGATCCAAGGAGACTTGGATACCATAGATGAAAGTATAATTACCGAAGTTGTGAGGAGCGAAGGATATGGGGAAGGTACAAGAAATAATCCTATGAGGGGTGTCCTTAAGCAATCCTATTCCTACGTCTTCATACTGAGGGTTGGACTGTACCAAGAGAGGAATGGTGGTATTTTCATTTGTATGGACGTTTGGATTGCAAAAATCGAGTTGGTCGATAGTAACGATCTTTCCTTGATGAGGAAGTGGTACCAATTGAAAGACCGAGGATGCAACGGCGGTCATTTCATAAAATCAATTCCGACCAAGCAAAATATTATAGTCCAAAGGTGCATAAACTACCTCTACATGGAGGGAGATGGTATTTCCTCCCAAACTAATGGCTAAGGAAGGTAAGAGTCCATAAGGTTGAAATCCACGGCCATCAAAATCCTTCAACATAGTTGGAGATAGTGTAACGACGAGAGAACCAATAGCCTTCCAACAAGACAATGACATGATAGAAGTCGATGCTCCTTCATCCAAAATGGTATGATGGATATTCTTTCCAGCAATAGGCGTATGAATCTGGAAAGCCAATTGATGGGATAATCTCGGCTTAAAACACTCCAATTGGAACATAATAGTGTTATAAGTTTCCATATCCACAACTCTAGGAGCTGACAACATAGTTCTACATTGACTAGGACAGTTCTGTAGAAATTCCAGTGTGGACATCTACAAGGTTCCTAGGCCAAATCTTCTACAATATTGTAATGTTGGGAAGCACGAGCATTCAAATTGAGAATTGATTGTCGAATGGTTGTCTTGGGAGATCGCAACACTAAATCAGGAACAGGATTCTCTATTGACAGAGAGTCGTTCGATGGAGGGGTGGAAGAAGGAACTTCAACTTAAGCTTTTTCCTTTGAAATTCCGTTATGAGTTGGAGTAGAGTCATATGTATTGGTTCCGGTATTCAGATTAATCGTTCCATTCATCATAAGAACGTGAGCAGTAGAGGAATATTCTGCATGATGAGAATCGTTTCCATTGCCCCCATGCTAAAGTGTTTGATTTTGTGATATTAATTGTTGTTGTTGTGGAGGGAAGGTGGTACTTTTCAAAAACTAATTAATATCCTCGCAATGAGGACAACCTTTGGTGTAATGTTCATCCTCACAAATAAGCCAAGGATACTTAGCCTTCCATGGTAGTTTAGTTTCGCTAGTTTGGTCTTGGGTGGATGGATTCTCCTGCTTGTTTGAAGATTTTTTTCCTTTCTTCTTGTCTCCTGAAGATGAAGAGGATTGGACAGACTGGGGATGGACAGAACCTACTAGACCATCAACCATATATTCCATGACATTTCATGAAGGATCATTTGTAGGTCGAGGAGCATTCGTAATTAAATCATATAGCATGCCAGATTGAGAGTATACTAAATCCAAATATTGAGCACGATTGATAACTTGTTCCTCGGTAACAACGCCTCCCATGGAAACATGTCTGGATATAGGTGGAAGTAACGACTTAGTGAACTAATCGTCCATCAATTGGTCTAGGATAGGGGCTTTGATTAGCCTACGCCACCTCCTCCATTCGTGAATGTGATCCGAAATGTGGGTGGAAGTGGATTGTTGGATCGAGGTCAACAATTCAGTACCAGTTTCATAATGATTTGGTAACTGAAAATGAATTAAAAAGGACATAGCCAAAGAGCCAAAATCTATAAATAAGTTCGGGGGTAATTCGATATACCACTTTGCGGCAGTAACAGTGAGTGTCCTTTGGAATAACCTCAAACAAATGGAGTCATCCATTAATGAGTTCGAGGATCACCATAAATGAAAGGACATAACATGATTGTTAGGGTCCTCAGCAGGTTTCTCGTCAAACTTCAAAATATCAGATGGGAGTTTTGCTAGAATATGGGGCCAAAACGGTGAATGTTAGATGGGACCGTTCGTCAAATGCGACAGATCTAGTAAATCTAGAGTTGTCAGAAATGATAATTGTCGGTTTGGTTGAGGATACTGGTAATAATTATGAGGAATTATGACACCAATAGGACCATAAAAAGATCATCCCATATATGGAGTTTGTTGACTCATACCCGTGTATTGAGGTTGAGACTGTACAGGTACAATAGTTTGTTGAGGAAACATACCTGTATACTAGGATTGAGAATACTGCGGGGTCGTACCTATATGCTAGAGTTGAGGGGATTGAAAGGTCAAAGGATTGATTTGTTGATGGGATGCACCCACCAAATTAGTTTGATTCCAAGAAACATTTGCAGTCCCCAGATTAGGCAATCCAGTATGTAGGGGTGTAGTACCAGTCACAGAAGGGCTGGGTAGATAACCAGATGGACCCCAGGCGGATAAACCATCCAATTGGGTAATTTCCTAGTATATGAGGGTTTCCCCCTGATCTCAATTTTTCCTATAGTAAAGGGTATAGAAATGATTGGCATGGAATATATGTTCACACTACTCATGGGAGTAGATCTCGGAACAACTAAACCACTCGACATAACACCCAAGGCAGCTAAATTATAAACTTGAGTGGGAACGTTCAAGGGTGACTGTAATTGGGGTGGTGGCGTCGTAGCCGTGTTATTCAAAGGAAAATTAAAATCCATGACTGAAGGATCAATAACAATGGAAGTCATAGGCAAAGGAAGACTTGGAAATTTAGTCATACCTAAATTTCTTCGATGAGATGATTCAGGTTGATGTCGATGAGTAAGGATAGAACCGGAAAAACTCGTCAATGGTAATTTTGCAATGATGTTGGAAAACATTTCCGGAAAGGGGTAACTTGTGCTAGGAAGGTTTTATGGCTCTTCTATGGTTTCAACCATACCATCAAATTCTGGAGCAACAAGTCCTTCTTCTGAAGCAATATATGTGTTAACACTTGCGTGGTTCAAATGATCTGGTGAATCTAGTGGTGGTATAGGTTCGTAATTTTTAGGGTATAAACCTTGCATTGTACAAAATATCCTAACACCACAGTCAAGCAAGATGTCAAGCTACAAATATCACTCTAAGGCCACAAGCAGACAATGTGAATAGGTGGGGATAAAAGCCGGATCCTCATAGGAGTTTCAGGTCGTCACAACTCGCTATATACCGTAGGGTCCAACAGTAATACTCCCCCAATATTTCAAATCACTAACCAAGGAGGATTATGACTGTACCCTTGACTGTATTACCCAACTACTTAACAATACATGCGTAGTAATCTCCCCGAGTGTTGTTCTCGTTGTATTACGAAAAAAATGATGGAAAAATGGTTAACTCAATTGGTCTCAGGATTCTATAAGGGTCTCCCAATATACGCAAGGTACGTGGGTGCTCCAGTGTTGCCTAATGCACAACCATTCGAAAGGGCCCTTCCTATATATCGTCAAGTACGTGAAAGAAATTTTTGATATATCGTCAAGTATGTGAAAAACCTTTCTATATACCAACAAGTACGTGGAAGAACCACACGGTCCTCGGGATACAGTGCAGACAAATAACTAGAGCTCCTATGCTTTAAGATGTTGGAACACGTCTCTAACCTAACACACAATCTTAATAAAAAAATTAAATTAAGAAGCACTTAATTCAAGTTTTAATGGTTAAGTGGACTAATGGAGTGTAGAATTGACCCATAAACCATGAAAAATGGATGAAAATGAAATTTATTCCTTTCGATGAATCTCTAATCTACAAGTGGGAAAGATATTTCATGCAAATGAAAAGAATCATCTAAGACTAAAGAAATCTTTTATTTTCCTTTAGTGAACAAAGATGCCAAAAACAACTTTCAGAACATTTACTACTTTTGGATTCAAATATGATAAAAAATCCTTCAAAAGAACACAATAACTAACCTACTCAAGACAAGAAAATATTGAAGGAAATGGATCACCCAAAGCTTTCGGATCTTCTATTTGCAAACCAACTAAAATCAAATTTAATGACAGAAACGTCTAATGAAAAAGACAATTCAATCACTAAACGATTCGAAACTACAATTTCCACAACAAACAAAGCAATTAATAAGCAAAATAGCTAAAGAAATAGATCCAGAAAGCAAAAATCACTGTAACAAATCAATAACAAACCAAGCAATAGAGCACTAACAGGTATGGGAATAAATCAAACTCAAATTCAATAGGGTGACGCGGGTTGTAGGTGTATACCAGAGCGAAAATACAGAGTGACGTGGTCTGCTAAAGGGAAAAGTGCGGCAGTGACACACTCTATCAAAGGGAAAAGAATGGCAGGCTAATAGTAATGCACTGTATCTAAAAGGAAAGTGCGACATGTAACCAAAAAGTTGAAAAAAGAAGGATTTATAAGACAATCAACAAACTCGGGGTTTCAAAACTAAAGAAGATTACACAGCGAAATATAAACAGTTGGATCTACCAATTGGATGTGATCTACCAATTTAAAATTAACTATATCTAATCAGAAACAAGGCAAACAATCAGATCTATGAATTCAATTCGATCCCCAGGGAAGTCACCAATTTTGTTTGAAGACACTTTGTCTATGTGGACAAGGACAAAGCTCTCTAGTCCAAATGGTATGGATCTAGAACAAAACATAACATAATGTAAACATTTCCCTATATTTATCAAATCACTTGAATGTGAAGAAATCGTACATCTTTTTGAAGGTTGTCCTCACTAACCTGAAGCTTTCGCAATCCTACTTATTGACGAAGAGATTCTCTGCAAAAGATTCAAAGAAAACAAGAAACAAGTAGAATCTACAAGATAATCTAATAGATCTACGCAAATGACCAATGAGAAATGCTACAAATGAGATTAAACATCATTTATGGGAAAGGAATCCATTAATGTATTAATATCAAAGAGGAAATCATTACAAGCATATAGAGCCTTGGTGTTGAAGATCCATTCCAACGTGGCCTTGCCTCAATATGTAAACTATCAAATATCATATCTCTAGATTGATTCCTACAGCATTTCACTTCTCTCCTTCTAACCCCCTATCCCATGAGGGTAAGCTTGCATTATAGGCAAAAAGAGATGAGGAGGAGAGGAGAGGATTAAGGGAGAAGGATGAGGTGGGATCCTATTAAGCTGGGAGGCAAGTGAGACCCACCCTAAATTGAAGGGATAAACCTCCACGAGGGTCTCCTTCAAGAAACTTCTCGAAGCTTCTTTTTTTTTCCCTTCGTATAGGAAATGACACACCCTATACACAGGAAAAATGCGTCAGTGACTCACTCTATAGTGATGAAAAGTGTGTCAATTGGGGAGTGTCGCACCCTGCTAGAAGGAAACATACGTCACTCAATCAAAAAGGGGTTTTTAAAGGGAAAAAACCTCAGGGCTCATCTTCCAAAGAGATACTGGCCAAGCACTTCAGGGATTCAGGAAAGGAAAAGGTGTACATGGTTCGTGATCATGGTGAAGATGAAAATTCCATGCAACACCAATCATGAAGATTAATCCCTAGCACAAGAGTGTGCTCTTCTTCCACAAGAAACCCTAGCGAACCTTTTGAGAGAGATAGCAAACTTGTAGAAATAATAAGATAACCCCAAAAATTACTTCTAGTGATCTTCACTTCTCCTCCTTGCGAAGTGCACACCAATTGAGTAGAGATGAGCTTGTTGAATGTGTTAAATGAAGTGTGATAACACTTCTATTTATATTCTTCAGTTGACTTTATTTTCACTCTTTAGGTTGACTTGTATTTTTGTCATCTAGGGTCAATTTACCCCTTTTACTAGGGTAGTTGTGCTCTTTCTTGCCTTCCACTTTCTCTGGGACTTCTTTAATAGTTTTTCTTGACTTCTTGGTTATTTCTTCATCATAGAAAATTTATCCTTGTTGATGTCTCATCACATGTATATCAAATTCTTCCGTAGAGCTCTAATGTTGATTTAACCATACTCTAAGAGGTCTTGGACACTTCTTAGAGCCAATGTCAAATTCAACATTAGATTAGACTTTGTCTAATAAACAAAGAGATAAGGCTAAGCATCTGAGCCTCAAGACACATTGTCAATACACATGACTAATTAGGGCTACGGCAGGGCCATCCTCTACGTGGGGTGTGACGCATCTGGGAGAATGATCTACAAAAGGTTTTCCCGATGTTGGAACCATGGAGAACATCAACAGACAGTCATCCCAATCCATTAGCACTCATCCCCCATCAGCCTACACGACACAAGGAATGGGACCCCCTTCTCGTCCCGTAGTCCCTTAGGGTATCTGCATTCCCTTATAGTGCTCCAACATAGGCTAGCTAAGTATTTTCCATGTTGGGGCTCCATAAACCTCAATTGTAGGCCAGGTTTTCTCTCATAGGAACCATCCAAGATGGTTAGAATGATAATCAATATCACAGACTAAATGCTAGAAACTTAAAAAATTTAGAATGAATGAGACTCTAACTATAAATGCATGGATTTAACTTGCTATGTGGCACTCAAGGGGAGACCAATTTTCCCCTCTTAATCCCAACTTAGGATAATAATAAAGTTAAGGCTAATCAAGCCACTCTCATAAACATGGCTTTAGGGACCTTAGGATAAAATATTTCTAAGGTTTTCAAAAAAGGATACTAACTTATATTAGTAATTCACTAGGGTCATCTCCCCCTTAAACCCTTTCCTCTTCCCCCACTTGTGGAATCATATTCTTTGTCCTTCTTCGTCTACAACCATTAGGGATTTATATTAAATATCATTGTACATCATTACAATACATCTCGTCATCCTAGACCATTTATATCTAGCTTCTAGTCATTCCATCGTTGCATAAATAATTACATCATGGGGTAAAAAAAGAGGTGTTACACGCAACTTTTACCTTTTTGCAATTTTCCAGACCTGAATATGTAGCAAACATTGCTTATTTCAAACAAAGAAAACATAAAGATATTTACTTGAACAAAGTTGTTTAGATCACTAAGAAAATGAAATGTCGAGTAAAAACAAATTTCCAATTTTGAATTCTCAAGTCACTTTTTATCTTTGAAAAGTTTCCAAAATGGCTAAAAAGTCTCCCAAAATAATGAATTTTGGCTTGTCTCCAAACCCTTTTGAATTTGGCCAAAATATCTGGTGGGTCTCTTCATTCCTACTCATAATACGTACTATGTGAATTTCATCATCAACAAATATTCTGGAAGTGTATATGATAATGATATTCAAAACCCACTACTCTATTAATTTGGAGTTGAATTTGACCAAACTCTTCTCTGGCATTTCATAGTCCTCAACACCTCAAACTTACCCCTAAAATTTCATTCAATTATGGATTGTTCTTCTCATGTTACAACCAAAATAAGAAAATGGCTTAATCTAATCATTTTCATCAATTCTCCATCTATCAATGTGGAAACCAGATGTTGTGGCATGACATGTGGGGGTAATGATGTCACATTGGTGACCACTTGTAGTGTACATGGCATCCACTAGTCCTACTAGGTTTCCTTCACTTCGACCCATTTCCTCTATGTCATCGTGGTCCTTAGAGATTCCCCTATGTTGCATTTTTTAATGCTAGCAGGAAGGAATCTCATAGGTCAGGTTGATATTAGTCATTTGTGACTTTGCCCTTTTTCACTATTTTGGAAACCTCCAACCTCCATGATGAGATCTGGGTCGTTGATCCTTTTTCCTGAAATGATCTAAGTCATTCATGGTAAAGCTTTGTCTGCCTTTTTTTATCTTACCAAGTCCTGCAATGATATCTCCATCGTTGATATGCCTCCCCAATTTAATCACAGGTATTCATGGAAACTTATCCCATCAGAATTCCTCTCTCCTAGATTCACCTATGATAGCTTCTCAACCATTGATCTGAACAATACGACAAGATTTGGGTCATCCACAATACCTTTACCTTTTTGGGACCTTGACGATATGAGTCTAACACAATGAGATGTGCACTGTAGATCTCATCACCTAATGAGATTTCAACTATACACACTGCCCTCTTTTATTTCTCTTTTATCTCGAGCCATTCAACGTGAGAGTTTATGGGCCATTGATCTCAAGGGCCCAATTTAATCTAGACCGTTCATAACATTTATTAAACCTTGAAACCACAATGAACTAAAATCCCATGAGAGATTAGCAATCATCGATCTAAATAGATGGA
The DNA here is from genome assembly GCA_027924585.1 of Larix kaempferi. Lineage (NCBI taxonomy): Eukaryota > Viridiplantae > Streptophyta > Pinopsida > Pinales > Pinaceae > Larix > Larix kaempferi. The sequence continues at coordinate 37,612,943 of BSBM01000205.1, forward strand.
TCTAATCTCCATTGTCCGTGGCATACTTGTAGCCCCAAAACATCAAATCAATCCATGCCATCAGATTTGGCAAGTTAACTCTTAATCATAGATCATCCTTTGGCCCCAAAATAGGAATGTGACCCTGTAATTGGTAATTCAAATTTATGTCAGGTAACATACATGAAATCGAACTCTACAATACCCAGTTTGCAGTAAGCCTTCTCCCAAGCCAACCTCATATGCTTTTCCCTTAACACCATTTGGGTTCCAATCACTATTTTCCCCCAATTTATTTTCATAAGCATTATGTCAAACACTTGTATGGAACTCAATTTTCTTCCTATAGACTTTAATTATGGCCCATATGACCCCCAATGTTGTAACCAAGATCTCTAATACCACAATGTAACGTCTCCATCCAACATTCTAGCCATAGGACTAGTAGCTATGGATAATAGCTTTCAAATTTCATCCCCGCAAAGACCAATATTCAAAATAAAAACTAATTAAGCCTCTCATAAGTGCCAAAATTTTAAGAAGATGGATTTGTAGGTGTAGAAATTACAATGTAGTAGAACAACTATATTCACACACAACATGCATAATACAATGATTTTCATAACATAAAACAAACATAAATTTTGCATATCCATAGACAATGATAAAAACACTTATGTTTAAATGAAGGTCGAAGAAACTAGCTACATAAGAGCAATTTTTCTCTGAACTGTAGGTACCTTACCATCCCCAAGTTGGGCTATGAGACCACTAGGGAAAACAAAACAACTACAAGCTTCTTTCTTTTAGCCCCACCCATTTTTTATCATGCTTACCCAATCTGCTCACCATAAATCATTGCAAGCATCTCATTCAACCATCCTAGCCATGGAACTCTCTTCCACTACCCCACACAATAGTAGGAAGGTCTACCCTTTCTCCACTCAACAATCCCTCAAAGCACCCTTTCCTTATAGTGCTCTTCAATATGTGTAGAAGGAGTCCAACCTATTATATGCTTTCTTAGAAAATTCTACAAGATCAATACTTTGATTATGAAGCATCGAAAGAGAAGCAAACATATAGTGGTTGAAGGCTTCCTAACTTGCTCAACCTCTAAGATCGCCTAAAACCATCATTATTTCTAAGGTCTATAATTTTCATCTTCAAAGTGTTGAATTTGTTTAATATCTAGATTGGTAATTGTTGGCAATGGAGAGCACAACATGAACTATGTAGAGCCGTGATAGAGTCAATGGCAAGGAGACAACTAATGAAAAGACATTTGACACTACCTTTGACCATAGAATGTAGGACTTTTACAATTCCCATAAGAAGTGTACTTAACCCATGCTTCAATAACTACATGAGAAGACTACCTCTCACATGCATTTAGTGATTTGTTTTAAAAAGTCAAAGGAAGTAAATGGTTTACTTAAAGCACATGGTAAAAAAGATATGAGTACTAAGGCTAACACTTGCAAAAGGGGATTTACTTTCCCATGGGCCTCATTTAATCTTCCCCTCTTGTGCTATATATGCAATGATCTTGGACCATTATACTATATTCCAACATAAAATTTACTTAGCTTTAAGTCATAATAAGAAACCTAACACATGAGCCATATATGGATATTTACATCATGTACATGCCTAGTAATTCATTAGTTGAGCATTGTCTTTAAGCATATCTACATAATTTTACATAATTTTATTGCATTGAGAGGAGCTAGGTGCTCTACAACCCAGTATGGGGGAAATTTTACATTACCAAAAATAAAAATGTAGTTAAAAAAATCCATGTCGGCTCATAAAATAATAAGTTATGAAAAGTAATTAAAAAATCCATGTCGACCTATAAAATAAAATAAAATAAAAAACTTAAACTAAGATATATAAAGAGAGGGGTCAAATTTTTTGAGTTTAAGATAAAAGATTAATAATAATTTAAAAAAAATACACCTCAAAAAATTTAATCCCTTTTAATACTTGATAAAGCGAGATTTAAAATGGATCTAAACTCATTTCATACATATCAAAAATTAAAACTAAGATATTACATAAATCTTAATGCTAACTTTTTTTAAATATATATACAATTTAAAACAAAGTATATATAAGATAAAAAAATGATTTTCATAGATTTAATACAATATACATTTTTAATTTCAATGGATCTAAACTCATTTCATACATCTCAAAAATTAAAACTAAGATATTACATAAATCTTAATGCTAACTTTTTTAAAATATATATATAATTTGAAACAAAGTATATATAAGATAAAAAAAAATGATTTTCATAGATTTAATGCAATATACATTTTTAACTTCAAGTACAAGGACTTTCCTACCATGTAATATTTTTTTTCTTTTTTTTCTTTTTTTCTTTCTTCTTCTTTGAAGCCCAGAGCAAGAGCAACCTTACTAGCTCCTTACCTCAACCCCATAACCTTCTTTCTATGACAACATTTTTTTTCTCAAAATTAACAAAACTAACCATTGTGATGTAAAAGTGACTTAACCATTGTGAAATAGAAAAAGTTCATAAAACACTAATCTCATCATGGTCATTGAGCCTTGTGTGAACCGTGCATGCCAGTCATTCTCCTTCTTTCTTCTCATAAATTCATTATATAAATTAAAAAACTAATGTACCTTTTTTTGTTTTCAAAGATAAAGTGTTTTTGAAAAAAAGTTGGAGTGCAAGAAAATTCACAAGGGGTGAAGTGTTTTTGTTAAAAAACTAATGTACCTTTTTTGTTTTCAGAGATAAAGTGTTTTTGAAAAAAAGTTGGAGTGCAAGAAAATTCACAAGGGGTGAAGTGTTTTTGAAAAAAAGTTGGAGTGCAAGAAAATTCACAAGGGGTGAAGTGTTTTTGTTAAAATTTAGGTCAAACATCGTTTTTAGATTGAGGATGGTTTATTGATTTATTTTTAAAAACTAATTAAGAATTTATATTCATATTTATATTTGGTAAATTATATTAATTTTTAAATCTAGAAGTGGATAAGATATATTTTTTAAATATTTTAAGTTTTATATAATCTTTTTAACCATTTCTAAATTAAAATACTTTTTATCCTAAAATATTAAACATCTACAGAAATTTGTATTTTTATCAGAAGAGAGATTGGATAAAAATTTACAACATGAAACATTTACTGCGTAAAGGAACCGAAAAAGGAAACGTACTTACGCTTATCTGGTATCTGGTACCATCTACAGATAATTTAACAGTAAAACCCAATGGAGAAGGAAGCTGTAGCCTGTAAGAAGTGATTGCTCGATTCCTGTATATAGTATCTGATACCATACAGATTATCTGAAACGCAATGGAGAAAAAAGCTGCAAGAAATGATCTGACAAACATAATAAATATGATAAGAACTGCTCAAATAAGATGGGAGAAGAACACAAGCAGCCGTATTAAGCCCTCCCTTGCATTCTGGCACGCGTAACTCCAATGCAAGCATCCACAAAATCGGCATCTATGAAGTCGGAGGACAAAATCTGCAACCGATCGGCGAGCCCTTTCTTGAACGCCTGAGAAATGAAGAGTCTGCCAAACTTTCTGATACGATTCGTCACAGGTTTCACACACAGAATCGGGTTATTGGCCTGCGGAGTGACCGTGTTTTCGACTCGGTAAAAATACTTCCGCGACGACACAGGCTGCTGGTTCGCCAGATGCTTCATATTGCTCTCGAATTTGGTGGAAGGGAGATCCGTATCGATCCAATTGTCCTTCAAATGAGCGGAGCTCCAGAGCGGAGACCCGGCGGCGGGCGCTGGGGCCTTCGACGGCTTCCATATGCAAATGACCCGTCTGGGCAGCAATTCCGCCAGAGTTTTGCGAAACACGGCGTCGTCCTGGTGGATCAAGAACTCGCCGAGCTGCTCCACGAGCCATTCGTCCAGTTTGGGCGGATCCTCGTGGCCGTATTCGGTTCTGATTTCCACGATTATGAACTCCGACTTGGTTTCCGAGAGAAAGCGCTTTATGTTCTCCACAACCACGTCCAGTTTGTAGGTTTTCAGTATGCCATGGCAGACGCGCCGATTCTTTTCTACTCGGATGTCGAAGACCCTGCTCCCGTTGAGCAGCTGACGGTAGATAGAACACGACTGGCACCGGGCGAAGGGGCGAGACACAAACGGAATGCCGATTTTGTTGGTGGCTGAATCGTGCGTTCCGGGCCAAACTATGTCCTCGATCTTCAGATTCTGTCCGGCTTCGTCGGCGAGTAATTTAGACATCCATTCTTTGTGGTCCGTGCTATGGAAATCTGAGCCGGGGAAGTCGGCTCCTTCCGTCCGTTGCAGCCGTGAAAGGTTCTTCCTTTCTACCCATACTGCTTTCTGTTTCGAGATCTGCCCGCCCATTTCGCTCTGTCTTCAGTATAATATAATGCACCCCACTTCCTCAATATTTCTTCCAGGCAGAGAGATGGCTCGGCTATGGCTATGAGGGCAGTTGGGGGGAAGATGAGGAAGGTTGCAGGGTGGGTATGCAATATGCATCAGTCTACACCGAAACAGAAAATACAATAATTGGTTAGTTGTGGAAAGTGAAATGCTGTGGTCTGATGGAGGACATGGTCAAGTGAAAGTTACCACGGCTCTGCCAGATGGGCTTTCGCTGTTTTCGATTCTCCCGACCGTGCTGCCTACGTTTCTTGCCCGTTTGTTAAACCTGACTCACTGCCATCCAGGCTGGACAAACACCCTAAGCCATACCTTAGGAATCATCCAGGCTGGACAAACACCCTAGGCTTGACAAAACATCCTAAGATTCAAGATTGTGCATCCCGGCTGATAAATATCAACGTCCTCAAATACAGAATATCTTAATACACAAATATGGATTCAATACTTTCAAATACGGAATATCTTAAGATTGTAAAAAATGGATTCAACGCTCTCAAAAACTATTATTGTATATATGAATTTAAAGCCCTCAAATACGGAATATCTTAAGATTGCTTAGATTACTCTCTCTTTTAAAACACTGTGAATCCATTTATGTATAAATAAACTCCATTACAACATAGATCGCCGAAGAAATATCCTCATTACATATAATTATATAATCTCAACAACTTATATCTATAATTCTAAACAATTTCATCCTAACTTCGGACAAAAATAATAATAAAAATTAGAAAAATCCAATCTTCAACCATTCAGGCTACTCTCTCATTTGAAACACTTTCATCCCTCCATTCATACGTGCACTCCATTACAACATGGATCGCGGAAGGATCCGTTGGATAATTAACGATTGATTACGCGGAAGGGCCAATGCAAGCCCGTACAATATGCCGTAAAATATGTAGAATTAGTGGTGCATTGCACTAAAATACATTTAATGCGGCATTGTATGCTCTTTTATTACAATTAATTAATGATAAAATATGATTATTATGATAATGTTTGTAAATTTTTTATTATTAAATTAATGAAAACATAAATGATTATTTTATATTTATAATAATAATAATTTAATTTTAAGGTTAAGTTAAACATCAAATTGGTAGCTCATAAGGGTGTAGCGTAATTGGCGATTCGCTTGATATGAAGGAAATGTTGTAAATGGAGGTCACAAGTTCAAACAACCCTGGCTTACACGTGCCCCATGCTTGCGGGTTGTGTGGATGCACCTAGGGGTATAGTGGTAGCGAACGGGATTGGATCCCTGGACCCCGTGTCACGCGAGTACTAGCCCCTTCCCAGTTGCTGATTCCCCTAGTTACAAAAAAAAAAACACCAAATTGGTTTATGAGACTCTTTTGTTTGTTGGACTAAGGATCCCTTTCGCTAGGGAGGTGTGCACACCCTCTTCCCTCCACATTTCAACTTGTGATCTCTTAGGAGGAAACACATGTTCTTAAAGGTGAGACACACTCAAGTTGTAAAAGCTAAAACTATTTTTGATTGGCTAAGCGCCTCTCTACCTCACATGTAAGGAAACGTGTCAACGACATCTTGCATAAGCGAAACTATGCCCCCTTACAAACCAACCAATGGGTTATTTCAGGTGGAGAGGTTTTTCTTGAATAACAATAATGAGTCAACTCACATTTGGGTATAGTAGCCCATGATGGTTGTCCTCATTTCTAGTTTAACAACTGAGTTATGATAGGTTTTGTCATCTTAGGAAATAAATATTAAAAAAAAAGGATAAATTTGGTATTAAAAGTTGGGGTCTAATTGGACATCGAGATAATACAAAAAGAAAACAAAACTAATCAAAAGGTTGCTATTGGAGTATACTCTCAGAGAGACTCCTACATATAAAGCAAATTTACAATACATTGACATCTACAAACTTATATAAAAACATGCTTGCTCATAGCATCATCCTGGGCTTGGTTGGAAGGGTGAAATTCATGCTTGTCCACATCCATGTCCTCCATTAAGTGATGCACTATTTCCTCTTCCTTGAACTCCACAAGAAACAAACCCTTAGACATATTCAAATTGGAGGTTGAGGTGAGAGAACCCTTGCTAAGATTTAACCATGGATTTTAACATAGCACATTGTTCCTCTAAAACATGTATTTGTCTCTTTTGTTGTCCATTCTAGTTTCATTCTGAGAAACATGTTGGTGCTCCAATTCATGAACTTTAGTAGTGATGAAGAATATGGAAGTCATGTTTTCGTTTATAAAATCATCATGGTGTCAGAGAACCTTGTGAATTTATTAAATGTATCTTTGATGTGAGTGATCATTGTGATTGTCCATAGTTCCAGCAAACATTGAATGGTAGCTCAACCAGAAGGAACCACTTGTAAAATTGATTATCCACAACCATTTCAGAGCTTTAGTATAGGGTGGGTTTGTTCTATCCGGGGACAGGCCAATACTTTTATGATAAAAAAGGACATTGAATGGGAGGAGTCTTAAGGTCGATAAGGGAATCATTTTTCCATAATGTAAAATGGCTCATCTAGACCAAAGAACATACATAAGATCCAAGCTCAAAATCGAAACCACTAAACCAAACAGAGTCATGAAGCCAATGATGCAAATAGTAAAAAAAGAAACAAAAGCTTTGAGTTCTTCAGTGGCTCCAATCAGGGACCAGGATAGGAATATACAAGGTGTCTAGAAGACATGGCCACTAGCCCTTAAGGAAACCAATACTCCCAAAGAATTGAGCAAAAAGGGCTAATATGAACCATGGAGAAAGCATGACACCCAAGCCAAAGTTGAAACCACTAAACCAAACAGGATGATGCCGTTGAGCTCTAATTCACTCAAATAGCTAAACGGAGAACCAATAAACCCAAATTCTTTAGCAATTCCCTTCAAAGATCGAGCTAAGAATAAACAGAGAGCCCATAAGACACCATGCCCTAATGGATTCCAGTAGTCCCAAAACCAAACCCAAAGACAAATGTCAACCACAATGTTAAGTTTTAATCAAATTCACAACAAGAGCATAAATAGGATCACTGAAAGAAACACAATCACAAGATAGACACAGATTTATCCTGGGAAACCCTCATGGGGTAGAAAACCCAGAAAAACTTCCTCAATATAGATGATCAAAAGTACAAAGACAAAATCCCCAAACAAGTGCTCCTTCTCGTTCGCAGATATCTCTCTCTCTCTCCTATGTGCAATACACAAGTGAGTGTATGTGTCCAAATGAGGACCACATCACTCTTATTTCTGGATGTGACCTAGATCAAATCTGGGATTTTCCACCATTATGCAATTCCTTTTTCATACTGGATGTGACCTAGATCAAATCTAGGATTTTCCACCACAATGTCAGTCCTTTTTCATATTGGATGTGACCTAGATCAAATCTAGGATTTTCCACCATAGTGCCAATCCTTTTTCATACTGGATGTGACCTAGATCAAATCTAGGATTTTTCCACCACAACATCATCATCATCACATTCTCGGAGACAAGAGTCTATGGATCCCTTTAGGCCATGTGTCTAGGGATGATACAATCTGTCACGGACCCAAAATTTCATAAAAATTTAAAACTTTTCTAAGTGCCTAAAATGCCACTTAAATATATGCGGAACCATAAAGTGTGGGTTTACTTTCTTTAAACATAACTCTTCTAAATTCAACACATGGTTTTCTTCCTTTGAACCGATTAACTCTTCATATGTGTGCACTAGATACAACCTTAAAACCATAGACCAAGAAACCATAGACAACTATATTTAAGCCCTATATTTCTTTTAATCAATTCCTTCAGTTATTCGTCAAATTAATAAAATGCACTTCAAGATGTTAATTCATTTTCAAGAAGCATGCACATCTTTTATCAGTTAATTGTACCAATACAACAACCTAAATGGTAACAACATAATCATAATCATAAGGGAAACATATTAGCAATATACATCATATAAACAACCAACTTGCTAACTGAATCGTATACTTCAAAGTAATCATAAATATTTTAAGAAAGAAGCAAGTACTCATACATAAAGACACATTGAGGAACATCATAGGAGACAAAATATAACGTGGTTCACCCGTACACGGGCTAGTCCACGAAGGTGTGTGTGCATCTTTTATTATTCTTTAAAGGAAATCAGGGATTACAATCCAGCAACATTGTTGCAATAAATCTCCTTCTAAAATCTCGAAGCCTTTCATCGCAAGGCTGTAATTTATAATTACAATTTCTTGAGAGTTTTCCACACTAAAACCTCTCTTAAAAGTTTATGTGTAACATCATAAACTTTTAAGTAGCTTATATCTTCCTGATACTTGGCGATTGACAAAAAAAAACAAGATTTCAGAAGGGCTTCCTTTGAAGTTATAATAATTTTCAACTTACTTATCATAAGTGAAGCTTGCCCCTTTTTTTAGGATTTTGTTCATAAATACTATATACATAGTGAGTCTTAAAAAGACTATAAATGCTTAAAATGATTTATTAAACATTAATACATAATAATCATGTATCTCTACGTGTGTATATGTATACTTAAAATTTAATCATTACAGCCATTCCATGTTTGACTAGAAGTACATAGCCACTTCAAATATATAATTAAAGTATATATATATATATATATATATATATATGTGTGTGTGATCTTTTAGAGATTACAACAACTTCACAATAAAGAGAGTGTAAGGTTAATATAAATAAACATAGTATATTGCTAGTACCTCTCTCTATCAACTGAAATGGTTGAAATAGAACTTAGGCTTTAATGAGCATATAAGCAAACTTCCTACACGACCAACTGCCAAATGAAACACATTTAGGGCAAAACGGATTGAAAGAAATCGAACTTAGGAATGATGTGATCAACTTCAGAACAATAAATATCTCTAGCAAAAATCGAAATGGTTTGAACTAGAACTTCATACTTCAATGAGCACATAGAAAACCTTTTATACAATCAATTACAGATATAGACGTATTCTTGGTAATTATGGTTTAAGGAATGAAACTCAGGTATGACAAAAGTGCATAGATTGGAAAAGCGGTTCTCTCAAAGATTGCAAACCTAAAAGATGCATACCCCACTATCTGTACATATAAATATGTATTTAAGATCATTATAATCAGGTAGGAAAGACTCAGACCGAAATGGGATCGTTGCAGCATGACCGTACCTGAGACAGAGCTAATAAAAGAATGATTACGGCTGCGCAACCCAAAGTAACAGGAAAAAGATACTCATGCGAATTTCCAGGCAGTGTTCCTACATCTCTTGACAGAGATTAATGCCATTCTGGAAAAATAACAAAAGACGAAGACTCTCACAAAGATCATTCGCACAACCGGTAATATGCATTTAACCTGAGATTTTATGTGATCATTTATCATACATGTTATCGGGTTACATAAGCAAACAAACAAATCTAGGATCGACTGACTACTTCATACGCAGAAGCATAACTATCAAAAATAACACCATGTTTACTTCACAGGGTTCTGCCATAGGGTTACTATCAAATACTTAGTTTATACTTTAGTCGCTTACCGAGTCCCAGCCCTATGATAAATGTAACCGGAGTGTACACATTATGAAAAACCTAAAACCTACAGGCGTGTGCGTCTATCGGCAACAACATTCTGGATAAAGGAATTTAAACGTTATGAGCAGGGATATAGTTTCTTGAAGAGCTAATCCTTTTCCCATGGATAATTATTGCACCCCAACTGCGTTTAAACCAAGGCATTCCCTTCGCTACGATTTCATTAACGCAGGGTTCACAGTTGCAAATAGATATAATGTAAAATAACCCAAACAAGTAATATTATAATACTGCGTTGAGATCTCAATAATTAGGGTTGCCTACGGGTTCTTAAATTGTTGTTGAAATCTAAAAAAAATACATTTGAGAGCAAATAAAAATACAGCTGATCCATTACTCTTAATCGTGAACAAGGTGAATACAAATAGGGCGAGCTGTAGATGGCATCGTTTAGGTGATCTTACCGGATACACCCAGATTGAAGAGATCGGGAAAACGAATCTGTATTTCTGATTGATCTTCCCAAAGTGTTGCAGCAGTGGTTACATATCATGCTCCTCGCTTCGCCTCCTTATCAATACATTATTGCGGAGCTAAATCCAATTCGAATCCTTGCATCAAAACCCATAGGGGATTTATACCCTCTGCATACGCAAGGGTCACCCCGTTACATATCCAGAGGTCCTCCCCCTTTATCTTCCCTCTCAGCTTCTTTAAGAAATGAGTATGGCAATGATAGTGTGTTCGTCGACATTTGGCCTCTACATGATGACAAATGGTGTCTTGTCTGGTGACAATACAGAAGCCATGCCCCTTCGAGGAGACAATCCCCATGGATTTCTCGAATATGATTCTCCACTTCTCTTTCGGTTACATTCTACTTTCCTCCACGTTGGTCAAAGGAAATGCACTTACTTGGGTGGCATTAAAAGCATGTATAAATCACCAATACTTTGATTATACCACAAGCATTCTTCCTCGAATTCTTTTGGCAAGCTATCACCTATATGGGTGATATTTATTTTATTTAGAACTATGTCTCTAAACTAAGGTTATATGGAACCACAATTATTCTAGGCTGCGTTGAGTCGAAATATTTTTACGATGTTATTTATGTACATTAATACAGATAATAATACCTTTGTCTCTCATATTTAACATTATATATATATATATATATATATATATATATAATCTCCACCCAATAGTTATCACAACTAATGGCTAATTCTTTCATATGATATATATATATATATATAAGTATGTGTCTATAATACCCTTCTAGTATTGGAGCCTTGGTTAGGCTCCACCGAGGTGAATGTCCCTAGTTTCTTACCCTCAAATGCCTATGATCCAAAACCTAACTCTCAAGGCTTCCTAGCCTTTTTACATTTTGCTTAGAGGATGTAGTTACTTAACGTCTTAGTTACATCCTTGCTTTTACTTGCGTCATTTATAAGTTTATGATTAAGAACTTATAACCCAGAGGTAACGATACTTCCGAGGTCCACTAGTGGGGCCTTGGCCTTGAGCTCCTCACCATGACCAATTACAAAATTCATAATTGCTTTTAAATATAATAACATTAGGTATCGAAATTGAGGGATGTTACACAATCCCACTGCAACATCATCATCATCACATTCTCGGAGACAAGAGTCTACGGATCCCTTTAGGCCATGTGTTAAGGGATGATACAATCCCACTACAACATCATCATCATCAACATCAGCACTGCTCCCCCTTTTGAGGAAGGTCCTTTCGAACCACACCAAGCTTGTCACGGAAGTACTCAAATGTTACTCGAGACAGAGGCTTAGTCAACACATCAACAACATTCTCATTAGTGCTCACATACTGGAGCTTTATAGCTCCCTTCTGTAACATATCTCGTATATAAAAATACTGGATTTATATGTGCTTTGACTTGTCAAACACTGGGTTCTCCATCATCTTTATACAACTCTGGTTGTCACATAGAATCACTGTGGTATCCAACTCCAGGTCAAATAGTCATGACATCAACTTCTGAAGCCATATGGCCTCACAACTAGCAAAACAAGCTGCTATATACTCTACTTCAGTTGTGATGAGAGCAACACAGGACTGCTTCCTGCTAAATAATGAGATCATGGCGGATCCTGGACAATAACATCCACCTGAGGTGCTCTTCCTGTCTGAGACACTTCCAGCCCAATATGCATATGTATAACCATACAATCTGTAGTCATGATCTCCAACATAGTATAGACCAAGTATATCGTACCTTTCAGGTACCTCATCACATGCTTTGCAGCCACCAGGTGAACACGTCTAGGCTCAACTAGATACTGACTCAGGGTGTTCACAGCAAAGCATATATCTGGCCTGGTATTCGTCAGATACATCAACGACCCAATAATATGTCTGTACTGAGTCACATCCACTAACTCTGACGATACATCAGCTAACAACTTCAGGTTGGTATCCATGGGTGTGGCCATGGCTTTACATTCCAACATATCAAATCTTTTTAGGATTTCCACAGCATACTTTCCCTGGTTGAGAAAGATTCCTTCTGGGCTCTGCCACACTTTTATACCTAGAAAATAGTGCATCAATCCAAGGTCTTTCATCTCAAATTCTTCAGAGAGCTTCTTGATAGATGTTGTTCATGAACCAGATGATGATATAGGAGTCCTCAAAAACCACCAGAGTTCTAATATTTAAAGAGATTGCAACCTTAATTCCATGTAAAAAACACAAAAATCCTGGCCTTATTGTTTGATGTTGTCCATAATCCCCATTCAAAACTAAGTTCCTCAGTTCCCCAAATACTAAAAATGCTCCCTACACCTACTACCCCTTATTATAATAATGATATTCACCATCTCCCAAAATTAAATTAACAAAATAATATATGATGAAATGTGCCCTCTTTTAAAATTAAACAAAATTAAAATTAAAATATTCTTTTAATTATAGTTTTATATATAAACAAAAATAATAATAATAATACTATTTATTTTGGTTCCATTAAGTCGATGCTTCTTAAAAAAAAATCAAATTATGATATTAGATAAGGGAGTAGGCTATTTGTTGTATGATTTGGACCTTCTAGCCATAGGAATACCCTTCCCTCTAAGGATCCCTCGTCCCTGTCAACTATCCTCCATCCCTTCATCTCATTTTTCGTTGGTTGTGGTCCCCAGTCCCTATTGATGGCCACCATGGTGGAACGAGATGAATTAAATTAGCGTTTCATATACTAAAATGAAAATTTAAAAAATCCCATCGCCTCCTCCCTATTATTCAAACTAAGACTCTACCCTCTCCCCTATTCCAAACGATGAGATAAATTTATTTGAACGATCAACTACCCCACCACGTGTTCGAGTGCTTCACTAAAGGATTTGGAGCTTCAACGAGCATTGTATTCCAATTTTTTGGTTTCTCATAATAGTGGTATGAATAATGACTTTCAAAGTTTTTTTTATAGAATCTCTTTCCTACAATGACTATTGTTCATGATAGTCTAGCTATGGCTAACCACATACGATGGAGTCTTAACGCCTTGAGATTCCAATGGGAGTTTGTTTCTAGTTTTATGTTGTAACATGATGTTACGGAGGATGTCGGTCCAAAACATCATTTTTTTTTGTTGCCAAAAGAAAATTGCTTCAAAAATGAATGTAGCATATAGTACTTGTATTCATGGTTGAAACAAAAATTATAGTATTTTTTTATAAACATGAAATTATGAATGACCAATTATGTATGAAGTATTAGAGTGAGAAAGAATGAAAATGAAACCACATCACATTTTAACAAAAGTGGGATAAGGTGACAAGGGATCAAGAATGTGTTTATCCATGGCTAAAATTAATCTCAAAGCTTTATGTAACTATATTGTGATAGCAGGGGAGGCAGGTGCGGGGGGGATTATTTTTTATCCCGGAGGAAGAAAAGTTGCCGAATTTGCCTGGGGACTTGGCACAAGAACAAATAACGAAGTAGAATGGATGGCGATGTACCACTCACTCGAGCTAGTCTCTTCTTTAAATGTGGGAAAGTTACAGGTAATTGGAGACTCCAGGCATGTAATTCAGAATATGAATAACATCTCTTCGAGAGGAGCAAAGAATAAAAACCTACGAAAAAGAATCAAATTCCTCTCTCTTCCCACTGATATAAAATATCTCCATGTTCTTAGAAGCCTCAACTCGGCAGCAGATGGACTCGCAAATGTTGGAGTCTCCTTGGGACAAGGCCAAATAGTGCAAAATAAGGTTTTGGGATATAAATTCATCCCCTAGCAATGTTAGCTATGGACGCGTTTCAATGCTGGGATATAGAATACTCTCTAAGGTTATCAAAGTGTAATGTTTGGAGGCGAACTTGTCGTGGTGGGCTCCCCGCTGCATGCCCCCTTCAGATAACTTCGGAAGTTAAGGTGTACTTGACCAGGACTTATTCGGCGGTCTGTTCTATTGCAGACCAGAACAAGGAGCAGAATTTAGAATTCAAATACGTCCATTCCCGTCTTTCTTGTGTGGAGTCCCGTCTTGACGATATAGAAAGAAATACAGTCGAAGTTCTGGGGAAAATGGACAGCATCAGAGAGGATCTCTCAGTCTTCATAAGTAAATCACAATTCAGCTAGGTACACGAAGCCCCGTCTGTCAACCAGGGTATGATGGAAGCTACGTCCTTCCTGCAGCAGAACAACAGATAGTTTCTATTTTCTGGAATTTAGGATGTCGACCCACAGGTTTCACATGAACTTTTTTCTGAATGTTCTTCTGTTTACTGCTCTGTAATCAGTTTGTTAAAGTTTATACTAGTAGAATGACTGGAAATCTCAGGAAAACTAGGAAGAAAGACACTGAAAGCCAAACTCTTTGTAAATTCTGCAGTTTATCCCTTTTTGAAGCAGAATCATGGCTAATTTTTGTAATGCATGGTTGTGCACAGCCTTTTATATATACATATAAATTTCCTTGTTTCTGTTAAAAAAAACTATATTGTGATAGGTTCCAAGCATATTTTGATCCTCAACAATATGTGTAGCATCATCCACTGAAAGCAATGTAAATGGTGAGACATAGCCACTTTTCATTGAAATGTATGGTACTCTATAATAGGTGTATATGTATGATTTGAGTGTCAAATGTGCCATTGAGGCATTCATATGATAGTTGAGGCATTCACTATAAGTGAAAGAGGTTGGATCCGAGAGGGAAGTATGAGTTGGGTATTCGAGCTTTCTTGCTCTTTACGTCCTTGTTTTTCTTCTTATCATTCCCTTTACACGAATCATCTCCTAAACAAGGAGAACCCATAAATACATTTGAAGCAAATGATTTAAAGCAAATAGTAATCAGTTTAAATGCACCCTCCATGATGATGATTAACAAACTACTCAACGCTTTCTTCTACATTATTGATATAAAAGATTTACAAATGTTGTAGATGTCAAAGCTCCTAAGAAAAAAGAGTGAATAAATTGCTACTAATGTTACACCCACTTAATATATTTTGAATCTTCCCAACATTTGCTAGGTTTTATGTCATTAATCTATGAGGGGACAATTTAGTGCCTCCAAATAGAGAAGACAAACATTCTAATATGAACCATTCATTATAAGCAAGATAGGTTAGACTTGAGAGGGAAGTAAGAGGTGGGTATTGGAGCTTTTTTACTCTTTTGTCCCTTGTCTTTCTTCGTGTCATTCCTTTTACATGATTCCTTTGGCATAGTAGAAGAAGAAGAATTCCTTTAAAAACAACCTGTAATAAGTTTGAATGCACACTCCATCATGATGATAATTAATAATTGTTGGACATGTGTTGTAGTATTTGTAGGTTCCCAGAGTAAGGGGGTTTTTAGGGTGTGACAGGCTAGATCCCTTGGAAAACAAAATTGGGTCTGTTTTTTGTTTGTTTTCAGTTGCTTTTGGCCCATGGTTTTGTGGTTCATTGTAAACTAATTTTGGTCAAGGAATTGGGGTTGTGAGCTAATACAGGTTGATGGATTAGGGTCTTGGATATTATGATGTTGTAGTGTAACCAAAAAATTAATACACAAGAATGTTGGTTTTCCCTTTGGATTTCCAAGGTAAATCTATGTGTAATGTGTATGAGCGATTGTCAATTGTTGTGTTTTAGATTCGGTTTGGTATTGTTTTTCTTTACATAAGTTTATGAAAGTTCTTCAATAATGAGCAACTAAATGCTCTGTGTTGCATAACAAATTTCAAAGACTGCAGATGTTTATACATATTTCCATTGTAATAAAATGCATTTGTAGTGTGGCAGGGGATGGGATTTTTTGAATTTTTGTTCTGATAGATGCGTCAACTCAATCCATCCTTAGCTTAATTCACCTTATTCCACCATGCTAGCGGGAAATAGGGAATGGGGACCATAAACAACACCGAAAAAAAATGGAGGATGAAAAATAGGGATTGGGGATAACTGGAAGGAGGGATAGTCTAATGGATGGAATGTCCAAATCACTGAAAAAATAGCCTACTCCTTGGATAAGTAAATTTTCATATTATTTAAAAAAAATAAGAGGAAACTTTAATTTTTTTTATTTTATAAGTTTTATAAAATAAACATATAAATATTTGAAATAAATTAGTTTTAAAGGTTAGTTCAAATGGACATGAATCACTTGTGAGATCTCTCCCTTTGAATTTGTGGAAGTCATGGGGTTCGAATTTCTTGATCCCCTCTAGGTTAGGCTACTCGATGGTTTTCCACCAAGTTATTTCTTAGAGAAAATATTAAAAATATACTATGATTAATAAAAAATAAATTAGTAATTTTACAAAATGAAAATATAATATTAGAATGAATTTTAATTAATAAAAGATAAATGAGAAATGATGTGTATGATGATGATTTGTGATGTTTTTAAAGATGAAACAAATTGAGATCAAGTGGAGCTTTCTTGCTCTTTTAGTTGTTATCTTTTTGTATCATTCCTTTTACATTATTCCTTTGGTGTAGTAGAATAAGAAGAATCCCCTTTAAAATAACCTATAATTAGTTTGATTGTATTTACTGTCATGATTATTTTTAGTCTAGGTTTTTATGGTCCATTGTAAACTAATTATGGCTAAGGAATTGTGGTTGTAATCTAACTAGGGTTAATGGATTAGGGTTTTGGATGCTATAATATTGTATTGTAAACAAAAAAGATAATACAATGAAATAGAGAGTGGATAAACTCTTAGGGATGTTGTTTTTCCCAATTTTGGGTTTCCAAGGTAAATCTTTGTAATGTGTGTGTGAACCATTGTTAATTGTTGTGTTTAAGATTTGTTTGGTATTGTTTTTCTTTACACAGGTTTATTAAAATTCTTCAATAATGCACAACTAAATGCCTTATGTTGCACAACAAATTTCAAAGACTACAAATGTTTATACAAATTGTCACTGTAACCAAATACATTTGTTGTGTGGCAGTGAGCGAGATTTTTTTTAATTTGTGTTGTGGTAGATGCATCAATTTGATCCATCCTTAATTTAATTCACCTAGTTCCACCATGGCAATGGGCGGTAGGGAATGGGAACCATAACCAATAATGAACGAAGATGGATGATGACATATAGGGATTGGGCTAGTCGGAAGAAGGGTTAGTTCAAATGGACATGAGTAAGCTGTGAGATCTCTCCATTTGAAGTTGTGGAAGTCACGGGACTTTCGTAATTCCCTCAAGGTTAAGCTACTCATGGTTTTCCACCAAGCTATTTCTTAAAAAAATATTGAAAATAAATTATGATTAATAAAAAATAAATTAGTAATTTTACAAAAATGAATATATAATATTGGAAATAAATTGAAAAATGATGTTTATGATGATGGTGTGTGATATTTTTAAAGATGAAACAAATTGAGATTAAATATTATTTAAATTATAGTTTTTAACATTTCAACAATATATTTATTATTAATTTAATATCTCACTTATGGAAATAGAATCTAGGTGGGAAGATAATATTCCATTTTATAATTATTTATATTTGATCTAATTAATTTAAATTATAGTTATTATATTTAAATAAAATTAAATATTATTTAATTATAATTTTTATATTTAAATATTATATAGATGAAAGCATGATTCATTTTGATTTGAATAAATCAATGGTTTTATAATGGTATGACTTATTGTGGTTCTAATAAGTTAATGGTTTTAGAAGAGTATTTCAATTATGATAATTGGTAAAAGTTGGGTAAGACAAATTGGGATAAAATATCATTTTGATTTTTTTAATAAAATAAATATATAAATATTTAAAAAATTATGAAATTAATAAAAAATAAATTATGATCATGATTATGACACGTACCATCTTTAAAGATTAAATGAGTTTAAATTAAATAATATGTAGATAATAGTGGTTTTAGTAAATCAATGATTATGGAACAGTAATTGAATTATGATATTGGGTTAAAAAAATTAGGATGAAATATTATTTATTTTTAACTTTATTTATATAATAAATATTGGAAATTAAGCTATCCAACTAGAGGACTGAAATTTTTTTGCTCTTCACGGTGTCTTTCAAAAGGGTTTCCAAGATCTAGTGTCATTGGGGTTCAACACTTTGCAGATATTTATAAGGAACCAGAGGCTCCAAATATTGCTAAGATTGTCAAATTTTGCTCTTACTTTTCTCAGATGATTATGTCAAATGATAATATAAACCTATTTAAACCACACTCTTTGGTGGAAACATAAACTATTATGTATAAATTCAGAAAGGACAAACTTACAAGCCTAGATGGTTGGAGGATTCAACTTTTCCTTTTTTCTTTTTTACTTGATGAAGCCATACTTATTATGCGTTGTTGAGGAGGTTCGACAAACTGGTAAAGTCCTTCCAGCTCTAAAATGCAACCTTCATTGCATTAATCCAAAAAACAAATACCTTAGAAAGTTTTAGAAATTTTTGGCCGATTTCCTTGTGCAATATTGTTTATAAGGTCATAGCTAGCTAATATTTTGGCATAGGGGTTGAAATGTATGTTATCAACCTACATTTCTCCTGACCAATTTGGATTCCTCAAGGGACACTAGATCCATGATGCTATTGGTGTTGCTTAGGAATGTATTCATACCATGAAGGTGAAGAAATCCTCTACAATGCTCACAAAGTTGGATCTCTCAAAGGCCTACAATAGGACTTGTTGGATCTACCTTCAACTTCTTTTGATCCACTTGGGATTCTCTCTGGATATTGTTAACTATATTATGGGATGCATTATTTTTGCCTCTTACTCAGTGCTTATAAATGGTTCAACGTATCCATTCTTCACTCCTACTAGAGGCCTTTGGCAAGGATTCCCCATCTCCCCATATCTTTTCTAGATAGTTGATGAGGGTCTAAGTCGGTCTATAATAGAGGCTCATAATGAAAGAAAATCATTGGTCTAATTTTTAGGGAGGGTTGAAAGTTACCCATCTTCTCTTCATTGATGACATATTACTCATTAAAAATGGCTTTGTCTTTGAAGGATGGGCTCTTGTGGAGATCTTGAAGCTCTTTATTAAAGCTATAGGTATGATGATTAATATGGAAAAATAGTGAGTTATTACAATGTAGTAGAATTGGAAGTGGTGGAGCATTTGCAATCAATCTTTCATTTTGAAGTAGAGGAAATCAACAAGGACTTTTGGTATATGGGATTTATCCTTAAACCAAATGGTTACCAGAAGTAGGTTTGGGGATGGCTTCTGGCCCATTTTGAATCAAGGATACAAAAATGGTACACTCGTTGTATTTCCTTGGGTGGGGGGGAGAGGCTCATTTTAGTGAATCATGCCCTGAAGACTCTCCCAGTATATTGGTACACTCTAACTTGTATTACAAAGGGTGTTATGGGAAAAATTAGGTGCTTAAGTTTCAACTTCATTTGGCGTGGGAAGGAATCAAGTGGCCTTCATTGGACCAACTAGTGCTCAATTGAAAAGCCAAAGGGTGAAGGTGGTTGGGAATTAAAGGACATATATTTATTTAGCAAATCATTGGCAACAAAATTGGTTCGAAATACAATTTCGAAGAGAGGCCTCTCACAATTGATCCTTAATTATAAGTATTGGGCCCTACCAAATCTTATGGGATCGATTAAGGGTGAACTAAAAATATTTTGGGGAGGATTTATCAACTAGAAGGTGTTGGTTACCTCTTACCTAATTATTGGATCAGTACTAGCATGGAAGGTGGGAAACATATCTTAGATTATGACTGGTTCTAATGCTCTAATGGGATTTGGGTGAGAAGTAATATTGTCATGGGATCTCATTCAATTCCTAAACGAACTTGATCATTTTTATTTATCTCGGATTGTTGATGATATGACCACCCTGATTTGGAACCAAGGTTGGATCAACACACAAACTTTGGGCTTAACAAATGAGTTGGCATGGGAATATGATACTTATCTTTTGTTCTTGTGTCAGGATGACATCACATTACAACCTGAGCTAGATGAATTGGCATGGCATGGAAATAAAACAAGGATTGATATACAGTAATCCTAGGTTACAAGATCCAAATGTTGGCAAAGCAAGCTTGTTGACATTGGTGGTGGTCATGAAAACTATGGAAGGTAAAATTGCCTGACGAGTGTCATATTTTTATGAGGTTAGTTCTGATGAAGAAGGTTCTTACTTGGGAATTTTTCCGGAAGTGGAATTTCCAAGGACCAAGCTTATGTTTTTTATGCTAAAGTACAAACGATGATGTGTCTCATTTGTTCCAAACTTACTCATATATACAACAAGTTTGGTGGGATGTGGGAAAAGGTTATCACTTGCAGAGTCTATGGAGGGAGATATTATAGTTCAGTGCCTTAAGAATTGGTTTGCGAGATCAGAATTGAAAAGCATAAGCTTCTTTCCCTTCTTTACTATCTAGGGTGTGTGTATCGCTTGGAATTCTCTTCTTTTCGAAGGAAAATAGGTCCATTATTTCCTTACAGTGGCTCGAAATATGAGTTTACTCTAGTTTTTCAAGGATGACGCAGGTCAGACTATGCCACATATTGTGGGTGAACTGTAGTTCGACAAGTAGAGTTGTCAAGGATTCTTTGATGAGTGTGTCAAGGTCAAGAGAAGCTCCAAGGAATTGGGGGCATACTTCATTTTCTATATGAGCGAACAATTGCATTTAAAGCTAAGTTTGTTGTTGGTACCAATAATAATGTCGAGCTCTTGACCCTTAGGACTATATTACGACTAGCTTGGATGGAGAGGATCTTTGATCTCTAGGTTTTTGGGGATTCGAAGCTAATTATTGATTGGATGGAAGGTTTAAATCAATTGGAGGGTGTGAGTTTTCTACACTTCCTTAGGTCTCATTTGAAGGAAATTGAATTGTTTTTACTTATATTGATTTATTTCATATGTTCGTGAACATAACCAGGTGGTTGATCATTTATCAGGGGGAATTTAGCTAGCACCGAAAACTATCATCATGATTCGGGATGAAGACTCTTCCATATAGGATAGCTCTCTCTCTTGGAATGAACTCTAATTTTTTTCAATTTCTGATGTTCATTGAAGCTTTGGATCTTTGGCATAGTTTAAAAATGATGTAGCGAAGAATTGGCCTAAGAATAGTTAATATTTTTATAGTTTTTGTGATTGTCTATGGTTCTACAAACCCAATTATCTATTTTCATAGTACAATTATATGTACATACACCCTATGGGCCTGAAGAATGTGTTTTTGTTCCCCCTCGACAATAAAATTGTGACTTTTTTCTTTGGAAAAAAAAATATTGGAAATTAGTTGATAAATGATAAATGATGGACATAATGATGATATTTGTCATTTTTAAGATTAAATATATTTAAATTAAATATTACTTAAATTATAGTTTTATATTTAAATATATTAGAAATGAAAATATCATTTATTTCGATTTTGGTAAGTTAACGGTTCCTCTTCCTCGTAAATAAGAGGTTAAATTGCAAGTAGGGAGTAGTATCTTATCTCATGTATAAAATTAAGGATAATTATATTATAAAGTACACAACCCCATTGGATGTAGCCTAAATGATGATCAGAAGGGACAGACGCTTTCTTGTAGATACTATTTAGGCTCAAACTACTTTTTTCTTATACATTATGACATAAAATAACTTCTAATTAACCAATAGATCATCTTTATTGAAGGTAAAGAAAGAGGTTAACATCCCAATATCCAGAGGAAACTTGCATGAGTAGAAGTCTACCCCTTACGGACCACTAATATGTTATTTAGTTAGCTAAATTTTGTTTGCACATGATGATCTTTACATTTGACTCTTGAAATTATATCAACAGAATCTAGGTTAATAACCTTAAGTATTCTACATTGAGACTAAAAATTACTCTTCTTTATGTAACAAATTTTACAAAATAAATATATAAATAGTGACACCTAATTGTGTAATAAATAAAGGTAAATGATAAATGTTGATTATGACGATGATATGTGATATCTTTCAAAATTAAATATTCTTTACATTGTAGTTTTTATATTTAAATATAGTGAAAATGGAAGTATCATTCATTTTGGTTTTATTATGTCAATGGTTGTTTTAGTAAGTCAATGTTTTTTAAGAGTAATTAAATTGTGACATTAGGGAAAGTAATTTATCATATTATTAACGGTAGGATAAGTTAAGAGGAAATGTTGCTAATCTTTAATTTTATTTTTATTATAAATTTGGTAAAGTATATAAATATTGGTAATTAAAATGGAATTAATAAAGCATAATTGTTAAAGGTAGTATTTTTTTTTTTTTTTGTAAATCTGCAACAGTATATTTATAAGAGGAGTTCAAAAATTACATTGCGGCTAGCTAGTCTTGGTGGTTTTGGGTGGTGAAACCACTATCCTAGATGCTAAAAAATGCTAGGAAAATAAGTAACATGGAAAAACATACATGTCCGAGGAGACCGGGCTCCATAAGAGTCATTACATAGTATATCATAAAACAGAACGGAGCATAAAAACAGTTTATATAACCAAAAAAGACAAAACCTCTGACAATCACATAGAGAGCTAGGGACTGCCATCCAAAGTGCTTGCTTCTTCATTCTGAGAGCTCGGCTTGTCTTCAATAATAGAGCAGTTTCCGAAGAAGTCATCATCCCAGCCCTGGGGAGGGATCTTTGGCGTCAATGGTTCAGTTTTGCGAAAGGGGGAGGCATCCTCTTCGGTCTTTTGAACGTGTTTGTAGTGCAGCGCGTCGGTGGTGGATGGAATGGAAAAAGTGCCTTGAAGGAGAGGGACACCCGAATTGAATCCAAAAGCAGGCAGGGCTGACCCAGAAGGAGTGCCCACAGTGGCGATGGAGACTTCAGCAGCAGCGTCCACCATATCCTGCGAAATTGGTGGAGCTCCAGTAGCAAAGGAGACCACTCTAGGCTGGGCAACATCCGTTCCAGTAGAGACACCATTGTTTTTACTGGGTTTAGCGTGAACCAAGCCCCTGCGAAGAATCGCGCACCTATCCAGAGAATATTTACCACTAGCTAGACTGGTGTGCAAATTTACCAATTTTTCATCCAAGTGAACCAAGATAGCCCTGATATCCAGAATGGAGGACTTGGCAGAGTTCCAATTAGCTAGCATCTCCTCGACCAGGTTACCCATCATAATTTTGATAAGCCAATAATAATTAATTCGGTTACCTTGATTTCCAGTGGCTAGAATATCAGCTACACGGCTAGACTCTCAGTCATCGATTAACATGTGAACCGGTGCCAAAACGTTTCTTTCATAACCGCTAATGGCCTCCTTATTATTGTTCGGAGAAGTAGCATCTTGACCGGCCCCATGACCAGCACCACGACCGACGCCACGACCAACACCACGTGTGGAGGTTCCACGTGGACAAGTCATGGTGTAAAACTCAAGCTCCCAAGAAATGAAAATGCAATCAAAGCAATTCACAACAGAGCAATTCACAACGGAGTCTTGCATTAGATTACAAATGAGGTTGGTATAAGGCTTATCCATCATGTCTTGAGTCTTGGAGAAGGGACGTAGGAGATCCACACGCGGGAGCTTCATGAACCAACTACCCCGGTTAATGCGAAGGGACGTAGACAGCCGAGTCCTGCCTCGCCATATTAACTGCAACTTCATTACCATTAATCCTCGTGTTCTCCTCATTACCATTTCCGCTCGATTGCTTGCTAGCTCACCTAGGAGGGGACTAGTGTAGTGTGTCGTCGCCAAGTGGATGAGGTTGGTTTCCATCAGTGGTGTGAACGGGGAAGACACCTGCATCCGAGGGTTAAAGGTAGTAACCTAAATATGCTAGGATTTGGAAATTTTCCAATCATATTTTGTCTATCATTTATGTTTAGAATCTGATTAAAAATTCAAAAGACTTGTTGAAATTGCAAATATCAGTTGTTAAGAATGCATAATCAAGGTGGAATAGGAGCATTTTGATCAAATATGCACAAGAACAACACTTTGACAGAAAGGGATTTATGTCGATTCTTCATATTATTCACACGAAAGCGAAAATTATATAGTACAATGGGTAATGCCACCTCATTGAGATATTTTCTCTAGATTTTATTATAATGCATGATGATTAAGTTAGGTAATCCCAACTAATTTACTTAGTCATCATTAAGGATAAATCACTATTATCCTAAATGAATAATACAAATAATGGTGACATGAATACTTTGTGGTTGGTAAGGTAAGCCATAGGCTAACATCTTCTACTAATAAGTGAACAAATGGGATCACCATTTTGCTATAAGTGAACAAATAGGATCAATGAAGTGCTCTCTGAATTTAGACACAATCATGTGCCGAACAACAACTCAATATATCACAATTGTATTATTAAGAGAAATGAGAGGAAACCAGATTCCATGTTGGATATTCCCAAGTCTAATTTGATTTGAAGAGTAGCCCAAATGGCACGTTGAACTTCATTTATTTGATTTGTAGATAGTCACTAAGTAGACCAATTGTGTTATTGAATTTTGATTGATAGGACTTCAAATATTGAAGCATGGTTATCATCATCGATATCCCCCCTTGACAAGTGCAAGGTGAGAAGTCACGGGGTTTCATTTGGGTTACCCTGAACCAATTCATCATTGTATCTGTTGGTTTTGGATGACCAGTAATCAGTTTCATCAATGTGGTGTTTTTTTGGTTGACCTATAACCATTTTCACTTGATCAATGTACTCCCCCACCTTAAAGTCAAAGATATTTTTGAAAGCCTGTCTACTACAAGAGAGGTCTTTACTCAATAATTAATTCTTGGATAAGACTTATATAACTACTAGGCTATAGGTGACCATTGCCAAGGATTAATCCATTCATAGTGAACTCTTAGTCTTGTAGGATTCTTTTGTATGGAACATCTGTCTCATGAATGATTCTTCTTGCCACAATGCTAACAAGGATGGAGATCAAAACATCTATCATCCATCTGAGCAACTCGATGACAATTTTGGCACTTAGCATTTGAATGATGAATTGGAACAAGTGAAGCTGAATCTTCTTGAAGGAATCTAGCACTTTGGAACTGGATTGGTCTGGAACAATCATGAACATGAAATGTAACTTCCTTATCATATACAAGTCCTATTATGTCTTGTTGTACCAGACTTCTTCCCAAGGTTTAATGATGGGCTTGGAAAGATCATTATGTACTTTTTGACATGCTTCTATGGATTTATTAATGTTTCCTTTTGAAACTTCAAAATAAAAATGGCATTCACATTCACTTAAACCTGTTGTAGTACTCAATGCTTTGGCATATTTTGCATATAATTCATCTTCTCCAAAAAAAGGATTATTCTGAACAAGAACTAGTTTAGAATGCTTGAATTGTATTTCATCATGTTGAGTCTAGAGAAGTTCAACTTTAGCTTGTGAAACTTGCAAACAAGTTAAAAAACATTTCACGATTCCTTTGTTGATTGTAATTGTGTTTTCCTCAGAAGAAAGTATTAGAGTGTTTAATAACTCTAATAATTGTTGACTTTGAACAATTTTTAGAAAATATTGGACGAGGCCTCTTGTGTAGGTAGGTTCTGGTTACAATTGACTAAAAAATATAAGGGATTCTTACAAATTCACCCTTTTGACAATCAAACTCAATAATTGAATTCATATCTAATTCGAACCAGATCGAGGGTATATCGATCATAGAGTGATGAGAGAAATCATCATTCTTATTTACACCATTGTTGAGTTGGGTGAGTTGATCTTCCTCTAGTACCAAGTTCAAGACAAATCAGTCACTGAAATAAAATATGGGTACTACAATGTCTTCATCATCAATTTGAATGGATAAATTAGTTGCTTATCATAAAAATGGAATGCACAACTCCCATCATTCATTGATATGGATTGGATTGTTTATGCAGATTCATGATATGCTAGTGCAGGAACTGGAGACGCAACACTATAAATACCTCAAAATCACATGCATCATCATCTATTTTTTCGGATTTGATCCCTTGCTTGCCTTCAAACAAGTTTGAATTTACTATTTCAATTATATTGACACATATAACCCATCAGAATGACATTCTATATGATCTTGATTATTAGAAGTCGTGTTCTTATAGTGAAACACTTTGACATGATAAGATAAGTACCAATGGGAAGAGATGTTATGCTCTGCAAACCATGTTAGCTCTTCTTTTACCGCTTTTCAGTTGTCATGCGGTGTGTCATTTGTAACCGTTTAGGAGGGACAGACACCATTTGGTCTACTTCTTGATCCACAATAGTCCATTAAAGTAGACCAAGATTACGCACATGACAAGTTGTTGTGGCATTGTTCTTTGTGCTAAGCTCTATGTGAATAAAAAACATTGGTATTTGTCTTTTGCAAACTTCTACAAGTAGATCTATCACTAGAAATTGAAGCACATTCTACATCATACACATGCCTTTGACTAGAAGAATGTTGTTGTTGATCGCTATAGAGAATGTTTTTTTTTGTAATGCTGCAAATTCTATTAAACTATGCGAAGAAAAGATACATTAAAAGTTACAGTCTGAGGTGGTCTTGTCAACCTTGAAATCAACAGAGTCTTGGATATGTTCAAAATATACCAAAAAAAAAACTTGCCCAGTAAAGGGAGACCAAGGTAAATAGGTAGTGGAGTCATAGCCATGAAGTCCTGAAATAAACTAGCAATTTGGTGGATAGTGATTCATACCAAAAAACAAGAAAAAGTTGCTAAAAAACATTCTTAACGGGGTGCTAAGGGGGCCTTTGCATCTGAAGGAGTTTCCTCCAAGATGGGGAAGTTGTAGCATGCGTCATCCTCCAGGTCCTTTGCAGGTGGCAGTGTATCTTTCACAGGTGGCAGAATGTCCTTCGTTGGTGGTCATGTGTCTCTCGCAGGGAGCTTTACAGGCAAGGGCGCAGTCTTCCTGGTGACGGGAGCGCTGCCATCTGGCTCATTGCGAGTACGTTTGGAGAGAATCGAGCCCAGGGTGGAGGGGATGGGGAAGAAGGGTTGAACCTGCTCCTTCCCTTTCTGAGAGTTTAGTTCCCTGCCATATGGCGGAACCAAAGCCTGTCCTGTCTGGGTGTTCAAGTCCTTGCCATGTGGATTGGCCAGGTTGCCGAGTGTCACGTTGTTTCTAACAACCGAGGGTGTGGCGCCATGTGCACTGCTTCCATGACGAAAGTCGCAACAGATATGACGGGTGGGGGCGTAGGAGTCCCAACTGAGGGTGTTCTCCATGCTGCTGAGAGTGGATTCCATGTTTGGTAGGGTTGCTCTCAGGGTCTGATTAGCGTGTCTAGCAGTGGCCCAATTTGCCAGCATGTCGTCCATTTGCTCGCCCAGCATGTTTTTCACCAGCGAGTAAGGATCCCAGGGTTGTTCTTGACTTCCCTTAGAGAGAGTGTCTGCAATGATCTGTGCCTCCCAATTGTCGATGAGCAAACAAACAGGAATTGAGACCTCTGCACTGTAACCTTTCTTGGTTTTCCCAGTTTCTTGGGCTTCATTCTTCTTTATTCCTTTGGTTCCTTTAATCCAACCCATGAATTATGTGTAGAGGATGGCGCAGATGCTGGTGAACGGGAGCTCATGGAGCACAGGAGCAGAGGGAGCCCGATGCAGAATGCCAGGAATGCGAACGAGCATGGCTAGGGGCCGAAATAAGATGTTGTTGAAAGGACAGAGCTTCCTATTAGCTAGTGAACTGAACCTCACACACCTGAGAGCCATGGGGATAGTGCACGACAGAACAGTCCAAGCTGGTTGAGGAGACGTCGTATGCATGGTGACTAATGAGGCCGGCGACTTGACACCGCTTCTATAGGGAGCTTGAACTTAGCGCTACCACTTGGATGACACGCCTGCCCAGGTGTCTTGATTGGATGACACTCGTGCCCAGGTGTCTTGATTGGCCTAGTCCTCGTGGCATAGCCCCTGTCGTCACCCGCATCCGGGGATCACTACAGAGAATGTTGAACAATGCACATATGTGGATTTTAGCTTCAATATACACCGTATCATTGATAAGGAAGTAGATCCATGAATAAATCGTTTGATAAAGAGCACGGAAATACCCCAAAGAATACCATAGGCTACACCTCTCAAATACCTTAGGATACACCTCTCAACCTCTCATGGAAAACTACCATGGAGGATCTACCAAGCCCTAAGAAATATAGAGCTCTGATACCATGATAAAATGTGTACAAGAACAACACTTTGAGGGAAAAGGATTTATGTTGTTTCTTCATATTATTCCCACCAAAGCTACAAATATATCGTACAATGGGTGATGCCACCTCATAGGTGATTTGCTCTAGGTCCTAAAATCATGCATGATGATTAGGTTAGGCAATCCCAACTAACTCATTTAGTCAACATAAAGGATAAACCCCTAATATCCTAAATGAATATTACAAATAATGGTGACATGAAGACTTATTGATTGGTAAGGTAAGCCATAGGCTAACATATGAGGTTGCAAAATCCATTTATGCATTAATCAAAAATGTAATTTCAACAATGAAAAAATACAATTTGACCAAAGGTTATGTAATGATAGCCAAAAACGTTCCAAACCATACAACGTTTAGGCTACTCCATTGATAAAGTATGTTATCATCATCAACTTAACTTTAGTTGCGTTGTCTAATATGTGATAAGCCTTTTTCCTGACCAAGAGAAACCAACTCTAAAAGGTCAAACAAATTCCCTTAGACACAAATATAAGGGGCTCTAACCCATTAGAGTTTGAACAGATGCTCCACCCCAACCACCAAGCCCCAACCCAATAGATAATATACTTTGAATTTTGTAATAGTTATATAATTTTAAATGAATGTGAAGAGTTGTGTTTTTTAAACAAATATTTTTTTTATTTTTATATATTATGTTCAAAGGATAAGGCCAAAGCATTATTAATGGCGATCAAGAAAATTGTAGAAGACATGGTATTTACATAGAGACCAAGCTAATATGAGTTTCTCAAGATGTTTGAGTATTTCCAGTTTCATACTTTTGTGATTATTAATATTGTTTATGGGTGCTTCTAGAACTATCACATCTATTTTTTAATCGACTATTCAGACCAAATTAGTGTGGTCCATCATTAGGATCAATTTTTGAACAGAAAATGAACATTTCTTTTTAATTAATATAAATTAGAACCTCAATTTTTTGAGTGGTTTTTATGTCATCTTTTATAAGTAACCATATTCCAGCGAATTTTCAAAAAATATTAGTTTAATTTTAGTTAATGTTACTACTACGTCTTGTATTTCATATGATGTACCACACTAATTTAGTCTAAAACAACGATTCAAAATAGATGGGATAATTCCAAAAGCACCCATAAATAATGTTTGGGTATTTTGGGTCTCATAGGTTAGAGGAGATAAAAAGTTCATTTTATGTTAAAAAAACATTGATTTCCCAAAATCGCAATGTTGACTTGAAGTTAATGTTCTTAGAAGACAATCAATTTATCCATTTTTATTTCCAAGGGCATAGATGTATCAAAAGAACAAACTTCAGATATAAGTGTAGCGTGTGTGTTATGAAATACATATCTCAAGGAAATTCTTTGAGCACTTTCCCTCATTTTAAGGATGGTATTCAAGGTGAACCAAAGTCTACAGAAGATCAAGGTTGTATCAATATGGGGCTCATGGTCATTACAATAATATATTCTTTAAGGGTTAAGCATGTCACTTGTGGGAATTGAACTTGGGTGGGGAGAATAGCACTCCTCTCAACCACCCAAGTTAGGTCCAATTGAGAAATCAACTTAGTGTTAGCATGATTTAAACCCATTTTTATTGATTTGTAAAATGCTTTATTTTCTAAGGTTCGAGATTATATTAAACTAGAAAAAATAAATGTACAAAGCATAACCAATACTGCCAACAACATGGTGAATCCAAATAACAGAGATAAAACAGCTGTTCCAAAACTGGGATAAACTGAGCTTCTAGTCTTACTCTTATATGACAAGCTAGGTCTAACAATCATGACTAAGTTTGATAACCAGTTTGAGCATAGGTTCCCCCACATGTCGGGGATTATGACAGGAAAAATTGAAGATAAAAGAGGACAGAAAAAATAACCTACTAAACATGAATCCATATAGGGTATAACTAGAGTTAATCTTCATCAGAAATGACAATAAAGGATAATTCGTCACTTGTGTTCTCTTTCTTGGAAGCACGCTTAACAGCCTTTGGACATCGATGAAGCACCATCTGTGTGGCCGAGGGGTTAGCTGGTGATGGCTTGCTAAATGTTTTCTCAATAAGATCCATGGCTAAAGCATCTAATTTCCCATTGATTTGTTCATCGGTGATAACTTAGTTGTTGGTTAATCTGTGCATGCCCTCCTCCACATTCTCCAATCTACCCAAAACAGAGGGATTTACAGTGGCCTCCTGCAGATTGCACCTCACGCAGTATTCGAGAGACATATTGAACAAGGATTTCACACTCTAGAATAAACCTAGGGTTCGAGTATGCCTCGTCTCTCTGGTTCGGGTAGAACTAGAGTCCTCCACCAGACCCCCAAATTCCTCAATTAGCTCTTGATCGTCGGGGCGCTTTATTTCCTTG
Source organism: Larix kaempferi (assembly GCA_027924585.1). Classification (NCBI taxonomy): domain Eukaryota; kingdom Viridiplantae; phylum Streptophyta; class Pinopsida; order Pinales; family Pinaceae; genus Larix; species Larix kaempferi. Next base: position 37,644,006 of record BSBM01000205.1, read on the forward strand.
GTCAATATTTTTTCCAATATTTGTGTGCGGTCCCGAGCCTAATGACCAACTTTGGTATTGAAGAAACCTCTTGAATTTTCCATGTCTTTTAGGGCCCACGCCATATGAGAGCATCGGTTCCCATTCTCTATTTTGCGCTTGGTATTTTTGGTTCGCACTATTTCGCGACCCACCGAACAGAGAAACCTAGGTTGATTCCACCACCCACAGTGGATGAGGGGGGGATTTTGTTGAGCCTTAGGAGTCCCAAACCAAGAATAACTATGCTTTCTAATCCGTATAGCTTGGAAGTGAGAATCCCACCCATGATGGATTCTTCCAAATAGAAATGTCACCCCTTTGCAATCCACTCACCCATCATGAGTTAGGTTGTCTTTGATAGTCATAAAGGCTCACAAAAAACAATTATCAAAAGCCTATACTAGGAACTAGTTGAAGAGCAGGAGGACGTACATGGCACGAAAGTGATTTATTGCAAGAAGATCATAATCATAGAGGCTTATGGAATGAAAGATTCCATCTGCACAGTGCACACCTACATGCTTTCCCACACTTGTCTTTATTATGTGTTCATGGCTATGGCGTGTGTCGTCAGTCGAAGGGTATTTATTTGTAAAATTATTTGAATATGCATATTTTACTCAATTCAATAGTTAAAAGGAAGTGCAAGCACACACACACACATGAGGGGGGGGGGTAAACATTATAATTCTTTTACCTTTCCTTGTTTGACATCACTAGAATCTAGTTAAACAATTTTGGTTGAAATTACAATTTTGGATTGATGATATAGTTATTTTTAATGCAAAAATGGATTTAGTACCTTTGAATAACCCTACTTCAATTAGATTGTGAACTATTAACATTTGGTATTATTCCCTCAATCTAAAATGATTCCTATTGGATTTTAGGCCAGAAATGTCGATTTCTCCTCTTGTTATTTTGATCTCTAAGAAAGGGTCAATTCATCGTACATTTATACTACTAGTGTGTATGTGTGTATAATAAACCATGATGATGGTGATGATGATACTAATAATAGTTTAAGGTTAGAACCTGTTATCTCCAGATTTGCCCATCAAATTTTCGGATTCTGGCAGCATTGAAATTATGAGTTTTCAGGCAAGGGTTTTGTAACCAATCTTTGGTCCCAAGTGAAAATTCCCACCAACTGTTACTCTCAAAGCATTCATAAGTCGACCAAGTCAATTGTCAAGCGCCCAAGAGGGCAGGTTTCAAGTGTGCCAAGGGAGGAGCTCATGATGGAGCCCAACATGCACAATGATACGCAGATCGAAGAGCATGCCAATGCTAGCCAAGTGTCTGATGTAATGACAAATATAAAAATAAATGATGAAATAGCTCCAAGTACTACAACTCGATGCCTCAAAGAATGCCAAAATCATCCAAATACTCTGTGCTACAATTGTCTAAAGCATCTACAGGAAGGGTTGTATTTATGAAGATAAGATAAACATGATTTCGATGCTTTAGATGTCACCAAAATTTGATTTGAAGCTGCTATTTTGGGTATTTCCACAACTGAACTGGCAACAGAGTAACATGCCGTGATTGAAGTTTAAAGGAGGGACTTGCAGTTTCCAGAGATCAGGAATTCTCGTCTGACATGGGCATTCGTGCTGTTAAATGGATTACAGATGTTGTGAAGCTGTCAATTTCCTCAGGATGTTGGCCCCGTGTCTTACCCTGCGCGTCCATATTCATATATTAAGATGGACAATTTCTATATTGTAACGGTGTATAAGAAGGACGCAGAGGATGTAAACTTGGTGAAATCAGGTTTTGGTAATGTTGCAAAAGTAAAGGGGATCGATTCATGCACAACAAAGGAGCACCACAGGTTTTAAAGATTACACAACTCGTGGACAGGAGCAATTCATATATATATATTGAGGTCAAATGAATCGAATACTTCCAAGGATTCATAAAAATTCATTGTTCAGCTTTGCAAATCAGTCGAGCATCCAACATCACACGAGGGCACCAAGGTAGCCGCAGGTTCATCAAATAAAAGGTACTGGCAGAGTTGAAGAACCTCAAAAATCTCTCAGGCGTTGAGATAATACTCAAGCATCAAACATAAAATATTGAAATGTCTCCCAAGGGTTTAAGCAACGCTCAACCTTGCCAAATTCCAGCGAAGAGGACAAGAAATTGTATGATGCTAAGTCATGAGTAAATTCCATATATCAAAGAGCGCAATGGAAGAACACTGACCAAGGGAAACATTCAAAAGAAGTTCGAGGGAAAAAGCAGACTGAATGTATACTCTGGCTTGTATTTGTCAAACAAACCATTGATGAGGTTAATAAGTTTTGAGACTGATATCATTTTATAAAGCTTGAAGTTCTCTAGTTCTAGAATCCGAGGAAAATTTTGAAGACTTCTGGTGGCAAATTTGTAGATGTATTTCTTTTAAAGAGACCCGAATCCTGAAGTAATCTTCAATGCACACTTGGTAATTTCTCACTCCATTTCAACGTGGTAGAGCATCTGATGATAGAGAGAATAGATAATGTCAAGGTAAGAGTTTTAGCAATTGGCAATTTCAAGTGTCAGGGTACCTAATATTAAATGATCATCACTCAAAATTCAAGATTTCAGTTTAGCAATTACAAGCTATTTCCAGATTTTCAGTTCTAGATTTTAAGAAACAGTCAGTTAGAAGATAAAGCATATCATGAATATGTGGCAATCAAGCACAGCATTTAGAGCATTTGATCCCAACAATCCCGAATTGTCTGGCAACCGATTCAAGATTATTTCTACTTTTAGTTTATTGTTAGAATTATATTCCAAAAAAACTTGTAACTGTTAATAGGATAGTAATGGTATAAATTCTATGATTTGCAATAGAGATGGGAGGTGGAGTTCCAGCCGAGGCTGAGAGGGTTATGGAAAATCAGACTTTGAACCAGTTTGCAGGCATGTATGAAGTTTCTTATGAAGTGACTGTTTATGAATTAAAATATGATCTTTGAGCCTATCTCGTTTTAATCTATGAAGTATATGCTATCAGTATTATGTCTATACATGGTCTAAATTTCATGTTGTGATTCTTCTGAATAGTGTACAACTATGCCCCAATTGTGAAATGACATATGAGCTCTTATATTCATAGGTTTATGATCACAGTCATCTTTCTGTTTTTATTTATATATTGGAATCATCCCTGTCTTCTAGTTTTTAAATATCCAACTTAACTCATATCTTCATCTACCACCAGAACATCATAAAAATTATTGAGTAGATGTCTGATATCTACCAGCTAAGATTTCCTTAAGCTTGACCCTAGCAGTCAGGTTCAACTTTAGGGATAACAGAACCTAAGTAGACACCAAATTAAGATATGAGAACCCCATGTTAGTGGAACAAATAATCCTCTTTGCTTGATTATTTGACTACATAATTTACAAAAGTGCGCATACCTTATCCACTTTAGATTCAAACACGTGGCCTCTAAGGAGGAAACACGTGTTCTTAATTATTAGGCCCACTTAGGTTATATGATATGTGAAAATGCCCCAAGGGTTAGCTCAATTAGTATATGCTATTGTGGGAAGTCCAAAGATATCTCAAGGTCAATTTCAATTGGGTCCTTTGGGATTACCAACAATGTCTATGGATGTTAAGTGATTTTCCTTCCATCCAGTGATTCCAAGGAAGAAGAGGAAGTGTTCTATGAGGGACCACTTGGTACTAATAAATCGGTTGTTTGCTTCAATGTGTGAGGGTAGGGTGAGATTATTTTCTCAGATAAAAAATTATTATTGTATGTAAAAGAACCTATATCAAATTAAATTTGGACAAAAACCATGTGATTTGTGTTAAAATGGTCAATGGATTTTGAAAAATACTAACTTAAATTTAGTTATCTCTATAGCAAGCTAGGAAGTTAAATTCTAATGTAGGTACATGTGTATGAAATAAAAATGAGATATTCTTATCTTGTGACTTCTTGGAATAATTTATCCTCTCCTCTTATGTGTTATATTACATTCATTGTGAGGAACCGGGGTTGTTGGTCCACATTTGTATATAAGTCCCAAAATACCATGATACTTATGCTAATGGGGGTGACCACAAGGGAGTGGCATCAACACCTACAAACATAATGGTTGATTGGTTTCAGGATGAGTATCCTTCCTTGTTTGACCTCTCCATACTCCTTTGTGAGACATATTGTGTGGGAGCTACACCTATATTATGACATCTTGGAACAACTGCAATGGCTATAAATATATTCTAACCTTCTCCCCTCTCTGTCGATTGAGCATGATTTAATTCAAGACCTAAACCTGAAGCCAAAATGAAAAAATATATACTCAAACAAAAATCAAAACTAAAATGAAAACACATAAAGGAAAAAAGGAGTAGTCACTTCCTTTTCTAGGCATTTCTTTAATGAGGGAAAATTAAAAATAAAAATAAATTATCCGAGCTCTCTATCAAAACACAAAATATTAAGAAGGTTTTATTTTAATTTTTTTAATAACCTTAAAGAAGATTTAATTTTCAAAAACACGTGAGTTGCATAAATACTAATTAATCATCTTTTGTGAATTTTGCTAAAATAATATCGTTTTTAAGATCAAGAAGGTTGTTATTGGCATTGAGTGTGTACAATAATGATTTCCATCCCTATGTTAGAATAGGTAATCTACAGATGACATGATATGGAAATCATTCTTTAAGGATGAAAAAGTATTTTTCTTATGATGTCCTATGTATATTTATATTAAATTTATCATTAAAAGAATGAAATAAAATGAATTTCCAAAGTAAATAAATACTTTCAATTAAGTATGTCATCAAGTTAGATTTTCTTAAAGAAGAATTTGGGAATCAAAGAAAGTCAAGGTGCCTAGAATTCTTAAATGCCAAGAAATAGATAAAAACGAGGTTAGTGTATATTTTGAAAGTGCGAGAGAAAATCATTTTTTTTTTAAATTAGTTGTCGAGTGAGGGACTAATAAGTATGAGAGAAAATCATTTTTTTTTTAAATTAGTTGTCGAGTGAGGGACTAATAATGGGGTTGAATTATATGCCTTATGATCCTTGTTAAAGATTGCATTAGAAAGAGTAATTCAAATCTCCAAACCAAGGGGATTCCAAGTTCATCATTGACTAGGAAGAGCGGGAAAATTATGGATTGTAATGTCCTTAAAACTTTGTAAAATTTTAAAAAAAAATTATATAGCCTAATGTCGGCATTTAGATTAAATATTTATTAAATTAACTTTAGCACCGGAAATAAATGGAAAACCTATCACTTATAATGTGTATGTAAAGTTTATACTTTTGTTTATGATACTCTGCTTGATTTAGTTGATGGGAATGGAATCATTTATAATCTTCAGAAGTAATGTTTTGGTGATGGTCTTAAAGCTCCATATTGAGCCAATGTTTATAATTATGTTTTGTTCAATGGCTAGCTGGGTGTATGTCTAAACTCTAATGGTTTATTTTTAAGTGTGGAAAAGTTCTGCTTTTAAATGTATCCTTGTAATTCCTAAAAGCTGGAAGGGTTTGCGATTGGTGACAATGGCCTGGCTTACTTAGCTATATGCTAAAGCTTTACTTCTACCTTTGTTTTGTAGGTGCTTTAAAAGATTGACTCTAAGCCTAACATTTTCAAGTTGCACAATATAAAAGATTTATGATTAACAAGTATATGTGAGTTTAATGGTGCTAAGGTGGTAAATCGAATTCGTAGGAGACTGTCACTCCTCCACTATAGGGAGTGGGTATGTATTACGTTGGCAGTGGAGGTTGGTGGCATTAAATGTGGCCATGTGCTTACCATTCGATTGTGCTGCCCAGCTGGAGTATGGTAAGGCTCTAAGCGACTAGTGTGCCCTTTGTTGTAGTTCATTTTCGCTGTTGTGTTGGAAGGAGAGCAGAGCTCTCAAGGTTTGCTAGATTGATGATAAGAGAGCATAGATATCTAGTTTCGAATATGGCTATGAAGCCAGCGCTGTCCATGAGCATGGCTCGGGCCTGCGCTCATATTAAGTGACAGGATGGCATGGCCAACTATTAAGGTAACTCTGTTTACCCTCACTCTTTGACAAGTTTTCGAATACCATACTTTCGATCTGTTGTGGATAACATCTTAAATTTTTTTTTCTGAAAGGGTTTTGATACTGGTCGTTCGAGCTCAGCGTGGAAGGGTGTTAGAAGCAGAGGGTTTGTAGGATACGAAAATCCCTGGTAAGCCTGGTCCATTGTGACCTTACTTACCTTCATGCGATTCGACCCTTATTTTGGTTGCTTGTCTGAGGGGTTGCCTACTATGGGCTTTGTGAATGGTTTACCATTCGGGGTTTGGAAATCTATTGTAATGCTTAGTTTGGTAACTCATTGACAGGCTTGTTGTATGGGCATTTAGCTCAGTAAGATGTATAACTACAGTTTTGTTTTAAGTTTGAATCCTGTATAGGCGTGTTGGAATAAAGGAGGTCCAGTTGACTCCTAGTTTATGTATTCATGGACTTTGGCCATCTGTATTTGTAATTTTTGTTTATAAATAAAATGTATTTCGTTATTCTGGCCTCTGTTTGATACTGGAAGGAAACTCATGAATTCGTGGGATGTGTGGTAATTGTTTTCAAGTTTCTGTAGACTGCATATGACCCTGTGTTATTTTAATATTAAATCTGGAATGTTTTAAATGCTTATGGTTTTGATTAGAGATGATGCTTGTAATTTTTAGACAGGGTAAATGAAGAATTAAACCCTGTAGCTATCGGGATGTTTTATCTTTGAATTATGCATCTCTGTTTTGATAATTTTACTTCTTAGGAATCTACGTTTTGGTTTGGAAAAAACCCTAAGATTCAAAAACGACTTGGGGAAAGTCTAAGTTATTTCTGGATTTCATAGAGGGTCATATCGTTCTGATTCTAAGCGTGAAGCTCTGACTGTAATATGTTTTTATTTATAAAAAATCCTCGATGTATTTTTTATGTTTATGTGTTCTAAGTTGGGGAGCTAAGCCTCCGTATAAATGATAAACTCTGTGTTTTTTTTAGCGTGAAGGCAATGGCTCTGTAGAAGAATGCTAGAGTTAAATTAATTAGAAAATGTTTGTATGTAATAATATGGGCAGAGCCCTAGCTTTTTAATTCGCATTTTTTATCTTTCATTTTCAATGGTTAATGTTGGGAAGATCTGGAAAATAATCCTTGTTGTAGCGTGGTCCACCATTTAATAGTTGACTGGTGGCATTCAAGGGATTCGATCCTGAGTCCCAGTTTTAGTAGGATAAATCAATGTTCAAATTTCTGAAGCGTGCCCTAAATAAATTATGAGCTTGTGGTTTCGATTTATGAGAAGTTCTATGGTTGTTCTTTTAGACAAGGGTTTATATGTGGTTCTATGGTTGGCACGATTTGACTAATAATTAATGATTATGTTGTGTTGATTTTATTTAGGTTGGTAAATCTGTATGAGACCTCTGTCAAAAATTGATTGTTAAATTGCTATTTAAATAAATGGTTGGCAATGTGTGGAAATTTGATTTTATTTAAATTTGAAACTTAAGGTTCTAGGGTTGGGAAACCAAAGAGAATCGATCTCTTGTATGAGATGATTCTGCTATGGAAATCGACTTTGTTATGGGTGCAGAATTTTACTCTTATGATTTTAGGTAGGGTTTGGGCACTCGTAGCGAGTTCTTGTTTAAAGTTTGGAATAAATTACCAAGTAAGTTGAAGAGTCTGAGATCTAGCACAAGCTAGCGCTGCTAGCTCTGCTAGATCATAAGACTAAGATAAAGGTAGAGGGTTTGATATTTTATGTAATACTTATGCATAAATTAAAGTTTAAATGTTTAAGGATAAATAAAGTTGACCCAGGGAGCCAATGCAGCAGCCCTTGCTCCCAATGCATAAATATAACCAGATTTCCATGGAAAATAACTTACAGTCATTAGAATTTAAATCCTAAACTTTCAGCCTATAATAAATTGAAAATATAAAAACAATTCATACCTGAACTTTGCAGCTTGGATCTTCTTCTGGTAAAATCCTGCACACCTCAAACACTGATTAATGGAAACAATATGCTTAGCTGACATGTAGGATGATAACTGGATAACTTTGGAACTACCACGTTCCTCCCAACCATAACCCGGAACCGTTCCTGATTCTAATCGGATCCCCCCGAGCTGGCTCCAACATGCAAAAGGAAACTAAAGAACCTAGGGCACACAGTTGATTGCAATTCAATCCTGAAATAATTACTCTTCCACTTATGGGACAATTTCTCTCTTGTTACCATAAAAGAATGATAATAAGATAGATGATCCTCTCTTTGGAAATTGTCCTTGTATTTATAGGTGAACTTTGGAAATGGCAGTTGAGTAATATTAATATCTTTAATTTTAACTTCGGTTGATTTTAAGTTTGATTTATAATATATATAATTTAAAAAGTTTATTTAATTATAACTTTAATTTCTCTGGGACTTTTAACTTGTTCCTTTTTTAATTTATTAAAGGAACTTTATATTTTGTTTATTTAATTTATATGAATGAGCATACTTATGTATAATCCATTTAAGTGGATATAAGGCCAACAATGTAGCTCACTTGGTGAGTGATGAGGCCAGAGGTTTCTGATAGTGTAGGGTGGGGTTCAAATCCCCTGCACTCTTCCACATGAAAAAAAAAAAAGTGGATATAGTTATTTTACTTTATATAACTATGTGTTCTTTTATTATTCTCATAACTTTATTTATATATAATATCTTTACATATAAATAATATCTTATACACATATTTTTATGCATCCACTTTGTACATAAGTGAGACTCTTTATAAATAATCATGTTGATTTATTTAAGTAGTTAAATAATATTATATCTCTGATGCTTTATTAAATAAGGTCCATTCTTTTGACAAGGCCTTGGTAGGTTTGGATGGTCGACTAGGTTAGGTAGCTCTAGGTCCCTTTTGCATGTTGGATTACCTCGTATTTCGTGGCAGTTTCCTCAGTCCTTGATGAAATGAGTAGTGATTCAATTAGTCAATTTAAATAAGTATGATTACTGGTGGTGCTATTCAGAGCCTTCCTCAACTCAACACCTTTTTAAGTAAAGTAACCCTGGGTGCTATTCAGAGCTTATGCTCAACACTCTTCAACGGGCGTTACGATAGTGCAATTCCAGAGCTCTTCGCTCAACACTAGTGCTAAGATGTATTTGTAAGATACACCTAATGATACAATGGCCAAAGATCTTATGCTCCAGAGCTTATGCTCAACATGAAGTTGGAGTGCTCCAAGGCTTATGCCCAACACTCTATGTACATCAGGGCTTACACCCAGCACATAATAAAATTCCTCTATGTACATCGGGGCTTACTCCCAGTACATAGGTCATCCACGTGATCCAGAGACTACGCTCAACACATCATAAAATCAGTCATGCATATTAGAACTCTGCACAGTATATAACAAGATCATCTCGGTATATTAGGGTTTGTACCCAATCACATAATAAACATCAATCAAGTACATCAGGGATTTATGCCCCGTACATAACAATAATCTACATCTGTCAGGGTCCATGCCCAAATATGTATATCTATAACCAAAGTAAAACATGTGCATAGGGGCTTCCACCCAGTATATATATATCATCAAAATAAATCATATGCATCGAGGCTTACGCCCAATATATAACATAAACATAATCAACCAAAATTCGGGATATTACGTCCCTCCCCACTTAGAACAACATCGTCCCGGTGTTCTAGGGACTAGAAGTGAATTCATGAAATAAGGCGGGGTAAGCCTCCTTCATGGTGGTTTCATTTTCCCAAGTAGCCTCATCAGGCCCTAAGTTCCTCCACTGCACTTTCAATTGGATGATAGTTCGTCTCCTAAGCTGCACCTCCCTCTTGTCCAGTATGTGGAGGGGCTCTAACATAAATTCCCCCTCGGGTTCTACCTGTACTAAGGACCAATCAATCACATGCTTAGTATCATAGACATATTTCTTTAATAGAGATGCATGAAAAACATTATGAACCTTTACATGAGCTGGTAAAGCTAACTCGTATGCTACTGGCCCTTTCTTAGACAGTATCTCAAAGGGTCCACAAAATATGGGCACTAACTTTCCGCATCGCCCCAAGCTCAAAGAGCTTCTCTTTGCCTTCACTTTTAAGAAGACATGTTCGTCGACTTGGTAATATTTGTCTTTTCTTTTCTTATTCGCATAACTCTTCTGGCGGTCGTGTGCCTCTTTCAAGTTCTGTTGTACTTTGGTGACTAGTTGTTCTAAATCTTTCAATAAAATCCGGACCTAGCATGAGTCTATCTACCGGACTATCCCATGTCACCGGTGTCCTACACTTTCTTCCATAGAGTACCTTGAAGGGACTCATCTTGGCAGAGGTCTGGTACTCTTTGTTGTATGCAAACTCTGCGAGGTGTAAATAATCCTCCCATTTCGTGGGGTTGTTCATAACATACATCCTAAGCATATCCTCTAAGATCTGGTTCACCCATTTTGTCTACCCGCCAGTCTGCGGGTGGTAAGTGGTACTGAAGTTTAACTGTGTCTTCAAACCGGAGAACAAGGATCTCCAGAAGTTATTGGTGAACTTTGTGTCTCTATCTGAGATGATTTCCTTGGGTATCCCATGCAATTGGAAGATCTCTTTTAGGAAGATGTCTACAATGTGGATAGCTTTGTAAGTAGACTTTACTAGTATGAAGTGCGTTGCTTTGGATAACTTGTCTACCACTACAAATATGGAATCGTTATGTTTCTTACTTTTTGGTAACCTCGTAATGAAGTCCATACTAATGACCTCCCATTTCCACTCTAGAATGGGTAACGGTTGTAGTAACCCTGAAGGGTGTTGGTGTTCTGTCTTAACCAGTTGGCACTCCTGGCACTTAGCGATGAATAATGCTATGTCGGCTTTCAACTTAGGCCAGAAAAAGTGTTTCTTCACCGCCTATATCATCTTTTGATATCTCGGATGTCCTGAGTAGGGTTTCTGATGAAACTCTGTGAGAATGTTAGGTCTAATGTCTCCATTGTCCAGAACATAAAGTCTCTCCTTCGACCATAACAATCCTAACTCGTCAATCCTATATTCTTTTTGTTGTTGGAATAACCTATCCTCCTAAATCTTTTTAAGGATCTCTACATAGAATCGGTCATTCCTACATGTCGTTCTAATTCTATCGTGCAAGTCCGAGTCGGTTTGACTTATTGTTACCTCATATAACATATGAGCTCGTCGACTTAAAGCATCGGCGATCTTATTCTCCTTTCCTTTTATGTGTTTTAATTCAAAGTAGTACTCGCTACGGAAAGCTAGCCACCTGGCCTGCCTAGCATTTAGGTCAGCTTGGTCAAATACGTACTTCAAACTCATATTGTCGGTCTTCAATAGGAACTTCTTCCCCATAAGGTAATGTCTCCACATATTTAAGGCGTGGATGATGGCGGCTAGTTCAAGATCGTGCGTGGGGTAGTTTTGTTCGTGTTCCTTTAACTTTATTGACTCGTAGAAGATGGCGAAGTCATTCTGCATAAGGACTCCACCGAGTCCTTCTTTGCTTGCATCTGTGCAAACAATGAAGTCCCCATTGAGATCAACAATCCGTAAAATGGGTGCACTAGTCAAAAGTTGTTTTAGTTTCTGGAAGCTTTCTTCGCACTTGGTCGTCCACAAGAATTTGTTTTCCTTCTTCTGTAAGGCAGTCATAGGACAAGCAATCCATGAGAAGTTCCCAATGAACTTCCGGTAGTATCTGGCTAATCCTAAGAATGATCTTATGTCGGTTATGCAAGTAGGCATAGGCCATTCCTCGATGGCTTTAATCTTTTCTGGGTCGACCGCTATCCCCTTCTCTGAAATGATGTGACCTGGGTACTGTATCTGTGGTTTATAGAAATCACATTTGCTAAACTTAGCGTAAAGTTGGTGTTCTCGTAATACTCGTAACACGATGCGGAGATGTTCTTCATGTTCTTCCTTATTTTTGGAGTAAATTAGTATGTCGTTGATGAAGACTAATACGAACTTGTCTAGGTATTGACTAAAGATGTTGTTCATCATGCACATAAAATTTGCGGGTGCATTTGTCAATCCGAAAGGCATTACCACAAACTCGTAATGGCCGTATCGGGTTTGAAAGGTGGTCTTACTTATGTCTTCATCACGGATCCTTACTTGGTGATATTTGGATCGCAGGTCGATCTTCGCTCCTCCGACTTGATCAAACAAGTCATCAATCCTAGGGAGTCGGTATCGGTTCTTGATGGTCAATTTGTTGAGTTTACGGTAATAGATGCACATATGCATCGTCCCATCCTTCTTCTTGACAAAGAGTATCGGTTCTCCCCAAGGAGACACACTCGGTCGGATGTATCCTTTTTCGATTAACTCTTATAACTGAAGCTTGAGCTCCACCAACTATGGTGCGCTCATGCGGTAAGGGGCTTTAGAAACTGGTACTGACCCGGGTGTTAGTTCTATAGAGAAGTTTAGGTCTCGTTTGGGCGATAGCCCTGGTATTTACTCGGGAAATACATCTTTGAATCCTACAAGAACTGGGAAAACCTCGATCTTTTGTTCCCTATCTGCTTCTACGATTTGAATGTTAACTGCAAAAAGTTTACAACCCTTTTGTATGCACTTCTTCACCTGTAAGGCAGATATTTGTCTGACGGACACTTTCTTAGGTATGCCTTGGGTCTTCTTTTGATTCCCTTGGCTATCCGTGCATAATATTGACTTGTTCAAATAGTCGAGCATGGCATGGTGCTGTTCCAACCAGTCCATGCCGATAAGTACATCATATGATCATAGTCGTAAGATATTTAAATCTACCTTAGTTGGAAACCCGTTCAAGTCTATCTCGCAAACTTTAACTAGTTCGGAGACTTTCCGTTTGGTACCAATGGCTAGTTGTACCAGCCATGGTTTCTCATGTTTCTCTCGGTTTAGCTTACAAGTGTCAACTATTTTTGTGGAAACATAGCTTCGGCATGCACCGGGGTCGATCAAAACTGAAATAGTTGTGTTTGAAGCTTTACCTTCAATCTCAACCATAGTGGCCTGGCGGTCTGCTTGTCGGCCGTCAAGTGCTGCATAAATTCTTGGTGTCCTTGCCATGTTCCCTACCGTTGGGTTTTCTTGTATGTTGTGTAAAACCCCGTCTGTCTTGTTGGGACAATACCTGAAATACTGGGGCCCTTGGAATTTCCAACAGATAATGGGTGGCGGGGCAACTTTTGCTCCTTTGTTAAAAACTGGTTTGTTGGTATGTGGCACGGGCACACTTGGTCATGCACCGAGTCGATTGAAATTTCTATTGGGCGGGAAACTATTTTTTTGTTTCCAATATGGTGGTGGTCTAAACTCCGGCCTTTGGTTGTCGGAAAAGGACCTGAACCGGTCTCAACTTCTGTTTATGTTATCATTTCTCGGTTGCCCATGTTCATAGCAGAGTCTAGCTTTGTGCAATGTTACATCTAGAGTTTTAGGCATGTCAAACTCAATTTTCTCTCGAAAATTGGGAGGAAGACATCCCAAGAATTGTTGTATCTTGACCTTCTCATCTTTTATGTATGGTACATAATGTAAAAGATCCAGAAATCTGTTGATGAAGGCTTCCATAATTAGGGAGCCCATTCTTAGTTCATGGAATTCTTTGATCTTTTTGTCAAAGAATCGTTCTGACATGTACTTGTCTTGGAACAACTTGTTGAAAGTGCTCCATCTGATATCTTTTACTTCATGTCTCTTTTTATGTTTTAGGTCTCTCCACCACCGGCCCGCATTTCCGTTTAAGTTGTAAATGGCTAGCTGTGCTTTCATCTCACTGGAATAATTGTCCACTCTGAAATACTTATTCATTCCTAACAGCCACTCTTTATCTTTCTCCCCAGTATTCATTTCTCCTTCATAGGTTGGGGCTTTAATTTTACGGAACTCTCTTTGCAAAATGTCATCATTTTTTTGCCTTTTCTTGCAAGGGGAGGGTGAACCATCATCATTAGAAGAGCTTTTACAGTCCTCTTCCATGAAATCAGGTGTGTGTTCTTCATGTCTCTCCTCTTTAGGACTGCTGGACCTTTTTGTATCACAGTAGTTTTCTTTGGATCTATTTGTTGAATAGGTGGACTCTCTATGGGGGTTTACCCATGTTAAGCTCTGAAGTAGAGCTTCATTGATTGCTTGTTGTTCTCATCTTTCATTCATGTTGCCATCTCTGAAAATCTGTAGTTCTGCCTGCAAACTCGGTATTGACTTCATTAAGTCTGAATTCAACTCCACCACGAGTTCTTCTTCTCGGGGTGGGGAATTCAGATTCCCATGTCTACTGATGTTCTCTTTTGCATTCATAATTCAGATTGTATTCGTACCTGAAAAGTTTAGTCAGTCAGAAAAAATAAAATTATGTTAGTTTTGTAAAAAGATCATAATTTATATTTTTTCTTAAATTCTGCAGCGGATGTTTTTGTAGTGAGCCCAAAAGGTCTCTTAGTGTTGTAACTGGGCTCTGATACCACTTGTAATGTCCCTAAAAACTGTCAAATTTTTTAAAAAAATCTGTATGGCCTAATGTCGGCATTCGAATTAAATATTTATTAAATTAACTTCAGCACTGGAAATAAATGGAAAACCTATCACTTATAATGTGTATGTAAAGTTTATACTTTTGTTTATGATAATCTGCTTGATTTAGTTGATGTGAATGGAATCATTTATAATCTTCAGAAGTAATGTCTTGGTGATGGTCTTAAAGCTCCATATCGAGCCAATGTTTATAATTTTGTTTTGTTCAATGGCTAGCTGGGTGTATGTCTAAACTCTAATGGTTTATTTTTAAGTGTGGAAAAGTTCTGCTTTTAAATGTATCCTTGTAATTCCTAAAAGCTAGAAGGGTTTGAGATAGGTGATAATGGCCTCGCTTACTTAGCTATATGTTAAAGCTTTACTTCTACCTTTGTTTTGTAGGTGCTTTAAAAGATTGACTCTAAGCCTAACATTTTGAAGTTGCACAATATAAAATATTTATGATTAACAAGTATATGTGAGTTTAATGGTGCTAAGGTGGTAAATCGAATTCGTAGGAGACTGTCACTCCTCCACTATAGGGAGTTGGTGTGTATTACGTTGGTAGTGGAGGTTGGTGGCATTAAATGTGGCCATGTGCTTACCATTTGATCATGCTGCCCAGCTGGAGTATGGTAAGGCTCTAAGCAACTAGTGTGCCCTTTGTTGTAGTTCATTTTCGTTGTTGTGTTGGAAGGAGAGTAGAGCTCTCAGGGTTTTCTAGCTTGATGATAAGAGAGAAAAGATATATGGTTTCGAATATGGCTGTGAAGCCAGCATTGGCCATGAGCGTGGCTCAGGCTTGCGCTCATCTTAACTGACAGGATGGCGTGGCCAAGTATAAAGGTAACTCTGTTTACCCTCAACCCTCACTCTTTGACAAGTTTTCGAATACCATACTTTCGTTCTGCCGTGGTTAACATCTTAACTTGTTTTCCGATAGGGTTTTGATACTGGTCATTCGAGCTTAGCGTGGAAGGGTGTTGGAAGCAGAGGGTTTGTAGGATGCAAAAATACCTGGTAAGCCTGGTCCATTGTGACCTTACTTACCTTTATTCGATTCGACCCTTTTTCTGGTTGCTTGTCTGAGGGGTTGCCTACTATGGGCTTTGTGAATGGTTTACCATTCAGGGTTTTGGAACTCTATTGTAGCTTAGTTTGGTAACTCCTTGACAGGATTGTTGTATGGGCATTTGGCTCAGTAAGATGTATAGATACAATTTTGTTTTAAGTTTGAAGCCTGTATAGGCATGTTGGAACAGAGGAGGTCCAGTTGACTCCTATTTTATGTATTCCTGGACTTTGGCCATCTGTATTTGTAATTTCTGTGTATAAATAAAATGTATTTCGTTATGCTGGCATCTGTTTGATACTGAAAGGAAACTCATGAATTTGTGGGATGCATGCTAATTGTTTTCAAGTTTTTGTAGACTGCGTATGACCCTGTGTAAATTTTAATATTAAATCTGGAATGTTTTATATGCTTATGGTTTCGATTAGAGATGACGCTTGTAATTTTTAGACAGTGCAAATGAAGAATTAAACCCTGTAGCTATCGGGATGTTTTATATTTTAATTATGCATCTCTATTTTGGTAATTTTACTTCTTAGGAATCTACGTTTTGGTTTGGAAAAAACCCTAAGATTCAAAAATGACTTGGGGAAGTCTGAGTTACTTCTGGATTACGTAGAGGGTCATATCGTTCTGATTCTGAGCGTGAAGCTCTGACTGTAATATTTTTTTATTTATAGAAAAGCCTCGGTGTATTTTATATGTTTATGCGTTCTCAGTTGGGGAGCTAAGCCTCTGTATAAATGATAAACTCTGCATTTTTTTTAGCGTGAAAGCCATGGCTTCGTAGAAGAATGCTAGAGTTAAATTAATTAGAAAATGTTTGTATGTAATAATATGGGCAGATCCCTAGCTTTTTAATTTGCATTTCCGATCTTTCGTTTTCAATGGTTACTGTTGTGAAGATCTGGAAGATAATCCACGTTGTAGCGTGGTCCACCATTTAATAGTTGACTGGTGGCGTTCAGGGGATTCGATCCCGAGTCCCAATTTTAGTATGATAAATCAATGTTTAAATTTCTGAAGTGTGCCCTAAATAAATTATGAGCTTGTGGTTTCGATTTATGACAAGTTCTATGGTTGTGCTTTTAGACAAGGGTTTATATGTGGTTCTATGGTTGGCATGATTCGACTAATAATTAATGATTATGCTGTGTTGGTTTTATTTAGGTTGGTAAATCTCTACGAGACCTCTGTCAGAAATTGATTGTTAAATTGTTATTTAAATAAATGGTTGGCACTGTGTGGAAGTTTGATTTTATTTAAATTTGAAACTTAAGGTTCTAGGGTTGAGAAACCAAAGAGAATCAATCTCTTGTATGAGATGATTCTGCTGTAGAAATCAACTACTTTATGGGTGCAGAATTTTACTCTTATGGTTTAGCTAGGGTTTGGGCACTCGTAGTGAGTTCTTGTTTAAATTTTGGAATAAATTACCAAGTAAGTTGAAGAGTCTGAGATCTAGCACAAGCTAGCGCTGCTAGATCGTAAGACTAAGATAAAGGTAGAGGGTTTGATATTTTAGGTAATACTTATGCATAAATTAAAGTTTAGATGTTTAAGGATAAATAAAGTTGACCTGGGGAGCCAATGCAACAGCCCTTGCTCCCAATGCATAAAGATAACCAGATTTTCATGGAAAAGAACATTACAGTAATTAGAATTTAAATCCTAAACTTTCAGCCTATAATAAATTGAAAATATAAAAACAATTTATACCTGAACTTTGCAGCTTGGATCTTCTTCTGGTAAAAGCCTACACACCTCAAACAATGATTAATGGAAACAATATGCTTAGTTGACATGTAGGATGATAACCAAATAACTTTGGAACTACCACGTTCCTCCCAACCATGACCCGGAACTGTTCCTGGTTCTGATCGGATTCCCCCGAGCTGGCTCCAACATGCAAGAGGAAACTAGAGAACCTAAGGCAAACAGTTGATTGCAATTCAATCCTAAAATAATTAGTCTTCCAAACTTATGAGACAATTTTTCTCTTGTTACCATAAAAGAATGATAATAAGATAGATGATCCTCTCTTTAGAAATTATCCTTGTATTTATAAGTGAACTTTCGAAATGATAGTTGAGTAATATTAATATCTTTAATTTTAATTTTAACTTTAGTTGATTTTTAATTTGAATTATAATATATATAATTTAAAAAGTTTATTTAATTATAACTTTAGTTTCTCTAAGACTTTTAACTTGTTCCTTTTTTAATTTATTAAAGGAACTTTATATTTTTTTTATTTAATTTATATGAATGAGCATACTTATGTATAATCCATTATAGTTATTTTACTTTATATAACTATGTGTTCTTTTATTATTCTCATAAATTTCTTTATATATAATATTTTTACATATTTTTATGCATCCACTTTGTATATAAGTGAGACTCTTTATAAATAATTATGTTGATTTATTTAAGTAGTTAAATAGTATTATATCTTTGATGTTTTATTAAATAAGTTTCATTACTTTGACAAGGTTTTGGTAGGTTTGGATGGTTGACTAGGTTAGGTAGCTCTAGGTTCCTTTTGCATGTTGGATTACCTCGTATTTTGTGGCAGTTTCCTCAGTCCTTGATGAGATGAGTAGTGATTCAATTAGTCAATTTAAATAAGTATGATGATTGGTGGTGCTATTCAGAGCCTTCCTCAACTCAACACATTTTTAAGTAAAGTAACCCCATGTGCTATTCAAAGCTTATGCTCAACACTCTTCAACGGGCGTTACGCTAGTGCAATTCCAGAGTTGTTCACTCAACACTAGTGCTAAGATGTATTTGTAAGATACACCTAGGGATACAATGCCCAAAGATCCGATGCTCCAAAGCTTATGCTCAGCATCAAGTTGGAGTGCTCCAGGGCTTATGCCCAACACTCTATGTACATCGAGGCTTACACCCAGCACATAATAAAAGTCCTCTATGTACATCGGGGCTTACGCCCAGTACATAGGTCATCCATGTGCTCCATATCGTATGCTCAACACATCATAAAATTAGTCATGCATACCAGAACACTACATAGCATATAACCAGATCATCTCAGTATATTAGGGTTTGTACCCAATCACATAATAAACATCAATCAAGTACATCAAGGCTTTATGCCCCGTACATAACAATAATCTACATTTGTCAAGGTCCATGCCCAAATATGTATATCTATAACCAAAGTAAAACATGTGCATTGGGGCTTACGCCCAGTATATATATATATATATCATCAAAATAAATCATATGCATCGGGGCTTATGCCCAATATACAACATAAACATAATCAACCAAAATTCAGGATATTACATGGACATAGTGAAAGAGGTAATGAACAAGCTTACAAATGTCTCATTCAATCATATTTTCGGAGAACTTAGTTACTTAATGAGAAGGCTATTAAGCTCTTTAAAGAGGCTTTACTTTTGCAAGAAGTTTTGTTATATGAAGTTGAAACAAATGAGGATGGGGCCATACCAGAAAAGATTCAATCTTTGTATTGATTATTAGCGGATTCAAAGAGGAAAAACATGTATGTTTGATGAAGTTCTAATATGTGAAGCTAGCTTCTAGGTTGTTTTGTTCTTTTTTATTCAGATTAGCTTCGGCATTTTAAGCCAAGTGCATCTAAATATCTGCAATATCAATCATACCTTGTCCTTTATGTTAGTTTAATATTTCTATTAATGTTGCAGAAGCAGAAAATTAATGTTATTGTAGTGTTAGACATATACCTATGTATATTCTATTTTCTTGTTAAAAATTCGAATATAATTTTTTTTCCTTGGAAAAAAAGATTTCAATTTTAAAATAATTGTACCATTATCAATATTCCTTACATGTTAATTCATTAAAACTAAAGCTTCTCTTCAATATTTTTAATCAAATAAGTGAAATTTTAAAACAAACTAATAAATTCCTTACAATTTTTCTTAAAAACCAATAAACTAAAATTAATTTTAACAATTGGGAACAATCATCATCATCAATTATGTTATTATGTAATAAACAACAACCTATATTTACGTTACGAAGAGATAAAAGTTCCAAAAATATTTAATAATGATTAAAATAATGCACTTATAAATAGCCAACTATAAATGCACTTGGTTATGAGTCATTTATGACTACTTTCAAATAACTTTTATATAAAAAACCTACCATACATGAAAGTAACATTTTTGAGAAAATTATATCAAAATATGTAAAATTTATAAAAAAATTATATCTAAATAGGTAAGATTTAAAAGTACCACTTACCATCACAACGAAATTTATTCATTGTGCTACCATTTCATTCAATCACTAGTTTTCTATGATACCATTTTCAATAATAAATATAACCTTAACATTTACCATTTTAATTAATCACTAATTTACTATTTTACTATGATACTATTTTCAAAAAAATACATAACATAACATTTACCATTTCAATTAATCACGAATTTACTATGATACCATTTTCAAGAATAAACATAACATAACATTGACGCACGATCTCATGGTGATGTCCATTTTCTTTTAATCAATTTGAATAATCATGATGATGTTTCAATATTATATAATGAGAATGACAGTGGAGTAGAACATTCATTGTAATGAGAAATTATTATTAACAATAACTACGAAATGGCAATGTTTCTATAAGTTTGTAAATATAGTTTTTCTTTGAAGTTTTGAAATATTTATATATTTTGAATAAAAAGAAATAACTAAATTTATTTATTATTTTCATAAATTCAAAACACTTATGTTATTATTTTCACCATTAATCCTTGTTATTATTAATCTAATCTTTTTTTAAGTCACATGTTAATTGAAACATAGTAAATTCTTTTCAAGCCAGCATCTATTTCCAAGGAGGATTTTTCTTAAGATATATTAAATTAAATATTTAAAAAAAAATCATCCCATTCATAAAATCTACATAATGTTTCAAAGTCACGATGACAAAGGATGTAAGGGAGGACATGAGAAAAGGAAAATTCCCAGTGTAATGGAGACTTAATGTCACATAAAGCATACTAACCAACCACTTTGTTCAATAATTTTGTTTAATTTTTTTTTCAAATTATATCATTTATTTTTTTTTAAATTAATTAATTTAAAAAAAAATTAAAATAATCTATTTTTTTATATAAATTAACAAGCCTGTATACAATAATTAGTCGCTTTTTTACAATATGCTGAAAAATTATATTAAATCATAGGAAAGTTGAGTAAACTTTAAATGACAACAAAGTTGACTGAAGCCAACATCTATTTCCAAGGAGGATTTCCCTCAAGTTAAATTACATTAAGTATTTTAAAAAAATTCATCCCTAAGTCATAAAGTCTATCCAATGTTTCAAATTCATGATGGCAAAGGATGTAGTTATGTAAGGGAGGACATGAAAAAGAGAAAATTTATTTCTCCCTTACTAATCAACCACTTTGCTCAATATTCTCATTTATCTTTCTTTCAAACTATGCTATTGATTTCAAACAATATTAATTAACTGTGAAAAAATTAAAATAATTCAAATTTTTAGATATGAAATAAGACATTTGTGCACAAAATAATTAGTCTCTATTTTGCAATACTTTGAAAAATTATGTTAAATTAAAGAAAGTTGAGCCAGTTTTAAATGACAATGAAGTTGACTAAACTAACTTGAACAAGTTCCCTGGGCTGGATTTATCTTGTTAGCAAAAAAGCTAATGTAATGGACAACTGCATAACATAATCAAGAATCATTGAATCTATTTTTAGAAATATGTTTAATTGAACTCATTCTAGCTCAATAAAAGCAGGGCAGCATGAAGGTCTAAAATTAAAAATCCATCTATGATCACAAAAAATTGTGTGTGAAAACATATTCTATGAACTATATCCAAGAAGGCATAAAAACCAACAATATTGATTGAGCTTTTTCATTTTTTTGTGTTTTTTTCTTTTTTTTTGTTGATTATAGATAAAACTAAATTAAAAAATGATGGAAGTGAAGCCAGACAAAGATTGTATATGGTCATTTGCTATGAATTGCAACAAATAAAAGACATTTGGATTTTTTAGGATAAAAAAAGGAAGCACAAGTATCAATCCATGATTTAAGAGAGTGCAATATCAAGCACAAAGAGTATTTTTTCCAAAATACAAGTTTTGTTTCAAAAGATAATAGTTGTCAAAATGTGAAAGCAAACTGCAATTTGTTATGTGATAGTCAAACTTTTCTTTTTTTTTCAGTAATTTTGTTGTCCATTGCCAAAGTGAAATTCGTTGTTGGCACAATGCTCACAAATGAAAGACTGTGTATGAGATGTTTTTTGTAATAGTCTTCATAGGAAATGTGGGAAACTGGTGGTCAACATTCTTTTAGCTGTGGATTGTGCAAAGTGCATTCAATCAAGCCATTTTGTGTTTCTAAAGTGCATTCCATGTTATGCTCATAGTTGCTTGTTGTTTCATCTTTGTAAGATGCACAAGCTGGTGAATTGTGGATCATTGGTCGATTGCAGTTGTTGCAAATTTGTTGGAATGGAGGTGCAAATGCATTATTTGCTCTAAGCAATCCATGTATCTGGACAATGTAAAAAAAACACTCTATTAACACTTGTGGGAAATAAAATAGTAAGATAAGTAGGCGTTTTTTTCTTGGGTATTAGCAGACACTGTAGTTAAATGTAACATTTATTTCTATTGTCTAATATGTTTTTTTTATAATAAAAAAAGTAAAATAATAAACATGGAGACCATTAACATATGGCACAGAAACTACAAAAGAGAAGTAAGGTTGACTAGCTACCCAGGTTTTTTATTCTAAGACTGGAAGCAAATTTTGTATTGCAAAGTCACCATTGAGGACATCAAAAAATGTTGCAGAGGAAATTCGTATCATGTGGCTTCCTTTTGGGCCATTTCTCACCGGCATGTTTTTTAATAGGTATAATGGTGCAACGTTGGATGCTAGTTGATCTTGTATTTGCAAGAAAATATCCTAGTAGCTTTCATTGATTTGTAGCTAGTATAAAAAAGATAGATATCATTATCTCCATCTAGGAATTCAAATCAAGTGGATCTATTTGCATGTTTGAACAACAGGAAAAAAAGTAGAAATTACAAATGGATGGAAAAACAAATGATTATATGAGCAAAAGCAAGATTTACAGTTGCATGATCGCTTGTTGTTTCTCCATCTTTGATATATAGTACGTATTGTCTATTGTTTTGCTGGCATGCAACAACAATTTCTGCAATAGAACCAACAAAATAGGCTTCGTTTGATGCCAGCAGTTCATTGACAGTGGTATCTAGTGGCAGTTTATGGTTTTTGCAAACTTGCTCTATGGTTTCAACTGTAGTTTTCTCCAGTAGCAAAATGCAATATTTTGCGTCTCCTCTATAGTATGGTCCTTTTTATTTTCAATGCAAAGTCAATGATCCTGACACTTTTTCTAGGGGAGAACTTGTCAACAAAACAACTGATCAAATTGTTGTTTATGTTAACTGTGATTGTCATCTAACCATCTTTTCCACTAAATCTACGTGGACCAATTGTGCCTTAGCAAGGGAATTTGGGTTCTTGTTTTGTCCAAGTCCATACAATGCTAAGACATCTCCTTCAAAGATGTCGTTTTATGTTGTTGAGCAGAGTTGGACATGATTTCAATGGTGATTGTTTGAATTTGGAATTATTAACAAATAGAAATAATTAGGAAAAGGAGAAATTGGAATTTGAAAGAAAAAATGGCTTGTATAAACTGTTTAGATGGAGACTTGGATGAAGCTGGGTTTTTGCAATATTTTTGCTACAAGGAAAAATGTACAATGTTACAACATCATTTCAAAAAAAATGGAAGGATTTTTACCTCTGGCTATGACTATCTGATGTTTTTTCCATTATATTTTGCAGCAAGTTTGTATTCTTCTGTGCAAATATCCTTTGAAAGGTTGTCAATAAATTTTGCAACTGCAATTCGGACGAATGTCAAAAGAAAGAGACAAATGCGAGGAAAAACAATAAATAAATAGATATAGGGAAAAATTATTAAAGTGTCAAGCCAAGACCTCTATGTCGATGCAAGAGAGGAAATTGTGAAAGGATTGTCTAGCAATCCCTACCAAAACTCAATAAAGGATCAAATATGCTTTTCAATGTGTCGATGTTGTTGCAACTTGGTGCAAGAGGCATGGATCTATTTGTTATTTTTTGTAAATATCTAAATCTCTTGCAAATGAAATATTGTTGAAAGGTACTTATTAGAATATAATGGTTTAGAAGACATAGCACCTGTGAGCTTACTAACTAAAGAACGATGATTTGAGAATGGTTACAAGGAGAGTGTTTTTTTTGCTTAGTTATTGACATTTTTTAACTTTCTTTGCAAAAAAGGTGGAAAGATTGATTTTTTTTCCAATTTATTTTGATAGGTCTAGAGTCTTTATCATAGGTAAGATAGCCATGTGGCACTAGGAACATGAGGAAGATTAGAAAGAATGGTATCAATGGGAATAACTGTGATTTCTTATATATATATATATATGCTAAATTTGAATTTTGTTTGATTGTCAAAATTCTATCTAGAATTAGACTAAGAAGTCATAAAAACTTTTGTCTAGTGTAGCCTACGATGTTTGATAAGGGAACATATGTAGATTTGTATGTTAAACGACAACGTCAAAAATGTTTCATATGGATGTGTAAGGAATCGAAAGAAAATTTGTATACTGATTAGTCCAATAGGAATTGGGGATGATGAAGACAAGATCATTATTCTCTAGATTTGTCCAAAAATGATCAACCACGGAGCCAGTGTTGGTTGTTGTTTTTGTTGTTTTTAATTTTAAGCCATTCGTTTCCATTAATGGTTGCAGGTTTTTTTTTATGTTGTGTCTTGCAAGACATTGATGTTAAAATCTCTAGTAATCGGAATCCATGTATTTTCTTAGTTATTTAGTAAGATGGAATCCAAAAGGCTAAAAATATTGTTAAGCGAAGCATGTGGTCTATTGTAAATGTTCACTAGCTTGAATTTACTATTGGCAAACTTGAATTCAACAACAATTGCTTCAGTGTACTTTTCTAAATAGTTTTTAGAGCTAGTAAGCACTATGTTTTTTTTAGAAGTGTGAGAATGTCATTGACTGAGAATGTTGCTAGAGAATTGTATTATTTTGTAAATATTGCTTCTTTGGGAGGTAAGTGTGCATGAGTTTCTTGGATTCACATGATGTCTTCCTGCATTAGTTCACTGTCATTTACAATACCCTCAATATGAAATAACAAGCTTCGCGTATTTAGTGAACATGTGACCAAATGATCGTGATTTGTTATTGAATGTAGTCCATATTCAAATTGAAAATACGCATGGTTTTGTAGTCTATTCGTTTCAACAAATTTTTGACAAACTAAGAAATTGTTTTGTTATAATTTGTTTAAGAGATAAAGAGACTGGATTGTTAGTTTTTCACAATTTAATTCAATATGATCTAGGATCTTATCTGAGAGAACAACATGCACAACATATCAAACACAAGAGACAAGAGACACAAAGCATTTCATCGGGGAAACCATAAAGGAGAAAACCCCACAACTTTCTCAGAGATAGAATGAGCAATAATACAAAACCCCAAAACAAAGAGATGGTCTCTAGCATCTTTCTCCTCCTCCACTTATGCGAACTTCTCTCTCTCTCACTTGTATGAATGAGTGAGTGAGTGAATGGATAAATAGAGAGGTGCTCCTGTCTATTTATACTTTACTTTCACTTGCCTTTTACCCTAACTGGGACGACTTCTCCTAGGAGAGTCTAATAACCCATTACAACTTAACTATGCGCCGACCCCACTAGGGGAGTCTACTAACCCACTCAAATACAATAATAACTTTCCCAATCGCAGGAATTAAACCTCTCTGTCGGAAGTACAATGACATATTAATACAATATAAAATATACAAGTGAATACATTCCGAAGCTACAAATACATTAACACTCCCTTTTAACTAGGAAGGTATTCTCTTGACACAGTTCATTAGCACAAGTCTTCGTCACTAGATCATCATCATCAAAGTTGGATCATCATCAAAGCTGTATCACCATCGTCATTGTTGTTGCTATCTCGACCATCAATCTCCAATCTACTCATCATAGGAAGTTCTACAGAGCCGACCCTTTTTCATGTTGGATGTAGACTTAGCCTCCATGTAGGTCTTCATCATCTCTGCGAGAAAGCCATCAAGTAGGTACGTCTCAGGAATTATTATATGCCTCTGCAAAACCTGTGTACCCTACTGTCACCTCATCATCTTAAGATCATCTCATCGTCAATGGAGCACAGCCCAGATGCACATAACACAACACTTACATCAACCAGCATGGGAGGACCAACCTACCACCATTCGGGAAAGTCTCAACAATTACATCAACGACCATGGGAGGACCAACCTACCACCATGTCGGAAAAGCTCACCAATTACATCAACGACCATGGGAGGACCAACCTACCACCATGTCGGAAAAGCTTGACAATTACATCAACGACCATGGGAGGACCAACCTACAACCATGTCGAAAAATCCCCGGCAATTACATCAACGACCATGGGAGGACCAACCTACAACCATGTCGGAAAAGCCCCAACAATTACATCAACGACCATGGGAGGACCAACCTACAACCATGTCGGAAAAGCCCCGGCAATTACATCAATGACCATGGGAGGACCAACCTACAACCATGTTGGAAAATCCTATGTGCATCTGCGTCTTCCGGACTCATCACTTCCCCTTGGAAGGAACCTCAATCTGAAGTACACCAAGCTTCTCTCTGAAGTATTAAAACTTCACTCTGGCCAGCGGCTTGGTCAATACATCAGCTATATGCTCGTCCATCGCAACATACTGGAGATTCACTGCTCCTCTTTGCACCATATCCCTGATATAGTGATACTTGATCTCAATGTGCTTCAACTTGTCATGGAACACTGGGTTCTCAGACAACTTCACACAACTCTGGTTGTCACAATATATACAAGTCGCGTCCAACTGGAGATCAAACAAATCAGACAGTAGCTTCCTCATCCATACTGCCTCACAACTAGCCGAACAAGCTGCAACATACTCTGCTTTGGCTGTACTCAATGCCACGCAGGACTGATTTCTGCTAAACCAAGAGATCACACATGATCCCACACTGAAGTAGCACCCCGAAGTGCTCTTCCTATCAATGGCACTGCCTGCCCAATCCGAATCAGAACCCTCCAGGTTAATCTTATAATTCCCATCATACTTGAGCCCATAATCAATCGTACCCTTCAGGTACCTCAGAATATGCTTTGCAACAATCAAGTGAACATGTCTCGGATCCGTCAGGAACTAACTCAATTTATTCACAGCAAAGCAAATATCTGGTCTCGTATTCGTCAGGTACATCAAGGACCCAATCATCTGACGAAACATCGTGGCGTCAACTGAATCTAATGAAGCATCACTCAATAGTTTCATGTTCGATGCCATAGGTGTGGCCATGGCCTTGCAGTCAATCATCCCAAACCTCTTCAGGATCTCTATTGCATACTTCCCTTGTCCAAGGAAGATTCCATCTGCATTCTGCCACACCTCGATGCCTAGAAAATAGTGCATCATACCCAAGTCCTTCATCTCGAACTCGGCAACAAGCTTCCTCTTCGTGTCAGCAATCAACCCATCCTCACCTGTCATAAATAGGTCATCTACATACAGTAGGAGTATCATTGGGTTCCCTTCCTCAACCTTGTAGTAAAGGTTGGAATCTGCTTTGCTTTTGGTAAAGCCCAAATTGGTCAGGAAGTTTTCTATCATGTCGTGCCATGTCCTGGGTGCCTGTTTCAAACCGTACAAGGCTTTCTTCAGTTTGCACACATGAGTCTCCGTGTCATGTGTCTCAAACCCGAGTGGCTGCTCCACATACACTTCCTCTTACACTACACCATTCAAGAACCGTGTCTTGACATCCATATGGTGTATCTTCCATTTCATCACTGCAGCCAGAGCAACTACTATTCTGATGGAAGTGTATCTGGATACAGGTGCAAATGTCTCCTCATAGTCTATCCCTTCTTTCTGGGAGAAGCCACGTGCCACAAATCTTGCCTTGTATTTCTCTATGCTGCCATCTGCAGCATGCTTGATCTTGTAGATCCATTTGGAAGTCACCACAGACTTCCCTTCTAGTCTCGGGACCACATCCCAGACATCATTCTTCATGATCGACCAGTACTCCTCGATCATGGCATCCTTCCATTCCTTCCTTTATGTCGCTTCTTCATAGTTGGCAGGTTCCTTGTCAATGATGTCACACAGCAGGGATACATAACTGGTGTATGGCCTCGATCTCTTTCTTTCTATATGCATTCCTTCTAAAGCGCCATATCTTTCTGCATCTTGAATTACCTCTCATAGCCATGTTGGTTTCCTCTTGTGAGAATTCTTCTCACGGGGTGGATCTACAGGTTCCTGTGGATCTTCTATCTCATGGTCTTCTTCTGGATTTACTTCATTCATTATTGTATCTCGGATCCTGGGTGCTTCTAGTTCTTCAATGTCTTCAACAGGTAGTTTTATGGATTTGGTGTATGCTGAATCTTTGTCAAATGTTACATCCCTGCTAATGTCAATCTTCTTGAATCTTGGGAAATATATGTTGTAAGCCTTTGAGTTTTCACTATATCCCACAAATATACCCTTCTTTCCTGAAGGATCTAACTTCGTCCTCTTCTCTTTCGGAATTTGTATGTACACTGGGCAACCAAATATGGATGACTTCTGGTTTCTTGCCGGATAATGCTTCTTTTGGTGTCTTGTTGTCAAGTACTCTATGTGGAGTACGATTCTATACATACACAGTTGTCCTTGCAGCTTCTGCCCATAGATGCATAGGAATATCTTGGTCATGAAGCATCGCCCTTGCTACTTCCATAATTGTTCTATTCTTCATTTTTGCAACTCCATTCTGTTGTGGATTATATGGAGTGGTCAACTCCCTCTTAATCCCCGAATCTCTACATAATTTCTTGAAGTCTTCTGATGTGAACTCTCTGCCATTGTCAGACCGAAAAGTCTTGATTTTATTCTCTATGTGGTTTTCGATCAAGGCTTTGAATTCCTTGAACTTACTGAATACTTCATCTTTGCTCTTCAAGAAATATATCCATGTCTTCCTAGAAAAATCATCAATGAAAGAAACATAATATACATACCCACTCAATGAACTGGATGACATCGGAGTGGATGATTTCCAAGATTCCTTTTGCCTTGCTCTCGCTACTTGGAAATGTCTTCTTTGTATTCTTTCCCTTTGCACAACCTTTGCAAACGCCTTCATGCTTTGCTTGGATTTTTGGAAGACCTTCAACAGCTTTGCTTTCAAGAGGTAGTGCTCTATAGTGCACATGTGCAAGCCTTCTATGCCATAGTTCACTTGGATCGATGGATTCATGGACCAAGGCTTGTTATGGTTGGCTCTTCAGTTTGTATAATCCTCCCTCTTGTTCTCCAATCACTAGTGCATCATCTATAGTCTTTCATTTAGGCCACATAAGAACTTGTCCATCTACAAATGCAACCCTCATACCTTTTGCATCCAATGCAGATTTGGAGAGAAGGTTCTTCTTTAGTCCTGGTACAAATAGGACATCTTTCATCTTCATAGACTTTCCAGAGTCTAGCTTATAAGAGGCTTCACCACTTCCTTTTATAGGATACTGGTAGTCATCCCCAAGTTTCACTTTGTGGGGTGACTCATGTTCAGATAGGTTCATAAAGGATTCCATGAATCCTGTCATATGTTTGGAAGCCCCACTATCTATGAGCCAATCATTTCTACCATGTGTAACAGTTCCTGTGAGGGCAGAAATCAAAACATACTCTTCATCGCTTGAAGAATCTTCACTTTCTTCTCTGGCTCTCTTCCTGGGAGGTTCATCATTCTCTGCAGTGTGAGCATGGTGTCTTCTTTTTTTGTTCTTCTTCTTGTGAGAGTGAGAGCCACTTTTATTTCTAGGACAATCCCTGGAGAGCTCATCACATGTGTAGCATCGAATGGAGGATATATCTCTTCGGGATCTAAAGTTATCCCTATGATTCTGGTGGTAGTGTTTTTCTTTCTTACTGTGGTGGTGCACCCTCTTGTTATCATTCCTCTTGGAGTGTGTTGTGAGATCTTGGTCTTCATTGCCCATTTTCTCTTCTCGAGCTACAATTCGAGCTTATTCCTGTGAGCACTCCTCCCACAACCTATTGAATGTGATGAGCTTCTTCCTAGCACAAATTCCTTGAATGAAGGAATCCCATGACCTGGGAAGACCATTCAAGGTGGTCATCACTATTTCTCCATTTTCTATGTCTTCTCCCACAGCTTCAAGTTGTTCTTTTATCTGAGAGACCCTTGTAAAGTAAGACTGCATGGTCTTTGTATTTTGCATCTTCACATTCTTCAATTGGTTCCGCAATGTCATCTTCCGATTTATATTCTTTCCTTCAAATAGCTTGGTCAAGGAATCAAATATCTCCTTGGGTGTCTTTAGAGATGACACATGTGGTATGAGATGGTCCTTGATAGAATTTGCAATGATCCTCTTGGCCTTGACCAAGTTCTTCTTATGTAAGGCCTTAGCCTCATCTCCCTCTGGAACTGGAACCTCTTCACTTATGTAGGTGTCCAATTCATTCTCTTCTAGGATTACCCAATCCTATACTTCCATGCTCAGAAGTTATCAGCCCCTTCAACCTTATCCTCAAGCTTGGTGTGGTGAGACATATTTAATGAGAAACTCAAATGGAAATAAAAGATTTAGGTCTTACCGCTTGATTGTTGAAACTGGATCTGGAGCTGGTTAGGGTTTGATAGAGAAACCCTAAAAATTCAAACTTGGAATTTGAAACTTATGTATGGACAGGAAGATGTAATTGACTGAGGCGAGCAAGTTGGTGTGCTTAGATTTTGAAAACCCCAAAAATTGACCCATCAAAAGCGACCTGCGAATTTTGGATCTGCAATTATTGTCAATTTCTAGTTTTCTAGTTTTTCTGGTCCAAAAGTCAAACTAGGGTTTGACAAATCCTGGGGTTCTACCCAACCAAAAAGTTTGATCTTGGTCTCTAAATTTCGATTTTGCTGAGGAGAAAAATCCTATGCTGAGAGCACTCCAAAATTCCACTTCAGTCAAAATCCCTAATTTCCCACAGTAGTGACAAGCCAAAAATTGAAAATGCTCGGAACCAAATTCTGTTTCGACAGAAAGATGTGCCTTCCTTAGGAGAGTTAGCCTAGTCTCCTACCTTTGATGATCTGTGGAAAGAGACCCAAAAATTAAGAAGCCCTAGCTTCCACAGCTGCACAGTGTCTTCTTCTCAGGTTAGCTCTGATACCATGTTATTTTTTCACAATTTAATTCAATATGATCTAGGATCTTATCTGAGAGAACAGCATGCACAGCATATCAAACACAAGAGATAAGACACACAAAGCATTTCACCGGGGAAACCATAAAGGAGAAAACCCCGCAACTTCCTCAGAGATAGAATGAGCAATAATACAAAACCCCAAAACAAAGAGATGGTCTCCAGCAGCTTCCTCCTCCTCCACTTATGCGAACTTCTCTCTCTCTCACTTGTACGAATGAGTGAGTGAGTGAATGGATAAATAGAGAGGTGCTCCTCTCTATTTATACTTTAGTTTCACTTGCCTTTTACCCTAACTAGGCCGACTTCTCCTAGGAGAGTCTAATAACCCATTACAACTTAACTCTGGGCCGACCCCACTAGGGGAGTCTAATAACCCACTCAAATACAATAATAGCTTTCCCAGTCGGAGGAATGAAACCTCTCCGTCGGAAGTACAATGACATGAATACAATATAAAATATACAAGTGAATACATTCTGAAGTTACAAATACATTAACATGGATAAATTTGACACGAGAGAGTGCAATGTAGACAAGTCCATGTCTCCTAATTCCCTTTGGATAAAATGCCAATTTCTTCATTGTGAGGCCTTATTCCCTATGAATTATTCGTGCACATGCTAGTTGGATAGGGAACTATCCTCGAATGCAGGTATTTCTATTTCCAAGTGGCATTTGTATAATGATTATTTAGATATGTTTCCAAGTGTGCATGATTTCATGTGTATATAGATGTTGCATATTTGCTCGTTCGATCAATCCAACTTCGGAATTTGCAAACTCTATCCATACAATATCAATAGTTCCTTGTGTGTAATTTCTTATAAATATTCCTTATGCACCATTTACCAAACCATATTCAATCACATAATTTCCTTCGACCAATTCAACAAGCATGTTTTTTTAGGACAATTGCAGAAGGCTATTGCATTGTTTTGTGTCCAAATGTGGTTTTTTCAATTGGATCAATTTTCTTGTCATGCGCTATTAGCATAAATTTCTTTGCTTGCATAATCGACAACATTTTTTATTGTGTTCTTGAACATCCCTATTACTGTGAAAGAGATAAGGAAATGTTGGATCCATCAGTGGTTGTTTGTGGAAATGTTTGTTTAGAAAATCAATATCATGTTTAGTCTGAGAGCATGTCCTAGTTCTATTTAGAATAGATACAAATACTTTGTCCTTTTTCCTCACCACCTTTTTTAGCTCATAAAACTTGATGTTATTTGGACAAAAGCTATATGGAATTGTTTGTTGTTGGATTTTTGTTTGTTGAAAAATCCAAGAATCATGGGCAGGTTGTACTTGGTAGAGGTCCCCATAGAATATGATGTCTAGACCTTCAAATGGATTTGTTGGAGTGTACATAATTTCTCATAGTCTTTTGTCTATGTTGTATAACATCAAATATCCAATTAAAAAAATTTCATCTATCAACAATAATCGAAGTTGTTTGTGTTCTTTTGTTAGCATATCCAATGTTTCGAATCTAGTGGGACCATATTCGATGAGCTTAATGGGAGTCATAAAGTTGAATGGATTGTGATGCCAGTTGCATTGTATGTTGCTTTCCCAGTAAATGCAACTATAATTCGTTTTTTTCAAAGGATCACTTTGGATATTTTTGTCATAATAGTGCAATAAGCCATTGTTGATTGCTTTTGTAGTAAATGTTTTCCCTGTGCCTTCTCCTCTTCTCAAAAACAAATAGATTGGAATGGCAAGTTGTTTTTTTCTTGCAATTATTTCTTTTGTTATTGATTGGTTCCTCTTTGAGTTTTATTCTAATGGCATGGTACTCGTTTATGCCTATAAGAAATGGTTTTTTGTATGGTTTTTTTTCAAGTTGCAAGTATTATGTTGCATTTGTTGCAATGGATTTCTATGCATTAGTTCACGTTGAATGCCATATTTTTCAAATGCAAGTAAAGTTGTTTTATTTTCTTTCGTTGCAGCAGGTGGAAATATTTCTTCGTCCTTGGATGCAATTGTTTCAAATGTGGAGTCAATATTGCTCCATTATATTTATATTTTTGCTACAACCATTTGTTCAATGGGATCTATTTGTTTTTTGTATTGTAATATCCCGATTTTGACCCCATTGCATTAAAATGTAAATGATGTAATATTGTTATAAAATCATGGTGAGGAGCTCAAGTCCAAGGCCCCGCCATCGATTTATTGATGCATATGGTTTACGTGTTAGCCAGGCACAATGGAATTGTAAATATCATGTAAATATGCATTTTAATAAAATACCCACAACTAGCTATGCAATGGAACAAGAGATGGGGGCATGATTTTACAAGGAATTGGGAGGGAAACATTCAAACCCTTGAGCCAATCAAATCAATCCAGGTGTCAATGAGAGAACCCATAAAACCCTCAACTACCCATGTTAACTTTTGTACCCAATCATTCATTTCTCCCAAGAGTTGGGTGAAGTAGTTAATACCTTGGGGAATGGAGAGGTATGGTTGTCCAAATTCGGGTATGGGCAAGCCACCCTTCATAGAAAATTGTGTTTAACTTCTTGGGCAA
Source organism: Larix kaempferi (assembly GCA_027924585.1). Classification (NCBI taxonomy): domain Eukaryota; kingdom Viridiplantae; phylum Streptophyta; class Pinopsida; order Pinales; family Pinaceae; genus Larix; species Larix kaempferi. The sequence goes on from BSBM01000205.1 coordinate 37,677,665, forward strand.
GAAAGGAGCCATGAAATTGCTCCCCAAGCCATTACCCATCAACCAATTTTGCTCTCTCATGAGTTTGGAGCTACCTGTGGGTTTTCCCTCCACATTTTTGTTGGTTTTCCCTTGTTTTCTAGATGGGAAGAGGGCATTTTTATGTTGCAAAGCTGCTGGGAGGAAGGGAGCTCGATTTTGGGTTTCACTGAGGCCGTTTTGGCCATTGGAAATTCTCATAACCTGTGGGAGAAATTGGGTTTGCTCCCTAGGGTCGAATTTCTCTTCCCATAGTCTGTTTGGTGTGCCCACGATTTGGGGAAAGCCCATGGCCATCCTGTTTGTAAATACCATTGTTAAACATGTGTATCCATGCCCAATGATTGTGCTTGTTGTGTGTAGATAGAGTATGTTTGGGTATGGGTTATGGGTATCCATTGTTTTGGCTTGAGCTTGAGTGCAAGCATCCAGAAAAGAAGAGGGTTCATATTTAGCCTGATAAAACCCAGCTGTGGACTAGCTTGGCTTATATGCAATGAGCATTTGGCTTTGTATGAGCTTGAGTGTCCCCTTTTCCTTGTAGAAATCATGCCCAGCTCAGGGGTGGTCTCTGAGTGCTGAAAGAATATAGGTTGGGCAGAGACCTATGGTTGGGTGGAACGTTGCAGCAACATAGCTAGTTGCTTGGGACCATTTTACAATAAAGATAAGTATTCTTTATGTGTATTAAACTCTGCAATGTTATTTCATTATTGACTGTTATGTTTATGAAGAGAAATGCATGTTGGATATGCATGTAGTGGATCTTGCTTCTGCTGTGTTTATTTGAATTATACACCTACACATGTGTTTTTATTTATATGAATTTGATGAAATGGGCTAAGTTTTTGTAAGAGCCCAGAATTTGGCATCGTGTTCCCTTCCTCGAATTGGATCCACGGGAGGGGACGTGACAGATTGGTATCAGAGCGAAGGCTACAACATTTGGCCTACATGGGACAACTTGAACAACTTGCAGAGGTAAGTATGCTTCCTGCTCAACACTGATCATTAAGGAAAATTTCAAAAATCTCAAAATTTCAAAAAATTTCTAAGTGTTTTTTTAATTTTTCTGCCAAGATTGTGTCGGCGAAGATCATCCAGAAACGCTGAAAGAGTAGGCGAGTTTTGTTGAGATCGGAGCGACGCGGTCGGCGACCAAATGCGAGATTGTTGTGACACGGTCAGTGAGTTTAGCCATTTTTGCAGCGAAATGGCCAGGGAGTTTAGCCATTTTTGCAGCGAAACAGTCGGCGAGTTTAGGCATTTTTAACGACATGGTCGGTGAGTTTAGCCATTTTTGCAGCGAAACGGTCGGTGAGTTTAGCCATTTTTGCTGCGACACGGTCGGTGAGTTTAGCGATTTTTACTGTGATATGGAAGGCGATTTTAGCCATTTTTGTTGCGACACGGTCAGTGAGTTTAGCCGAGTTCGTGACGACGCAGTTGGCGGTCGGAGTTCGGCGTAGGAATCGGTCGGCGGTCAGTGGTCGCAGGTCGGCATGAGATCGATCGACGATGAAAGCTTTAAATCGTTGAAACGGTCGAAGGAGATCGGTCGGCGATGAAATCTTTAAAACGTCGAAACGGTCGGAGGAAAAATGACAAGCCCGTCGAAACAGGGAATTTGAACAGTTTTCCAGGATGAATTTTAGGCGCCAAAAAGTAAAAAATTGCCATGTCGGACTTATGCGCCAGATTGCGTGAAATTGAAGTATTTACAAAAAAAAAAAACGAGGTATTGCCCCCTTGACCCCCATCATCCCCCCGAGACGTCATCAATGGTGAGAAATTTCTATGGTAATGACAAGATTCATAAAAATGGAAATGTTGCATCATGGGTAAATCATCATTGTGGGCAAGTGAAAATGTTGATAAAAAAGGAAAATCTCTCACCTTAAACTATTTATGTTTATAACATAATAATTGTATGCTTGGAAAGTAGCAAGAATGAATGTTATACACACACACACACACATATATATATATATTAAATTGCTACTTTGTGAGAGATCATAGCTAATGAATCCTTGTATGCTTGGTAGGGAAGCCAAGAAAAGGGTCAACTATGATGTGGAGGAGGAAATCCATGTCATGATAGGGAATTGGAAGGGAGAATCCCTCCATTACCCTCTTGCTATTGTGTTTATAATTCTGAAATTGTCATGCATATAGATTATGGCATAAGAATGTTGAAAATGCAAAAGATTAGATAGATTAAATGAATATGCACTAGATGGCATATTAATAAACATTGCATAGTGCATGTGAAAACGTTTGTGCATGTATATGATATTTCATATTGATAAAATAGTGAGGTTTTACATATGCAATGAGCCACTTAAGATAAGTATTGTGGTTGCTAATAATTAGTTGTGTTCGCATTGGTTGTAGGACCAAAGGAAACCGAAGCATGGCTAAGGATGTGGATGATGATTGTTGCATATGACCAACAACCTTATGAAGAAAGGTTGGGGCAACAAATCTATGATCATGAGATTGGAAAAAGGACTGTGAAGCCTTGGTAAGAGGCCAACTGATCAGGTAACATCAAGCAATGTTAATGACAGCCATGCAGGTAATGGTTATTTGTGCTTAATTGCCTGAATGTTGAAAGAGGATTTGGTAAGATCCCTTCAACTATGTTTAAACTATGTTGATTGGTTTGCATGTGGTACTGAGTGCTTGAATGTTAATGTCATCCTACCGAGTATGGTGAGGTGTGGGTAAGAAAAGGCAAGGAGCCTTACACCCTATAGTTTCTTAGAAACCTCAATGCATTCATATGAAATTATATCATGCCATTTGTGTATGTTGGTTGTGAGTTTAACAACCAAAGCAAGTGATGACTTATGGTCTTGTTGTGGTAGTGCATGCCATATGAGACAGCCATGGTTAGGCCATAATATGCTGGAATGCATAGTATTTATGGATTAATGCAAGGTTGTATTGAGGAGTTATGCATTGAGTGAATGCACATCAAAATATTATGTAAATGTTGTGAATGTGCATGCATATGTGCGGGTGCACATGTTGAAATGCATTGTGTGAATGCATGGTGTGATATATATATATATATGTGTGTGTGTGTGTGTGTGTGTGTGTGTGTGTGTGTGTGTTTCAATGCAATTAGATAATAGATGAAATGGTGAGCTATTGTTAATCCTGAGACCATTTCATGAGCTATTGTGAATGCAAGAGAATGATTGCATGAAGAAGGTAGACATGTTGATGGGATACCAGAGTGCTCTGTTGGAAGGACAGAGTTGCATGAAATGTGAAGTAATGAGTATTTACAGTTTATTTAAATTGCATGGATAGTGTACCTGTGTCTTGCAATTCTATTATGATAATGACATATATATAGATATATATATTTCATTGCATTTCAAATATTAACAGTTGAAAGTGTTTGAATTATTGGGCATTATAATTCCAAGATCACTTCAGTGACTGTTGTAGCAATGAAAAGATTATATGCATAGATACTCACAAAGTGTTTGGCTGATTGAAGTTCAGATTTCAGGTAGAAAAGTCTTGCGTATGGAAATGAGGATAAGTCCATAGTAAAGACCGGGATCTACCATGTGCAGAAGCCAAAGGTTATGAGAAGGTTCTCATGGTTGTAAATTATGCATGAAACAAATCTGAAATTTTTTTGGTTTAAGTTTATGAGAATAATCTCATGGTTGCAAATCTAATTTCTGTAGGAAAACATATTTGTAAATTTCAGATTTGAAATTTTGCTAATAATTGTTAATAACTGTTTGGCTTATATAAAGTTGTGTCAGGAGGACATGTCGTAGGTGGATGTTCATGTATGGTAACAAGTGTAAAACCATAATGGACAAAGTGATACCACTTACAAGAGCCAAACAATATGAGGATGGCCTCATGGTTAAACAAATCAATTTCTATAGGAGACAGAATTGTAAATTCATGTTTGAATTCAATTATCAATGTCATTGACTGATTAGGGAAATCATATTTGAATTTGATTGTTAAATATTGCTGACTGTTTTGTTGTTTGAGGAGTGTGTCAGGAAGACCATGTGTGATGGCCTGCAAAATCCAAACTAGATGGGAAGGATCCCATGCTTTGGAAATGGGTTTCGGGTGAAACGCCATTGTAAATTTTGATAATGTCTCAGCCAAACTGCATGTTGGTAAATCATGTGAGTGAGACAGTAAAATTATGCCAAGAAGGCATGTGTGGGTTATTGAACGTGAAAATATTGGGGTGGAAAACCAAAGGACTATTGACTCAGAGAAGTGTAGGGACCCCAACCTGGGTCCCCATTTTCTAAATAAAATCAACTATATTCACTGTTTACATTTTTGTCAAAATTTTCTGTTTTGTTTCTGTTTTCATTTCCAGTTTTGTTTAAATTTCATGCCAGCAAAATATAACCTTTTCATTTATATTTACAGGTTTAAAATAATTATATTTTATGTTTTATCTAATTCTAACAATTTCTGTTTGTGTAGGTGTAATAACATATAATATTTCTTAACTGGAAGTAATAATTAGACAGAGGTAGAAATGGTAAAATATACCTGTAGGATAAGTACCTGGTAGTTAGCAAGTAGATTCCCCCTTTCTGTTGCTGCTCCCTTCTGAATGCCCTGCTTGTTGTATCCCTGCAACAAAGCCTTCCCCAAACCTTATGAAACTCAACCAGCCCAAACAAGTATGCCACCCTGCCAACTGGCGAGGTCTCGCCAACCACCCAGCTCCAAAAGTACCCCTTTGGACCCTCGAGCCCAAACCAAGTACAAGCCAACCTGTTATATCCCTTTAGAAAATCTCCAACAAGAACCCCCTTTCAGTTCTGCTCTAAAAATTCTATCTCCCCTCTCAAAACTTCACCCAAAATCTCCCAAGTAAAGATGATCCTTCCTTCCCCCTCACTTCTCCCCCTTATCCCCTCTTTTGCTGACTCTTCTCCTCCACCATTAATACCTTATCCTAAACATAAATGCCTCAACCCCCATGTCAGTCCTCGAGCCCTCAACTTTGACTCCCATTAGTTTCCAATATTTTTAATATCCCTTCCCATTTCAAAATATAATATTTTATTTAATCAATTTTAAAAATCAACCTTGGTGACCTCATAATTAAATGCTTCTAAATTAATTCACAATTAGTTCACAATTAATTTATAACTAATTCACAATTAGTTCACAATTAATTTATAACTAATTCACAATTAATTTATAATTAATTCATCATTTTCATGAACAATTTCCAAGTGTGTATCCGACACTTGTTTATCAATGGCGTATTGTATTATTTAGAATTTTACACCATGGTTCTAAACAACTACAACATAATTATAATAAATTAGTAATCTATATAAATTAAACCTTATCCCTATATTTCAATTAATTAATAATTATCGTTTGATACTTAATTGGTATTACCCTTCCAAGTTTAATATTATTCTCACTAGCATTACAATCCCTTTTAACATTTTAACCCTTAGTTTTTAGTAATCAACTCATTAACATTCAATTTAAACATTACTAACCAATTGCATCGTTTACTACTTAAGTTAACCATAACTTGTTTATTAATCAACACTAATCAATCATTAATGGACAATAATTAATCATTAATCAACATTATTAACCCTAATTATCATTATTAACTTTAATCGACATTATTAACATTGATCAACAATAATTAATTATTGATCGACAATAATTAACAATATATTCAGTAGTATTTCACGCAATCATAATTATGTAGGCGAGTTATGTAAGCACAGCTACTGCTTACATACCTCGCGTAAGTACACTAACAATAATAATTCACACACATCAATCATAATCACGAAACTTACTGTTTACTGACACATGTTTTAACATAATTTGCAAGGTGTCTCCTTTTACCTAACTGCATTTTATTAAGTTACAACAATTCATATACATTATCGAGTTACGACACATAATCAATCAAGGCCTTTTTCCTACACACATAGTTAGTTCTTGTTTCCATCCTGACTTCGAGCTACACCTATCTACCTATATCATCACTATCTTCCACATCCTATCCTTTCCTCTGCTGAACTACCCTGAAGTGTCAAGCCATGACCGGCTCCAGCTAGAACCCATAAGCGGAAGTGTCAACTACATCGACCAAGCTTCCCCAGCAGGCAACCACCAGTCATCATCACACACCTTGGGGAGCGCGTCGTAGCACAACCCTCCCATGACTCTGGGTTTCGGGGATAAACGGCAGGTAAAGCCTCCACCTCCCTAATGGAACAAGGGACTATGTCTACCTGACATAATAACAGCGTTGCACTTGTACTCGGTCTGTCATCGTATAACCAATCTGGGCGGTTGAGTTTCCTGAAACCCTAGCCCACCCATGTCATAATATACATCATAATAATAATCATGCGAAAGTAAATAATGCATCACTCGCATACCATTTATCCTTCGGAGTCCATGTCCCCAAGACTCTCCCACCTCGTAGGATCCAACTAACACTTAGTCGTTTTAACCTGTAAGTCAGTCCTCGACATACAATATAGAATATCATGCATAAATCCTCAACATATATACATACATTTCATAATAACATAACAACAATAAACTCATTTATTCGTCATGCACCTGGCATAACATTCATTTATTCAACATATAACTGTAACGGTATCCACGTACCCATCATTCAGTAATTTGCATATATAATTAACACATGATACATATCTAACATGACTACATATCATAATACTAACATCACACAGTCACATATATATATCGGAAAAATAATAGAATCATATGTCCACAATGTCGTCAAACCGACGAAGTCTCGCAATCAAGCAAATACAACATATAACAGTAGTTCAGGTAGAAATGTCAAAACGGGGCGTTACAAGAAGGGAGCCCCCATTCTTCGCAAATGAGGAAAAGATACATCTGTAAAACGGACGATTATTCTATGACCCTAACTAAGAATATATATGTCTGCTTATTAGAATTAATATGCAGAGCATGTTTTATTATTGCATTATTATTCCAGACTGCTTGAGTGTGACTGGGGCCTACATGACTCACATCGGAAAGGGATGCATACCTTTCGGCTGCTGGGTTATGTTAGGGTTGTCAATATTGACTACACCCTAAGGGAATGGACGCAATCCTGGTGTTTCAATACTTGATAGTGAATGTTATAAAATATGGTTACAATTTTAGAGCAGCAATACTGATGAGCCTGCTTATCCTTCTTGTGCTATCAGCCTACACAGATGCAATTTGGTGTTGCACGTTAAGAGGCAAGTGCAGAAAAGGGTACTTAAGAGGACTGTATGGACAATGGTAACCTTTCTACGCTCACACTAAAGGACACTAGAAGGGATGGATAGGCTCGAAGAGCTGTGTAGTAGAAAAGGGGTATCATCCTTGTGTAGTGTGAGTGGGTATTGTGGGGCCATGCAGTCAAGAAAGTCACATATAGAGTTCCTAAAGGGAACCGCTGGTTTGCATAGGAGAAGGAGTGCCATCCTTGTGTGGATGAATAATTGTTGTATGCTTGATAAACCCAATTGGTGTATTGGCTTGGCATTGGATGTTGTGGAGGTATTGGTGAAGGGTTTTTGTATGCCTGATAAACCCAGTCGGTGTACTGGCTTGGCAATGGTTTTTGTATGCCTGATAAACCCAGTCGGTGTACTGGCTTGGAAATGGTTTTTGTATGCTTGATAAACCCAGTCGGAGAACTGGCTTAGCATATTGGTTAATGGAATGCCTGATCAACCCAGTCAATGTACTGGCTTGGAATTGGATATTCGAATGATGTGGTGGAGCAGCATGTGTGCTGGCCAAACATCCAAGTCCATAGGTGATTCCAAGGCTTTCAAAGCGAAGCAGGACCCTATGGACCAAAGAGGAAATGCACAATACAGATAAGTATTCAATTTCATATATTTCTTGTTTGGAATAATGAAGGTTTCAGGTATAAGTCTTCTAACAACTAAGCTGATACACTGTTGTTCTTTGTTGGAAACCTTGGTCATTGCAGGAAGCAAGGACCCTGAAAGAACCATAAATGCTTGGTAAATCCAGAGAGTAACTGGTTGGGCATTATAAATGCTTAGTAAATCCAGATAGTAACTGGTTGGGCGCTACAAATGCTTGGTAAATCCAGAGAGTAACTGGTTGGGTGCTACAAATTCTTGGTAAATCCAGAGAGTAACTGGTTGGGCACTACAAATGCCTGGTAAATCCATAGAGTAACTGGTTGGGTGCTACAAATGCCTGGTAAATCTAGAGAGTAACTGGTTGGGCTCTACAAATGCTTGGTAAATCCAGAGAGTAATTGGTTGGGCGCTACAAATGCTTGGTAAATCCAGAGAGTAACTGGTTGGTCACTACAAATGCTTGGTAAATACAGAGAGTAATTGGTTGGGATACTTGATGTTGTGGAGCAGCCAGCATGTTAGCCAAACATTCCTTAAATAATTAATAAAACCAGTCGGAGTACTGGCCTAGCATATTGTTGAATGGGATATCTGATGAAACCAGTCGGAGTACTAGCCTAGAATATTGCTAAATGGGATGTCTGATAAACCCAGTCAACGTACTAGCTTGGCATTGCCTATTCGAATGATTGTGGAGTAGCCTGCATGCCAGCCCAACATTCGTTATTGTATCCACGGGTAATCCAATGCTTGTAAAGAAAAGAAGGAGCTTGTGGAATAAAGTGAAGACATCCAATACAGATAAGTATTTGGTTATATTGCAACTTCTTCCTTATGAATATACGTGTGTATATGATTTGGTTATGATTTCTGAAACTCTTGTTTAGAGATAAACCCTATGAAAATAAACTAAACATGTGAATTGATTCAATGTTTGAGTGTAGGTATTGCTAGAAGCAAGGACTATGAAGGCATCATAGGGATGCATGTGGACATGTGACCATCCTAAAGAGCTCAGTATGAGCAGTAATGAAAGATGGTGCTAGTGGACATGTGTGGGTCCTAGCAGCCAAAGGTTCTGTAGGCAAAAACGGGGAAGGGTTCCCTAGTTGAAAAGCCTTAGACAGACCTTAGACACTAAGTGTCATAGCCAAGAAAGGGAAAGTCAAGCATTCACATTGAAGTGAAAGAGACTAAGGAGCATAGAACCACAGTGATGGTGTGGCTTCAGATTGGAACAAGACTAAGAGGGGGAAACTTTTACTCTTCTCTTTCCTTTTGACTGATGCATCTTAGAAACAAAATATTGTTGAGTGCATGTCATGGATGAAAATAGATTGTGTTTAATTGCTTGAAATAAATTGTGACTGCTGAAATAGTTATTTCCCTGTGAAAGGATGAACATGAATGAGTTCATGTGTATGTTGGGCAAGCATGAAAAGTGTGGAAGTCTCATGACTAAAGCATAGACTTTCCATGTCAATTGGGAAAATAATTGACTGATTTTAATATCGTGTTATGCTTGGCCTAACATGAATTACCAGAAATTCCAGACTTGTAGATCGGGTGGAAGATAAATAAAAGGAAGGGATGGTTGTGGAGCAATGCCCACCTGCGAAGCTAGAAGATCAAAGCCAGCAAGAGCAACTTGTGGAAGCCAAAGTACTTGTTCCTGAAGTTTCAAAGTAAAAAGATGAAATGCAGGACAGACCTGCCACATTTTGTGAATTTTGGGACATGTGTAAAGTGGGTATATATTCCTAAGTGTTGGAACACCGAGGACGGTGTTATTCCAAGGGGGAGGGGATTGTAATATCCCAATTTTGACCCCATTGCATTAAAATGTAAATGATGTAATATTGTTATAAAATTGTGGTGAGGAGCTCAAGGCCAATGCCCCGCCATCGATTTATTGATGCATATGGTTTACGTGCTAGCCAGGCACAATGGAATTGCAAATATCATGTAAATATGCATTTTAATCAAATACCCACAACTAGCTATGCAATGCAACAAGAGATGGGGGCATGAGTTTACAAGGAATTGGGAGGGAAACATTCAAACCCTTGAGCCAATCTAGTCAAGCCAAGTGTCAATGAGAGAACCCATAAAACCCTCACCTACCCATGTTGACTTTTGTACCCAATCATTCATTTCTCCCAAGAGTTGGGTGAAGTAGTTAATACCTTGGGGAATGGAGAGGTATGGCTATCCAAATTCGGGTATGGGCAAGCCACCCTTCATAGAAAATCATGTTTGACTTCTTGGGCAAGAAAGGAGCCACGAAATTGCTCCCCAAGCCATTACCCATCAACCGGTTTTGCTCTCTCACAAGTTTGGAGCTACCTGGGCGTTTTCCCTCCACGTTTTTGCTGGTTTTCCCTTGTTTTCTAGATGGGAAGAGGGAATTTTTATGTTGCAGAGCTGCTGGGAGGAAGGGAGCTCGATTTGGGGTTTCACTGAGGTTGTTTTGGCCATTGTAAATTCTCATAACCTGTGGGAGAAATCGGGTTTGCTCTCTAGGGTCGAATTCCTCTTCCCATAGTCTGTTTTTTGTGTGCCCACGATTTGGGGAAATCCCATGGCCATCCTGTTTGTAAATTCAATTGTTAAACATGTGTATCCATGCCCAATGATTGTGCTTGTTGTGTGTAGATAGAGTATGTTGGGGTATGGGTTATGGGTATCCATTATTTTGGCTTGAGCTTGAGTGCAAGCATCCAGAAAAGAAGAGGGTTCAGATTTAGCCTGATAAAACCCAGCTGTGGACTGGCTTGGCTTAGATGCAATGAGTATTTGGCTGTGTATGAGCTTGAGTGTCCCATTTTACTTGTAGAAATCATTCCCAACTCGGGGGTGGTCTTTGAGTGCTGAAAGAATACAGGATGGGCAGAGACCTATGGTTGGGTGGAACATTGCAGCGACATAGCTAGTTGCTTGGGACCATTTTACAATAAAGATAAGTATTCTTTATGTGTATTAAACTCTGCAATGTTATTTCATTATTGACTATTATGTTTATGAAGAGAAATGCATGTTGGATATGCATGTAGTGGATCTTGCTTCTGCTGTGTTTATTTGAATTATACACCTGCACATGTGTTTTTATTTATATGAATTTGATGAAATGGGTTAAGTTTTTGTAAGAGCCCAGAATTCGGAATCATGTTCCCTTCCTCGAATTGGATACACGGGAGGGGACGTGACATGTATTCCATATATGCTTCAAACCATGTTTGTTAGTTTCCTTTTAGCAAATCACAGTTGTCTCGGTGTGGGATATAAAACATCATTTTTTCTCTAAAAAAATTCTCAAGGTCATTTTCTTTATTGTAACGAATGTACCGTATGATGCATGCTTTGTTTCTTTTTCTCGTAACAATATGAATGCATAAATAGCAAGAGGCATATTCTACTAGACACGTCTTTTCTATCTCAATAGCATGTGCAACATATTTGTCTATAATTGAAGTGCAAACAATGTCCTCGGAATCATCAGGTTCTTGTTGCAATAACAATTGTCTCTTTAGCACAAGTGTTTGTTTGTCTTTTTTTGTAGTATTAATGAATTTTTTTTTCTCGAGGCTGAAGACAAAGGCAATGAAAGTATAATGTGCACTACTTGCGTACTAGACATTTGTTGCATGTTTAAAAGTGCATTTCCAAGTTTGCTTATTGTTTTAGTTTTTCTGTCATTATCACAAAGACATTGCTCTCTGATTTTCTTGAAGGAATTGGTCATAGTTCTATTTATCTTGGTTATATGAGATCTAACACATCGTGTTGCAGCATAGGCATCCAAGATAAATTGCGCATCTGTATTTGCTTTCCATAGTTGTGGCACAGATTTGGAAAATGAGTTAACCCACATGTCAGATGGATATCTTTTTAGTATTAGAGTAAGCCAAGAAAGCAAAGAACACAATAGAAAAATGTACTCATCTCTAGTGACTTCTAGCTCTAACAAGAACATTGTGAAAGACATGTTTTTAGGGTATTATATATGTTCATAAAAGGAAAATAGTTGTTTTGCTTTTTCATTGGGACCATCGTCACTATTTTCTAGTGGGTCCAAGATCGCAATTTTATCCATAGCAGTAAGAAGGAAATTGAACCTAAACCTAGAGTGTCAATGTTTTTCGCATGTTCTTCTATGATAGTGAGTTTGGATCTTAAGAAGGTTTTCGTCAAGTAATGATGAATCTAAAGATGTGTACTGATAAAAAAATTCAGTAACCTTCTCATTAGAATTTTGTCCATAGACTGGTGTGTCACCTACCAAATTTCTGAAATTATTATTTTATTGGCAAAATACTTTATGATTAAATTTAATTACAATTTTTTGTAATTATGACCAAGTTTGGTCAAGGATGAATGTAATTACTGAATTATTATTATTTAATAAATTAAAGTAGGAGACAAACACCCAAGGGAACTGTTAAATGAGTGTTCACTGACCCACTAGGAGGAATGGAAGTTGTTAGAAGGCATGGGACAGAAGGAAGCAATTGCACTTCACCATTAGCTGTTGGTTATGGGACAACTACCCCTACAAATGTGGCATTATCCCCCAGGTGGAGGGAGTGAGCAGGCAGCTCATTTAATGACCAGTTATTAACTGAAAAGGCCTAGGTATCCTACATAAGTCAAATTCGAATTGAGCAGGCAGCTCTTACACAATATTTTTGCCAGAAATATTCCTCATGTGCATCAGGTGATGACTGAGAGATTCAAATAGGGAGGCTATGTGAGTGCATTGTAAGTCTGCAAATTATTCTGACAAGAAGAACCAGAGGTGCTGGTGCAAGTCCCTTTGATTGCTAAGACTTTAAGAACTAGATAACTATTACTACTGCAAGTTGAGGTCCTAGGCTTCTCAGTTTCTTCCCCCTGGTGGTTCAGTGAACATGCTCGGGGGTCCTAAGCCAAGTAACTTGGCTATCTTCAGGGAATTGGTTGGGTGGAATAGGCTCCTTGGGCTATTTGTCTCCCTATAGATTAACCAGGTTTTGTTGTTTCCTATTTTGTTTACAGTTTAATAATTATGTTTAGTGAAATCATCAAACTCTGTTTTGTAAATGTATTTATTTTTGAATTTGTTTAAGTCTGAATGATAAGCCTTGTTAAAAATCTGATTAGGAAATCAACTCTATATTTTTCCACATGTTGTTATTTGCATCTTACTCTAGTATAGAGAAGCAAATTAAATAATAGATGAGAGATAGGCAGATTACCATTTGATTGGATAAATAATTATAGTAAGTGATTTGTTTGCCATTCTGACCTATATCTAAACCGAGTAAGAATTTACTGTATAAGCATAGACAGTGTTATAGAATTCTGTTGTTATCCCATAAAATATAAACCTAGTTTAATTTCTGCACAGACATGTATTTTTCTCCTAATTCTATTCAATTAAGATAGCAAACAATTGCAATTAAAATCATACATATCATGTTTCTCAAGTAATAGTATTTCCAAGGTACTTTTCACAGTTGCAATAATTAATGAACTTATAGTTTTTCTGAACTTCATACATACTTAAATTATGCATGAGTTTCCTGTTTTGATTTCATATATCATTTGTTTATGGAATAGTCTCAGAAACTAATACATTACAAACCCTAACTCTGTTTTTAAGCATCGTATTTTTCTCTTCTCTCTAGATCTTCTTTTAACAATTGTAAAAATAAACATTTTCCTTTTGGAAAGTTTTTATAAGCATTCTAACCAACCCTGTCGAGACTCATTTCAACATCGAACAAAACTTGCCATTTAAACTTTAGATACAAGAATAACTGAGCATTTGGCCTTCAGCCCTTCTTCAACATTATACAGATATTTGTTCAAACCCTAATCTAAACGAAGGTCAAAACATTCTAGTTATCTTATTTAACACTGCTAAACATTGGTGAATGCATCTACATCGAAGTCGGTAGCCATGTTAACAGCAACACTTTTCATATAAGACAACACAGCGTTCGTATTAATTAGAATTATGTTTATTCCCAAGTCTAATGACTTTCAAACCATTAACACAAAACTTGCACATTCAACAATGGCAAAGTGGTCATTGCTTAACACAAACATTTCCCTATAACCGTTTTAAACAAAACTCTTCATCACAAATTGAGCCATTGTTTACGGAAGAAAGAAAGCTCTCGGCTCTTTGGTTTTCATGTCCAAACATTGGTAAAATTTCAACAAAGTTTACGTCGAAACCCTTTTCAAGAGTCCTAAAATATAGGGTCTAACCCTTAACAAAACAATGGCGTAAAAACCAGTTCGAGATCATTGCCAACACTACAGCAAAACATTTCGGAACAATAGCTAAAAGACTGAGGGTTATCCTCTTACTCTTTGTAAAACATAAAATCTAAACACAGCCATTACTTCAACGAAGGTCTTGTACCCAAACTTCGTCATACAACTTTTCTTCCGCTAAACCATGCCAAAGGCCCTATGAGGTTTCAGGAACCACCGAGTCTTACCAGGAGGTTGTTGCAGCATCCCCATGCCGAATGCTTATTCATGGAAAACCCTCCATTGAGGTATCACCTGCCAATTAAAATTTCAACGAGTTAAAACAAAGAAAATTCAAGTATAATTTAACTTAAAAACACTACTGCTTTTGTCATCAAAAAACTTACCCTAACAACGAAACTCCTGAGGTTCGACACTTCACACCAGCAAGAAGACGAGTCTTAGCACTTGTAGCATTTACGAGTTGCGAACTCAAGAACAAATTTTATAAGAATCGAACTCTAGTTCCAAATCACACTCCACCAACTGACAAAAGAACCTTCCCACTCTTACAGTGGCTGTATCGTGGCTATTCGTCACCAGGATCACTAGCCTGTAATCTTTAAGAACTTCACTCACAGGTCTGACGTTCGAAACCTCCCAACAGCAAAAACTTCAAACCCTACATCGTAGCAACACTGTCGGCCCTTGCTACCTTACCACTAACGCAAAATGAATGACAGGGAGAACAATTTTCATTCCTTACCCACACAAAAATAGGGTTTCTTTGTCAACCCTGGATCTTGAGAAGATCAACGGTGGAAGAGTTGCCAACCGACACTTTGAATTTCGAGGAATGATGGCAATCAATACCACATTGATTGTTAATCTACCAAATCGCCAACTCAACTGATATGAATCATATCAAGACACAACTCAGCATAGTATGGTAACTCTGTTACATAGAGAACATCCACTTAAGCACCCACTTCGCACAACTGATAGGCTATGACATTTTCTATCACATGAAAGTCATTACATGGTTATCCAACACGACAATCCACCAAAGAATTAGATAGAAGCATAAATGATCCAGTCTCGATACTGTAAAACTGCCAACTTTTGTTTGTAATGAATTTAATTCCTGTACCATCCATTATCAATACATTAGCTTATGCATTTTTGCATAGTGTAAACATTGTATCGTTAATATGTTTAATCGCTACCATATAGGCATTGTATTTTAATGTCTTTACGTTTAAATATTTCATAACATTCTAATGTATGGAATTCGAAGTTTATAGTTTGCAATTCCTTTTAGTTTAGGTATTATAATAATAGTAACACATCATTGATATATGAATGCATAGTTTTTATGTCATATTATATTTCCATTTTAGTGATACATCGTGATATTGTATTGAAATCCAATAGTGACATAACATTAGTTAACATACATAATGATTGAATATATAGTTACATAATTACCATATGCCACATTATATCATCTCTATAGTAGGTGTTTAGACCTTAGGGAGAAGTCTATTGGTTTCATGCTTTAACCATGCATTTTTAAATCATTGATAAATATGATACTTAGGAATATTCTAAAGTCCTGTTGATATAAAAATATATATTGATAGTTTCATTTGATTTAGTATGAACACTAATTCCTCGAGATTTCAAATAGAATTATTTATGGACAATTGTAACACTGTTTTTAGATTTACAATAATAGCAATATAAACACTTTTGACGATGTGATTTCAGTACTTTGGAACGTTGTAATCCATATTGAAAAGAAGAATAGGAACCAAAATATCCATACCTCCAATAAACTCGAATTGCATAGAAATACTTAGAAATTATCACAATACAATGACGTTACTCTTGAATGAATCTTGTACTCTAAGTTCTTCATGTCGTAGGAATTCTTACCTGTTTTTCTGCACATGGGAAAATAGAATTCAAATGCCTTAGCTAAACATAGCTAAGTAAACCCCAGGGTACCTCGCAGGACCCCTTTGACATCAAAGAAGCAAACTATCAGCATTCCCTCAAATTTCACTTTAGTACAAACAGTGCACAGCTTATATTTCACATTTAAAACTACTGATCTCATTACTAAAGAATTACAGTCAACACTTTTTCAGTGTCGTAAGTATGTCAAAAGAATTATGACGTGTCGAAACCTTTAAATGTCTTTAGCTAAAAAGATTCATTAATTAATTTCTCTCTGCCTAATGGTTTAACTAATCATTGCTACCTTTTCAAGCATTTATTACTTCCGCAATAGAAATGATAACATTTAATGCGGTTTTAAAAAAATTTAATTTTTATGAAATTATCGGGATGTTACATGTAGTATCAGAGCTCATGTTCTAACTCTAGGCCTGAAAAAGGTCCAAGAACACGCAACAGAAATTTATTACAACAGAAAATCTTACTAATTAAAATTTAAACTATTATGTTATACAGAAATTATTTTAAGTTACATGTATGGAGAACTTAGTTGAACATGTAGAAGACAGATTTCAACCAAACAGTCATAGCTTGGGACAGCACTATGCAGAAGAAGGCCATGGGGAATTAAATAAAAATTCGTCAGAATTATTACGTGTGTTTCAGGAATTAAAGGCAGAAATTAGATCTGTGAAACAAGACAATGAAAGAATTCTGAAGGCGCAAGAAGAGTTAAACCAAGTGTTGTTTGAACAGTGCCCCATTGATGAGCAGGGGAGAGATAATGAAGATATCTCCAAGGCTGAGGATCTGCCTCATAGTAACAAAAGTAAGAAAATGAAAATCGATGAAGTGAACAATAGTTCAACATCATCAGGAGATGCTATTGAAGCACGCAAAAAGAGACGTAACTATTCAAGCGATAGTAGTAAAGGAGATTACAAACCCAAAAAGAAAATCCATAAAGAGTATGAACAGATCTCTGGGGAGTTCAAAAAGATTAGACCTCCAACTTTCAATGGAGAAACTGAGAAGGGCGAGACAACTGAAGCATGGTTGTCCGGTATGAAGAAATATTTCCAAATTTATAACTATTCAGAATCCTTGAAAGCAAAAATGGTTATATATAACTTGACTAGAAAAGCGGATATTTGGTGGCAGGACATCAAAAGAGTAAAGGGCACCAAGGATAAAGATGTAAACTGGAGTACTTTTAAACGATACTTTAAGAAGAAGTATTTATCTGAACAGTACTATGAAGAAAAATCCAAAGAGTTCTACGATTTGAAGCTGGGAGGTATGAACATGAAGGAAATGAAGAGTAAATTTTGTAACTTACTGAGATGTGTGTCATACCTCATAGAAGAAAAACCGAAAAATTCAAAGATAATTGAGTTGCCTACCTTTCAATATTAAGGACAGAATCGAGTATGACAGTCCAAAAACCTTGGAAGAGGCTATGAGAAAGGCAGTTTTCTGTTATGACACTAATCAGAAAAGAGAAGGAATGTCAAACTGGAAAAGTCATAAGCCTAGCAATTTTGAGCTGAAAAAGAAAAATTTCAGGTTCAGTGGGAATTCCGAGTTCCAAAAGAAAAAATTTCAGAATCAGAATTTTCAAGGAAATAATTTCAGAAACAGTCAACAGTAGAATTCTACAGCACCCAGAAATGCTCCTAATAATACCAGGACCAATGAGAAAAAGGCACCTATCAAATGTTTCGAGTGTCAAGGTCCTCACTATGCATCAGAATGTCCCAAGAGGAAGCGGACAGCTAACAACATTCACTCTATTCAGACTGAACCTACTGTTGGAGACGTAATGAGGGAGATGCCCAGAATTAATGCAGCACTCGACAATAGGCGAGCAGATCATCAAATCTCTATGGTAGAAATTGAAGGTATGTTACAAAATCATCCTGTTACTATTTTAATTGACCCAGGTGCTAGCTTAAGTTATATATCACTAGATATTGTGGAAAGTCTTAAATTGCAAACAGAAAAGTTTAGTAAATCTTTGTTAGTTAGACTAGCAACTGGAACAAAGAGGAAAGTATCAGATTTTATAGAAAGTTGTACTTTATCCATGAATCAGTTACAGACACAAATCAAGTTGAATATTTTACCTTTAGGATCCTATGATATTATAATCGGAATGGACTGGTTAGAAGCCCATCATGTCATTTTGAACTGGCATGAAAAAAGTTTTACATGTTTAAATGAAGAAGGAAAAACTATAGAAGTAAAATGTATCCCTAGAAAGGTAACCCTTAGACAGATTTCAGCTATGCAAGTTAAAAGGGCAGTTAGGAAAGGATGTCAGTTGTTTGCAGTAAATGTAGTAAATGATGAGTTTATTTGTAAAGAGGACAAACTGAAATTCAAAGACATACCTGTCCTAAAGGATTTTAAGGATGTATTTCCTGAGGAGATTCCAGGATTACCTCCTAAAAGAGATTTAGATTTTACCATCAAGTTAATACCAGGAGCAATACCAAATTCTAAAGCTCCATACATAATAAATATACTGGAATTAAACGAATTGAAATCGTAGTTGAAGGAACTGATTGATAAGAATT
This sequence comes from Larix kaempferi, assembly GCA_027924585.1. NCBI lineage: Eukaryota > Viridiplantae > Streptophyta > Pinopsida > Pinales > Pinaceae > Larix > Larix kaempferi. The sequence goes on from BSBM01000205.1 coordinate 37,696,398, forward strand.
ATATAAGACCCAGCGTGTCTCCTTGGGGAGCACCTATCATATTTGTTAAGAAAAAAGATGGAACCCTAAGACTGTGCATAGATTATCGCCAGCTTAATAAGATGAAAATCAAGAATCGGTATCCATTGCCCCGCATAGACGATCTATTTGATCAGCTGCGTGGAGCAACAATATTTTCAAAGATTGATCTAAGGTCAAGATATCATCAAGTGCGGGTTAAGGATGAATATATTTTCAAGACAGCTTTCAGAACTCGATATGGACATTACGAGTTCGTAGTCATGCCATTTGGCTTGACAAATGCCCCGGCTGTATTTATGTGTTTGATGAACAATATTCTGCACAAATACTTAGATAAATGTGCAGTTGTGTTTATAGATGACATTTTAGTGTATTCTAAAAGCAAAGAAGAGCATAATGAACATCTATGGATTATCTTACAAGTTCTGAGAGATCATAACCTATACGCTAAGTTTAGTAAGTGTGACTTCCACAATAACAAAATTCAGTATTTAGGACACATAATTTCTAAAGAAGGAATCTCGGTTGACCCTGACAAAATAAAGGCCATTAATGACTGGCCAGTTCCAAAAGATGTGTCAGATTTAAGATCATTTATGGGTATTACTGGATATTACAGAAAATTTATAGAGAATTTTTCGAGGATTGCCAACCCCATAACTTCCTTACAGAAGAAAGGGAAGAAATTTGTGTGGGATCAAAAATGTTCTAACAGTTTTAAGAAGTTAAAGGAATTGTTGACTACAACACCTATTCTGAGGAAAGCAGATCCTAATAAAGATTTCATAGTTTGCACAGATGTTTGTAATAACGGACTCGGTGGAGTACTAACACAAGAAGGGCATGCGGTGGCATACGAATCAAGAAAGCTGAAAATACATGAGAAGAATTACTCTACTTATGATTCAGAATTATTAGCATTAATTCATGCTTTAAAAATGTGGCGTCACCACCTTATTGGCAGAAAATTCACCTTATTGATAGACAACATGGATCTGAAATATTTATTAGACCAGACAAATCTAAATGCTAGACAAGCTAGATGGTTAACTTTCTTAAGTGAGTATGATTTCGAAATTCAGCATATTAAAGGGAAAGAGAACAAGGTTGCAGATGCATTGAGTCGTAAAGCAAAACTGAATTTATTTCAGCCATCAGTACTTACTCAACAGATTTAGAAAATCAGATCCTTGAAAGCAGTGAAACGGATGAAGAATACAGAAAATTAAAGGAAAAGACAGCAAACAACAGTTCTGAAAATTCTATGGCAGATTACAGAATGAAGGAAAATGGACTATTGCTATACAAAAATAGATTGTATGTACCTAACATACCAAAAATAAAAATTTTGATTTTAAATGAGATGCACAAAATCCATTACTCTGGCCATCCAGGTTATCAGAAGACCATTACTATGCTCAGGAAAGAATACTATTGGAACAAAATGAAAGATGAAGTAGCAGAATACATAGCTAAATGTTTGGATTGTCAAAAAGTGAAAGTTGAACACCAACATCCTGCCGGATTGTTACATCCATTACCTATACCGAGTTGGAAATGGGAAGTGATAAGCATAGACTTTATTACTGGACTACCCAAAAATCAGAAACAAAATGACTCTATCATGGTGGTAGTAGACAAACTGAGCAAAGCAACACACTTTATACCTGTGAAGACTACTCATAAAGCTCCAGACATTGCAGAAATCTTCATGAAGCAGATTTTTCGACTACATGGGATACCAAAAGTGATAATTTCAAATCGTGACTCTAATTTTACTGAAAACTTTTGGAGGTCATTGTTCAAAGGGTTGAATACAACCTTAAATTTCAGCACATCATTTCATCCACAAACATATGGACAGACAGAAAGGGTGAATCAAGTTTAAGAAGACTTACTAAGAATGCATGTTAAGGATCAGCCTGGTAAGTGGGAAGACTACTTACACTTAGCAGAGTTTGCATATAATAACCATTATCATGCATCATCTAGACTTAGCCCATTTGAAATTCTTTATGGTAGGAAATGTGATACACCTATTTCTTGGAATGACCCAGTAAATAGAGTTGTTTTAGGACCTGAATTATTGCAGGAGTTAGAACTAATTGTGAAACAGGTACAAGGAAATTTAAAAGCTGCCCAAGATAGGCAAAAGAGCCAAGTAGATCTAAAAAGGACTCATAAAGAGTTCCAAGTTGGTGGACATGTGTTCCTCAAGGTAAGACCTAAAAAGATTTCATTGAAATTGGGAAGTTGTGCCAAGTTGACACCGAGGTATTGTGGTCCTTTTGAAATATTGTCCAAGGTTGGACCAGTGCCATACCAACTGGCCTTGCCACCAAATTTAAAAATACATAATGTTTTTCATATATCATTTTTAAAGAAGTATGTACACAATGCTACTCATGTTGTAAACTGTAATGATGTACAGGTGGGACAAGATGGAGATTTTCAGGTGGAACCGGACTATATCCTCGAAAGGAGGGAAACTCTGCTCTGGAATCGCACCATTGGGCAAGTGAAGGTGCAATGGAATCAACCTGGGAGTTGGAGAGTAGTATGCAGTAAGTATACCCAACTCTGTTTCAGGAACACTCAGAGATTGATTGACCAACATCGAGGACGATATTGAGACTTAAGGGGGGGTGTATGTCACCTACCCAATTTCTGAAATTATTATTTTATTGGCAAAATACTTTATGATTAAATTTAATAACAAAGTTTTGTAATTATGACCAAGTTTGGTCAAGGATGAATGTAATTACTGAATTATTATTATTTAATAAATTAAAGTAGGAGACAAACACCCAAGGGAACTGTTAAATGAGTGTTCACTGACCCACTAGGAGGAATGGAAGCTGTTAGAAGGCATGGGACAGATGGCAGCAATTGCACTTCACCGCTGGCTGTTGGTTATGGGACAACTACCCCTACAAATGTGGCATTATCCCCCAGGTGGAGGGAGTGAGCGGGCAGCTCATTTAATGGCCAGTTATCAACTGAAAAGTCCTAGGCAGCCTACATAACGCAAATTCGAATTGAGCAGGCAGCTCTTACACAATATTTTCTGCAGAAATATTCCTCATGTGCATCAGGTGATGACTGAGAGATTCGAATAGGGAGGCTATGTGAGTGCATTATAAGTCTGCAAATTATTCTGAGAAGAAGAACCAGAGGTGTTGGTGCAGGTCCCTTTGACTGCTAAGTCTTTAAGAACTGGATAAATATTACTACTGCAAGTTGAGGTCCTAGGCTTCTAAGTTTCTTCCTCCTGGTGGTTCAGTGAACAGGCTCGGGGGTCCTAAGGCAGGTAACTTGGCTGTCTTCAGGAATTGGTTGGGTGGAACAGGCTCCTTGGCATGTTTGTTTCCCTACAGATTAACCAGGTTTTGTTGTTTCCTATTTTGTTTACAGTTTAATAATTATGTTTATTGAAATCATCAAACTCTGTTTTGTAAATGTATTTATTTTTGAATTTGTTTAAGTCTGAATGATAAGCCTTGTTAAAAATCTGATTAGGAAATCAACTATATATTTTTCCACATGCTGTTATTTGCATCGTACTCTAGTATAGAGAAGAAAATTAAATAATAGATGAGAGATAGGCAGATTGCCATTTGATTGGATAAATAATTATAGTAAGTGAGTTGTTTGCCATTCTAAACTATATCTAAACAGAGTAAGAATTTACTGTATAAGCATAGACAATGTTATAGGATTCTGTTGTTATCTCATAAAATATAAACCTAGTTTAATTTCTGCACAGTCATGTATTTTTCTCCTAATTCTATTTAATTAAGATAGCAAACAATTGCAATTAAAATCATACATATCATGTTTCTCAAGTAATAGTATTTCCAAGGTACTTTTCACAGTTGCAAGAATTAATGAACTTATAGTTTTTCTGAACTTCATACATACTTAAATTCTGCATGAGTTTCCTGTTTTGATTTCATATATCATTTGTTTATGGAATAGTCTCAGAAACTAATACATTACAAACCCTAACTCTGTTTTTAAGCATCGTATTTTTCTCTTCTCTCTAGATCTTCTTTTAACAGTTGTAAAAATAAACATTTTCCTTTTTGAAAGTTTTTATAAGCATTCTAACCAACCCTGCCGAGACTCATTTCAACATAGAACAAAACTTGCCATTTAAACTTTAGATACAAGAATAACTGAGCATTTGGCCTTCGACCCTTCTTCAACATTACACAAATATTTGTTCAAACACTAATCTAAACGAAGGTCAAAACATTTTGGTTATCTTATTTAACACTGCTAAACACTGGTGAATGCATCTACATTGAAGTCGGTAGCCATGTTAACAGCAACACTTTTCATATAAGACAACACAGCGTTCGTATTAATCAGAATTATGTTTATTCGCAAGTCTAATGACTTTCAAACCATTAACACAAAACTTGCACACTGAACGATGGAAAAGTGGTCATTGCTTAACACAAACATTTCCCTGTAACTGTTTTTAAACAAAACTCTTCATCACAAATTGAGCCATTGTTTAGGTAAGAAAGAAAACTCTCGGCTCTTTGGTTTTCATGTCCAAACATTGGTAGAAGTTCAACAAAGTTTACGTCGAAACCCTTTTCAAGAGTCCGAAAATATAAGGTCTAACCCTTAACAAAACAACGACGTAAAAACCAGTTCGAGATCATTGCCAACACTACAGCAAAACATTTCGAAGCAATAGCTAAAAGACTGAGGGTTATCCTCTTACTCTTTGTAAAACATAAAATCTAAACACAGCCATTACTTCAACGAAGGTCTTGTACCCAAACTTCGTCATACAGCTTTTCTTCTGCTAAACCATGCCAAAGGCCCTATGAGGTTTCAGGAACCACTGAGTCTTACCAGGAGGGTGTTGCAGCATCCCCATGCCGAATGCTTGTTCATGGAAAACCCTCCATTGAGGTATCACCTGCCAGTTAAAATTTCAACGAGTTAAAACAAAGAAAATTCGAGTATCATTTAACTTAAAAACACTACTGCTTTTGTCATCAAAAAACTTACCCTAACAATGAAACTCCTGAGGTTCGACACTTCACACCAGCAAGAAGACGACTCTTAGCACTTGCAGCATTTACGAGTTGCGAACTCAAGAACAAATTTTATAACAGGAAGAATCGAACTCTAGTTCCAAATCACACTCCACCAACTGACAAAAGAACCTTCCCACTCTTACAGTGGTTGTATCGTGGCTATTCGTCACCAGGATCACTAGCCTGTAATCTTTAAGAACTTCACTCACATGTCTGAGGTTCGAAACCTCCCAACAGCAAAAACTTCAAACCCTACATCGTAGCAACACTGTCGGCCCTTGCTACCTTACCACTAACGCAAAATGAATGATAGGGAGAACAATTTTCATTACTTACCCACGCAAAAATAGGGTTTCTTTGTCAACCCTAGATCTTGAGAAGATCAACGGTGGAAGAGTTGCCAACCAGCACTTTGAATTTCGAGGAATGATGGCAATCAATACCACATTGATTGTTAATCTACCAAATCGCCAACTCAACTGATATTTGTCATATCAAGACACAACTCAACATAGTATGGTAACTCTGTTACATAGAGAACATCCACTTAAGCACCCACTTCGCACAACTGATAGGCTATGACATTTTCTATCACGTGAAAATCATTCCATGGTTATCCAACACAATAATCCACCAAAGAATTAGATAGAAGCATAAATGATCCAGTCTCGATACTGTAAAACTGCCAGCTTTTGTTTGTAATTAATTTAATTCCTGTACCATCCATTATCAATACATTAGCTTATGCATTTTTGCATAGTGTAAACATTGTATCGTTAATATGTTTAATCACTACCATATAGGCATTGTATTTTAATGTCTTTACGTTTAAATATTTCATAACATTCTAATGTATGTAATTCGAAGTTTATAGTTTGCAATTCCTTTCAGTTTAGGTATTATAATAATAGTAACACATCATTGATATATGAATGCATAGTTTTTATGTCATATTATATTTCCATTTTAGTGATACATCGTGATATTGTATTGAAATCCAATAGTGACATAACATTAGTTAACATACATAATGTTTGAATATATAGTTGCATAATTACCATATGCCACATTCTATCATCTCTATAGTAGGTGTTTAGACCTTAGGGAAAAGTCTATTGGTTTCATGCTTTAGCCATGCATTTTTAAATCATTGATAAATATGATACTTAGGAATATTCTAAAGTCCTGTTGATATAAAAATATATATTGATAGTTTCATTTGATTTAGTATGAACACTAATTCCTCGAGATTTCAAATAGAATTATTTATGGACAATTGTAACAATGTTTTGATATTTACAATAATAGCAATATAAACACTTTTGACGATGTGATTTCAGTACTTTCGAACGTTGTAAGCCATCTTAAAAATAAGAATAGGAACCAAAATATCCATACCTCCAGTAAACTTGAATTGCATAGAAATACTTAGAAATTATCACAATACAATGACGTTACTCTTGAATGAATCTTGTACTCTAAATTCTTGTTGTCGTAGGAATTCTTACCTGTTTTTCTGCACATGGGAAAATAGAATTCAAATGCCTTAGCTAAACATAGCTAAGTAAACCCCAGGGTACCTCGCAGGACGCCTTTGACATCAAAGAAGTAAACTGTCAACATTCCTTCAAAATTTCACTTTAGTACAAACAGTGCACAGCTTATATTTCACATTTAAAACTACTGATCTCATTACTTAAGAATTGCAGTCAACACTTTTTCAGTGTCGTAAGTATGTTAAAAGAATTATGACGTGTTGAAACCTTTAAATGTCTTTAGCTAAAAATATTCATTAATTAATTTGTCTATGCTTAATGGTTTAACTAATCATTGCTATCTTTTCAAGCATTTATTACTTCCACAATAGAAATGATAACATTTAATGTTGTTTTAAAAATTTTAAATTTTTATGAAATTATCGGGATGTTACATGGTGCATTTTGGATCTCAAGTAATCCATGTTCATGTTCATTGCCTCTTTGTTGGAATTCAGTTGTGAAGAAAAAGTCTTGTACTTTTCCAAACAATTCACTATTCTTTGAGATTAAATATGATAATGTTTTCAGTTCTTAGGGATTAAAGATATTAATGCTATTATTCTATGTGTATAGTATCGAATACAAACTACTAGATGTTTTCTAATCAAGGAATCAATAGTTTGATCTGAAACATTGTCACAAGGTTTCTTTGGATATTGGTTTTCAATTTGTTGTAGTGCATTGCATAATGGGCTCCAAAGATGCTCAACATTTGTAAACGTTACAAAGAATGCGGGGGAACTGATTTGTCATATCATCGCAAACATATACCTTTTCATATTTTCAAAATAGCCATGCGATGTCCATATTTCTTTTAAAGGACTATTTGCAATTGGTGATTTCAGAATATTTTCAAGGTTGGTTTTTGACTTGACATATTTTTCTAGCAATTTTCTACCTTTTATTTCTCCTATACAAATGGATACCCAAACAGTGTTGGAAACTTGCTTTATAATAGTTCGAATTGCTTTAAACAAATATTTGGTGTGTGTACATCAAAGTCTGTAGTTCTATGTAAAATCTCCCAATGCATTATTTGTTGATAAGAGAATCGGCTCAGAATGTCTTCAAGTCAATTAGAACCATAAAAAAGTTTAGGGAAATATAGTTCTTCAGAGTACTTGTCTTGGAAAATGTCTAATGGTCGAAAATCCTTACAGGGTGCAATTTCTATAATTATATTGCCTAGATCATCTATTAGATGGGTTTTTCCATATCCATGTAGCAATGTCTTAGATATTGGTTCCTAATACATTTTCATTTTCAATAGAATCTAATATCTATATGTACTTGATAAAGTATTTGATTGTTCTTCAATTGTTTTATTGAATATCTCTTCCCAGTTATTGTTGATAACAATGTCTTTGATTTTGTAAATCCTAGTTTTGCATAAGTCATTGAGTGCATCCATAACAACCTTTGGTCACACATTTCCAGATAGGTAGGCATTTTTGTATTACAACTTTTGTTTCAATATTACTACAACTATAATAAAGTCAATTAGACATCTAGTCAATGTCTTTGTACTTTATCCAAATCTGCTGGCACATTAATGATTGTCCCAGTGATGCCAATTTGAGCTCTTTTGTAACTAAGTTGTCTTATTTGTGCAAAATTTTTTCTTGGTGACACTAGGTGTATTTGTTGGTGACACCAGCTGTTCTTTCAAAGGAGCTAGAGCAGCTACAATTGGGAATGCATTATTACGGAAAATCCGTATAGGTGATATGAACATAGGCCCATCGGATATTGTTTTTCTGCAAAATTTGCAAATTTGATCATTCAGGGAAACAACTTTTGCTTCTTCTGCAGTTGCAAAAGATCTAAAATCCAAAATGGTGTTATTGTTAATGATATGGATGTCTTTTTTGAATTGCAAGAGCTCACATAAAAGAACATGCATAAATTGGTGTCTTGAATCAGCTTCAAGTATGTATCAATTGCTTTGGTTTCTTTTTTAGATTCCTTTTGTCTTTGATGGGCATGTATTCCTTGTCTACATATTCCTTTTTTTAGAGAATGTAAATTTTTTAATCTATTTCCAACAATGCCAAATTGGATATCTTGTATGGTTGGGAAAGTAGGTTCATGGAAGTGCACGGGTTTTATATGTCTGCCTGTGAGTTCTTGTTTTCTTGTCCTTTGACATATTTCCCTTTTTTTGTATTATTGTTAACTGCCTCTATGTTATTCAGTTGTTCAAACAAGCCATAGTGGATATTTTGCTCAATAGCACTATCTTGCACCATATCTTGGTTGTTCTTTATCAAACTATCCATTAGGCTATGAGGAACAGTATCTGCCAGATAATAAAACATGGTTAACATGGTATTTTTACAATGTTTTTTTAGCAGTGGTTGAAAATGTGAATGCAAGGAATCTAGAACATGTTGCATCAGGTATAAAACTTTCGAGGAACTATTTGTTGAATGGAATCCCACAATATTTTTGTGAAGCCTAGTATCCCATATGTATATGCTGACATTCAACAACTCGCACAACCATTGAATAGCAAATCCATCTCCTTCTATGCCACATTCATGTATGGCTTTGACCAATGTACAATTTATGCCTACCAACTAGAAATGAGGGGTTTCTGTCCAATTGTTTTTCTTCGAGATATCTATCTAAGCATTGAATTGCTCTATTGTCATTTGCAACAAAACAATTGTAAAAATTCCGTGCAATTGCTTGTCTAATGCTTTGGACATCGAACAACATTGTCAATTTGCAAATAGATTCAAAAAACGAGTCATGACAGTCACAAATGATAGAACCATCAATACAAAAATTCGGTTCTAATAGTGCTTGTTCAATAGATGGAAGTTCAATTTGTCTATTTGGATATTGATTTGTACACATGCTTTGAGAATATAGTTGAGACCTATGCTTTACAATTTCCACTGATCTATATCAAATAGTGGATCAAAGTGGCCAGAAGATGGGTTTTGATCATGGAAAAACATGTTGTAGCAATATTATGTATGTCTAGAATTAAAATAAAGGTACTTTGTCTCTCTTGTCATCAACCAAATAACTACCATTGGGAAATTCAACCATTTAGAAAGCCATTTGATGCAGAAAATATCGCCCCACGGTCCATATACATTCTTCTCATTTGGTTGTGAAGCAGATAGTGACATTCATTCCAAGTATATAGGAACATTTGTGAGATTGTGCAATTCTAATAGGAAGTCGATGGACAACTCTATTCACATTGATAGCAAGGTAGCATGATCTTTGCGATCTAAACAAGCACAAAAAGGGTTCACAACCTCTTCTCTTATCGCTATTGGTGTATATTGGAAATACAACAACAAAGCCAATGCATCAAATAAGTAGTTTCATGGTTCACAGTAGAAATTATTTTAAGCCAAAATAGATGAAATCTAGCCAAAGTGTGGTCAATATGTTTTCTATTTGAACCATGGATCGCAAAATCATCTAGTTTGTCTAAACAATATGGTTCACTGGAGCCTTGCTCTATATTATCCATAAAGGTATGAGCACTACAAGGAAATTATATAGCAAAATATCTTGAATACATAAACTAGCCAAATGCATCTGCGATATTTTTCACAAGGTTCTAATTAGCGAGCGAGAAAAAAACTTGGCAACAAAGCCACAGAAAACAAAGAAGGGAAAAGGAGAAAAAGGGACAACATAGATTGTTTTTCCACTATGATTCTTTGAATCACTGGAAACTTGATTTCAACATACAAATGATTTCAAGTAGAACACAAACATTATTTACAAAGTTTTCATTTTTATTTATTTTTTTAATCAAACAATCTACCAACAAGCTACAAATGGACAAACAAACAATATACTCACTATCCACTCTTACCAACAATCTACAAATGGACAAACAAACAATATACTCACCATCCACTCTTTATAATCATCTACATCAACATATATCGACTATCTTCTTCCAATATGACTCTCAAACCAACATGCTACTGAAAAACTACAAACTATACCGAAGTGACTCTCATCTTTAAACAAAAGCACATGTATGTTCTTGGATAGTAGTAAAGGGGATGCAGCTCTGTTATTATTATTAATTATTGCCCCGGGCTTTTTATTAAACTAAAGAGTGAATCGTTTCCTTTTATTTTATGCAAAATTTCTTCATTTATTTAATTATTTAAGTTTTACATGATATCAACAAAATTCATCACGATCAACATTTTGTTATTGTTTTTAAAAATACAAATGTAATATTTTTTAATGTATAAGTGAATAATTAATTATTACATAATATATAGTTTTTTTATATTTTATTTTAAAAGAATCAAACCTAGTGAAAATAAATTTTATATTTAATTTATGATTATTTTATATCTTTAAAATAATCATAAAAATTACATAAGATAAGATATATATTTACATCTTTATTATTGTTATGAAGTAATGTTTAGATAGTGAAATCAGCTATGTGGAGCATTGAATGCAACTTTTATTGCCTTAATTCTAGAAAATACTAACTTTGATTCTGTCAATGGTTTTAGACCCATTTCAATGTGTAACCTAGTCTATAAGCTCATATCTAAGAAAATTGCAAACATGATTAATCCTATGTTGTCAAAATTTATGTCGAAGGAGCAATTTGGGTTCTTAGATAATCACCAAATTATGGATGCAATTTGAATCGCTCAAGAATGTCTTCATAGTGTAAAGACAAAAAAATTGAAAGTAGTGATTTTAAAGCTAGATTTGATGAAGGCTTATGATCATGTAAATTGGGATTTTCTCAGGTAGGTATTATTGCAGATTGGTATTGGAATGGAAGCAACCAATTGGATAATGTGTTGTGTCAGCTCAACAAACTTTGTAGTGCTTGTAAATGTGGCTCCTACAAACAATTTTAATTGCACACGTGGTTTGAGACATGGTTTCCCGTTGTCACATCTACTTTTTATTTTGCTTGTTGAAGGGTTTAGCAAGCTAGTTGAGAAGGAAAATTATGAAGGAAGATTTGAAGGAGAACAAATTGTTGCTATTATCTATATTACACATCTACTTTTTATAGATTATGTGTTATTAATAGGCAGGGGTACTATAGTTGAATGGCAAGTATATAAGGATCTATTGGACACCTTTTGTGATGTAATAGGTATCGTTGTAAGTGAAGCAAAGTCATGTTTTTACATTTTGGAACTTATGAAAATACTCTCAACCAGATTAGTCAGTTTTTCCCTTTTAAAACGGACTCTTTAGATATTGGATTCAATTATATGGGGTATTTTATTAAACCAAATCGTTATAGAAAAGAGGATTCATTGTGGATTTTGAAAAATATAGAAAAAAGGATAAGCAATTGGTCCTATCGTTGGTTGTCTCTGGAAGGAAGATTTATGTTGGTGAAGTCAGATTTAGAAATTATTCTTGTATATTGGTTATCAATGGCAAAGATTCCTAAGTCTAATTGGATCATATTAGAAGAAGATTTTTTTATTTTCTTTGGACTAGATGTAAAAAAAAAAAAGGTTTCACTGGCTGAATTGGGAAAGGATTGCCAGGCCCAAAAAGTGGGGTGGATGGGGGATTAAGAATATTTATTATTTTGGTTAGGCATTAGCTACAAAAAATCTTTGGAGAGGTTTGTTTTCAGCTGGGTTGTGGAGTGTGGTTATTAAAAGGAAATATTTAAAATATTGGACTATAATTGATTGGATTAGATGAAGCAATAATTCTTCAATGGGAGCTTCAAATATTTGGAAATGCTTGATTAATTCCTTCCAAATTTTGGGAGATTAATTGGCTTGGAAGCCAGGAAATGGTCATTGTATTAGAATTGGGAAGGACCCTATTGTTGGAGGTGTTAATTTTTACTGGTTATCTGAAGGGTTTTATTAATGATCTTTGTTCTAGGGAGATGTAGTATTTATCTCAGGTGGGAGTTCTTGAGAATTATCAATTTAGTAGTTGTAGATGGAAATTGGCAGAAGAATTGGATATTCGGGAGGATCTACAAGTGGAATGGAATGGTTACATATTTGGTCTTAACAAGTGTGGTCTTCAGCTTTCTAATGAATAGAACTCTCTTGTGTGGTCTTGGAATGAAAAGAATGGTGAGGTTAATACAAAATTAGCTTATGAGTCCATTTTCTTTTATGTTTTAGAAGTTGATCAAAAGTGGTGGTAATCCTCTTTACGGAAATGGTGTGTTCCCTTGCAGATTAAGTTATTTTGTTGGCTTACTTTGTAGAACATAATACTTACCTAGGATAACTTTGTGAAGAGAGGGGGACATGGACACAATATTTGTTGTTTGTGTAAAAAGGATGAAGAAATGGTGCACCTTTTGTTTATTCATTGTTCATTTACAAAAATGGTTTGGCTAGATGTTAAAAAGGAAGTCAAGATTTCTCAAAATTGGGTCTTTCAAAATTTGCATATCAGTTATCAAAATTAGATCGGAATTGCCTTGTTTTATTTACTAGGAAGTCTAGAAATGCAAGAATGGGTTTCTTTTCGAAGAAAAACAAATGGATTCTTTAAGGACTAGTTCGAATTCCAATATTGGGGCATTTAAGGAAATATTCAAGGATCAAAATTGAAGGAATGAAATAGTTCCCAAAGTTCCATCTTTTATTGATAATTGGCCTACTGGTTATTTTAACGGTGCATCTCAAGAAAGGCGCATGAAAAGTGGAGCAGGTTTTATGTTGAAACTGGCGGATTCTCGTGTGTTCAAATTAAAAATGAATTGTGGAAGGGGATCTAACATGTGAGGTGAATTACTTGCTATATGGGATCTTATGTACTTTTCCCGTACTAAACCAATCCCTTGTTTGCAGATCGTTGGTGACTCTAAAATAATTATTGAATAGGCTTTGCAAAAGGGTCAGTTATAAGTAGCTTCATTGAAGAAATGGAAATTCAAGATTATAAATGTTCAATTAGAATTTTTTGGCTTATAGTTTCAACATATGTATTGTGAATATAATGAGAAAACAGCCCTTGTTTCAAAGCCAACATTGTTAGTGAATGAAGGGTTTATATATTTTTTGGAATTGGCATATTCAAGGGAGATCTCTCAAGGCAATTTCCAAATATTGTAATTTTCTGTTTTCAAAAGTATGATGAATTGTTTGGGTCATTAAGTTTTTAGGAGTTAAGGATGTAATTGTGATGTGTATTTTCTTTTTTCTTTTTTTATATTATGGTGATAGCCATTAAACTTTGGTTGGAAGGGCTTATCATGTTATTGTCATGTCCGTATGGATCATTTATTTTTGGGAGAAGATATTTAGACACTCTCTTGAAAAAATAGTTGTTAGGACGTAGGGAAGATACAAGTTTTTGAAGTGTGGGGATTGGATGGTATGTACAGTGGATTGTTTATGTATATTTATACTTTTTTCATAAATGAATATAAATATAGTACTTTTTCTATGTGAAAACGAAAAGAAAAATATCATAAATCTAATATAAATAAAAAATCATAAAAATTATCAATTTTAAGTTTATAAAAATATAAATTATAAATTTTGAAATTAATAAATTAATAAACTTTTAAAGTATAAAACAATAATTAAACATAATTTATAATGTTAATTTTAAGTCTATTAAAAATTTACAATTTTTTAAATTTTTGATAAGATAATGATTTTTTTAAGATTTAAAGTAATCAAATAAAACAATCCAAAATGCATTTACAATATAAATACAATACAAAATAACACAAATTGAACTCATCTATAAAAGTATAATCGATATTAATACTTTTAATATAAATATTGTATTATTGAGCCTTCACGAAAAAAATGTTAAAGTTGAAGCAATTTCAGAATATGATGGACCAATTTTTTTTTATAGCCGCTCAAAAGATATTTGTACTATAAACATCAGCCTAAGAAAATAGTTATAGTATGCAATTTCAAATATATAGCAAGACACGAGAAACTGCGAGGACCTTGAAGAAATTTACACCAAATCTATTTTGCGCACTCGTAGGAAAAAATGACGGACCAATTTGGGAGGACAAACTTTTCCAAGCATATTAACTTTGAGATGATGCAAAAAAGTGATTAACATTTAGTTGTCATGCACTCCATGAAAAGGATAAACAAATCTTTTTAGATATCAACTACTTTTTCATAGGAGAAAAGAGGGATATAATTGTAGGAATATGTAAGGGTATTTTGTTCAAACCAATCTCTCTTACTTAAAAGAGTTAAAAAATGACTAAAGGAATGGAATTGATGCAGGTGGGAATGACAAAATTTTATCCAACCCGTTTATTTCAAGATTAGGATGATTCTTAAATTAATAGAATCACCAAACTTAGCCAAGAACTAGATAAGTCTTTTTTCCACAAAATGCGGGCCTCACTTTTCAAAACTGCCTCCCGCAATTTCCATTCCGCGGTTATCTTTCCGCAGCGACCTTTCTGCAACAACCTTTCCATAATCTCCTTGCAAAATCACTTCCTTCCACAGTTGCAGGCATGCCTTCTAATTACTTAGAAAACAAATAAGAAGTGTACATTAATTGTCAACCCGGGGTTCGTTGAGAACTTGCGAGTTACCGTGCACTGTATGTGCAAACCACGATCTCCTCTTACATTGGTTTATCTACTTGAAGTTGTAGTTCAATAACCTTACTTATAAACAATGGTATGAACAATTACATAGTCTTGGAAAGGAACTACCAACATTCCGCGGTTATCTTTCCGTAGCGACCTTTCCGCAACAACCTTTCCACAATCTCCTTGCAGAATCACTTCCTTCCACAGTTGCGGGCATGCCTTCTAATTACTTAGAAAACAAATAAGAAGTGTACATTAATTGTCAACCCGGGGTTTGTTGAGAACTTGCGAGTTACCGTGCACTGTATGTGCAAACCACAATCTCCTCTTATATTGGTTTATCTACTTGAAGTTGTAGTTCAATAACCTTACTTACAAACAATGGTATGAACAATTACATAGTCTTGGAAAGGAACTACCAACTAAACAACTACCAAAACTAAGTTGCAAGGAAAGTAAATCACACGACATGAAAGTAGAACGCACGACATGAAAGTAAATGTTAAAATTAAATTCACACTTGAAAGTAAATTCTAAAACTACATTCACACTCTACAGAAAAGTAAATTCTAGAACTATGTCACACTTTGCGGGAAAAGTAAATTCTAATACTATGTTCACACTGTGCAAGAAAGTAAATTCTAAATCTAAGTTCACAACACACTTGACAAAAAAGTAAATTGCAGAAATAAAATCTAAAAGCTATCCTTGCCAAACACAAGTTATTGTTTATGATCCAATGGAGTAAATAACATTATTGCATTAAGCTCAATGATTGTAAAATAAACATTTAAATCTCTATCTATGCATTGAAATCAAATTGCAGAAATAAAATTCACACTTCATAAGAAATCACAACTAAGCAATGAAGTACAACTACCTCAATATAAAAGAAATTATAAAACTAAGATCTAATTGAATCAAGATGAAAGTATAGCTTTATTCCATCATCATTTGGACTATTGCTCTAAGAGTCCTCCTGTAGAATGGAGAATGAACTCTTATTTATACATGATTTCTCCATAACAAATAATAAATGAGGATTCAAAATATCCTCAACAAATTCCTAAAAGTTTGGATCTCAAAACTAATTCAAAACTAATCCAAGATCCTTGCCAAATAATCAAATATAATCTTTATCCAAGATTCTTTTCATATCCAAGAGGTTAATGATGCTCCTTAATCCATAAAATGACAAGTGGTTGAGGAGAAATTCGAATTATTGACTGTTCCGTAATGCTGCAGATAGAGTTTCCGTAATGCTGCAAATGCCTATAGAGTTTCTGTAATGCTGCATATAGAGTTTCTGTAATGCTACAGATGCCTGTAGAGTTTCTGTAATGCTGCATGTGCCTATAGAGTTTCCGTAATGCTGCAAATGCCTGTAAAGTTTCTATAGTTCCGCAACAAATGTTCTGCACTGCTACAGAACTCCCTCAAATATGTTGTAGCTGCTTCCAACAATTGATTCAATATTCAAAGCAAATACATAGTACACTAATTCCCTCGATGTTAGTAAAAAATCAAATGAAATACTAAGACATGTAATGGAAAAATTACTTGAGCATAAAAACCCGGATATGAGCGTAAGAAGGGATTAATGCATGAATATGGATAGGCAAAAGGAATTATAGATAAGGTGAAATGGTGGTAAAAATATGCTAAATCCAAGGCTCGTCAGCGGGTTGCAGGCATGCCTCCCACAAATTTCTTAAATGGCTTCCGCAAATTGTCTCCCGCAATGATCCTTCGACAACGCTCTGAACCGTCGGATCAACAAGTGTTCACCCCACAGCTTATGTGGGCTGTTGGATCTATGATCAACGATGGACTTTGAGACTTAGTGCTAATTTTGCATCCGCTCAACCATTAACTCCCGGACACCTTCTCCTACGGAACATTGTAGGAACTGTCGATTTCCTTACGGGTTCTTCCCCGCCCGCTGATCTGCTATCAACACGAAACTCTTAACTTAGGATTTTAGGAACTTTAACTCCCACGCACATTCACTTCGTGCAATCTTTCCCCATCGTTCGATCTTCTTTGACTTCGATCTGGATCGTTCGTTCTCTGTGGAATGAACCAATATAGTTTCTGCAATTCTATGTCTCTGCGTTGATTGATCAGAGGACTGATCAATCAACCTCCTCAATCCTAACTTGGTCTCTTCCCTGGATCACCATCTCCATAGCTTAAACTTGGCTTCACGGCTCATTCCAACTTGGCTTCACGGCTCGTTCTAATCTAACTATGCGCCTCACGTCTGTAACTCCATATGTGAAAGGGCATCGATGATCCCGGGTTTACACTGTGAACATCTTTATTCAAGCTTTCACACACAGAGACCATTCACCCATCCTCTGCAATGTTCAATTGAATAAAACCCCAATCTCTAGGCTATGTTACACACACAGGTCATTTAAACATCTTCTGCAATATACAGTTATCAAAATCCCTAATTCCAAATTATTCATACACAGACTTATCAGTCATGGTAGAACTCATCAATCATATAATTCACATAGGCATACACACAGAGAATGTATAGTTATTCTCTTCTTATTCAATCATAGAGACCTGTACATTCATTAATCGCCTCTCCATGGCTAGATCTACATTGTTTGTGATCCGGATTCGTGTGGGAACGAAACAAAAGATAGCATATACAGAATCATATACAAAGATATATTGCAAATAACACAGTGATACAGTAAACACATATTCTATTAAATAGCGGAAATGGAACAGACTGTAAAATACAGTAGCTAGAATGGTGGTAGCTATCTCTGAGAAGAGATGTGGCCGCTATGCTCATTCGTGCCAAGATGAATACAAAGAGAGGCCGAAGGGGCCTATTTATCATAAGCATGAGGGAAAGAATCCCAAACATCCAAAAACCTAACCCTAGGAGATGAAGCGCCAAAAGTCATGTGGGCCCCGTTTGGGTAAGTTAGTACATCAACTTCCCGGGGTTGTAACTTTTGCATACGATCTCTGTTTGGGGCGCTTGGTAGCTTGTTCGAAAGGTCTATTCAAGATTTACAACTTTCGACTGGGCCCAAATGCGTGTCGTTGGCAACCATTTGGTCCCCCAAATCGCCAAAAAATGTCGTTTAGGGCCTCAAAATGGCTTCGGAAGTTCAGGTCCTGAAAAACTGCTAAAAATAGTAATCTACCAAAATTGCCAGAAGACTGTTTTGAACCAGTTGGAAGAGGTGGGCCGCCACCGATATCCACCTGGATCAATCCTCCCTCCTTAGGAAGCAATGGTCTCCATTGCGTTAAATCCCTTATCATATGTCGCGCTGTGTGTCGAATTGAGCTCTTGGTGCGACATTTGCTGAAGTGGAAAGGTTGCCTTACTTTGACATCTTCAAAGAGCTGTAATTGTTGTTGATGGATGCGCTGGAGCTGTTTGGTTGTTGTGGTATCCTTGATATGCACCGGTGTGGATGGTTTCTTTTTGGAGGAGTGCCTTGAATGCGTGGCCTTGCACTGTAGAGGTACCCGAATAGGCGATGCGGCATTGAATTTGTGTTCTTCTTGTTTCTGCTGAGTAGAAGGATAATCTGCAGAGGTTGTGGATGTCTCTGCGATCTGATGTACACCTTTAGTGGCAATTGCGAATAGCAAAAATTTCCCAGTGTGGGAAATTATCTTCCTTCCCTGCTTGGTTGGGGTAGGTGAAACTGTCTCTGGTATCCGATAGAGTTGTCCTCCCAAAGTGACAATGACACTGCGAGGTCGGGATTCATATACAACATGACGCTTCCACATATATGGTTGTCCTAAGAGAACATCACATACTTCGAGTGGGGCCACATCACATAATACCTCATCTTTGAAGGGCTTGATGCCATATGGTAGGTGACATTGGTGACTGACGCGGATCCTTCGTCCTTGGCTTAGCCATCCAATGGTGTATGGTTGTGGATGTGGTGTTATTGGTAGATCCAATCTCTTGATGACTTCTTCTGAGATCAGGTTCTTCTGGCTGCCGCTGTCCACAACAAAGTGTAGGGGAATTCCCTTCACCCACATCTGTGAGTGGAAAAGGCGCTCCTCTGGCTGAATCTGTGTGGTGGCAACAACGGCACTGGGTTCTGCATCAATGATCTGCTTCCCTTTTTGCGCGGCTGTGAAATTAGGTTCTGAGTCAGAATCGGAACTGGGATCTGATTCTGAAGCTTTGATCTCAGCCACCAATGACTGTTTTGAGCAACATTCATCAGTGTTGTGCCAGGGGCTTTTGTGGAACTCGCACCACTTCCTGGTGTCCTTCTTCGTCTTTTCGTTACCCTTCTTCGCTTGTGGTTGGGACTGGTTGTCCTTTCCCTGCCCCGTGTTCTGCGAGCCAGAGTTTCCCTTGCCCTGCTTCTGCGCAGGTCCGAAGTCACGCTTGTTCTTTTGCTGAAATTTTTGCTCGATTTTGATAGCATATCGATAGGCGGATCCGAGTGAAGAGATTTCCAGGAAATCCATCTCTGTTCGTATGTACCGGTGTAGGC
Organism: Larix kaempferi; assembly: GCA_027924585.1. Classification (NCBI taxonomy): domain Eukaryota; kingdom Viridiplantae; phylum Streptophyta; class Pinopsida; order Pinales; family Pinaceae; genus Larix; species Larix kaempferi. The sequence continues at coordinate 37,716,064 of BSBM01000205.1, forward strand.
CACTGCGATATTTCAGTACTAGGTGCCGCTCGGAGTCCTTGATACCCAGCTTTGTGCACAAGGTATGGAATTTGTTGGTGTAATCCGACACCGTTTGGTCCCTCTCTTGGTGCAGAATGGTCCATTTTGTGTACTGGTCGTCATAGTTTCCAACAGGGTAATATTGTTCCTTGACGGCATCTATAAAAGAGGCCCAAGTGGGATTGGAATATTCAAACAATCCAGACTCGTCTGATGAGTTTTGCTCACAATAAGTTTCCCACCAATTTTTGACATGGGGGACGGCCTTGAGGAGTGCAAAGACGATCTTTTCCCTGTCGAAAAAATTGTGGACAGAGAAATACCCTTCTAGTAGATTCAACCATTTATCTAGGGCATCGGCATCGATTTGGCCTTCAAATAAAGGGATATCAAAATTAACTTGTACCTTGAAGGGAGTCGTATCTCCGAAATGGCTGCTCGTTGAGGGTGCATTTACCACTGTTGGCATGCGTTGAAGGATCTGGGAAAAATTATCCATCATCTTGTTCCTCTGTCGCGCGAGGGATTCCTCGAGCAACAACTTGATAGGATCTACTGCTCCGTCGTCTCTCTTTTCTTCCGCCATGGGAGGCCCTTTGGGGCGGCGAGAGTGGTCTTCCCCAAGTGAAACTAGTTCGAGACCCAACTCTCTGTATCCTGACCTCGTCGGGGACATGCACCGAGAAACAATCAAAGAGCAGACCGCTCTGATACCACTGATCCGGATTCGTGTGGGAACGAAACAAAAGATAGCATATACAGAATCATATACAAAGATATATTGCAAATAACACGGTGATACAGTAAACACATATTCTATTAAATAGCGGAAATGGAACAGACTGTAAAATACAGTAGCTAGAATGGTGGTAGCTATCTCTGAGAAGAGATGTGGCCGCTATGCTCATTCGTGCCAAGATGAATACAAAGAGAGGTCGAAGGGGCCTATTTATCATAAGCATGAGGGAAAGAATCCCAAACATCCAAAAACCTAACCCTAGGAGATGAAGCGCCAAAAGTCATGTGGGCCCCGTTTGGGTAAGTTAGTACATCAACTTCCTGGGGTCGTAACTTTTGCATACGATCTCCGTTTGGGGCGCTTGGTAGCTTGTTGGAAAGGTCTATCCAAGATTTACAACTTTTGACTGGGCCCAAATGTTTGCCGTCGGCAATCATTTGGTCCCCCAAATCGCCAAAAAATGTCGTTTAGGGCCTCAAAATGGCTCCGGAAGTTCCGGACCTGAAAAACTGCTAAAAATAGTAATCTACCAAAATTGCCAGAAGACTGTTTTGAACCAGTTGGAAGAGGTGGGCCGCCACCGATATCCACCTGGATCAGTTTGGCCACCCCCCTTGTTTATTCCTCCGTAGGCTCATATATTTATACATAAGGATTCATGAACCAATTCTGGTTCAGATCCAGAATACACTCAACAATCCTCTAATTTGTTGCTAACTAATTCTAAGATTAGAAATATCTCAACCTTATCTTTATAACTCACCAAGAAACCATCGAATGCTTCACCAAATGCTTCCACTATTCGAGTGCTTGGTTGCATGACTCACAACTTGATTCAATGACTCACCTAAGTGACTCATTACTCCCCCCAGTGACTCATCATCCATCTAGAAGCACACTTAAAAATGCATTATTTACAATAGTTCATCAAAAGACCTCTACTTATGTAAATGTCAAGACCCATAGGATCTGACCTATCATTTGACTTGGATTTGGATGGAGAGCAGGATGCTCCTGCATCATGAATGATATGGGTGATAGATATTTTATCTGGAGTATTGAGAAAGATTATGGAATCAAGAAACACATGGAGATAAGAAGTATGGACATGGAACCAAATCCCATTATATGCATTACAAACGTCAAATTGATAATAATAACTATAATTTAGAGAGTATCTATAACACTATTATTGATGTTATTACCTAAGTGAAGCAGTGTCTAGGATACACACGACCTATTACAAAAATGTGAAACACATCAATGGATACAGTTGTGACAATGTCCAACATTGTAAAAAGAAATTCGGAGGACGTAGAAAACCCTAGAAAATGTAAGCAACTTGTGGCACAATAGTGAGGTTGTAGGGGTTGAGTAAAAGTTGTAGGAAAAAATGAAATGCCTAGCTATTGTGTCATTACTTTTCCAAATTATCCAAATCCAAATGGAAATAAGGCAACATCCAAAAATTGGATTTAGTTAATTTGGCATTACGAGGAAATTATATTGGAGGATTTCAAGTGAGCAAGCAACCTATGAAGCAATATTTGGAGGAAAAAGTACACAAATAGTGTACCAAACAAAACTTAAATAAAATTGATAGAATTGCCAAGAGGTTTGAGCATCTCAAATGCAATAGCTAGAGAGAAAACTCTTAGGTAAATATTTATCAAGGATAAAATTTTCAGGATTACCTAGGCAAATTATTTCATGGAAAATGCTAGGAAAATGAGATTTTTCATGTTGGGCATTGATTTACCATTGCACATTGTTTTATTCGTCATAATTACAATGCAAATGGATTGCGCAACCTAGGAAGCATTTTTCTATTCAAGATGCTAAAAGTATAGCATGACAGCAATGAGAATAGATTGCTCAAACTTGGCACCAATTTACTCATTCAAAATGTTTTACTCTAGCATAGTAACAATGGGAAGGGAAAGCAAAATATGGACAAATATTTGCTCTCTAAAATATTTTAATCAAGCATCATTAAATGAGAAGAGAATTCCTTATATGGACATTCATTTTCACATAGCAAATTTCTCTAATTAATCACAATGCATCCATGAAATTGTCCACACCAAATCTCAAAGACCCAAAACTGTTAATTATGGGTATATATTTTCCTCTTCAATTCACTTTAATCAAGTTAGAGATAGAGGAATTTCAGGTGTTGATTTTCCCATGCACAACCACAATGCTAAAATTCGGTGCATGTAACAACCATGAAAATCAATATATCCATTGATATTTACAATGCAATTGGGAGGAAAATTATATGGATCAAATTGAGCATGCAAATTGATTTAGCCATGCATATTTGTAATGCAAGGATAATACAAACTGTGAGCATCAAACATATCATGCCTATCCATCCATTCTTGGCTACACAAAGTTATAAATACATACACAATGTATCAATACAAACCTACAATAAAAACTACACAAGGATTCAACTATGGGATCAACTTACAAGTGACCATGAAACGACCATTGACAAATCATTTCAGTCAAATGAATAAAGATGAAGGAGAAATGGTATTTCTTGTTTTTTACCAAGGATAGAATTTACCCAATTTCCCAATGAATATCAAGCAATTCCAACTCTTTGTAGCTGAGCACATCATTACAACTATTTATTTTTCATGGCTATAGATTTCACATATCCTATAAAAATATTCCATAATATCATTTTCAAGCAATTACTTATCCAATAACAAGTTCCAACCCTCAAACTAGATAAAGGAAAATTGCCTAAAAACGATATATGCATAAACCCTAGCCTAAGATTGTAGAAAAGAATATGGATACCAAATTTGTGCCCAATGGGAATGACTAGTAGCAGTACAAGACTCACACCAACAAATTATGGATGACAACAAAGGGATACAGAACCTATGGATTGATAGAATTTTGGATGACAATTTCAAGAAAACACATGTTAAAGAACATTACGGAAACAAGAGGTTCTACCTCCAATATTGTGTATGTTCCTAGATGACAGTGACCTTTGGAAAAATCACATCCCTTTTGAGGCTAACATGGGTCATTTTGTTTTGCACCTAAAAGGGGAAAAAACAAAACAAAAATGTTTGACTTAACACGTGTAGAAGGGATATTGAAAATTTTATGCATACTTCTACTCTTGCCTACTCAATGGCATCTTCACATATGTCCATAGAAACAACCTCAAACACTTATATATATATATAGAGAGAGAGAGAGAGAGAGAGAGATTTGATGAAAGAATCTTGCAAAATTGTCACAACAACCCACACATATAGGTATGTGTGTTTGCATGCTTCCCAAAACCAACACAAACATTCCAACTAGGGTGGGTTATGAAAACAAGATGTCTCAGAATAAAAAGTGCAAACTATCTTGCTAGGGCTACAAAGAAGGTAGGACATTTTAGTTTAAATTGAATTAGAAACTGTGAATGTCAATAGTTTTAACCAAATAATTTGTTCCACATCAAATTTCTGCTCAACAATTCCCCACTTTAACCGACTCGGTACACCTCTCGCAGATATGTGGAATCGAATTATCAAACTTATCTTTAATTCTAAAATCAAACAATCCAAACATTCATATATATATATATATATATATATATATATATATATATATAATTGCACTAAGAGGAGATGTGAGGTCCTTCTAGGGTTGATTTTGGAAAGTTGAAAAAATGATGGACGATAATCAATACATGGATCTCAAAAATGTAAAGTATATATTTGAATCTATTGCAGGTATAATGGCGGATGATCCAGATGGATTTGAGAATCCTCAAAAATCAGTCATCTCAAATGCTAACAAGGATGACACCGTTGCATAGAGATCAACGCGAGAGCTTTCTAGCGGCACTTGAATCACCTCAAACAGGCGTCGTATGAGGAAGATATGGCCTTCTGAAGTTTCGGCAGAACAGGAAGAAAAGGGAAAAAGGGGGTGCCACATCACAGGCCCATAGGCTGCCACGTGGCATGACCATACATATGACTTGGAAGGGATGATGGCATGCTGATGTTAGCATGATGACATGTCAGCACGAGAAGCTACCATGTGTCACAAAGATTTGGCCTAATTGGCACACATGTGGACCTATCCAGAAATGCCACATGGCACGTACAGTTAGCAAATGATTGGATGCTGACATGACACATGTGGGCCAATGATATGGTGCCACATGGCACTGTCAATTTGTCTATAACGGCTTGGAATTCAAAAAAAATTGGTTCATATAATCCAACAAATTATCCAACTATATAGTTAAACAAATGCCAAAGGGAGAGGAGTATGTGAGGCTTGAACCACGGACCTCCCTCCACATAACACTTCACCAATGCACCCAAGGTGCCTATTGTTAAGGAAAACGAGAAACAAATTATTTAAGTTGATGCTAGAAATTCGGACAGAGCTCACTAGCATGGATGGGGAAGTCAGTTCTTGGCACAGAAATCGAGAATTATGCACGTGGATCAAGGTCGAGTGTGGCATGAATATTGAGGTCGAGTTTGGCACACAATCCAAGGTTGGCAGATATCTAGAGGCGAGACATGGAAACTGGCATGCATCCCGAGGAAGTTTGCACAAAGGCCGAGGTGGTTTCTGCACACAGTTTGAGATGGGCACGGATCTTGAGATTGAACAGACTGTACAAATCAGCACTGCATAGAAGTTTGTGCTAGAGGGGAAGTCCCGAGGGCCAGTTTCAAAATGTGGTCGACTTTACAGTCAAAAGGTTCAGAATTTCGCAAGGAGTTTGAATCTGGCTTTTGTTTTTGCATCTGATCATCTAGTCAAAAAAGTGCTCGCAAGACCCATTCAACCACACCAAAGAACAACCATGTTTATACTTCAAAGTTGCAAAATTGCTTGCAAAAGTTGTTGGTGATGTCTATTTCTACTCCAGAAGAACAGAACAAAAGGTGATATTAGGGGTTGATATTTAGACTTCATTTTTTTACATTGTTAAGTATTTTGAGACTAATGAAGAATGGTCCCACTGTTGGGAGTGGACCCTAAGACGTAGCCTGAAGCGGGTGAAATCCGTTAACAAGTTCTTGTGAACTTGTGATTGATTTTTGTCTCTTTTAGTCTCTCTTTATTATCTCACAATTCTATGGATTAAGCAAGTTAGAGATCGGTCCCAATATGGAAATCCAAGATGGAGGTCAGTTGTGGTGCATATCAACAAGGTGGATAAAGGGAGCCTTATCTACCGAGTGGAGAATATTTTGGGGTCCGAAAGGGTTTTTAGTGGGGAGGTATGATTCAGATTGATCTGAGAACTCTCAAAAATAAATTGTCTCAAATGTTGATAAGGATGATACCATTTCATAGAGCTCGGTGAGATATTTCCAATGGTGCTTGAATCACCTCAAATGGACGTCGTATGAGGAAGATATGGCCTTCTGAAGTTTCGGTAGAACAATAGGAAAGGGAAAAAGTGGGTGCCACATGGTAGGCCCATAGGCTGCCATGTGGATGACCGTATATATGAATTGACACAAATGATGTCATGCTAGTGTCATCTTGTTGACATGGCAGCACGATAGGATGCCATGTGTCACCCAGATTTGACCTATTTGGTACACGTGGACCTATCCAAAAGTGCCACGTGGCATGTCGACATGGCAGGTGACATGGTACGTATAGTTGGCAGATGACTGGATGATGACAGGGAACACATGGGCTAATGGGATGGCACCATGTGGCACTATTAATTTGACTATAACGACTTGGGATTCGAAAATTTTGGTCCATATAATCCAACAAATTATCCAATTATATATATATATATATAGTTAAACAAATTATCCAATTATATATATATATATATATATATACACATATATAGCTAAACAAATTATCCAATTATATATATATAGTTAAACAAATGCGAAAGGGAGAGGAGTCTATGGGGCTTGAACCTTAGACCTCCCTCTACATAAGACTTAACCAATGCGCCCAAGGTGTCTATTGTTAAGGCAAGCGAGGAACAAATTATTTAAGTTGATGCTGGAAATTCAGACGGAGTTTGCGCGACCCTCACCCATATAAATCCAACTCATTGGAACGAGTGGGGAAGTCAGTTCTTGGCATGAAAATCAAGAAGTTTGCATGTAGATTTAGGCCAAGTCCTACATGAATCTCGAGGTTGAGTCTGGAATGCAATCCGAAGTGAGCACGGATCTTGAGGTGAGACATGAGATACTGGCATGCATCTCGATGTGGTTTGCACGCATCCCAAGGTAATTTGCACATAGTCCAAGGTGGTTTCTGCATGCAATTCGAGACATGCATGGATCCAGAGATTGTACGTACTAGCACTGCGTAGAATTTTGTGCTAGAGGGGGAGTACCGACAGCCAATTCAGAAGGTGGTCGCATTTATAGTTAAAAGTTGCATAATTTCGCAAGGAGTCTGAATATGGCTTCTGTTTTTGAATATGAGCGTCCAGTCAGAAAAGTGCTTGCGTGATCCATTCAAATACACCAAAGTATAGCCATTTTCTACTTCAGAGCTACAGAATTGCATATAGAAGTTGTTGGTGATGTTTGTTTCTTCTCCAGAACAGCAGAACAAAAGTTGATAGCAAGGGTTGATATTTAGGTTGCCTTCCTTTTTGTATATTGTTAAGTATTTTGAGACTAAAGAAGAATGGTCCCACTGTTGGGATTGGACCCGGAGACATAGCCCAAAGCGGGTGAACTCCATTAACAAGTGCTGGTGCACTTTGTGATTGATTTTTGTCTCTTTTAGTCTCTCTTTATTATCTCACAATTCTATGGATTAAGTAAGTTAATGTTCATAAGCTTGAATGTTTAGCTGAAAGAAGTCATTCACATAACACTACAAGAAGCATTATCATTTAAAATATCCTAACACCAAAAATTATCTGTTATCATGAAGAGATAATGCTTAAGTGGTAACTTAAGATTTTCATATCAGCAGATGCCTTGTTCTTTTCCCTATACTTGCAATAACCTAGAAACCAAATAAAAACGGCTTGGGATAGCTAAAACCCATTCCTCCAAAAAACAGAACAGATATGTCACAACCATGTGGTCTGTTAACCCCCTGTCAGAAAAGAGAACAATCCAAATGAATTTAACATCAACTTGTCATCCACCACTCGAATACTCCTCGACTTAGGAACAAGGCATAGTGAGGGAAGCAACTTACCACGGATATTGCAACAAGGGAGAAAGAAACTACTGAATGCAGTGCAAAATGCAACCAGAAGACGACTGGGAAAAGAAAGGTAGTGTTGCAACGATCACAGAATATCCAAAATGAAACCCCTATCAAACCCTGAAAGAAACACAAGCAAGAATAACAAAATGCTAAAGAAAATAAAGAACAAAATGCACAATAGGAAAAACCATGCTGCAAAACTCAAAGACAACAGTAAGCACACCATCTTTTTTTTTAAATGGTGTTTGGTAGGAACCCCTACAAATATAGTCGTTGGTCCACCATAACAAAGGTACGCCCACAGAAGAAGAAAAAAAAAAACCATTGACAAAAGTTGAACCCCTTTGCACCAGATATTTACAACACAAACACAACGGTAATCCAACTCAAACACTGTCGAAAACATGACATAACAAACAATCGAAATGCAACATTATCCATTGAATTATGAACACCAAATGCCCACTTGAATGCCTACAAGTCGATTTAAGGGCTCCTGAGGAATGTACAAGCAACATTAATTTTTCACCAACAGATCAACATGGCTAAACTCATCCAACTATTGGCATATTATATGTGTTGCGCAAGAGCATTAAATAGTCCCCTGAACTAACCACAACTAAAATGTTGGATATTAAACCTCTGGAAGCACATGATCTAAACTAAGGACATGTATCCCTACGGATTGGCACCCATTCAATCCAAAACATTAGCTAGCCTACGTCACAATGATGTTAACGCTTGGGGCACATCACACTCGCAACAACAAAGCACATATAAGAAATTCACAATTTTTAAAAATAGTTTAATGTTGGCCTTGCTAACCTTAGCTCCAACCTTACAAATCTGGGAAATCGCCAAGTGTACGACCTAGACTAATGCCCTTATCCAATCCATATATGTCCCTTGGCAGGGACATAATAATTAAGATTTATAAAAATTAATTATAAATATTATATATTTGAAAAAATATTATTGTATTTATATTATTTTAAAGAATTTTGAAAAAATATAAATATTTATAATAAATTTATTTATATAAAAATATAAATATTTATAATAAATTTATTTATATAAAAATATAAATATCTCTATTTTTAAGCAAATTAGCATTTATAACTTTCCCCGTGATAAATCAATCGCTCTCCAACCATGAGAAGTGGGTACATTATCCAACATGATATATAAATATGAATATTAAATTTACATTATCCAACATGATATATAAATATGAATATTAAATTAAATATCATATTAATGTTATGTCCTAAATTTACATTAATTCATAGATTCCATATCATAACCTTTATACGACACTAATCACTCTGAACATCAATAAATTCACTCTCCAAGGCACGACTTACAAAGGCTTTTGATTTCAAAGTCTAACCTATAGCTTAAAAAAATCTATCACATCAACAAGCTCTTCAATCTAGCAGCTAAGCAAGGCTTCCCTAAACCTTGGAATCATAGCCCTATTGTACCCATTTTTAAAAGCGATGATAAAAATAACCCCTTTAATTATGGGACCATTATGACTATCCTTCTCTTAGTCGAGTTATATGGTATTATTTTGGAAAATAAGATCAACATATGACTAGAAATTCAAGGTAAAGGAGCTAAAGGGAAATCCGGTTTTAGAAGGTATCACTCCACCATAGACCACATCATTACTCTCGGGATCATTACAGAGGAATGTCGTAATAATAAGATCAGTCTCCTTTGATGCTTTGTGGACTTTAGGAAAGCTTTTGATATAGTGCCTAGAAATAACTTGTGGAAAATTAAAGGTTCATTTTGAGTTGATATCTGCGACAATAAGGTTGTATGAGAATGTCATTACCAAGTTTAAGAACATTGAGGGTTGGTCGGAAGATGTTAATTGTATTATAGTAGCTAAGAAAGGTTTCCCCCTCTCCCCTACCATTTTTGGTATATACATTGATAAGTTAGAAGGTTGTTTAATAGAGTCAGGTTGCACTGCCTGCACGGGTGTGGCTCATTGGCGGTTCACTTGATATGAAGTCACATGTTGTAAATTGGAGGTCACGAGTTCAAATCACACCCGGCTTTACCTGTGTCCCATGCTTGCGGGGTGTGTGGGGCACCTAGGGGTATAGTGGTAGCGAGATTGGATCCCTGGACCCCGTGTCACGCGAGTACCAGCCCAGTCTCTAGTTGCCGATTCCCCTAGCACAAAAAAAAATAGAGTCAAGTTGCACTGGCACAACATTAGCAGGAATTGTCATCATCCTCCTTCTTTATGCTAATGATATTATTCTTCTACCAAGATGTCCCTTTGATCTTGATAAGCAATTAAGAATTCTCAAGGATTTCTGCTATGGTGTGGACATGACCGTCAATACCAACAAAACAAAAGTTATGTTGATAAAATCTAATAAGGTCACTTACGCTCATTTTTTGTATGGTAATAGAAAATTGGAGGAAGTGACTTCCTACAAATATCTTGGGATTGATATCCATCACAAGCTTAAATGGAACTACAACATCGAGAAAAGGATCAATAGAGGATGGAAAGATTATTTTGATCTTGAAAACGATTGTAAGTCAGCAAACCTTGTGATGTGGGATAAAATAAATTCCTCTTTGAAACTCTCGCCATTCCCATTCTCCTTTATGGGTGTGAATATTGGGGTTGCAGGCTCTCTAGAGAATCTTGGATAAGGATTGATCAAATCCATAAGCATTTTATAACTTACAATCTTAAAATTAAAAGAAATACACCATATATTATTCTCCTTATTGAAGTGGTTATTTCCCCCATGGAGAGCATAGCTATGACTAGGTACCTATTGTACAAGAAAAAATTAAATAACTTGGGATACCAAAGACTTCCAAAAATTGCTTTAAATTCTAATCAAAACCACCGAAGGCTCAGGAAAGGTTGGCATAAAGATGCCATGTCTTGGTTAAATATGTGGGGGATTGACAAAAATGTCACTTTGCAAAATATAGATGATATTTAAATATTATTACTTTGAAGTTCGAAGATAAGATTTGATGTGATGAAAATTTAGAAATAAAAAAAAATTAAGATATTACAAGGAGGTCATTAACCCTAATCTTGAAGATCAAAATTACCTCTTTGTTTTAACTAGTGTAAAAAAAAGATCCACATAGCTAAAATAAGAACAAACTCGCATGAGTTGCATAGTGAAACAAGGAGTTTGACCTTTCCTAAAACTCTTTGGGTTGAAAGGATCCATCATCTTCGAGAGACTATGAGTGTTGAGGATGAAAAGCACTTGCTCTTAAATTTCCCTGCATACACCCACATAAGATCTCAGTTTCAAAAATTTTGTTACAGTACGAACCTACCCAGCCTTCTATCTCATCAAAACTATAGTAATTTAGGAATGCTCCTCTCCAATATTTTTTAGCATAGAAAGAAAACTCTAAAGAAAACCAAGTAGTTCCTTACTTTTCTTTCTTAAGGTCTGATAGACCAACATTGGTCTAAGTGGATGTTAACTATCATCGGCGTCATCATCATCATCATGGTAAAAAAAAATGAATTTAATTTGTTAATATTACAAATCCCATTAATCTTGAAATTTTATGTTTATCCTAGTACGTTAAATAATAATAAAATTATATTGTTTCAATATTTTTATTGCTCCCCTGGATGTAGGTGACAGCCGCCATCACTCGGCATGTGCAGGAACTAGGAGGAGGGTGCCAGCTCCACACCACATGGACCCCCCTCTGGAAACCCCCCATGCACATTAAATCCACACATTTAACGAGGCCGAGGCCATTTACTTGCATGGCCTTTCGACTCTAGCGAAGGAGGTGGCTTAGTACTATAGCAATAATGCCAATTCTATGTGGGATTTGGGCATTGTTGGCAGATGGAAACATTCATTTCAGTTATGGTTATATCTGGTATTGGGTCGGCTATACGTGGTCCGCCAACTACATTTCCACTAGGAGCTTTTGCGAAAGGAATTCTCTGGAGCGGTTCACTCCTCCCTGCACAGGGCGTTACTATTGTACAAGGTTTGCTCTGCTCTGCAAAGAGATTGTTAGCTTGGCCCACTAAAGCAATCATGTCCAGAAGACTGCGAGTTTCTCCTCGTCAGGGAAGCGGGGGATGAGGTTGCTCGGGCCGCTTGGGACTCAGAGGCTCTTCAACAGGTGGATATGACAGCTCGATCCCCAGGAATCTAAGAAGCATGCTTGATGATTGGGAGGAAGAATTGGTTGTCCAGCAACTTGTTGGACATCAAGCTAGGACGTGCAGGAATAATTATTGGAAAGTTAAAAATATGCTAGCTCAGGCTCTATTACGCACCACTAGTAAAAGGAGAGCAAATCCTCTTCATCTCCTTCCTCCTCTACTCATTCCTCTTCTTTGGGTGGTCCCACTCCTGCACCCGTTCCCTCGCAGCATCAGGAACTGACGTATGGGAAGGAGCCTCAGCAAGCGCAGGTGATGGAAGAAATTTGGCAATCAAGTGTTCAACAACGGAAGCATGTGGAATCCCACAATCCAAAAGGGATTTTTTCATTCAGCAATACTGCTCCTTGACCCATCAAGGATCCCACAGACTCCTCCTCTGAATCTAGCACCTACTACTATCCAATTATAGAGGAAAAACTAGAAGAGGCGACTCCAAGTCGCCCTCCCAAGTAATCTCAGGTTCTTTGATTTTACTCTCTTTTTTATTTTTGGCCATGGCTATCAAAAAGTGCCATCTGATAATTAGCTCAGCTAGTTTTATGTTTATGCCGGCTGCTAGGAAGCTCCTCTTAAACTCTTTTGCAAAGGACTATTGTAAGCCTTAAATATCGATTACAAGCAGGTTTTTAAACTTTATATTTTGGTGGTCTGGTTTCCCGCACAAGGGCAGGCCAATGGTTGACATTCTCTTCCCATTTTTTACTAATAAGGGGGCTAGCTTCTCTTCAACCACCCTGACATCTTGTTTTTCATGCTTGTATTTTGTTGTATATTAAAATAATTTAGCTCTGGAACTTACAAAAAAAAAATATTGCTTATCAATCTACATTCACATCAATTAATTATTCACAAATTTTATCTTCACAAAAAATTATGAATTTGTGATTTTTTAAAATTAAATATTGATGACACTTTTCAATGATTCAAAATAATAGCATAAAGAAATAAAAACACATTTTCAATAGAAATACAAATAAAAAGTAAAACAAAATACATTACAAAATATATAAAAATTAAAAATATATATATATATATAATCAAAATTTTAATATAAATTCCATAATTCATATAACTAAATAAAAAATTAACCAAATAAAATTGCATTAATTTACTATATTCAATATTTGATTTAGAAATTGGAGTGCTTAACTTACTTAAAAACAAATTAGTGTAAATCATATGAATTGCTTTTATATTTCTTTAAGGCATTAAAATTCAAATTTGAGTTTTTTAATTAATTATAAAATTTAATCAAGTCATTCATAAAATGAAATTCATATAAAATTAAATGTAAATCATTTTTATTCTGGAATGTAAAATCTCTTTAATCTCACATCAAACACAATTTTCTCCATTTGGCACGTAACGTAGTAGTCAAGTATTAGATCCCTGATCTTTGAAGTTCCTACTTCTCTTTATTCCTCTCCATCTACATATTGTTTTATCAATATATTGTTTTAAAATTTAACTTTTATTTTATATATATATATATATATATTCTCTTTAATTAAAAGCAAACATATCTTCCCTCTAATAATGGAATTGTAAAAAGAGTGAATTTTATTTTATTTGTCCAATCACTATATCTTGTTATGATTAAAATCAATAATGTTGTTTATATTAATAGTAAAGAGCAAAACTTATGTGTTAAAGATATAAAGAATAGGATTTGGTGAAGAATCTCAATTACTAATTGTTTTTTTTCTAGTTTTTTTAGAAATTTCTTTGTCAAGACACATTGTCATCTAGTTACCAAACAAAAATTAAAATTTCAATTTATTTAACTCGATTCTCAAACAAGTTTAAGTTGGTTTTTAATGTACTCGGGTGCGAGTAAAATGGCTCACAATAACTCAAGTTTTTAATGACAAAGGGAGAGGGCTTGCACGACCATCTAGGTGGTGGATTCTTGGTGCATTTGGATAGGAAGCGTGGAAAGATGGCGGGGCAGTGGTTAAATGCCTTGTGTCACTATTGGGATGGCACTCATAGCAAACTTGAGTTGGGCATTTACACTCGCATGAACGAGCAAATCCTTGGCTACAGGATGAACTTGTGCGAGGTTAAAGTCTTTACGGTGGGAATTCATGTCCCGAGTGATCTATTCAATTCAACTCACAGTGATGAGAAGGCTATGGCGTGATTTGGGCATTATTTAATTCAACCTATTGGTAGCGACGGGGAGTCATATGTTGATGATAAGAAAACCTGGAAAACGAATGAGGGGTTGGTTGTTTGGTTTGTTTAGGATATTTCAATCCTTGGTTCTAGGTGCAAAAGTGTTTGGTTGCTTGAGTGCATGTGAAACCGTGCCTCAGTGTCAACATGCTCGCTATAAAAGAGGGAGAGGAGGACGGACTCAACCTAGCAGTTTTGGGGGCAATTCTAGTCATGGTTTTCACTCCTTTGACCCCTACCACATTGAATGTGTTGTAGAGGCTACGGATGTTCGGTCTTTGGAAGCTCAAGAATAAAATCAGAAAGGACGAGGGGGTACAAGCTCATATTGGATTGTGAAAAAACTTCTGGCTAGGCTTATGATGGAACAGGAGTTTCACAAAGCACAGATCCTAAGAACCATTCGACAGATTAAGGATTAATTGCATTGCATTCACCAACAACTGGATGACTTGGCCACTGCTACCAAAGTTTTGTTTCAAGTTAAGTCCAAGGTTGATGTTTAAGTGAAAGTGAACCCAAGTGCATCATGGTAATAGGTCTTTTCCAGCTTTTTTAGTTGTTATGTTTGATTGATCCTTGGGGTTCCTTAATTTTGTTTTTGAATGCTTGGTCATACCACACCCGGTTTACCCTCAGTGGGTAGGTGTTGCAATTTTTTAGAGATCTGCGACAATTAGCATCAATACTTTGACATCTTGGTTTCCCTAAAAAGAACAGGGTTTTTGTCTCGGTCTCTTATTATGTTAGAACAATGGTGGAAAATGCATCATGAATGAACTGCTTAGGTAATCTAACTTGTCTCCACCAGATTCAGGTCAATTTTGATCTTAGTATATTATTTTTACTGATAGTTAATAGAAGGTTTCATAGCTTACAAAAAAAGGTTTGTATTGTATTTTTTTATTTAATAAAGTTAAAATCTTTAATAATAACTTGTAAATTTAATATGTTTTATTGCCATGAAAGTTTCAATCTTTAATAATAACTTGTAAATTTAATATGTTTTATTACCATGAAAGTTTCAGTTCTCAACCAAAGTTTAGGTTGGTTTTTGTTATATTATTTTCTTTATTAAAATTGCAATTTATTTAATAGTAACTTGTGGATTTTAGTATTTTTTAATTATATTTATGTGACTGAAATTTCATATATATCTATACCAACATAGATACATCTTAACTATGGCTTTACCAATTAATGCAAATAGGAATCAAGTCCCTTAAGGTGTAAATTCTTTTTAGAGTGCTAAACTTGAGGAAAGGTATGCACCTCAAGGGATTTGATCGCTCGTGACACTTCGTAGAGGAGTTAAGATGGATCTATGATCATGTGTGTGTGTGTGTGTGTGTGTAAACTTGAGGAAAGGTACACACCTCAAGGGATTTGATGCCTCTTAACACTTGGTAGAGGAGTTAAGATGGATCTCTGCTCGTGTGCGTGTGTGTGTACATGAGCATAGATCCATCTTAACTCCTCTACCAACGAGAGGGATCAAATCCCTTCTATATATATAACATGATATAATGAATTTCACAAAAGATAAAAAGGTGGAAAATGAATCCAATGTTAGTGAGAAGCCAATGAGGGAAAAAGCTTGGAAGCATAAACTATATTCATTGTTTGAGTCATTATAAATATATTTTTTATTTACGTCAGAGTTCACTTCTAACATAATTAAGATTACAATCAAAACAAAAACAAAAAAAAATCTTCATTACAGAGTTTGAAATCTACAATCCAAATAACGATGACCATTTTTGTTTTAATGTTGTATTTACATTATTAATATATGGATATGTAGATCGTTTTGTTATGTATATGTTATCAATTGATAAGATATATATATATATATATATAGAGAGAGAGAGAGAGAGAGAGATCCCTTCATAAATATCTACACTGGATTCTTTTTTCCACTGAAAAAAAAGTCACAATTGTTTTATATTATAAATCAACCACCTTTTTCAGAAGCCTAATGAGGCCTTACATATAAGTGTTCAATATTCATGTTTTTCACAAAACAACTTGAGGCATTATAGCCTATATTAACAGTCTAGCTATATAAGCTTTACATATTTCAAAAAACCTTCTAGCTATCTAAGCTATACAAAAATGTGCTTTTAGCACTCTATAAACTGCAATATATCCAAATTCAAAGAACTAATATAAACTTTTAATCCCATATTGTGTGAAGAAATAAATATAGCTTTCAATGCTTAGACGCTTAGGTGTTCTCTGCTCTTTTAAGACTTATCAAAAAAAAGATTAGAAAAAAAATTCAACTCAAGTGGGATCCTGGATCATGCTCCATCAATGTATCATTTTCCAATTCCCATCTGTGCCACACCATGTCACCCACCTACAATCCCATCTTATACAGTTGGTATGTCATTTAATTCCTCTCTCTACACACATGCTTGAAGTTGATCTATCTAAACATATTAGTAATGTGTTCTATCTCCTCATAGATAAGCTTTAGAAGATCATTTTTGGGAGGCTTTCTTTGCTACAGCCAATCCACCACCAACTTGGAATCGCCAAACACTTGAAATCTCTACATCCATTTTGATAATGCCAACAACATAACTAACTTGACAACCAATAACTTAGCTCTATTATTGGTGCTCAAACCAATACCAACATAGTATTTAATCCAATGATCATCAAATATGTGTAAGATTCACCCTACTCCTCCATTGGATGGGTTTCCTTAAGAGGCCCCATCAAAGTAGGCTCAACTAGTTGATCTATCGATGGTTTCCTCAATTATCCTTTTAACACCAGGGGGATCCACATCTTGTGGGAAGATATTGAGAATGGATAGTCTTGTAGCAACTACAGAAGGTGCAATATAAATGTCCTTAAAGGTTGGCTTGTTCCTATCCAGCCAAACTCCCCAAATAAATATGATAGGCAATGCTTTGAAATATTTAAAAGCACCATTATTTAACCAAGTCTGTAGAGCTCCACCTAATTCCAGACCATCCCAAACCAAATGTACTCCTTTAATCAAGTTAGCATGTTCCCAAATATTGACAATGAAAGGACAAGAGATAAACATATGTTCAATAGACTCACTACAAGATTTGCATAAGGGGAATCTACCCAAACCCACCTTAAATTTTCTAATTAGATTGTCCCACACAAGTACTTTATTTGAAAGAGCCAACCAAAGAAAATTTATTGATTTTAGTGGACAATGCATATTTCAGATCATTGTGGACCACCAAGGGGGATCGGGGCAAATCTTCTTCTTCCCTGATTACCTAGTAACCCAATCATGGAATATACTCACCCCCCATGGGAATCCTGAACCAGATGAGCTCATCAGGTCTGTCCTAAAGTCTCACATGGCTTTTGTGTAGTGAATTTATATAACCATTCCATATCTATGTGCCCATTGCCTCAAATCTTAAAAAACCAATAGAAAACCAAACTTATATAATAGGAGAAGTTTTGATGGCATCTCCAATCTGTCCCAGAGTATAAAGACCTTACCCCTAAATTCTTCCACCACGGCAATAGGTAATCTATGGCCAACCGAGCATCTGATCCAAGGGTCAGGTCTAATCCTCACCCTACTGCCATCACCACTCTCTAGACAAGATAATCACCAATTACATCAAATGTTGGTATTATGGAATTCCACATTATTGATACATTCCTAGAGGACTTTATATTGGATCTAATCCATTCCTCAATAGACATGGGATGAATGTAATTTTGAGTGACAACATTAACCCATAATCCATGACCCTTAATGATCCTCCTAACACCTTTAGCATCCAGATCCCTCGCCAAGTGAGGAGTGCTTCAAACCCCATCTTCCCAGCTCCTTACAAAAAGAGATCTTATCCCATGAAACCCAGTGGAAAGACTTATCCTCCAAACTTCCTTTCCAAAGAAAATTGTAGCATGGCCTCCTGATTTGTTACATAATACCAACTAGAACATGGGACAAGGAAATCCAGTAGACAGGAACAACCTCTAAAACAACTTTCATCATATTCAATATACCTCCTTAGGAGAGCCATTTATTGCACTAGAGTTGAATTATGCCCTCAATCTTTTCAACTAGCGAGGCCCAATCTCTTTTCAAGTAATCATTGGGATTTATCAACAAGCCCAAGTATTTTTATACCAATTTGAATATCTACCACAATAAAGTCAAATTTTGTACAGATCCAATCAAGCGCATCTTTCTCTAAGTTCATGAAAAAGATAGAGGACTTCTTGATATTGTAGACCATACATGTGGCTTAGACAAATAAGTAAAGCAAAATTCTTAACTTTAAGATCTCCCTCCTAGAACCATAAGTAAATATCAGTATATCATCAACAATAACAACAAAAATGTGTAATGTGGATGCACCTCCAATCCTTTTCCCTTTAAAATCTCCACTTTCCTTGGATTGTAGAATAATGTTGCCCAATCCCTCCACCACCAATAAAAATAGTAGAGGGGCCAGAGGGAAGCCTTGCATTAAGCCTCTCCGATGTCAGAAAAATTGAGAGGTTGATCCATTAATGAGTACATCAAAAGATAGAGATTGAACGCAAGATAGACTCCAGTTGAAAAATTGTAGTGGGAATCCCACTTGTAGAACCATCAGTTCCTAAATAGGTCATGTTTACACGATCATATGCCTTGGATAAATCCACCTTAAAAATGACAACATGCATATGCTTCATCTTTGCAAAATGTAAAACTCCATGTGTAGTACCAATAGAATCATGTATATTTCTGCTTTTGTGAGATTGATTTAGACAACATTCCCTTGATCCTTCTAGTAATAACTATTGCAATCAGTTTGTAGATGCAGTTGCAAAGAGATATAGGATTGAAGTCATCCAGTGTGGAAAATTGCTCTTATGAGACTGATTTAGACAACATTCCCTTGATTCTTCTAGCAATAACTATTGCAATTAGTTTGTAGATGTAGTTGCAAAGAGATATAGGCTTGTAGTCATCCAGTGTGGAAACCTTGTCAAATTTGAGGATCAGGGCAGTAAAAGTGGAATTGAAAGCAGCCTACAAGTCCCTCCTAATGATCCTAAATTCTACAATGACTGATAGAAGGTCATTTTCAAGAATCTCCATGAATCCCCCGCAAAAAATTATAGGGAACCCATAAGGTCCTAGACTCTCTTCCTTTTGCAACGAGTGGACTGCTTCCCTCAATTCCTATAGAGACACCCTTTTCATTATACAATCTTTTTGTTCCTCATTCACATATTCGTGGAAGTGGGATATTGTACGTATCATCTGTAAAATAGGATCACCTTCCTCTTCTCTGAACAAAGAGCTAAAATGATTATCCCCTACAGCTGCAAGACCTCTAAAACCTACCACCTATGTGCCATCTTCCTCCTCAAGATGCCACGAGGAGTTTGTATGTTTGTTGTGTCTCATATAGCTATGAAAATACTTAGTATGTTCATCACCTTTTTGTAACTAGATGACCCTACTTGTAATACCCCGATTTTGAGCCCCTAATCATATGTACTTTTTATTTGCTTTGTTATTATGGCACTAGGTATTGAGACTATGGTCTCTAGACATCATTGTAAATAAATAAAATATTTGGCTCAACATGGAAAACTAACGAGAATGGGGGGGCCTTGGACTCCACAGGTGAGGGGGAATGGGGATTTCCTAGTGCACTCTAGACTTGATGACAACCCAAGCACTTGATGATGGAACCAAATTTACTCTTTTGTACCTTATTGATGTTTTGTAACTCCCTCATGAAGGCTTGGTAGCTCCATTTACACCAGTGCGCCCTCTTGAGATATCCATGGGCCCCACTTGGAGATAACACCCTTGCTCCACTAATCAATAGAGAGGATCCCTATTTTGTGTTTCAGGTTAGTTATGACACCTAATTGACTTCCTCTCTCACCTCACATGACCAATTTCTTCCTCCTTGGCCTCCACTCCTCGTTTTTTAGTAACTCCTCTCATTTTTCTATTCTCGGAAAATGGAATCTATCTCAACATAATCTCTACTTCACCCCAACTCAAGTTAACCTCCTAGAGTTTTAATTTCCTCCATTATTTCCTCCATAAATTTAAATTTACTCCTTCATCTATAAAACCAAGTGCTACCTTCCTTGGGAACAATTACCAGTTAGCTCAGTCATGTTATGTGATCTATTCATGCTAGTGTGAGGAATGATGTTATGAGAGCTATGTGCATTGTGAACCATTGTGAGTTGAGATGGTGTTGAACCATTGATATAGCTTATTTTCCATTGTTTATACAACAATAGGTCCTCACTCCCATTGCTTATTTCTGCCCCATCTCATCACGTAAATCTTGGGAAGAATGGTGATGTCCTAAAGGACTTGTGTAGTGAAGGGAGTCACATTTCAATGGGTAGTGTAAATGGAGGGGAAAGTAGATGGTGAAAGGATTGAGTTGTGTTTCTGAATCTAATATTGATCTATTCTATTGCTTGAGTGTGCCCTTCCTATGGATTCCTTGGCCTCAGCTTGGGGGTATCCTGTCCAAGTAAGATTTGGATGGACTATGCCTACGGTTGGGAGGAAAGTTGTCTTGTCAAAGCCAATTGCTACTCAATAAGATAAGTACTCCATTATATGTTTATTCATGTGTTTATATGTTATGTCTATCTCTACTAATGCACCCTTTGTGGCTGTTATAAAATCTGTTTGAATAGATGCTCATTTTTCCAATGATCGGATGCAGGGTCGGATGGTTTTCTACTTTGAATCTTGCTTGCAATCTTTGTTTATGAGATGTGAACGATAGATATATGTTATGTCAGCTTATGCTCTATATATACTTTGTATTTTATGCAGCTAATGTTCCCTTGGAGGTTGAGTGAACTCTAATTTGTTTTATGGATTTTTATGCTAACCTTGGATGCAGGTTGAATGGTTTCTCTTCGGTTTCTTGCGAGCATTCTTCCCTTCTTCTCTAAATTATGATTCTTCTTTTATACATCGCAGCCTTCAAACCTGATGTAAAGAGTATATGGCTGTAGAAACAACTTTTAAACCTAATTTGATAAACACTTAATGGAGATAGATGGCATCTCCTAAACATAAAACTGACAACACTTGCATAACTTGTTAGTTGTGGAGCCTAATCTTCCAGATTTAGGGGTCGTGTTTTAGCCGTGTTTGGATCCTAGACCATGGAGGGGGGGGTGTGGGGGGATTCCCCCCCTCCACTATAGTTGTCATGGGGGTTCCAGGGGCGTGACTACATTTGGGAGCCCCCCCATGGTAGGGGTTCGAGGACAATGCCCCCATAACGAAAATATCGAAAAAAAAATGCCTTGTAAAATGTTGTATTTCATAGTCATGACTTGGTCAATAATGGGCAATTTACATGCCCATGGTATTGGGTATCCCGTGGTATTTTCCCATGGTAAACCCTTTTTAAAAGGAAGGCATTGTAATATGGATGTGTGTTGTAGTATTGTATTGTAAAATATCTTTGTGATGGTGTGAGAGAGATTGTGAGAGAGCAAAGAGGAAGTTGCAGCAGATGTGTTGCAGGTTATATCCATTCATTTTGCTGGACGGTTTAATAGAAAGGACTGGAAATTTATATGTGGATGTATCCCATCTTGGTTGAACCCGTTATAGTGGTGTCTCTCTTGTATCGTGTTTATGTGTTTTATTTCTACATCTTGTTTTATGCTATTATTCTGCGATCTTGTTTTCTAACAATTGGTATCAAAGCCAAAGGCCTATTTGGTGCATAAACTCGCAAGAAAGAAGGGTTTCTGGTTCGAGTGGGAGCAATGGCAGAAGAAGGTCTAAAAATTTAACGGCCAAAACTACCCATTATGGAAGATGCAAATGGAGGACTATCTGTATCAAAAGGATCTATTCCTACTGTTAGGAGGAAAAGAAAAACAATCGGTGGCTATGAAGGATGAAGAATGGGAGGTTCTTGATAGAAAGGCACTAGGAACAATTCGGTTGTGCCTAGCTTCGTCGGCAACTTTCAATATTTCAAAAGAAAATATAATGGAGGGTCTGATGAGCGCATTGGCTAAACTGCATGAAAAACCCTTGGCCTCCAACAAGGTATTTCTAATGAAGCATTTAATATGAATATGTTAGAAGGTGGGTATGTTACTGACCATTTAAATCAATTTAATACGATTACTGATCAGCGAAGTTCTGTAAAAGTGAACTTTGAAGATGAGGTTAGGGATCTTATAATCTTGTGCTTATTTACATAAAGCTGGAACGGCTTGGTCATGGTTGTAATTAACTTTGTCTCTGGTTCAAACACTTTGAAATTTGATGATGTTGTTGGTGTTATTCTTAGTGAGGAAATGTGAAGGAAAAGCACATATGAGAATCATGTAATGTGTTGACCATGGAGAGCAGGGGAAGACAAAAGAGCTCAGGTAATCGTGGGAAGTCTAGTAATGGCAGATCCAAGTCCAGACTGGGAAAGATAGAATACTAGAACTATGGAAAGAAAGGACATCTGAAGAAAGACTACATATCTCTAAAGAAGAAAGGAGATGGATAGCGGGAGACTACTCAGGAAGCAAATGTAGCAAGTGATGTGTTACAAGATGCTTTGATTCTTGAATTAGATAGTACTAGTGATTACTGGGTAGTAGATTCAAGGGCTTCATGTCATGTTACGCCCCATAGGAAATTCTTTCATGATTATGTTCTAGGTGATTTTGGACATGTTTTATTGGGTGATGATGAACCATGTAAAATTGTTGGAATGGGTAAGGTGCGGATAAAGTTAAAGAATGGAGGTGAATGGCTGCTAAAAGATGTAAGGCATATTACTACTATAAAAAGAAATATGATCTCAACAAGGTAGTTGGGAGATGGCGGTTGTTTATCTACGTTTGGAGAAACGTGGTGGAATATTATTAAAGGATCACTGGTAATAGCAAAATGAGATAAGATAGGTACATTGTATTTATGTCCTCATAATACTAGTTCTTCTATCTACATACTTCCACAAAAACAGATACAACATTGTGGCATCATAGGCTTGACCACATGAATGAGAAGGGGATGCAGATTCTCCACTCAAGGAAGTTGCTGCCAGATCTGAAGCAGGTAAGTTTGGAATTCTATGAGAACTATGTTTATGGAAAACAGAAGAGAGTCAGATTTCTCAGAGTTGGAAAGCAAAAGAAGAGTGAAAAGTTAGAGCTTGTGCATATAGATGTATGGGTATCAGATCAAGAACAATCTCTTGGTGGCTCTCGTTATTATGTTACTTTTATTGATGATGCAACTAGAAAAACTTAGGTTTATTGCATTCGACAAAAATCTGATGTTTTTGCTACTTTTAAAGAAATGGAAAGCTTTGGTTGAGAATAAGATAGGAAAAAGGTTAAAGTGCCTCATATATGATAATGGAGGTGAATATTGCGGCAAGGAGTTTGATAGTTATTGTTCATACCATGGGATTCGTAGAGAGAAGACTATTCCAAGAACACCACAGGAAAATGGTGTGTCAGAAATGATGAATAGAACAATCATGGAGCATGCAAGGTGTATGAAATTGCATGCAGGGTTTCCCTTACAGTTTTGGGAAGATGTTGTAGATATTGTTGTTTACTTAATAAACAGAGGGCCTTTAAGCACTTTGGATGGTGGGATTCCAGAGGAGGCATGGATAGGTAAAAAGGTAAACTACTCATTTTTGAGAACTTTTGGTTGTGAAGCATTTGTCCATATTGATAAAGAAAATAGAACAAAGCTTGAGGCTAAATCCAAGAAGTGTACCTTTATTGGATATAAGGTTGATGATTTTGGTTATCACTTATGGGATTATGAAAATAACAAAATCATTAGGAGTAGAGATGTGGTATTCAATGAAAAGGTCATGTATAAATATCAGTTGTGGGGAAAGAAACATGAAAAGGAAAACATAGAGTACACAGTGCTTGATAAAATCAAAGAAAATGAAGTTCCAAAGGTGTCAAAAAATCAAGAATAGCAGCAGGTACATCAAACTCCTACAAGTGTTAGAAGATCTACCAGGTCAAGTAGACCCACTAAACGATACTCTCCTTCACTTTATTATTTATTGATGACTGACTCCGGTGAACCAGAATGTTATGAAGAAGTAATGCAGGTGGAAACTAGAAATAAGTGGGAGCAAGGCATGAATGAGGAGATGGACTCATTGGTAAGAAACCAAACTTGGGATTTGGTTCAGTTTTCTGTAGGTAAAAGAGCATTGCAGAATAAATGGGTTTACAGGTTGAAGGAAGAATATGAAGGAAAGAAGCGGCACAAGACCAAAGTTGTTGTAAAGGGGTTTGCACAAAAGAAAGGTATATATTTTGATGAAATATTTTTTCTTGTTTTTAAAATGACTTCAATTATAACTATTTTAAGTCTAGTGGTGGTAGAAGATTTGCATCTTGAATAGTTAGATGTAAAAACATTCTTTCTCCATGGGGATTTAGAGGAAGAGATTTATATGCAACAATCACAGGGGTATGAGATCAAATGGAAGGAGAATTTAGTATGCAAGTTGAAGAAGAGCTTGTATGGCCTAAAGCAAGCTCCAAGGCAGTGGTATTTAAAATTTGACATGTTTATGACAGAACAAGTTTATAGTAGATGTCATTATGACCACTATGTTTATTTCAAGAAGCTATATAATGGAAGATGTATTATCTTGTTATTGTATGTTGATAACATGCTTGTTGCAGGGTCTAACATGCAGGATATAAATGTGCTCAAAATGAAATTAGATAATTTATTTGTGATGAAGGATTTGGGTGCTACAAAGAAAATCCTTGGTATGAGAATAACAAGAGATGGGAAAATCACAAATTGAAATTGTCTTAGGGTGAGTACATAGAAAAAGTGTTGGAGAGGTTTAGGATGCAGGATGCAAAACCAGTTAGTACACCTTTGGCCAACCATTTCAAACTAAGTAAGGAGATATGTCCTGAGACACAAGAGGAGATATAATACATGTCCAAGGTTCCCTATTCATCAATAGTTGGCAGCTTGATGTATGCCATGGTGTGCACAAGACCAGATATTGCACATGCAGTGGGAGTTGTGAGCAAGTATATGAACAATCCAAGTAAAGACCATTGGAAGGAAGTAAAGTGGATTCTCAGGTATTTGAGAGGTACTCCTACTCATGCATTATGTTTTGGAGATTCAGACACTGCTCTATAGGGATATGTTGATGCATATATGGTAGGTGATAAAGATAGAAGGAGGAGCACCACAGGGTATGTCTTTAATGTAGGTGGAACAACTGTAAGTTGGATTTCGAAATTCTCTTTCAACAACAGAAGCAAAGTATGTTGTTGCTACAGAGGCTAGTAAAGAGATGATTTGGCTATAGAGGTTCATGGAGGAATTGGGTAAGAAGAATCAGAATGGTAGGTTATGCAATGACAGCTAGAGTGTCATTGGTCTTGCAAAGAACTAAGCTTTCCATTCTAAGACTAAACATATACATCTCAAGTACCATTTCATACGATATGTTCTGGAAGATGAACTGTTGAAGTTGGAAAAGAGACACACTCGCTAGAATCCTGTAGACATGTTGACAAAGGTTGTAACCAAAGAGAAACTAAGTTCATGCTCAGTTTCAGTAGGCCTTCAAGCATGAAGGAGAAGCTGAGAAATTTTCTCGGTCCAAAGTTTGGAGCGTAGTCCAGTATATGCAATAGCAGTGGAGTTGTTATGATCACTCTCCAAGTGGGAGATTATGGTTGTAGATCCTGATCTTCCATATTGAGAGGTCGTGTTTCAACCGTGGTTGGATCCTAGACCATGATGGGGGGGGAGGTGGGGGGGATTGGGGGGGGGGATTACCGCCCACTATAGTCGTCATGGGGGGTATAGGGGGCGACTAATTTTAGGATCCCCCCTAGCAGGGGTTCGAGGGAATCACCCCCATAGCGAAAATTTCGGGGAAAAATGCCTTGTAAAATGTTGTATTTTCATAGTCATGACTTGGTCAATAATGGGTAATTTACGAGCCCATGGTATTGGGTATCCCGTGGTATTTTCCCATAGTAATCCATATTTAAAAGGAAGGAATTGTAATATGGTTGTGTATTGTTGTATTGTATTGTAAAATATCTGTGTGATTATGTGAGAGGGACTGTGAGAGAGTGAAAAGGAAGTTGCAGCGGGAGTGCTACAGGTTATATCCCTTCATTTTGTTGGACGATTTAATAGAAATGAATGGCAATTTATGTGTGGACGTATCCCATCTTGGGTGAACCACATTATATTGGTGTCTCTCTTGTATTGTGTTTATTTGTTTTATTTTTGCATCTTGTTTTATGCTATTGTTATGCGATCTTGTTTTCTAACATAACTGAAACTAGCAAACTGAGAACTAGAAATTTGTTAATGTTCACATGTCAGACTCTAACTTTGTCTTATTATGGTTTATTTGGATGTTCATGGCAGCCCGTAGATATGTAATAATGTTTAGTTACATGTTAAATTATAGGTTCAAGCGGGAGTGCATTCATGCTTGCATTGCATGTGCATCGGGGGGAGTGATATGCGTTGTTTTCCACATTTCATTTACAAGGGATGTATTTCTATTTATTTGGCATTTAGACATGTTTTCCTAACCTTATATCCATTATTCAGTTGTGCATTACCTTGACTCATCCCTCTCCCCCTAGTTCCGAGGTTGTTAGCGGTATTAGGGCCACCACATAGTGGTATCAGAGCTTAGGTTCCAACTCCGAGACTATTGGACCTTCTACGGTATTTTTAACTCTATATTTAAGTGTTTGTTATGTCAGGATATTAAGGTTACAAGGATGCGGTTACAATTACAAGTTACAATCTTACGTTACTACTACAATTTTATGATTACAATCTCAGTTACTATTTTTTAGTTTTTTTTTCAATTTCACAATTTTATGTTTTTACAATTTTTACAATCTTACAACCTTACAATTTTATGATTTTTACAATCTTGCGATTGACAATCTTACAATTAAAATTACATTTACAATTACAATTTTACAAATTACAGTTACAGTTACAATTTTACAATCTATGACTTTACAATTTTGCAATTACAAATTGCACATGATAATCACAATTTTATTACAATTCTATGATTCTACAATTGCATTTATAGTTGCAATTTTACAATTCAGGTTACAATTAGAAGTTTTCAATTCTGCAATCTTACAATTTACAATTTGCATTTATAGTCACAATTTTATTAGTACAATTGCAATTTCAATTTCAATTACAAGTACAAATTCAATTATTTTATTGCAATTACAACTACAAATGCATTTTAATTTGTTTATTTCCTTATTGTAATTACAATTTTAGTTTTAATTTTTTTATTCTTACAAAGTTACATTTACAATTCCAGTATCAATTTGTTTACTCCTTATTTTAATTACAATTGCTATCACATTATTTCAAGTGTATAGTCCCCTAACCACGTTTAACAATGAACACATCACAGATTTTAGTGTCAAGTAGGGAATCAAAGTAGTAGACTCAGTAAGTGCAGTGAAGGGTAAGATACAGAGTTTAGAGATGGATTTTGAAGATGGACAGAATCCATGCAGCCCCGAATAAGTGTTTGTTGGGAAAAGTCCTGAAAGAGGAGAAGCAAGGACAAATGGACACAAGGAAAGCCTTGAACCCTTGAGTCTGGAAGACTTGGTAAAACGTTTGAAGATGTAAGTGAGAACTTGTTGAAAGGATAAAGAAAGGATAATCCACATTCAAGAGCGGATCATGCATGATATGAAGCAGTTGCAAAGAGAGCAAAGAAAAGCTCCAAGAAGAGATCATGAGAGGTCTATATCATCTTCAAGAAGACCTCATCACATGCCCTCCGCAGTGAAGAAGAAAGGGTATTCATCAAGTAGCTCAAAAAGCAGTCCTGAAAGATCCCTAGTAAGACATAAGAGGAGAAGTCTTGAACGGAATGAACTAGTGGGAGAGATAAGGAGAATCAAGCCTCCAACCTTTGATGGAGAAGCAAAGCATGGTGAAGATGTGGAAGCTTGGTTGTTGGGACTTAGGAAGTTCTTCCAGTTGCACCAGTACTCATCAAACATGGAATCAAGGGTAGCCATCTACCATTTTTTAGGTAAAGCATCCATTTGGTGGGAGCAACTAGTCAAGATGAAGGATATTGATGAAGATAGAATGTCTTGGAAGAAGTTCAAAAGGTACTTATAGAAGGAATATCTCTTAGAGTAGCACTATGACAAGAAGATGGAAGAGTTCTTTGAACTCAAGTTGGGTAGCATGACCATTGAAGCATATGAGAAGAAGTTTCCTAGAACTAATGAAGTATGTTGGATTCATAAAGGATGAGAAGGTGAAGATTCATAGGTTCCTAAGTGGTCTACCAATATTCTATAGAGACAAGATCCAGTATGATAAACCAAAATTTCTTAAGGATGTCATTTGGAAGGCCAAACATCTGTATGATCCGAATAAGAACAAAGCCCCATATCAGAAGGATTGGAAAGATAAGAAAAGGGACAAGAAAGAGCGGAGAAAGAAAGGATTCTAGCCTCCACCATTAAAAAACAATAATAATTCTTACTAGCGGAGGCAATCAGAGCAAAGTAAAGCCAAAGAAGAAGAGCATTCGGACAAGAAGCAAAGACTGCATGTTGAATGTTTCTTATGCAAGGAGAATCATTACTTCATGCATTGTACACACAGGGGAAGCATCATGGAGAAGATTCACAACATCCAAGAAGCTCCAACTGTTGGTGATATTGGGAGCAGTATTCCAACAATCTATGTAGCTCTGGATGGAAGGAAAGCTGATAATCAATCCCTGATGATTGAGGTAGGAGGTAATATTGTTAATGAACTTATAGATATTTTGATTGATTTTGGAACCCGCCATAGTTACATTGCACCTAACATAGTTGAGATTTGTCATTTGAAGAAAAGCAAGCTTGAGACTACAAGTCTAGTGCAATTATCTACAAGCACCAAGAGGAAGGTCACATAAATAGTAAGGAATTGTTCTTTGGACATGAATGGATTGAAGACATTTGCAGACTTGAACATCATACCTTTGGGTTCATATGGTATATTGATTGGCAAGGGTTACTTGGATGCACATCATTCCATGATTAATTATCACAACTTACACTTGTCTAGATGAAGAAGGAAATCAAGTGACTGTGAAAGGTATACTTAGACCCATATCTCTGAGACAGATCACAACTTTGCAACTGAAGAAGTATTTCATGAAAGGTTGCCAATTGTATGCATCTCATGTGGAGGGTCCAAGAGAAGAAAAAGAGCCAGAGTTACAAGACTACCCTATGCTACAAGAATTTTCAGATGTATTTCAAGAAGAACCAGGAATGCCACCTCAGAGAGATATTGATTTGGTGCCAGGTGCAGTTCCTTCATCAAAAGCACCTTACCATATAAGCACTCCAAAATTGAAAGAGTTACAGATGTAGTTTGAAGAGCTACTGAAGAAAGGTCACATAAGGCCCAGTGTGTCACCTTGGGGAGCTCCTGTGTTGTTTGTTAAGAAGGATGGAACTATAAGATTCTATATAAATTACAGATAGTTGAACAAAGAAATAATCGGAAACAAGTATCCTTTTCCAAGGATTGATGACTTGTTTAATCAGCTGAGAGGAGCCAAAGTGTTCTCAAAGATAGATCTAAGATTTGGATATCACCAAGTTAGAATCAAGAATGAAGACAGTAGTAATACAAAATTCAGGACCAGGTATAGTCATTATGAGTTCACAATGGTACCCTTCGGATTGACAAATGCACTGGAAACATTCATGTGTCTGTCGATGAATGGAACTTTTTCATAAAGTACTTGGATAAGTTTGTAATTGTGTTCTTGGATGACATTCTCATCTATTCCAAGATAGAAGAAGAACATGAAGAGCATCCAAGATTGGTGCTACAAGTACTCAAAGAGCATCAGTTGTATGCCAAGCTAAGTAAGTGTTCATTCTATCAGAGTAGAATCCACTACTTGGGGCACATCATATCAGAAGAAGGTATCTCGGTGGATCCTGAGAAGATAAGAGCTATAATGGATTGGAAATCACCAAAGAATGTATTAGAAGTACTATCTTTCATGGGATTAGCAGGATACTACCGGAGATTCATTGAGGGTTTCTTGAAGTTTTCTCATCCCATCACATATTTGTAGAGGAAGGGTGTGAAGTTCAAATGGAATTCCAAGTGTGAAAGCAGTTTTCAAAGACTCAAGGAAATGCTTACCATTGTACTAGTTTTAAAGATTGCATATCTGATGAAATCTTTGTAGTGTGCACAGATGCATGTAAGCAAGGCATTGGTGGAGTGTTGACTCGAGATTGCCATGTCATCAGTTACGAATTCAGGAAGCTGAAAGAACATGAACATAATTATGCCACTCATGATCTGGAGCTTGCAACTATCATTCATGCCTTGAAGGTATAGAGGCACTACTTGATGGGTAAGAATTTTGAGTTAAGGACTGATCATGATGGTTTGAAGTATTTTTTTGAGCAACCTACTCTGAATGCAATACAGAGAAGGTGGATGGAATTGTTATGTGAGTATGACTTTGATATTAAACACATCAAAGGTAAGGAGAATAAGGTAGCTGATGCACTCAGTGGGAAGATACATGTGATGCATGTAGCAGTTATCAGTACTGGTACATCAGATCTGAAGGATAAGATCATTGAAGCCAATGTTATAAATGAGCATTACCAGTAGGTAAGAGATGGATTGCA
This sequence comes from Larix kaempferi, assembly GCA_027924585.1. Lineage (NCBI taxonomy): Eukaryota > Viridiplantae > Streptophyta > Pinopsida > Pinales > Pinaceae > Larix > Larix kaempferi. Next base: position 37,747,149 of record BSBM01000205.1, read on the forward strand.
GCAACAAAAAGTACCGTAGAGGTTTGATAAGTACAAGCTGGAAGAGAATGGAATCCTCATGCATACGGACAGAGTTTATGTTCCAAACTATGGGGATCTAAGGAAGATGGTTTTGATGGAGATGCATAATTTACCTTATGTGGGACACTCAAGTTATCATAAGACAATAGCAGTTGTGAGGAAGCAGTACTATTGTCCATGAATGAAGAATGATGTTGTAGAGTACATAGCTAGATGCATAGAATGCCATAAAGTTAAAGTGGAGCATCACCATCCAACTACTTTTTTGCAGCCACTACCAATACCTGAATGGAAATGGGATGTAGTGATGATGGATTTCATCACAAAATTTCCTAAGACAAGACTACAGCATGATGCCATCATGTTGGTGGTGGATAAGTTGACTAAAGCTTCACATTTTATTCCAGTGAAGACAACTCATACGACACCTAACATTGCAGACATCTTTATAAAAGAGATTGCAAGAATGCATGGAATTCCAAAATTTATAGTGTCAAACGGGGATGCAAAGTTCACTTCTAACTTTTGGAAGGGATTGTTCAATGGACTTGGCACAAATTTGAACATGAGTAATTGTATGGGAGGAAATGCAATACTCCTATCAATTAGGATGATCCAACAAACATAATCATCATTGGACTTGAACTTCTGAAAGATATGGAAGATCAAATGGTTATAATCAAGTAGAATCTAAAAGTAGCTCAAGACAGACATAAGAGTTATGCAGATAAGAGAAGAACTTACAGACAGTTTAAAGTTGGAGGTCATCTCTTCTTGAAATTCAGACCCAAAAAGAGTTCCTTGAGCTCAGGAAACTGTTCCAAGCTAGCTGCTAGATATTGTCGAACCTGTTGGATATTGGTGTGTTAGACATATCTATATGCATTGTGCACTTGTCCGACATCAGAGCCTACCTAACATGGGTCACCCTAGTCAGCACCCTTATGCCTAGTGCCCATGCTGATTTTTTATCATAGGCTCGAGAGCCTTTCTAGATTTACCACGACATTGAGAAGAAGCCTCATGTCTTTCTTCCTCATATATTTCTGGCTATCCCTTATAAAGCTCCCATATTTGTGTTTAAATCACATATGCATTTATTTTGATCTCGCTTGCGCTAATGAACTTGATGCCAACTTCCACGCTTTTAGCTTGTTATATAAGCCTCCATCTCTGATCTCATTTCTGTTAAGCTATGTATCACTTTGCCTTTGTGATTTCACATCCTTTACCCAGAGGAGATACACCCTGAGTGTCCTTATCTTGCTCATGTTCCTTGCATTATGCATAGCTTTGTTCCATGTGTTTGGAACTAGTCTCACATGTCCTTGACACTCGTCTCCTCCCATCACGAGCATTCTTCCACCTTTTCTTTGAGCTCGTTAAAAACAACAAGGAGGCTACGAGCATTCTTCCATCTCTCCTTTGATCTCATTAAAAACAGCAAGGAGGTCACGATTTTACCTTTTCGGGCTCGTTAAACCTTTAGGGAAAATATTTTTATGGAGTTTTCTCTAGCTCTTGTTAGACTCCTTAAAATTGACAAGATTGCCGAGCATACTTGTCTTGTTCAAACTCATTAAAGGACTTGAACATATATCCACTTAGGTATAAGTTTAACCCTTTTCCGGACCTTTGTGGATTACTTACGAAAAATGTATACTCTAGTCATACTTGGCTAGAAGAGTCATCTCTCGTACACTTTTACACTTTTTTCGGCGAGGAGGCTAACTTTACGAAAAAGTACAGTTTGGAGTCTTCTTTAGGATTTTCAGACTCTCGAAATATGAAAACACTAGGGAGCATCTACCAACTAGGGCTCGATGTGAAATCCACGAGAGGGTGTATGGAGTTGTTGTTTAAGTTTTTCAGACTCCTTAAATATGAAAACACCAGCGAGCAAGAACAGATCCGGGCTCGATATTAAAATCCACGGATTAGTATCTTATCGAGTATTAGTCTATATTTTCTTCAAACTTGTAAAACAAAGAAGAAAGCCTTGAGTTTCCCTTCCATGGACTCATAAAAATTACACATGGTTGGATCCTTATCGAGCATGCTTTAGTTCTATGTCAATCTCGTTAAAAAATGAAAAAAGGTACCTAAAAAGAGAAAAGGGAAGGGAAGAGTGTTAAATATCTTTCAATATAATGACAGTGAGTCAACTATGTCCTTGAACAAAGCACCTGTTTTGAGTCTATCAAACAAGTTGGGTTCTAGTTTTGGCCTTAGGATAAACCTGATCTCTGAGTTTTTTACTCCTCTGGTTGGTTACTCTTCCAATCATATGGAGAATCTGTTAATGTCTCCTACATTGCAGATTTATAGCATGGTCCCTTAGTGTTCAAAATTGCCTAATTCACTCTTATGTCGTGTTCATTGTTCAAGGATACAACCTATGTCGTCCATTTTCCAATTGCCTTGACCTCATGTGTCGACCATTCCTTGGTGTCATTATGTTTCATCATGTATTAAGTCCTACTCTAGATCACATCAACCTTTGATTGTTCCTCGTGTTGTATGATGGAGGATGCCTTAATGCCACCCTTCTAGCGGATTTCTTCCCATCGACTTCAACTCATCTTGCTCTAGCAATGAAGTCTAGAGTTTTCGGTAGTACCTTGGGGATTGCAGTCATCAGTGGCAATTTCCCTCGTCGTTGAGTTATGGGAATACATTAATGTACCTTACTCTATGGATTCTTCAGGTGTTCGACTTCAAGAACATCTATTCACACCTGTTAGAATGTACTAGGTACCTTGGGGCCCATTTTCATTATTGGTGGGATTCCCTCACGTTTGTTAACGGTTCACATCAATGACCAGTAATCAAACGGTATCCTCCATGTTCGACATCAACTCATTTATTCGCATGGTTAGGATTCGTACCTTGAGACGGTTTGGATTGAAGACCTTGGGCTAATGGAAACATTTGTCATATTCTGTTATACCCCAAGCTACACAAGACTGAGCCACACTCTTTTTGGCTCTTGATGAGACATAGATCCAGTTTGTTCTCTATGGCTATGTTCTCCAATTTCGACATAGATCCACCTTTGTATTTATGTGGCTATGTTTACACTTATATTTCTCATGGATCCATGCTTGTATTCCAGTGGCCATGATATATGCATCAGTATTGGATCATTATTGTATCCTCTTGGAGGTCTTGTTCCACTATTTGAACATGGACATTTATCCCAGGGATGAGTTTGTCTCACATTTCCTTTCTTTCAAGTACTTCATTTGAGCCTACGGTTCTTGGTTTCTTTGACTCCATGACCCAACCTTTTATTATTTATAATGTATTTCAGCCATCGTCTTCCCCTCTGACCTCATACATTAGGGGGCATCTGTTATAGCCAAAATTGGCACTTCTCCGTTTGTGACGACACTTACATCTTTTGGTCGCATGACGACACTTCATGAGATTACTATGAGTCACACAAAATGACATTTTTGGATGGAAGAGCCATATTTGGGAATTTAGATGGACGACATTACCTAATTCATGGCCCATTTGATAGGTAATAACCTTAGGAACATTTTTGTAGACCAAAACTTCTCCTGAAAACCCCCATAAAAGGTTGTTTTTGATCATTTTTCCACAAAAACGTAGGTTGCATATGGTAAAATCCGCGGGTTTCCCAAAAATACGCAGGTTGCATATGGTAAAATTAGCGGGCACCCGCTAGTTGTCTATGTGCAAAGTCGCGGGTACCTCAGAAACACTAAAAAAGTATGTAAAATCGCGAAAAATGGTTGGTTTGGGTAGTTTTGGAACCTTCTCTTCGGTCGTAACTACTACCTCCTTGACCTTATCTTCTTCACTTTCTATATAAGAGAGGGAGAGGGACCATGGAAAATATCAAGCCCATTATAATGTTATGCTGGAGGAATTGAGACTTACATCCCCCTCATTTGTGCCCTAGTTTCTAGTAAACCTTAGCACATCTTATTAGAGGTTGGGATCCCTGGAGAAGAGGAGCATGAGACCTTTAATATTGGTTTCATGAAGTGCCATGCTTGAAGGAAGGTATAATTTGATGTACTTGCTTCATTCATTAATAAATATTGGACATTCTTCCCTTTCCAAATAGATTTGTTCATGTATGTTTCATATCTGATTACAATTTGATGTTTTATTATCATATGAATACCAATCCTTTATTTGTAGTTAAATTGGTTCGAGGAAGGTTTGTAGTTGTTTTGCAGGTTGTTGCATTGGAGAACAAGATGAGAAGCTTGGATCAATCTTCTGAATAAGGTACACATTCTCCTAAACCTTAACCTCTTTACTTAATAATTGTAATTGCAGAACCTTGTATGTCTGTCTCTTACCCAGTACGTTGGTAGTCTCTCCGCTGCTATAGGAACACTTTTCCTAACAACAGGGTTGAGAAAACATGAAAGGTGGGGGACAGGGTATGGTCACACTTTAACAAGGAAAGAGTACAGGATCCTGGTAAGAAGATCAAGGCTATGAGGTATGGCCCTTTTGAAGTATTAGAGAAGGTGGGAGATAATGCCTACATACTCAATCTACCCCCATACATGTGCATTTACTTTGTAGTGAATGTGGAAAATTTGAAACTCTATGAACCTTCCATGTTGGATTAGGAACCTGAGAAGGTCTTACCTTTTGTAGAGGACTTAGCATTAGAGGCTTAGGTAGAGTTATCAAAAGACACATTGTTGCAAAAGAATTCCATAACTACCAGGCAGGGACAATTTGAACACCGGCAGGTGGGGTTGAAAGGACAACTTCCAGGGAAGGCTAAATGGTACTCCAAGGAGAAGGTATAGGATAAATTTCCTCACCTCATTTAGTAAAATATTTTGGGGACCAAAAGCCTCCCAAAATGGAGAGGTGTGATCCGAAATGGAGCAATATATAATTTGTCACATACTTGGAGCTTTTAGGGTCGAAGATTGGATGAATTGGCTTGTAGGGCCCATTTTATGGGTAGGTCCCATTTTGCAGATTTGGGGTCTAGAATTTTTCGGGGCCTGTTTGAGGATCTAAATGATGTTTTTTGAGGTCAAAAGTTCATTATTGGTAATATGCGCCACGACACGATTCTACACATTGATACCTTTCCAATCATTGGTCCCAAAATCGCCTAAAATAGAGTGCATATGCAAAAGTTATGCCTCTCGAAAGTATCTATCCATTTAACCACTGTGGCACCGAGTGGATTCCACGTTAGCTCTCATTTTTCACACGTAGAGCTAGTCATGTGTGGACCTTCAAGAACATTTTAGAAGGACCAAAACCCTAACCCTAATCAGGAGCTTGGGCATTTAGAAACCCTAAACCTAACCCTAGATGACTATCATGCTATCTTAAATACTGAGCCACTAAAAGAATAAGCGGTTCCATTGTTTTGATGTATTGTATTGTTCCATAGTTGAGCAATAACACAAGAGTGGACGTTAGAGCAGAACAGAGGAGATATGAGATCCTATAGTAGCCATTCTGGTCGTAGAGTCGTAGATAACTCCGTAAAGAGTATCATTTCCTTTGTATTTGCATTTTGATATGAAGAACAAGGCATGGTCCTCATTTGTGGGTGGGTTTTTCCCCGTAGTGGATTTTCCTAGGGTATATCTTGTGTTATTGTGTGGATTGTGTACTTATTTGTTGTAGTTATTCTTGTTTCAGCTCCAGTTATTTTGGCATTCGATAAAAAAAGCTAATTAAAAAAGAACAAAGTTGTAAGGTCCATTGCGACGAATTGTTCCAGTCGAATATCCACGACAGTTTAAGGATCAAATGAGCATGGAGAATTCATTTTGCAATTCCATGGCAAGTTCAATGGTGGAAGTTTCATTCTACCTCGAAAAGAGTTAGAGTACAATTGTACTCATGTCCAAGGAGTAGGACATTTCCTTTACTTGGTTTGAAAAGGTTTTTATTGTGGGCCATTTGTTTATACAATTTTTGACATAAGTGGCTAAATGCTTTTTGGATTTCGAGCATTTATAAAACGTTTTGAAGTATTGGGGTGCCCTTGGTACCACAAGTAGAGTGTTTTTGGAACAATCTAGATTACAATAGGCAACACCTTATATGGATTAGGGCATTACAAGCTCTAAAATTGGGCATGCAAGTAAGTGCTTGAGTAAAGGGACTGCAGGTAGTGCTAGCCTCATGGTCGACATGATGAAGCTCTTTGGCCACCTTTAACTGACAAGGTGCCTTACATCTTGTTGCCAATTTTTGAGGCGACCAAATCATGAGGAAGCAAAATGAAGATGAATCGAGGTCATTAGTGACGAGCCACCTCATACCAACCATTGGATCAAGATCAAGAATAATAGTTCGAACCCCTCAACAACACTTACATTTGGTTGAATCATGATTATAAAGGACAAATTGTCCTTAAACACCAACTTAATACATTTTAGTTTGTTGGACATGTGTCACGCCTCTTTGTTGACAAAGGGAAACCAACTTTGAGATGTCACCTTTCTTTACACCCACAATTGAATCTATGTTGTTTGTATTACAACAACCCATACCAACTAAAAAGCCACCACCAACAAATTGTGCTTTTCGATAAGGCGTGAGCTAAACTCTAGACGATTTGCACCCAAAATCCGACAAATTTTCCTGTCAAAATCCGGTTGAGATTGTTGAAATGACAGTTTTGGGTTGCTAGAATTGTATATTTGAGGAGCCCCAGGGGTAATTGAGCATGCTGAATCCATTTTTGCAATCAAAATTGCAATTCCAGTAACCAAAATTACAATTTCAGTGATTTCTCCATCACTAGATTCCGACCACCATCAAAGAAGATGCAAATTGTCTACAGATTAGCTTACTACTTTTGATATTGTGCCCCTTAGGCAAACATTTAGAATCTTAATAGTACTTTGATCGACGGCTACCAATTTTTATGGATTTTGCTAGATTAAATCGTTTTTTAATAGTGCAAATATATATTTACAAAACTACAATTTAACATACATTTTTAAAACTAATAGTATTAGTTAGTGTACGTTCTCTTTTGAGTTTTCATGTGACGTATTTTCTTTGCTGGTGCCGCGTAATATTTCGGGGTTCTCTCACCGTGTAAAGGCAGCAGGAAGTAAATATGATCTCAAAAACCTGTAAATCGTCTGAATAAAACACCAGAAACCAACAAAACTCTGCAAAGGGATCCCAATTTTTTCGCGAGAAGTTTGGGGATCATCATCAGGAGGTAGGAAAATTGTATCTTCCATGGCGGACGCCAAGGACATATTAGGGCTTCCGAAAGGCCCTCTTGTTCACGGTGCTGCCCAAGAGAAACGCCCCAAACCTGCCAAAGACATTCCAAAGAAACCCGATGGCGTCTCACGCGAGGTTATAATTCCAATCCCCTTTCACGCATTTCCACCTCATACTAAATCTTCAGCATTGCTGTTTTTTTTAATAATAAATTTCCGGGTACCGAATGGTTTATTGTTAGCATTTTGCAGGTCTACGCGCTCACAGGCGGTTTGCCCCTTCTCATGCCGTCGTTGGACATCTCTACTTTGAAGAAGCGTCCTCCAACGGAGACTGAAAAGGTCTGCTTCTTCAGTTTTAAATACTAATAAAATTGCAAATTCGAAAAATCCCCCTAAATGTCACTTTATGTGTATGCTTCTTCATTGCACTAAAGTTATTTGAGATGATATCATAGAAACTGGGCGCAATTTGTTTGCATTTGTTCAATGACAACGACAGCCTGATATAGCACTTCGTTTAGCACGAAAGTTTGCTCTGTTGAATAATGTGTAGCCCAACTTTTCATCATCTCCCAAAGACCATTTCTCTAGTTTCCTCGTCCCACTTCAAGGTCAATTCGAGTTTCCCCAATAGTCTCACTTTAAGGTTTCATCTTAATTCTATAGTTTGCTCAGTAGTCATACTTTAAAGTTTATTTCTTTTAACTGAAACATCAGGACAATAACGCCCCCGGTTGGTGCCAATTTGAAGCATGCCGCTCTTGGGACTCTGGCAGGCGAAGTACTGTCCCAAAGAGGAGAGACCAAGTATCGAACTTCGGTTTTTCGGCAGTAGTACTCCGTTTTTTACAGCTAGACCACAAGCCAACTTTAAGGTTTCATCTTACAGTGGCTGCATAGCACAGCCACCTTCCCAAATGATAATTTACCTTTTAACTTTTATATTATTTTTGATTGGAAATACTCCTTTTGCTAATCAATCAAATAAAAAAATACACCTATTTTCGCTACAAGAAAGTTGCGGCAAAGTGGCACTCTTTTAGCCAACTAACCTGGTGCGCTACCATGGTGGAGTAATTACCAAAATTTACATTCCAGTTGGTATTACAAAGATGTTATGCTCCTTAATAATAACTTGGATTATAAAATTAATAGCTGAAAGCCTTTTTAGGGAGTAGGGAGTACAAAGAGTGTATGCCATAACGACAAGGATGGCAAGGCTAATAAAATACCATTAACTGTTGTTGGTTCCTGGTTGTGCTCGTCGCATCCTTAGCTGGGGTCATTTTATTTAGGGCATCTAAACTTTCACTCAGCATTATTTTCTTCTGGCTTCTGAAACTCTGAGATGGCCAAATTCAAGGATAGCGAACTTATTATCTTGAGGTATCGGTTGGTGCCATCGTTGTTGTGTTGATTTGGAATGATCCTTGGGAAAAGCTCGACAAACTAACTATTATATCTGTATACTCTAGTGATAATATATTGCTAAAAATGTGTATAATTGCGGGTATGTACTTTTACATTCTCATTAGAACCTTTCTTTGCTACTTTGTGCATGCATCAATTGGTATCAGGGCATTCCATTAGGAGCTTTGGGAGTTCATTCGGGCTACTTTGGAGTTGCTGCCATCCAGAATTTTCTTTGAATTCCTTGTCTCGTTTTCTTGGGATTACTTCCCAATCCTCATCTAGAGTTTTCACTGTGAATTTTGCCAGTTGTTCGTATGATCCACAAATGAAAATGTCTTCCTCACTATCTGACAGCTTGTTGATGCATTGTACTCACCCATATCTCGTATTTTTTTAGATTCGTGCACAGATTCTTGCAATTGTGGAGTTTTGTTCATTTTGTTACCTCCTAACTTGTAAATAAGTGGAAAAAGTCCCAATCCATGGGTACAAGCCAAAGGCAACCTTGGATTGATTGCCAATGTCACCACACAATCAACCCCTTCTCTTTAGGCCAACTCTCAAAAGCCAAGGGAGGCTTCCCCAATTAAATGATTTTCTTTAAATGGAGGAGAGTTAATTATATCTTAACAAATAAAGATATGAAATAGAAACATGTACTTAAGATGCCAAATGAATCCACAAGATATACGAATATATTTAATCAAAAAATTAGAATCAAATGGAAATGCTTCAATGAAATATAATAAGAGAAAGCTAGAAGCATAAAAGAAACAAATTACAAATCCACAATAAAGATATGAATATTAGACATGCACAATGTGAACTAATGATATGTCCAAGGCTAAGAACAAGGTCTAGCTTGAAGCCTTAGAGCTCGTAATGAGCTCAATGATGATTAGATACTAATGAATCTGCTATCATATTGCTCTAATCAAAGAGTGAAACCTAATCATCAAGTGAATAAAACTAATTGCAAGAATGAAAGATGTGAATTTAAATACTTCAAGCAACTAGATTAGTATTGTCCAATCTGACTTAAGGCAAATATGAAAACTATGATAGAACTTAACATACCATATTCTTCATCCAACTAGGCAGTAATACATTTTCAATCATAAATAAAAGAAATGAAATTGCTATTTTGATATCACCTCCAACATGAAGCATTAGACAAGAAATGGGCCTCACATACACAAGTAGATCCCAAGATATTTTCCTTTGAAGCCTTTAGATTGATATATTGAAGCTCTCCAAATAGTACAAGATACACCAACAACAACCAACAAAAAGAATGAGGAAGTCTACTTATATAGGGCTTGAGGCTCAACTTCCTTATTAAAAAATTATGTGTCTAAAGCCCTACATCTATTCCAGAACCAAGTAAACTAGACTTTACTTCTTTTGACAAGGTAAAAAAATCAATAATACAATGTAAGTGGTTTTAACAAACACTTAGAAAAGTAAAAAAGAGAAGGGTGCCTCGCCTAGAAGGGGACAAATTGGATAAAAGGGGGACGGATTAGCTTAGAAAATGAATCTTCTAGAAGGGAAATGGCACGTGTGAGGTCCAAACCAGTTAGATTAAGCAACAAACCACTCAAATCAAGCCAAATGATGGACCAAATGCCAAACAATTTGCTTAATTTGATGGGACGATTCACCTGTGTGGGTTTAGGAAGGTAATAAGAGGGTGTGACTTGCTCAAGGAAGAGGGTGTCTGATGGTTTAAAGCGAAGGAAGCCTCTACGAAGGCCCCATGTTTCATTTTGAGTGATCAAACAAGGGGGCGACAAGTGTCTTAGGTAGCATGTATGGATATATGTGGGACTACATAAAAATATGGTGAGGGTCTAACTTGAGAAAAGGGGAATGAGTTTTAAAGGGTAATTGAGAAATAGAACATAAAACACAAGGTTTGAGCTAGGGGAAGGGCACCTCTAACCATCCAACTTATGTTTTAGCCCCAACACACCTTAATAATCATGACAAAGTGCAAGAGGAACTCCTAAAAGACTCTCTTAACAAGGATTTACTTGACACATGTCCATGTTGACCACAAAGTGAGATGTAATAGACCAAGGGCTAAGGAAGCTTCATGATTAGGTTAGTTGTACTAGGACGAGCTCATGGCTTTGGAGGATTTTTATTGAGTAAAAAAAATTCAAAAGATTTAGATTGTAAGGATCTAAATCTTTCTCGGTTAAAAAACACTCACAAGATAGTTGACGAGTACAACTCTCATAGCTGGGCTTATTATACATTACAGACTGGCCCTTTTATAAACAATTACAAGTGTTATCTCACTTTTACAATATTTTATAACAAGACCATGCAGAGATTGATACAATGATGACCACAATACATTAAAATTTGCTTGACGAAGCCTCACCAATATAGGTCTTTGGTATATCACCATCTTCAATCCTCACATTATTCTTCGTGCAAACTAAGGGGTAACAACTAGCTCCAATTGCTGGGCATGTGCTCTTCTTGGGAGTGCATGAGAATTCCAGAATCTCGACGTGCAATCTACACACATTCTCCCTAGCCGACACCAATAGCACAAGGAAATACATGTATTTTAAAATAAAATGGAAAGAAATGTATGAAATGAAACACACAATTCTAATCTAACACACACATTTTAATCTAATGCTAAAATTAAAGCCTACTCTATTTTACTTGGATGCCCCCCAAGGGCACCTGATCTTACCAATGAAGAATAGTTTTAGGGCAATTGCAACTTTTCACCATCTAGATGACTAAGGTAGAAGGGATTCAGACTAGCTATATCATTGATTCTGCAAGGATCCAACCATAAACCGTCAAATTTGCCATGTTTGCTTTTTTTCTTTTCTCTTATCCCACAGAAGCATGAGATCCCCTTTTTGAAATGATCTTGAATGAGCCTTCTTATCAAATACATCTTTAACCTTAGTTTGGTTCTTAACATATTGATCAAAAGCCTTCCTTCTACTTTCATCAGGTTCAATCAATTGATTTAGGATTTGTAGTGAATTGCTGTAGCAACTAATATATTGGGATCTTTAAGTGTATAGGTAAAGTAACTTCAATCTCGTAGCCTAACTCACAATAACTTTTTCCTTTTTTTTTGTTATCCTATATGCCCAAAGAACATATTAATCTTTCTATCCCAATTTTTCTTGTTATGTCCCACTGTCTTTTTGATGATGGTCATTAGGTTTTTGTTACTTGATTTTGCTAGACCATTCCTTTGAGGATAGTAGTTGGAAAAATGGGATAGGATTATTCCATTGTTGAAATAAAAAGTGGAGAATTTTGTTGAATTGAAAGCCATAGAATTGTTTGTCATGATCTTCGCTGGGACATCAAATCGGGTGATAATCTTATCTTCTAGAAAATCCATGCTACTTTATCTTTCACCTTCTTAGTAGGAATAAGTTCTACCCACTTTGTGAAATAATTTGTGGCAGTAAGGATCCATGTATAACCATTTCTTGAATTTTCCTTGAACATTTTGATGAAATCAAGGCCCCATTGTTGGAAAGGTGCTTCTATAAGAACTAGTTGCAAAGGCATGGTTGTTATATTTATTTTTTCTTGTGGAATGTTGACAAGGCTCACAGGTTCTAACAAACTTGTGGACATTTGTGAATATGGTAGGCCAATAATAACCTGCCTTCAATATCTTGTGAGCTGTGGTTTTTGCTGCATAATGCCCTCCACATAAACCTTTGTATGTAGATCTAACATGAGTTTCTTGGCCTCTTGATCATCAACACATCTAAGTATCAATTCTTTAGGGATTTTCCAACCAAGTCCATCTTGAACTAAACAATACTTAGATGCTTTTAACCTTAAAGTTCTTCTTTTATGATCCAACAAGTGATCTGGACATGTAAGATTCCCGAGATAATAATTATGTCCACATACCATGCATGTTGTTCTAACTTTTCGATTACTGTAGAGACCATTAGTGCTCTACTTTGATAATTTACACCTAGTGCCTTTTCATTACCTTCAACCAACATTTGTGCCAACCCTTGACCCTTTACCAACTTGTTGGATTTAATCTCTAAGTCACACCTTATATCTTTCAAACTCTAATTCCTAAGCAATCTTGTTGAGCCGATATATCCTTGACTGTAGGTTGGGGAACATAAGCAATTATCTTAGAATACCCCATATATGCTTGAAAATGCTTTAGATATTTACCAAGAGCATAAGCTTGTTTTTCCATGATCACTACTTTAATTTTGTAGTTTGCAATGCTTTACTCATGAAGGCTATAGGCTGTTCATTTCCTTTGTCATTTTGTACACTTGAGTGGGCCTAATGGTTAAGAACATGTGTTTCCTCCTACGAGGTCACAGGTTCAAATCCGAAGGGGGGTAGGGTATGTACACCTCCGTAAACTTTAGCAATCAAATAATTGTGCGGAGGGGGTCCCTTGTCCCACAAACAGGGAGGGTCTCATACACCAATTTGTTGTTTGGCTTGGTTGTGACCTTAAAATTAGATTATTATTATTATTTAATAACACACCTGTGATTGTGTCCTCATAGGCAAATTCCTTGGAATAATCTGGCTAACTAATATCGGATATTTTCCAATAGTTTCCTTGATCATTTTGAATGCCTTTATTCTTTCATCACTTCACTTAATTTCAACATCTTTCTTTAAAAGCTTCATAATAGGCTTGATTATCTTGACAAAGTTGGGAAAAAGCTTATCTTACCAACATGCAAAGCCTTCTTAGTAGATGGCAAAGGAACTTGCTCAATTGATTCTATCCTTTCAAGATCTACCTTTACTCCATCCTTTGATATTATGTGTCCCAAGAATTTACCTTCATCAACCCCAAACACCGATTTCTTAGGGTTTAATGATATTTTGTATTTTCTACATCTATCGAACACTTGCTTTAGATGACCTACATGATCCTTTATATCCTTCATAAAAATTGTTTGGTCATCTTAATAGATTTCTGTGATTTTGCCTATGAGATCCTTGAATGCAAAATCCATGGCTCTTTGAAAAATTGCCCTTGCATTAAGAAGACCAAAAGGCATCGTTAGATATTCAAAAGTACACCAGGGTGTGGTGGAAGTTGTCTTGTGTTGATTTTCTTTGTTGACTAACACTTGATTATATCCTGAGAATCCATTTAACATGGAAGCCTATTTTGAAGACTTTGTTGAAGAGCCTTGTCATGTTCCCATTGAAGCACATGTTGAAGACCTAGTTGATGGAGACATTGATGCTCCTATTTGTTCTCCTCATGGTGATGAGGGTTTGGTAGGCTTCTCTCTTTTTCATATCTTTGAAGACAAACCCTTTGAGGATGATAGATTTAAAGATCTTTTGCTTATAGTGAAGTTAATGGAAGCCATGGATATACGGCTAGTTATGTGCATTTTCATCATTTTGATCATTGTATGAGTAAGAATAATTGGAAATTTGTTGGGGATCCCATAGATGACTCATCTCGTGATGGAAGTGTAAATTTTGAAGATCTAGGACAACCTATTGTTGATGAGATCTCTCATGATTATTCTTAGCCAAGCTCGTTCACTTATGATGATTTAACGATGCATGAGGAGTTTTTTGTTGTAGATTTGGAGTATCCTTGTACTTCCACTTCTAGGCCACTTTTGGAGCAGCCTTTGGATGGCCACTTTCAACCAGGAGTTTTGTAGGAGGACTTGCCATTCATGGCAAGAGTTTGATGATTTTCACATTGCATAGGCTATCTCATGTCTTTTCACTCATGTTCCTATGGAGATTTCAGCGTGTCTACATATGATGCTTGATGTTGTCTTGTTTTGGTCCATGACCAAGCACAAGGGAAGAGGGCTTGACATTCATGAAATGTTAAGATGGTTGCATTGGCTGTATGGTTTCACTTGATATGCTCATTTCTCATGCTTAGAATAGGTAGGGTAAGAAGAATAAGTTCATGTGAGTGTTAGAGTAGATTGCATTTTGTATTGATGGCTTTTTTGGTTATAAAGCGAAACTTGGTGTAACAAACTATTGGATGTAATGTGGTGTTTAGGGATGTTGAGGTTATCTATCCCGCAACATGGGTTTTTGTTTTGATGTTTTGGGATGGTCATTGTTATCATGTACATGTTGAGATTTTGGGGTTTTCATGCACTCTTGATTTGAGCATATGTCTGGAGTTGGAGTCAGATTTTTTCCACCCATTTTGCATGGGTGTCCTTATGATTTCACTTGTGATTTTCATCACAAAGCAAGTTGATGACTCTCTTGTATGGTATTGGATGCTTGGTAGTACAATTACACTTCATGATGTTGATGCCTTGGTTGATGATGGTTGATTGATTTCGTGGTTACTTGCTTATTCTTGGTTCTACACATATATGGATGGTACAATACCCTTCTTGATCTTCATGGTGATCTCACTTGATCTTCATGGTGATCTAGAGCGCTTGGAATTGGATCACCTTTTGCACCTTGTTCTTTTGCCAAAATCTGGGGTGATTTGTGCGTAAGGGGACTTTGAATTCAAACCTCCATATCTCTAATGCCTTAGCTCAAATGGTGGCTTGTGGTATATGGTTGGAAATATCTTTTCAAGACCTTTCCAAACCTTAAGAAGTAATGCATCATGCTGATGTCCTCCATCTCGAGCTTAGCTATCATACCTGCCTTGCACCTTACAATGAGCTTTTATGAACTTTTAAGAAATAGGTCATCTATGTACACCACCAAAACAAGCAGATCAACCTCAACAAATATAAAATATAAGTTGGGATCTGCTTCACTTTTGGTGAAACCCATACTCTGCAGGTATCTAAAAATCGTGGAATATCATGCTCTCGGTGCTTGCTTAAGTCCATACAAGGCCTTTTTCAGCTTGCAAACATGGGACTGCTTCCCGCTGATCTCAAATCCTTGAGGATGATCTATGTACACTTATTCCTCAATTATCCCATTGAGGAAAGCTGTCTCTACATCCATTTGATGTATACTCCATCCCATAACATAAACTAAAGACACCATTGCTCTAATGGAAGTGTGCTTGGTGATTGGAGCAAAATTCTCTTCGCAGTCCACTCCCTCTTTCGAGGAGAACCCTCTCGCTACAAACCGAGGAGAACCCTCTCGCTACAAACCTTGCATTGTTCTTCTCTATGTTGCCATTTTTTGCATGCTTGATCTTGTAGAGCCACCTAGAACTCATTAGTGATTTCCCCTCTAGTCTTGACACTATCTTCACCGTGGCATCCTTCCAAACTTTTTGGTTTGCTACCTCCTTAAAACTGGAAGGCTTGGAATCTATGATGCTACTTATCAACGCCATGTAGTTTGGGAATTTCTTCAAAGGCTTTCTCTCCCTACATATGTTGCTAGGAGCCTCAATATGCTCATGAGCATTCGTCATTGTTTGAGTCAACCATTGAGGTCTTCTCATAGAACTGGTAGGAGCTAGTGGCTCCTCCTCTGCACTTGAACGCTGTTGCCTTGAACTAGAAGTCACTAGTGATTGTGGCTTGACCTTCGGAGTTTCCTGCTCATCCTCTGTCACTGGAATGGGCTCATGAGACTTCCTAGATGAAAGTCTTCAACTTTTTATCCTTGCTTACGATTGTCTTTCTTTGCTTTGGGATAAAGACCTTGTAGGCCTTTGAAGTCTCACTGTAACCCACAAACAAAGCCTTTTTGTTGTAGGGCCCCAACATGATCTTCTCTATTGGTATATCAATATAAACTATACAACCGAAGATGCAGAAATGGCTCACCTCTGACTTCACACTGATGAATGCCTCCTCTAGTGTTTTTTCCTCCAAGATCTTGTGAGGACACCTGTTTTGGATGTAGATTGTTGTGCTGTATGCCTCTGCCCATAGAAACATCAACAAATCGTAGTCATGAATCATGGCCTTGACAATCCTATTGGTTCTTCTGCTGGCAACCCCTTCCTGTTGTGGGTTGTACATAACAATCAACTCCGTCTTGAATCCCACATCCTTGTAGAAACCCTCGAACTCCATGGAGGTATACTCACCCTTGTTATTCGATCTCAAAACTTTGATCTTCTTCCCTGCTTGGTTTTCTACTAGAGCTTTGAACTCCTGAAACCTGCTAAAGGCCTTACCTTTGATCTTTAGGAAGTAGATCCAAGGTTTGGAGGGAAATTATAATGAAGGAAAAATAGTACATGCTTCCTAAGATTGATGTTGCAGACATCTACCCACATACATTTGCATGCACTAGGTCTAGAATGCTCTTAGGCCTATGCTCGTGGTTGGGAAAGTAGCCTTGGCATGCTTGCCAAGCACACACCCTTTGCATACTCCCTGTTGCTCAATGTTGAATTCTAGAACACTTGTGACTATCTCCCTTAGAATAGGCAACACTTTGAAGCAAGTGCCCCATCCACTTGTGCCGTAACTCACACAAGTTGTCCGTGTTATGAACTAGGACTTGAACATGTTTACCATGTAACCTGTATAAGCTGCCATCCCTAATCTTGATCCCTTGAGCTGATTCTCGACTAGAATCCTTCTATTTGATAAGGACTTGTTGGTTCTTGAACTCTATTGGGGTACCAAATAGAAGAACTTTATAACGAAACTGAAAGAAAATTCTTCTTGAGACCTAGAACAAACAACGCATCGTCAAAGTCTAAAGAGTTACCTAACTAGAGTTGGAAAAGAATGGTACCAACTCCTGCTATTGGATACTTTGCATCATCACCAAGCTTGACTTGAACTTCTGAGATGTGCTCTTTTAGACTTGAAAATAACGCTTGGGCTGGTGTCATATGCCTAGATGCTCCACTGTCCACATATGAAGCATTACTTGGAATTGTGTTGGTAGAAAGGCAGTATACAATCAAGAAATCCTTCTCGAACTTGGAGGCAAACTTGTTCATTTGAGTTTCAGCATAGGCCGCTACATAATTTTGCTGCTACTTCCCTTTACCCTTCTTGTCCAGATACAATGATGCATATTGGTCATGCTTATGACATATGAAGCACTTGATTTACTAAGGCCTTCATTGGTTGTGAGGTTGATTCCTTGCTCTTTACCTTACCCTTGATGGGTCCTTTACCCTTGCCTTTGTTTGTTTGACCAAATATTGCATGGTCACTATCACTTCCTTGCTTGCTGGCTTTTGACTCCATCCGAGTCTCCTCGTGGGTACAATTATCCCATAGTCTTTCAAATGAGGGAAGATTCTGGTCGAGTGCACACACCCTAGACAAATGTTTCCCCTTGAGATGAGAACCCATTAAGTGCTCGATTCACTAGATTTTTGACTTCAATCTTCTCCTCAGTTGCTGCAAGCTGATCCTGAATCTGTGTGACCTTCATCAATGGTAGCTGTGTCAAATCTGTTGCCAAGAAACTTCAGTTTGGGGATGAGAACGAGGATGGGGACGGGGATCAGGATGCCGCTTTTTGAAACAGGGTACTTGGGTACGTCGGGTATCTATCTATCTATCTATATATATATATAATTTAAAATTTTTATAATTATAAGTTATAAAACATATGAAATCCAAATCATTTTCACTATTCAACAACTAATACACTATAAAGTGTTAAATTTTTAACATAGATCTGATTTGATAGCAGTAACAGTCTTTTTTTAATTTTTAGCAGACTTCTAGCATTTAGTTTGTAAACCAGTAGTAGACAAAATAATCATCCACAAGAACCATACACAAGAACACAAAGATTTTACCCTGGGTAAACCTTTTCAGGAATAAAACCCCAACAAAGAATATCTTCCTTAATATGAGATGACTGAAATTTACATGAGCAGATTAAGAGATTTGACTTTTACAAAGAAGCCTCTAGGGCTTATTACATACCGAGAGATACAAAAATAAACCCACTGTGATCACTGATGTCTGCTGTAGATGATGGCAGCCCCAATCTTGATGACATCAACCCTCAAGTAAACAATGGCAGTCTGATCTTGATAGCAGCACTTCATCTAGGGTTTGATGACAACCCTTTAGGGTCTGAACAGTCCACAAGATCCCTTCTTAAGGCCTGAACAGTCTGCGGTTGCCCTCCTTATTGCCTTAACAGTCCACGACTGCCCTCCTTGATGCTCCAACTGTCCACGGCTGCCCTGTATAGGGACACAACTGTTCACTACAGCCCTAAATAGAGCCCCAGCATGACTCAGCAGCCCTTCTAGGGCTGGATCAGGTGCTCGGCAGCCCTGAATAGGGCCTTAATAGACCACCACAACCTTATGGGCTTCCGCATTAACCTTGGAAGCCCTTCTTGAACCCTCGACTGCCCTTGGCAGCCCTTCCTAAACCCTTGGCAGCCTCAAAAGAGAAGAAAAATAGTCCTTTAGAAGGCGGGAGCCTTGAATGAAATGATGACAGCCCTTCCTAAACCCTTGGCAGCCTCAAAAGAGAAGAAAAATAGTCCCGTAGAAGGCGGGAGCCTTGAATGAAATGATGACAGCCCTTTTGAAGTTAGGGCAGACCTTTGGCAGTCATGAAGAGAAGGAAAAACAGTCCTGTAGATGATCCAAACCCTTAGAGAAGAATTCTGAGATGAAGAAGGTGAGCAATTGCTGCAAAAATACCCAACGAATTCCTTGGACATAGATGAGGAATGGATTTGTTGTTTATAAATTTCATTTGAGAGGGTTCCTCTTTTATATCTCATCATTGGGTGTCTTCCATAAGTTAAGGAGTCCATAATAATAATATAAAATACATTGGTTAAGTCCCTTTTAATTTCATTGAGGGTTTTTAACACTTCAATACCTTTGTTGGGGTTCATTGCGAGATTTTGACATTTTAACACCTTAGTTGGGGTTCATTGTGGGCTTTTGACCCACCCTCTTTGGGTAAGCCACCATTTGGCAAATTCTTAGCCCCTTCTCTTGGTCTCCATGGTCCACATGTGCCAATTCAAGTACATCACATATATAAGGAAGATATTCTTTGGTTGTCTTGTTCTCCGTACTAACGCCAAGGCCCTAGGCTAGTTACTCCAACAAGGGGTGGCTAGTCCCTTGAGGAGGTCCTGTTAAAATTTTCAGAATTTACTTCAATATGATCTAGGATCTTAACTGAGAGAACAACATGTACAGCATATCTACAGCATATCAATCATGGAGACAATAATGCAAGCACACAAGAGACACAAAGATTTACTTGGGGAAAACCATAAAGGTGAAAAACCCCAATAACTTCCTCAGAGATAGATAGAGCAATGATACAACCCAAACATGAGAAGATAGACATAACCTAGCAGCAGATCCTCCTTCTCCATAAGTGCGTCACTCCTCCTTGAGTGCATGAGTGAGAAGTGAGTTAACAAATAGAGTGCCTCCCGCACTCTATTTATACTTGACTTGACTTGCCTTTTACCTAACTCATGTAGGCTCGAACTTAACCACATACCATAATGCTGACTGGGCCGACCCCCAATAGGGTGGTCTAATAACCCTTCGACCCACATGGCCGACCCCCCAATAGGGTGGTCTAATAACCCTTTGACCCACATGACTTATACAGGGCCGACCCCAACAAGGTGGTCTAATAACCCATCAAGTATAAGTTACGACATTTACAATATAAATGACGACACTTCCTTATAGAGGAATAATACCATCTCTATAGGAGTACATACAACATATATATGAAATACATTCCGAAGTTATATATACATCAACACTCCCTCTTAACTAGGAAGGTATTTCTCAGCACAGGTCTTCTAGCACAAGTCATCTTCTCTGGATCATCGTCACTGGATAATCGTCATCGAGTCATCATCATCGTCACTGCTGCTGCTATCTCAATCAATCTCTGAATCTACTCGTCATAGGAAGTTCTACAGAGCCAGTCCTTTTTCATACTGGATGTAGGCCCACCACCTGCAGGTCTTCATCATCACTGGCCATACTGTGGAATTCTCAGGACTTATTACGTGCGTCACAAAACCTCGAAAGAGCATCCCAGGCTGTTACGAGTACACAGCTCTACCTATAGGATCTCCCAGGGCACAAATTACATGTGACCTCACCACAAAACCTCGCAAGAGCATCCCAGGACTAATTACGAGCACAAGGCTCAACCTATCGGATCTCCCAGGGCACAAATTACATGTGGTCACCACAAAACCTCGAAAGAGCATCCCAGGACTGATTACGAGCACAAGGCTCAACCTATCGGATCTCCCAGGGCACAAATTACATGTGGTCATGGCAAAACCTCGAAAGAGCATCCTAGGACTGATTACGAGCACACAGCTCAACCCATCGGATCTCCCAGGGCACAAATTACATGCCATAGGACAAAACCTCGAAAGAGCATATGCCAGATATCCCAGGGCACAAATTACATGCCATAGGCAAAACCTCGAAAGACTATCTGCAGATCTCCCAGGGCACAAATTATATGTCCTCCCAAGCAAAACCTCGAAAGAGCATTTGCCAGATGTCCCAGGGCACCGAATTACATGCCATAGGCAAAACCTCGAAAGACCATCTGCAAATCTCCCAGGGCACAAATTACATGCTTATCTACACAACCTGTTCCACGGCCACAGAGTATCAACCTGATACTCACCATACATCATCCTGATGTACACATGATCACCCTGATCATCATCACTGCAGCATCCTGCTGCATATCATCTGGAGAAGCTCGTCATCGACGATCATCCTGATCATACAGTGCATCCTTCTGATGCATACCAAGTATCTACCTGATACATATCATCATACACAGTGTATCCACCTGATACATAGATACATGATCCACACAATGTATCCATCAACATACATGATCTACTTGATCATACAATGTATCCACCTGATACATATACAGATACATGGTCCAAGCATCCAACATGATGCATATACATAATACATACAAATGATCCATCCGATCATATCCAACATCCAACATGATGCATACATACATACATAAAAATGATCCAACTGATCATATCCAGCATCCAACATGATGCTGATCATATCTAGCATCCAACATGATGTTGATCATATCCAACATCCAACATGATGCAAATATACATACATAAAAATGATCCAACCGATCATATACAACAGAAACCAGAACATCATCCTGATGCTCATCATCCAGCGCTTATATCCACAGCCATGTGAAGGATCCTCCTTCCAACATGCTTGGAATGGCTTCAGCAAATGTGTCCATCACTTCTTCCTCGAAGTGTCCTCGATCTGAAGAACGCCAAGCCTCTCTCTAAAGTACTCGAACTTCACTTTGGCTAGTGGCTTCGTCATCACATCTGCAATCTGCTCGTCCGTCGCAACATACAGGAGCTTCACAGCTCCTCTCTGCACCATATCCCTGATATAGTGATATTTGATCTCTATGTGTTTCGACCTGTCATGAAACACTGGATTCGCGGACAACTTCACACAACTCTGGTTATCACAGAAGATACTAGTGGCATCCAACGGGAGATCAAATAACTCAGACAGTAGCTTCCGTAGCCATTCTGCCTCACAGCTAGCTGAACAGGCTGCAACATACTCTGCCTCAGCTGTACTCAGTGCTACGCAGGACTGCTTCCTGCTAAACCAAGAGATCACACCTGATCCCATACTGAAGCAACACCCAGATGTGCTCTTCCTATCTGCAGCACTGCCAGCCCAATCTGAATCAACATAACCCTGCAGGTTAAACTTTTGATTCGCTTCATACTTGAGCCCATAATCCACTGTACCCTTCAGGTGCCTCAGAACATGCTTTACAGCAATCAGGTGAACACTCTTCGGATCTGTTAGGAACTGGCTCAATGTGTTCACAGCAAAGCAAATATCTGGTCTCGTGTTCGTTAGGTACATCAAGGACCCAATCATCTGACGATACATAGAGACATCAACCGGTTCAGATGAAGCATCACAAAGAAGCTTTAGATTCGATGCCATAGGTGTGGCCATGGTCTTGCAATCCATCATCTCGAACCTCTTCAGGATCTCTACTGCATACTTCCCTTGTCCAAGGAATATTCCATCACTCTGCCACACCTCCATGCCAAAAACAAATAGTGCATCATCCCGAACCTCTTCAGGATCTCGAACTCGGCAGCAAGCTTCCGCTGCGTGTCGGCAATCAATCTATCTTCACCTGTAACAAACAGGTTATCCGCATACAAAAGTAGTATCACTGGATTGCCTTCCTCAACCTCGTAGAAAAGGTTGGAATCCGCTTTATTCTTGGTAAAGCCCAAACTGGATAGAAAGTTGTCTATCCTACCATACCAAGTTTTGCACACATATATGACTACACCATGCTGTCTTGAAATCCATCTGGTGCATCTTCTATTTCATCACTTTTATATATCTCAATGCTGCCATCTGCAACATGCTTGATCTGATAGTTCCATTTGGAAGTCACAACAGACTTCCCTTCAGCTCTTGGGACCGCATCCCAAACATCGTTCTTCATGATCGACGGATCATGGCATTTTTCCCGTATCCTGGGAACTTCAATATCTTCAATAGATAATTTTGTTGCTAAACAAATGTTGTAGTTCTTCTTTTGTAGGAGATGACATACGATCTTTCCTACACAACAAGTTAAATTGCATGATTAGAAAACATCTCATAGTTTTCAGAACAAATTCTTACACATAAAGAAATATGTCATACAGTCATGCAATTATCTTAGCCAATGCTTCAATACAACATTTATCCATATCCCGTAACTTTCTAGATGCCTTCCAATCTCTACCAGAACATTGTTAAGAGTGTGCACAACTCCCAACATGTCAGCAGAGAGGTTTCATTCTAGATAAGTAGCAATGGAATGTTGTATAGTGCCATAGGTCACTTACCCATGTGTATTAGTAGTATACTGTTCATTAATGCAACTATTCTAATATGCACAATACATATCCTAAGTCTAGGAACATGAGCATATACATCATTGAACAATTTTATTTAAACAAACAAATATGCAAGAAATGATAATTAAAATACTTATCTTTGTTTGTTCGTTGGGTGGACTCCCTCTGAGTCTTTGCTTCCTTGCAGGAGCTGCTGGAGTCCTAATCTGAAGTAGCTTCTACTACACCTTTCTGTTGTGAAATGTGGAGAGATGGTCAACTCCCTCTGAATATATGCATCCTTGCATAAACCACTGGAGTGTACTCCCTCTTGATCTTTGCTTCCTGGATTACCTGTTCTTGAACTCATATTCATCCTTGGTCCCTATACATGCTTATTAGTATCATGATTGTGTTATCTTTGTGATCTTATATAAAATCATACATTCATTAGTATACTATTAAGACACAATAATCTCAAGCATGTATAGTCATGATCATTTCAAACGGAAATAATAAGCATTAGCATTCAAGGTTTATGTAGGATTCTTATGGTTAGTCAAATCATAAGAAACATAACATGTCTAAACCTGTAATTACTCAAACCTATGACTCTTCGGGTTAGTTGAATCATCAATCAAGATAAGAGATATAATATGCATAAAACCTGTGATTATTCAAACCTATACCTTCATGATTCTTCTGGTTAGTCATATCATCAATTATGGTAAGAAACATAATATGCATACAACCATGATTATTCAAACCTATGACTTCATGAATAATCATTATCAACAACAGTATAAGATCCTAACCCAAGGTAGGATTCTGGCTTGATATAGGAAAAACATTCCTGGATTAGCATGCTAGCTAGTTATGTCTAACATACTCGTATAATGTCTTTTGGTTCTCTTCAGTGACTTGTGCTAGTAACCTGCATGTCTCATAAGTTAACCATTGTATAAACAAGTTACACATACCTTGAGAGTAGATCTTCTATGTGATCCATGACAATGGATGGATCCTTGTCTTCATGTCACCATGATCATACGTTCTTGAAGTAGAACATGATTTGTCTTTCTTGGTGTACCTTCTGTGTTAGGAGACACATAAACCTCATACAACACCATAATGCATTAGTATAATCATAAGTGTCAACACCCTAACCAATGAATATCTTCTATCATACATTCATAATTTTGTTAAGGTGATACGACAAATCTAAAATCAAGATTGTACTAACTGTAATAACATGAAGACAAACATACCATAAACTTAATCATGAACAAATATCGAAACATACCTCGATGAGTCATACCTGTCGAGATCGCTTGTAATCTTCTTATGTAAGGCCTTAGCCTCATCTCCCTCTGAAACAGGAACTTCTTCACTTATGCAGGTGACCAATCCATCTTCTTCTAGGATTAACCCAATCCACTTGATTTACAAGAACTGGAACTGGAGCTAGATATGGGTTTGTCAGAGAAACCCCAAAAATTCAAACTTTGAATTTCAAACTTTTGAAAGGATAGAAATATGCGCCTTGATGAGCTGATCAAGCTGGTATATTTAGAATTTGAAAACTGCAAAGTTTCACTCCTCAATTTTTCCTTTGAAACTTCCGGATTCACTGGACGTGACCCTGAACTGGGGTTTGATGAAGCCCACTCTTCTGCCCAATCAAAAGGTTTGATCCAAAGCTCTAAGCTTCTATATTTCTGAGGAGCTTCCAGCCGTGGTCACAAATTTCAAAAATTCCCATTTTTACAGAAGCCCTAATTTTCCACTTTTCTGATCAAAGTCCCGAACTAGGGTCTGATCAAGCCCGGCCTTCTGCCCAACCAAAAATTCTGATCTTGGTCTCTAAATTTCTATTTTGATAAGTAGCATCCAGCCGTGGTCTCCGATTACAAAAATTCCAACTTTCTCCGAAGCCCTAAATTCTGGAAGCCATGAATGAAGGTGCTCAAAAATAATTTTGTTTTGATAGAAATATGTACCTGATTGTTTCTGGCGTAACTCCGAACTTTTCGATCCACAGGGTCTGAAAAAGTTTCCTGAGATAGCCTGACCTGTAATTTTTCCATCCTGACAGGTCTGACCTCAATTGGATTCTCTGAGAGAGAGTTATGCCAAATGTCGCAACGTGACCTGTTTTGGGATAATACAGGAGAGCGAACTTGTATGGCGTGCCACGTGTCACTGTTTCAACTTCGGCCTCTGAAAACTTTTCCTGAGATAGATCGGCCTGTTATCTTTCCATCCTGACAGGTCTGAGCTCAATTGGACTCTCTGAGAGAGAGTTATGCCTAGTGTCGCAACGTGACCTGTTTATGGGATAATACAGGAGAGCGAACTTGTACGGCGTGCCACGTGTCACTGGTTCAACTTCGGCCTCTGCAAAATTTTTCTGAGATAGTACAGTCTGTGTATTACCTGTCACTTTTTACGAAATTTCATTTGGAGCTTCCTAGCCCAAGTTATGACCTTTTTCCCAAGGTCACCTGATTTTGACTCAGATCTGGAAGAGGCAGAAACCCTATATTGTACAGATCATAAATCACAAACTACAACAAATTAGAGGTTGTCCTTTGGACACAAGGTACATGGAGATTTAATCTTCGACCTGTAAGATTTCAGATCCGAAAACTTCGCCAAAACGGATTTATAGCGAAAGTGCTACGACGACTGGTTTTTGCTATATCAAGCCCTAGCATCGTAAGTGCAACAAATGTCATACATGCCATATCATGCCTTCTTTCAGGCTAGCTCTGATACCATGTTAAAATTTTCAGAATTTACTTCAATATGATCTAGGATCTTAACTGAGAGAACAACATGTACAGCATATCTACAGCATATCAATCATGGAGACAATAATGCAAGCACACAAGAGACACAAAGATTTACTTGGGGAAAACCATAAAGGTGAAAAACCCCAATAACTTCCTCAGAGATAGATAGAGCAATGATACAACCCAAACATGAGAGATAGACATAACCTAGCAGCAGATCCTCCTCCTCCATAAGTGCGCCACTCCTCCTTGAGTGCATGAGTGAGAAGTGAGTTAACAAATAGAGTGCCTCCCGCACTCTATTTATACTTGACTTGACTTGCCTTTTACCTAACTCATGTAGGCTCGAACTTAACCACATACCATAATGCTGACTGGGCCGACCCCCAATAGGGTGGTCTAATAACCCTTCGACACACATGGCCGACCCCCCAATAGGGTGGTCTAATAACTCTTTGACCCACATGGCCAACCCCCCAATAGGGTGGTCTAATAACCCTTTGACCCACATGACTTATACAGGGCCGACCCCAACAAGGTGGTCTAATAACCCATCAAGTATAAGTTACGACATTTACAATATAAATGACGACACTTCCTTGTAGAGGAATAATACCATCTCTATAGGAGTACATACAACATATATATGAAATACATTCCAAAGTTACATATACATCAACAGGTCCCACAGCCCAATGACCAAGGAGAGGGGTACATCACTTGCCTAGACCCAGTCTAGGGCTTATAGTGATGACCTGTTAATTGACCAAGTGTCTCAGCCCCAGGTTGAATCTAGTTGACCAAAGTCAACAACTTGGTAATTGACCAAGTGCCTCAGTCCTAGACTGCATCATGTTCTTCGTAACTGACCAGGTGCCTCAGCCCCAGGTTGAATCAAAGTTCATTGATATAAAGAGGAAATTAAATGTGAAAATTATGAATCATAAGTCTGAATATGATAAAGCAAGTGGAAATTCAAATTACATATTTGATATGTATAATAGATATGATATATGTCCATTGTCATGCGACATCCAAAATTTGCCTGATGGCATTTCCAAATACGACATAGAAAATTCAAAAAGCATTGAACAATGAACAACAAAGCTCATTTGGCTTCCTCAAGCCATCTCTGCTAGGCTATCTACATCTGCAACATCACTGTAATCAACATGTCCCCAGGCATCTCCAAAATTGGGGTACCATGACCCTAGGCGTTCCCAAAATCGGCTACCCTGCCCCCTCTATGTATTGCATCCTTGATTTTCGTGACAGAGGTGTTGGGTACACGGGTGAAATACCCAGTACAGAAGGTTACCTCTGGAAAATCCTCAACCCTGTACTAGGGATGTGGGTACATATACCCGAGGCGGGTATGTGTACCCTACCCTTGGCTATGGGTGCCCCTCCTACTAAGTGCAATATCATCTGCTTGTTGATGTTCTTGCTTTGGTAACGGCTACTTAGAGCATTGAACATCTCCTTCACTGACTTCTTGGATATATGAGGGATGAAATGATCTTTTATGAAAGTTTTAGAACCCCAACCCGGTTTCAAGTTTTCCAACTTCTCTGCATGTAGTTTAATGCCCAAACCCCAACATGCATGTATTTTTCTCAAATAAAAATTGTTTTTCTTGAAACACATGAAATTCTTTTCAATTAAATAACTCAGAAAATTAATTTTCAGCCTATCTTTTCAAACTCAGAAAATTATAACAGCCATTCACACATTAAAAATGACTCAGTATTTTTGACCCAATTGGTCAAGGATAAAACCCCCAAGGAAAAACCTGTTTGAGAGAGAGATTTTATTTCTTCAGACAAATTTACAAAAATACAACAGTACTTATCTCAACCGCAGTCAACCTCCTCGGTAAATGTGCCCAGAAATCACAGCTGTACAGTCTGCATTAATTACAGTACGGCCTCAAAAATTGTGCCAAAAATCTGCCTTGAAAATCGTGCATGTTACTGCTGTATGGATTGTCAGATTTCTGCCTTGAAATCGGTGCTGTACAATCACATTAATTGCTGTACCGAACTGCCTCGAAATCTGTGCTGTGTGGACCTATCAGATTTCTGCCTCGAAATCTGTGTGCTGTACGGCCTCTTTAAATGCTGTACAGACCTCAATTTCTGTGCTTGTATGGTGCTATACGGATTTGTCTTGGGAAGTGTGCCCTTTCTTCTTGGAAAATGTGCCCAGCAATCTCCTTGATTTTTGTGCAAGGGTTTACTCCTCTCCTCTTGAAATTCGACCTCTCCTTCTCTTCTTCTTCTTCCTCTCCAAAACTTCTCTCTTGGAAATGTGAATAAAAATTAGGTTTGCCTTCCCCTAGCCTTTTTGTTCATGGTAACTTTCCCCTCTTTATCCAATGGCCAAGATTAGATTAGATCAAAGGCTCTCAATAAATGCTTATTAAATAATAAATGAGATTTAGTGCACATATATCATTTAATTATGTGAGGATCTTTTAATTTATCACTCACTTGAATTAATCACTTAAATGAACTTAGGAAAATAAACCGTGACTTAAATTAATAAAGTGACTTTATAAAAATAAAGTACTCCACACTTTATTAAAAGTCACTAGGGGTCACTCTTTTAAAGTATTCTTGTCCACCCCAAGGCAAACACAAGGTGAACAACACTTCCTCGGTAACTTTTCAACATTCTATACCGTCCAATATCATCCACTTGGATTTCACTTCTTTCTTCTTGCGATCTGCCAATTCCTGTGGATCTGTCAGCGGAGTGATTGCATCCTTGATGATATTCCAGAGATCATTCTCTTTTAATAGAAGAGCTACCCTGACTTTCCATTATAGGAATTTCAAGGCACCTTCCAATTTGTTCTCAAACCTGAAGATAGCTAATGTCGTCTTTGAGCTCTAACACACAAACTCCCAAATCTGATGATCACTACCTCTGAAACCTTCTCACTGCTAGTCTTAGTTTTCGACAGTTGGTTCCGTCAGTTGATCTACCGCTGTAAACTCTTCAAATCCTATCAATCGGAGAAGCTTTGATACCATGTGAAAATTTCAAACCCTAGGTGATTGCTATCTTTATGTTCTCAACTAAACAAAACTGTTATTTAATTGCAGAAATATGATTTCTCCACATAGCAACAACCGCACAAATAACTGGAAAGTAAATAGCGGAAGTGTAAAACCATTACACAAATACACAAGAATTTGTCCTTCAAATTAGCTTATCGTTAACTTAATCAAAACTTACAAGGCAACCTCAATCGCTGATAAAAAACAACAGCTGCATGGTAAACAAAGACACGCCGACCTGAGGTTTACAGCTTGTTGAAGATAAATTAAGCTTACATAGAAATTGAGGAACTGCTGTATGCTTGTACAAACCTGTGCGGAGGACTGTATGAATGTATACTGCATGTGTAGTCTTCAACCTCCAAATCTGCTGGTTGATCCTCTTCCTGCATATCTACTTTTTCTCTTCTGGTTGGTGTTCTTGTCCGACAAAACTGTGTCCAAACTATCTATCTTGACTTGCCTTTAGGCTTGAGCTGAAACCCCAATCTCTTAGTGAGATGTATGGTTGCGATTAGTTTGAATCATCAATGTATAAGAATACACTTTATTAGACTCAACAATTAAATATAAGACTTACACTTTATTCACAAAGTGAATTACAAAATAGAATTAACTCGAACTACTTTTGGCACATTTGCACTGAACATGTGCGGAAGTTCCAGTCTGAGCTACGTTCTTCAACATTTCAGACCCTCTAGAATTTTGAAAGTCCACATGTGACTAGCTCCACATGTGTGAGTAATGGAAGTTGACATGGCATCCGCTTTGTGTCATGGTGAGCGATAGGGTAGGTCAGCTGTTGGAAGGTTTTTAATGTGTAGAACAATGTCAAGAGGTTGAGAATTTTGTTTGGAAAATTATTGACCCCCAAAATGGGCATTTAATGCTTGAAATAGGCCCCGAAATTTTTTGGATCCTGTTATCACCAAACTTGTAGTTGCCCCTATGGATGGGTCCGTAAGGATGGTAGAGGGGATAGGCAATCAAAGAGGTGAACCAAGAGAGACTCGACTCCCAAATGGATGGTTGTCATGCCAATCGAGGCACTCTTCACTTGATGTTATCAAAGCCCAAGACAATAATGGGGGAGACCCAGATCTACTCTCGATAAGAGAGATCAAACCCAATCACCAGATCAAATCAAACAAAATGAAGTACGTAAGGTGACAGGTATGGAACCCTAGATTTAAGGAAATGAGATCACTGTGGAGGCTTAGGGAAGATGTGACTTGGAAAATATTGATTATACACAGTGATTCAATGATTAAGTATGATTCCGGGATTCAGGTGCTAGTTAAAATAGTCAAATTCAGCTGCCTTGGGAAACGTGACCCTTAAAACAGGGAAAGTGTCCCAAAGAGTGGATATGAGGTTTGGGGCTTTCTAGAACGGCTTGATAGATGGATGTGATAGTGTCAAAGCACACAAGCTCAGCAAACATGATCAAACAATAGGTAAACAAACTCTCTCAGGGAATGCGTGAGGGTTCAAGGAGACTAGTGCCTTGGGAAATGGGCCAATGGAGTCCTCCAATGATGACGCCTAGGAGAACCCACCTAGGATATGTGAGAGCCTAAAAACCCAGAAATGGTTATGCTGTTAACCAAGTCGTTTGAGCCAGAGAATTTTTCGATTAATTTAACTTAGGGTTTGAAGATGAAATGACAGATGGGTAGGTTAAAAGAATAAAATACTTACCTCACAAGCGTACCTGAGTCATGGAAATGTTTGCTATGATGCCGAGGATTGTTCTCACATAGATCAAATGAGAGTTTGAAGAGTTTCCTTGCCTATGCGAATTGCCCAGCTCCACAAGTGCGCCTTCCTCTTCCTAATGAACTAAAGACAGTACGATCAATCAATTCAAAGCAAGAATGGAAGAAATATAAGTAATGAACATGAAAACAAAGAGTAAGAGGTACTAAGACAGTGATACTCCCTGTAACCGACAAAGAGAAGAGAAAGAAGCTGGGTGAGTCTCCCCAGCTAATGCGCCTCCTCACCAAATCGACTTCTTCACCTGTAGATCAAAACGTAGAGAAAATATGCCAAGGATCTTCACCAATACTCTCAGTGCAAAGGAAGAACAATTTCAGTCAACATCAATAGCATCCACAACCAAGAGACAAGAATTTGCGAAGAAATATTTTTATTCCAAAAGCCAAGAGCCAAAAGTCCATTTACAATGAGAAGCTCTCTCCTTTAAATAGGAAGAAGAGATACCAAAACCTTAACCACCTTTTGAATGGATGGCTAAGATTAAAAGATACAAAAGTTATAATCTACGGTTGAGATGAGCTCAATAATAACGTATATGGATCAACTCAAAAATATAACATATACATGGACAAAATCGCCCTAGGAGGGCGTCCCACTCAATATTACTATAAAAACATGATAAACCGCACATTGTGGGTCTAGGGGGTGATATCCAACCTCCCTAGTGTGTCCCCATGGCACAATAATAACATATGACCGACCCAAGCACCAAATCGTGCTCCTCTGAGAAAGTTGTGAGCCTCCAAAAGCTCCATAAAACCATAAAATGTGCCGGAGAAGTATGTGAGGGCCCCACTAACCGATGCAATTGCTTTGGAGGGTGTGGGAGACAACATACACATCGTCAAAACAATTCCTATGCCATTTCCTTGCCTCAGTAGCTCAAGTCGATTTCTTCTGTAGCCATTTTTGCCATTTTTATGCCTCTGTAAATCCTCTGTAAAATATAAAAATGCCTGTAACTCTCTGCCTGATCACTCGGGGCCAAATTTGATTGCACCATAATGTCCGGGAGTATGGTATAATAGTAGAAACGAGTGGCTGGACCCCATACTCCCTTTGTAGCGCCCTAGGTGAACTAGATAGATCATGAAACTGCTCTGACAGGCCATTTATAATGGCAAATATGCACCAGAATGATAAACTGAGGAAAATACCAACTATAACTGCCCGTAACTGAAAACCAACTGTCCCAATGGACTCAGAGAGCCCAAATCTACTAGAGGTGTGTACTCATACACCATATGGATCTCTACATGATCATATAATATCTCAAATATACCCGAATAGATAAAAAATAATAATAATCTGTAAATGATCAAATATAATAAGAATGCCAGATCATCATCATAATCCTGTAACCACTGCATGGAACCATCTGGTGGTCTGCAATAGACCAAATATCATCTATCTGCATCATCCAAGGTCTAATCACCTCATGTCCTGTAGCTGACCTTGGTCAAACTAGGTTTGACCAAGTCAACATGACCCATAAAATGACCCAGGCTAACATAAAGTTGCTGCAAGTGTAAAAGGTTAAGACATGCTCTACAAATCATTCAAGTAGCAATATAAACACATAGTAATCATTTCTCTGGCGATCTGCAACCAAATATTCAATGTTTTATTATTATTATTATGGTTCAGACTAGAACCCCGAGACTATACTCACCTTATGACTGTGATCATTTTGCTAGTGATGGGTGAAGGCTGAAGACTATAAGGCTAGGCTAGGGGATGACTATACTGACTTGCCACTGTGACACTTTGGAAGTGGGAAAGGGGATACACACTAAAGCATATGCTAGATAAGCAATAACACAGAGCATGGCAGTGTCTCACAAATGGATAAGCTGTTTCAGAAGTGCTTATTCAACCTTGACAGATGTCTACAACTCACATCCAAGCTGATACAACTCCGTGAGGATCTTTTCTAGAGCCGCCATGACTAGGTGCCTGGCAAACCGTAACTTGAGACTCTAGGGGACACTTAGAATTAGCTGTCCCTCACTCCATCTCACATGATAACCCGTAGGCTAGTGAGGAATAGATCATTACAAGTGAGGCCAACAATCATTAGATATAGCATTTGTTAAACCATTGCTTTCTAGGCCTTTCATTTATTTCCATAGCCTTGATCCGTGTGTGTTGAAAAACACATTCTTGGATTTACATTTATTAGGCTTTTTGATCCGTGTGTGTTGAGAAACACATTCTAGAATGAGCTTTCATAAAAGATATACATTTCATTTCCAGACAAATTGTAATGATGGTAGTACTATCTGTTTCAGGTCTAGCCAACACAACCTAGGCAACTCAGAGCTGAGACACAATACAACAGGGAAGCTCATCCAACAAAGAGGCTAGAGTGGGGGAAAGTCCTCCATGTCACAAGTCAAGGATAATGCAATAACTGGAAGGTAATGGATGGATGGAGACAGTGAATAATGAGACCAACACTAGCAAGCCATAGGATGGTGGGAATGATCATCTCCATTCTCCTAAGGAGGGTGAAACCAATGAGTATAACTAGGAACTTCTAAGTCTGAGCGGGGACATAGATAAATAAATAATACAACCAAATCCACATATTTATATGATTGCCAGATCATGACACCAAGTGCCTAAACATGCCACAAGAATGAGTATGCAATAATAACCATAAACACATGATAATACCCGCCTGGTCATATACCCGTGCATAAACCATCTAAATCATCATCTGTCCACTAAGAACCTGCTGCTGCAACTTTGGGCAATACATAATGCTCCGTAATGGCCAAATGGTTACATCGGTCATCAAATCTGAGTTTCCAGAGACTCAGTCATGGCACAGGAATATAATACTGCTCATAATCATAGGAGTGATCCAAAATAGATGCTCATCTCAAGCATCTCAGTGTAAAGGACTGGCTGAAAAATATACTAGAATCTGGAAAAAATGTATGGTAGCCCCAACTACTATAAATGTGATAACAGATCCCAAATTACCAAAGTGGGACCTGCCCCAATAATGTGTCCTACAAGCCAATAGCTCCATTTTTTTCCACCTAGAAAGGACCAAAATAGATGACAAATTAAATAATGATCTATTTCGGATCACATATCTACCATAATAAAACCATTCCACACTCTTACCATATCTTCATGGACTTGTAGTCTTGGCCAATGTTATTAGAACCAGATTGGTCCTTGAACCCGTTGACCCACAAAACTAGAATCATACCAGAACCAGTAAAAATTCGGACACAAAAATTGGTTGACCAAAAAATTTTGAAAATATTCAAATATTTATTGAAAAAAAATTAAAATATACTCGTGTACATCCATGCGAATCCAAACCTTTAGATACAAATATACAAAGTTTAGGGTTTTAGATAGGGGATGTGTTTAGTTTCTATTTATTTTTTATATTTCTTTTCTCAATTTTTAGGTGAACTTGGTTGGCACACACGTCCTTGTATAATGCTGTATGGAACCAACTGGTACATACTAGAAAGACCTATTCCATACAGAACCGATCATTTCTTGTTTGAATGGCCGGTTTTGACTGAAAACCCCTGGAACTGGTCCAATTGGTTGTTCAGCCAGTTCGGTTCTAGTTCTGATTACTCTGTTCTTGCCTCTTGCTTTTGCCTCTGTCCTGCTTCTGCTTTCCTTTGCCTTTAAATTTTGCCTTTACATGTTCTATATGCTCTTTTCAGAGGAAGGGTTTAAAAATAGAATTCATTGAGCTTTGAAACGTGGAAGGTGCATTAGTAAGGCCAAATGGCATCACCAAAAATTCATAATGACCTTCACGTGTTTTGAAGTTTGTTTTCGGAATGTCTTCTTTCTTCATTCTGGTTTGTTAATATCTAGAATGGAGATCCAACTTGGTAAAGAAAATTGTTCCCTGTAATTCATCAATGACATGAAAAGGAAAGCTTTTTTAATGGTCATCTTATTGAGCCCTCGATAATTTGGACACATGCCATGAACTTTCCTTCTTGCGAACCATCACCACTGATGCAGAGAAACCACTTTGGCTAGGTTGAATGATGCATGTATCTAACATTTCTTGAACCATATTCTTCCACCCTTTTGTGCATATGGGTACTTGTAGGGTTTGATGCTAGGTGGTACACTTCCTGGTTGGAGGTGAACAGCATGGTCATGATCTCAAGTAGGTGGAAGGCCTTTAGGCATCTCTTCAAATACCTTGCAATGATTGCCAATAACTTCTTGGAGATCCATTTGTACAGAGGGTATAGATTCTTGAACATCTAGTGAGCACAATTGTGCAGTTACACCACGGTGTCCCTTTTTAAGAAATTTTGTCATGCTGTTAGAGCTTATCACTTTAGAGGGTTTCCCTAGAATACCTCTGAGTTCAATTTAGAATTTTCCTTCCTTCCGAAGAGAATCTCATGAAAAGTTTTACGAAAATTAAGAGCCACTGTTCCCAATGATTGTAGCTATTGGACCCCTAGCACAACATCAAGACCACCCATTTGGATTGCAGTCGTTGGTCTATCCAATAAATATCCCCCATAGTAAGCTTGATACTATGGCACTTCCCTGAATAATTTATGGTACCTCCATCTGCAATCATTAGTTGAAATTCTGGTTCTGGATATATAAAGCGATTGAGAAGTTTGGCTAATTTGCAATTGATGAAGTTATGGGTACTACTGGGATCAATCAACATTGTTACTTTTTTCTTTTTGATATATCCATCTATCCTGAGAGTTTGAGGAGTGCTAATGCCGACCAATGCATGTCAAGATATGGTTGGAGTAGTATCTTGAAACTGTTTTAGTTCTATATCTTCTTCCTCGTCACAATCTATGTAGAATAATTTATTCTCATTATGCACCTTACTGTACTTGCTGTCACAATTGAAACATAGTCCCTTTGCTTTTCTTTCCACCACTTGCTGAGGCATCAACCTTGTAGGCTATGTGAGGTTGGGGGAGGAAACATTTCCCTCTCCATAGGTGTTAGTAGCAGCCCTTCTAATAGCCATATTTTTACTTTAAACTTATCTTGCTAAATTAAAAGCACTGTCCAATAATTTAGGTTCAAAGAAACATACCTTATGTTGAATGCTCTCCTTTAAAATGCCCATAAAGAGATCCAACAAATTATCCTCTGGAATATTCTTCACTCTAAGACTCAAATTTTGTAATTGCTTAATGTGCTTTGTAACTGCTCCTTTTTTCTTGAGATTTATCAATTGGCCAAATAAGGTGTTGCTCTTAATATCCCCATAATGTGCTATCAATTCATCCATAAATAGACCAAGAGACAGTAGAGTCTTTTTAAAGGTCTCAAAGCCATTGGTACCATACAAATTGATTAGGTCCTAAATACAAGGATGCAATAGTTACCTTTTGTAAAGTTGGCACTTGGTGTAGATCAAAGAATTGTTCCATCTAGAATATCTTATTGGATCATCACCATCAAACATTCTCATATAAATCTCGGGAATGAAGTAGTTTCTTCGTCCCAAGTTGAATCTATGATGATGGGGATTGTGGAGTGATAAATAATCAAGTGTTGAGAACTCAAACCTCTTGTTCTTCAATTATTTTTCATTTTTTTCAATATGTGATTGGGACACTATCCTTTTTTTCTCCTTATCTGCTTCTTGAGGAGGTGAATTAGGGGTAAAGAGTTGTCTTATCTCATTCAGAATTACCCCCTTCATTCTTCGAGATCATCTTTCATCTTTTCCATCTTTAGATCCATCGTTCCACTCTTTTGATCTATTGTTTCCATCTTTTGCATATTCAGTTTCAACTTAGTTTCTATATCACTTTTTGTGTTTACCAATCATCCAATTCCTTAAATTTGACCTCCACATTGGATAATTGGTTATACATTTCTTCATTTTCTTCATGAGTCATGGTCGAGCTTTTGGGAGGTTTAGAGGGCGTAGTAATTATTTCTCCACCTCTTGCCATTAGATCCCACTAGAGTTCTTCTTTGTTTCTTCTTTATCACACCTTTTGAATCACCCAAAACAGATATTCCAATTAAAAGTTATGCAAGTTTCAAGTTAACATATCTTTAAAAACCTTGGTTTGTAAGCTGTTTTGCTGGTTGACTTTGCTCTTAAATTATCTCTAAAATTCTGGCCCCTTTGAGACTGAAATTTTTCCTATAGTCACTTGGTATGTCTTCTTTGCAATGCCACAGGTTTGATCCAATTCTGATGTGCCAAGAGAGAGTCATGTTAACTTTCCCAAAACTTGTTATTTTTGTCCCTTTCAAGAGAGTGAACTTGTAGGGATTGACACGTGTTTGATTTTCTTGTTCCGATTTTGAAATTTTTACCACAAACACTATGGTCTATTTTCCTTTTGATGCAACAAGTGGCACTTCATTTGGATTGCTCAAGCTTTAGATATAACAGGTTTACCCATGACACTTGTTTGAGACTAGTTTTTGGATTAGTCAAAAACCCTAACTTCCACAGACTATAACACCGAACTCATAATGAACCAGGATTTAAATTTTTTACTAAAGGTACTTCACAATGTCTTCTGAAGATCCAAAAAATTTCGCTGTTTGAGACGTCTCTGAAAAAAGTTAAGTGAAAATGGTTTTGATATCAATATTTTGCACCAAATTCCCAAAATAGCATAAAAATAGAAAGAAAGAGTAACCCAATGCCTTGAGAATGAAATAAAGAGATGAATAAGAATCCTCTTCGAGAGGGCAACCTCCTTATACAATGTGTCAAATGCACAAGACAAGATGAGATCATCTTAAAATTAGGTCTCCTTGGTATATATATATATATATATATATATAGGAGACAAAGGGTATAATTACAATTCCGAGCATACAATTACAATTAAGGTTTTAGCCTACCAATAAAGACAATATTAATATAATAATAGAAATATAATGTCACAATATATGGGGCTTAACATTATCTTCCCCAATGTCTGAGTTCCTAGTGTCTCTTTTCATATTCCATGAATGTTAGGGCATATGTACTTATATGTAGTTTTGTTGGGCTCATAGAAAAATCCATCCAACCTTGATGAGTTATCATCAATGACTGCTTTCAAGATTTCTTTAATTTCATCTAGGTAGAGCTGTGCATGACATTGAATCTCCTATGTAGATGTCCATGTTCTTGGTATAGCATCTTGATTCTCAACATGTTTGCTTTGCTTCTTTGCTCTCATCAGCCATATCCCTGGCTTGGATGATCCATTCTATAATCACGATCAAATTCTTTAGCAATTTCCAGCTCCACAATGATTCTCACTCTTGCTCTTTAGAGATATATTGTGCACTCAAAAGTATTCTTTATAGTTGAGGCCTTGAGCAATACTTTGGATGGCCTGTCTTTGACTTTGAGCCAACCTAGGCAGGTCCAAACTTGAATTCCTGTTGCTTTGTTTGCCTTATCATTTTTCCTGTCTGCATCAACCTTGAAGCTCTGGCTTGCAACTTTTAAATCAAATGCTGTAGAAGGTGGTAGGGTTGTTGAAATAATGTAACTTCGAAGAATATTCTACTTGTATTATTCCTCCTTCAGGAGATGTCTTTAATGTAAAAGGTCATGTAAAAGTCATGAGGTAAAACCTCCATTGTAATTCGGGTCATTAGTACCCAAAAGAATGTATATAAATATTATTTGAGTCTCCCTAGAGAGGTCGGCCCAGTTAAGTTAGTGAGGCTGACCTAGTTAGGTTAAATGTCAAGTAAAAGGTAAAGTATAAATAGAGAGTGTTTCCTCTCATTTGTACCATTCACTCACTCAAGCAGTGTGCATTAGAGGAGAGAGGAAGATTGCGGAGGAGGAGAACTACTCTTGGCTCTAGAGTTTGTTTTTGTCTCTATTCTTTATGAGACTTATTTCTTTGGGCATTGTACTTTGGTAATCTATATTGAGGAAGTTCTTGCTGGGTTTTCTTCCCCTTGAGGGTTTCCCAGGATAAATTGTTGTGTATCTTGTGATTGTGTGTCTTTCAGAGATCCTATTTATGTTGCTGTTATTGTGAAAATGTATTAAATGCTAATGAAGTAGGAATCTAAGTTATTGCAGCATATAAACTTAATATGGTTTCAGAGCTAGACTGAAAAGAGCAACTTTCACTAGGGTAAATCTCTCTCTCTTTCTCCTGAAACTAGTCATCTTGGAATTTTCGCTATAAATCACTTTTGGCGAAGGTTCAGGATCTGAAACTTGGACAGGCCGAAGATGAAAGGTTCATGTACCTTGTGTACGAGTTTCAGCCTCAGATTCGCTGTACTTTAGGAGATATGATCCATGAAAATCAGGGTTCCAACCTCCTCCACAATTCAGTTTTAAACAGGTGACCTAAGGAGAAATGCTATATCTCGGGCTAGGAAGATCCAAATTGAATTTCCTAAGATGTTCCAAAAAGTGCATGGACTGTAGTTTATCTGATACGAGTTTCAGAACCCGAAGATGAAACAGTGATACGTGGAAGTCCGTAAAAGTTAGCTATACTGAAACAATCCATAAACAGGTCATCTTGGGAAACTTAGCATAAGTTCCACTTGGTGAATCTAATCCTGCTCTAACCTGTGGGATTGGATAGAGGACAGATCATAATATCACAGAACAAAGTTTCAAACCTTGAGGACCAGAAATTTCTGAGATACATCCGGATTAAGAGCCGAGAAATCTGCAGTAGAAATTGAAGAAACTAGGGCATCCAGTGTTTTGCAGTCTCGTCCACAGATTTGGGAAAATGAGTACTTTGCCTAACTCGCCTTGGGGAGGCATCTCTTTTCCTCCAATCAGTTTCTCAAGATATTAAAGTTGAAAAATTAGGGTTTCTCTGTAAAACCCTAGGTCAAGCCAGAAGTAGTTCTTGGAGAAGCAGTTTCACAAGGTCATGCTCATTCTTGAAAAACATGACCTAGAAGGCTTCATAAAAGAAGAATACAAAAAGAAGAATAACAAAAGACATCATGCTCATTTTGCCAAAGAAGAAGAAGAACCTCCTAGGAAGTTACCAAAGGAAGAAATTGAAGAATATGTCTTATAATAGTGGTGCTTCAAAGCACTCTCTCCAATCTTGAAGAAAAGGACTCCCCTTAGAAAGTTTCAGTAGGAGAATAGGAGAAGCCATATACAAGCTTGATTCAGGAACCCCGATGAAGATGAAGGATAAGACTTGATCAACATTATAGATCATTAGAAAGAAATGCACATGACCTCAGAATCAGATGATGGAGTAGAGCTCACCATCAGACATTCCAGTAATCCCTGCAAGGAGACTAAGATCAAAACAGATCCTACCAAACAAACTAAGATAAGTATTTAAATTGTCATTTTATCAAATTGTTTAAATGATATTGTTCATTTGTGTACATATCTATATTCCTAGATTTAGGAAGTGTAGTATGCATAGTTGCATTAATGAACAATTTACTACTAATTTGCATGTGACGGGTAAGTGGCCTATGGTATTATACAACATTCCATTGCTACTTATCTAGAGTGAAACCTCTTTGCTGACATATTGGGAATAGTGCACACTCTTAATAATTTTCTGGTAGAGATGGAAGGCATCTAGAAAGTTACCGTATGAATACGGGATATGGATGAATGTTGTGTTGAAGCATTGGCTAAGATAGTTGCATGACTGTGAGACCTATATCTTTATACATAAGAATTGATTTTATGAAATGTTTCTAATCATGAAACTAAATTTGATTTATAGGAAATATCGTGTATAATCTCCTACAAGAGAATAATGATGAGACTTGTTCCAAAGAACGATGACATTCAAGAAGACTTATAAAATCAAGCATACTATAGATGAACAAAGTGAGAGTGAGTCGACTATAACAAGACGTTTCCTTAGTGGCAAATGATGTATATTACGCTAGACAAATGGTGAAATTAAAGTAAAAGTAACCTCCAGAATTCAAAACTCTCTACAAAGAACCTCATGTGCCAGCTTGAAGAAGTATATGAAGAAGATGCAGCTCTCAGAGTTGCAGAACCGATGAAAGAAGAAGCTCGCTGTAGAATTTGAGATGAAAGACCTTGGCTTGATGCATTATTTTCTAGGTCTTGAAGTATGGCATAGCCCAGAAGGAATCTTCCTTAACCAAGGGAAGTATGTAGTAGAAATCTTTGATATGTCGGAGTGTAAAGCCATGGTCACACCCATGGATACAAATTTGAAGTCATTGACTGATGCTTTGTCAGAGTTAGTGGATGTGACACTATACAGACATATTATTGGGTCATTGATGTATATGCTTTGCTGCGAACACCTTGAGTCAATATTTGGTTGAGCCCAGACGTGTTCACCTTGTAGCTGCAAAGCTTGTGACGAGGTACCTAAAAGGTACGGTAGACTATGATCTTTGATCATGACTTCAGACTGTATAGTTATACAAATACGAGATATGGTGCAGAAGGGAGCTGTAAAGCTCCAATATGTGAGCACATATGAGCAAGTTGAAGATATGTTGACTAAGCCTCTGTCTCGTGTGAAGTTTGAGCACTTTCGTGACAAGCTTGGTATAGTCCATAAGGACTTCCCTCGAAAGGGGGAGTAGTGCTGATGATACTATGGTGGCGCAGTTGGGATTGATCATCCTTAGACAATGATCCCGTAATTCCGAAAGGAAGGATAGTCTTAAATGTTGATCCTTAGACTAGAATCCCGTAATTCCGAAAGGAAGGATTGTCGAAGATCCCGTAATTCCGAAAGGAAGGATCACCAGATTTGTTGGACTAGAATCCTGTAATTCCGAAAGGAAGGATTGTCCAAGATCCCGTAATTATGAAAAGAAGGATCACCAGAGTTGTTGGACTAGAATCCCGTAATTTCGAAAGGAAGGATTGTCCAAGATCCCGTAATTCCGAAAGGAAGGCTCACAAGATTTGTTGGACTAGAATCCCGTAATTCTGAAAGGAAGGATTGTCCAAGATCCCGTAATTTCGAAAGGAAGGATCACTAGAGTTGTTGGACTAGAATCCCGTAATTCCTAAAGGAAGGATCACCAGAGTTGTTGGACTAGAATCCCGTAATTTCGAAAGGAAGGATTGTCCAAGATCCCGTAATTCCGAAAGGAAGGATCACCAGAGTTGTTGGACTAGAATCCCGTAATTCCGAAAGGAAGGATTGTCCAAGATCCCGTAATTCCGAAAGGAAGGATCACCAGAGTTGTTGGACTAGAACCCCGTAATTCCGAAAGGAAGGATTGTCCAAGATCCCGTAATTCTGAAAAGAAGGATCACCAGAGTTGTTGGACTAGAATCCCGTAATTCCGAACGGAAGGATTGTCCAAGATCACGTAATTCCGAAAGGAAGGATCACCAGAGTTGTTGGGCTGAATCCCTAGTTCCGAAAGGAAGGATTGTCCATGATCCCTAGTTCCGAAAGGAAGGATCACCAGATGTTGTTGGACTGAATCACTAGTTCCGAAAGGATGGATTGTCCATGATCCCTAGTTCCAAAAGGAAGGATCACTAGATGTTGTTGGACTGAATCCCTAGTTTCGAAAGGGAGGATTGTCCATGATCCCTAGTTCCGAAGGGAAGGATCACCAGTGTTGTTGAACTTGATTCTGTAATTCCGAAAGGAGGGATCATGTTGGTTGTTGATTGATGTTGTTGTTTCAATATTTACTTACTGTTGATTGATGTTGTTTCAGTATTCACTTACTGATGATTGGTGATGTTGTTCCAGTATTCATATACTGATGATGATGATACTTCAGCTCTGTACTGAAGATGACGATGATGATACTTCAGCTTTGTACTGCAGATGATGATACTGACAATGATGATGATGTTCCAGCTTCGTGCTGCAGTTGATGATGTTACAGCAATCCGTTCAGTTGCTGATATTGATGTTGTTGAAGAACTTCTAATGATTTATAGATGTACCAACCAATGTTCGAGATGATGTTGTGTAGAGCCACACCTGTTGTTGTTGATGTCAGTAGAATACCTTCTTGTTAAGGGGGAGTGTTGAAATAATGTAACTTCGAAGAATATTCTACTCGTATTATTCCTCTTTCAGGAGATGTCTTTAATGTAAAAGGTCATGTAAAAGTCATGAGGTAAAACCTCCATTGTAAGTCGGGTCATTAGTACCCAAAAGAATGTATATAAATATTATTTGAGTCTCTCTAGAGAGGTCGGCCCAGTTAAGTTAGTGAGGCCGACCTAGTTAGGTTAAATGTCAAGTAAAAGGTAAAGTATAAATAGAGAGTGTTTCCTCTCTAGTTTTAGCTTTTGAATTGCTCTTAGTTGACCCTATTAATAGAATTTTTTAAAAGCTCTCTTTTATCAGTTTCTCTTAGACATTCATGTTCTTTTTATTTAATTTAAAATTTATTAATTTAATTTAAATTTTTTGACAGTTCATCACATTTTCTTTCTTTCTTTGATGGATATTGTATTCCTTTCTCTGGAAATCATCAAGAAAAAAGACAGAAGCTTCACTTTTATGCTGTTACCTGAATTATTGCTCCGAAATCTTCTTGTTCATAATCCACTATTCCTATTCAGATGATTATTGACACTGTGTTGGCGATTTATATTTTAGAGAATAGTCTGGTGTTAAATCTTAGAAGCAACAATGGCCCAAAAGTAGTATCGATGACTACTAAACACAATAATGGTTTGAAGGGTACAGTTGTAGTGTTACTATTTTCTAACGAGCATTTGTGTGTTTTGATGCCTAATGTTAGTGTGACTTTTGGGTTTGTAAACACTTCCCACCTTCACCACCTGATTAAGTAGCAGGGTTTACTTATTTAGGTTTGTCTGTCTTGGACATGTTACATTATGGTGAACATATGATTGTAGTTCTTCAATATTTCTGAATTCTTATTTATAGATAGGTTAATTATTGTTTCTGTTGTCAGTGCTCTGCTTATGTAGCCTCATCTTGTAGTTGCTATAGAGATTTTGATGAGTGTGTCTGTGCCAACAAATCAACTTTGAAGTTTTAGAGATATGTGATTTTCCATGATTGATTGGATTAA
Source organism: Larix kaempferi (assembly GCA_027924585.1). NCBI lineage: Eukaryota > Viridiplantae > Streptophyta > Pinopsida > Pinales > Pinaceae > Larix > Larix kaempferi. The sequence continues at coordinate 37,791,249 of BSBM01000205.1, forward strand.
GTTACTAAATAGAATATTCTTTGAATATCGCTTAAAATACAATAATTTAATCTTGTCTTGTTTCTAGATATTATTTTCTGGCTTATAGATTTTCATTTTACCCTTCTGCATGTGTACATGTTTGTCATTCACTTGACTACCAGTTGAATGATGCAGATTTCTTGGCAATGGCTTCCTTTTACATCATCTGCTCGGAAAGATAACTTGGAACTCTACCATTGGGTTTGTATCTGCATCACCTTTGCCTTGAAATTTTTTTGTAGGTGTTGTGGCATATTCAGTGGCAGAATTGTGTAAATAGGAATGCGAGTGTATGATGAGGCTTTGATCTTCATACAGGGCACTATTTTGATAGGTTAGTTATATCACATGAATTTCACAAAGTGTTGTTGAAATATGTATGCTTAGCAGGTTAAAGTTGTAAATGGCGTTCGTCCAACAGGGGATTATGCTTTCGCAAAATATAACAAAGTAATATCTTTTTCTTTTCATGTTGCAAATCTTTTTGTTTATGATGTGAATATGTACTTGGGAATTATTCATCAGTCTTTTGGCTTATAATCTGAGGGCTGATTCTATATGCAGACTGTAGATGTTGTACGGTATACAGATGAGGAATATGCAAAGTACTTGAGTGATTCTGTATGTAAGACCATCTGATGTGCTTTGATATACAATTTTATTTTCTTTGATGCTCTTGCAGTTGAAATGTTTCTTGAATCTTCAGATTAAATAACAGGGAATAAATCATATATCAAGGGCAATATGATAGTTTCATTAAAATTGAATATGTGTGGAGCCTCTCATTAAGTTAAGGTCTTGTGATATGTGCTAGAGCTATTTTCTCCCGGTATACATCTTTTGTGTATTATTATGAGCCTATCATTTCTTTCCTTTGTTAACCCTTTCTCCCAAAACTTAGCATAAAAACTATGCTGGACTATTTTGTAGCTAGGAAGGGGTGATCAACCTTGTAATTTGTCTTAAGAAAGACATGGGCAACCTGCTGGATATATTAGGCATCCATGTTTATAGTTGCAAACTTGCATGTATTGGTTAAGGCAGTGTCCCCTTATAGTGGTGTGAGAGTGTTTGGCAAGTGCTAAAATTATAGTCATTTTGAACAGTTTTTAAAGTTTTGGTGCCCATTATGTGAGAACTTGTTTTTGTAAGTTAGTCTATTTGATGCTATTTATAAAATTATAGATTTATCTTCATATTCACTATGCAGTATCCTATTTTGGAACCATTATGTATCTGTAATATTGATTTATGCAAGGGCACCCAAGTGTTCAAGGAGAAGTTATTGCTGTCCTTCACTTTTGACTGTGTTGTATCAATTGGTATCAGAGCATTGTCTTGGTTCCCATCCCTGTCTTCTTTGGAGTCTACCTTTGCATTCGGGTCCAGATCAAGGTCAATCTCTAGCTGCTTATTTGTTAAGGAGCTCTTCTTGTTCATTTTTTCCAATATCAATTTAATTTTTAAGAAAAGTTTGGAGCCAAATCAAGCTTGTATGGACTTTTATGGTTTACTACAACTATTTTACCTTGCCAGACACCATGGTAGCATGGGTACTGCTCCTCAGAGTTGGGGAGGCTGTGTCCACCGTATCTGTGCTCCAGGGAACTTTGGAGCTTGTTGGAAACTCTCCCTTTTTGTTGGGAGCTTCTTTGGGAGCTTCGAAACTCTTTGGGAGTTTGTTTTGGGCGCTCCTTTTTGGGAGCTTGTAGAATCTCTTTGTCTATCTAGCAGCTTATAGAAGCTCCTGGACAGGGAGGGACTTCTACAACCTCTGCTAACAATGTAAATATCAGATTTGCATCTTTCACATGTGAAGATGCATCAACAGATTTCAGGAACATGGTGCCTTTAGGGCAAGCCACAAGAAAATTTATGATTGTTCTACTCCTCTGATCTGTCAACCCATCTGACAAGATTGTGCAACCTGTAAACTCCCATGAGCTTTTAATGCTCTCCAACTGTGCCTTAACACACTGCAACTCCTCATCTAGATCTTTCCCCCTAAGTGCACTGTATGAGGGGGCTTTGTATCCAGGGCCAACGCTTGCGATAGCATCTACCATGGGCTGATAAAAATGAGACCTTGCAATGTTGAATGAGAGGCTGTCATGGTACCAAAACCTCCTCACTGCCATATCTGCCTCCTTCCTTTTCCTTTCATTAAAGTTGTCTAAGGTTGGTTGAGATCCCGGGGTCGTACGAGGAAGGAAGAAAGGAGAGGTGATAGATGGACTTGGTGCAGCACTTGGTGCAAAAGTTGATGAGCAACTACCTGGGGGTCCCATTGGAGATCTTCCCATCCCTGTAGTTTCAAACCTCAGCCTAGATCTTTTGGCATTTTGGTCTTTGATACTTTCCAAAGCAGCGTGCATTTCCGCTGTGACTTCTTCAGGGCAGCCATCACAAACTATGACATCTTTGCACACAACTCGAGCTAAGTGGTGTTTTAACCTGTTTATGCCCCCATACATAGCCGTTGGACAGTAGTTGCACTTGACTTGATTGTCTTGCCCTGGGACCACCCGGACACAATGTTCCCATGCTTTATCAAGATACCTTCTAGGTCTTCCCTTAGGTGCCATGGATGACAATCTGATAGTGGAAAAAAATTAAAATGATTTATTTATTTATTTTTTAATTAAATTTAACTCATTCTTGGCAGGCTGTGGAGGCTGCCATCCCAACCCACAGGCCTGTAGGTAGCCACAGGGGGCAACCTATAGGCTTGTGGGCTGTGATGGAAGCCTCCATAGCCTGCCAATTTGCCAAAGCAGTATTTTTTTAAGTGTTATATAATTTTTTTGTTTTTGTGGGCCATTGGCAGGCTGTGATGGCAGCCTCCACAGCCCTGGGGAGGCCTGTGTAGGCTGCCATCACAGCTTGGCAGCCTACACAGGCCCCACAGCCTGCCAATGGCCCACAAAAACAAAAAAAATTATATAAAACTTAAAAAAAATTATACAAAACTTAAAAAGAAAACACAAAAACTAACCATTTCTGTTTTTTTTTTAAATTTTATTTGTATTTTAAATTTTTTATGTTTTTTTATTTTTGTTTTGTTTTTATTTTTATTTTTTGGTCTTGGCATGCCATCATGGCCTATAGGCCTGTAGGCTGCCACTGGGGGCAACATATAGGCCTATAGGCCTGCTATCACACAACTTGTAGTTTTCCCAAAAGGTAATCCTATCCAGGATGGTAGAGGCGTCAGACAACTAAAGAGGTGACCCAAGAGAGCCACGATTCCCAAGGATTGTTGGTTGTCATGTTAATCGAGGCACTCTTCACTTTAGATCAAGATAAAGCATGACCAAGGGGGAGACCCTAACTAACCAATGAAGGCTAGCGAAGCTACTCAAGACCTCCTAGGGAAATGTGAATGTGAAAGGAGAGAGATCAAGAGTGACTAGATCTAGATCTAGGGAATATAAGTGGACAAAAGGAGTTAGGGCTTGGTTGAGGAGGCTTATAAAATGGACAAATGCTCAACCAAGGAATGAATATGCCACTTATGAGTTTAATTGAGTAGATCTAGATAGATCTAGTGCCAATCAAGAAAATCCAAGTGGAGCCCACCCTTAAAGTATGGAAAATGAGTGAAATTGGGTCCACAAGGTGAAATTAAGGTACAAATGGCACTAAAAGGTTGACTAAGCAGTGGATCTGAAGTTTAAAAGGAAAAATAGCACAACCCAAGTGATAGATCTAGAAAAATGCATAAAACTCACAAGTGTGTCCCCCTCAAGAGAAGATCAGTGCCTTAGATCGGGGGACAAATGGAGTCGGATTTCAACCAAAATTTAGCTATGAGGTTCTTTAATTAAATTAGAAGTGGGTTTTATGTTTTAAGCCTAGATAATCGCCAAATCTATTAGATCTAGAAATTAGGGTTTTAAATGATGAGGGTTTGAAGTGACCAATGGGTAAAATGCATGAAAATAGATACGTATCTTGTAGATCTTACCTCTAAATCTTGCGGCTACCTTGCAAATTGATAATCCTTCTAAGGCAATCAATAGTGAGATCTAGCTTCCTCAAGTGAAATCGCTATCCTTCCAGAGTGACAAGTGCGCCCTTCCCTGCCAAAAACGATCTATATGAGAATGGATCAAGCATGAAAATGACTATACAGAAGAAAAGATGAAACGAGTAGCATCAAATATGTCATGAAATACAATAATGATACTCCCTGAGACAAAGATCGATCCAAAGGTAAGATATGGGGTTTCCCCACAATAGCGTCCCCTCAAGTCGTCCTCCTCTTCTACCACACGGCCTCCCTGCAGAGAAAATGTTTGGAGAAACAAGATCCACAATGATAACACAGAGAAAAGTTGTATATTCAACTTGCAAGAGCATCCATCAAAGCCAGAGAAGTAGATCTACAAAAAAATTATTTTATTCCAAGTGTTTTCAAGATCCCAAAGTTTCCTTTACAATAGGGGGGTCTCTTCCTTAAATAGGAATGAGAGAGACCAAAATCCTAACCACTTTACAAACGAGTGGTGGAGATCAAAAGATAGATACAATATAATCAATGACTATGATGTGCCAAAACAATATAACATGGATCAACTCACTAAGAGGGGCTGCGCACTCACTAAGGAGGCCCTAGGGGGGTCGCACCACATAAAAATGACTAGGACAAGTGAAAGGAGCACATGGTGGAGCTAGGAGGTATTATTATCCTTCAGTAGCATCACCCCATGGCACAATAACATAAGATATGACTCACTAACATGTCAAAGTGACCAAATGACCAAATCGTGGCCCCCCTCAATGAGAGAATAATACATCAAATAACAACTTGGAGAAGTGTGTGGACTCCACCGAATGCTGCAAGCTAGTCTGGAAGGAGTGGGATACATCACATATGACCTCTGAACAAACCTCATACCAAAACCTTGCCTCAATTGCCCAAATCGATTTCCTCAATGACCTTTTTATCCCGTTTTTATTTCACCGGAAAATCATCAAAATGCCTGTAGCTCACTGCCTGGTGTCCCAGACACAAAATTTGATTGCACCAACATGTCTGGATATGGGGTAATATGGTAATAACAAGTGGTTGGACCCCCCATCTCCTCTGTAGCGCCCTAGGAAAACGTGCTAGATTAATGCAACTGCTGGACATGCCATTTCTGCATGGAAAAACTGGAAAAAGGTGGAAATGTGACTATCATCACTGGGAGTGCCTGTAACTGATAACTGAGTGTCTCAATGGACTCAGAAGGTCCAAATCTACTAGAGATGAGTACCCATACACCCTGTGGCAACCTATATGATCACCTGTAGCCTCAACCATACCCGAACAATAAAAAAAAATGGTCTGGAAATAATAATAACAATAAAAATGTACATCAACCATCATATGAAACCTGTGTCCATTGTGTTACGATGGTACCGGTACCAACGCACCTGCAGAGGTGCCCCAGGGAGAGGGTGTCATTTTTCTCGCCAGGAGGGGTGTTTAGCGAGCTTTTTCTGAGTAGAGATTATGGCCAGACCCTTTGATTTCTCTCTTGGAAGTACTATGTTTTAGTGGCATTGTTGACTGCCTCATGAAAGGGCTTGAATCCCTGAGGTTGGTGTCCGGGGCTTCCAGGGGTGGATCACTGGGTCACATGAACCCAACTCTGTTCCGCCACTCCAACGGCAGATGTTTCAGCATTGAGACACATTTTTATCCTCCAGAGCATCTCCAGTACCCGCCTGGCCCTCTAGCTCACCAACGCCCTCTCTCTGGGCCGTCTTACAGAAGATGACGTCATCCTTCTTGGAAGACTGTTATGCTTGATAAGGGGGGGGGGGGGGCGTTGAGGGATATTCACTTCTGTTGGGGTTAGTTGGGGCATGACGATCCCCCTTCCGCAGTTTGGTCTTCATAACGGACCGATTTGCTCATTTTTAGCCTTTTTAGTCATGTGTGGGTCAAATCTGGGGAAAACACCTCAATTTACCCACTAGTTTGATTATTTTATATTATTTTTGTTTTAATTTTAAGTTGACATTTCTAATTTCAAATTGACATTTTAAAAAGACATGTCGGCCTGGATTTTAATTATTTTTGTAAAAGTGAGTGTGAAAAGTACAAATAACTTTTCCTCACTTCATTTTTACATATCAACTTTACGGGATTAGACTTTTATTTCTGATTTTTTCCCTAACTAGGGCTCTTTGAGTGACATGCACCTCTTGAGGATGATCATGCTTGCTAATTTGGGGACAAATCTTTAAAGTCTTTGCTCAGGTGATGCTAAGAGTTGTTTGCTTAACACATGCACAAGAAGGTATCTAAGTCTTCCTCTTGATGTCTTTTTGTTAAATGTTGGATATATGCTTGTCTAAGGTTGAATGGTAGCCATTGGTGTTGCATTTTTCCTTAGCATAAGTAATTTTCTAGCCTTTAGTTACCCTAGCATCATCAACCAACTCTTGAAGTTGTTGAGGAAGCCCTAGTTTCCCAAACTTGGCAAGCACCATCTCAAGAGGAGGGCCATCCTCTTTAATGCTCTAGGGTTAGGTAAATTTCATTAATGAAGCCCTAATGTTGTTGATCTAGTCTTCAAACCTAAATTTCTGAGTTTTGTAAACTTGTAATTATTATGTTAGATTGGTTCTCTTAAATAAAGTTCTGAGTTTGTATAATTTTTGTAAGTATTATCTTAGTTTAAATTTCTATTTTTTTTTGTTAATTTTTGTATGTAATTTTTGCTAATTTAAATTATATAGGCCCTAATTTTTTTGTTGTAAACCCCGCTGCAGAGCCTTTCATACCCCTACGACCTACCTTTCCATTCCTCACCTTTCTTCGCCCTCCTTCCCTGACCACTCGACCTTGCTCCCTTATACCTTTCACATCCTTGGCCTTCATTTTTAAACTTTCGCTGCCCCCTCTGCAGAAGCTCGGACCTGCTGCTGCTACCTGCAGCCTCAGTTTGCTGCTCCAGACCTACTCCTCCTTCTTTCCCTTTCCATCCCTTCACCTTTCGGGCCTCCCTTTTCCCACCTTCACTCCCATTTCCTTCCCTTTCGTCCCCCCTTCTCTCCCATTTCCTTTCCCTTCTACATCCTCCTCCTCTAACCTGCGGCCTCTCTGGTCTGCTGTCCCTCATCCGAACCCTCCTGCTGCCCTAGTACAGGTCTGCAATTTTATTGTAGACCCTGTGCCCTATTCCCTTCCTCCCTAAAACCTGCACAAATATAAACATAAAGTCAAAAGTTAGCATATTATTTAAGGATTTGATTTTTGAGTTAGTTTTCTTGCATTTGAGCATCTTTATGGTTTCTACATAATTCACTTTTCTGCTATACTGTATATTAGTTTCAATTCTGGGAGTTATCTAGTCTTATGATTGACGTTGGTTATTAAGGAATGAACCCTATTGAATATTGAAGTGCCTATTGAATGATACTCTTCTGAACCTTGTTGATGATAGATATTGCACTCCCATATCTACTTCTGCTGCTATAAGGTGTTAACTGTGATTACATACAGATCTAAATATTGTAGTTTGAGTGAATTGATTTAGCTATTATTTGTTCTTCCTATCATCGATACATATTGTTGGTGAATGGTGTTGGACTCTACCTTTTCTATATTCACTATTGAACCAGTTTACACTTTAGTGGTGATACATTTTTGCATTAAATGATCCTTGAGTTTATTTAGTGAATGGTTATGATCTATTGGAATACGGTCATTGATGAAATTTTTCCATGATACACACTTATCTTGGATTGATCTTACACTCTCACTGAATGATCTATCATTAATAATCCTTGGTAATTCTTTGATAATATACTTTGCCTAATTTGCATACGCTAACATTGGATGATTAAGTATTGTATCTTCTTCACTTATATCTATTGACTCCATTTAGGCACTGGTCTAACCGTAAAATTGCATAGAAAATATAGTTCTGTGGTTGTCCTAGTGTTCTACAGGTTATCAAAGGGTACTTCTCCTTGGAGGTTATTGGCTTCGAAGAAGTTAGGATTGTGATCGAGGTGACATTGGATCACTTTCCTTATTTTTGCTTATCGGGAACTAGCCCTGCTAGTTTTCCCGGTAACACACAGTATGGAATCATCAAAGGTGTATCACATAACCATAAATCATCATCATATATCATCACTGGTCCAACTCATCACAGATCCCAAGGTTGACCTGGTCAAATCAAGGGCAGTTAATAGATAATTATACCAAATACAAGTTTAAATAATCATTTACTTAAAATAGAACCTTAGGAATATTCTCATTCTATAGACATGAACATTTTGCTAGCAAAGGGTGAGGGTGAAGAATGCAAGGCTAGGATAAGGGGATGACTTGACTAACTCAACACTGTGATACTTTGGATAAGGGAAAGGGAATACACACTTAAGCATATGTCGGATAATAAACACACAGGGAATGGCAGTGTCTCACAAATGGGATAAGTCTTTCAGAGAAGTGCTTATTCAACCTTGGCAAATGTCTACAACTTACATCCAAGTTGAAACAACTTCGTGAGGATCTTTTCTAGAACCGTCATGGCTGGATGCCCAGCTAACTGTAATTTGAGGTTCTAGGGGACACTTAGGATTAGCTGTCCCTTACTCCATCTCACATCACAACCCGTAGGCTCTGTGAGGAATTAATCATTACATTTAATTTCTGGCCAACAGTCTTTGGATTTAGCATATATTTAACCATTGCTTTTTAGGCCTTTATGACCCTTTTTGGATTTTGCATGTGCTTAAAAGCACGACTAATCGTAGCTCACATCCATGGTGCTTTTCATTTCAATTTCCATAGCTCTCTTTCATTGTGCTAAGAAGCATAGTTTTATTTGTTTCCATGGGTTTGCACAAAATATAATATAATAGTTTCCATATGCATGTAATGATGGTAGTACAATTTGCTTCAGGTTTTAGCCAACACAACTCAAGCAACTGGGGGGATTCTCCACAATCAAGACGAAACATCGGGGCAACCGACTAGAGTGATCAAGGTATCAAATCCAAATCACCTAAGCTCAGGAACCAACACCAGCGGGTACTCCTGGCCCAGAAGGATCAAGGCTTCGGTAAGTTCTGTTGCCAACTCAGAGTCGAGACACAAACTAACATGGATGCTATCCAACACCGAGGCAAAAGTGGGGAGGTCCTCCATATCACAGGTTGAGGTTTAAGTCAGGGTGAAAACCAAAAAGGGAGAGATAACGGATAGATGGTGAAAGTGAAGGTGATGGCTATGCTAGCAAGCCATAAAGGTGGGAATGATCATGTCCACACTCCTAAGAGGGTAAAACCAATGAGTATAAAACAAGAGCTTCAAATTATGAGTAATAAACCATTTAGATAATCAATAATAACCGTATCCATGTCATACATATATATACTGCCAGATCATGATCACTAGATACTAAGTCAAGCTACCAAAATGACCAAAAGAGCAAGATAATCAAAACCAATGCACACCATATACCTGCTGGGCCATATACCTGTACCTGCTATCTGGAACATCTGTAAGCATTGAAAACACTGCTGCTGAAATTCTAGGCACTGCACTGCTTTGTATGGGATAAAAGGTCACCTCGGTCATCAAATTTGAGGTCATGAGGGTCAGTCTTGGCATAAGGTTCACTGCTGTCTGATCTGGGGCTGCTATGATATGTGAGTGATCATAAAAGGTACTGCTCATCATAGGTTGTTCTCATCAAAACTGTGTAAAGGCCTGGCTAAAAAATATACAATGAACTGCTCTACAATCATGGTAGCCCGACTACTATGGATGTGATAACAAGGCCGTGATGGCAGGGCAAGACAACAAAATTAAAAAATTAAAACAAGACATGAATAAAAAAACATAAAATACAAAAGAAAAAACTTAAATAAATTTATTTACATTTTATTTTAAATTAAAACTTAAAAAAAAATATAAATTATTTTTAAAATTTTTTTTTTGCCATTTATTTTCGTTTCAAGCCTTTGGCAGCCTATGGAGAGGCCGTGATGGCAACCTCCACATGCTTCCAAAGGCATGAAACGAAAAGAAATGGCAAAAAAAAATTAAATAAAAAACATTAAAAATTAAAATTTTAAATTTTAAAAATTAAAATTTTAAATTCTAAAAATTAAAATAAATAAATAAAAAACAAAAAGTTGAAATCCACCAACCTGTGGTCGATGGTCGATGGCAGAGTCGACTCGCACTGAGATGAACTCGACTCGGATTGAGATGAACCCGACGCAAACCACGCTGGAAGTAGCCCGTTGAAGTAGACTCAGGCCGAGATGAACCTGTTGAAGTAGCCCATCAATGGAAACCCTCACCCTGAACGCACAACCAATGCGAACCCTTGGTTGCGGCTCACCCTGAAGGCAACCAACGCGAACCCTTACCCAGTCACGACTCACCCTGAACGATGACAGACTCAACTGCAAAGTTACTGTGAGTGGAGGGGGACCGAAACACCTTCTTAAAGGCTCAAACTTTTGTTTTCCCTCCAATTTTTCGCGTCAAAATGGAAGTGCGGTGGTCAACTATCGACCCAGTCAACCGCCATGAGGCATGTGAACGAGGGACGAGTCACCTGCGAGTTTCAGCGAGTTGGGCGAATTCAACCAAGTTTGGAGGGTAACCGGAGTGCCGAGTTAGGGCCACGAGTTTGCTGCGGTTAACCGGTTGGCAGCTCAATCGGTCAGACTCACGAGTCTATGGCGAGTGAGACTACACTGGGTTGCATCTTAGGTAGAGGACCAGATAACCAATTGGACAATATACTGATGATTTTAATGAGCTTTCAATAAAATTAGAGGTACACAATCCATATGAGGCAAACTTAAATTCATTCGACGATTATTACTCATCATCAAAAGGAAATGAAGCTTAATATTGGTTCATTGGAGCAAGCATTCTAGTTTTGCCTTGAAGATCGAGACAAAGTTATGACAACAATTTCTTAAGAAATTTTCATCTTCCTCTACTTCTACCTCTACCTCGACTAAGATGAATGTTTAGAAGAATGGAAAAAATGCAAATAGCACCAATCAAAGTCTAAGGGAAAGGAATGATGAAAGTATATTCTTGGTTAGTTTGATGGGGATTGCGTTAAACAAGTTTACAAAGCTAAGGTTTTGACTAGAGAAAGAAGATGAGGTATTTAGGATCTCCAATTGTATTAGTTTTAATCCTCAAGTAGTGCTCATCAGTCATGATTAGTAGTATAGATTGTTCCACCTATAGTAATGAAGCCCTCTTTACAAACAATTGCGGAATAAAAAACCAATTGGATTACTTACACATAAATGATGGTAGTCATGCATCTTCTCTCTCAAAAGTTTGTAGAGTCTCTACAACTTACTACAAATGCATATCTACATCCTTATCACCTTGGTTGGGTTGGTGACGAGCCTACTTTTGTGGATTGTAATTACTATATAACTTCTGTTATCTAGCCTTTCGTTGACAATGTTGAATGTTTTTTTTTTTCCCAAGGAACAACCTCATGGAAACCCTCTGAGTACTTCCCCATGATTCATGGATGGTAAACGGGGTAAACCGTTGGTCTTGATTACAGAGCCTAACCTGAAGGGGATCAAGAAAGTTGTGCCCATGACCTCCCTAACTTTGGGGGCTGATATCTCACGTTTGGCTTATGACCTCTCGAGCTAACCCTTGGGGATGTGAAGTAGGCAACAATGTTTGGGTGAGCATCGCCTTAAGGTCAATGTTAAGCTAGACATCTCTAATATTAATTTTGGGAAGGGTTTTCCACGAGTATTTTAAGAGGAAGGGAAGATTACCCCAAGTCTTCTTTTTGGCAGGGTCTTGCGTGTTTCTTTCTCTGATAAACTTGCCACTTATCTTTTTGCGGTGTTTTGCTATTCTTACTTGGCTTAGGGTTTACCCTAGGCCTTTCAATGCTCTTTTGTTGAATCACTTCCCTATCCTTGGTAGAGACTTGGAAAACCTTCCCAAATGGTTTGCTAGGTTCACACTCCTTAATGAAATGGATGTTTTCACTAGGATTAGACTCTTGAAAATTACTGATGTTAGAGCATTCACCTTGCTCATGTGAGACTTGACATGTTGGACATCAGAGGACATTGTTTTGACTAGGCTGAGCAGGGGCATGGGGGTCTTTTGGCTCTTTGTTGTATGGCCTCTTCAGTTGGTTGAAATTGTAACCAGTTTTTTGGGGGTATGGCCCTCTAGGACGATCTTGGACTCTAGCCAGTCTAGTTGCTTCTTGAGTTAAGATTGTTAACTGTTTCATCATTTCAGTCATATAATTAGGAGTAGGCACATTTTGTTCTTGGACTGGTTCCTTGCCCTGGGTCCCCTTTGGCTTTGTTTCAGTTTTAGATGGAGACCTCCTTGAGCATTCAAGCAAATCAACTTTACCAGTTGATGATTCGTTGAATTCGATGAGCTTAGGTTTTGCTTGAGCATCCCTAAGGTCAGATGGAGCCTTCTCTTTAAGGATAAAGCCAAAGGTACCCTCGAAGGCACTTAACTAGTGGATTAAGATAGCCTGGTCTTTAGGTTTAATATCATTGGGGATTTTTCCTAAGATCTTTTCGAACCTCGGATTAAATTCCTAAACGGTTTTGTTATCCTTCTTTCATATTTCATATAGTTGATTCAATAAGAATTTACCATTATACTTACTTCTCCGCCCATCAATAAAACTTTTTTTTGAAGGTGTCATACCCCGTAACAGAGTTGGCTGCTAGGTTCCTAAACCATGTATGAGCATCACCTTTTAAGGACAGAGCTAACAATTTCATACACATTTTTGTGTTCAACATTATGTTCTTGAATGGCCTTCCAAAAAAGATCTAGGTGCTCCTCAATGGATACAACATTATTACCTTGAATTGTGGCAAACTTTCATGAGCCTTATCAGGGACAGGATGAGGAGCCCCTACTATGGTAGTAAAATCGAAGGGAGATCCTAGATTTCCATTGAATGGTCTGGGTTGAGGATGATGGCATTAGCATTCATATTAGGATTTGGATTAGGATTTGCAACAACCATAGGGACAGGCTAAGGGTTAGATTGATTGGACCTTTCGGGGATTCTTGAATAAATAATGATGTTTTTGGATGAACTCCACATGTTATAGTTATGTCGGGATAGCTCACTAGTGGAGTCTCTAGGTGAAGGAATGCAATACTTCACCAAAAATGGATGTCGTAAAAAACATCGGGGAACTCCTTGCTCCCTGACGACGGCGCCAAAAATGTTGTCACACAACTTAGCAACCTTGAGATTGCAAGGACCAATCAATTGCTAACTTCGTGGGACCTCACAACAATACCCTTAAGTGTCACACGGGTAAGGTCCTCTTTCTTTATGTTTCCTAGATCGATTGAGGTAGACTTGGACTAACGACAGGAGGTGGCCCCAGTCAAGCTTTTTTGGGTACTTTCCAGTCAAGAACAATTTTCCCACAGTACTCACTAGACTAATTTTTATGAGACAAGGTGCCTAGAAGATTTAACAAAGGGATACAATATGAAACCCTGTGGGGAATGCTAAGGGGGTTTGAATTTGATGGATTTAAATAACCCCATAAGCGAAAAAGAGTAACTAGGAGGATTTTGAAATAAATGGCAAGCTACTCTCAAATGGATTAGTGACATAAGAAATGACTAGGCAACAAAGGTGAATGGCTATCTTAGGGTTTGAATAGTATTTTTGGACAACTGAGTTAAGTATATACCTAGGAGTTTAAGCATATGCCACTAACAATATTTAGGTGTTGAGTTTCGAAGGATTCCAACACTTGTTTGAGTTCATATTTTTAATATGAGTGAGTTTAGAGTGTAGATCTGAAGTCTATGGGTGAGAAATAGGTGTTGGTCTAAATTATTAATGGCTCAACACACATTTAGCTTGCTGATTTAAACAGATCAGATTCAAAAATTTAAGTACAACAAGCAAATAAAGTGCACCAAATTCAAATAAACACTTACTAAGCTAAACTATTGTGCATGGTAAATTTTCTAGTGCCTTTGTCCTAGGGTAATGCCTAGGATGCATGCTATATTCAACCAACAAGTGCAAATTTGTTTCTAGTGCTAAACAAAACAAGAGAAGTGTGTTTTAGTGAATGGAGAGAGAGAACAGGGTACACAAGAAATTTGACCGATGCCTTGTAATTGGGTAGGGGAATCAATTCACCCCTCTTAGCGATTGAGGTGTAGCTGATAGCTTGAGCTTGGTGAGGCCGTTGAACAATCTACCAAGTTGATCCAAGTGGGGCTGTCCTTTAGATCTAGTATTCACTTTTAACCCGCAAGCCAATAAAGAGTATTAATGAATGGAAATCGAGAAATGAAATTCCAAACCTTGCAACAAAAACCAGCCAACAAATTAGATATAGATGCACGAAGAGTGAGAAACAAAACCAAGAAAAGAAAAGCAAAACTTGTAGTAAGTTTTCCAAGCAAAATTTCTCACCAAACCCTCAAGGCGAGCAATTGAAGATAATTGATTCATACACCAAGAAATTAAAATTGTTTTACCGAAGATTGGATCCACTACCATTTACCATTTAAAAGAGGAAAGCAAGTGCCAAAAATCCATCCTACTCACAACACAATGATCACTATGAACAATTTTCAGATATAAAAAATCTTGTGTATTGTTGTAGCAAACTGTCCCTCTTAGAAAATGAGGCTCAATCTCTTTGTAAAGATGAAGAAAGAGCAAAATATCTAATGCTAAAGAGATGAAGGGCTGAGATCTTCATTTGAGCCTCACCCTTTACATCAATGGCTGAGTTTATAACACTACAATTAACTTTACACACTAGAAAAATCGCTCTCTTGGAGAGGGGCGCTCTTGTTCACTTGGACACATGTGGAATCAAAAAATGATATTGTAATACATGGAATGCTAAGATGCATGCTTGAATAGGCCCCCTTGCTGATCTATTGGCTGATTTTGATAACTTTGATCAAAGAGAATGAGTTGGAATCTAGCAAATGCTCCCTCTAGGAGAGAAGTGCACCCTCCCTTGAAGATGACTTGTCAAATGAGGCCAAACACATGTGATCTTTGCTAAGGGATTGTTGATTTGACATTAGAATGACATTTTAAGAATACTCACTTCATCATTTGTTCAATTTCATTCCTCGTTGCCACTTAAATTTGACTTAGGAATTTTGTAAATAAACCTTATGAAGTTTGATTAATGAACACCTCTTAGTTGGATCTTGATGAATTCATGATAGAATCGCTCGGAAGTTGCCTTGGATGAGTTCCATGATGCTTTAGTAACCAATACCATTCCATACCATGCCAAAAATTGATATGCGTTTTTCATTTTCTTCTTGTTCCAAATTATTGATTTTGGACTTAGGTTTTTTAATTAAAAATTTAGGCAATACCATTAATTAAAACCTATTAGTCCATATGAGCTGAAAACCACAGTTGGAAGGATCAGATTGGCTTCCAAAAGCTCCAATATGATGAATGATGATGAGATATGACGACATACTGTTGATTGGTTTTGTTGACCAAGTCAAAGAGTTGAAAAAGTCAACTTTGGTCAAAGTTGGATAAACTTGTCCAATGAATGAATGGACCTCTTCAATGCCGTTAGGAGGACAAAATAACATCTCAAATGGTTTATATTGATGACATACAAGAGCTACAATGCTTGCAAACATTAGGGATTCATTTGAATCATTGCATAGCTTCAAGCATAGAAAATGTCACATAAGTTAGTAAAGAGCATAACAAAAACCATTCCTCCTTTTGGTGAAGTGGGTGGAAAAGTCAACAATGTTGGTCAAGTGGAAGATTGGTCAAAGGTGACTATTGACTCAAGATAAAGGGACAAGGGAAACTCTGTGACATTCACCAATTAGGTAAACATTAGGGAGTGTGTCTCACAAATGGGTGATGTGTAAGTAGGTACTACTCCTTTTGACCTTAGTAAGGCCCCTTTGTCATTTTCTTTGCTTTTTCTCTTTCATTTTTTCTCTTTCTCTTTTTTTTTCTTTTGATTTCCTTTCTTTTGCTATTTTCTTTTATTTTCTCCTTTAGTTGGATAATGGTTGAAAGGTACTAGCCCTGGATTCCTTTTGGGCACTAGTGATGACACGGCCTTAGCTTCGCTGCTAGTGACCGTCCATAGGCCCGACGGAGTTGCCACAATAATGCTTGTTTAGAGAAAACAGGCAATATCTCTTAATTCAAGGAGTACCTACCCTTCCAATCACTAACCAATTTCAAGGATATAGGGAGACTTGTTTCAGGTCTAGGGCGATCATTGCTCCATGGCATTTTTCTTTGTTAATGATCAGTTAATCCCAGGAATTTACAAGGAAGCCTCTTAAATTGTCACAAGATCATTGCAACACAAACGGAGTCAATACACCAGGGAAAATACGGAAGCCTTAATGGTGAAGGGGTCATAGAAGGGAGGTCAAGAGTCAATCTGTCAAGTCATTTACTAATGGATTTGGGCATAAGGGTGAAGTGATATGGAGATGGATAAGTCATAGGTGGAGCCAAGGGAGATTTATGGTCCTTGTAAGGATGAAGAGTTGTTAGTCAATGACATGTGCATAACATATAAACCACTTCTAAGTACTAGCCTACATAACATTTCTACTAACCATGCTTACCATAGTCAATTGGTGTGAGTAACATGAGTAAGATCTAGTACAATCTTCAATAAAGACCATAAATTAATCAAATACATATCCTCCAGGCATGAAAATTGCAATATAATATAATGGCATGGCATCATCCAAGGCAAACCATATGGCAACCACTGATATAGCATCTCAGCATAACATGACATCTTTGCTTTGACAATTAGATCTCAACCATGATCTTAGAAGCAAAAATGGGGGTAAAAATCCCCATATACAATATGGTATAATAGGTACAAGGGCAAGATACCATCAGGAAATCCTTCTCAAACTTGGAGGCAAACTCGTTCATTTGAGTTTCAGTTGAGGCTGCTACCCGATTGTATTGCTGCTTCTCTTTACTCTTTTTCTTGTTCGGACATCATGATGCATAATGGTCGTGCTTATGACATATGGAGTAATTGATTTTACCCAAGTCCTCCTTCTTTGGTTGTGAGGTTGACTCCTCTCTCTTTACCTTACCCTTGCTGGGTCCTTTACCTCCACCTTTCTTTGTTTGACTAAATGGGCATGGTCATTGACACCTCCCTACATGTTGGCACATGGTCTTTCCCAGGAAGGAAGATTCTTACAAGCACAAACATGCGGGACAAATGTTTCCCATTGAGATGGAAACCCATTTAGTGCTTGATTCACTAACTCTTTATCTTCAACCTTCTCCGTGACTACTGCAACTTGATCACAAATTTGCGTGACCTTCATTAGTTAATTGGTAACTATGTCTGATCTGTTCATCTTTACAAATCTGAGTCTGTTATGCAATATCATCTTCTTGTTGATATTCTTGCTCTAGTAAAGGCTAACCAAGGCATCGAACATCTCCTTTGTCATCTTCTTCTCGGATATATGAGAGAGCAAATGATCCTTTATAGCATCCATGATCATTCACTTGGGTTTTACTTCTTTCACCTTTTGAATTTCCAAATCATTTGGATTTGTTGGTGGAGTCACTACATCCTTTACAATGTCCCAAAGATCATTTTCTTCTAAGAGAAGAGTTACCTCGACTTTCCATGATAGGAAATTCAAGGCATTTTGCTGTCCTCAAACATGAGGTTAGTTGATGCCATCTTTGAGCTCTATCACACAAACTCCCAAATTTGATAAGCACCGTCTTTGAAACCCTTTAACTACTGGTCCTGGTTCTCGGCAGTTGATCTACTACTGTAAATGTTATGAATATAAAATATATATATATAAAGTAATGAAAAGAATAAATAATAAATGGAAATAATAATAAATTAGGTCGCAACGCTTATGAAGATTCACTGTGTTCCCTTTTAACGATTATATATATGGGCCTTGTATATTAGTAAAATCATCATTCACTTTTTACTCATTTACATTTACTCCGTTATGGATTTTACTTATTTGACCTATTCTTTGGATAGTTGGCGTGTGAACTTAATTAGCTCATAACATTGGTATCAGAGCAGGTTCTTGATTCGGTCCTTTGGCCATATCTTGGCTTTTAGCTGTCATCTTAGATTTTCTGAATCATTGGGTCTTTGACTTAAAAAAAATAAAAAGAGAACGAAAAGAAAAGAAAAGAAAGAGGGGGAGAAAAAGAAATAAAAAGAAGAAAGAAAGTTAAAAAAGAAGGAAAAGTAAAAAAATAAAAATAAAAGAAGAAAAGAAAATAAAGAAAGAAAAGAAACCCAGGAAAGAAAGAAAATAAATGCACAGAAGAAAGAAAGTTAAAAAAGAAGGAAAAGTAAAAAAATAAAAATAAAAGAAGAAAAGAAAATAAAGAAAGAAAAGAAACCCAGGAAAGAAAGAAAATAAATGCACAGAAGATTTTGGTCAATCATAGACCAGGAAAAACCCACAAGGAGAAAACCAGTCCAAGAGTTTTTTATTTAGTGCATTCTCAGGCAAAAACAGAATTTACAACAGCAGTAAAACAACATTAAATGACTGTACCAGCACCTTGAAAATCGTGCAGCACCTCGAAATTCATACCCAGGCAGGAGTACGGCCTGTACGGCCTCCACTACAGTAGCCCCTTCTTGATTTCAATACCCAGCACCTCGATTTCTATGCCCAACAATTCTGTACAGCCTGTACAACCCTCTCCTCGATTTCTGTGCAGTAGAACAGCTCGTCGAACTGCATGCCAAATGAGGAAGTACAGCCCAGTAGAAAGTACAGTATGGCCTCCATCAATAAATGCAGTCAGCTACCTTGGGAATTGTGTCCAACTTCTTGGGAAACGTGCCCCTCTCCTTGGGAAACGAGCCCCCTTCTCAAAAACTCGGATCTCTCAACAAATGCTCACTCTTGGAAAGTTGTCATGCACACTACCCTAGGCTTGCTCTTATAATCTGAAAGTGACTTTTCCGTTTTCACCTTCCCCATCCCTAAATCCAATGGCCAAGATCTAATCTTGTCATTACAAGATCAAGGGACATGATTCATTCCCTCCAAAATGAATCACTTAAATTTTTAATAAAGTATTTCTCACTTTATGAAATAAGTGCACTTTATAAAAGAGCCACTTTAGGACACATTACAAAATGTCACTTTAATAAAAGAGCCACTTTATTACAACTTTATAAAAGACCCATACGAAGTCAAGTGCCTAGGTAATGTAACTTCATGGTCTCTTCCGCATACAAGACAAACATGCGGAGTGCCTCTTGAGCTAAAAAGCTAACATGATGTAATGTCTCCATTCAAATAAGTGCATAGTAAGACAATCCCATCAATCCTATTAGTTTCCTAGGTTGGATGGGCACATGTGGGATGGTAATAAGAAAGCTAATAAATGATATTTAGACATCAGAAGGGTTCAAGCATTTAATAAATATGGTGAATAAATAAATTCAAGAGAAATTCTAAGTGGCAAGTGGTTTTGGAGACATGGAGGTGGTGGGACCCACACTAGCTTGATTTTTCAATGACACATGGCAGCTCTCTCTTGCCAATTCGAATTCATGGAAAGGTGAACACTCTTGGGTGAGTTGGTAAGTCATAACACATGGCATTGAGCATCTTAGGTCGAAATGGGATGGAATAGTAACCTCCATGGGAGAGGAAGAGTCAAATTGGAGACTAGTGGACACTTGGGCTAGATTCCCTAGTTTTATGACAACAATAATGAAGCATTTATGACATTTATGACAAAATTCAGACCTGACTTCTTACACCTGACCATTATGACATGTCAGCCCCAAAAATAGGCTCAAGGAAGGCGCTCATGGAGTTGGGGGAAGCTAAAGAGACTCAAATTCAAATTTGGGAGAAGATGGAAGGTTGGAACAAGGATACAAGTGGCAAATGAGGAATATTTTCTAAATGGAAATTTATTGAATCTATTGAGAGGATTTCGACCCCTTGAAGGCTAATGTTGGTTATAAAATGTAGAAATCAAGTATGAGAATGGCTTTTGATGATTTGAGAAAAATTGCATTTGTGAAGAGAGAACTAGTGGATGACTAGTTTCTTGCCTTAGCCAATTTCGAGGGTGAAAGATTCCCATCCAAGTTGGTGTTTGGAGAGGCCACTCAGGTCTTTCATGGTGCTTTAATGAAGTTTTATTTGTAGGTAGCAGCTACAGGAAGTTTCATGGTTTGGTTTAGTGCAACACTTTCTCTCCACCATTTCCAATTTTGAAGGCATATTCGGGCTCCTTGAGGGATTGTGCTTTGGGTGAGATCTTGCACTCATTGGGAGAGTTTCATATGATATTTTTCTGATTGTAATAGCTTCATATCCTCTGTTCTTCATATTCAGAAACTCTTAGGTCGAAATACCCATTGACTGTATGCAAAATTATTGATTAATGAGCAAACAATGTCCATTTCCCCAATGCTTTGATGTATGACACTATAAGGTTGATTATTTCGAATGGATGGATGATTCTTTGATATATTTGTGATTCATATACTGCCATGGATATATTCTACAAGTTTCATGTACTGTACTTGAGCATTTGAAGCATTTTTAGTCAGTTTGTTTGTATTGAGAGGTGAAATAATGCCATTTCCCCAAGGGTTGAATTGGGGGTTTTTGCTGTTGAATGTGAGAGAGTTAGAACAGTAGTAAAAATCAATTAATGGTGCATATGAGACCTTAATCACATACTTAACACATTACATACCTCTGTTCATAAATTCGTGGGAGTTTGGAGGCATTTGGAAGGCCATTTGCAGTGTTACCACAGGGGGATTTGATGCACAAATTACTAGTCAAAATTACATATATTGATCAGAATACAAATCAAGTTTGCAGCAGTATTTGGAGGGCCATAAAACATCCCTGAACCTAATATTCAAGTCTAAATACCATTCATACACTCCTACAGAAGATTTGGGATCATTTGGGTTGATTTGGAGGTCAGAACAGTAAAACTAGTCATAGGTTGAAATTGGGGAAAAAGTGGAAAAATTGGCATTTTAATAAAATTTTGAAAAAGGGTCATTACACATGACCATTGTTAAGATAAGGAAACTGTTATCACATATATAGTAGCCAGGCTACCATACATTATTTGTCTGATTCCAGTACACTATTTAGCCAGTTCCCTTGCATTGAGATGCTGAGATGAGCATCTATTATGGATTAATATCAGATTATGGACAACAGTTTTATTCCCCATGCCATGACTGAGTCTCAGGACACTCAGAGAGATGACCGATGTAGCTATTTTAGCCATTTGTACAGAGTAGTCAGTAGTGCCCAGAGTTACAGCAGCAGTTTCAGAGGATAGATGATGGTTTTGATGATGAGCATTCAGGTATATGACTCAGTAGGTATATTATGGTGTTGTGGTTATATTGCTTTTATTTCCATTTTCTTAGCATGTCTTAGCATTTAGTATCATGATCTGGCGATCATATATAAATGTGGACCTGGTTGTACTATATATATATATCATATTTGTCCCTACTCAGACTTAGAAGTTCTTGGCCTATACTCATTGGTTTTACCTTCCCTAGGGAGAATAGAGGTGATCATTCCCGCCATACTTTGGCTTGCTAGTGTCTGTTTCATTATTCACTGTTTTCATCCATCCATGACTTACTCGGTTTGTTCATTACTTTGACTTACTACTTGACTAGTGGCACGGAGGACCTTCCCCCACTGTAGCCTCTATATTGGATGAGCTTCCCTGTTTATTGTGTATCGGCTCTGAGTTGGTGACAAAACTTACCTTTGGTGAGTTGGCTTAGTTCCCCTAGTCACTAAAGATGTTGGCTAAACTTGAAACTTTTAGTGCTGCCATGAATACAAAGTATGGAAATGAAATGTTGTATCTTGTATGAAAAGCCCATTCATGCAATGTGTTTCTTAACACACATGAATGAAAGGCAAGCCAAATGAAAATGGCTCTGAAATATCAAATGTTATAACTTTTGTGAAATGTAAATACCTAGGTAAACAAGTTGTTTGTGACACACCTAGAAGTGCTCAGGTAAACAAGTGCCTTAAAAACACACCTGCAGCAAGAAGCTTAATGAAATGTAAATCTATGCAATGTGTTTATAAACACACATAGATCAAAGGCTATGGAAACTATAGGCCCAAAAAGCAATGGAACTTAAACTCTAATATCAAAAAGATTGCTGGCCTCATTTGTATTATGGATTGTGCGCATCTATCAAGGTGAATAAACACTCTTTGAACAACTTACCCATTTGTGAGTCACCGCCATTCCCTGTGTTGTTGCTTATCCACTATATGCTATGGTGTGTATTCCCTTTTCCATTTCCAAAGTGTCACTGTGTTAAGTCAGTAAGTCATCCTTTGACCTAGCCATGATATTCTTAGCCTTCACCCTTCACTAGCAAATTGATCACAACTATGAAGTGAATATGACCTTGAAAGTCTTGTCTGAGTAATAAATAATAATTAATGACCTATTACATTTGGATTTAGATCGTCAGTAATGATTGCTATTTGTTATAATTGCTATGTGAATGGATTGTAAAGCATGTTTTAACCTTTGATACCTTGCAGCAGCGTGATGACAGTTTGAGTTATATTTTAGTCATGTTGACTTGGTCAAACCCAGTTTGACCAAAAGTCAACCACAGGACATGAGGTAACAGACCTCAGATGATTCAGATAGATGATATATGGTCTGGTACAGGTCACCATGGTGGGCTTATGCAGTGGTTTTAGGCTTACGATGATGATTTGTGCTTTTCAGCACTTTTGCAGATTATTATTATTTGGTCTACCGGATATGATGAGCATTTATTTTTGACCATGCAGAGGTCTATATGGTGTATGAGTACTCACTTTGGATGGATTTGGACCTTCTGAGTCTAATGAGACAGTTTGTTTTCAGTTCTGGGCAGTTATAGTGATGTTTTAGCCTTAGTTGGCTATTCTAGTGCAGTTTTGGCCTGTCGGAGGCCCTGTCAGAGCAAAGCAGAGCAGAGATTTGATTAGTTCACCTAGAGCGCTATTGATGGAGGGGGTGGTCCAGCCACTTGTTATTACCATATTCCCCCCCTCCTAGACAGCCTAGCGGCCTTACTTTTTGGAGCCGGGCATTTCAGGAGGCAGTTTGGGTAGTTTCACACTTCTCGAGGCAGTCCAGAAATGGTGAAAATGGTTACAGAGGAATTCGATTTGGGCTACTGAGGCAAGGTTATGGCATGGGATGATTTGTGATGATGAGTGGGATGTCTTCCACACCTTCTCCAGCAATTTCAGCTTCATTGGGACCCACATCCATCACTTATGGCATTTTTTGATGATTTGTGGAGCCTTGCAAGGCTCACGATTTTCCCAAAGAGGCACGATTTGGTGTTTAGATCATTTATTCTTGGATATTGTGCCATGGGGATTGACCAAGGGTGTTAAAAATTACCCTTGGACCCACCATGAGCTAGATCTTATATTTTGTCATTATGATTTGGTGGGATCCCCTCTCCTAGGGCAAGTTTGTCCACATATTGTTATATTTTATTATTGATCCATGTATTGTATTGTTGAGCTCATCTCAACCATTGATTAGATCTTTTGATCTTTTAATCTTAGCCACTCATTCAAAAAGTGGTTAGGATTGTGGCCTCTCTCCATCCTATTTAAAGGAGAAAGCTTCTCATTGTAAAGGGGACTTTTGGCTCTGGATTATTGGAATAGAAAATATTATTGCATCTATCTGTTGTGTTGTGGTGAATGCTTTTGGAGTTCGTTCATTGATTCTTCCTTTGCACTGGGTTTTTGGAGATCTTGTCTTGCTATCTTTTGTACCACGATTTTGTCATCTACAGGTGGAGGCCGAATTGATTTGAGGAGGACGTATTGGTAGGGGAGGACCCTCCCTACTTCTTTCTTGGGTTTCTTCGTCGGTAACAGGGAGTATTACTGTCTTTGACCTTCTATTTCATGTTATCATCTGCTTTTCACTTGTATTTCCTCCATTGTTGCTCAACTGATTGAAATCGCTTTCCTTGGTTGACAGGAAGAGGAGGTCGCAGTTGTGGGCTAGGGCATCATTTTGGCAAGCAACATCAACAATTTCTCATTTGATCTCTGCGGGAGTCTTCCTCAACAACAAGGCATCTACATCCATCACTCAGGTATGATCTCAAGGTAATTTCTTATTCCATGATCTATCCATTTGTCTAAATGCTTAAAACCCTCATAAGTTGAAACCCTCATTTTACATTTTTTCAGATCTAACAAGATCTGCTTGGCTTTTGGGTATAAAATTTAAAACCCACCTCTATAGCATCCACGACAATTCGGGATCTATAGTTTGGTGTGGATTGACCTTCATCCGACCCATTTCCCAAGGCAAAGTAGTCTCTCCAAGGGAGGTCGCACTTCCTAAGAGGGGTGAGTTTGCTAAGATCTAGCACCTGGGTAGGTGAGATCCCACTTGATCCTTCATCTACACATTTGATAACCTACCCCTAGTGTGTCACTTCAGTGATTTTCACCTTGTGGGCCCCATTCCTCATTTTGAGGGTTGAGCCCCACTTGGGTCACTTTGTGATACATTTCAATCTCAGATCTACTGAGATCTAGCCATTGGATGACCCTAATCTTTAAGATCCACCTAGCTTGACACCTCAACATCCTTGATCTATAATTTGGTGGACATCCGACTCCATTTGGCCCATTTCCCAAGGCACTAATCTTCTCCAAGCTGATTCGACTTTCCTAAATTGTTGGGTTAGCTTGTGGTTTGATCCTTGTCTTGTTTGCTTGAGTATCTTGACATTGTCATATCCTTCCATCAAGCTCATCTTTGGTACTGGTTAGCTCCAATTTGATCCTTAACTACCCTGCATTGGACACGGTTCCCAAGGCAGTGGATTTTCTCATAATTGACTAGTACCCCGATCCTGGATCTTACTTCAAACCTCATAAGTCACTCATATATATATATTGGACCAAAGCTACACAGTTTAAACCCCTTGATCCAACTTATTACTCATTTTGTGACTTCATCCATAGATCTAGGGTTTACCATACACCTTACGTACTTCATCCATATTTGATTTGATTTGGTGTGTTGGTCTGATCTCTCCTATCGGGAGTGGATCTGGGTCTCCCCCTTTGTTGTCTTGGGTTTGATAACATAAAGTGAAGATTGCCTCGATTGGCATGACAACCATCCATTGGGAGTCGAGGCTATCTTGGTTGCACCTCTTTGGTTGCCTCTCCCCTCTGCCATCCATCTTGGATCCATCTCTAGGGGCAACTACAAGTTAGGTGATAACAGAAACCTTGATTGGTGAATGAATTATTAAAATTAAGAAGAGAACAAACTGCTGAAATCATGAGTTCCAACTACAACACCAGTAAGTGTCACAATGTCACAAGGTGTCAAAATGTGATGAACTCATGTTCAAAATGTGCTGTTAAGGTACACATATGGATTAATTATAGAAATTGAACAATTATTCCAATCAATTCATATCTAATTCAAGGCTAGTAATTGTTTGTAACTGGCAATGTCATTTTACAAGATCTCCAGGTTATGATATAATTAAATGTTGAATAAAATGTAATTAAGTGCTTTATTTGTGAATCCCTCTTCTTTATTTTTTTGTTTATGTCCTTGGAGAGTATCTCATTGACACATTTATCCGAGGATTGCTGAATGGTATGCTTTACCATGAACAGCATATAGTTGCAAGCATTTGCGTTTCAGCAGTACAAGTTAAATTACTATTCCTGTACGAATATTCATAAAAGGCACCTTTCCTGCATATACTATTCCAATATAAAAGTTTGGACTTCTGTAGTAATAGTCAACACATCAATACTGTGTACAGGTATAGTTCCTGATACTATGTACAGATATAGTTACTGATACTATGAAATTTAAGAACCGTGTGCAAAATTTTGTACAAGTGTAAGGTCGAGATTGGTAAATTAGATCTCTAGAGGCTATACTTGCAGAGGGTGGCATTCATTGCATCTAGAATACACACAATCGTTTGACATTTCCAACTTTGTATTTGATTTTAATAGAATTGTATGAATCACCAATTCCAAGGAATTCTTAGATTAAAGAAAATTCATTTAGAATAGCAAGCAAAATTAATTCACCAGGAACATTGTCGTGCAGAAAACTCAACCAATAGGAGGCTTTAAGGTACGCGGCAGTGACTGACAGGATAATGAACCTGTAGCAAAAGAGTGTATACAATTCCATGCTTGTCTCTGTACCCCATGGGACACTTCTCCGGAGTATAGGAAACCCATGGACACTTCTCCTGAGCATAGGAAACCCATGAGAACATTAACCTTTCAGAATGCTTTGCAAATTTATAACTAACTTAACCAGAAAGAACTATTCAGTTGGCCTTAAGGGAAGTCGCCATAATTACCATACTTGCCATCATATGATACTGAGTGATACATCTGGCATACTTGTACTCAACATACTTGGAAGTATAGAAAGATGCAAAGAATTTTTAATGCAGGTCAGTGCTTGTGAGTACTGTAAGTATTGACATTAAATACTCAGTATTTTTGGTGAGTACTCGCCAATACTTGAAAGTATGGAGCCCCAGTATTGATTGTACAATACTTGTTCAACAGGCAGGAGTATGGTGAATACAGAGTTGAGTACAGGGCCAAATGTCATACCTAGTATGTTAACTATGGAAATGGCCTTCAATCAATAGAAAACCATCTGATACACAGAGCCCACTGTAAAGACACAACATGGTTTGTTATTTCCCAAGTCCAGGTATGTTAGTCGTTAAGATTATCTAATGGGGTTCCAAATAATGCAATTTAAAAATAATTTAAAGGCTACACAAATGGTTTCAATTCTCCAACGGGGCTGGTTGATTAAAATAAAAAAATACATCTTCATTCTATTGGCTTCAGAGCTGAACAGGACATGAATAACAAATATTTCTAAAGAAAACCATTGCCAACTGATTTGTTTATTCAAATTGAGATGAAACCATACAGAAAACCTTCTAATCAAATCCCACATCTATGGAGTATTCAGTTTTGAAGGTGTTACTCCCCAAACCCTTACTTTATGTTATAGAGTCTCGGAACTAAAAGGGGCTACCCACTGTCACCAAAATAGCTCCCTCTCTCACTTTAGGCCATCTCTCCTCCGGCACAAGGAGGGTTTCCCTTGGAAAATGTATGATTAACTTTAGTAGATTGATGGGTGGACCAAGGTTAGTGCCAATCCATTCTTGGGGATATGGAGTCAAAGGATAAAACTTGTAGGGCTGTTTTCTTATGAGATAAGGACAAAATTAAGCTGGGATCTACCTTGCTGTCCACAAATGCAGAAAATTACTTTGAGGAACCCTAATGAAGGAGGACCCCCAGACATGCATGAGGGTGTGCCTATCAATAGACAATGTAAATTTGCACCAAACACTAATTAAGAAGGAAGATACATTATTGACATTTCCAGCATTTATTCCTTCAAAACATATCTCTTGCAAGTAATTTCCAGCATTCACATTTAGCAAATTAGATCCAAAACAGAGTGCCTCACATAACCTCTTAACATCATATCTGCCTTCAAGTAGATATTCAACTAAGCACCTAGGGGGAATCTTCCCAAATCCATGTTAAGCTTCAATATGCTAAGACATAGAATATCAGTATTACATTCCATTTCACAACAATAGCGTATACAGGATCACTGAAAGAACAACAAGCACAGCATAAACACAAGAGACACAGATTTATCCTGGGAAACCCTCATGGGGTAGAAAACCCAGCAAAGCTTCCTCAATATAGATGACCAACAAATACAAAGATGTAAGCCCTAGACATGAGCTCCTTCTCCTCCATAGCAGATCTCTCCCTCACCTATGCGCCAATCACAAGTGAGGGTAATGTGTGTTAAATGAGAAACACACCTCCTCTATTTATACACAACTCCGACTTGACTTTTACACTAACTAGGTCGGCCCCAATTTAATCACTTAACATAATGTGGCAGGGCCGACCCCACTAGGGTGGTCTAATAACCCTTTAACCCACATGACTCATACAGGGCCGACCCCCACTAGGGAAGTCTAATAACCCAAGTTACCACATTCTCCACGGAGGAATAAAACATCTCCGGATATACAATAAGGTCTTCACGGAGGAATGAAACATCTCCGGAATAATAAAGTACAAATATAATATTCTTAGAAGTTACAATATTTCAACAATCCAACCATCCATAACCATGGAGAGAGCAGTCAGCAAATCCTTATAGGTTTGAGCTCAATCTCCTTTACAACAAAATATTCATTAATGGAATCTAGATCCACTTTATTGTCCATGCAAAATACTAAATCATTCCACAATGGGCTCTTCAAGGCAAATGCTGTTACAAAATAGTAAAATAGTGTGGCCACCATGAATGGGGTGCCACATGTTTTCTACTCCATGTACAATGCTCCATTCGAGACGTCACTCGTCATCTTCTCGAGTGGAACACCCTTGCAAAAAGATCTTCAACAACTACCTCCAATAAAATATTAATAAATGCTCAGTCGTTGGATAAGGAGCACTCTTCAAGAGAAGAGTCTATCATGCCAAGTGTCATCTTAATGAATAGGGTGCTCTCCAAGAAGGTCCTTTAACCAACACTATAATATAAAAATTCCTAGAAGAGGTGCGCCCTTGAGATGTGTGCAAAGAAATGGTCAAGGGACCACTTTGACTATCCTACATAATATAAAAAATCCAAGGATAGTTTCGTCCTTGAGAAGTGTGCCAATGGTAGTCATGCTCTTGGATCTAGGACCACCAAGCATTAAAATAACTCTCAAAATAGATGGATGCCCTAGAGGAATGTGCCCAAAGGTGGTTATGTGTGAATAAATGTCCCAAGATGCCAATCTATGGGAGTGCTCCACCTAGTAAAGTGTGCAAGGTAGTCAGGTCCATGTGTACAACCACCCAAAACTCTTCCAAATAATGCTATAAATGATATACCCTAGGAGAATGTGCATGAGAAGTAGAATGTTCTCCAATACAAACAATGAAGTGCCCTCAAACTACATATCATCATGGGAACTCATATCAAACTATAGGTAAGAGAGCAAGTGCACTCTAGAGTCCTAGACAAGTGTGAATGAAGGAGATTGCGCCTCAATAAATGTGCCAAAAGCCATGAGCAAAGGAGTGCTCTGTCAAATGAACAATAGATGAAGATGAATAATCCACACATGCGACCAACAAGTCTCTTTCAGTCAAAGCACTTCACCCTAGGCTTAGTAACAAGGCATAGCATATGATACAAGTGCTCTAAGAGTCAAATAAGAGATGAACAAATACTCCAGTGGACAACACTCACTAGAACACCTGATCACCCACATAGTGGTCAACAGATAAACTGTCACAAGGGAAGTGTTCAAGAAGGTGTACACAAGTGGTATGCTACTCATCAAGCCCAATGATCCATCGCATCAACGTGAATCTTTCTGAAATGTGTGCTGAGGATGCAAATTGAATTATAATGAATGGTACATACTACATATGCACCTTCAGTTGGCAAAAATATGGCATACAACTTGCTTAGGCAGGGTCTTCAAATTGGATCAAAATCCTCATGCTATAATGTGGGGTGACAGAAGGAAACCTGAAACTCCTGAAATTAAAAAAAAATTAAATGAAATAAAAAAATATGAAGGATAAGGATGCAAAAATGTTGTCAGATAAAAAAAAAGTAGAACTTACCTGATGTGGATCACGACAAGCTTCTTGGCTTGATCCAGCAAAGGT
The DNA here is from genome assembly GCA_027924585.1 of Larix kaempferi. NCBI lineage: Eukaryota > Viridiplantae > Streptophyta > Pinopsida > Pinales > Pinaceae > Larix > Larix kaempferi. The sequence continues at coordinate 37,821,118 of BSBM01000205.1, forward strand.
CTCTCTTGATTCTGATAATATCCACCAAATTCTAATTGGAAAAAATGCCCGTAGTCTCAGAGCCTGGCTGCGAGCTAGGAATCGGAAAAATGGCAGTGATCTGACAGGGTTTTACCTTATTGCATATTGTGCTAGCTTCTAGAGCGTCTCCCAACCAAAAATGTAGGGTTTGGCGAATTTCGTTGAAACTGGCAACAAATAACAAGGGTTTCAACTTTCCTGTAGAGAATGGGTGAAATTTAATTTGGGTTTTGATTGATTTCATGAATGGTTGAAAATAAAAATAGTGTGAAGATGGGCTGACATCTTGGCCTGAGTTTCTTTCATTGATCTGCTGCCTAGCTAATGTGAAAAATGACTGAACTTGAGTGGGTTTTCCTTGATTTGAGTTGCAGCAGCAGCTGCAGCCTGCCATCACCTCTGGTTTGTGCTTGTCAACCTGGAAAGAACAAAGAATTTCAAGAAGCCAAAGCGGCCAGGGAGGCCGCAATGCTGTGATGCAAAGGTTGGTGAGGATGATCAGATCAAAGGTGGCTGGTGGATTAGATCGAATTGGGAAGATAGGATGGGATGGAGCATGCATTGGCAGTTTACAATAGGCATAATATAAATGGCATGTGGTGGGTTGTGAGAGGCTAGGCACAGATGACAGAAGATTTCGTAGTAATCCCTCTTAAAAAAACACCTTCGGTGTAATAAATAAACCATCCTTTTATATATTTGTTTCTCATCTTTGCATATCCCAGGACTTGTGCTGCTGCTCGATCGATCTGTGATTCTCTAGTATCCTCCAATTTGAAGGCAGAATAAGTTGTCATTCACCTAAGCAATCATCTTGCCATCTCTTCATATTGAAGCCAGAATCCACCTAATCAATCATCTTTCCATCTCTTCTCATTTAAACACGAATCCTCTCAAGAACAATATATTGTCATCTCTTCCTAATGAAGCAGGAATGAATTCTCCTTGACAAGTGGAGTACTAAACTCATGTACCCTGCTGGAAATCTGAGCTATTGATTAATATAGGCCTCTTTGTGTTTGGAAGTAATCATCTTCTTCCTCACCTGATTCCTCATTGTTGTTTGTTTCACATACTATAGCGGTAAAGCCCAACTTATACATTTTTTTGTTCATGTGTGAATAAACAACTTCTGATCGATATTTTATATGTTGGCAAATTGATAATTTCCTTTCTAAAGAATTTAACCATTTGAAATTTTCTTACAATACCAATAAAAATGTTTAAAACCTCTGTTTCTGGCAATTTTCTGTGTCTTGTACTGGAAACAATCTACAAAAAGAAAAGGGTAGCTATCCTCAGAGAATAAATAAATACCTCCTACTTTTGTGATTGGCCAATGTCAACCCTTGGCTCTTGCTGATGCCGGCATTAGGGCTTCCTTTTCTCTTTCTGATTCTTTGTTCTGGGTTGGACACCCTAGGGCACAAGTATATAGCTGATATGAGAATGCTGCAGAGTTGTTTAGTTCCATCCATGCAAGGACACAAATTTGTGTCTGATATTGGCCGACTGTGGCAGAGCTTAGCTATTTTTTTGTCTCTGATAATGGCGGGGTGTGCCAGAGTGACCACATTCTGTATTATTCATTCACAGGTCGGGGTCGTTGATTGGTATGCTTATGGTTCTGCTGTAAGGTTCATGTGTTTCCTCTAGTAGTTTCCACAGTCAGGTCGTCATGGGTCTGCATTTGACAGAATCACAGATAAATAAATTGTTCTAAAGCATTTTTTTCGTCACGTCTCTGCTCACATGCTTTGAGGGTTTTCATGTCTAATTCACATGTTTTCATTGTTCAATGGGATTCATGCATTTTCACTGCTCAATGATGTTTACTGTTCTGCATTTTGGTTCTTCTGTCAGTGGATTTGGGTCACGACTGTTTGTGTGGCCTCCTGCTCACATGATCTCTTCCTGTTACATGTCATCCCTTTTCATATATTCTTTGCCCTGGCCGTGGTTGGGATTATTCATTTGTGTGTTGATATCTGCTTTAAACACTGCTGTCAGGGTTATCTCAGGCAGCTATCATATCTCTGCAAATATTCTCCATTGTAGGTCTGTATGTGTTCAAAGTTTATATATCTTCCTTGGAATGCTGGCTCTTGAATTATTCACAGCTTGTGAAACAAAATTCTGAAGTTTTTAACTTTAGTTTGTGTTTATTTATTATTTTCATTTTTAGTTTCCTTCAGCAACTTTGAGAAACTAAAAAAAATGATTTGATTTTCAATCAAATATAGTTAATATACATTCTTGAACATTTTTCACTTATTGAACCCTTTTATTTTTAATTTGAAAGTTACTTGAACTTAGACTCCAGGGCTAGATCTACAATTGCTCTGATACTGCGTTAAAAAATGAATGTACCAGATACACACGAGTATTATTGATGCAATAGAGATATGTCTTCTAATATACATTAGCTAGTTGTGCTGCCTAATTGACCTAACTACTTTATTACCTAATGATCTTTTATAGCTAATACTTCTTTATTAAAGTCATTAATGATAATGTGACTTTATTACATTTGAACTAAGTATTGGAGTGTTGATACTCCAACGCATCCATTCTGCCATATCCATGCTCATTCCTTTTCTTTGCTTATACCCTTCTAGGGTCTGCTCCAAGTTGATTTCCTTTTCCTTCCTCTTTCTGCTAGATAACCTTTTCGATTCAATAAGATTTCCCTTATCATTGGAGTTAAGTTTCTCCTCACCCAACCTGTGCTGGAACTTTTTTTGCTTGCATGGTCACTTTTTCTCATGTTATCTTCTAAATTATCGGGGACCTGCAGATCCACTCAACTGCTAACCAGCTTCTACTCATTTCTGCAAGATCACATCTTTGACTGCACTGTCATCTTTCTTCCCATTGGGATGGCTCTATAACTTATTATACCAATTTACATGAAAATTTTGGGTGTTTCATACATTTCCTCCATCCATACCATAAGTTTACTAAAGGTAGGTTCCATCAAATGATGTCTTCAAACTATGTATGCATGCTTGATCAAAATTTGGCACTACGATCTATAATTTATGTCATGATCTGAGAATACCAAGAAATCATTTTCCTTCATGAACTCATTCGAGTCTTCAATCCCTTTTCCATCCTTTTATTTGAGAGCTCCAGTATGTGCTAACATATATGATAGTCTATTCCTGCTTTTCTTCACATGCTGGAAATCAAAGTGACTAAAGTTTCTTATTAAGGCCTACGCTGCTTTCACTTTCAGTTGGAAAGCTTATATGTCTGCTTGCCATTGCCTTGCATGATTTTACTGACTGAGTTAATCTGCCTCAATCAATAACCTGTTAATACCTGCACTGTGGACTACACTGAGGCTCAGCATCAGTGCTTGGATTTGAACCTCGTTGCAGGGAGTTTCTCCAAGCCTGACCAATAAGTTAACATCACCTGCCAATTTTTGTTTCTGATAATTTGTTCACCCCAGGTCTTCCTGGGTTGCCCTTTGCCATTGCCCTTTTAGCTTTTTAAAAGGATTGTGAACAGGAATCCAATCTCTCTTTTTTCAGACCTGTAGTATTCTTTTGCCTTTCAATGGAATGCTTAGGATATAAATTAAATAAATATCAGAGAAAGCATAATTTTTGCATTCTTTTAATGGAGTGGATATGGCTGACCCAAGATTCTAGAAATTGTAATTTCTATTTACTATGTTTTTGCATTGGTGTCCTTTGTTAGATTTCGTCCTTTGTATGTATGTTTGAACTTTAATAGTTTTATTACTTGGAGTGCATGCCTGTTTTTCTCTATAGAGTGTTTCTTCATGAACCAGTGTTTAAGCTTCCTTGTAGATTCCAATGTTTCATCCATGCTATGACTTTAAGTTGCTTCTGTTTATGTTGCCGACTCTTTGCATGGGATCTTAAGAGGTATTATGCTCTTCTATATTATCAGTAACTTGTGTTGTTGGAGAAAACCAATATAGGGTTCTTGAGCATTTATTAGTCATTGGAATGAGTGTTTTTGGAACTGAAATTGAATTTGTTACATGCCAGTGAGATAGATGATAACTCAAAGTGTTTTTCCTGTTGCTCATCTTTTGTTAGAATTGGACTCGGGAAGAGACAGACCAGCTATTTGACTTATGTGAACAGTTTGATCTTCGATTTATTATAATTGCCGATAGATTTACTCCATCCCGGAGTGTAGAGGAACTCAAGAACCGTTACTATGCAGGTATGTTAATTCTCCTCTTATCACTTCATAGATATTTCCCAAAGGAACCGGGTCACCTCCTAAGGCAAATTTAGCACAAAATGATCAAAGTTGTATCACAGCAATTGAACACATAAAGAAACCAAGAGTTATCGTAATGTATTGCATAGATGTGAAACTGAAAGATTTTTTTTATAAAGGGTTACAATTAGGTTAAGTCAATCCACGTTATGAATGTGGGACAGGCTGAGAAAGACAATAAAGTGAAATAAAACACAAAATAACATAAAGTAGGAAGTGACTTTATTAATGCCCAAGTATAATGTCTAATTTGTTAGTTTTTCATACAATTATAGCATTATAATTCAATTGCATAAGATCAATAGGATCACTAGACGAAAGACAAAGCACAAAAACAAAGAACACGAGAATTTATCCTGGGAAACCCAATCAGGAGAAAACCCAGCAACCTTCGTATAGGGATGAACAATTCTGAGAACAAAGTACAATGATGAGAGAGAGGCGGAAGAACTTTCCAAGTAGAAACCCCAAAATATCTTCTCCTAGCTGCAGATGCGAATCTCTCTCCAAGTAGTGTGAACTTGCTTGGTTGAGTGAGTGTACAAATGAGGTGAACTTTCCATCTATTTATACAAGTGCCAAACTGGCCCTTTCCCCAACTAGGCCGACTTGTCTAACTTAACTGGGTCGACTTGTCTTGGGGGAATATAAAAATACATTTAATAATTCTTTTCTTTACTTGATTTTCTCCCCAAGGTTTACATTGTTCTTTCAAGGGTCTACACGATTAATTACATCAAGATCAACTCCCGTAGGGTTACAAATAATTACAATAAAATATAATAAGAATATCTTCCGAAGTTGCATAAATTCCAACACTCCCTCTCAACAAGGAAGGTATTCTTCAGTCATCATCAACATCACGATCATCTGGGTTTCATCTGTACATCTATATTGTCTCGATCATCTCTATACATACTGAAGGTTGTCAACACAGTCTCAGTCCTTCGAGAAGTGTCATCATGCATCAACTTCACCAGTCCTTCGGTGAGTCCAAGAGTAGCCTCTCCATCCTACCTGGATGTCTGAGAGATAAGCTTTACCATCTGCTACCTATCCGTCTCATCTGCCGATGGGATCCTCCCATACCTAGCTGAGAACCTGGACGAACAGAGGTGCACAACCATCTACTATATGTTCGTCTGTTTTGCCGATGGGATACTCCCATACCTGGCTTAGAACTTGAACGAGTAAAGGTACCTGTGCAAGCATCACACGACCATCTACTACCTGTCCGTCTCATCTGCCGATGGGATTACTCCCATACCTGGTTGAGAACCTGGACGAGCAGAGGCACTTGTGTGTAACCCGACCATCTAATACCTATCCGTCTCATCTGCCGATGGGATTACTCCCATACCTGGCTGAGAACATGGACGAGTAGAGGTACCTAGGTGGAACCTGACCATCTACCACCTGTCCGTCTCATCTATCGATGGGATTACTCCCATACCTGGATGAGAATCTGGACGAGTAGAGGTACCTGGGTGAAAGTAGGGTAAAAATATCTATATCATCTTTCCCTCTGAAGGAGGGACACACTCTCTTCTACTCCAAGTCTTCCACGAAAGTATTCAAACTTTATCCTGGGAAGAGGCTTGGTGAGAGCATCTACAGTCTGGTCATCTGTCGGAACATACTGTAACTCAACTGCACCTTTTTGCACCATATCACGAATGTAGTGATACCGAATCTCCATATGCTTCGACTTGTCATGGAATACGGGATTCATTGACATCTGCACACAACTTTTGTTATCACAGTGAGTCACAGTTGGCTCTTGAATCTGGCCAAACAATCCTGCAAGGAGTTTCCGAAGCCACATTGCTTCTCGGGCTGCTGTACTAGCAGCCATATACTCCGCCTCGCAGCACTGAGTGCTATTGAGTTTTGCTTCCTGCTGCACCAGGAAATCAATGCAGAACCCAAACTAAAGCAACATCTGGAAGTACTCTTTCTATCTGCAGCACATCCGACCCAATCTGAGTCTGAAAACCCCTGCAATCTCAAGTCACACTCTGAAGCATATCTCAGGCCATATCCCATAGTGCCACGCAAGTATCTGAGCACATGTTTTGCAGCAATCCAGTGAATCTGCCTCAGCTCGCACATGAACTGACTGAGAGCATTCACAACAAAACATATATCTGGTCTGGTGTTCGTCAGATACATCGAGGATCCAAACAACTGTCGATACATAGTGGGATCAATCAAATTTGAATCTGAAGCATAATCCCTCAACTTCTTCAAATTTGCATCCATTAGAGTGGCCATGGACTTGCAGTCCAACATAACGAATCTCTTCAGAATATCTATGGTGTATTTTCCTTGACCTAGGAAAATCTCCTTCTGCCTCTGCCATATTTCTAATCCCAAGAAGTAATGCATCAATCCAAGATCCTTCATTTCAGACTTAGAGGCAAGTTTCTTCTTACACCATACGATAAGTTTCTCATTTCCAGTGATAAACAGGTCATCAACATAAAGGACCAAAAATCAGTGGCTCATCATCTACAACCTTGTAGTAATGGTTGGGGCTTGCATCACTCTTGGTGAATCCCAAACTCACTAGGAATCCGTCTATCCGTCCATACCAAGCACGGGGTGCTTGCTTGAGTCCATATAGGGTCCTTTTTAGCCTGCATACGTGAGACTCCTTTCCATGGACAATAAACCCTTCTGGTTGTTCAATATATACTTCTTCCTCAACACCACCATTGAGGAAGGCTGTCTTGACATCCATCTGATGCAACTTCCATCCCATAGCTGAAGTAATAGCAATAATTGATTTGATGGAAGTATATCGAGCCACAAGAGCAAATGTCTCATCATAATCAACTCCCTCTTTCTGAGAGAATCCTCTGGCCACAAATCTAGCCTTGTTTATTTCAACACTGCTATCTGCTCCATGCCTGATTTTGTATAAACACTTGGAGGTCACTACTGACTTCCCCTCAGGTCTTGGCACAACCTCCCACACATCATTCTTCATGATGGATTGGTATTCTTCCACCATGGCAACCTTCCAAACTTGATGTCTGGATGCTTCTTCATAAGTGGTAGGTTCCGAGTCAATGATGTGACTCATCAATGCTACATAACTAGAGAACCTCTGAGGTCTTTTACTTTCTCGGAAAATATCATGTGGAGATTCATGCCCCTCTGCATCCTGTAAGGTCTGTTGTGCCCATCTAGGCCTCTTCCGGCCTACTGCAATATGTCTGGGAACATAAACTGGCTCAACTGGATCTATGGGATCGATGGGTTCATCCTTCTTTGCTAACTCCCTCTGAATTGCTGGAGGGGGAGATGATCTCATCTCCTTTGGTTCTACCATTTTCTCATCATCGATCTCCATGTCTGATCCTATGCCTTTCTTGACAACAATCTCTTCTTCAAAGGACACATCCCTGCTGACTTCGATCTGTCAGGATTCTGGGATATATGTAGGCCTTTGAAGATTCACTGTATCCCACGAAAGTTCCCTTCTTGCCTGAAGGTTCTAACTTCGTCCTCTTCTCCTTGGGCACATGTATATAGATTGGACAACCAAAGATCCGAAGGTGGCCGACTTTTGGTTTCAGTCCTATGAAAGCCTCTTCCGAGGTCATCCTTCTAGGCTAAGAGTCATAATCTGAACATTAACGGGATTCATGTGTCCACCACTTGTTTATCGGAACAAGTCTCATCATCCTTCTCTTGTAGGCCATATCATATGGTCTTTTCAGTTTTCCCTACAAGTCAAATCCCGTCTGACGATTAGTGACATTACATAATCAAATTTAACCAAATTCTATTTCTATGCAATGACAATAGTTTACACTAGGCATTTTGGCTAATGCTTCAGCACAACAATCATAAACATGTCTCCCAAACACATATGGTAACTATCTAGATGTTTGCTATCTCCACTAGAACATGCCATCAAGATTGTGCACTACTCTATAAGTATGTAGGAAGGAAATATCATCTAGACTAGTTCCAACACGTGTTCATGGAATGTTGTGCAACTCATATGCATAACAAATACAACAAGAGCCTACGGTACATCAAAAAGTAAACTATATCAACTGCTCAACACACTTCCTGATAGATCTGCATATAATTTGATATGTATAAGACAAAAATAGATCTATGTGAGCAATAAAACCAAATACTTATCTTTTATTGTTTTTGTGTGTGGGCTCCCACTGTCTTCTTGTGGGAACCATGAGAGACCTCTGTTCTAGCAGTCTAGATCTTCATATCACCTCAACATAGGGAGAACTAGAAGAAGAACCCTGAACAATCATCATTCCTTGACTTTTTGTGAGGAGTGTCTTCATCAACATCAACAATTGAGGCTTCATGCTTCCTTTTGTTTGAACTTTGACAATTACTGGCGTAATAACCAAATGCCTTGCACCTGTAGCATTGTATCTGAGATAAATCCTTCTTCTTCTTCTTCTGATTTGGAGAAGGACTTGATCTCCTACCTTAGTGCTTGTGATTGTAAAACTTTCTTCTCTTTCCCTTGTCTTTCTTGGCATCGGACAAGAATGCTTGATTCTCCTCAGGTTGAGTGCCATGGAGTCTCTGCCTTGCTGCTATCCTTGTCTCTTCCTGAGTGCAATCTGTCCATAACTTGTCAAATTTGGGTATCTTGGTTCAACCACGTATGCTTTGAATGAATGACTCCCAAGATGGTGGGAGACCATTTAGAGTAGTAACGACAAGCTCCTTATCATCAATGGGATCTCCACTGGTACTTAGCTTGTCCCTTAGTTCTGTGATCCTCATGAAATATGAGGCAATGTATATTGACTTGGTCATCTTCATATTCGATAGCTGGTTCCTCAATTTGAGGGTCACATTGATACCAATGTTTGAAAAATTGGAATCGGACTCGGTATTAGTCAATGGTCAACTCGGAATCAGAATCGGAATTGGTAACGAATCGGTCATAAATTGACCGATTTGAATTTAATGAATCAGTTTACTAAAAAATACATAAAATATTTAAATTTGAAAGAAAAACAAGATTTTCAAGATTTTAGGACTGTTGTTATGACCCATACCTGTTTTTTGAAGGCCAAAGAGCACCTATACTTGTTGTTTAGGGCTGCTTTCATCCACAATACTGCCCACAATTTATTTTAAGCCTTTAAGGTGATTTTCATGACTTTTTATTGCTGTAAAGGTCATAACAGGCACATGTTTGCTTCAAAATTGTTGTACGAGGGTTTGAACAACTTCAACCTAAGTTGTATGAAACGGGGAAACGGGGACGAAACGGGGAAACTTTGAAACAGGGGAAACGTGACCCCCCCAAAATTTTGGAAATGCAATATATATATATATATATATATATATATTAATAAATTAGCTAAGACATTTACGAAAATGAATGTGAAATATAAATCATCAATCATACATGTCAACGAACCATTGGCTATATTGGGATCCTATTCATCAATAGCACCCTATGCCTCCCTCCTCTAGGCTCTAGCCCTTGCCTCTAACTCGAATTTCAAAGTTGATCCTCCAAGGACATTAGTCGACGGCTCAACACACTACAATTTTGATGAAACTTCCTAATCCAATCGCTAAAATAACGTAGAATGCTGAGCTAAGTCGTGACACAACCCAAAACAACAAATGCTGAGATAGATCGTGAGACAGTCTAAACGTGAAGGCAGATCCGCTAGGATAAAGCCGTGAAAGCAAACCGAAATCACAAATGCTGAATGCTGAGCTAAGTCGTGACTCAACCCAAAACAACAAATGCTGAGATAGATCGTGAGACAGTCTAAACGTGAAGGCAGATCCGCTAGGATAAAGCCGTGAAAGCAAACCGAAATCACAAATGCTGAATGCTGAGATAAGTCGTGACTCAACCCAAAACAACAAATGCTGAGATAGATCGTGAGACAGTCTAAACGTGAAGGCAGATCCGCTAGGATAAAGCCGTGAGGGCAGACCGAAATAACAACTGCTGAATGCTGAGATAAACCGTGACACAAACTGCCCAAAACAATTGACGCGAGTAGAAGAGAGAGTTCACGATTAAGCTCACGATCTTTAGAGTTAAGTTTTTATATTGTTTTAGATTTAGGAATCTTAGGATTAAAGTAATAATAAAAACTTAGGATTAAAAAAATAATAATAAGAAATAAATAAATAATAAATAAAATAAAAGTAGGGTACCAAAGGTTTTAAATGAATAAAAAATATAAGACTTTAAAATAAAAAAAATAAAAAAAAAACTTTATTAATAAACTCATAAAGTCTTTATTAATAAAATCATAAAGATTTTATTAATAAGACTAAAATAAACATTTAATGAATTTATCATAAAGTGAAAAACCAAAGGTCCAACATAAAGTAAAAAGACCAAAAACATAAGTGGGACAAGGCCCTATAACAAAACATAATAAAACAAGGTCCAATGGTCTTTAATAAACTCTTAGGTAAAAATACTCCATAAAGTAGGAATCCTCAGGGTCAAGTGTGCACATGAGTGAGAGTGCTAGGACCAAGTAAGAAAATGACCATGAGTCAACAACCACAAGACCAAGGTGGGCATGCAATCAAATAGGACCATCAAGACCACAAACTTTTCTCTCTCTTAAGATACATAGTTTATATATTTTTGTCATCACTGTATAAGGGAGAAGATCCAAACGGATGGTGCAATCCTTTTGTCCTTAACGCTGCTCCTAAGGGTTAGGTACTAGAGACATCGCCAACGGGTGGCCAGTCCCTTGAGAAGCAACCTAGCAATAACCGATTGGGAGAGGGGACAACAATATCTTCCATTCTCAATGAATGGCTTTCAGCTCAAGGCTGAACCTCAGTCCTAGACTGGGACATGTTGATCAACCATCTGGTCCATGACCAGGATGGTCCTCAGCCTCAAGCTGAGCATTCAGTCCTAGGCTGAATGTTGATCAACCTTCTGCAGGACCTAGGAAGTCTCTGTCTCAACCTGCAGGATCTGCTTGGTCATCATGACCAAGAAACCGTCTGGTTCTAGACCAGAATACCCTAGAGACAAATAGGGGCCCTAGCCACATGCTAGGGACTTTGCCATGGCATCAATCTGCTTGGTCCTAGACCAAGAACCCCAGGAGACAGCTGGGGGCCCTAGGGTACCTTCTAGGGTCTTACTCATACTCTGCCTGGTTAGCTTGACCAGGAACCCTAGTCAAATTACTAGGGTACCATTCTCTCTGAGAATGGGTCTCGCAGCTGCACTAAAAATCAACATTCTTTCCTGAGATTTGAGGTACCAAATGATCTCTAATTGAGTCCACCAAAATCCTTCTTGCTCTGGCATCATTCTTCCTCCAGCGAGATTTGTCTTCTTTGGCTTCTGGTTCTGGGACCTTCTCATTGACAAACTGCAAGAGATCATTTTCTTTTAGTAAGAAAAGAACCCTATAATTCCAAGAGATGAAGTTGGAAGCCCCTTCCAGACGATCTTCAACCTTCATTCCAATCATCCTGACTGCAAATCTGAAGTAGAAACCCTAGCAGGAGCTAGGTCAAAAATGAAAGTTGGATTCTTGGAAAACTAACTCCACATGGAGATGTGCCCTAGCAAGGTGAGTTGAGAAAAGGTAGGGTTGAGCCAAAACTGTGGAGGGAGTAGGTCAAAACCTGGAACCCTAATTTCTTTAGTAACTGTAGCTGCAGAATTAGGTAAAAAATGAAACTTCTTAGAATTGAATTCTGCCTTCACCAAAAGATGTGCCCTTCCTAGAGCGAAATTCCCAAGGCACTTTTTTCTGCCAAAATGATGAGTGAAGGCCTTAAAAGATGAAACCCTAGTTCCGATAATGGCTTCTTCTAGTACTGCTCTGATACCATGTTGGTTTTTCATACAATTATAGCATTATAATTCAACTGAATAAGATCAATAGGATCACTAGAAGAAAGACAAAGCACAGAAACAAAGAACACGAGAATTTATCCTGGGAAACCCAATCAGGAGAAAACCCAACAACCTTCGTATAGAGATGAACAATTCTGAGAACAAAGTACAATGATGAGAGAGAGGCGGAAGAACTTTCCAAGTAGAAACCCCAAAATATCTTCTCCTAGCTGCAGATGTGAATCTCTCTCCAAGTGGTGCGAACTTGCTTGGTTGAGTGAGTGTACAAATGAGGTGAACTTTCCCTCTATTTATACAAGTGCCAAACTTGCCTTCTCCCCAACTAGGCCGACTTGTCTAACTTGACTGGGCCGACTTGTCTTGGGGGAATATAAAAACACATGTAATAATTCTTTTCTTTACTTAATTTTCTCCCCAAGGTTTACATTCTTCTTTCAAGGGTTTACATGATTAATTACATCAAGATCAACTCCCGTAGGAGATACAAATAATTACAATAAAATATAATAAAAATATCTTTCGAAGTTGCATAAATTCCAACATAATTGACTATTATAAACTAAGTCTTACTTTCAACACCCTCCCTTAATGGTTAATCTACTAACTACACCAAATTTATCCCAAAATTTTACATGCTTTTTAGGATCCAAAGACTTGGTGAAAATTTCTGTAGTTTGGTTCTCTGTGGGATAGTACTGCAGCTCAACAGTTCCATCTTCTACGAGTTGTCTGATGAATTGGCAATGTATCTCAACATGCTTGGTACGCTTGTGGAAGATTGGATTCTTGACTAGTTTGAGCACCCCTTAGTTGTCGCAGAGTAGAGGTGTTGGTTTTGTTTGCTACATCTTCATATCTGAAAGCATCCTCCTGAGTCAAATTGCCTCAGATGCTCCGCGATATTCCGCTTTTGTCGATGAAAGGGTTACTGCCTGCTACTTCTTGTTGGTCCATGTGACTACATATGTGTCAAGGTCGAATACATATCTAGAGGTTTATTTTCTGTCATCCATGCAACCTGCCCAATCTGAATTTGTATATCGACACAACCTAGGATGTTTGATTGTGCTATACAGGATGCCAAAGTCAAGTGTCCCTTTCACATATCTCAATACCTACTGTTATCACTTGGTAATTTCTTTGTACTGTATCAAAGGAATCCCAAGGTAGCCACAAACCAATCTTTAGACTGAAAGCTGTCCCTTTCAGTCAGAGAGGGCTCTCTCTGCAAGTCTGCTGTCCAATGTCACTTAAAAGTTCAACTGCAGCTTGAAATGAAACACAATGGCCAGATTTGTAACAAGTAAGGGTTTTGGGTTTAATGAGACGGTTGAACAAAATTTAGAGATCAGCTATAGGGCAATGGAGTCATGCAGTTCACACTCTGAATATGAAAGATCAATAACTGGTTTGTGAGCAGCTCAGCAACAAAGGAAAGATAGGCAGTGTTTCTCAAACTATAAAGTTTATGTGATGTGATGGAAGAGTGAAAGGAAACAGATTATTAAGCATGAAGCATCAGACTAGGATGAATTTCATATTCAATCTTAGAAGAAAATATAAAGTACTTAGAGCATCAATAATAATGAATTCTGAATCACTTTACTGTAAAGAAACTGAAGACATAAACTTACATATGATAACAGTGAGAGGACAAAAGTTACAAAGAGAGAATACAAAAGTTACAAAGAGAGAATACACTTTTGATAAACACTTGACACAAGAATCTCTGATGCAGAAGTTGCTCTGTACTTCTCTATTAATCTTTCTTCATTAAGCACAAAAATACCAGATACATACACAAATAACAGCTTTCCCCTTCTCAGGTCGAACCCCCTTTTTACAATCCTTCCCTTACAATATATAGAATGTTTTTACATTAAGACTTTGGCAGTTCGGTTACATCAGTTCCTTCCTAATATAGCAAGTAGTTATGAAAATAATGACACCTCCGACCACTCCCTAACTTTTAGGGTTCAATTTCTAATAATCAAGGAGGAGATAATATCTCATCCCCAAGTCGAAATGATGAGGTGGCTCATCAACTGATGACTAGACATTTTTTTTAGAAAAATAAATCTGGCATATTACTGAAAAATAGGGTTCAACGATCGCTTCGAATCTCCCAAACCATGACACCTGGGTAAAACCTGAAAGTGGTTTTTGTAGATGAACCCGTGCTTGAAACAAACCTCTTTCAGTTTGTTGAGATCCATCACCATCTGCTCGGAATCCGTGCCCAATGTTATTGACTAAAACAGGAATCCCAGAATTTTCTGTAAGTTTCCAGAACTTTTGCAGCAAATTCCCCTGTTTTTGTACTGCAAGCATTGAAAAGTTGAGCTACAGAACTTTTGTAGCGGTTTCTTCTGTTTTCAGTGTATCAGCGCTGCAGACCTAAAGTTTTAGCACTCCTGTAGCACCTGTAATGACTTTTATCTCAGAAAACCAATCTTTGAAAAAACCTCCGTAGGAGCATTTACAGGTGACTTGAAACCTGTTGCAGAAAACCTCTGAAACACATACTGCATCCTTTCCTTGGTTGCTGACTTGGTGCTTGATGCGCTAGGCACTGACTTTGGTGATTGTGTGTGTGTTGTGTTGTGTTGGTGCTTAGCTTGTGGACTTGGATATTTGGCATCAAACATAGACTTGGAGATTGGGCCTCGGGCGCAATAACTTTTTATAAAAAGAACTTTGAAAATTGCACATTAGCCTTAGCAGCCTCGAGAGTATACAACGCCTGTAAAAACCAATTGTTTAGCCAAATGGTAAAATTTTTATAAAAATTTATAAAAATTTGGCATGTGATAACACCCACTTCGCTACAGTCCAATGCTCTACTTTTGGTGCTACCATGAATTTGGAAATGAAGCTCATAACATAACTCAAGTCAAACCCAGTGGCTGTAAGATATATCAAGCTACCCACTACCTACCTGTAGACTGACTCATTGACTGCCTCAGAGTTTGTCTTGGCTGGAAGTTTTAGCCCTTTCTCGAGAGGTGTAGACAATATCTTGCAATTTGTCATTCTAAACTTGTTAAACAAACTACTGGCATATTTTGTTTGCGAAACAAAAATGTTGCTACTTGTTTGCTAAACTTCTACACCTAGACAATCATGTAGGAGTCCTATATCAGTCATGTCAAAATATTTACTCATGTTTGATTTTATTTGCTCAATTATGCATTGCCTACTGCTTGTATTAATAATGTCATCTACATAAATGACCAATAGGATGATATCATTACCACTGCTTTTGATGTATAGGTAGGCATCTAAATGTCTTCATTGGAACCTTTGTTGAACCAAGTACCTGTCAATCTTAATGTACCATGCCTTGGGTGCTTGCTTCAGGCCATATAGACCCTTCTTTAATTTGCAAACAAAATGCTCCTTCCTTGAAACCTCAAACCCTTGTGGTTGATACATATAGACCTCTTCTGCCAAATCTTTGTTGAGGAAGGTGCTCTTCACATTCTTTTGATGTACCTTCTGTTGATGTTTTGAGTAGCATTGGAAGATATTCCACAAGAAAGAATAACAACCAGACCTAGAACAAGTCGGCCCAGTTAAATTGACCCAGTAAAATGGTCAAGTTGGCACAGTTAAAGAGGAAAATGACCCAGTCAAGAAGA
Source organism: Larix kaempferi (assembly GCA_027924585.1). Taxonomy (NCBI): domain Eukaryota; kingdom Viridiplantae; phylum Streptophyta; class Pinopsida; order Pinales; family Pinaceae; genus Larix; species Larix kaempferi. Next base: position 37,836,922 of record BSBM01000205.1, read on the forward strand.
CAAGTTGGCCTAATAAGAAAAGTGACATTTTCTAGTATAAATATAAGTGAAGGTGGCTCATTTGCAACACACCAATTCGCTCAAGCAAGAGGAAAAGTGCGCAATTCCAAGGAAGACCAGTCAAGGGTTCAAGAGGCATCAAGAAGACAATCTTTTGGGGTTTTATTTTTCTCTCTCTTCTTCGGGCTCAGAGGTTATTCTGATCTTTCTTGTATCATTATTCTGTAGCTAGTGCTGGGTACTAGAGTTGGCATTGTACCTTGTTGAAGAATCTTATCTAGAGAAGTTTGCTGGGTTTTTCCCGTGAGAGGGTTTTCCTAGGGTAAAATTGTGTCTACTATAAATGTGTTTCTTTCGGTGATCCTTTTATGCATGTAGTTTATGTTTATGTGAATGATATGCAATAATAAGTTAATAACATCTAATTGCTAAGAAAAATCAACATGGTATCAGAGCAGGACTGAATAGAAGCCATTACCAATACAATCGGAAACTAGGGCTTGGAAGTTTTGCATATTTATCCATAGATTGGACTTCAAAATAGTATCTTAGAACTTGCCCTGGTGAGGCGCACCTTTCTATGGAAGCAGTTTGTAGTTTGAAGAATTTTCAGTTTTTGACCTAATTTCTGTTGGTGGTCAAGAACTAGGGCTTCTAGTTTTAAGCCTTTCCATCCAAAGATCAAGCTCGATCTTAGCATCCTCAAACTCACCCTAGGATGGCGCATCTATTTGTGGAACTAGATCTCATATACGATTTTTTTTGATTTTGACCTAATTTCTATAGGAGGTCAAGATCTAGGGTTTCCAATTTTGAGCTATTCTGTCCACAGGTCTGACAGAAAATGAGTGCTTTCCAACTCGCCCTAGGAGGGTACATCTATCTGTGGAGTAAGATTTTTCATTTGATAAATTTTGGTTTCTATTATGGTTTCTAGGTCAAATCTCAATTTTGACAGGATGACAACCAATCTAAGGGTTGAGGATAGATTGGATGGAGCAGACAATTTCAGATCTTGGAAGCATAGGATACTTCTTATCCTAGAAGAAAATGATCTCTTAAATTATGTCAAAGAAGTTATCCCGGAACCAGAGGAAGAGGAGGCCAAAGCAAAGTACAAGAAGAATATGGTCAAAGCAAAAAGAATTCTATTTGATTCAATCAAGGACCACTTGATCCCTCATGTGTTAAAATTGAAGAATCCTAAGGAAATGTTTGAGGCCTTGACAAGATTGTATGAAAGCAAGAATACCGACAGAAACTATTGTTAAGATATCAGTTGCGAAATGTGACGATGAACGAGTCAGAGACAATATCCTCCTACTTTACAAGAGTTTCTTAGATCAAGGATCAACTCGTAGCTATTGGAGATACTGCAGAAGAAGAGGAGCTTGTGTTGCCAACATTGAATGGTTTTCCCTGTACTTGGGATCTAAGTCACTAGACACGTGGAAAAGGGGTGAAGTGTCCCATGGGGTCGTGTTAGACACAAACATGACCCCAACACATGCCAGACACGTGTTTTATCGTGTCTCGATTTTAGGACACGATAAAACACGTGTGGGTTTCGTGTCCCGACCTTGCACAACCCGTGTCTCTATTCCAGGACACGAAACACGAAAAAAAGATGCCAACACCCTCTTCAAAAGCGACTTTGCTCATTCTTTTTGGCATTTGCAAGTTGAAGGGAGAGCTTAGAGTGGGTTTTTTTTGCAGGTGAAAGAAGATTTGAAGCATTTGAAGGGACTCCAAGTGGATTTGAGCTAGGTAGTGGGGAAGCGCTTCCCCCCACCTTGCTCCTGCTCCGGAAGCTCGCTTCCGATCGAAGCTACCCGGAAGCTAACCGGAATTGCGATTCCGTTTCGCTTCTGGACGAAAGCTATTTTCAGAAGCTCGCTTCTGGGAGTTTTCAACGCTTCCTGCCACTGTGAGGAAGCGATCGGAAGCTTTGCTTCCTGATCGCTTCGCTCCGCTTCCCCGAGCGCTTCCATGTTCGCTTCCTAGCTCTTCTGTACGCGTTAAAAACGCTTCACATCGCTTCTTTCAGCGCTTCTCGTCGCTTCCTTGGACGCTTCGCGTCAACCGACGGAATTGAAGAGGATTTCGAGTGGGTGGGGTCCACGGTTGGGGTTTTGGAGGGTAGGAATAGGGCTTTGAGGGATAAATCCCTCCTCCACACTCCATTTTTCACTTATTGCGCAATGAAGTAAGCAAATACCTTAGTGAAGCTGGTCCATTTGGTACTTTGCATGCAATCAAAGATCGAGATAGGGCGCCTCCTATCGAATGGTGGAACATGTATGGCTCAACATGCCAACGCTTGAATAAATTGGCTGTCCGAGTGCTTTCACAGGTGGTTAACAGTTCCTCTGCAGAAAGGTGTTGGAGCACCTATAGCTTCATCCACTCAGTGAAAAGAAAGCGATTAAATGAAAACCGAGCAGAAAGCTTGGTTTGTGTACATTACAACTTGAGGTTGTTGACTCATTATTGTGAGCGTGCCAAAACTGATAGATCATATGTCACTTGGGACAACAATCCAGAGGAGCATAACTTGGAGGATGGAGCCTTAGCTTTAGAGCGCTTGGAGGAAGAGATTTTGGGCGATGAGGATGACCATGCAGTAGCAATGTCGCTGCCATCTTCTACCTTGTTTCCAGATGCACCATCTTTGCCTAGAGGTTCAACTTCATGACCTCCATCTGCATCAGTGAGGGGGGCTTGTGCAAGGTCGAGTCTTGGATGTGGCTTAGCATTGGTGGCTACTGGGGATGATAATCCCACTCCCATTGTTCATAGAGCATGAGAAAAGAAAATGGAAATTTCCTATGGCAAGAGGAAGCATCCATAAAATCTACTTTTCTTGTATTTTCTTGTTTACAGTACTTTCAAGTTTTTGCACTATTGACTCTTTTATATTTATTATCATATATTTTGTAAACATTACATGGCATTTCAAGTTTGAAGTTTGAAGTTGAACCTACCTTTGAATTTGAAGTTCACTACTTGCAACTTTGCATGATTGAGATTGACTGCATAAAAGCATATTATAACTATTTGGTAATGAATATGATGCTTCGAGAATTGTTTCAAATGTCAACTTTCATTTTATGGTTGATGTTCTCTGTTATAGACTATGTCACTATAGTTTGGCTACTTGGTAACTTTGGTTACAACTTACAAGTACTAGTGATGACAAAGTGTTTATATATTGAAAATTTGAAGCTTTAAGGTTGAATCTTGATGTTATAACTTATGGAATCATGGATACTGGACCTATGGTTGATGAATTCACTAGTAAATGATTAATGATTGATGATTGATGAATGATGTTATATGGTATTATTGTTTATTTCATGTTTTTATCCTTTCCATAACTAATTCAACATTCTACCTGCATTTGTTGACATAGATGCATCAAAATATATAAAAAATATATATTATATAAAAAACGCTTCTGGAAGGCTTCCTAACCGGAAGCTTTTGAAAATTTCGCTTCTCGCTCTCGCTCCCGCTCCCGCTCCCGCTCCTGCTCCCACTCCCGCTCCCGCTTCTCGCTCTCGCTCCCGCTCCCAAGTAACCTTGGATTTGAGGGAAGATTTAGTTGAGAGGATTCAAGCTCACCATCAAGGAAGAAGAAAAATGTCTCAATCAGCTAGGGCAACAACTAAAGGGAAAAGGAAAGGGAGAAATGCCCCATCTAATCCCTCTTCTCCTCTTCCTCCTCCAAGCATATCCTCTTCTACTCCCCTACTAGTGCTCCAACTGCTTCTACTGAAGCTCATGCTCGATCTAACCCTGTTTTAGCAAGACAACAAGCCGAAGAGTGTAAATACCCTTGGTGGAAGTATGTGACAAGGAAAGAAGGCCCTGGAGCAAAGCTTGGCGGGGGAGGCAATGTGTGTTGGAGTTGCAATTTCTGGAAGCTTGAGTTCAAGAGCACATATTACCGGGTTAAGGGTCATTTGTTGGCCCTTCCTTGTGGGATTTCTTCATGTAAAGCAGTGAGTAACAACCAAAGGAGGGAGATGGAAAGAGAGGATCATGTTGGGTTAGGGAAGGTGGCAGCAACAAGCAAGACACAACAGAATGAGGATCCTCTTTCATTCTTGAGGAAACCCTCTAGCACTAGGAGTGAGGTTGATACTTATCCAACAAGAAAGAGGCCAACTACAAGTGGCCCAATGGAAAAGATTTTCCAACAAGAGGCGCGAGAAGAGGTGGACCTTACCATTGCATTCTTTTTCTACCTCAACTTCATTTCATTCAATGTTGCACGGTCACCATTGTTCATTGAGATGTGTTGAAGTCTAATTGAACGAGCTCCCACTGGTTATGTGCCTCTTGGTTCAAAGAAGCTTAGAGCCACATTGTTGGTTAAGGCAAAGAAGGAGGTGGATAAAATTATTGAGCCAATTAGATCAAAATGGCCCACATGTGGTGTTAGTATTGTTTCTAATGGATGGACGGATGCAACACGCCATCCACTCATGAATTTCATGGTGTCTTCCCCAAATGGACCGGTGTTCTTGAAAGCGGTGGATGCTCTTGGGAAATACAAGGATGCACAATATATAGGTGAGTTGTTCATCAAAGTCAGTGAAGACGTAGGTGTTGATTCTTGTGTACAAATCATCACGGACAATGCACCTGTTTGCAAGGCTGTTGGCATGATTGTGGAAGCTAAATATCCATAGGTATTTTCATTTTGGACACCTTGCATAATTGCATTGCTAATTTGCTCATTCATTGAAATTAGCACAAGATTCATCTAGGTCCTAGGGGAAAGGTCAATTTATAGATTTTCAATGTTCATTTGAGTTGTTAGTTGTAGTCTTGTAGAGTCTAGAGTCTAGACTCATTTATACTTTATTTTATTGATCTTATAGGTATTTTGGACACCTTGAAATCTATTGCTTTAGATGTGACATGGATTGAAAAACTTATTGAGCATGCACGCCATATCCGTAACTTTGTACAAAACCACACCAATGCCCTCACAATCTACAGAGTACACACATCTTTCATTGTTGAAGGTTGTTGATACTCGATTTGCTTCCTCATTCATCATGCTCAAGAGGTTGAGAGAGGTCAAAACCGCTCTTGGGTCCATGGTTATATCAGAGTTTTGGTCCTTTTGGAGAAAAAACGGATCAGGTTGCTTAAAAAAAGGTAAAGGACTTAGTGCTAGATGATGGTTGGTAGGAGAGGGTAGATCTTACCATTAAGATCATGGGGCCGGTCATTTCTTTGTTGCGGTTTGTAGACACGGACCAGCCCATCCTAGCAGATGTTTATGAGGGGTGGGATTCTATGATTGAGTCCATGAGGATGATTGTTATGGAGAATGAGTGTGCCGAGTATGAGACATCGACAAAGAACTTATGGTCCACCATACAGGATATTCTTATGTCCAGGTGGGATAAGAATTGCACACCTTTGCATTGCTTGGCCCACTCATTGAACCCCAAGTTCTACGGTCGTGATTGGCTCAATGGTGGGTCGGAGCCCTCATATTGAGTCCCTCCTCACATGGATGGAGAGATCTCATAGGGGAGGAAGACAACATTTAGACAGCTACTTCAGGATAGAGACCTACTTGAGGAGGTGGAGGAGGGATTTGTAGAGTTTTCCACTGCCACTGGGAGATTTGGAGGCTATGAGGTGCTTAGAGACATGGGCTATGAGGTGCTTAGAGACATGGGGGTTAAGAAACCCTATGTTTGGTGGGAAACTCATGGGGCAACATGCCCTCTTCTACAAAAGATAGCCTTGAGGGTCATCTCTCAAGTTACTTCATCCTCTTGTTGTGAGAGGAATTGGAGCACATATGGGAACTTGTACAGTTTGAAGAATAGCAGGCTTGAGCAGTCCATGGCAGAGACGATGGTGTATGTGCACTCCAACCTTCGTCTTATTTACAGGAAGAGGGAGGTGTGGGTGAAGGGAAAGACAAAGATGTGGGATGTCTTTCTTGATGATATGGGTTTGGACTAGTGAAGCACCACTCAGGAGGTACTCGCAAGTCTCCATGAGTGGGTTTCGGTGCCGGGTAATCGCCACAGACTTGTCTAAGGACTTGCAGATTCGACCAAAATCGCCCACTCGTCCGGAACTCGCAGACTCGGTCAAGATTCGCGTGGACTCGTCTGGAAACTCGGTTGGGGAAAAGCCCGCGGATGCCAATGTGTAAGTGGTTTGAATGATAAAATATGGAGGGAAATCTGCTAGCTCGCTCAGTTTAGAGGTCATGAAGGAGACCGTTGGTGCAGTCGTGGAGGTCGTGAAGGAGGATGTTGGTGTAGTTTGTGGTCGTTGTTCGTGGATGTCTTGCTTGTTGTGGTCTGCGTGTGGAGGTCTTGCTTCCTGTAGTTCGTGCTTGCTGTACATGCATGTCGTGCTTGTTGTATACTCTATTATTATAACTTGCTGTGTATGCATGTCGTGCTTTCTGCTCTACACTCTATTCCTTTGTTTTTTGTTTTTGTTTTTTTATGTATGTTATAAAATATAAATTATATATATATTTTTTATTTTGTTATAAACTATATAGTATATATTATAACTATAACTATATATATTATTTTATTTATGTTACGTTTTATATATTTTGTTGTTATTTAATTTCTGTTATATATTATATATATATTTCTTATTTTATTTATTTACAATTTTTATTTCTGTTATATATTTTATTTTTGTTATGTATTTTGTATTTTTTATTTTGTTATATTTTATTTTTGTTTTTTATATTTTATATTTTATATTTTATTTTTATTTTTGTTAGATATTATATGTATATATATATATTTTTTTTATTTACTAGCTCATCGAGGGCTTATTGTAGGTGAGACTTGAGTACATGGAGACGTTGTCTATTTTGGTTTCCTATTTCTGTTATGAGATTTAAATTTTTGCATACAAAAATTTATTGTGTTATGTCGTATTATCGTAGTTTATGAGACACGGTTATGAATTATTGCATAAATTGTAGTTTTATAGCTTATTATATGGATAGTTTTATAACTTAGATGTACAATATTTTAATTTTTTTTCCTATTTGCCAAGTCTTGCCGAGTCTGTCCCGAGTCTTTCCCGATTATACGTGTCGTATGCTAGTCGAGTATTTGCCGAGTCCGAGTTGTGCAACATTGGTTTGGACAGTAGTACTAAGTTGGCATTAGCCAACATGGATCTTAATGATCCAGTGCTAGAGCCGGTCACTTTTGATGATGGTGATCCTATGGAGGGGTCATCCTCCACACTAGCAGATGCAGATCGTCAGATGGGTAGAGAGGAGGAGGAGGATGATGAGGATCAGGGCAGTGATGAGTTTGTTGATTCAGGCATGAAGGAGGACTATTGACATATGATATTCTTCCATCTTGATCTCATCTATGATCTACCCGTTTTTGTATTTACTATTTACTCCTACTAGTTGCCATTGGCATTCCGACATCTATGTAATACATTTTGATTTTGATGACTTAATGAGAAATATGGTTTCGGCATCTTGAGCTATAACCTATCATCATTGTGATTTGTGAATGACAAAATGTGTATTGTGTATTGATTCTAAATTTCTAATTAGTAATTGACTAATTTCTATTGAATATTTGTAAATGTCCTAGTTTCTAAAAAAAATTGGATCTATATGTCTATATTTTTAATATATATATAAAACGTGTCCTCCGTGTCCTGATTCTAGGGGTCACTGTGTCCGTGTCAGACACTCGTATTTTCGTGTCCTTTGTGTCCCGTGTCCTCGTGTCAGGTGACTTAGCTTGGGATGTGTTTGTTCAAGGTCTTTGTGAAAGGAAAAAGCTACCCAAGTTTGATAAGCTATGGACAGATTGTACTCAAGAAGAAGCAAGGTTGATCTCCAAAATGCAGAAGACAAATGACGAAGAAAATCAAGCACTTGCAACTCTTGCAAGAAGAGAAAAAGGAAGAAGGTTTACCAAGAATTTCGATAGAAGATCAACCTTAGAAAATAAGAAGGATATGTCCAAGATCAAGTGTTACAACTGTAACAAGTTAGGACACTATGCAAGAAATTGCACTCAAAAGAACAAAAAGGGAAAAAGGAAACATCATACTCATATGGTGGATGGATGATGATGAACCTACTTCACAAAAAAAGTCAAGGGAAGCATCAGATGAAGAATTTGTCCTTTAAGTACTATCACTCAAGGGAGTGGTGTATCTAAGCACTCAACTTATTACATAAATTCTTTAGAAGGAATTGGAAACAATTCCAAGCATAAAGTCAAAGAGTAAGAGAATCCTCATACTAGCTAGATTAGGTGAAGCAGATAACATATTCTTGACAAGAATGCCAAGAGATCTTTCCAAACTATGAAGGTAGATCCAAGGAGATCTTGGGTCTAGTGCATGAGGACCAAGGATGAAGATTTCAACAAGTTTCGGAATTGACAAAGAAGAAGATCAAGATATTCATAATCAGACAATGCAGTGGAGTACGCTTCCAGAAACTCTAGTGACTTCTACAAGGAGGGAGAAATCAGGAGGGAGCCTACAAAACATATGAAAGATAAGTATTTACTGTCATTCGAGTTATTCCTTAAATTCCGAGTATTTTGAAGGATATTGTTCATAACAGTCATATGTAGATCTGTGATACCGTTTTCTTTTATCCATTTATATATGACTAAGACTGACGAACAATAGGCTCATGTAGTGCATGTTCTATTAGGTAAAGAGCCTATAGTGTTGCACAACATCCCATGAGCCCTTGATGGAGCTAGTATAGGATGAAACCTCTTTGCTAACATACTGAGAGTAGTGCACGCTCTGGATAGTGTGTTCTGGTGAAGATGGAAGGCACCCAAATAGTTACCGCGTGTGTTTGGGAAATGGATGGGTGTTGTGCTGAAGCATTGGCTAAGATGCATTGGTTACATGATGACGTGCATTATGCATAAGAAATTGTCATTACTTTGAATTGATTGATTAGTATGCAATGTTGCTGACTAATTGATTAAATTTGACTTGTAGGAAAGACCATATGCTATGGCCTACAAGAGAAGGATGATGAGACTTGTTCTGAAGAACAAGTGATGGATGTGAAGTCAGCCAGGATACAGATTCCGTTCCAGAAGGAGTAGGATGCTTAGAAGCAGAAGGCTTCTAGGAGCATGGCTCTCAACTCAAGTTCCAGATCAAGATAGCAAGATGGCTTTTGTGACAGAGGGAGCAGCCACGGTGGATGTGATGACTGTTAAGTAGCGACAACAATCGTATGTGGACCCATGACCCACAGGTCTAGAGAATCTCATATGTAGATTGGCGGTTGAGAGGAGGAGGCTCCAACAAATGATTGGTCTTTCTACTATAGATGTTCATCCTTCCGATGATAATGAGGAGTCTTGCAGCAAAAATTTCAGAAGGAGACCGGAGTGGTATCCAGTGATCTTGAGAGCAAGAGACTCATATCAGTGGACCCATTTGATGGGAGATGACTCATATGGATACATTGAAGATCAACAATAGAGAAGGTTGCAAGTCACCTTAGTACAAGACATCGAGATGCAGAGAATGTAAGATGTCCAGATACAGAGGGAGCATAAAGCTCCATTTCAGAGGGAGTGAATGCAACACAAGAGTCCAAGAGCAAGTAGATCACAAAATTCAAGAATCTTGGCATGATTCTTGGGATTAGAGGTGTGGCAGAAACCAGATGGGATTTTCCTCAGTTAAGGAAAATACACAGTAGAGACCCTGAAGAGATTTGGGATGATGAACTATAAGTCCATGGCCACACCAATGGTGACGAATCTAAAGCTATTGAGTGACTCTTCTTCAGATTGGGTGGATCCCATGATGTACAGACAGATGATTGGATCCTAGATGTGCCTGGTTAGCACCAAATTAGATATATGCTTTGCAGTTAGTGCATGGAAGAGTTTAGACATGTACAACAAAGCATGTGTTGAGGTACCTGTTATCAGACAACTTGTAGTTGCTCCAAAAGGTGTTCCTATCCAGGATGGTAGAGGTGCTAGGAAACTAAAGAGGTGACCCAAGAGGGCCTTGATTCCCAAGGATGATTGGTTGTCACGCCAATCGAGGCACTCTTCGCTTTAGATCAAGCTAAAGTGAGATCAAGTGGGAGACCCTTACTAGCCGATGAGGGCTAGCGAATCAACACAAGACACTCTAAAGGTTACGAATGATTTGCAAGAGTAGATCTTGGTGGATGAAATCTAGATCTAGGGAAACGTAGTGGTTTATGGGAGTTAGAGACCGGTTGAGGAGGCTTAGGCAAAATAAAGTTTCTCAACCATAGAAGAAATGTACCACCATGAGTTTAGGAAAGTAGATCTAGATAGATCTAGTTCAAGTGAAGAATATCCAAATTGGATCTACCGAGGGTTTAAGCAAATGAGGCCAAAGTGGACCCAAAATAGTAGATCCGGGTGTTAGATGACTAGATCTAGGTGCTTGAAGAATAGATCTGTGAAATTTAGGGGGGTTCAAGCATACCCAACTGATAGATCTAAAAAATAGACCAAAAACCCAAGGAGGGCGTCCCACCTAGAGTAGACTAGTGCTAGATCCGGGGGGTAAATGGAGTCAGATTAAGTTGAAAATTTAGGTCTAGTGTTTTTATAATTATTCCAAAGTGGGTTTTGATGGCCGTACTCAAATAGGTACCCGATCTATCAGATCTAGAAAACAAGGGTTTTAGCAATGAGGGTTTTAATGGTGACAATTGGAATGGATCCCGAAACAACAAAATAATTTGAAACGCACTTGGAAAATGCTTGCGTCCGCCTTGCAAGTTGATGATCTTCCCAAATCGAAGCAATCTAGAGTGAGATCTAACCTCCCCAATTGAAATCGCTATGCTCCAAGATAGCCCATGCGCCCCTCCTGCCAAAAACGACCAAGAGTTAGAATCGATCTAGACAAGAAGTAAACTATACGACAAGAAAGATGAATCAAAGAGCATCAATATGATCACAAGATACAATAAAAATACTTCTTGATGCAAGACGTCTTAAGGAGGAGAGATGGAGTCTCCCCACAATAGCACCCCCTTCAAAAATGTCCTCCTTCTCTACCACATGGCCCAATCACTTGCAAGAGCATTCATCAAAGCTTCCAAGAGTTTTTGCAAAAATGTTTTATTATGCTGGAAATCCAAGAGCCCAAGAGTGCCTTTACAATGAGGGGGGTCTCTTCCTTAAATAGGAATGAGAGAGACCAAAACCCTAACCACTTTTTGAATGAGTGGTGGAGATCAAAAGATATAACAATAATAATCAATGACTAAGATGAGTCAGAAATACAATACATGGATCAACTTGTGGGGGGCGCACTCACTAAATCGCCCAAGGGGGATGCACCACATGACAAATGACTAGGACACATGATAAAAGCACATGGTGGGGCTAGGAGGTAATCATATCCTTCACTAGCATGGCCCCATGGCACAATAACAAATAATATGACAATATAACATCATAAAGTGACCATAAGACCAAATCGTGGCCCCCTCAAAGATACAATAAAATGTCCAAAATGACGAATAGTAGGACGTGTGGATCCCACTGATGCCGGAACAAGTGCTAGAAGGTGTGAACATCATCATCAAGGTATCCCGGACCAATCTCATGCCATTTCCTTGCCCCACTAAGCCAAATCGATTTCCTCAATTAGCCATTTCTCTGCTGGAAGACCACCTCTGAAAGTAGAAAAATGCCGGTAACTTAGTGCCAAGTGTGCCAGACACAAATATGACTGCACCAAAATGTCTGGAGATGAGGTAATATGGTAATGACGACTGGATGGACCCCCCATCGCCTCAGGAGCGCCCTAGGAGAACGTGCTAGCTCAATTCAAGTGTTGGATATGCCATTTCTGCATGGCAAAACTAGAGAAAAGTGGTAATCTGACTATATCATCACCTGTAAGTGCTCGAAACTGATAACTAAGTGCACCAATGAGCTCAGAATGCTCAAATCTCCTAGGAATGAGTACTCATACACCATATGACCATCAAAAGATACCTTTGTAAGGTCATCCATGGTCAGAATAATAAAAATAATGGTCTATAAGTAATAATAATCATAAAAAAATCCATCCAACCATCATCTGAAACTGCTGTCTGAGGCATGGAACCATCTAATGGACACATGTGGGCCATAAATAATGCATCTCGAACATTATCTGCCCAAACTCATCTTGGACTCTACGGTTGACTTGGTCAAACTGGGTTGACCAGGTCAAGAATGATCAAAATAGTGATCCAGACCATGAATAACTGTTGCTGCAAGTACAAATGGTTATGATATGCTCCACTAATTATATTAGTAGTTAGACCAAAGCATAGAGTGATGTTTAACTGGCGTAAACATGTAAATAATATAAATAAGACAAGTCTAGATCAAAGTAACCAACTACTAAAAACAATATTTTCAAGTGTATACTCGTTTACTGACTTGAACAAATTGCTAATCATGGGTGAAGGTGGAAAATCAAAGGCTAGGCTAGGGGAAGGACTCAATAACCTCAACACTGCAATCTTTCAGATGTTGGAACTAGGGAGACCACATAGACATATACTGGATAGAAAATAACACAAGGAAAGGAGGTGTCTCACAAATGGGTAGAATGATGAGTCTTTCGGATGTAGGAACCATGGAGACCACATAGACATATACTGGATAGAAAATAACACAAGGAAAGGAGGTGTCTCACAAATGGGTAGAATGATGAGAATGCTTCCAATAGACTCTAGACCAATGTTACAAAAACCGAACCGGTGGTCGAATCGGCCAACCCTGTGAACTGGAACCGAACCGGAACCGGACCAAAACCAGAATAAAAACCGGATCATAAAACCGGATTACCAAAAATACATAAAATATTCAAATTTTGAAAAATTATAAATATATTCATGTGCATCCATGTGCATTCAAACCATTATACACAAAATATGAAAAGTATCTCATTTATATAGCAAATAAGAGTGCATAGAACCAAAATAGTAGTTAGCACTGAGTGCAATACATGTCTAAATCAAAATACATCATCAAAAAAGGCTCTAAATGGCAGCCCTTGTGGGTTGCTTGTGCTAGTGCTTGTGCTTATATTTTTGGTTGAGGCCAGGTGAAGTCCAAGGCAACATAATAGGTTGAATAGATACCCTGCACTCATGGCTTCTTAACCGAAGGATTCCAAATTGAATGCAGTGTGAATGGGGGTGAGCATGCTTGCCATGTATGGAATCTGGATAAGAGGAAGCTAGTCAAAAGAAAAAAAAGGTTAGAAGGGCTTGCAAAGGGTTAAGGTTGTATTTTGTTACTGCTCCACTGCTATTATATCTGGCTAATAAAATGAAAAAAACTTTCATCAGAGTTTAGTCTTAACACAGGATTAAATGAATGTGTTCATATCTAAGATCTATGAAATAAGTGAACTGTGAATCCAAGGAACAAATAAAGTGGTGATAGGTTATTTCAAGTTTCTTATTACATGGGAGGGGATAAGGGGAAGCTAGTCAAACAAAAAAAATGTTAGAAGGGCTTGCAAAGGGTTAAGGTCGTATTTTGTTTCTGCTCCACTATTATTATCTCTGGCTAATAAAATGAAAAAAACTTTCATCAGAGTTCAGTCTTTATCTATAAAAAGACACCCACCCACTTTTTTTTTTTTTTTATAAATTAAAAAAAAAAAGTTTTTGGCCGACCGTATGGGCTGCTGTACGGACCAGCCGGTTCACACTTGAAAACCGGTTTTATGCAAAAAAATCTGGTTTTGACTGGTTTGTGGAGTAAACCGACTGGTTTTGGCAAAAACCGGCCAAAAACGGTTTGGTTGACCGGTTTGGACCAGAAATGCTTGTGAACTGGTCTAACCGGCCGGTTTTGTCAAAACCGGTCCGGTTCTGGTAACATTGCTCTAGACAAGCAACCTTTTAGCTATTTATTATTTGTCAGCTTTTTCATTTAAGATTTCACTTTTATTTCACTTTATAGATTTTCACTAGCCAACCTCCAAGAGCAGTTGCCCTGAATAGCCTGGTGGGCCTCAGATAATGACTCTGTATGACCTTTATTGCTCGCCACCGTCCATAGGTGCGATGGAGTGACCACCCTGTTGCACTGTAGGGGCAAACGACCTTACACCATACAAAGGGTGAGTGCGCGTCCCTTGGCCACTGACTAGCTAATATAGATGTATATGGGTAGTGTTTAGCAACACTGTTTTTGCTGACTAAGCATCCCTTAGATATTGCATTTAAGATCTGATGCTCTAGTGTTTAGCAACACTGTTTATAGGAATACTTGGTTTTGAGGACTAGAGGAGAACAACCACTGTGACTAAAGTCACACAATCCAGAGCCGAGACACAATGCAAACTGGGAATCTATCCAACACAGAGGTCTAGGTGGGGGAAGTCCTCAAGATCACTGGCTAAGGTGTGAGTCGGGATAAAAACAAAACTGGAAGATAACGGATGGACGGAGAGAATGACTGATGGTGCCATGGATAGCAAAGGCCCTAAAATAAGGGAATGAACAAGTCAATACTTCATGGAGTAAGGGTAAGGTCAACGAGTATATTCAAGAACCTCTTGTTAATAGTAACCGACCACTTTTAATCTAGACATCAAGTAAGCATCAAATAGGATAGAGCCAACAACCATCACAATATACTCAGTCATAAACTACCTAGATAAAAGGAAGAGCACATCAACATCCCACATGTACCAAAATATACCTGCTGGATCATGCATCTGAGTCCTTGATCTAAACTACTTGATCCACACTGAAGCACTGCATCTGAATATAATATGGGCACTGTCATCAATCTTCTCTGGATGATAGAAGAATGGCTATCTCAGTCATCGATCTGGGGTCATGAGGCTCAGTCCTGGCATGAGACTGTAACTGTGCAAACTCTGTATCCACTGAATCTAAGTGAGTGATCATCACAATGCTGCTCAGCATAGGTTGATCTCATAAAAAATGTGTAAAGGACCGACTCAAAAATATACTAGAAACTGCTCTGCAATCATGGTAGCCTGGCTACTATGGATGTGATAACAGTACCTACATGGTACGATTGGATATGGACTCATGTATGTCTCGGACAGAGAAATAAAGCTGCGAGAATATTTGGAATCTGACTAGTGCAGTGGACGAGAAAGAGCACATTAGGGATGCTGCTCCAATATGAGATTAGATATGATATCCTGGTTTACCAAGAAAGCAGTCGTCAGGAGCACCTAATACAGCAGAGGCATAACATATTGCAACCAATATCACAAGATGAATAGCAGTAAGGATTCAGAAGGTTCCTAATCAGTTATATCCGAGACATAGTGCAAAAAGGAGTAGTGCAACTCCGATACATATCCATAGATGAGTAGATTGTCGATATACTTACTAAGCCTCTGTCTAAAGTAAAGTTTGAGTACTTTCGGGACAAGCTTGGTGCAATACGGAATGAATCCTCTCGTTAAGAGGGAGTATTGATGTTTCTCCATGGGTAGCAACAAGTAGACAAATTCCCCCCAGTTAGTCATGTTGGACATGACTCAGGCGTTCTCCCCACTGGTAAGTCATGCAGTGGGACATGGATTAGACATCGGTTATCCATACAGTGGTATATGGCTTAGATTAGCTATGCAGAGGTACATGGTTCATATAAGCCATGCAGTAGTACATAACTTAGATTAGTCATGCAGTGGTGCAAGGCTCAGACACCGATACATGGCTTAGATAAGCCATGCAGTGTTACATGAATTAGATAAGCCATGCAGTGTTACATGACTTAGACATCGGTATGTCGTGCAGTAGTGCATGACTCGGACACTGATTAGTCATGTCGTGATACGTGACTCAGTTTAGTCATGCAGTGATACATGACGCAGAGTAATCATGCAGTGGCACATGACTCAGATAAGTCATGCGGTAATGCCAGACTCATATACCAGTAAGTCAGTTAGCCAGGGGCTGCAGTATTTAGCCAAGGGCTACAGTAAACAACCAAGGGCTATAGTATCTCTTGTGGAGTGCACCCACATGAGCATGGTCAAGACCTCAGAGGACTATTAGATAATAGTCAAGGTCTCCGAGACTATCGGATACTCTGGGAGTAATAGTCAGGATTGTCAGGGACAGTCAAACCTCTTGGGGAGGTCAGATAGCCATAGGTTTGGCTAGTTAGACAGTGAGACCACCTTGTAGGTGGTCAGCAGAGAACTTCTCTAGACTGTAGAAGATTCCAGAAGTCAACAAGCAGAAAGCTAGTGTTGAAGATCGTGACCAGAAGAATACCTTCCTCGCTAAGAGTGAGTGTTGATGTTTTGAGTAGCATCGGAAGATATTCCTCAAGAAAGAATAACAACCAGACCTAGAACAAGTCGCCCCAGTTAAATTGACCAGGTAAAATGGTCAAGTTAGCCCAATTAAAGGGGAAAATGACCCATTCAAAAAGACAAGTCGACCCGGTAAGAAAAGTGACCTTTTCTAGTATAAATATAAGTGAAGGTGGCTCATTTGCAGCACACCAATTCGCTCAACCAAGAGGAAAAGTGCGCAGATCCAAGGAAGACTAGTCAAGGGTTCAAGAGGCATCAAGAAGACAATCTTTTGGGGTTTTATCTTTCTCTCTCTCTTCTTCGAGTTTAGAGGTTATTCTGTATCTTTCTTGTATCATTATTCTGTAACTAGTGCTCGGCACTAGAGTTGGCATTGTATCTTGTTGAAGAATCTTATCTAGAGAAGTTTGCTGGGTTTTTCCCGTGAGAGGGTTTTCCCAAGGTAAAATTGTGTCTACTGTGAATATGTGTTTTTCAGTGATCCTTTTATGCATGCAGTTTATGTTTATGTGAATGATAAGCAATAATAAGTTAATAACATCTAACTGCTAAGAAAAATCAACACCTTCCAGCCACACTATGTTGCCATGGCTAGAACTAGTTAGATGGTGCTCATCTTGTTGTAGGAGCAAAGTTCCCATAATCAATGCCCTCTCACTGAGAGAACCCTTTTGCTATCAATTGTGCCTTACTTGTCAAGTGTGCCATCTACCCTATACTTGACCTATACAACCACTTGCTCCCAATGGGTTTCTTCCTTGGCAAAAGTGCTGTGAGATCCCAAGATTGATTTTTCATCAAACTTTCATGTTCAGTAGTCATGGTCTTCTCCCATTTAGTTCTCCCTTTTGCTTCTTTGAAGACTTGTGACTTGAATACTTCTTGAACATTGGTCACGACTCATAAGAAAAAATTCACTGTGTTGGGTTTCTGTAAAGTCCCCTTTTTCCCATTCTACTTGACAGAGTGGTTATGGATACCCGCCAAACACTTGATCTACCCACGGTTGTAGTTCACTGTGTAAATAGACTGGCTTTGATGGAATGTGGGAGTGAGTTTGAGTGGCAAGTTTGTCAAATACTTCTGTTGTATGCTGCTATAGCTTCTCCTTCAATTCTTTTCCAAATCTGATTACTTGTTTAGGTGTGGATTAGGTGACCGTTTCTCATATTTTATATGCCACGGCCCACAACAAATGTCATTTGTTTACCATTTAACTTACACACATATTATGCTTATACAATGCCAAGTAAACTTAGGAAAATACACAATATTTTCTACTAAATAAACAGCAGTGAATGTAATTCAATAGATCTGATATTTAACGTTCATTCTGACCTGTAATTTATGGCTTATTACAGATATTAATCTTCAGATTGCCTTGGGCCTTCATGTCTGGAAAATGCTGCAGCAGTTGCCCCTCTTTAAAATGCCAAATCTGGGCTCTATCTGCTCTCTACATGGACTGTAGTGGCTCAAATAAGAGAGAATATAACTCAGATCTTCAGACAGTAGCACAACAACAGTATATTCTCCTTTTATTTGCTTCACCCACCCACAGATCTGCTACAGGAAAGGTAGATAACTTATCTTCACACCAACACCCAGCAATAACGTTGTGACAGTCCTCTATATTTATGAATTCAATCCTGAAAATGATACATGAGACAATATGTGCGCTCCCCACCAAGGAGAACTCAATTCCCCAGCACTATATAATCAGTAGTTAGCAAGTTAATGGCTCAGCAGTCAGCAGAGATGGTGATGGTCTCCCCTCTTCAATGGCTCAGCAGAGATGGTGATGGTCTCCCCTCTTCAATTCGTCCACTAGAGAGAAGATTGGCAGTCTCGAAGTGACTCTGAGTGCGCCCTCTCTAGAGATGATAAATACCCTGTCAACTGGTGTGTCCTTCCTCCTCTAGAATCCCTACTTTGTTCTCCACCTCTTTCCCTTCTACAATGGTGAATGTTGAGAGCCACAAGTGTGCTCTCCAATGAATAGTCTAGATCTTCCAACACAGATAATGAACAGAATGCTGTTGACTGGTGCGCCCTTCTGAGGTATGGATGACGTCCTCTTATAGGCTCAGATTGATGTTAAACCCTTCCTCACTCCTTTATTTGGTAGCTGCGTCCTCCTCAAATGATTGTGTAATTAATTCCCAAAGAAACAAGGATCAGACTCTTCTCCAAGTGCCCCCTTCCACAGTAGATGATGAAAACTTCAAACAACCTTCAGATCTGGAAGTGCAACAATGACCACAATCCACGACAATGAAGTACAGTTGAGAAATCTGTGTGATTTCTCCTCCTTGCTGGCTAGGGAGGAATCTTTCACCTCTGAAACCAGTCGATAAGCAAGGGTTTAAAACCCTCAGGAAGCTCAAAGAGCTCTCCCAAATTCTGTTCACAATGTCAAATCAACAATAATGATCCATCGTACCCTTCTTTCTCCCTTTTATATTTTTCTCATTTACCCCTTTTTGGTCTTTTGGCTATTAATTCACATTTCTCCAAAAAGTGTATCAAGTAATGTGATAATTTAATTTTTACTTTAGTTATTCAATGTCACTTTATTAAAATATTCACTTTATAATTTTAAAGTGACTTTTCTTGTGTCCCCTATTTTGCCTAGCATTAAATACACCCTTTTTTATTTAACTTTCCTACCTTGGTGACCTTACTAGGCAACGTTTTGACCCCGTTTTAATTGTCCGCTCAAGCACAGTGGAGTCAGACAGCCTAGCGTAATAATCTAAGGGCTCACCCGGAAGGGAACATTACAGTTTCTGTTTTCTCTTTCCTCTCAACGGTCATCCCTCGGTCATTTCTGCTGTTCAAAGATCTCCAATGGTATTGTGCCACCACTTAGGTCTCTTCTTGGGAACCTCCGCATCATTAATGCAACTTGGGCTACTAGTACCTGTGTCATTTGAATGTTGATTCAGGCTATTTGCATAAGAAATTATCGAATTGGGTTTGAGAGACTTCTCAGAATGTTCAAAATCTTCCCCCCTTTTAGGTGGAGCTATTTGGAGCTAAACACTTGAATCCCGAGCCATGATGGGTGGCTCCATGGTAATTTTGAACTTTGAAGAAGAAGTTTGGAAAGGTCCAACTGCCTTATCAACTACAACATCTCTACTAAATTTTGGCTGATTGGTTTCCATATCAATTAACTTGTAGGCTTTATGAATGTCGTTGTGCCCTAAAATCATCAGCTTCTTTCTCTTAGGTTCTAGATTGGTTCTCTTCTCATTTGGAATCCAGGCATTTGCAGTAGAATTGAAAACCTTAAGATTATTGACTTTGGGCTTCCCCTCAGACCATGCTTTTTTGGGGTCTTCTACTTCACTAACATCATTAGAGATCTATTCAGTAGATATATTGATGTACACACTACGTCAGCCCAAAATCTATTGGGATCAGACTTGTTCTGCATCATACAGGTGGCCATCTCTATGATGGTGCAATTCCGTCACTCAACCACTCAATTCTGCTATGGAGTGTAAGATGTTGTGTACTGTCTGTGGATACAATATTTAGCACAAAAATGTTTGAAGTCTTTGGAGCAAAATTCTCCACCATTATTAGACCTAAGAGTGGTTATAGGACAACCATAATCTTTTTCTACTATTGTTTTAAAATTTTGGAACTCATTAAACACTTCGTTTTTTAACTTCTAAAAGTACACGCACATCTTCCTAATATAGTCATAAACAAATAGAAGGAAATTCCTGGCATCGGTGATTGATGCTGTGTTCATTCAGACGTCTACATGAACCAGTTGAAGGATTTTGATCATCTCCAAGCTTGTCCTTCTTCAAACGGTGTTTTGTGCTGCTTCCCTGGTTGGCTAGCTTTGCGTACTCCTCGAATCTTCTGTTGGTTGTCTAGAAGTCCATCTACCAGATTCTCTTAAGCCAACTGAGAGAGGTAGGTGAGGTTGAGGTGCCCATACTGTAGATGCGAGAGGGTATTGATGTTTGATGCACTATTGGTTACTAATGCATGCTCCTTGACCTGTCCACTGTCGGCTATTTGGAATAGTCCATGATCATCCACATCATGAGCAATGGTCTTCTGAGTTTCCTTGTCAACTACATAACATTTTTGATTGCTAAAGTTGACAAGTTGGGGACAATGTCTCATAATGTACTCAGATGGATATGAAAATTTCCTTCTAACATGGGGATCCTACTGAGGATATCTATATGGAGAAACTACTTAATTTTGTTAAATAAAATAATTGTTTTGGGCAAATCGAATAAATTATTAAATCTTTGTCTGGACTGAAACATGCACATAAAACATGGTATGTGAAAATAGATAATTTCTTTCTTTTTCTTGGTTTCAAGCCCAATGAATATGATCACATTATTTGTGTGTTGCATGTGAAAGATGTAGTTCTCTTAATTGTGCTTTACGCGGATCATTTTATTATCACTAGGAATAATGGTGACATATATTTTTGGTCTAAAGTATAAATTGAAAGATACATTTGAATTTATGGACTTAGGTGATAGCAGATTAAGTTCCATACCTAACACAAAAAGCACATTAAGGAAAATGAGCATGTTCTCTCCAAAGGAGATTTGAACATTTCCTTTGCCAACAACTGTGTACTTTTCACCGCCACTGAAGATCATTGAATCTTTAAAGATAGCGTGAGTGTACTCCATGAACTAGTCCTGTCTGTTGGTGAAACGATGAGATGCACCTGAGTTGATGTATCCAGCATATGACCTATGGTAATTTTCCGGTTACTTAGCCATGAATGCATAGAAGGTTGAATCCTTCTCCTCTACATGTTCTGCGACATGAGCCTTCTGTTGATGTCCTCCCTGTTTAGTTTTTTGTTTAATCAACCTCTTTCCGCAGAACTTCTTCTTATGGCTGGCCTTGCCATAGTAGTGACAAGTGATGCTCTTTTGACTCTTTGTGGTATCATTGTCGCTGCCTTGACCTTTCTTCTTTGCCCATTTACCTTTCCCTTGAAATTGGCAGCAAAGGCCTGTTTTGAACTCTCCGTCTCTCCGCTGCTACCGAATTGTTTCTTTTATTTGACTTGCTGTAAGAGCTTAGTGCAAAGGGCATCAAACTTCACGTCAACACCCGTAGAGGTGATGTTCAGAGTCTCAATAAAGTGCTCATAAGCACATGTTAACTTTTTCAATGTGATTACCACCATGTCTTCTTCTTCCATTTTGTGTTCAATGGCAGCCAGTTCTCAGATTTTTTTGATCTTGAGTAAGTGTTTATGTGATGTGGCACACTCATCCATCGTAATCAAGAACATCTTCTTTAGGAAGAAGGCTCGACCCCTGTTCAAAGTCTCATGCAGATCTTTCAACTTCTTCCAAATGGCTATCAAAGTCTTCCTAGTCTGGACCTTAGGAAGCATAGCATCTTGTCATAGACAACTTAAGTAGCATTATTGCTTCACTGTCTTACTCATCAAACTTGTCCTGGTCTCTACCTACAACTGTAGGGCGATTATCGGTACCTAGGATGATATTAGCCAACCACCTGTGCTAAAAAATGGCTAACATACGTTTCTTCCACGTATTGTAGTTCTTTCTGGAGAACATTTGGCTCACTTTCAACATGATCTTGGTCATTACAACCATAGTTATAAGTTACAAATGCACTAAAATACACCAAAACAAAGTAAATTGCTGAAAAATACCTGGCAGAACCCCTGTATACTGGCTCTAAATCACTGTAGTAGCCACGCATCACTGGTGAACATGGTGAATTCTGATAAATATTCCCACAAAGAGCTCAAAAACATGCAGATTTTGACAAATCTGCTCAAAACCAGCCTTGTAAACCCTGATCTGCACTCAAATAGCTGTAAAACATACAAATCTAGACAGATCTACTCCCAAACAGCAAAAAAAGGATTAGATCTGATACAAACCAGCACAAATTAAATTTATTTATCTGATAATCAAGAAATCAACAGCTAAAACATTCAAATTTGCAAATCTGGGCACCAATTCAGTCAAGAACAGAGCCAATCTGCTCTTAAATTCTCGGAATTGGACAAAAATCAGAGAAATTTCAGCAATTACAGTCAAATTTTAGTTGTGGCGGCTGAAAAACACTTCTGTACGATTGAATGACGGCTAAGTTTCCTGTGTGGCTTGATCCATACCACAAATTGCCAACTCGTACAATTCTCTGCTGGAATTGGAAATCTGTACAACAAATTTGACAAATCTGTTCAGAAATTGAACTGAAACTGTATGCAAAATTCTTGAGATGCATGACTTGAGTGTGCAGTGGCTGATCCATATTGTATGATGACTGGCTGTTTCTTGTACTGCGGCTGACAGCTGCTTTACATGCGGTGGCTGTTGTAGCTCACACGTGCGACTGAATGGCGGCCATACACAGTTGTATGGCTTAGTTCTGTACAACTGTCCCTGATTTTTTTTTGACTTGTGGAACCTTAAGCTGCAGGGTTCCACAATATTATTTTACATTGCTTTGAAAAAAAATCGAAACATTGCTTGGTTTTGGCAAAACCCTTTCGGCTCTGTGATGTGTTAGTCTAGTGATCCCTCGATTTGTCACTGCCGGCAGCAGTCCCCAAGTCTTCATGCTCTCATGTCAACGAGTATCTAGTTGAGATCTGATATCATATCACGGAAATCGAACACATAAATAAGGTTGAAACTTGAAACCAAGACTAAATCGGAAGAGTAATCATAATGTATTGTATAGATGAGAAAGCTAAACCTTTCTTATAAAGGGTTACAATTAGGTTGAATCAATCCACATTATGAATGTGTGATAGACTGAGAAACACAATAAAGTGAAATAGAGCACAAAATAACATAAAGTCATAAGTGGCTTTATTAATGCTCAATTCTAAGATCTAATTAACCATTATAAATTAAGTTTTACTTTAACAAGTTGCAGATTGCCTAAATCTTATTACTATTTTTTTCTCTTTGCAGCTGTTAGAGCAATCTTGTTGGCTAAAGCTCCATCTCCTGAGGAAGCTGCAGACCATCCTCTTGTTAAGGTAAATATGTAATTTCTGGAAACCCCCAATTAAAATTACTACTATCGGCAAAACTGATTATTAATATAGCTCTCTCATTGACGATGTGATGTTTTTGAAGGTCTAAATGTATTCAACAGAGGTTTTAAAAATAAATTTCCTTTTTCTTAATTGTTATTACCCTCTTATTGTCTTCAAATATTCATTTCCTGTGCAGGATCCATATAACATCATACACGAGGTTGAACGAAAACGGGCATTGGCTGCAATGCTCTCTCAGTCAAGGCAGAAGGAGCACGAGGATGCAGAGGTTCTTATTTCAGTATTTGTTGCAATTAGATTTCTTTGATGTGGGTGTATATATTGCATTATGTTGTGGAAAATTCCATTTATCTATCAAGCAATTAAGTTAAAGGTCAGGACCTAAGAGTGTATTTTTTCAGTTTACTATTGAAATGGTTTTGATTGTTTCAGGTCTTAGCTGAGGCAAAACGTATTGCTGAAGCACGATTGAGTGCAAAGGTAAAGATACCTGGCTGCATACATGGTGGTACTTCTGAACTTGGACTTCATTTCATTTTGGTCATTAATGGATTATGAGTAAACACATCAATTCAGGGTGACATGTAACTCATCAACGATGGATGTCATTGATCATTTAGGATCTTGACATCGATGTTTCTTTTGTGGTTTTATCGGTGCTGCTTTATAAAACATGTGCTACTTTTGCTTTTATTTTTAATCTCATTGATAAGATACATATGGGAGAAGAGTGCAACACTTTTCTGTTTTTACTGTTGTTCATAGCTTCATAATAGATACTGGCATTGTTTGTTATCGAGTGTTTCTTCAATATAAATGGACATTATGAATGTAACTCATCTCAGTGCAAAGGATGGCATGATATATCTTTACCATCGTGATTCCTATGATTGATTCAAATTTATTATCATGGCAATGCTTTGCAGAATGTAGATGAAACAGAAATGCCTACGACTGGGCCAACGACTACAGCTTCAAATGCAGAAATCGAAAAGACTCCAACTCCGGCTGGTTCTGCATCTCCATCAGCCACTCCTCAGCCTCCTGTTCATGTGTCTGGACCTCCAATAGCAAGCACAGTTGGAATTTCGACACCAGCTGGGCTTCGAATGGTACTATTCATCATTTAATCTCCTGTTCTGTATAATTAAATAAGAATTCCGAGTGTGGATTGAAGAAACGTGGACATTTGGTGCCCATCATTTTTATTTCTGGAAATCCATGCAGTGATGCTCTGCTATTTTATGGTCGAATTTTTGAGATATTAAATTAGTCACATGATCACAAACAAAAAGTTTCGGCCTTGGTTTTTGGTACAAAAAAACACGATTTTTTTCATTAAATCAGTTAAAATCATTTTAGGTTTTATTGAGAACATTGAATACTTTGCCTATTTGACAGGGATACAAATCTGAAATTTGAGACCTCAAAACAGAGATGGTTATTGGTAACAGTTTGAACAATAAAAATAATCCAGCCTCTCCCAATGCTAAAAGATGCTAAAAGTGAACATCTGTTATCAAATACCTGTTCAAAAGATGTTCGATTAAAACTTCAAATTAATGGATGCTCACTAATATTTCAATAAAGAGAGTCATTACTCTCCATAACATAGCAGCAATGTTGTTTCTATTCTAACATAACACTAATTATGTGAATAATAATGCATGAACTCCTGACGCCACCGGTATCATCATCTGCATCCTGCTATGCTGATTTTGAAGGAAAAAATCAGTTATACAGTAAGTTGGAAGGGACCCTTTGGGCACTCTTGATGTCACCATTAATTTGTATTAACTTTTGCTTAAAGAATGAGCGGTTGGGAGTAACTACTCCAACCATCTCAGCTATTGTATAAATACATTATCAAGATTAATAAACAGTAGTTGAACGTTCGACTCATCCCTTTGTCTTGATTATCTCTCTGTGTGTGATGTTCTCTCTGCTTGAATGTCATGTGAAAGTTAGGCTTCAACATTGGCGCCGTTGCCTCTTTCATGCGGTCTGGGTGACAGCAGCAGCGCATGGAAGGTGGTCGAACCTGTTCGAGGAGCAAGTAAAGAAATCTGCAAAAAGAAAGGCATGCTCGTGGACATTGTAAAGAATCGTTGACATACTTCTTTGATGAGCAGCGTGTAATATACTAATATGCCCGAGGAGATCTGAACCTGAATGAGAGACAGATGCAGGAGATCCGAACCTGAGGAGGGATGAAATTACAGTACCTGCAAAAAGATAGCGTGGAGAACCAGCAAAAAGATCAAAGACTGCTTGTATGTGAGAAAAGTTAGAGATGCTAAAAATCCTGCTGGTATGTCCTAAAAATTCGATGTTGCGTGAAAGAGTGAGGAAGATCGCACGTAATAGATGCTGATCCCAAGCGCTGTTACTAAGTATCTTCTGCCAGAGAAAGACTGGACCTCAACGTTGTAGAAGATTGTTCGGGTGGGTTTACCTTCAGCAAGAAATGAAGGAAAAAGATTGCATCTCCAGATTTGCATGCTGCCGTACATGGTGCCGCTGCCCAAGAAAGCGTGTGCGATTGCTCTTTCGACTGAATGAGTTCACCGACTAGTGCAGTTGATTGTATGTCGACAAATGCTGTCTATTGGAAGTGCTTGCCAGAGGATTGTCCGTTACTTGATATCGATGACCAGCAGTTGCTATGCAGAATACTATCAAACACTAGCACCAACGTAGTTGTTACTCCGTCGGGTCGACGAGCTAATATCCCAACTTATTATTACTCCAGTCGACTATTCCTGAAGCCGACTAATTCTTTTGTCATATCTGTCATTGGTCGACTGAGCCTGTCTATTGAGTTAATGTGGGCACTCACCAGTCGAATATTGGTAATTATTTCAATGCAAATTAAAGAGTGAGAAGATGCATTTGTTGACAAAATAAGAAAGCCTGTCGTTCTCTCGCTGCCAGATGACTCTCGGTCTTATCCGTCGATCAACACGTCAACATTAAGGTTTTGCAGAAAAGTCCACTCGACCGGCTACTTCACCGAGTGTTATCCACATGGTCATATGAACATGGACATGAGGAGAATAAGGGAATGAAACCTACGGCTGTGTATTATTGTGTGTGTTAGCAAGTATCCAATAACATAAAGTCGACCAAGGAAGCATTGCTGGAAGCTTGCCCACCGAGAATTGATATTGAATATTTGCAACAGTAAAGTTGGTTGATATCCATTGAACTAAAAAGCTATGCCGACTTATTGAGCAAGTACTCTGTCAACTACAAAATCGGCCGAGTATCAAGTGTTCCAAAACACTATTGACTACGCTAGTTTATTCAACGAAGCCTGTCGAGTATTGAGATTGATCGACCTCATAATCCCATCGTCCAATTTCAACCATTAAATGGCGTCTCTTATCGGATATAATGCTAACTTTTCTTTAGCATGACGTTTTATCAGTCGACCTTTGACTTGGAACCATCGTCCCCGACTTGAGAAGTTGATTGAAAATAGAAGACTCTATCGTCTGGCCTGGCCACCGACTAGTAAATTTATTGATATGTCAACCTATCTAAGTTGCCAGGGTACTTGGGTACTGGGACGGGTACGGGTACGCCACTTTTTGAAACAGGATACTTGGGTACGTGGGGTATTAAATTTTCAAGTTTATAAATTATATTATATATTAATATTTATTATCAAGTTTTTCTTTGTTCAATGTTCATTGTTCAACAAGTAAACAGTAAACTCCAACACACATTGGCATTGCACATTGCTTGAAATTCAAATTGCATATTGATATTGATATGAATCATCATCATGATATATGTCCATTGTCATACTACATCCAAAATTTGACAAATGGCATTTGCCATATTTTCGAACATGAAATACAAAATACTAAAATACTATTTAAATACTAAACATCATAGTTGATTTCAGATTTGGCTTCCTCAAGCCATCTATGCTAGACCAATAGCATATGCAACATCACTGTATAGTAGTATACATCTAATTTGAATATGTAATGTATGAATTGTGAGACATGAATCATGATACATATGCCTTGAAATGCCTCAAAGGCTGAAAGTTATTTGTAAGAAGAATAGTTTGGCTTGTGTAAGGAGCTTGTTGCACTAACCTGAAATTACAGGTTTATTATTTTATAACAACGTAACTATGTCTATTGCTATTCAGAAATTGTGTAAGAGCAGATTGAGATAATGCGTTTAGTCATGTTGTGGAAGTCATTAGACCAAATCGCTGCACACTTGGACATCTTTGGGAGAGGGCCCCACCATACCCTACCCCCTCTTCCCTTCAAAACTTTAAAAAAATTTGGATTTTGAAGTCCACAAGCTAAGATTTATGGGCTAGAAGTACCCCCGAAGTACCCAAAATCAGAGTACTTTGCCTTTTTTGGAGTACCAGTACCCGACTGGACAGTGGAAAGTACCGGGTACTTGGGCAAGGTACCGAGTACTTCTTGGGTACTCCTAGGAGTACCCGTTCTTGTACTGGGTACGGCGGTACGAGTACTCGGAGGGCCGGAACTGGTACGCGTGCCCGACTCCCCGATACGGGTACCATGGCTACTTAGCAACCTATATTTGAGTCGAATTATAAATATTGCTCATAAATTTAAGTAGGTCAAGACATTTTAAACCGAATTTAACATATGGTCGAGGCTTATATCTGGTTAAAATATTGGTCGATCTTGAAAGTTGGTAGAGTTCAATATTATATTGGTCTATATTTCAAAGTGGTCGGCATTATAATTAAGTCGATGTCTAATGGTCGAGTCTTTTTGGTTGCTATTATTACAATGGTCGGTTGTAAATGGTCGATGTTAAAGTATGGTTGGAATCTACCTTTGGTCGAGGTCGACATCTTATTAAAGTCGCTTTGTATTTTGGTCGATGTAACTAGTGTCGTCTAGTCACTATTTCGCTAAATCAAAGCCTTGTGGCCATTTTGTATTATTGAGACTCTATTTTTAAGTTTTAAAGTCAAGTGTTGAGGGGGTGAAACGTGAGTCTCAATAGGGGCAGGCGATCCCTTCAATGTATGTAATTCAGTCAGTCTCTCGCCGACTTATATAAGTAGAGTCAAGTCCATCGAACCACAAGTATTCGGTCCCAATTACAAGCAGCAAAACATCTACCGAGCATATATATTTTAAATTTGCAGGCATTTTTGTGATAGAAGACATCAAGGAAGACCGCATTCAAGCATAAGACATTTTACACCGCACAACAAATGAGCTTAACTCTATATGATGACACAAAGAACACTTGAATCGATCAAACCCCCCCGGTGCTGAAATATAGAAGCATCTCTTGGAGTGTGACCTCAGATGTTGAAGGTAGAAATATGGTACAGAAAGTCGAAGAGCCAAAAGGCCCCTCATGACTGAGCCTATGGAGATGCCGGCCAGATGAGCCAAGGTGAGGCTTTAAACCAAAAGACCTCGTTGCGGAAGAGGATAGTCGACCACCGTTGTGAGAGGGTGAGACTTCGATGGACTACTACTAGATTGAAGACGGATGCTGATGAGTCACCAGTTATGGCTGCTTTCTACATGCTTGCTCTCTTCGGGACGAAGCAGCATTTTGTTTGTGGGGGAGATGAATTATAACAAAGCTCATGGTGAATTTGCATATTACCATGAGCTTTCTTCTGTGTTTTTGAAAATGTCCACTCTGATGAAAACAATTTATCTGCCCAACCTGCTAGTTCTCTGTTACCTGTTAATTGACTGGCCTTGCATTTTACAACACTTAGGCATAATTTAATGTGGCAAACCATAAAGCTAATGTCACAGCCTCAGTTGCTGACTGATCAATATCTGCAATTTCCTCTGTTGTTGTCAATCAACAAGGTCAACAATGTTGTACAATAGGATCATCTACAGTTCAAGTCCTTGCAAATATATTATTATAATATTTTGTTATATTTTGATTCTTGAATATGTGTGGAAGCTTATTTTTTCAGCTAAACTTAGTGGATAAAAGGGATTATTGCATGTGTTAAATACGTTTCATTCTTGAAACACATTTCAGATCTTCAATTGCTACTAGAAGTTTATATTTTTTTCCAACTAGGCAAAACTCATTTTTTCATATAAGATATTTGTCCATCGAAAATCTCTATTAGAATTTGTAGTTTGGGTGCAACATAAGAGGCTACCATTAGTATATCCAACCTGTGGTGAAATGCAAATGATGTTGTTTGGCTGGTTCTAAGGATTGATGTTCATTTGTTATTTTGTTGGTTCTTCTGTTTTGAGGGTTTTTGGCAATATTCTGTTTAAACTTTAAACTTTTGAAGAGCATTGATGTGTGCACATGTTTGTCTCAGTACCAATATATATGGATATTGTTATTGCAAATATTTACTTTTAAATTTTAATGGTCAAATAGCATTTAGTAGAATGAGTGGTTTGGGATATGCAAAATAACTTTGATTCAATGGTTATGTCTGGTTCCTGCTTTATGATTCCATTTTTCCTTCTACTTTTGTCTCATGTCCTTGCATTTGTGAATTTTCATAAGAAACAACATATTTTGTTTTGCTTGGTTTCAATTTTATTATTAGAATGTAGTTCAGATTTTTCTACACTTTCCTGTCATCTGTCATGCAAAGATTGTTGGGTTAAAACTTTAAAAGTTAGGTTTGCAGATTACTAAATAATGTAGTATTTTGGCTTGTTACTTTTGTAACTGACATTTATAACTTTTTTTCTCAGCTTCGTGTCTATTTAAGAACAACTCTTTTGGGACAGCTGGTGCAAGCAACGGTTCCAACATCCGGTGTAAGGACAATGAAGCGTATTGATCAGACACTTCAAGATCTTGGGGTACAGCTTCTGTTCTCAAATCATAGAAAATGGAATGCTTTTCCATGCCTACTTTTGACATTTGCTGCTAATTTTTGACTAACACAATAATAAATAAATAAATAAAATAACACTTCAAGATCTTGGGGTACAGCTTCTGTTCCCAAATCATAGAAAATGGAATGCTTTTCCATGCCTATTTTTGACATTTGGTGCTAATTTGTTACATACACAATATAATAGTAAATAAATAAATAAGATATCAAATAAAAGGATAATGAAAAGAATATAAAAGTTAATTAGCTGGTCCTAGAGTAAGACTTAAACTACTTCTAATTGGCTAAGAGCTTGTCTTCCTTGGACGTAAGGAAACAGGTTGACGGCCCAAGGCCCAGAGGCATTTAGCAGGAGTGGAAGTTTGCCCCCTTATGGACCACCTGCGGGTTATTTCAGGTGGTGTGGTTTTCCTTGAATAACAGTGATGAGTCAATTTGCATTTGCGGATGACAGCAAGTGATGGCTGTCCTCACTGCCATTTTGACAACTGAGTTATGATAGGTTCTACCATCTTCGAAAAAATAATAAAGTTAATTATTAACCAAGAGACATGACCTTAAAGAAGTACTAAAGGCACCTGCTTATGAATATTTATATGGGGGTCCCTTATTGTAAATTCCATCATTGTTATCTATTCATCTTTTATACATATATTTTTACATTTTTCTGTGTTCCTATCCAACATAATCTAGCTTGTATGCTCCATTGGTATCAGAGCCAAGTTGACTGGTTACATACAAGCAATACATCTTTAATAATCTGTATTAGTCCGTACTGTACCTTACAGCAGCACTGTTCCATACATTCTGAACAAATTACTGTTCTGTACATCCATACAGCCTGTATAGACATATTGTTATGTACATCCATAAATACATACAGCCGTACAATTCTGAAAGGGCAGAAAATTCTGAGATAATACAGTTGTTATTAAACAGTCAAAATTGATCCAAAGAAAATCTCCCTGTAGCCAGAAAAATAGCAGATGTAAATTCTGGGATTGAGAAAAAATAGAGAGATTACAAACAGAGTCGTAAGAAACTTGAGAAAAAATGGATAAAAACCAGGAAGAGCTAAGGGAAGATATTTAGACAAAAAAAATGATGATCTGAAACAAGAATTAACAGAGTCTCAAGCATAAAATTGTTACAGACATTAGGGTGGAAATGGAACAATACGACTCCTCTGCAAGCAAGCTCTTTGAGCACCACTAGCACACAGACAAGTTCTCCAGGTGTAGCAAACCTACAACCAAGTATGTTCCCTAGTAACTTACCAATTGTTAATGTCAACCAACCACCACCCTATTCATCTCAACCAATGTTTGGATACCCAATGAGGTTAAAGCTAGAGTTACCAAAATTTGATGGAGACGAAAAACAAAGTGTGGCTTTGATTAACAAGGCAGAAGAAATTCTTTGACGTACATATTGTTTACTTTGACGAGGAAAAAGTAAAGTATGCTTCAATGCAGCGTGAAGGCAACACATATAATTGGTACATGTGGTGGAAGTGTACGACCAAAGTGTGCCCCTAAAACTAGGCTAGATTCAAAAATGATTTCTTTAAGCGGTTTCAAGGTGTGATAGAAAAGGATTTCTGTAGGATTTTAAGCACAAGCCAAGATCTAGTTGTAAAGAAAAAACTACACTAGTAAAATTTGTAAGTGGAAGAGAAGCAAGAATGAAATAACACGGAAAAAATAATATTGCCCAAAAAAACAATTTGAATTTCTCTTATGTATCTCTCTTATATTTCTTATATTAAAATGCTTTACATGAGTACAATATATATGGACTCTCGGGGGAGAAATGCACGTAAGGTTGGGATTCTTTATGCACTAACTAAATTCAATACCATGGGAAATACTCTGGGTAAATAATTTACTCCATTAATTAATAAATGAAATACACACTTTCCATGGAAAGTGGAATATTGTGCATGTACCCCAACACCCCCCTTGAATCACAATTTCAGCCAGGTTAGGTACTCATGTACAAACAAATAACTAGAACAAAAGTGAGGTAAAGAGGGAATACCCAGTGGGAAGAAAATCCCCCCTCAAAATGGAATGCTAACATATTCAGTTGCTATGCAGTTGTTTCCTTCACCCCTAGAAGGTCTCTCAATGTGCTGAACTTCTTCGTGGTGAAAGTCTTGGTGAAGATGTTTGCAACCTGTTCTGAAGAGAGACAACACTGCAGATCTATCACACCATCATGGATCTGTCCTCTGATGAAGTGCACGTGAACCTCAATGTGCTTGGTCTGCTGTCTCTGAATTGGATCTCTACAGAATTTGAGTGTGCTCTGGTTATCACACCAAATGATTGTTGGACGATGAAACTAAAGACCCAACTTTGTGATAGAGAAATACTTTCCTGCTTCTTGCTTGACCAACATATAGGACTTGAACCAAGGTTGAGAGCATATCATGAAGTTGACTTGTGATCAAGGCTATCTCCGGCCTATCCAACAAGATCTAATGAAGACCATGCTGCATAGTGTATACCAAAGGTAGTTGTCCACTTAACATATCTGAGAATCCTCTTAGCTGCCCTCCAATGCAGATCATGTGACGTCTGCATATGCCCGGAAACTGATTCAACTGCATAGGAGAAGTTGGGGCAAGAATGTGTAAGGTAGAGAAGACTCCCAACCAATTGTTGATACCTAGCAGGGTCCACCAAAGGAGTATCTCTGCCATCTTCTAGCTTGACCCCCAAAATAAAGGGGGTTGGAGTAGACTTGCAATCTGTCATTTGGAACCTGTCAAGGAGATCTCTAGCATACTTGGACTGTGTCAACTTGATTCCTGAATCAACATGGCTGATTTCAAGACCAAAAAATAATGTAACAGTCCCATATCTGTTATAGGAAACCTGTCATGCAAAGCAGACTTCACTGCAGTAATGGAAGAGGCTGAACTCCCTGTAATTAGCAAATCATGTACGTAGAAAACTACTAACATAAGGGAATCCATATGCTTCATTATGTACACATTAGGATCAGATTTGCATCTAAGGAAACCCTGCGAGATAAGATAAGAATCCATTTTTGCATACCATGCTCGAGGTGCCTGCTTAAGTCCATATAGTGATTTCTTCAACCTGCATAGTGCATACTAATGATGGATCTTGCACATACCCCTGTTGCTGCTCCATATAGATCTACTCATCAAGATTTCCATGTAAGAAAGCATTTTTAACATCCATGTGATATAGCTCCCACTTTTTAGCTGCTGCCATAGCTAGAGCTAACCGAACGGAATCCATCTTAGCCACTGGTGCAAAAGCCTCCTCATAGTCAATGCCTTGTATTTGTGAGAAGCCTTTAGCCACTAAGCGTGCCTTGTACTTTGTGATTAGTCCATCAACAACCCTCTTGGTCCTAAAAATCCACTTGCATCAAACATGTTTCTTGTTGGGTGGAAGAGGAGCTAACTCCCAAGTGTTGTTCTCCATGGGGGAATTGTATTCCTTTCATCGCTGCCTCCCAGAAGGGTTTCCCTTCAGCTTCTGCATAAGACTGAGGTTCTGATCCAAGCATGATATAACAATGAACAGGTAATAGAGGCTCCATGGCTGTAAGAGATTGCAGAGGGTCCACAAACTATGATCTGGTTCTCTGTGGATTGACAGGATTACCCACTAGATTACCAACTT
The DNA here is from genome assembly GCA_027924585.1 of Larix kaempferi. NCBI lineage: Eukaryota > Viridiplantae > Streptophyta > Pinopsida > Pinales > Pinaceae > Larix > Larix kaempferi. Next base: position 37,870,865 of record BSBM01000205.1, read on the forward strand.
CCTGAAGTGTCTACTATAACCACCGAGGTCAATTCTCTGGATCTGTAATGTCATGCTGCTGATCAAAATTATCAGATTCTGAAGTCTGATCAGAAAAAGTGTCTCCAAGATCGGCAACCGGAGGCGGTAGAGGGGGTGAAAGTGAGTTTTCCCGAGGTGCTAGTAAGGGACCTTTTTCAAACTATACACTTCTTTGGATGAACAAGGTATTTTTGTAAGAATCTAAAAATCAATATCCCTTGAATCCCTCTGGATATCCGACAAAAATGCACTTCTTGCTCTGTGGTTCCATAGCCTTCCTCCTATCAGAAGGGATCCTAGCCAATGCGGGAGTACTGAAAATCTTGAAGTGTGAGACATCTGGTGTCTTCCCGATCCAAGCCTTATAAGGAGTGATTCCCTTGACTGATTTATGAGGCACTCTATTCTGCATATAGGTTGCACGATTGATAGCTTCAACCCATAACTTTGGAGGTAGTGATCTAGCCTGCAACATGCAATTCCCATCTCTTTCAATGTCCTATTTTTCCTCTCCACCACTCCATTCTGTTGTAGAGTCTATGGTACTGTATGTTGCAGCTCTATACCAGATGCTTAACAAAGACTTTCCATGTCCTTTATTGACATACTCTCCTCCATTGTCCATTCGAAGCCTCTTGATCTTTTTCCCTGCTTGATTCTCTACTAATTCTCTGAATTCGTGTTTGAACACTTCAGATTTTAGCTTCAAGAAAGAGACCCATGTATACCTTGAGTAGTCATCAATAAATGTGAGAACATACCTTGCATTTCTCATGAATGACATACTCTCCTCCATTGTCCATTTGAAGCCTCTTGATCTTTTTCCCTGCTTGATTCTCTACTAATTCTCTGAATTCGTGTTTGAACACTTCAGATTTGAGCTTCAAGAAAGAGACCCATGTATACCTTGAGTAGTCATCAATAAATGTGAGAACATACCTTGCATTTCTCATTAATGGTGAGGGAAAGGACTTATAATGTCACTGTTCACCAGCTCTAGGAGTGATGATGCTCTCCAAGTTTTTCCTTTGTCAAACTTCTCCTTGGGATGTTTGCCAAGTATTCAGCCTTGGAAAACTCCATCAACTGATTTTATGTGTGGTAGACCTTCAACCATTCTCTGTTTACTTAGCTGCTCCAAATATCTGTAATTGAGGTGGCCAAACATCTCATGCCACAATCAGCTCTCTTCATTGGCAAGGGTTAGAAGAGAGTCAAAATCAGATTTTGGAATAAAGTGAGAGAAATAGTACAACCTTGAATAGCGGTCCACTTCACCAACTGCTATCTTGGAACCATCTGTTATGTCAGAGATCATCACTGTATCTGGAGTGAACTCTACCCTTTTACCTGAACCTGAATGTGTGATCTGGTAGATGGAGAGAAGATTTACAGAGAGCTTAGGAACATGAAGCACCTTGTGAAAGCTTACATAATCAAGATCTACTTTTCCTTCTTCAAAAACCTCAACAGGAGAATCATCCCCCATCAAGATAGGTGGTCCGGTACAAGCCTCCAAGTGAGAAAATATGGGGGGATGAAGCCATATGGTGTGTGGCTCCTGAATCAATAATCCAAGTGTTAGGAGAAGATAGGGGAAGATGTAACTGCAACAAATGCATGAACCTTACCTTTGTCATCAAGAGGCTTGGGTCCTTGCTTCTTCTTGGCATTCTCTGGAATACACTCCTCAAGATGCTGCTGCTGGAGAGCCTGTGCCATGAGATCAATGGTTTTCTTCATACATCCATGCTCAAGATGGAACCCTTTGTTGCAATAAGTACACTTACCCTTTCTTTCTTGGACTTTCCTCCTTTGGAGCTTGTGGTCTCCTCAGTGGCCTTTTGTTTTCTGTCTGGTTCCTTCTTACCCTTGCTTTTCTTTTTGTTCTTCTTTGAAGTCTCCTGGGCTGCAAGTGCATGGGCCTTGGAGGACTTAAGAGCCCCCATTTGAATGAGCTTGCTTTGCTCATGAATCAACAACTCTATGAAATCATCCAAAGAGGGCATCTTCCAAGTCTTCCCCATGGAGAGCTTAGTGGTATAGAAAGAAGAGACAGAGATAGAGTACTCGGGCCCTAACTTTGAAAGCACTGAAAGGATGAGTTGCTCCTCTCTCTTCTGAATGCCACAAGCTTTTACCTATGAAAGCAAAGTCTTGAATCTTGAGAAAAAGTCTTGTAAGGTATCAAAATCGCTTGGACTGAGTGTGATCAGTTCATTCTCCAATTTGTGACCTCCCATCGAATCTGTTTTTCCAATCAAACCCTCCAACTTTGTCCATACCTCATTGGGAGTTGTGCATGATTTGACATGGAAGAGTAAATCAAGAGCCATAGACTAGCAAAGGATACCATAGGCCTCATCCAATCTGTTAAAGTACTTTACTTTTTCCACAGCTGAATTTGGTTCAACTTTTGTCCTCATAGTGAACTCTATAAAGCCCTTTACTCCTTAGCAAGAGTATGATCTTGGGTTTCCATTCAAAATAGTTGATTGGAGTAAGAATCATTGATGTAGATGGCTGTTACATTCTCTTGGGCTGTTCAATCTTTGAAAAACCTGCAATATAATGCTAATTTTCCTCAATCCACTCTAGTGCTCTGATACCATGTAGGATTTTAAGTACAAGCCAAGATCTAGTTGTAAAAAAAAATTGCACTAGTAAAATTTGCAAGGAAAAGAGAGAAGTGAGAATGAAATAATACGGAGAATAATATTTTTTTTTTGTTTGCTCGAAACTCCCTCACTTGGCGGGAGTGGCCTTTGGTCTAAGAAACCATGACCCAGGGGCATCTATTTCGTCAAAATCAGTCGGGGATCGTGCTCGACTTGGACCACACCAGCCATCAACTTGGCTGGATTTTGGGCTGTCTCCTCCCAACTAGCTCCCCCCAAGGGGAATTGAACCCGGGTCGCCTTGCTGATGAGACCTACACCCCAACCGAATGAGCTAGTGGGAATTGACATACTGAGAATATTACTGCAAAAACAAATAATTTGAATTTCGCTTATGTATCTCTGTTATATTAAAATGCTTTACATGAGTACAATATATATACTCTCCCTGGAGAAATGCACGTAAGGTCAGGATTCTTTATGCACTAACTAAATTCAAGAGCATGGGTCAATACCACAAGTAAATAATTTACTCCATTAATTAATAAATGAAATGTGCCCTTTCTATGGAAAGTGGAATGTTGTGCATGTACCCTAACAACTTCTTTGCAAAACTTATGAGGATACAACAAAAAGGTGATGTAGATGTATACACACATGAATGAGAAGCATTGGTGACATGTATATCAGATGATCAACTACTTTAGACTTATGTGCATGGACTAAAGCCACAGATTAGGGATGAATTAGAAATGCATAATATTACAACCATGGAGAACGCTAGAAGTAAAACAAAAGCCAGTAAAAATAAGTTTAAAAGGTCAAACCATAATTATGACAAGGTGTATTCAAGGCGAAAGCTACCCCAAATCAAGGATTCTGTAAATTCAAAATATTCCGTCACAAGTTACATCTAATAGAGGAGAACAATCACAATCTGGATGCCCACAATGAAGGGATTGTAAATGCAGATATTGTAGAGAAAAATGGTCACCAAGGTACAAATGTAGCAATCAAAAGCCACACAAATATGAAGCTGAAAGAGAATTAGACACCTCCATTAGCACCTTTGATGAAGAATGGAAAAATAAGGAAAATAATTGTCGTAGATGTAGTAAGAATTGGGTTCTAGGTCATAGATGTGCATCCAATCACTTATATTATTGCAAAATTATAAATGCAAGGGAAGTAGATGTATTTGCTGAAGAAGACATGTTAGACTTCGACGAGGATGAAAAATCACCAAAGATATCATTGGAAACAATCACATGCACTAAGCAAACTCAAAAGGAAGAAGTGCCACCATTTATAGTAAGATATACTCCACCTCATTTAAGGAACAATGGAAATGGCTAGAACATTCAGGACGAAAAACCGATGATATCACTTGCAACAATTATAGGAAAAATGGAATCAAAGACATTAAAACTCAAGGGAAACATAAAAAATAAAAATATCACTATCCTCGTTATCACGAAAATTGAGGATATAAAGAAACCAAAAATAACTTGGAAAAGTTATTGTAATGTATTACTGAGATGAGGAAGTGAAAGTTTTCTTATATAGGGTTACAATGAGGTTGAGCCAATCCACTTTAAGAATGTGGGATAGATTGAGAAGTACAATAAAGAAACAAACTAGGGTTGCCAGAACGTGGGAGCGAAGTGGGAGCGTGGGTGCGCATTTTTCAAAAAATGGTCGGAAGCGAAGCGTCTCGGGAGCATTTATATATATATATATATATATATTCAAAAAAACATGTAGAATACCAAACTAGATGTAAAATTTATGAAACATGTATCGCCATATAAATTCCATAATTCATGATTCCATTATAAACATACAAAGTTAAGAATTGAAATACATTTTACAAATACAAATACAAACCATCTAGATTCTATCAATTACAAACATACAACCTTTAGAACCATATAACAGGGAAGTACATCATTAAGTAGTAAAGTACCAAATAGGGAAGTACATCATTAAGTACCAAATAGTTTTGTTTACAAAAATTGGCTATCTGCATGTGCCATGAAGCATAACTTATAAGTACCAGAATGAAAATTAAACTGACATACGAAGACTAAAAGGTCTCAAAAGTTCAAAACACTAAACTGAGCTATGATTTAAATCCTATCTAGTAAAATGCAAAAACAATCTATTTCTCCTAGTTCCTCCTTCCACCACCACGATTGCCTCGTGAGGGTACGCGTGGTGGTAGTGAAGATGAAGCATGTGTATCTGAGTGTGACTGTTAAGGTCCTTCTAATGTAGGTACTATTGGAGTGCTAGTGAAGGGGCCCCGTCCATGGGACCTCGTACTGTGACTGGATGGAGGTGGCATCTTAGCACACTCATCCTCATCCAAAAGAGCATTCTCCAACTCCTCCAAAACCAATGCTTCATCCTCCAAGTTGCCCTCCTCTGGATTGTAGTCCCACATCTTATTTGATTTGTCTATAGTTGGATCCTCACAGTAATGCGACAACAATCGCAAGTTGTAATGCACATAGACCAAGGTCTCTGCTTGTTGTACATTCAACCTGTTTCTTTTGACATTGTGGATGAAACTCTATGTGCTCCAACACCTCTATGCTGAAGAAGTGTTCACCACCTGTGAAAGCACCCATATTGCAATAGTTTGTAGCTGTGGGCAACTAGTGCCATGCATGTCCCACCACTGAAGAGAAGGCAAATTCCCTCGATCTCTAGTTGCATGGTTGCTCCCAAATGCACGAGTGCAATTGATGTACTGGCTCAACTGTCGCCGAATGCTATCACACGCAACATCTGGGTACATTTTTTCCAATGCTTGCATATAACCAGCTTGAACCTCTGGATCTTGGTGTGGCTTTCTCTTTGCCTCACAACCTGGTGCTGGGGTTGAAAGCCATGATATATGATAGTATTTTGGTGTAAGCACATATGCTAAGGCATGTAGTGGAATATTCAGCTTCTCCCACCGTTTTCCCACCTCTATACGGATGAAATCATACAAATTCTCATCTCTAGGCTGAACAATGTCCTTAATTTGTCCTAGCATAGTGTCCATTTGCTCATACACCTCCCCAATGACTGGTCTATCAGAATCTGCAAACCGAAGCATGTTATAAATTGGCTTGGTGAACTGTAAAACATACTTGACCCTTGTCCAGAAATAGCTATCAAGAACAGTGTCCTTTGCTGCATCCATGCCATCTCTATCAGTGCTAATTTCATCCCACTCATCACTCATCACCATAGCACCCAAAGCCTGTCTTACCCTCAATAGGTGCCTGAAGGTGAGGAAATAGCTACCAAATCTAGTCTTTGCAAGCTTAAGTAATTGCCATAAAAGGCATTGACCCTTGAATGCCCAGTGATAAATTTAATGAGTTTCTTCCCTCGCTTGTACAAATCATTTATCCATGTGCATAATTTGTGCTTGATAATATCATGCATTAAAAGGTTCAATGTGTGCACCAAACAACCGGACCAAAAGATGTGAGTATATTTCCTCAATGATTTTTCCTGCTCCTTTACAATTCGCTGCATTATCAGTGATTACTTGAATCACATTAGTAGGACCAACCTCATCAATAGTTTTCAGTAAGATGTCTGCTATGTTCTGAGAAGAAGCCATGAGTGATGAGGAGTCTTGCGCTCCAAGAAACATTGCATCACTAGACGAAACACCAAGGATATTGATCAAATGTTGGTTTCTAACATTTGTCCAACCATCAGATACAATGGATACCCCAGTATCTGCCCACCCATCTGTAATCCGTGTAAGAGCTCTTTTGACTTTTGCTCTTTCCTTGTCAAGTAACACAGTTCTAGCTTTTTCATACCCAGGGGCCTTGTATCTAGCAGGGGCTTTGTTAATGGCTTTAACCATAGCATGCCAATAAGGGGAGCGGAGAACATTGAATGGCACACCACATGCATAAAGAAACCTCACCACTTTTGCATCCACATCCTCCTTGCCACTAATATAAAGGAAATCTTGTATGGTTCTCTTATTTCCAGTACCAGTTGAGGACCTCCGCCAGGTGAAGTAGGAGATGAAAATGGGCTCCCAAAGCTAGAAGAAGCATCAAAGTGAACCTTTTGTTTTTTAACATTCGTTCTTTGTGCAACTTCCTCTATCTTAATGTAGTTTTCTCTCTCTATTGTGTTATCCTGGGGCAAATTGAAATACCAAGGGATCCTTTGTTATCATCATTGTCTAATACCCCACAAAGATGCCTCCTCGGACGGGTGTATGAACCGCTATATGGTTTATTTGGACGACAACCATGTGGGCATAAAAACTTAGAGGTTCCACCACCTCTACCCTCCTCAACTTTTGTGACAAACCTCCACAAGGGGGTTAATGAAGCTTTGCCACTATCAGCTTCAATATCACCCCCTTCACCACCCTCCTTTCCTTCATTCATTGGGTCACTATGAGAATGACCACTATCTTCTTCTTCATTCACATGCCTATTCCCAACCAACACCATGAAAACCAAAAATGGAAGCAAACACCACAAGAACAACATTTTCTTCAAGTTTTAGATGAACAAACTGCAATAGAATGAGGAGGAAGAGGGAATGGGAAAATGTAGGAGAAGATATAAATACAACAATAAACAAGACATTTTGTGAACAATACTCAACAAAAATACACATTGAGCATACCTATTTTGATCTCCTTTGATTTGCAAGAAGATGGAACCCTTTGTTGTCTCCTCCAAGCTCTCTCAAATCCTCTTCAAGCTCTCCAACTTTGCTCCAACACCAAGAGCTCCTTCCCTCCCCACTCCAACTCAAAGATGAAACAATGAGGAAGAAGAGGGAGAGATTGTGCCTTATCTCCCCTCTTTGACCCTAAAAACGCCCTAGGACCCACCCAAAGAGCCATAAAACAAAAAAAAACAAAAAAAAAACATTAAAAGACTCCACTTTTCCATTGGTTTTCGGGTTCGACAGACTGCCCGCGGAAGCGCTCGGGGTTCGATGTGAGAGCGTGGCCGAAGCGATGGCCGAAGCATTGGAGGTTCGACGGCAAAGCGAGGAGGTCGATGCTCGGAGTTCTCGGAAGCGCAACACCTTTGCACAGTGGCATGAATCTTTTTTTTCCTACTCGAAGGTGAGCTTCCAAAAACGCTTCGGCAGCGCTTTCACTCGGAGCGCGGATTTGGTGCTCAAACCATGGGGGGGGGGATGCTTTGACAACCCTGAAACAAACAATAAAAACATTAAATGACTTAAAGTCGGAAGTGACTTTTTTAATGCTTAAGTCTAATATCTAATTGATTGTTATATAAACTAAGTTATACTTTAACACTCTCCCTTAATGATCAATCTGCTAACTACGCCAAGTTTATCCTGAAATTTAACATTCTTTTTGGGACCCAAAGACTTGGTGAAAATGTATGTAGTTTGGTCCTCTATGGGATAGTACTGCAACTCAACAGTTTCATCTTCGACAAGTTGTTTGATGAAGTGGCAATTTATCTCAACATGCTATCTTCCCCCCTTTTAGGTCGAGCTATTTGAAGTTAAACACCTGAATCTTGAGCCATGATGGGTGCCTCCATGGTAATTTATAACTCTGAAGAAGATTGGAAAGCTCCAACTTCCTCATTGACTACGACATTTCTACTAAAGCTTCGTTGATTGCTTTCCACATCAATCAACTAATGTTGCAATTGTAACTTCGGAAGATATTCTTCTGTTTATTATTATTATATTTTTATTGTACCTCCGTCGAAGATGTTTTTCCTCCGTTCAGGGATGTCATTATTATGTTTAGTCATGCAAGGTCATTGAGGTAAAACCTCCATTGTAAGTCGGGGCATTAGATCCCCTAAAGTCAAATGTAAAATGTATTATTAAGTCCCCCTAGGACAAGTCGTCCTAGTCAGGTTTAGTGAGGCTGACCTAATTGGGAATTAGGTCGCCCAAACATAAAGTATAAATAGAGAGCTTGCTCTCTCAGTTGGACACACCTCTCACTCACTCAAGTTCGCATAAGCAAGAGAGAGAAGACAAGTTCGCTGAGGAGAAAGAAGAGAGAGCCGTAGAAGACTTCCTATTTTTGGGTTTTCCATTTTGTGATATTGTATTAGTGACAAATCTATCTTTTGAGGAAGTTGCGGGGTTTTCTCCTTTATGGTTTCCCCGAGGAAAACTATTGTGTCTATTGTGTTTTGCTGTGCTTGTTATTCTTTCAGTTAAAGATCCTAATTAAATTGAATTAAAGTGCAAAATCTAACATGGTATCAGAGCTAACCTGAAAAGAAGGCATTGTGCAGCAACGTGAAACTACGACTTCCTAGTTCAAGGTCTTCTCTCCACAAATCATCTGAAAAAGAGGGCTAGGCTAACTCGACCTAGGAGGGTGCATTTTTGGAGGCAGCAGAATCAAATTCCGAGAATTTTCATTTTTGGCCCTGTCACTACTGCCGGGAGGAAAACTAGGGCATCAAGTTTTTAGGGTCTTCTCCATCAATTTGGAAAAAGGAGTACATTGGACAACTCGCCTTGAGGAGGCACATCTTCCTGTCAAATCAGAAGTTCAAAATTCATACTTTGGAAAATTAGGGTTTCTTTGACAAACCATAGGCCAGCCAACTCCAGAACCAGGTTGGGCATCTCAAATTGGTAAGACCTAAATCTCTGCTATTTCCATTTGAGGTTCTCATTTCAAAATGACTCACCACACCAAGCTTGAGGGAGCTGACAACTTTCGGGCATGGAAGTATAGGATTGCTCTTGTCCTTGAAGAAAATGATTTGGACAAATATGTTAGTGAGGAGGTTCCACCACCAGAGGGACATGACGCTAAGGCTATCCACAAGAAGAACTTGGTCAAGGCCAAGAGAATTATTGCAGACTCCATTAAAGACCATCTCATCCCCCATGTGTCATCCTTGAAGACACCCAAGGAGATGTTCGATGCTTTGACGAAATTATTCGAAGGGAAGAACATCAAGCGAAAGATGATGTTAAGGAACCAGCTCAAGAATGTGAAGATCCTAAACTCAGAGACCATGCAATCCTACTTCACAAGGGTCTCTCAAATCAAGGAACAACTTGAAGCAGTTGAAGAAAAAGTAGAAGAAGGAGAGATCGTTATGACCACCTTGAATGGTCTCCCAAGATCATGGGATTCATTCATTCAAGGAATATGTGCTGGGAACAAGTTGATCACCTTCAACAGACTATGGGAAGAATGTACACAAGAAGAAGCTAGACTTATAGCAAGATACGAAAAGATGGGAGCAAACAATGATGATCAAGCTCTCACAGTTCATGCTAGAAGAAATCACAACAAGAGGGAGGACCACCATCACAACAAGAGGGAGAACGACCATCATGGAAGACAAAGAAGACCTAGAAGAGATCTATCCAGTGTTAGATGTTACACATGTGATGAGAAGGGACACTACTCCAGAGATTCTCCTAGAAACAAAGGTTCCTCCAACAAGAAGACTAACAAGAAGAGACATCATGCTCACACCGCCAAAGACGATGAACCAACAAGAAAAAGAAGCAGAGAAGAAAGGGATGATTCTTCAAGCAATGAAGAATATGTCCTAATCTCAACACTCACGGGCACCATCACACACGGGATCAATGATTGGCTTGTAGATAGTGGAGCATCCAAGCACATGACGGGATACAAAGAATCCTTCGTAAATCTATCTGAGCATGAGTCACCTCACAAGGTGAAACTTGGGGATGATTATCAATATCCCATCAAAGGAAGTGGAGAAGCTTCCTACAAATTAGACTCTGACAAATCTTTGAAGATGAAAGATGTCCTATATGTTCCAGGACTAAAGAAGAATCTTCTCTCCATATCAACACTAGATGCTAAGGGAATGAGGGTCGCATTTGTTGATGGCCAAGTCCTAATGTGGCCAAAAGGAAAGACAATAGATGATGCAACAGTGATTGGAGAGAAAGAGGGAGGATTGTACAAATTGAAGGGACAACCTGAACAATCGTTGGTTCACGACTCCATGGAGCCAAGTGAACTATGGCACATAAGGCTTGCACATGTGCACTATAGAGCACTACCTATTGCAAGCAAAGCAGTTTCAGGACTTCCAGAAATCCAGACAAAACATGAAGGCATTTGCAAGGGATGTGCGCAAGGAAAGAATGTAAAGAAGGCGTTTCCCAACAGTGAAAGCAAAGCAAAAGAAATATTGGAGATAATCCACTCAAATGTATGCAGTCCCATGTCATCCAGCTCACTAAGCGGGTATGTATATTATGTTTCTTTTATAGATGACTTTTCCCGTAAGACTTGGATTTATTTCTTGAAAAGTAAAGATGAGGTATTTAGCAAGTTCAAGGAATTTAAAACTTTGATCGAGAATCACACCAAGAAAAAGATCAAGACCCTTCGATCGGATAATGGCAGAGAATTCACTTCGAAAGAATTCAAGAACCTATGCAGAGAATCTGGGATTAAGAGGGAGTTGAGCACTCCTTACAATCCTCAACAGAATGGCATTGCAGAACGAAAGAACATAACGATAATGGAAGCAACAAAAGCAATGCTACATGACCAGGATCTTCCAATGCACTTATGGGTAGAAGCAACAAGAACAATTGTGTATGTACAGAAGCGTACACCTCATCAAGTATTAAGCAACAAAACTCCCGAATAAGCTTTCTCAGGTGAGAAACCCGAAGTCAGCCATCTCAGGATATTTGGCTGCCCAGTGTACATACACATCCTGAAGGAAAAGAGAACCAAGCTAGATCCTTTAGGAAAGAAGGGAATATTCGTGGGATACAGCGACACTTCAAAAGCCTACCGAATATAACCCCTCCTAGCTAGAAGAAGAAGATTATAAAAATCTGGTTATGGAATCATGGCAACCTCTAAGCAATTCTCAAACTCCCTCGTACATGCAACAGTTTGTGGACAATTTAGCTCGTATAAAAAACTTATCAAAGGATTGGGAGAAAAAGCACAAGTTGTCATTTTAGGAAGAATTGAGAGGGATAGAAACTAAAATAGAGGATTTGTTTTCTACTTCTAAAGATGGCATTTTCTCCGTAGAAGAGGTGGAGAACTTAAAAAAGTTAGAAGGGAAGCGGACTTCCGTATTGGCTAAGGAAGAGAAATTGTGGAGGTTAAAAAGCAGAGCTTTATGGCTAGTAGAAGGGGACAACAATACAAAATTCTTCCACAATTCCGCCAATCACAGAAGAAATATCAATATTATCATTGAAATAAAAGATGAAACGGGTACTAAGGTAAGAACTTTTCAAGACAAAGCATTTGCAACTGTTAAACATTTTAGTACCCTCTTCACTGAGCCTATAGGGTGCCCGATAACTGAAATTCTAGAGGTGCTAAGGCTCTTTCCCAAGTTGATTACAGAAGAAATGAATAATTCTCTAAAGGCAGAAATCTTTGAAGAAGAGTTAAGTCAAATTCTTCATTCTTTCCAAAAAGGGAAAAGCCCAGGACCTGATGGTTTCACTGTGGAGTTCTTCATGGGATTTTATGAACTTATCAAGGATGATCTTCTGAAAGTAGTGCAGGAATCCCAGAGGTCAGGGAAAGTTCTTGGAATTATCAATTCAACATTCATAACGCTGATCCCAAAGAAGAAACAAAAGAACGACACTTTTGATGACTACAGGCCGATTTCTTGTTGTAACATGATTTACAAATTAATTGCAAAGTTAATTGCTCAAAGGCTCAAACCAATCTTGAGTGGAATTGTTACAGAAGAACAATTTGGCTTCCTCTTTAACAGATAAATTCATGACACAGTTTCTCTGGCTCAAGAAGCCTTTCATTCAATAAAGAAGGAGAAGCAGAAGGCTTTTGCATTGAAGCTAGGTCTATCAAAAGCATATGATAGAGTAAGTTGGACCTTCTTACGGTTACTGTTAATTTAGATCGGAATGTCATTAGAATTTTTTGATTGGATTATGGGATGTATTCAATCCACCTCCTTTGCAGTATTGATAAATGGAGCTCCTTACTCTTTTTTTAGACCTTCAAGGGGAATTCGACAAGGTTTCCCTCTCTACCCCTTCCTTTTCCTTTTAGTAGCAGATGCTCTAAGTAGGCTATTACACCATGCAAAGAATTGTAGAAAAATTGAAGGGGTGAAAGTATCAAGCACGAAGGAAGTAACGCATACTCTTTTCGTTGATGACGTCCTCATTTTTGGCAATGGTACTAAAGAAAATATGACAGCCTTCGAAGCATTATTAGCCTTGTATCAGAAGGCAACAGGGATGTTGATAAATATAGAAAAATCTGTTCTAGCCCATAATGATTTCCCGAAGGATCTCTTGAGAGATGCAAAAGAGTCTCTATCTTTTCCCACAACTATTCTATCAGAAGGTGTGAAATAATTAGGCTTCTCGCTAAAACCAAATTGTTACTCCTTTCAAGATTGGATTTGGCTCTACAAGAAAGTAGAGACTCGAATCTCAGCATGGACAAACAGATTTCTATCGAGAGGAGGTAGACTGGTTCTATTGAAAGCAGTTTTGCAAAGTATCCTGGTATACTGGGCATCAATTGCATATATTCCCAAAGGAATTCTGATAAAATTAGAAAAAAAGTGTTTTTCTTTTTTGTAGACGGCTAGCAAACAGACAAAAGGTATTCCATTAGTAAGATGGTCGTCCTTAACTCTCCCCAAAAGTATTGGAGGACGGGGCATAAAAAACCCAGATCTGTTTTGTAGAGCTTTAGCAGCTAAAACATTGTGGAGGCTGACCCAGAGACCAAACTCCCTGTGGGGAAGGGTTTTGAGATCCAAATATTGCAATAACTCCTCAATAGATGAATGGTTTCGGAACCCTGCAAAATCCTACAAAAATGGGTCAGTAGTTTGGAAAGCACTTGTTCTAGCTTTCCCCATGACCGGAAATTGGACAGCATGGCAGATAGAAGATGGGAGAAAGGTAGGAATTGGTGCGGATCCATGGGTAGGAGCGGGAGAATATTTTTGAATGTTAGATGAGTTGAAAGATAAGCTACGATCATAGAATATTTACGTGCTAGTTGATGCTCAAGCACAACAACCGCAACAGAGAGGAAGAAGTGGTTGGAAATCATCCCAAGAACTGGAATTATCTGGAGACACAGCAGGGGAATGGAACAAATATGTAAGTAAATTAGTGTCCAGCTTCGTTCATTTGGAAGATGGGGAACAAGATAAATTAATTTGGACAAAGAATGGAGTTGATGGGGATTTCTCAGCCAAACTTGGTTATGAAGCATTAAGCCAAGAATCTTTTCAAGGAGAGAAAAGATGGTGGTGGAGCATTATTTGGAAAATTCATAGTCCTTTGAAAACCGTATTGACTCTTTGGTTGGCCTTAAACGATAAAATTTTAACCTGGGAAAATTTAAAGAAAAGATGTTTTCATGGACCAAGCATATGCGTCTTATGTTATGCAAATGAAGAGTAGTCTTCTCACTTGTTCAGCTTGTGCCCTTATGTAGGCGAAGTCTGGGACAAAGTATACGAGAAGCTTGCTAAAGCTAGGTTCGCGCAAAGGGATGCAACTCTGGAACAAAGAACTCAGGAATGGTGGAAAGCGGTCGGGGTACGTAATTACGACGCCGTTCCTGCTCTCTTTGTGTACTCTATTTGGGAAGCACGAAATCAAGCAATTTTTAAAAATCGAAGGATCCCAACAGACATTACTTCTGCCATCCTACTGCAGAAGGTACAGGAGCACAAAACTGATGATAAAGCAAGAAAGATCCGAGTAATTTCTGCTCCATTTATTAACATGAACGAGCCCTGGGCTTACTTTGATGGAGCCAGTTAAGGATCTCCACCACTAGGAGGCACGGGAGGATTTTATACATGCTGGATTCCTCCAAGATTTGCATTAAGTTTGCACCTGGGAGAGAAACCAATAGCAAGGCAGAGTTAACAACACTTTGGGTGGTTCTCAAAATCGCACAGCGAAAAAATGTGCAAAGGTTCCAGATGTTTGTGGACTCCAAAATGGTGATAGATTGGGCTAATGGAAAATCTCAAATAAAAGCTCCACAACTGCAATCACTTCTTTCAGATATCAAATTTGAACTGACCTCCTTGGAATTTGTCTCTTTCACTCATATTTATAGAGAAATCAATGAAGAAGCAGATTTATTATCCAAGCAGGCATTGGCTTTACAACCAGGGGTTATAGAAGTGGAGGAATTCAGTAATGGTCAATTGCAAGAGCATTTCACTTTGGTTTGACAAAATAATTAACACAATGTTGCAGTCGTCTCAAGCAGAACAAAAGAGCGTGAATCACGACACCGTCTAAGAGCAGGACCCTTTGTATGAACCTTTTTTTGGAAAGCTTGAACAATATCTTGTAATGCAAGACCTGTAATCGATATAATATCTCTGACAGAAGGAACTCAGCAATCCGGGAATCTGTATAAACTAATTTTGTATTGATGTAAAGCATTGAACAGGCGAATGTTATAATGAAAGTCCCTAGTGAATGTGAAGCATAAATCATAAATCATACAAGTCAATGAATCATTGCCTATATTGGGACCCTATTCATCAATATCACCCTATGCCTCCCTCCTCTAGGCTCTAGCCCTTGCCTTTAACTTGAATCTCAAAGCTTATCCTCCAAGGACATTAGTCAACGACTCAACACCCTACAATTTTGATGAAACTTCCTAATTTAATCATTAAAATAAGGTAGAAAAAGCATTCCTTGCTTTGATTTTGCTTAAGTGAAGAGTGCATTTTTATTAAGGTCATGACAGAGGAGTTCAACAATCAACACCACCAACATCAAGGTATATATACGAGCTGATGTGCTTGATTAATAATAATAATAATAATATATTTTTAAGGTCAACGCCAAGCGAGACACCAATTTGGTGTATGAGACCCCCTTGTTTGTGGGACAAGGGACCCCCTCTGCGTAGAGATTTAACTGCTAAAGTCTACAGAGATGTACATACCCTAACCCCCTCCAGATTTGAACCTGTGACCTCCTAGGAAGGAACACATGTTCTTAACTGATGGAAACTTTGCAATCCTGAAATCCTGAAAACTCTTAAGTCTGCTGAATTTTGAATGGGATCTAAAATTCTACTTTTTGCATATGAAGTCCAATGAGATTGGAACCACTCTAAAACATCCTGAAACAATTAATGGTAATATTAAAGAATTAAGTAAAAGGATAGAAAATAAAAGATAAGGAGGATGTCACAATGCCACTTTTAATGTTACCATTTAATACTACCAATTATAACTGAATAGGGTGATATTTTTTAATCAGCCAGGTGGATTATTTTGGAAATGCGGCCTTGCAGACCACATCCATACTGGAAGTGCCTTTCCGTACGGAGGAAACACGCTTATGTCTCGGGAAATGCACCCATCCGTACAGAAATGCGTTTCTATGCCATTCGGTACGCGTTTCCACGTTTCAAGCAGGAAACGACTTGGGGATGTGGGGGGGGGGGTCGCATTTCCTACAACATAGGTTTAGATATGGATTCCACTCGGTGCTATTTTGGTTGTATGCACTCTTACTTGTTATATACATGAAAAACTTTGCATAGTTGTGTATAATGGTTTGAATTCCGATGGTTGCATATGAATATATATATTTTTTTCAAATTTTTAATATTTTATGTATAATTTGGTCAACTGGTTTTGTGGTCTATTTTTTTCCGGTTTTTGTTCGGTTCTGGTTTGGTTCCGGTTACTGGGGTCGGCCAGTTCAATGACCAGTCCGGTTCTAATAACTATGGCAACGATACATTAATTAACAACCTATCCTGTTAACTAGGCGAGCTAAGGTGGGACCCTAACCAAGTTTTTGGAAAGATCTCTCCAGGAGTACTACACCCCTCTGTCAAAGTCCCATAGGTCTGACTATGAAGACAAACCCTTCTCAATGAAAAGCTTCGCTTCAGTCCTAAAGAGGGAATAGAGTGAACCTGTTGAAGACTGAAACATAAAATTCCTAAGTTGCAAGAAACTTGGGTCTAGCACCCATTTCACCCTTGGAAACTCGCTGAAACTCGGAAACCCGTATGGTACTTGACGGAAACACGTTTCCATCACGTTTCCTCTCTTGTACGGTGCGTTTCCTGCCAAATAAAAGCCCGTCACTTAAAAAACCAGCTCATAAAGTCTCTTTCCGCCCACGGATTTCAGTAATTAAGGGTTAATACATTAAATTTTAAAATAAAATTTAATTCTAGATGCTTCTAATTAGGTTGAAGAAAGTTATAAAGAGAACAACACTTCATTCGCTCCTCACACAAGCGACTTCAGCACTTAGGTCCTAGAATATAGCAATAGGCCTTGTTCACATTGGGATGTCGAGTCAAAATTTGCTGACTTGGACATCTCTCTTGCTGCACTAAGTTGAGGAATCTAGAAATGGAATTGGAAATACTTCTTCCGCTCTACATTCTGCTGCTAAGCGTGGTTCTTGTTCTATTTTTTTGAGGAAGACTATGAAGATGAGGACGACTATTAGTATGAGCTCGTGTTTTACTTTTATTTCTATGTTAGTATGCTCATTGTTCACAATTTGATACATTGTACTTGTAGCCTCATACATAAAGGTTAATTTTGGATATAAAGTATATAGCCTCATTTATAAAGGTTGTTTTTGGATATTACTACTTGCATGAATGAAATGATATAGACTTGGGTTCATGAGTAAAATGTGATGTTACATGTATGATTTAAATTTTGTTTGTATCTTTTAACATTTATCACTTGGCAATGTTGCTTGCAGCTAAATGTAATTAATAATTTATGGTTTATGTTTTATAATAATTTTGTCCTTGTTCACACACACACACACACACACATATATATATATATATATATCGCGTTTCCCCATTTCCAAAATTTGGGGGGGTCGCGTTTCCTCTTTTCGTCCCCGTTTCCCCATTTTGTGCAACTTAGTAAAATTCTAATAGAACCCAAATCCTCTGCATCAATGAGATCCCTGAATAGAAAAGTCTTATATACATTTTACAATGTTTGGTATATTAAATCTCCCTTTCAAGCATGAAATATGAGGAGCTCCCAAAAATGTAATTAAATGTAGAAGTATTTTTTCACAAATTTCACTGTTCTGATCAATTTCCATTCCTTGAGATAATAAGGTCTTAGGTAAGCTTGGACTGTTGTTGTAAGTGTGTAGAAGCTTTTTCAAGTAATATGGTATATTGTATCTTTTTAGTGATGGCGAGGTTCATCAATCATGTTTTAAATGACTATTTTGTAGTTTCACATTGATGACATATAAAGTTGATTATATGCCTTTTCCAATTTCCTTGTAGATTCATGCCAAACCAAAAGTCCCCACCAAAGCAGTTTGTACAGAACATTTGGAGTTGCGAAAGGAGATACTTGCACTTTTCAGTCTCCAAAAACAGGTACCTTGTTTAAAAGGTTATAGTGAATAAGATAAAGAATATCTATTGTTGAATTTGGGCTACATGCAATCTATAGTATTTGTTATTTTTCTACTCACAAAAGACTATTTTATTCTTCTTTGGTTATAATCTCATTTTCAGCCAATAAACATGAACTACTTGCACCACAAGTTCAGAGTTCTTGAGTTAGTAGCATATTCAGTCAATTGACATCAATTAGTGTGCATGGTGAATTTGGAATGTCATATTTTAACAAGATAGGACATTAAGCATTAGTCTACAAAAGGTCTAAGTAGTTCACCTGCCAAGACATAATTATGTTATTATATTGCACATAATTTACAAGGTGATACCGATATACATTTGCAAACATCAGAGTGTATCCTTTTATAGTTATGGATGTTTCTCCTAGTTGTTTTAGTATACCGAAGATTATGATTGTTTTTTCTAGTTCATAACTCTTCTAATATTTTCGATTGTAGAAAAGTGTTTTGGCATTTTTCAAAATCACATGGCACACCATAAAATGATGTTCTCATTTTATTTAATAAGTATCAAAATGCATTTTGATATTAAGTGAGATTGCAGTATGGACATCGTTTAGTGTCCATGGTGAATTTGAGTGTCATATTTTAACAAGATAGGACATCAAGCATTAGTCTACAAAAGGTCTAAGTAGCTCACCTACCAAATTATGTTATTATATTGTACATAATTTACAAGGTGATACCAATATACATTTGCAAGCATTGTTGTTTATCCTTTTATAGTTAATATATTTCTCCTAGAGAACTGTTTTGGCATTTTTAAAAAACACAAGGTACACCATGAAATGATGTTCTCATGTTATTTAACAAGTATCAAAATAAATTTTGATATTAAGCGAGATTGCAATATGGACATCAATTAGTGTGCATAGTGAATTTGAGTGTCATATTTTAACAGGATAGGACACTAAGCATTAGTCTACAAAAGGTCTAAGTAGTTCAACTGCCAAGACATAATTATGTTACTATATTGCACATAATTTACGAGGCGATACCAATATACATTTGCAAACATTGTTGTTTATCCTTTTATACTAATAGATGTTTCTCCTAGTTTTTTATCCTTTTATAGTTATAGATGTCTTTTGGCATTTCTCAAAAGCACAAGGCACACCATGAAACAATGTTCTCATGTTATTTAACGAGTGTCAAAATGCATTTTGATATTAAGTGAGACTGCTGTATAGGCATACAAATTTTGTACAGGAGTTTTCATGTCCTCCATCTGCATTTGCTTTGTGTCATTTTCATAGGAATTGTGCAGAAACATGATCGTCTTTTCGAGTTGTTTTAAACTCTGTGAAGATCTGTTAGAAGTTATCTTTTGATGTGTGGGTGGGGAATTAGTAGTTGCCACCCTTTAAATTTGACCAGTCTTTCTACTGGTACTAGTTCTTTCATCCTTTTTGGAATTTGTTACATGCAGCTATTCTTTTTGTGTAGATGGAACTGACACATTTGTCTCCTGCATGAGATTTGTGACCCCAAGAATGCTCTTGCAACTAATTTATCAAACTATGAACAAATAACAGTTTCAATATTACATATAATTCCACAACTTTTAGACCACTTTCTTGCTTCTGGAGTTTGTGATTTTACAAACAGGTGCTATCAGACAACTGAAACGTTTTGTGAGATATGTCCCATTCTGGGTAGCTTGAGTTTTTGTCACACTCAATTCTTTTACCTTTAGTTTACCGCGACTGTGTACCCATAAAATGCAAATTTCTTTTAAAAAAGCACAAAAAAACCTATTCTAATCTAACCTAACATAATCTAAACAATAAACATTAGTAATAGTAAATGGCGATATTAAATTCTTAAAGAAAAAGTGGCGTTCTCCTTATCTTTTATTTTCTATCCTTTTACTTAAATTTTTAACGTTACCATTGATTGTCTCAGGACTTCATATGCAAAAAGTAGAATTTTAGATCCCATCCAGATTTCAACAGACTTAACAGTGTTCAGGGTTTCAGGATTGCAATGTTTCCATTGGATTCTATCATGTATGAGGGTAGGGGATTGGCATTTAATCAAGCGCATCAACCCCTCTATGTACCTCAATGTTGGTGGTGCTAATTGTTTAACTCCTTTGTCATGACCGTAGTAAAAATGTACCCTTAACTCAAGCAAAATTACTTATTAGACAAGTGAAGTTTTTTCTACCTTTTCTTAATGCTTGGATTAGGAGGCTTCATAAAAATTGTAGGGTGTTGACTAATGTCCTTGAAGGATCAACTTTGAGATCCAAGATAGAGACAAGGGCTAGAGCCTAGAGGTGGGGGGAACAGGGTGCTATTGAAGAATAGGATCCCAATATAGGCAATGATTTTGATGATATGTAGTTATTTGTTGTAGCATGAAGTTTTTAAGTTTTTTGGACTCTAGGGGCCATTTAGAGCCTCTTTGTTGATGTGTTTTGGTTCAAAGATGTATTGCACTCGATGCTATTTTGGCTATATGCATTCGTATTTGCTATATACAGGAGAAAGTTTACATATTTGTGTATATTGGTTTGGATTCATATGGATGCACATGAATATATATATTTTTTACAAAATTAGAATATTTTATGTATTTTTTGGTTGATCGGTTTTTTGGTCTGGTTTTTTTCCTGTTCTGTTCTGGTTCAGATTTTTTGGCTTTGCCCATTCGATCACCGGTCTGGTCCTGATAACATTGTACTATACACATATCAGGGAGGCAATTTGGAAGATGAAAACTAGTAAGGCTATAGATGAGGAGGATTTCTAGGTAGAATTTTTCAAACATAGTATAACCCCACTGGTGCATCACATTGCTGATTTGTTTAACCATGTTTGCATAGGCTTCTCATCGACATGGTTCCACCATATCATCCACTCAATTCACAAATCGAGTTCTAGTGAAGATCCAAAATTCAAATAACTATAGGATGATCATGGTAGGACATCTATTCTTGAAAATCTATGCCGCCACCCTTCATTTGCAGTTATTTGAGAAGCTTGAGAGGAGAAACCTTCAAGGTAGGGGCCAAGCAAGTTTCAAGCTAGGGCATTTAAATGATGGTCATCTCCTCATTCTATGGACCATCATTGAGGAGGCGAGACACTGCTCTTCAAAAGTCTTCTGTTGTTTTGTAGACTCAATTTCAGAGGAAACCATTTTGCAAAAGATTAGAGACATTGGGGTTTCAGAGGTTGTTATAGTGGCTAAAATGCAATTTTATGAGACAATCATTGGTTGGCTTTATATAGCACATGGATTATCTGATTTCATTAGGAGCATCATCGAGGTGAAGCAGGGGCGTCACCTCTCGCCTAGAATCATTTGGGATCTACATAAATGAGTTAGAGGCTTTTTTGCATGAACACATCTAGCAAGGGGACAAGTGTCTCCTCCATCTTGTCTTGATCCATACTTCTTTTCGTAGATGATGTGGTCCTCTTGGCCTCCACTCTCGAGGGTCTTCAAAAATAGCTGGATGCTCTCGCGATGTTTTGCGACATTTGAGAGTTGATGATCAACCTTGGGAAAACAAGGTGATGATCTTTATCTGTTTGAACTTTGAAGAAGTCCCTTTTAGGTTTCTACTTTTACATTAGAGGGGTGGAGGTTGAGGTTACCACTGCTTATAGTTATTTGGGGATTTAGTTTTTAGGGCCTAGGGTTGGGCCAAGGTAGGCTCTCCAAGTAGTAGTGAATAAGGGGTATGGGTCACTTGCACTTATAGAGGGACAATCTTTCTTGTACCATTTTCAAGACATCTCATCTAAATTGGATCTCATTGGTTCCATCATCAAACTTGCAATTTTGTGTGATTCATAGGTATGAGAGCCAAGCTTGCTTGAGTCAGATTGGGCCTGTATAAAGAGAGTTCAGATCCTTCTTGCTTCGTCGCACCGTCAAATGCAAGAGGATGGTCCCCCAACCCATCATCCAGGTAGAGTTTTCGTTACAACCTTTTTTGATTGAGACTATCTTTAGATTGGTAGACTTGTTGCATTGCTTCCAAAGTTTTCTTGACTCGGCACCAGGTAGTGATCAGTACCCATATCTTGCCTATTGATCTTCAAAGGAATTTGCCTATTTCGCCTCCTCTTCTGGGAGAGCACAATGTTGGTATTCAAAGGTTTCTTGTTTCCTTCAATTAATCATTATATTGATAGACCACGTTCACTTGTTGGTGTACTATTTGGATGCTCCAAACACCTCTTTCCTGATATGTAGGAGATGAATGGGATTATTAGGGAGGATATTTATAGGTAATATATCTGGCTCACTTCGATCAATACCATTGGGGGTTGTAAGACCCAGGATGGCCTTTTATGCACAACACATCCTAGAGCTCAAAGACGACCTCGTTGTGCACCCCCCCCTTTAAACACTTTGACATTGCATGCATGGGCTTAGGATCCTCTTAGGCTAGATTTGAGTGGTTTCTCATCAACTTTTGGTGGAGGTTGAGCACTGGATACCACGAGAGGATAGCTTATGTCAGATTTGGCATATATAGGAAACAAAAACAGATGGACACCTTATGATCAGATGTTCCCATTACTACGGGATACATGGTTGGTTCCAGTCCCTATTTAGGGAGTTCCATTACTCCCTCCCTAACTTTTTTGGTATCTGGATCAATAGTGTTTGGACTTATATTTGGGAGAGGCCCCTAGGCTTAGAGCTACCCCCCCCCCTCGATATGACATTAGAAGGATTACAAATTGATATGTGATGCTCCTAGATAGGTACACCTAGAGGCAGGTAGAGTGTAGCACCATTCCAACTTCCTAATTTGTCAAACTCCAAGGGGCATGCCAACCCTCAACAGTGACATGTGGAGTTGTATGGGGTCTCAAAATAGTTCTTGCCAGATTGACAAGAAACCTCGTTTTCCTATCTCTCGAGAATGGGTTACCTTTGCGAGACAAAGAGACATCCCTAGACTAGATCCATTTCCTCTGGCTAGTTTACAAAGTTTCTTTCCTTCGATGTCAGATGGTAGGGGAGCTTCCTTCTTGACTTAAGAGGAGGGCCCCTCTAGAATTTTCAGATATGACTCACTGAAAATCACAGATCCCAACTCGGTCTCAAGTCACTAAATCACATGCAATGCCAAACCTGATCCTCAACCCTAAAGAATGAATATTAGCACAAGCAATTATTTATAACATGAAACACATGAGACCGAATCCACTCTTTTAATCCAACAATACACACACATGAAATGGCCACAGTATTTTCGGTCAATGTGACCCTGAAAAAAACCTTACAGGGAAACCAGTGAGAGATATAAAAGCTTTTATTATTTTTAAGCTGTTTACTATAGGCACAGTAGATCAACCCAACATAGACTTATCTTTGAGCTAACAAATTTGATGCACAAATCTGATCTCTAAAGGATAGCTTGGCAATGCGCCCCTCTAACTGAATGGACCCCTCTCTCTGAAGTTGCTCTCTGACTAGGGCCTCTCGCCCCTTTGCCTTTGGATCACTGTCTCGATGATACCCTCTCCCAGATTTGATAAACTCAATCACTGAGCTCGCCCTCCTCTAGACAGAAAGTGTGCTGCCCTCCACAGAAATGCAACCCTCTCTAACTTGATCAATCTTTGATCTCACTGCTGGTGAATCCGTTCTATCTCAAAAGCTGACTCTGCCTCCAATGGATCCATCCTTTGCTCTAGATGAGGTATGCTAGATCTTTGCTCAGATCTGCGCCAATCTCTCCTTCTAGAAATGCGCCCCTCTCCTTAGGAATGCGCCCTAGCTCATGCATTGAGCTTTTTCTGTCCTCTTGACTTGATTTGCTTCTCACAAATCACTAACTGCCTCCTTTTGCCTTCTCAACTCTATTTTATCGTTTGATTGACTTTTAGGGTTCCATGCAAAATTCCCGCCACGTAAACTTTTATTTAAAAAAATGCATGCATGCAAACTCAAAAAGAGAGTTTTGCTTATGCATGAAGCAAGGTTAGGGGTCCAACCACTTTCCTAGTTAACTTTTCAACACTCCCTCTTGACGAGGAAAGTGTTCTGCACCACTCCCAACTTATCCTTGAAATAAACAAACTTGCCCTTCATCAGTGACTTTGTGAGAATGTCCACTACCTGCTCATCTGCAAACACATACTGAAGCTCAACTGCTCCCCTCTGAACATGATCTTGAATGAAGTGATATCTGATGTCTATATGCTTGGATGTGTCATGAAAAATTGGATTCTCCATGAGTTTTATGCAACTTTGATTATCACAGTAAATCACAATTGGCTCCAACTGCTGATCAATTAGAATCACTATCATCCTGCGAAGCCAAATGGCCTCACAACTAGCCAGACTAGTTGACATATACTCTACCTCAGCAGAACTCAATGCCACTGACTTCTGTTTCCTATTAAACTACGACACAACTGCCAAACCCAAGCTAAAACCACACTCGGAGGTGCTTTTCCTGTCCACTGCACTACTTGCCCTGTCATAATCTATATGGCCAACTAACTGTACCTCTATGATACCTAAGCATGGGATTTGCTGCCACCTAGTGCACGCTCTTAGGATCCACCATATACTGACTGATTGTATTGATAGCATAACACATATATGGCCTAGTGTTGACCAGATACATCGATGAACCAATAAGCTGATGGTACCTAGTGGGATCGGCCAACTCACCATCAGAAGCTACCAACTTCTTCTAGTTGGTTGTCATAGGTGTGGCCATAGGCCTACAATCATCCATCTGAAATCTCTTCAGAATGGCAACTACGTATTTTCCTTGTCCCAAAAAGATATGCCCATCCTCCTGCCAAACCTCCATACCCAAAAAGTAATGCATCAATCCTATGTTTTTCATCTCGAACTTTGAAGTAAGATCTTTCTTGCAGCTTCCTATGAGTTTCTTCGATCCCGTAATAAACAAATCATCCTCATACAGTACTAGAATGAGTGGATCCTCATCAACCACAATGAAGTAGAGGTTGGGATCTACCTCGCTCTTCTGGAAACCCAATTGCTGCAAGTAAGTATCTATCCTCGAATGCCAAGCTCTCGGAGCTTGCTTCAAACCATAAAGTGCTTTCCTTAGCCTGCACACATGAGACTCTCTCCCATGTACCTCAAATCCCTATGGCTGCTCAATGTACACCTCCTCCTCTATGAGTCCATTCAGAAATATTGTCTTCACATCCATCTGGTGGATCTTCCAACCCATCTCTGCTGCAATGGAGATCATTGCTTTGATTGAAGTACCAAGCCACTGGCGCGAAGGTCTCATCATAGTTGACTCCCTCTACCTGTGAGAAACCCCTCGCCACAAACCTAGTTTTGTACTTCTCAATGCTACCATCCACAATATATTTAATCTTGTAGAGCCTCTTGGAAGTCACCATTGACTTCCCTTCAGCTCTCGGCACAACCTCCCAAACATCATTCTTCATGATGGAAGCATACTCTTCCACCATGGCATCTCTCCAGATCTGCTTGCTTGCGACCTGCTCATAAGAAGATGCCTTAGACTCACTAATATTGCTCACCATATCCAAATAGCTACAAAACCTCTCTGGTACTTTACTCTCTCTCATAGCCCTCTTGGGAGTCCCCACTGTTTGCGCTTCCTTCAAGGTGTCTTCAAGCCACTTGGGCTTCCTCTTCCTTGAGGTAACCTCCTATGGAGGGAATTGCTCATCATCATCCCAATCAACTACCTAAGACTGTGTACCTGATGTAGTATCCCTAGTGGTCTGTGACCCTGTAGCTTTTGAACTTGTAACCTGTGAACTTGAAACTAGTTGACCACCACCCTGTGATCCTGTACCTGTGCGTGTACCTATACCTGTACCTGGGGACCCTGTCACCTATGAACCTGTCACCCCTGATACCTATGACCCTAAACTTTATGAAGCTGAACCTTGCAATGTACCATCCTGAGGTGTAGGAGCATGCTGCTCTCTCTTCTCCAACTCACATGACTTCCTGAAAGTCTTCTCCTCCTCAAATATCACATCCTGCCTCATGATTGTTTGTCTCCTTGCAGGAATGTAAATATGGTAGGCCTTCCAAGTCTCATCATACCCAACAAAGACTCCCCTCTCTGATACGGGCTTCAATTTTGTCGTCTTCTCTGAAGGGACATGTGAGTATGTAAGGCATCCAAATATCCTAAAATGCCCAACCTCATGCTTCTTTCCTATGAAAGCCTCTTCAGGAGTCTTGCTCTTCAAAACCTTACGAGGACTCCTATTCTGAATGTACACTACTGTGTTACAAGTCTCTTCCCAAAGAAAGAAAGACAAACCTTGATCAGGCAACATAGATCTCGCTGCACCAACAATTGCCCTTTTCTTCCTCTCTGCCACCCCATTTTGCTGAGGTGTGTATGGTACTGTCAATTCCCTCTTGACTCGCTCCTGTGCACATAACTCATTAAACTTCTTCGAGGTATACTCTCCCCCATTGTCTGATCGCAATACCTTGATTCTCCTTCCTGTCTGGTTCTCCACAAGAGCTCTAAACTCTTGGAACTTTTGCAAGACTTCTTTTGGTTCCTTCCTCTTCAGAAAATAGATCCAAGTCTTCCTGGAGAAGTCATCAATGAAGGATACATAGTACTCGTAACCATTCAATGATACAGTGGACATCAAACCACAAAGGTCTGAGTGTACCAAATCAAGCGTCCCTGCTGCTCTGCTGTCACTGCTTGGAAAAACAGTGTTGACATACTTTCCAAGAGCACACCCTTTGCACATGTCACTGTGCTCTGTGCTAAACTCTGGCTCACTTGTCACAATCTCCCTCAATATCCTCAATGCTGGATGATGTAGGTGGCCCATCCTCCTGTGCCATAGCCCATCCTCCTGTGCCATAGCTCATGTAAGTCACAACTATCACTGCTGTTGCTATGTGCTAAGGTATGATGAAGCTGAAAGTTCATCTTGTATAGCTTCCCACTACAGAATCCAATCCTCACTGCTGTAGTATCACTGGATCCCTTGGGATGAATGAGAACATTCCCATCTCAGAGCATTCCCCACAATCCCCTACACTCTATAGTGGAAATTGATATTGAGTTCTTCTTCAATGCTGAGACATATAAAACATCCCTCACCATCATGGAATCTCCAGACTCCCTTTGAAAAGAGATTGTCCCTCGTCCAACTACCCTGACTGAATTCTTGTCTCCTAGTACAACCTCGAGATCTAAACCACTCTCAATAAGATTTATAAAGTACCCTCAAACACAGTCATGTCGTTGGAGGCCTTGCTATCTATGTACCACACACTGGCAGTAGATGCACTCAATGAATGACAAGAAGTTAGAGCCAACTCCTTGTCAAGCTCCTTTGTGGAATGCTCATCCACATTTGTTGAAGTACAAGAGTGACGAGTAATCAAGGAAAATTCGTTGTCAAACTTGTCAGCAAACTCATCAACCTTCAAACTTGTAGTCGTGATCTTCTCACTGAAACTAACTCCAAACTTTCATGATGAACAAAGAAAACCTCTAGGTCACAGATCTGGCCTCTACTCGCACAGATCTGATAGATCTTTCATAGATCTAACCTCTAACCTTACAGATCTAATAGATCTTATGTGTATCGTCACAGATCTAATAGATCTGATGTCTGTTCTCACAGATCTGATAGATTTGTTGCCTAATCTCACAGATCTGATGTATTTGGTCCTTGCGCTTATAGATCTAATATCTATTCTTCATATCTGGTATTTACCTTCACAGATATGAACTCTGCTCTTTAGATCTGGTAGATCCGGTATGTGTACTGCTCTGATCTTTAACCGCGGTCTAATACCATGTAGATTTTTTAGATATGACTCACTGGAAATCACAAATTCCAACTCAGTCTCAAGTCTCTCTAAATCACATGCAATGCCAAACCCGATTCTCAACCCCACAGAATGAACATTGGCACAAACAATTATTTATAACATGAAACACATGAGATTTGATCTACTCTTTTAATCCAACAATACACATACATGAAATGGACACAATATTTTTGGTCAATGTGACCTTGGAAAAACCCTTGCGGGAAAACCAGTGAGAGATATAGAATCTTTTATTATTTTAAGCAGTTTACAATAGGTACAGTAGATCAATCCAACATAGACTTATCTCTGAGCTAAATGCTCTAATGCACAAATATGATCTTTGAAAGATAGTTGGGAAATGCGCCCCTTTGACTGAGTGTGCCCCTCTCTTTGACAGTGCCTCTCTCTGAAGTTGCTCTCTGACTAGGGCCTCTTGCCCCTTTGGCTCTGGATCACTGTCTCAGTGATACCCTCTCCCAGATATGATGAACTCAATCATTGAGCTCACCCTCCTACAGACAAAAAGTGCGCCCCCCTCCACAGAAATGTGCCCCTCTCTAACTTGGTCAATTTTTGATCTCTCTGTTGGTGAATCCAATCTATCTCAGAAGCTGACGCTGCCTCCAATGGATGCACCCTTTGCTCTAGATGAGGTATGCTAGATCTCTGTTCAGATTTGCGCCAATCTCTCCTTCTGGAAATGCACCCCTCTCTTTAGGAATGTGCCCTAGCTCATGCACTGAGCTTTCTTTGTCCTCTCGACTTGATTTGCTTCTCACAAATCACTAACTGCCTCCTTTTTCCTTCTCAACTCTATTTTATCCTTTGATTGACTTTTAGGGTTCGATGCAAAATTCCAGCCATGCAAACTTTTAATTAGAAAAATGCATGCATGCAAACTCAAAAATAAAGTTTTGCTTCTGCATGAAGCAAGGTTAAGGGTCCAACCACTTTCCTAGTTAACTTTTCAACAACCCCCTCTCTCCATCATCCGATGATTGGCATTTGGAGCTTTGAGGTTCTTTCCCTTGTACACGGCTCTAGACATCGCATTTTTTTTTATTTTTGGCATTGTGATAGCTTTGCTTAGATCTTTTAGGGTAGCATTGATTCTTCCTTTTATAGGAGTGGCCTTTGCACTCCCACTTTGTATCGCTTCTTATGTACAAAGAAATCTCGTTGATGTACCTTTGGTCATATTTTGGATATTAATAGACTTATCTAATCTCTAAAATCTTTCCAACGATCCAAAGAACCCCAAATTTTGAGTTTGTATTATGGTCCTGGCAACTTAAACCTCTTTTGGCCAACTAGTTGTCATTCGTCTTAGCCTTCCACTTGCATTGTCTCTTAACATTCTTGTTTTTTCACTTTCTATTTACATGTAAGTAAATAAAGAGTTCTATCTTGTATGAGGCTTTTGGCACATGAACATAGCAAGCATCTCTTTGCAAAGGTTGCTACCACCAACCTTCTAGGTTGGTGGTAGACGATATTGAATAAAATCAATGTTATTGCTTCCCAATACCATCATCGCGGCAACAAATCTGTTTACAAGAGTAGCTACAATAAAAGAGATTGCAAGATTACTATTTGAGTTGGTATTTTGCAAGCTTGTGTGTCCAATTCCGATCAAACATTGGTTCAAGGTACCCAAAGAACCCAATGAAATTTTTTAATGTTATCAATCATAAAATCAATCTTTATGGATAGGCAAAAAGCAACAACAATATTTTGGTATCAATATTGACAATGGTTTGTGATTGCAAAATATCGAATTGGGCCGGTAGATTGTATGTAGTACTTTGGGATCAAGACATGCACCATTCAGCATTTCGTTTGTCAAGGAAGTTATAATGCCCATGAAATATTGGGTGCCTTCCTTGAGAGTAACAATAATAAAAAGATGATAAGAGTGGGGAATCATTGAAGAATAGGTTAGAGGAATTAGAGAGTCTTGTTGAAGACAAAGTTTGGTCTCAATTATGATAGATCATGGCAAAAACTAGAATGAAAAGGTATCGAGGCAACAAGTAAGGCAACATGAGGTTGATGAAGGGTAGTTAATCCTCTTATAAGATGATAGGAAAAAAGGCAAGGTTGAAGAACCAAACTATGGATGGTTAGGGCCATACAAATTGAAGAATTTATATGGTAATGGTTCAATAGAGTTGGAAACCTTGAAGGTTTTCCATATATTAATTGAGTATAAGGGTACTAGTCTAGTACAAGAAGGGGAAGCTAAGTACTTGATATGCATTGATAACCCAATGATAGGTTATTTGACATGATGGAGTACAATAGGGAATAGATGGGATCATTAGATAAAAGATGTATGTTTTCTAGTTTTTTTATTATTGAATTTGATAGTTTTCTCCCTTTGCAAAATAGAGAAGCAAATAAGGGTAGCATGGAGAGGCCCAGGCCCCATTTGAGGACATAATAAAAAAGTGTAAGGAAAGGACTACGGGTCATGAGAGTGTACACATAAGAGGAGTCATTGGAATGTCAAGACATTGATTTCATTAAATATGAACTTTTGATGATGAAAATCCAGTAGACAAGGTTAATGTGTTTGCTATAGGAAAGATGTCTAGATGAAGCTATTAATGGTAGGCACACGTAAGGTACTTAAGAAACCTCGATGGAAGGTGATGCAATGAAGGAGCATGGTTGTGGGAATGACCTGGATTGATGGGGACTGTCTTTAGAAGAGACACCTTAGAGAAGTCATTGCCTCGGTGGAAGGGACCTCAGGAAAGGAGAAAGAGACTATGTTTGATACTAACGGTCAACGGATCATCATCAAAAATAGGCCTAGAAGATGATCATCAGTAACTAGCCTAGGGGAAATTATCAAAGATTGGAAATAAGGTAAGCTTAGTTAAAATCTCGATGAAAGGAGTTGTGATGTAGAGGATAAGTGTTTAGAGATAACTTGTGAGAGTTTCATGGGATTGTACTAGCAATCAATGTAGAAAAAACTATCAGAAATTAGAAGACAAGTTATCTCAACAAAAACTCCAATGTTAGACATTCTAATGACGAAGGGGCCAATCATAGGAAAAGTTGATAACATGTAAAAGGTTACCAACAATTGGCGACATATTGATCAAAAGCTATAGGAAATTGGAAAACAAGAAACAAAGAAGAAACCCCCAATGGAAAAAGCCTTGATGCAAAAGTGATCAATCATCGAAAAGTGATCAAAACCTCGATGGGAGATAAACCATGGATCACAGACAAGACGTCAGCAAATAGACAGAGTGGAGATGCACCAAAAAAATCCAATGAAAGGAATTCCATGAAGAGGCACGAGACAAACAAAACTTGGTACACTGTTTGAAGATTAGCTTAGCAAATGTTATCAGAAATCATGAAACATGTAAGGGAAACCAAAAATTGTGATAAGGGAATTCAATATGGAAGACCATACACGACTTGATTGACAATGAAAGCAATTGAATCGTGATGACACACTTCACCTCGGTAAATTTAGGTCATCCACAACCCTTGTCGGGGTCTTGTAGGGTTGGTTTGGGTCTCTCAATCAGAAAATTCTACGAGGAAAATATTCTCTCTCTCTCTCTCTCTCTCTCTCTATATATATATATATATATATATATATATTTTATAAATAGTGCATTATATTGGAACTTTGAAAGAATGCATTATGAATAAATGATCAAGAACATTTAAGAGACAAACATAAATGGCAAGTGATACATCACAATTTACTAGCAAACCCATCTTAGTATTATTTCTCGTAGATGATTACATAATGCAAGTAGTAATATCCATAAACAACCCTTATAAATGAGGCTATATATATATATATCCACAATTAACCTTTATATATGAGACTACAATGCTACATGTATTGAACATAGCAATAAAACATGAGCTAAGATCGTAAATCCTAATAGTCATCATCCTCATCTTCATCTTTATAATGAAAAATAGAGCAAGATGCACGTTCAACAGTGGAATATGGAGTGGAAGATGTATTTCCAATTCCACTTCTAGGTTCCTCAAGATTCAGTGCAAAAGAGAGATGTCAAGTTAGAGGATTCTATATTCACATCCCAATCTTTAGAAGGCCCGCTGCTATATTCTTGACCCCTACAAGACGCAAAGCGAATGTTGGAATGCACATAAACAAAATCCTCATCCTTCTTTGGAACCAACTTGTTGCACTTCATTGAATGAATAAGACCATAGGTGCTCCAATTCTTTCTGTTGATGAAAGGCTTGCCACTCGTGAAAGAAAATGAATGGAAAGGGCTTGCAAATGTACATCATTTGTTCCATGACAAATACGCCATGTAACTGGACTCATGGTGGTCTTCTCATCCAAAGATGACATGTCTAAATAAATCCAAATCAGCAACAAAACTAGTACATTCTTCCTTCACCTCCCTGTGTAGATGAGTTGGATATTTTCTAATATGTCTCTTTTCACTCCATTTGCCAACTCCTTATCCCTATCTGGTGCCTTCCTCTTCCCATTCCTTTGAACATTTACGTTTTTATCATAAAATCTTGGGTTTAGGGCATGTGAGAAAGTGTGCAACGGAGTGTTGAACTCGTTACACCCCTCAACAATGATTTTCTTCACTAAATCAACAAAATGAGCATCATCACATAAAGCCGATGAGACTCCCGTGTAATGATTTCTATACTTTTCTCAACCATGGTATCCATGACATCGTAAACCTCTCCCAGGAAAGGTTTGTTCATGTTGGCACTTCGAAGAAGCTCAATTGCAGGAGATGTGAACTTGAACAAGAAATATATCTTGCTCCACCACTCGTCATCAAGACACAATCTACATGCCATAGTTCTCTGCTCCGAATCCACCTATCTCCACTCAGCCCAAAGTTGACTCACCACTATAGAAACTAATTGTTTCTTAACCTCAACAAGGTGACACAACATGATGAAGTTTGAGGCATATCTTGTCTCAATAACTTTCAACAAATCCAATATGGAGTATTCTTGAAATATTTATTGAGATTGGTGGTGGTTGGTGATGAACTTGATTATGTCCCTTGCTTGCCCTATGAGTTCATTGATCAATGGAACTATTGTCAATCTCTTCTAAGATCCGATTTTTGCACCGAGTGAAACAAGGTGCTCTACAGCCCAGTATGGGGGAGATGTTGTAACGTGTATGTGTAGCGTTACATGTGTGATGTAGCGTTACATCTAATAGTAAAAAGTAATAAATTATATTATGTCGGCCATTAATAAATTCATGTCGGCTTATAAAATAAAAAATTAATGAAAGTATTTAAAAAAAATCGATGTTGGCTCATAAAATAAAATACTATGAAAAGTATTTAAAAAATCGATGTTCATTTATAAAATAAAAACTTAAAACTTAAACCAGGGTCTATCAATCAAGAGATATCAAATTTCTTGAGTTTAAATTTAAAAAAAGAAATACACCTCAAGAAATTGGATCCCTCTCGGTGCTTGATAGATACGGGTTTAAGATGGATCTATGCTGGTAAATATGGACAATGCAAGGAGTCCAAGAAATGTGATCATACTTGTGCTCAACAATCAGTCTTGCAACTTTGCAAATTGGTGCATTATCCATGATAACTAGGTCCAAGAACTGTGCATTGTGCAAATCTTAAATTACCAATAGACATCCTAGTGACAGGAAGTGGAAATAAACACCTTGGAAACCCCCATAAAACTAGGCAAGTGAAGCTTACACTAAAGACAAGATATAGAAGTTGGGTGTAGAAGCTTACTAGCCAAACCCTGATTTTATAATCTCTAGGCTAGAACATTATGACCCAACTAATGTACTCAACATTAGGTATGTGGATAAGTACTTTCAGTGGGAAAGGAGAGTAAGCAATGGCACCAACTAGGGTTTAGCTTCATTGTGACTCAAATCCCAAAGGATGCCATAGATACCTTAGTATCAGAAGGAGGAGTGCATAGCTTTGATGATTCATAGAAAATCAAGAATGGGAAAGGAGAAAACCTCTTAGAACCATTTTGAACCCATATACTTTGAAGTGTTTAACCAACCAAGCAAGATGGGTGGAATGAGGAGATTGCTAGTGATGTTAAGAAGTTTATTGAAGAATGGAATGAGAGAAGCAAGATGAGAAAACAACTAAGGGTTGAAAGAAAAAAATCCCCAGAAGGAATCTAAAAGGGAGAAAGAAAAACAACTAAGACCAACCATGTTACCAACTAAGTAAGGCAAGAAAGTGTATGAAGAAGTAGAAGGCATGAAGTCAGGTGTACACCTAAGGGGCAACCAAAGGCTAGATATCAAAAAGTGGCAAGTACAAGATCAAATGACTAGAGTCAAACAGAAAAAAGGAAAATTCAAGAAGAGCAAGTAAACAATGGGCCAAACAAAAGAGGGAGATAGGAAAGTAAAGAAGAAAAATTTGAGGATAAGGGAGCTTGAGAAGTCATCAAGACAAGAGTGAGGGAAGAAACCCTAAAGGCAAGAAAGGAATAACTCTCGATGAGAGTAAGTAGGTAAATACCTCATCAAAATCCTATTTGATGATGAGGGAAAACCATCAGGATGCACAATTGAAAAAGAGGGCCCATCATGACAATAGACCTAATGAGAAAAGTATATGATGAAGAACCCACCATAGTATGAAATGATGAAGGATAAGAAGAGGAAATTGGATGAATAACTGTTAGAAATGAGTAGATTTTAGCAAGCAACTTAAGGATAACCAAGAGATGGAAAAGAAAGAAGACAAACAAACCAAAGAAGGAAGAGCAAAAAGTGATAGAGTATCTAAAGATGCTGAAAGAGAGACATGACAACTGGTTGCAAGGTAAACTTGAAATATTTTAACCCCATAGTCATTGGTTTATTGCAAAAATTAAATTGGAGTTTTCCCTATGATGGTCCTTGCAAAATGACAAATGAGAGTTTCTTTCCTTTACAATCATGAAATGTTTTTGGGATTCATGAGGTTATGAGAATGTGGTTATTTGTGTAATAGAAAACTAACGAAATGATTTGATTTTAGATTTTAAGGAAAATACAAGGAAATAAAGCTAAAAACATTTCAAAATACTTGCAATCTTTTGTTCCCTCTATTCTCTGATATTGAATTGGCTAGCCAATGTAGTGTCTTTTGGGTAAAAGTGCTTTCTAAGTGAAATTCTAGTCTCTAAATAGTCGTACAATTTCAGAAAAATGCAAAGCAAACACTCTTCATCATACGCCACATTGCTTCTCTACTAAAAACCCTCTTAGATATTGAAAACAACGATGTAGCATGACAACCCATCCTTGCCCCTAGGGGGCACATCCCCTTCTTTTTTCCATGTCTCTAGGGACATGGGGATTGTAAGGGTAATTCCCTATTTGGAAGGGAGTGTCATTGAGGATTGGGGGGCCAAGTGGGGTGTGAGGAATATCCCCCACTTCTTGCCAAAACCAAGGAGGTCTAGGAGGTGTTCGCTGGATTTCTAGGATGTTTGGTCTATCAAAATTGGTACTTATGTGGGATTGACTCTCCAAGAAAAATATTCACTGATTGGCTTAACATTCGTGCCATGACATATTATCTATGCAATGCATGCAAAATCCTATGTAGTATGTGTTTGTAACAGGGTATTATCACTACGATAATTTTTTACTCCCATGTTTGGTAGGTTCTTGTGCTTATATCTACCCCATTATTTGGGGTTTTTAATATCTAAGCAAATAAGGTCGTTCAATCCTATTATTTTTTGCATTGGTACTTCTATTGAAATGCTTCATAATCGTTATGTTCTAGAATCTATCTTTTTTATTTTTCTTTTAAATTTTATTTATTTAAAACATATTTTTTGACATGCTGTTTTTTTGTCATCTAGAAATTTTGGCGTACCTTCCAATTGTCTAGAAACGTGCACCCTCATCCCAAGTCCCTCTAATCAACAACAAAAAAATGAATCATAATGGATAAAAAATGCCCCTTCTTGTGTTGGTTGAATCTCTAAGAAAAAATTATCGAGTTTGACCATACTCGAGGACTACTTGGTCAAATTTTTGAACTAGGCTAAGACTTGCCAAATATTGATCCAACTTGACGAGTTAACTTGATAATGTCAACTTAGTTTTCAAATTGGCAAGCCAAGGTGATTCATTGAACAATGTCAAGCTTCGACAAGATGGATGAAATCATGAAATGTACTTGTGACCAACCTAGGAAATCCATAAGGAACTTTTGTTTTATATAGACTTGCCTTCCAATGTTGTTAGATCTACATATTGACAAACCATAGTGGATGCTATTTTTTTGTGGCCCAAGTTGCACATAGGGCTAGGTTTCACTAAGGTGGTCTAGTATGGTAGGAAAAATCCTTGTATTCCATCATTCTTCTTTGGAAGGACAGGTTGTATTATTATGTCCAACAAGTGCACCATGGCAAAAATCCTTGTGGTCTAGTATGGTAGGAAAAATCCTTGTATTCCATCATTCTTCTTTGGAAGGACAGGTTGTATTGTTATGTCCAACAAGTGCACCATGGAAAAAATAGAATGTCATTGAATTTCCTGGTCTCTTATCCTAGGAACATTAGTTGTATTAATGCTCTTGGCCATGTAAAGATTGCCCAATTGCTTTGTCAGTTGTTAAAGTCAGTTGTGTTAGGGGCAAATGTATGAACATGTCCAATTTGCGACAGGCGATTACTTTTCAAACTATCTGATTAGTGGTAAGACTTTTTTAAACAAGCAACTTGCTATTTTTTGTATCTCTTGTGCATCCCATTGTCTAGGCGTTAGCCTTGAGGGTGTTGAAAATTTGATTAGTTCGAATTATTTTGTGGACAAGGCAATGTCCAAAGCAAAATACATTTACAATTATGCATAGGTCCTCAACTTGATTAGGAAATACAAAAAGAACAAGAAGCTTCCTTCTTGTTATTGTAAATTTTCAGACCCTAGGTGACTGCTGTCCTATGTTTCTTTATTTAAATAAATCAAATCTCGAATTTATTCAATAGCAGAAATAAATTTTTGAACATGCAACAATCACGTAAATGGCTGGAAAATATGAGCAACCGAAGCGTAAACACAGTGCACATGATTACTCCTTCAAATCAGCTTTTCATTAATGGATCAAAGCTTACAAGGAAACATCTACAGCTGCCAAAACTTACAGCTTTATGGTACACTCAAATGAAGAAAAATCTGCACAAATACTGAGGAAATTTGGTCACAGAAATCGAGAAAGAAGCCTGAAGCTTGCTGCCCTGCTGCATGGCTGTCTATATGACTGTATGAACTTCTATCTTTGCAATCATCCTTGTGCAAACTGAGTGGTAACAACTGGCTTCATATGGGGACGTGTGTTTTTCTTGAGGAAGCATGCAAGAACTCTTGAGTCTTCAACTTGTGATCTGCAGAAACACCCATCTCGCCATAAAAGTATTAGTAGCACATGAAGTCATTTAGATACCATCATAAAAACATTAGTCACATATATGAAAAAGAAAAGGAAAGACAAGAAACTATAAAAGGAAACTAACAATCCTAAATATAAAGTTGAAATGAAAAACTGAAATGAAAATCTAATTTAATTTATGAACAAGAGCATGCGAGGTAAAATCAAATATCCAATGAAGCCACCTTAGTATCTCATGAATACCAAAGTCTCTTCCCTTGTGCTTGGTCATGGACCAAAACAAGGCATCATCAATGATCATATGTAAGTATGATGAAATCTCCATGACATCACGAGCATGTACAATATCATCAAAACCTTGCCAAGCATGGCAGGTCTTCCCACAAGTCTCTTCTATCCAACATTGGATAGGGCTTGTATTAACATCATCATCATGAGGCTGTTCATCTAAATCTACAATATCATCATGAAGAACCTCAAGGAGAGAGAGCTTAGGCTCCTCCAACACCATATCAGATCCAACAAAGCTTGAAAATGAAGAAGAGTAATGATTTCTATGCTTGTACATGAAAATTTGAGAAAAAAAAAGGAGGGTTGAAAATGGCTTCCAAAACCTGTATGAACAACAGCCTCTTGCTGCCCCAAAATATGATCAAAGCCAGCATTCATCTTAGGAGAACATGGTTGGGAAAAGTGCCCCGTATTTTCCCTAGGAGAGGGCAAACAAGACTGCCCCAAACCTGCATATGAAACTTCCTCTAGCTGCTCAAAATATGCAATAATCATTGGCTGGAAATTATCATGGCAAATATCCGCAAAACATTGTTGTTCAAGGTCTTCAAAATCCATACCAACATCAAATCAATGGCTGTCATCAATTTTATCACATGCAAAGAGATCCTCAAATCTATCATCTTTAAAAGGCTTGGCTTCAAAGATATGAGGAGACAAGCTCACCAAACCCTCATCACCATGAGGAGAACAAATAGAAGCATCAAATAGATCTTTAACATGTGCTTCAATGGGACCATGAGGTGGCCCTTTAATAAGATCTTCAAAAGAGGGTTCTTGATCTTCTTCATAGACTTTTATGGACTTCTTCAGGCACTTCTTCAAGGGTATCCTTATTTAATTCTTTTGAATCAAGATGCACTATACTAGGAAAAAGGGCAATGACATCTTCAATAAACTTTTCAATCTTGCCCTCTTCTTCATCATGCCAATGATAGAGAAACTTCTTGAATAAATATGCAATAGACGAAATTTCTTTGCAACCAAAACCATCATACCAATCTAATACATCATTCTCTAATGTGCAAAGAAAAACTCTCATCAAATCATCCTCATGAAAAATATTGAAATCAACCAGAACTTTGATGAAAGATGCAACATGAACGGTAGCTGAATCACCTAACCCATGAAATGGAGGAGTGAAATCAAACAATACATACTGATCATAGCCCTCATTTGGAAAGCAAGGATGCCCAAAAAATCAAGTTGAGGAAATTAATGCCCAAGCATTTCTCAACCAAAGAACCATCATCTTCATCATCCATTTCTTATTTCATTAGTAGAGTTACTTGCAAAAGAAGAGAGAAAAAAAGAAATTGATGAATATCAGAAATAGACTCAAAACTTAGATTGTCAAGAAGTCTACGAGAAGAGGATTTGTTCAATCTTCTTCTATAAACCTTTCCAGGTTCAGGAATAAGATGGAACAAATCTTCAGAGTTTCTTCTTGTAGATTACTTGTTAGAAATTAAACTTAGTGGAGTAGCCAGATGAATAATAAAACTATTCTATCATGCATCAAACAAGATAAAAAAGGATCAAGAAGAAACAGAGGTCGTTAATTCCGGAAAGACGAAGATTTTGTCCCTGACAATGGTGCCAAAAGATGTTGCCGCCTAATCCACACCTATGGGAGAAAAATATCCACTCACTAAATGCGGCCTTGGGGGCAAGCTTCGGTTGGGTGCAACTGCCACCACAACTCTCAACCCCTCTAGTTAGGTCTACTCCTAAACAAAGCCAAGGGAGGTAGACCCTAATAAAATAAACTAAGGATAAGTAAACTGTAGGAGTTAATGTAACTACAACAAGCCGCTTAGGAAATAAAGAACGTAAAGCATATCTAATCTATGATATAAAAATGGCACAAGAGTTTAGACCTACAATCTCATAAGCATATAAAATTCCTTGCAAGTAAGATATTAAAAAAAGACTAGTGCCTAAAATAGAATAGATCTATGCTACAAAGACAATTGATGAAAAGAAAGCTTAGATCTAAGATATCAAGAAAATTGCATATATGAAACTTTGTACTACAAGGACGGCTTGTATGCTTTTACTTGAAATATGTTGAATGAAGTTAATGCCTTGTAGTTCCTTTTTGTTGATTAGATTGTAGATGATTTAAAAGCTTAGCTTAGATTGTTGGCGTCCACATAAGGGATGGGCAAAAAGGAAAAAAAGTCTACTAAGAAAAGTAAAGCGGTTAGTTTTTAATCAAGGAACACAAAAGCGATTAGTCCTAAGCTAGATTGTTAATTTAGTGAAGTGATGTCCAATTGTTGAGTGATGGATGGATGGATCAATTTTAATCTAGTTACTTTATGTTGCTGAAAGTAAATGAAAAAGAGAAATTAGCAGAAAAAAGACAAGGCTAGTGATGAGAACCACTTTTCTTGTAAGCTACAATGCTTGCTGGTCCGTGATTTAGGACAGTAGACAAGCTTACAATTAAGGACCCCTTTAAGAAATGCTTTCTGGTCCACAATCACGGACCACATTTCTTAAGGACCCCTTTAAGAAATGCTTGCTGGTCCGTGATTTAGGACAGTATACAAGCTTGCAATTAAGGATGAAAGAGGTCAGAAAAATGATAGAAAGTTGCATGGGAGATGTGTAGTTTGACTGCCCTTCTTCTCGAGACTAAGCTGCCTCCTGTAGGCTTCCCAAACATGTACTTTATCAGTAAAAATCAGCAAGCATAAATCGTAGAAAATGTGAGGGAGGACTTATGGGACAACCTGTAAGTATTCTTAGTTGAGATACCTAGCTGCCCACTTACAAATCTGCAATTAAAGATGTTCTTAAGCACTATAGAACATGCATATATAAGTAATTTAGGAAAAATATGAACTATGAATGACTAAATTTGGCATGCAAGTTGAAACCTTCTCTTAAAAAGTTAAAAATAGATCTAGCTTATGATATTCAAAGGTAAATGAGAGATCTATGGCATGCAATCTGTTTGAAATGATATTATCTTATGCACAATGTTTGAATAAGTGGATAGAAAGAGTTTTATTTTAACTTTGGAAAGTTGAGAAAGAGAAATAGAAGTGTCAACGGGAATGACAATGGAGTCACCAAGGACCAACTAAGAGGGCCTTGTCCGAACGATCATCGAAAAAATGAGGTGCTAGGCTAGCCTCAATCCTCTTGATGAATAAGGAACCTGCAATTAAATAGACAATTGTGAAGGAGATTGAATCTCCTCTACTTTCCTCTCTTGGGTGTAATCTACATGCAAGGAGTTAATATAGATCAATCCAACTCACGGTAAAGACACTAAAATTAATCACCTTACAAGTAAAGTAGCAATGAGATTTAACCAAGCATAAACTTAGACTAACCTCATCCAATTGGGTGGTAATAGTAAATACTAAATACCCTTTTAATGGCCTATCAAAGAGAAAAAAGAATTCACAATTGTAAAAGAAATAGGTTACCTTTGAAGCACAAGACAAGTTAGCATCCACACATCAAGAAGCTGCTTCACATGTGACCTCCAAAGTCTTTCCTTATTCAACAAATATTGT
Source organism: Larix kaempferi (assembly GCA_027924585.1). Lineage (NCBI taxonomy): Eukaryota > Viridiplantae > Streptophyta > Pinopsida > Pinales > Pinaceae > Larix > Larix kaempferi. The sequence goes on from BSBM01000205.1 coordinate 37,911,983, forward strand.
TTTCAAAGAGAAATAACAATAGCTTGAGAGCCTCAAGCATCAACCCACAAAGAAAAGAGAGGGGGTGTACTTGCTTAAATAACAAAATGAGAGGAGGCACCCCTCCAAGGATCATCCTTCATGCATGAGCTAACTAGAGCTCAAGGCACCACCTCTAGGAGCTAACTAGAGCTCAAGGCACCACCTTTGGGGACATCCCAACCATAACTGGAGCAAACTGAAGCTCAATATGACACCTTTGTAGTTAACTTGTAGACGAGGAAGTGCACCCACCTAAAGCTCAATATTCCCTTTCACCTACCACCATAAATCATGGAAGTTTGTCTCTAGAGTGCTAAAATCAGGGGATTTTGTCTAGAGAAGGTTTGCTAGGCCTCATGAAGGGAGATAAAGAGGTCTACTCAGTGTTTGACACCCCCTTTAATCATTTTAATAAAAATTTACGACATTTACCCCCCCAAGGGACCTTAATTGACATCTAAAATATTAAAAACATGGTAACACAAGTAATGCATGGCAAAGAAACTAAGGACTTAGAACACCGGACAATGGTAGATGTAGTAAGGATGCTCATGGCTTTGGAGGCATGATTGAGTGGAAAATCTTCGATAATATAGATCACAAGGATCTATATTTATCTAAGTAAAAAAAAGTTAGAACACTCAAGAGCACTGTTTACTATAACTGTCATATTTGGGCTAGCCCTTTTACACGTAATATAGGTGTCATGTTTTTTACAATCATCATCTTTTGACCATGGGCAAAAGAGATGCAAAAAATGAAGAAGAAGAATAAGAAGAAGAGGAAGAGTGCTTTGGATAAGCCCTGGAACTGCAAGTCTCCTGGTCTTTGTGAACTTCTACCTTTGCAATCATCCATGTGCAAATTGAGTGGTAACACTGAGCACGTTTCTAGATCCTAGAAACTCAATGCTACCAGTAACACCAACCCTAGGTGCTGGAACCACGTTTCAGTACTTTTGGAAAGGTATTCTTGTATGAAATGCTGCTGAAGCACAACTGAATCGTTTTGGGTTTTTGACATGCCATATGGTTGTTTCAACTGCAATATCGAGTGTTTCAGTGACTGTAATGAAAATAAAAGCATTAAGAAAAGAATGCTAACCCTATTTCTCGCAAATCAAGTTATAAATAGAGGGCTTGAGCCTCCTTTAAAGATAACACTCTTTTTTACTTTATTTCCAAATTAGAAATTCATGAATGGTATCCTGAAATTTTTATGTCTCATTGTTTTTTTTTTTGTGCAATTGTCATATTCTAACCGTTTTGTATCCTGATTTAAAAAAAATTGTGTATCCATATCTTTCCTTGTGTGCAGATCCCTGCAACTTAGTAGAAATTACTCTGGAAATGTTTTAGGGATGGTGGTAACTGCTCGACTGTTTCATGCAATTCTCGGAAGCTGCTCAAGCAGTTTCTAGATCATTTTCAGAAACTAACAAAAGCTATCAATGTTTTTTTTTCAAATTAAGAGGACCTGCATTAACCCTAACATGTCAGAATGAAGCCCATGAAAGTGGAAACCCTCACAAAAGAGGAGACAAACTTACTGGTTTTTCGAAAGAGCATATTATACCAACAAAGACAAGGGTATTTTAGCAGGATGATGAGGTGACCAGAGGAGACCAAAATCCGGTGCGACCGATGAGGTCTAATACCGGAAGTCCATGGCTTGAGGTACATCGGCCGTAGAGGGAGGTATATGGAGGACTTCCGATGCCTGTGTTGGTTTCCTTGGAGGGATATGGAGGGAGTTAGGGCCAACCTTTTGAGATGCCTGGTTGACCAAAATCCGGTGCAGCCGATGAGGTGACCAGATGTGACCAAAATCCGGTGTGGCCGATGAGGTCAAAATAGATACCGGAAGTCTACCAAAATCCAGTGCGGCCAATGAGGTCCATAGATCGGTTTAGCAATTATGCTAATCGTGAAGCTTCCGATGCCTGTTGTACTGTCCACGGACATGTTACGGTAGAGGGCCAGTGCCATGGCGAGTGGGACCACACAAAGTGTTGGCATGGAGGATTATGGAGGTTGCTCGAGTGGTATGATTCGCAGGGAGAGGGTGAGTAAGGAATGAGGGAGTTTTGGGGGGAATGTGTTATGTCTTTCTATTTCATTAAGTTGGTTTTTGATTTATTGATTATGTCATGTTTATGAAGTATATGATGAAGTTAATGCATAATTTGTATGAATGGTTGCATATTAGATCTTAGGTAACTAAACAAGAGCATGTTGTAATTAGGGCATTGAATGTATTAGTGAAGGAGGAAATTCTTGCGTGCTGGCCACACATAAGAGTTTTCATCTTCACAATAGTATTAAATATATATATATATATATATATACTATATTGATTAAATGAGTATTGTAGTATGTTGTAAAACTATTTTGTGTTGTGAACCTTTCTCTGTGGGGAATTTAACTTCGGGGCAAAGTTTTCCAAAGGGGGAGAGTATGTAACACCCCTAAACCTAAGTAAAGATTAGTATTATTAAACCTATATTAGCTAATAAAGAGATATTAATATTGTAGATAATATTAATATCAGAAATAAGAAATAAAAACCAATAAAATTTAATTAACAAATAAAACTTTACCAAGCATGATTAGAAAAAGTTAATGTGCATGGAGGCCATGTGGCCCTCATGCAAATTTATTTCATATTAAATAAATTATGGAATTTCTTGCATAAAAGGGGCAATTGGGGGCTGAATAAGGGGTCTTTGGTTTTTCTTATGCTCTTTGTTTTGGGGGAGGGTTCTAGGATCTAGGTGGAGATGGCAGTTTGGAGGATGAGGGTAGAATAGGGTTCGGATTATCATGTTAAGCTGGCTTGGTATTGCTGAGTGAGGGCTCGGGGGCTCTCAGTCCAAGACTGAGGAGTTGGTTGGGAGGAGAGCAGTCCCCCACAAGTAGTTTCCAGTAACTGCCACCTCGGTTTGGAGAGCTTCTACGGGATCTCTGTAAGTCCAATTCCATCTTGGGTTACAGGTATGTCTTTTATCCTCATAATTACTTGAGTAAGAAATTTTTTAGTAATTATTTCTTTTCATTGTTTGTAATCAAATTTACCAAAGTTAAGATAAATATTTTACTGTAAAAATGAGTTGATGAATAATTGAATTGTTAATTATTTTTAATTAAAATTTAGTTTTCTGGATGTTTTAGCACTTGGACCCTACAATTCGAGTATTTTTCAAGTGTTTTTCAGTCTAAGTTATGCTCTCTTGCTCTTTGACTTTGCTGGGCTGTTCTTGAGAATGAGTCATGTGATGATGGATTAATCACCTTAATTTAGATACAATCCAAAAAATTTCGTAAATGATTTTGATTTCTAGCTCATTGTTTCATTATTTAAGGGGCTCTTTTTCTAAGTTTTGTTCAAACACTAGGGATCGAGTAAACTTACAAATCCACAAAATCCATTGAGCCCAGATAATTGACTGTTTAAAAGAAATCAGATATCAACATGTATCCATCTTGAATCTTATAGTCACTTCAGGCTTAACTTCAGTGAATAAGTGTTCATCAGCAATGTTTCCAAATTTACCAGGAAACTACCAAGAACAGAAAGTTGAGAAAGCCAGTCCACAAAAGCATCAAGATTACTGCTTACAGAAAACAGGTTTTGAAGGACAAATGCTTTTGCCAAAGCAGGCATTCATTTCAGTCAGTTCAGAAGATTTGAATGCAAAATTCGCTTGCATAAAAAAAATGGCTCTAGACAGTTTGCCCAATTATGGCCTATGGTAAAAATGTAATGCTGATTCTTTTCTCATGGAGCTTCACTAATTAAGGCACATTGAGACCAGTTTTTGTAGAGTCGAGTAGCATGGTCATGGGTTGTAAATTTGTAATTGGTTCTTAGTTGAAATTACGTAAAGGCCTTACTTTATCTCCTGCACGTTTTAACATATGGAAGTTTGTTTAGGATACATTTCACTTGTAACTTGTTAGCTTTTCTATCATGCATGAATATTGGAATGCTGATATTTCAAGAAACCTTTTCTGAATGTTAATGGCTATTCTTGACTGTCCATTTTATCATCTCAGTTGCAATGGAAAGAGTCTGAAGTTTCAATGTTGCGGGAGAATCCCTATGCCGAATTCCCTCCTACTCCAAGTACCCCCAAGGTGGGAGAGTTATCCAAATTTCTTTACGTTCTATTATGGTTATTTGTTCTAGTACAAGTGATTGGTCTAGATAACAAGTATTCTACATTGGGTGCAGCGTTCTCATCGTGGAGGGGATCAGGAACGCGTTTCTATGCGAGGATTTGTTGGACCAGATGAAGGTTTCACAGGTAAAGAATACATTGTATTTTCTACGTTAGTAGCTTTAAATGTTCCAAGAATAGATTACCTGGATGCCTTTTTGAATCTCAAGTATCTATTCCTATTCTTGAGGAACTGTTATATGGACAACTTTCTTATATTTGTGCAAGTTCCTGCTTTTTATTATATAATGTAACTGGAGTGTACGTAAATTAAGTATATGCTTGATAATTTCAGGTGAGAGGGTTGGCAAGCGGGAGCATAAACGCAAGGTACATTCTGAAGCATTATTGTCCTGAATAATGATGTCAAATACAACTTTTCATCCATCCATGCTAAGATTTAGTTCATATTTATTGGTTGCATTGCTGTCTAGGCTCCTGCAAGGTTCGAAACCCCACCATCACCACCTCAGAGCAAGAGGGCTCGCAAGCTGAAGGCTTCTGATAGTTGAGTTTAAGGTATTCTTTGACATGATTTTTATTTGTTTTTGATATAATTGGTTGCAGACGATAAATAATAAAATCTACTTAATAAGCAATTTCCATGAAAATATCTATTATCTATACTGGGGAAGTTGGCACTTCTTTTGGTCAGCTTTGTCCATAATTCATCATTAGAGTATAACTAATATTATTTAAATGGTCTTTTCTGCTTCTGGTTTACAGATTATATTAATTGGAGTTTCTTTCTCTTGAGGACATTAAAGATGAAACAGTGCAGCAAGATTATGACTTCTGGGACATTTGATGGATCTATTCTGTCAATGCTAGAGCTGCTATGGCAGATTGGAAAATGAATTATACAGGTTTTTAAAGTTATACAGCCTCTTTTATACAGTGCTGCCAACGGTAGTGGTCAGAAAGTTAAATTGAAGATGTATATTTCATGGACCTGTAGTTGTGGGGATTGCATCAATTGAGAAGTTCAGTTTTTTTCCTTTTTTGGTTGTGGGGTTGAAAGTTGTTTGTAATATATGTTTTTTCTCCTGTATTATATGATAAATCTAACATTACTTCTCCCACTTTTTATGCATTTATGTTTTTTATAGTTTGTAAAGTACTAACAATATTTCCTAATAAAGCAAGGTTATTATTAAACTTGATTAACTAGCTCTTTGTGGTAGAATTGTAATTTATTTTGAGATATTGTATGTAATGAATTATGGGCACGCTGCCTATTAAAAGTGAACAATTATTGGAGGTGGTCATAATTGGAGTAGCATATCAAGATATGTCGATTTCCTTTAGTTATGTGATGGTTAAGAATGATCTTGTGAAAACATTCATGGTTGTCTGGTAAAATGGATCACACTTATAGACGTAGATTTGTATGTCTCATTCTTTTGGGTGGTGTTTGTTTCTGTTTTTAACCTCTAATATTTTAAGATGTATCGGTAAGCTTCACTTTTGGATTATTGGAGTCACGAGTACCTATTGAAACTTAGCTGCTAGAGTGATGCAAGGTTTCAAGCCAATATGGTTGGTCATGGGCACATTTTTGTTGGAGTAGCATTTGTAGAGCTAAGATATCTTCTGTAGTTGAACTTCATAAAAGGTGTCTAGTGTTCATGAGTGACGAATGAGTGTGGTGTACTAGAGCCATTCTCTTGGGATGGCAAAGCTCCCTCTACACTTGGTTTCATGGTTTTTTGTACTCTAGAATCATCAGCTCCAAAAATAGTTGCTCATTGAGCTCACAAATTACAAATTCATTCAGTTGATGACATTCTCTTATTTGTCATTAGCATACACTCCCCCTATTTTGCACATCAATACTCTTCTGCATCTCTCACTATTCTTTACATCAATGCAATGCTTTCAACGTTGAATTTATAAATCCCTTCCTTACCAGTTCTCTCTCTCACACATAGTCCCATAGAAGAAATTTAAGGTCGTGCTTCTTCTCCATTGACTCACAATTCATGTTGTGGGTTTGACTCTCATTCTCACTATCAGCAGTCTTCTCCTACTCTGCTATATCTTCATCATATTCTGGGGTTGTTACTAGTAATAGGTGAGAAGCCAATATTTGTGGGAAAGAGATCTCTTGCATGTCAAGATAAGACTTTCCTTGTTAGCATCCCTCTAGAGAATTAGTGTGTTTTCCATCTATTACAACTTGATTTAGCACTTGAGTGGGAAAGTCACAACCCACTAGTGCTACCAAGAAGCAACTTCATGAGAAAAATTCATTGTCACCTAAGTGTAGATTTCCCTCACTTTTGACTAGCTCTCAAAGGTCAAGGGGGGCTTCCCTAAGATTGATTAGATAATCCTAGATGAGGAGAGCTTAGAGGGGATTGATTTTAACTTAATTAAATGTGTCACTGAATTACAAGAATAGTTAATTCCCCAAAAGAAAATGTTTGAATGTGCAAGTTATTGATTTTCGAAGTAAGTAATGTAGGAATGACTCGAGTTCTTTTTTTATTTAAGGCAAATAGGTATTTTATACAACGGGAGAGGCGACCTTTGGCCTTTCATATGCCAAGGTACGTGTCTTCTCACTTATTTGTAAGTGAAAAACTATTTACATTTTTACAAGAAAAACTTAACCCTACAGATTTAGTTTTCAACACCCCCCCCCCCCCTTAGTCTGAAGGGGTGTTTGTGAGTCCAAGCATCTTTTTGAACTTTTCAAGCTTTTATCTTCCAAGCGCTTTGGTGAAGATGTCGGCAATTTGTTCATTCATGGAACTATGCCTCAAATGAATTGTCTTAGCCTCTACATGATATTGAATCAAATGGTACTTTGCGTTGATGTGCTTGGTTTTATCACGGAATTTGAGATTCTTGGCCAACTTGATTACAAAAGTATTCTTGATCAGTGGGGGAGTGGAATTCTCTTGTTTCTCCTACAAATGTTCAAGTATTTTTTTGAGCCACACATCTCCTTTTTTGCTTCTGCAACAACTACATATTCTACCCTCGTTGTCAAAACTGTTGGAATCGATTGTTTGTGTGATCTCTAGGAGGCAACTGCTGATCCAAGACTGAAGAGGTAGCCTAAAGTAGACACTCTTGTCTCTTTGTCGCCATCAAAGTCTGAATCAAAATACCCAATAAATTTGAAGTCATCCGCCTTGGAATGTTTGAGTCCAACGTCTTGAGTCCCCTTCAAGTATCTTAGAACTCTTTTGGTAGTAGACCAATGTCCTTCACAAGGTTTTTCCATGAACCTGGAAATGATCCCAACAACAAATGAAATCTTTGGTTTGGTGGTGGTAAGGTAGATATGGCTTCCCACAAGTTGTATGTACTTGGTTGCATCTTCAAATTTATTGCCTTCTTTTGATGTGAGCTTCAAGTTATATTCCATTCGAGAGAGAAGATTACATTTCGTCATGATGAACCTGTTCAACAATTCTCCAATGTATTTCTTTTGGGAGATGAATATGTACTTAAGATTTTGAGTCACTTCAATTCCCAAGTAGTAGTAAAGGTGTCCCAATTCTATCATTTCAAAGCCATTCTTCATTTTTTTATTTATGGATGCAATATAGTTTTCATTGTTCCCTATCATTAAAAGATCATCTGCATACACCACAAGATATGCAACAAATCTTCCAATATTCTTTACAAACAATGTTGCATCATCAAAATTAAAATGTTTGAAATTTAGTGTTAGAAGATGCTCGGTTAACTTTTCGTACCGTGCCCGAGATGCTTGTTCCGAGCCATACAATGACTTGATGAGTTTGCATACCTTTTGTTCTTGCCCCTTCAAAACAAAGCCTTTTGGTTGATTCGTGAGTACATTCTCTTTTAAGTTTCCATTCACATCCATCAGATGGTAGCCCATTTTGTTGTTGGGGAGAAAGTCTCCTCATAGTCAATGCCTTCCTTTTGTGCAAAACCCTTCACCACAAACCTTGCCTTGTGCTTGTCAAGTGAGCCATCTAATCTATGCTTGTTTTTGTAGGCCCACTCGCAACTCGTTGGTTTGGTTCTAAATGGAGGGTCCACCAACTTGTAGGTCCCTTTCTTAATGAGAGCATCATATTTATTTTGCATGGATTATTTCCAGTCATCATTAGTAGTAGCTTCTTCAAAGGAAGTTGGTTCAAGGTTAGCAGATATATTCAATTCACAATCATATGAGCCATCCATATGTCTTACATCACCTGAATTTAAATTATTTGCATCTCCTCCATCATCTTGTTTGGTCGAAATTCTTGTTCTCGTCTCTTCGACTTCATCAGGATGAACACTTTCAAGTGTCTTTGTGACCCATTTTGAAACTTTTTGTGAAAGTCCAGGTTGATCAGTTGGCGGTGCTTCATTCTCTTCAAGATCCAATCTTCCAATCCTCTCAATCACATCTTCTAATTGAACCTCATGTTTTGATGAAGTGGTAGGAACTTCTTCACGAGAGGAAAATGATGCCACAAAAAAAAATTCCAGAGATTGAATCAAGATAGGGATCCCCCCTTCAAGATGAGGAATCTCATTATCAACTTCATGAAATGTCTTTACATGGGTAAATTTATCTAGATGATCAAGTTGCCTCTCGATAGGCTTGCCATTTTTATTTATCTAAAAAAATGACATCTCTAGAAAGGAAAAACTTGTGTTTACCTCATCGTAAAGACAATATGCCTTGGTTTACCAACCTGCCACCATGCCGGAATGGCACATCACTTACATCAACGACCATGGGAGGACCAACCTACCACCATGTTGGAATGGCACAGCACTTACATCAACGACCAACCTACCACCATGTCGGAATTGCCTCGACACTTAGGTCAACGACCATGGGAGGACCAACCTACCACCATGTCGGACTGGCCCCGACACTTATATCAGCGGCCATGGGAGGACCAACCTACCACCATGCCGGACTGACCCATGTGCATCTGCATCTTTCAGACTCATCACATCCCCTTGGAAGGACCCTCGATCTGAAGAACACCAAGCTTCTCTCTAAAGTACTCAAACTTCACTCTGGCTAGCGGCTTGGTCAACACATCAGCTATTTGCTCGTCCATCGCAACATACTGGAGCTTCACTGCTCCTCTCTGCACCATATCCTTGATATAGTGGTACTTCATCTCAATGTGCTTTGACTTGTCATGGAACAATGGGTTCTTAGACAACTTCACACAACTCTGGTTGTCACAGAAGATACAAGTCGCCTCTAACTGGAGATCAAACAAATCAGATATCCTAAGCCACACTGCCTCACAACTAGCCGAACAAGCTGCAACATACTCTGCTTCGGCTGTACTCAGTGCCACGCTGTACTGCTTCCTGCTAAACCGAGAGATCACACCTGATCCCATACTGAAGCAACACCCCGAAGTGCTCTTCCTATCTGTGGCATTGTTTGCCCAATCCAAATCAACATAACCCTGCAGGTTAACCTTTTGATTCACATCATATCTGAGCCCATAATCCATTGTACCCTTCAGGTACCTCAATATATGCTTTGCAACAACTAGGTGAACTTGTCTCGGATCCGTTAGGAACTGGCTCAATGTGTTCACAACAAAGCATATGTTTGGTCTTGTGCTCGTTAGGTACATCAATGACCCAATCATCTGACGATACATCGTGGCATCAACTGACTCTGATGAAGCATCACAAAGTAGCTTCAAGTTCGATGCCATGGGTGTGGGCATAGCCTTGCAGTCCATCATTCTGAATCTCTTCAGAATCTCCACGGCATACTTCCCTTGTCCAAGGAAGATCCCATCCGCATTCTGCCACACCTCCATGCCTAGGAAATAATACATCATACCCAGGTCCTTTATCTCATATTCTATGGCAAGTTTCCTCTTCGTATTTGCAATGAGCCCATCCTCTCCTGTTACAAACAGGTCATCTACATAGAGTAGAAGTATCATTGGATTTCCCACTTCAACCATGTAGTAAAGGTTGGAATCTGCTTTACTCTTGGTAAAGCCCAAGCTCATCAGGAAACTATCCATCTTGCTGTACCGTGTTCTGGGTGCATGTTTCAATCTGTACAAGACCTTCTTTAATTTGCACACATGAGTTTGCCTATCATGTGTCTCAAATACGAGTGGTTGCTCCACGTACATTTCCTTCTGTACTACACCATTCAAGAACGTTGTCTTGACATCCATCTAGTGTACCTTCCATTTCATCACTGCAGCCAATGCAAGTACTGATATGATGGAATTGTATCTAACTACAGGTGCAAATGTCTCCTCATAATATATGCCTTCCTTCTGGGAGAAGCCATGTGCCACAAACCTTGCCTTGTGTTTCTCTATGCTTCCATCTGCAGCATGCTTGATCTTGTAAATCCACTTGGAAGTCACAACAGACTTCCCTTCTGGTCTCAGAACTAAATCCCATACATCATTCTTCATGATCGACTGGTGCTCCTCGATCATGGAATCCTTCCATTCTTTCTTCTTTGTCGCTTCCTCATAGTTGGAAGATTCTTTGTCATTGATGTCGCACAACAGGCCTACATAACTGGAGTATGGCCTAGGTCTCTTGCTTTCTCTGTGCATCCCCTCTGGAGCACCATACCTCTCTGCATCTTGTATTGCTTCTCGTACCCATGCTGGTTTCCTCTTGTGAGAGTTCTTCTCACGGAGTGGATCTACAGGTTCCTGTGGATCTTCCATCTCGCGGTCTTCGTGGTCTTCTATAACTGCTTCTTTCATCACTGAATCTCGAATCCTGGGAACTCCAGGTTCTTCAATATCTTCAATAGCTATTTTTCTTTATCTTCGTCGCTTGTTTTTCAAAACAAGTCTCTCTTGTAGGCGATGGTACACGATCTTTCTTACAAGTCAAGTTCAATTGTATGATTAGAAACATCTCATAGTTTTCAGAACAAATTCTTACGCATAAAGACATAGGTCATACAATCATGCAATTATCTTAGCGAATGCTTAAATACAACATTCATCCATATCTTGTAACTTTCTAGATGCCTTCCATCTCTACCAGAACATTGTTAAGAGTGTATAGTACTCCCAACATGTCAACAAAAAGTTTCATTATGGATAAGTAGCAATGGAATGTTGTATAGTACCATAGGCCACTTACCCATCACATGCATATTAGTAGAATTATGTTCATTAATGCAATTTTTCTAACATGCATAATACACATCCTAATTCTAGGAACATAATTATGTACACCACTGAACAATATTATTTACCCTTCTTGTTGTGGTGGTGCTCCCTCTTGTTGTTATTCCTCCTGGAGTGTGCTGTGAGAGCTTGATCGTCGTTTGCTCCCATCTTCTCTTCTCGAGCTACAAGTCGAGCTTCTTCTTGTGAGCATTCCTCCCACAACCTACTGAATGTGATTAACTTCTTTCTAACACAAATCCTTTGAATGAAAGAGACCCATGATCTAGGGAGGCCATTCAAGGTGGTCATCACAATTTCTCCATCTTCTACATTTTCTCCCACAACTTCAAGTTGCTCCTTGATTTGAGAGACCCTTGTAAAGTAAGACTGCATGGTCTCTACATTTTGTATCTTTACATTCTTCAACTGGTTTCGCAAGGTCATCTTCTGATTTGTGTTCTTCCCTTCAAATAGCTTGGTCAAGGAGTCAAACATTTCTTTAGGTGTCTTTAAGGAAGACACATGTGGGATGAGATGATCCTTAATAGAATCTGCAATGATTCTCTTGGCCTTAACCAAGTTCTTCTTGTTTAAGGCTTTAGCCTCATCTCCCTCTGGAACTTGGACTTTTTCATTCACATATGTGTCCAATTCATTCTCTTCAAGGATAAGTGTAATCCTATACTTCCATGCTCGGAAGTTATCAACCCCTTCAAGCTTGTCCTCAAACTTGGGGTGGTGAGACATCTTTAATGAGTACTTCAAATGGAAATAGAAAAGCTTTTAGGTCTTACCACATGATTTGCTAAAATTGGTTCTGGAGCTGGCTAGGATTTGTAAGAGAAACCCTAAATTTTCAAACTTCGAACTTGAAACTTCTGTCTGGACAGATAGATGCGTTCGACTGATGTGAGTATGCCAATACACTTGGTTTCTGAAGATTCCAAAAATTCACCCTTGAAAATTGACTTGCAAAATTTTGATCTGGAGTTTCTAGTCTTTTTTGGTTTTCTGGTTTTCTAGTTTTTCTAGTCCAGAGTCAAACTAAGGTTTGACTTTTCGGGAGTTTCACCCACTCAAAAACTTTGATCTTGGTCTCTAAATTTCGATTTTGAGGAGGTGCACTTCCCTATGTTGATTGCACCCCAAAATTCCAATTCTGTGAAAAGCCCTAATTTCCGGCAGTAGTGACGGGCCAAAAAGTGAAAATGCTCTGAATCAGCTTTTGCTTGGACAGAAAGATGCGCCCTTCTTAGGCGAGTTAGCCTAGCCTCTTTTTGTTGATGATCTGTGGAGAGAAGTCCAAAAAATAAGAAGCCCTAGCTTTCGCCGCTGCACAATCTCTTCTCAATTTAGCTCTGAAACCATGTTAGATTTTCAACTTTTAATCAATACTTATTTCAGATCTTACTAAGAGAATAACAAGCACAAGATAAACACAAGAGACAAAGATTTTCCTCGAGGAAACCATAAAGGAGAAAACCCCGCAACTTCCTCAGAGATAGAATGATCACCAATACAATGTCACAAAAGTAAAACCCAAAAATAGAGATGGTCTTCAACACCTTCTCTCTTCTCCACTTGTGCGGACTTGCCCTCCTTCTCACTAATGCGAACTTGAGTGAATGAGTGAATGTATAAATGAGAGATCCTAGCTCTCTATTTATACTTTACCTTTCACTTAACCTTTTAACTTGACAGGTCAGCGCCTAACTAAATCTGAGTGGGCCGACTCCTCTAGGGGACTTAAGAACCCCAATACAAATGACTCTAGGGGAAACTAATGCCCCGACTTACAAGGGAGGATTTACCTCAATGACTTTACATGATCAAATGTAATAATTACATCCCCGACCGGAGGAATAAACATCTATGTCGGAGGTACAAATAAAATACAATAATAATTACAATATAAAATACAAGTGAATATATTCCGCAGTTACAATAACATTAACACTTTTGACTCCACGCATCGAGTTTGTTTCTTTGTTCCTTTGAGATCAAGGCTTAGTGGGTGGAACCAAAGACCTTGAGATGTCTCACCAAGAGAACGCGACCATACCACATTTTGTATGGAGTCTTGTATGCAAGAGCATGAGTGGGACTTTTGTTTCTGAAATAAATTGTACACATAACCTAAAGTTACAATCTTGAAAAATAGTGTGGAGCGTGGGGAAATTTTTAAGAAAGCCTCCCCCCCCAATTTCGATGTATAATAAATGGGCGAATCCTCATGATATATAGGAAAATATGAAGGCTATTATATATATATATATATATATATATATATATATATATTTGGCAAACCTCATTGAATTATATAATCTTGTAAAATCTTAGCGAATCTTTCACTAAATTATAAAATCTTGTAAAATCTTGACGAATCTTTCTCTAAATTATAAAACCTTGTGAAGTCTTGGCGAATCTTTCAACAATTTTCTCCTTGGCAAGTCATGGCTCCCTGCATGCCCAAATATGTTGCTATTGTTGTTGTAAATGTACCTTCGGAAGATATTCATTTGTATTTTATAATCATATTATTATTGTATTTTATTTGTACCTTCGACGGAGATGTTTTTCCTTCGTTCTGGGATGTCATTATTGTGTTTGGTCATGCAAGATTATTGAGGTAAAACCTCCATTGTAAGTCGGGGCATTAGATCCCCGAAGGTCAAATGTAATTTGTATTTTTGAGTCTCCCTAGGAGAGATCGGCCCAGTTAGGTAAGTGAGGTCGGCCCCATTAGGAATTAGGGCACTCAAACATAAAGTATAAATAGAGAGGCTTGCTCTCTCATTTGGACACAACATTCACTCAAGCAAGTTCGCATAAGGAGAGAGAGAAGACAAGTTCACTGGAGGAGAAAGAGAGAGAGCTACAAAAGACATCTTATATTTTGGTGTTATATTTTGCTTGATATTGTACTAGTGACAAATCTATTTCCGAGGAAGTTGCAGGATTTTCTCGTTTATGGTTTCCCATAGGAAAATTCTTGTGTCTCTTGTGTTTTGTTGTGCTTGTCTGTCTTTCAGTTTAAAGATCTAACTAAATTGAATTAAAGTGCAAACTCTGACATGGTATCAGAGCCAATCTAAAAAGAAGGCATTGTGCAGCAGCGGGAAACTAGGGCTTCCTAGTTCAAGGTCTTCTCTCCACAAATCATCAGAAAAAGAGGGCAAGGCTAACTCGCCCTAGGAGGGCGCATCTTTTGGAGGAAGAAGAATCCAGTTTGAAGAATTTTCATTTTTGACGCAGTCACTAGTGCCAAGAGAAAACTAGGTCATCAAACTTTTGGGGTTTTCCTCCATCAATTCGGACAAAGGAGTACATTGGACAACTCGCCTTGAGGAGGCGCATCTTCCTGTCCAATCAGAAGTTCAAAATTCCAAGTTTGGAAAATCAGGGTTTCTCTAACAAACCCTAGGTCAGCCAGCTCCGGAACCAGGTTGGGCATCTCAAATTGGTAAGATATAAATCTTTGCTATTTCCATATAAGGTTCGCATTTCAAAATGACAAATCACACCAAGCTTGAGGATAAGCTTGAAGGAGTTGACAACTTCTAGGCATGGAAGTATATAATCTCTCTTGTCCTAGAAGAAAATGATTTGGACAAGTATGTTAGTGAGGAGGTTCAAGAACTAGAGGGAGAAGAGGCAAAAGCAATCCACAAGAAGAACTTGGTTAATGCCAAGAGGATTATTGCAGACTCCATCAAAGATCATCTCATCCCTCATGTGTCTTCCCTGAAGACTCCTAAGGAGATGTTCGATGCCTTGGCGAAGATATTCGAAGGGAAGAACATCAATCGGAAGATGATACTAAGGAATCAACTCAAGAATGTGAAGATCCATCATTTAGAGACCATGAAATCCTACTTCACAAGGGTCTCTCAAATCAAGGAGCAACTTGAAGCAATAGAAGACAAAGTAGAATGAGGAGAGATTGTTATGACCACCTTGAATGGTCTACCAAGATCATGGGACTCATTCATTCAAGGAATATGTGCCAGGAAGAAACTAATCACCTTCAGCAGACTATGGGAAGAATGCACCCAAGAAGAAGCTCGACTAGTAGCAAGAGAAGAGAATATGGGAGCTAATGATGACCAAGCTATAACAACTCACACTAAAAGAAATCACAATAAGAGGGAGAACCACCATAACAGAAGATTCAGAAGGAATCATGGATCCATAAGGGATCTCTCCAGTATTAGATGTTACACATGTGATGAGAAGGGACATTACTCAAGAAACTGTCCCAGAAATCGAGGATCCTCCAAGAAGACCAACAAGAAGAGGCATCACTCTCACACTGCTGAAGATGATGAACCAACAAGGAAAAGAACCAAAGAGGAAAGGGATGATTCTTCAAGTGATGAAGAACATGTCTTAATCTCAGCACTCACGGGCACTATCATACATGGGAGCAATGATTGGCTTGTAAATAGTGGAGCATCCAAGCATATGATGGGATACAAAGAATCCTTTGTCGATCTATCAGAACATGAGTCACCTCACAAGGTGAAACTTGGGGATGATTATCAATATCCCATCAAAGGAAGTGGAGAAGCTTCCTACAAGCTTGACTCCGAAAAATCATTGAAAATGAAAGATGTTCTCTATGTACCAGGATTGAAGAAGAATCTTCTCTCCATCTCGGCACTAGATGCTAAAGGAATGAGGGTTGCATTTGTTGATGGCCAAGTTCTAATGTGGCCAAAAGGAAAGACAATAGATGATGCAACAATAATCAGAGAGCAAGAAGGAGGCTTGTACAAGTTGAAGGGACAACATGAACAAGCATTGGTTCATGACTCCATGGAACCAAGTGAACTATGGCACAAAAGGCTTGCACATGTGCATTATAGAGCACCACCTATTGCAAGCAAAACAGTTTCAGGACTACCAGAAATCCAAACAAAACAAGAAGGCATTTGCAAGGGATGTGCGTAAGGAAAGAACGTAAAGAAGGGATTTCCCAGTAGTGAAAGCAAGGCAAAAGGAAAATTGGAGATAGTCCACTAAGATGTATGTGGTCCCATGTCTTCCAGCTCATTAAGCAGGTATGTATACTATGTTTATTTTATAGATGACTTTTCTCGTAAGACATGGATTTGTTTCTTGAAAAGCAAAGATGAGGTATTTAGCAAGTTCAAGGAATTCAAAGCCTTGGTTGAAAATCACACTGAGAAGAAGATCAAGACTCTACGATCAGATAATGGCGGAGAATTCACTTCGGAAGAATTCAAGGACCTTTGCAGAGAATCTGGGATTAAGAGGGAGTTGAGCACTCCTTACAATCCTCAACAGAATGGCGTTGCAAAACGAAAGAACAAAACAATAATGGAAGCAACAAAGGCAATGTTACATGATCAGGATATTCCGATGCACTTATGGTCAGAAGCAGCAAGGACATCTATGTATGTACAAAATCGTACACCTCATTGAGTATTGAACAACAAGACTCCCGAATAAGCTTTCTTAGGTGAGAAACCAGAAGTCAGCCATCTCAGAATATTTGGCTGCCCAGTGTACATACACATCCCGAAGGAAAAGAGAACCAAGCTAGATCCTTCAGGAAAGAAGGGAATATTCATGGGATACAATGACACATCAAAATCCTACCGAATATACTTCCCAAGATTCAAGAAGATCGAGATCACAGAGATGTAACCTTCGACGAAGATTCAACATACAACAAATCAAGAAAACTACCTATTAAAGAAAATGAAGAACCTGAAGTTCCCAGAATTAGAGACACAATGATGGAAGAAACAATTCAAGAAGATCGTGAAGACCGCGACATGGCATAACCAAAAGAACCTGTAGATCCACCTCGTGAGAAGAACTCCCACAAGAGAAGACCAGCATGGGCACGTGAAGTAATACAAGATGCAGAGAAGTATGATGTTCCAGATGGGATGCATAGAGAAAGCAAGAGACACAGACCATACTCCAACTATGTGGCCTTGTTATGTGACATCATTGATAAAGAACCTTCCAACTACGAAGAAGCAGCAGAGAAGAAAGAATGGAAGGATGCCATGATTGAGGAGTACCAGTCGATTATGAAGAATGATGTCTGGGAGATAGTTCCAAGACCAAAAGGGAAGTCTGTTGTGACTTCGAAATGGATCTACAAGATCAAGCATGCTACAGATGATAGCATAGAAAAACACAAGGCAAGATTTGTGGCACGTGACTTCTCCCAAAAAGGTGTTACGTGGTACCAGTACCAGCGCACCTTCAGATGTGCCCCAGGGAGAGAGGGTCATTTTTTTTCTTGACCAGGAGGGGTGTTATCCAGCCTTTTCTAAGTGGAGGTTATGGCCATATCCTTTGGTCCCTCTCCTAGGAGTACTATGGCTTAGTGGCATTGTTGACTGCCTCATGAAAGGGCTTGAAGCCCTGAGGTTGGTGTCTGGGGCTTCCAAGGGTGGGTCATTGGATCACATGACCCCCACCTTGTTCTATCATTCCGATGGTTCTTTCTTTCAGCACTCAAGCTCGTGTCTCTCCTCCAGGCCACCATCCACACCCTCCTGGTCCTCCAGCTCAGCAGCGCCCTCTCTCCTTAGCTTGCTTTTGATGATGACGTCATCCTTCTTCCAGGCCTGCATTGCTTGATTAGGGGGGTCGTTGAGGGATTTTCACTACTATTGGGGTTATATGGGGCATGACATCCCCCCCTACCTACTCCAACCTTCAGTTTGGAGTACTTTGTTCATTTTCAGTCATTTTAGTCACTTTTGGGTGAACTTTGGGGAAAATGCCCCAGGTTATCCACAAATTTGATTATTTTATATTATTTTATCTTATAAATTTAAATTGACATGTTTTAATTTTAAATTGACATTTTAAAGCATGTAGGCTTGGTTATTTTGTAAAAAGTGAGTGTGAGATCATATAAATACAATCTCCTCACTTCATTTTTACACACAACTTATGGGATAAAATTCATTATGCTACTCTTTTACCCTATAAGGGCCTTATGAAGTGATGTGCACCTTTTGGAGGGATGATTCTTCTTGCTCTTGGATGAAGTTGGATGCTTTATTTGTCTTGCTAATACTTTGTGGATGCTAAAATGGTTGGAATAACTCATGCGCAAGTAAGTCTTTTACATTTTTAAGGTTTCCTTGATGAATGGTAGGTCAATTTTGCATTTTGAATGATTGAATGGTAGCCCTAGGGCTACATTATTTTTGAATAAGGCTTTTGCCTGCTATTCTATCCTCATTGCATACTAAAAATGCTCCCAAAATGAGGTTTTTACAAAGTTTGGCCTTGGAGCTCCAACTTTGCCCTAGTTTAGACTCTTGAAACCAACCCTAGAGGTTGTTTCGAGAAGCCCTAACCTAGTAGCAAGGAGAATTACCTACAAGATGAAGGCTTGTCACCTTCCTCTAAGGCTAGGGTTTGGGGTAACATCCAGTAAAACCCTAAGTTTTTCCATTTTCTCTACATCAAACCCTGGTTTGAATTTTTGTAAATATTATTATTAGGTTGAACTTGCATTTTTATGTGTAATTTTGCATTTTCATGGTAGAATTAAGGTTAGAATTAGGTCTACAATTTTTTAACAAAAACCCTAAAAATAAATAAAAATTTATTTTCTTCATTATTTGGCCTCCTTAAAATTTCGGCCATAAATATCGCTCCTAAATTCTCGCGACCCTAAAATTTCAGCCCTAAAATCTCGTCCCTAAATTCTCGTGAGCCCAAAATTTCGGCCATAAATTCTCACGTCACTAAAATCTCGGCTCTAAAACCTCGACCCTAAATTATCGCGCTCCTAAATTCTCGTGACCCCAAAATTTCAGCCCTAAATTTTCGCACCTAAAATCTCGGCCCTAAATTCTCGTGCCCTAAAATTTTGGGCATGAAATCCTTGGCCTATCTTTGTTAACCCTAAACAGACCTGCAAAACTATCAAAACTACTAAACAAACACCATCCTAACTCTCTCTATTACTCTGTGTTTGATTCCATTAGAGGCACTGATCTATGCTTTAAGGTGTTTGGAAGGAATTTGGCATCTACTTGGCAGGTACATTAAAGGGCTCTCCCCTTGGGACAACATTGGATCCCGAAGTTAGGAGATTGGACAAAGGTGACAACAATCCAAGTTTCTTATGTGATTGTCATTCACTTGCAAGCCGAGCCTACTAGTTTGAACGGTAACAAAAGCAATAGACTAGGAGGAGACATTTGCACCAGTAGAAAGATAGACTTCCATTAGATCAATACTTGCATTGGCTGCAGTAATGAAATGGAAGGTACACCAGATGGACATCAAGATAGCATTCTTGAATGGTGTAGTTGAAGAGGAAGTGTATGTGGAGCAGCCACTGGGATTCGAGACACATGACAGACAGACTCATGTTTGCAAGTTGAAGAAAGCCTTGTATGGATTGAAGCAGGCACCCAGGACATGGTACAGCAGGATAGAAAACTTTCTGATGAGCTTAGGCTTTACCAAGAGTAAAGCAGATTCCAACCTTTACTTCAAGGTTGAGGGCGAAAGACCAGTGATACTACTGCTATATGTAGATAACATGTTTGTGACAGGTGAGGATGAGCTTATTGCAGATACAAAGAGAAGGCTTGCCGCATAGTTCGAGATGAAGAACTTGTGAATGATCCATTACTTCTCAGGCATGGAGGTGTGGCAGAGTGCAGATGGAATTTTCCTTGGTCAAGTAAAGTATGCAATAAAGATTTTGAAGAGATTCAGAATGATGTACTGCAAGGCTATGGCCACACCAATGGCATTGAACTTGAAGCTACTATGTGACGCTTCTTCAGAGACAGTTGATGCCACGATGTATCGGAAGATGATTGATTCGTTGATGTACTTGACGAACATGAGACAAGACATATGTTTTGCTGTGAACACCTTGAGCCAGTTTTGACGGATCCGAGACATGTTCACCTGATGGCGACAAAAAATATATTGAGGTTCCTGAAGGGTACACATGAGTATGGTCTCAAGTATGAGGCAAATCAAAGGATTAAGCTGCATGGTTATGTCGATTATGATTGGGTAGGTAGTGCCACAGACAGGAAGAGCACTTCGGGATGCTGCTTCAGTTTGGGATCCGGTGTGATCTCCTGGTTTAACAGGAAGCAGTCATGCGTGGCACTGAGTACAACCGAAGTAGAGTATGTTGCAGCTTGTTCGGCTAGTTGTGAAGCAATATAGCTTCGAAAGCTACTATCATATTTGTTTGATCTCGAGCTCGAGTTGACTTGTATCTTCTGTGACTATTAGAGTTGCGTGAAGTTGTCTGAGAACCCGGTGTTCCATGACAAGTCGAAGCATATTGAGATCAAGTATCACTATATCCGAGATATGGTGCAGAGAGGAGCAGTGAGGCTCCAGTATGTTGTGACAGATGAGCGGATAACCGATGTGTTGACCAAGCCTTTAACGAGAGTGAAGTTCAAGTACTTCAGAGAGAAGTTTGGTGTTATCCAGATCGATGTTCCTCGAAAGAGGAAGTGATGAGACCGGAAGACGCAGGTGCACCAAGGCTGGATCTCACATGGTGGAAGACGCAAGTGGTCCATGGGACGTAATGCACTTGGGGTGCTCCTGGGATGTATCCACATGTTGGAGTCGCTGGTAGGTCCATCGTGCACAAAGATACCTGGGGTGCGCCTGGGTTGTTCCTTACATGGTGGAAGATGTAGGTGGTCCTTGGGACATAATGCACCTGGGGTGCTCCTGGGTTGTATCCACATGTTTGAAGACACGGGCTGACCGTGAGAGACGTAATTCACCTGGGGTGCTCATGGGATGTACCCACTGGGTGGAAGACGCAAGTGATCTATTGGACATGAGGTGTGCACCTGGGCTGCTCTCCCTGTGTGATGATGAGATGAGTTGGATACGATGAGATGATAGTAGGAGACGCAGGTGATTTCTGTGGCAATGTAATGTGTGGTCCTGGTATGTACCTACTTGATGGCTTGCTCGTAGAGATGATGAAGACCTAGATGAGAGATAAGCCTACATCCAGCATGAAAAAGGGCTAGCTCTGTAGAACTTCTCATGACTGTTAGATTCGAGAGATGTCACTACTCAATGATCAACGAGATGAGGATTACTGTAGCATCGACGATGATGATCCAATGTTGATGATGATGTTCCAGCATTGATGATGATCCAACAAAGATGACGTTCTCTAGATTTTGTGTCCTGAGTAATGATGACTGTGTTGAGAGAATACCTTCCTAGTTAAGAGGGAGTGTTGTTGTAAATGTAACTTCAGAAGATATTCTTTTATATTTTATAATTATATTATTATTGTATTTTATTTGTACCTTCGACGGAGATGTTTTTCCTTCGTTCAGGGATGTCATTATTGTGTTTGGTCATGCAAGATTATTGAGGTAAAACCTCCATTGTAAGTCGGGGCATTAGATACCCAAAGGTCAAATGTAATTTGTATTTTTGAGTCTCCCTAGGAGAAGTTGGCCCAGTTAGGTAAGTGAGGTCGGCCCCATTAGGAATTAGGGCAGTCAAACATAAAGTATAAATAGAGAGGCTTGCTCTCTCATTTGGATACAACACTCACTCAATCAAGTTCGCATAAGGAGAGAGAGAAGACAAGTTCGTTGGAGGAGAAAGAGAGAGAGCTGTAGAAGACATCTTATATTTTGGTTTTATATCTTGCTTGATATTGTACTAGTGACAAATCTATTTCTGAGGAAGTTGCGGGGTTTTCTCCTTTATGGTTTCCCCAAGGAAAATTCTTGTGTCTCTTGTGTTTTGTTGTGCTTGTCTGTCTTTCAGTTTAAATATCTAACTAAATTGAATTAAAGTGCAAACTCTAACATCTATGAATGAAGCCCCATTCCCTAGGCATGATACCCCAAACACCCACAAAAAATTTATTGCTGCATTATCGATCGCAAGCTTCACAATCCCCATGCTTCTTGGGGAAACATTGGACTTGAGGTGATATGATTTAGAACTCTCTTAGATGCAAATGGGTCACTATAAGACCTTATGGTAAATATCAACTGCCCTTCTTATGTGGACATTATGCAACTTGCAAAATGAGATTCAACCCATGAAATATGGATGAATGTAACTCCGACTTCGATTTCCATGATCAATAGAAGGAGAAAGAACCCGTAGCAACTTCCATTTCTGGAAATCAAGGGCGAACGGTAGTTGCTTAAAAAATTTCGTGGGCGAACACAAATTTAAATTCATTTTTAGAGGGGAAAAATTGTTTTATCTTGGCCCCCCTTTTTAAATTTGATGGGGCTATCCTCCTATTCATTAAAAATAAAAATAAAATAAAATGTGGGCTAATCATACTTAACGAGTGTTTAATAAAAAATTAGTCCATTAAGAATTTAAAACCCCTAAATTTAGTCCATGGGGAAAACCCTAGAAAACCCCAAAGGGCAAAGACCAACATTCAAGTTCTCTTTTATTATTTCTTGGCTCATAGAGAAATCTATAATTCTACAACAATGGAATTTGTAACTCAGCCCCTCTGGAAAATCAAAACACTTGGGCAAATTGGCCCATTTTGAGAATTGACTCTCTTGGACAAATCCGCCCCTAGAGAAATCTAGCAAATTGGCCTCTGTGTCACCTTGCGTTACCCTATACGACAACCATACGGATCGCTGCTAGCTATATGGATCGACCTCTCTCTCGGATCAAGAGGATCGACCCCTCTCTCCTCTAAATCTTACGGTTGCAAATTCTCTCTTTCTCTTCAGCCATTGAGTCTCTCACTCTTCTCTTGAGAAAATATCTCTTTCAAAATGATATTGTGATGTTGTGTCTTTCTCTTTTCCTTAGGCTTTCTTTTATAGCATTTCGATGACTAGAACCCTAATCCTTAATCTCCAAAGTGATGGATGGCTAGGATTAAATCCTAAGCTTCACTTAAGATCAATGGTTGTGACTTAATCTAAAGTTCACTTAAGTTTTCACTTTAGAAAACCTTAGTCGTTAGACAACATTAATTAAAATAATTAATTAATGTGTTTTTCCTAAGTTTAGGAAAGAAAACATAAAAGCCACTTGCTTAATCAAGCAAGTACCTAGATAGTTATTTGGACAACTTCTGCATACTTAACACCTAGTCTATGTAGAAACACATGCCCGAACTATAATCATTAACACTCCCTCCTAGTGAGGAAGGTGTTTTGCACCACTCCTAGCTTAAATAATCATCAACACTCTTTCTTAGGGATGAAGTAAATAAACTCTCCCTTCATCAAAGCCTTGGTGAGAATATTTGCAACTTGTTCATCTGTGGAGATATACTAAAGCTTCATAAATCCCCTCTAAACTTTGTCCCTAATGAAGTGATATTTGATCTCCATGTCACTAGATTCTTTGAGAGTTTTATGCAACTCGAATTGTCACAATGGATCATAGTAGGTTCCAAATCTAGACCAAATAACCCCGCGAGCATCTTGCAAATCCAAATGGCTTCACAACTTGGCAAAACCCATTTCCATGTACTTGGCCTTTGTTGAACTAAGTGCCACTGATGTCTATTTCCTGCTAAACCATGAAATCATTTTTGATTCCAAGCTGAAGCAGCACCCTCAGTTGCTTTTTCTATCCATTGTACTCAGTCCATTCTGAGTCTGTATAGCCTTGTAAATGCACTCCACCACTCCTGACATACCTCAACCCATACTCCATAGTACCTCGTACATATTTGAGTACATGCTTCATTGCAACCCAATGCACTCTCCTTGGCTACACCATAAACTGGCTCAAGGCATTCATAGTAAAGCATATATCTGGCCTAGTGTTGACTAGATACATCAAGGACCCAATCAATTGCCTATACAATGTAGGATCCACCAACTCTAACTTAGAAGCATCCAACTTCTTTAGATTAGTGATCCTAGGTGTAGACATAGGCTGGCAATCCACCATCCCAAATCTCTTCAGAATATCAACTGCATATTTTCATTGTCTCGGGAAAATATCACTTCTTCGCTGCCACAACTCCAATCCCAAAAAATAGTGCATCATACCAATGTCCATCTCGAACTCCGAAGCTAGATCTCGCTTGCACATCTCAATGAGCTTCTCCGACCCTGTAAGGAATAGGTCATCTACATAAAGTACTAAGATGAGTGGATCATCGCCAACGAGTGTATAATACAAGTTGGGATCCACCTCACTCTTGGTGAAGTCCATGCTCAACAAGTATCCATCAATCCTTGAATACCATGCTCCCGGTGTCTGCTTGAGTCCGTATAATGCCTTCTTCAACCTGCACACATGAGAATATCTCCCATGGACCTCAAATCCCTAAGGTTGCTCAATATACACCTCTTACTCAATCATTTCGTGGAGGAAGGTTGTCTTCACATCCATTTGATGTATCGTCCACCCCATTTTTGAAGCAATAGATATAATAGCCTTGATAGAAGTATACCTAGCCAATAAAGAAAAAGTATCCTCGTAGTCTACTCCCTCCTTTAGAGAGAACCCTCTAGCCATGAACCTCGCCCTGTACTTCTCAACATTGTCATCCACAACATGATTGATTTTATAGATCCGTCTTGAGCTCACCATTGATTTTCCTTATGGCTTCAACATTATCTCCCATACATCCTTCTTCATGATGGATGCATACTCTTCCATCATGGCATCCCTCGAAACCTAGTGGCCTAATGCCTCCTCATGATTTGTAGGCTTGGAATCACTGATGTCACTCATGAGTGCCATGTAACTAGGAAATTTTCTTGGTGATCTGCTCTCCTTGAAAGTACACCTAGGAGCCATGACATGCCCCTGAGCATCTCTTAGTTTCTACTCTAGCAATCTCGGCCTCCTCGTGTTGCATTCTTCTGACCAAAGAAACATTGGTAGATCTTCATCATGGATCGTTCCCTTGGCAACTCCAATGATGGACCTGTTCTTCCTCTTTGCAACCCTATTCTGTTGTGGGTTGTAAGGTATTGTTAGCTCCTTCTTAATTCATGTCTTCTTGCATAAATCCTTGAAGTTATTAGAGGTATACTCACCCCCATTATCTGTCCTCGGAACTATGATCTCCCTCTCTGTCTGGTTTTCCGCGAGAGCCTTGAATTCCTAAAACCGACTGATGGCCTCATCCTTGGTCTTCATGAAGTAGATCCATGTCCTCTTGGAGAAATCATCAATGAAGGTCACATAGTAGTTGTTACCAGTCAAAGATGCCACTGACATAGGCACACATATGTCTGAATGCACTAGATCCAATATCCCCTTGGACTTGCTATCATTGTTAGGAAAGTTCGTCTTAGCATACTTGCCAAGTGCACATCCCTTGCACACACCCTACCGCTCTACATTGAACTCTGGAATACCAATTCTATCTCCCTCAATATTGGTAAATCCTTGTAATGCAGGTGACCCATCCTCCTGTGCCATAACTTGCACAAACTGTCGCTGCCATGAAATAGGGCACATACAAGCTAATCTTTCAGCAAGTACAAGTTACCCACTCTGCTCCCAATTACTCGTTCTGAGTCTGGACTAGAGCCCTTCGACATAACAAGTACTTTTCTATCCTAAAAATAAACTTCATGCCCCATGTCATCCATGGCCAAAACTGCTAGTAGGTTCTTAGTTAACCCTGATACATATAGCACATCCTTCACCTCCAAAGGATCTCCCGACTCCAGCTGAAACTGAATAGTCCTAATCCCCTCTACTACACAGTTGGCATCATTACCAAGATCCACATGTAGCTTTGAGTCTTCCTTTGAAATACTGGTGAAAACATCTCGCAATCCCCTCATATGACAAGAAGCACCATATTTCACAAATCATGTATCCTTAGCTAAGGTACCAAAAAGAAAAGACACTAATGAGAACTCCTTCTCAAACTTGGCAATGAACTCACTTGCTTGTGTGTTTGCTGATATTGCAATTTGTGCCTTATTCTTTCCCTTCTTGTTCAAACACCAACCTACATAATGGACAAACTTGTGACATGCAAAGCACTTGAATTTGCTTATGTCCTTCTTTCCATCTTGGGAGGTATCCTCTCCATTGGTATTCTTCTTGGCCTTGCATGACTTGCAGGAGCAATGTTCTCCTCATCATCACCCTTGTGTTGGCCTCCATGCATAGATTAATCTTGAATCTCCTCTTGGATGAAATCATCCCACAATCTCTCCTAGCTAAGAAGATTCTCTCGTGCAATAATCCCATTGACAAAAGAATCATGTGGCTTAGTGAATCCATTCAAGGTCGTCCTTACCAATTATGAATCTGACACTATCTCCCCAATTGCTGCCAACTCATCGCAAACCCGTGTGATCTTAGTAAGATAAGAAGCTATTGTATCTAATCTAGACATCTTGGTGCCTTTGAGTTTCTCCCTCAACACCATCTTCTTGTAGTAGTTATCACTCTGATATATCTTCGTCAGAGCCTCCCACATTTCCCTGGTTGTCTTTTTTTTGGATAGATGAGAGATCAAAAGATCCTTCATTGCATCCAGAATGATCCTCCTAGCTTTCACGTTGTTTTGGTTATGGGCAGTTAGTTGTGTAGCATCAAAAGGAGGTGTGAGTTTTTGATCTGCAAACTCCCAAATCTCATTCTCCATTAGTACTAACGCTATCCTCCCCTTCCAGGGATTGTAGTTGGATGCGCCCTCCAACCGGTCTTCAAATCTCAGTCCAGTTGCAACCATCCTATCCAATCAAATAACTTGAACAAATAATTTTTATTTATTTATTTATTTCTTATGATGTAAACCCTTGCCAAATTGATTTCCTTCTCTCTCGGAGTTTAGAGCTCTAATACCATGCTAAATTCTCAATACCAAATATGATCTCTATTCTCAAATAATATTTTATGCCCAAAAATAAAATCCTGCTTTAGATTATTGTTGAAATTATTAAACAAAAATACATTGATATTTAACCAATAAATTGCAGTGGAACAAAAATAGGAAATCAACCACATTGACACAAGTATTTACCCTGGAAAACCCCAAAGGGGAAAAGCCAACATTCAAGTTCTCTTTTATTATTTCTTGGCTCACAGAGAAATTTAGAATTTTACAACAATGGAACCTGTAACTCGACCCCTTTGGAAAATCGACACAGCTGGGAAAATCAACCCCTCTGGATAATTGGCTCTCTCTTGGACAAATTCGATCCCTAGCAAATTGATCTCTATCAAATCGACCCTTGTGTCACCATGTACGACAACTGTACATATCACTGCCAGCTATAGGGATCGACCTCTCTTAGATCAGCTGGATCGCACTGTTAAATCAACCCCTCTCTCCTCTAAACCTTCCTATTTCTCTCTCTCTCTTTAGCGACTAAGTATCTCACTCCTCTGTTGAGAAAATCTCTCTCAAAATAATATTGTGATGTTGTATTTCTCCTCTCCTTAGGCTATTTTTTATAGTATTTCAATGACTAGAACTCTAACCCTTAATTTCTAAAGTGATGGATGGCTAGGATTAAATCCTAAGCCTCACTTAAGATCAGTGGTTGTGACTTAATCTAAAGTTCACTTAAATTTTCACTTTAGAAAACCTTAGTCATTAGACAACATTAATTAAAGTAATTATTCAATGTGTTTTTCCTAAGTTAGACTTAGGAAAGAAAACATAAAAGTCACTTGCTTAATCAAGCAAGTAGCTAGAGAGGTATTTGGACAACTTATGCATGCTTGACACTTAACCTATGTAGAAGCACCTATCCAAGCTATAATAATCAACATATGGAAGTGATTGCTTTGAGAAAAAAAATTGATCAAATAAAAGTATACAATAGAGAAATGATTTCCCTCATGCAGCTCATATATATACCCACCATGCAATAATTTTTAATATAGCATTGATTTATCCAGTAGAAAGGTAATGAACTCTACCTCTATGTGCCCTGTAATCACAGTCAACGAAGCAATGGATATACTTACAACACACAATGTTTAATGATCTTAGAGCGTCAAGCGTGTCTGTACAACTCTTATGCATCAAAGTGGTGCAACGGTCGTGGGTAGGCTTGGGGGCTTTATTTCTTTGCCAATGCGCTCACGTCCTGTGTTTTTAACATCTCACATCAAAGTAATCACTTCCTGTGTTAAGATACACAGTTATTTCTTTGGTCGAGGGAGCATTCGCACAGGCCGGGTCACGAGATAATACATGGAGATGGTATTGGTAATTCCTCAGTGCAAGCTAGCATGCATAATTGGGATATCACACAATGTAAATATATTTTCCTTTTATTTCAATGGAGCATCTATGAACTAGATCTAATAGCTTGACAATGGGGAAATGAACATGTTATGTCAAGATTAATCTTCACCAAAATATCTCACAAGATAAGAAATATCTCCAAAATATGAAGATCCTTGAGACAACTTTTATATATTCTCCAATCCACAACAAGAAGGTTAAAATGAGAGGGGAGATTCTTATATGGAGTGGAGGGTCAACAAACTCTCCAATAAAATAACAATATTTTGGGCTAAAACCCTAGATCTATCCTAGGGAGGAGTAAAGAATAATATCCTCCACTTGACATGGTCAATCGATACATAAAAAATGAAGTGGTTATGCCACCTATGCATCAAATCCTAACCAACCTTATCCATATGAGGAGAGCACATCTCTAGCAGGGGGAAAAATCAACTCCAAGGCCCAACAAATTTCCCTTCTGTGGCACATGTGGCTCAAAACGTGGTGTAGTTTTTCCTTTGTTATTAACGATAGTTTTGGAATTGCTAACTTCCTCAATATTTATCGGATTTTCTATTATAACCACATTTTGGAAACCTTGCAACCACTTGGCACCTAATGAAAGTGATTTTCAAATTAATCCTAAGTGAAAAACTTAGGTACTTTGGTTAATTAGTGTGATTAGTTATATTTCATTATTGATTTTAATTAATCACACTAAAGGTTTAGAAAATCCAAGGTAAGACACTTTAATTAATTCATTACTTTAAAAAAGTACCACTTATCGTGAAAGCATTTTTTTCAAAAAATTGATAGGGGTAGGTTTTTGGAGTCGATGCAATAAGTGGCATGTAAAAAAAATTGCGAAATAGTAGAAAGGGTAAAATCTTAATGCTAAATTTTGTAGCTGCATAAAACAAAGAAACAAGAAAGATAAGGTTTCCATCATTAAATATTAATATAAAGATAAATAATTAATGATTTTTTAAAACAATTATGAGAACAATTGAGATGAATAGTAAGAAGCTATATACCTGAACTTTTTTTATCTAGAGAGTTCTATGTGACCTACAATTCTTTACAAATTTGGTTCTTCATAAGAATATGGTCATTCCAAAGTCTTTCCAAGTAAATATCTCGTGCACAAGTCTTTCCTGAAACTTTTGACCAAATAATGAAAAAATGATTAGGGTTTCTATTATAAACTCACTTTTTTTATTGAATAGAGGACCTATATGTATTCTCATATTGAGGTTTTACCACGTAATTCTCATCTCCTCTCTTTTTTCTTAGATCTAAGTATTTTGTTTTGATACTTTTCATAGGAGTTGAGATAGGTTACATGGTGTGGTTATATATTTTTTATTTTTCATGGTATCAAAACCTATTACCTAAATGAAACTCTTTGGATAAAATTTGATATTAATTTTTTTTTTCATAAAAAAATAGTAGGTCTACAGGTCTATTAATCCTCTACTTTAGGTCTTCAGTGCAACGAGTTAGAATATTTCAAGTTTGCAAGTATGCCATATTAGGGTGTGTACATCAAACATTAATAATTATATGTTGTGTTAATTCATGGTATATAAGTTATATTAGGTGTCACAAAAGTAATGTATGTGTTATCAATGAAGTTGAAAAGTATGCCATGAACATAAACATTCATTATTTATCTTAATTTAAGAAACTAAGGTTTAAGAAACAATTTTTTAATTTATTTAACTTAATTTAAATAGATAAAATTTAAAAAACATTTTTTAATAAAAAAATTGAACTACATTCAAAACAACATTTATAAATAACAAAATTAATATTTATTAAAATTAATAAATATCTAATTAAAACATTAAAATAATGCATACTCAACTCACTTAAATCTATGGATATAAAGCATACTATTATTCAAATCAACTAAACAAAACAAAACAACTCAACCAAGGATAATTTTAGGGGCGAAATTTAGCCCATGGGCTATTTTTCCATGTTTTTTTCCAAAAAAAGATTCGCCAATTTGCATTTTTGAAGCCCCATTTCGCCCAATATTGATGGGGTAAACATTTTTCACTCTATAATTCGCCAAATTATTATATAAACTATATAAAATCCTTACAAATTGAAATAATTTTAGAAAAATATCGCCAAATATTTTATAGTTGGCATTTTCAGAATTGATAAGATTCGCCAAGGTTTATACACTTTTAAATAAATATGGGCCCTTAAAATTATCCCTGAACTCAACTCACATTTATTGAAATTAAAAATATGTAATCATGACTCATAAATCCAACATTATTAAACTCTTAATAATAAAAAAGTCATCTCTTTATTAAAAAGAAAACATCTTTCTAACCAACCCATTATAAAATAAAATAATATTTAAATTCTAAGCACCTCATTATAAAGATACCCACTACAAAACATACTACCATTTAAATGAACTAAAATCAACTAAACATTAAAAACCTCACATGTGTGAAGCATAAAAACATACTACCATTTAAATTAACTAAAATCAACTAAACATTCAAAACCTCACAAATATTAAGGATAAAAGTATGAAACCATAATCTATAAATCAATCATTACAAAGGATAAAAGTATGCAACTATAACCTATGAATCTATTGCAATCAGTTTATAGTAAAATTACTATGACTAATACAATTAGTGTTCTTTGTAATTGTAATATTTTTTATGTTTTTAATTATTTTATATATTAAATAAATTTTTAAAAAATAAATTGATTTTCAATTTTTTAAATTTTAAATTTTATTTTTTATTTATTAAATTTACAAATTATATTTAATAAAAATTAATTTATCAAAAAATAAAATTGATTTAAAAATAAGAAAATTTGAAAATAATTTTTTTATGCCAAAATCTAACACTTTTATTTTAAAAATGAAAAACTAAAATAAAAAACTACACAAAGCCATGTTGCTATAGTCTTTGATGTCAAAGATTAAAGATTATTGTACTTCATTCCTATAAATGCTACCATGAATTTGGTATTTTCAATGCTAATTGCTGTTCCTAAATCAAATTTGCTAATTGTTGTTCCAGAAATCAAATTTGGTGCTAGCTAAAATGTAAATTTGAGATTATTATAAATGTTAATGTAAATCAGTTTATTAAAATGCTAAAATTATAAAGTGGTGAAAGGTTTCCAATAACATAATAACTCTTTATGTTTTTTCAATAATTTTTAATTACTCTATATGTTTCTTTCAATCATTTTTATTTTTATTGTATTTGATCATTTAAAATTTACAATTTCACTTTGTTGTAGATATTTTAATATTTCAATATTTTTTAATGTATTTGATGATTTAAAATTTACATTTAGTTTTGTTGTAGATATTTTAATATAAGAAAGAATTAATTTATAATGTTTTCGATATGATGTTTATTGTTTGATAATTATTTAATTTATAACGTTTTTAGTCTTGTGCAAATTACAAAATTTGATAAGATATTTTTAATGCAAATAAATAATTATTAATATAAAATAATTAATTAATTTTAAAATGAATGACTAAATTAAATTTAGTAATGTAATTTTTATAACATTTGGTGAAGCTCTAAAGTGAAAACCCTTGGTAAAACATTTGGTGAAGCTCTAAAGTGAATCTATGCAGTGAAAAACTCTAGGTGAAGCTCTGCCGTGAAAAACCCTGGGTGAATCTTGTGGTGAAAAACTCCCAGTGAAGCTTTTCTAAAGTGAATCTATGCAGTGAAAAACTCTCCAGTGAAAACCCTCAGTGAAGTTCTTCAATGAAAGTTAATGTTTGAGTTAAAACTTCGGTGAAATTGTGGAAACTTGTAGTGAAACATTAGGTGAAGCTCTAAGGTGAAAACCCTCGGTGAATATCTATTGTGAAAGTTAAAGTAAATTAGCATCCGCCGCTAGGGAATCTTCATCATTTATATGTGATCTTTAATTCAGTTGCATACATTCCTTCCCTCTTTACTTTTTTTTAGGTATACATATTTATATTTTCACATAAACATGAATAATTCACCACATTTACCAAAAAACGTTAAAGGAAGGCCTAGCACAGTTACCCTACAGAGTTATATGAATATATGGAGTCAGTAAAGAAACGTAGGGAAGAAGGAGAGGCTAAACTTTAGGAATATATAGAATCCTCAGAGAAATGTAAGGAAGAAAGAGAAGCTAAACTCGATAGAGTTAAAAGCAATGCTCGATAATAAATTTACATCCTTTCAAGAAGATATCCAAAAACAAATAGATGATAAGATAATAAAAAATAGAGAACAAGGTAGAAAGAGAAGCTAAACTCCAGATAGAGTTAAAAGCAATGCTCGATAATAAATTTACATTCTTTCAAGAAGATATCCAAAAACAAATAGATGATAAGATAAAAAAAAAATTAGAGAACAAGGTAGAGATAATGGAGATTAGACTACATGCAATGGAAACTCAAAAAACACCCCAACAAGAAGATGCACCTACAGTAGAAAATATTAAGTTAAAATATAGGATTAAAGAGTTAGAGGAAAACCTAAATAATATAGAAGGTAAATTAGATATCAAACCCATTAAAGAGGAAATGAATAAAACACCCCAACAAGAAGATGCACCTACGGTAGAAAATCTTAAGTTAAAATATAGGATTAAAGAGTTAGAGGGAAAAAAAACACAACCTAACCCTAAATAATATAGAAGGTAAATTAGATATCAAACCCATTAAAGAGGAAATGAATAAAACACCCCAACAAGAAAATCTTAAGTTAAAAGATAGGATTAAAGAGTTAGAGGGAAAAAAAACACAACCTAACCCTAAAAAATATAGAAGGTAAATTAGATATCAAACCCATTAAAGAGGAAATGAATAAAACACCCCAACAAGAAGATGCACCTACCGTAGAAAATCTTAAGTTAAATTATAGGATTAAGAGTTAGAGGGAAAAAAATCACAACCTAACCCTAAATACTATAGAAGGTAAATTAGATATCAAACCCATTAAAGAGGAAATAAATAAGTTGACATCTTTAGACCACGTGCGTAAAAAGATCTTTGAACCTCATAATTTTTTGTATGAAAGAGGAGGTAGAAGAGGATACATTAACCATTGTCAAGACATAACTTCACAATAAATTACAAATTGAAACTATTGGTCTCACCGAAGCAACAAGGCTTACAAAATTAATTGAGAATAAAGAAAGGCTAATACGGGTTAAGGTTAGCTCTACCAAACAAAAGTATGATATACTTAGTAAGACCTCAAATTTAAAAGTCTCGGGGATATTTATAAATGAAGACCTCATTCTAGAGGAT
The DNA here is from genome assembly GCA_027924585.1 of Larix kaempferi. Classification (NCBI taxonomy): domain Eukaryota; kingdom Viridiplantae; phylum Streptophyta; class Pinopsida; order Pinales; family Pinaceae; genus Larix; species Larix kaempferi. Next base: position 37,945,843 of record BSBM01000205.1, read on the forward strand.
CAGGACGAACTAAGAAAGGAGGTCCAAAAGGTAAAAGAAGCTAGGAAGGAGGGGAAATGGGAATTAATTAGAAACAGGAAAGTTGTTATTCGAGATAGAAACCAAAATAGTAATATAGAGCAATTTCACACACTCTGGATCCTCTCCTGGAATTGTCGAGGCTTTCCATGGAGAAAAGGCCCCAAGTTAAGTTGGATCCCGAGTGAAATGGATATTATATTACTAGTTGAAACTTGGGAGCACGAGGAATCCAAGGTCCCTGATATAGACGGATATGTCCTTTGGTCAATATGGAATAAACATTCATGTCGTAGAGGCATTGGGGGTATAGCCTGCTACATTAGGAAGAACATATCCCCTCATGTTAGGATTTATAAGAAAAGCCCTTACAACCAATTTATTTGGATAGAGATCACATACATTAATAATGAAAAAAACTACATAGCCATTTGTTATTTTTTCCCTATTAATTCCAACTTCTATAAAAACAACAATTTAGATAAAAAATTGTCCTTATAGTGGTTTAGAACATGATATTTCTAGTCTAAGGAAGGAAGGAAATATCATTTTGATGGGTGACTTGAATGCCCGAACTTCGAGTAACCAATCTATTCTTTTAAGCAATTATTCCAACCCTAATCCTCTTTGGTTAGACAAAGACCTTGAGCTAACTAATTGGTACAAAAGAAGTTATGAAGATCTAGGTGCAAATTTATTCGGTTTTGAGCTAGCCAATTTTTGTAGTAACCAAGATCTTATCATTTGCAATGGACTAACAAAATGGCCAAATTCTAGCCGGATGACTTGTATTCACGCACTTGGCAGTAGCGTCGTAGATTATGTTATTTATGATATCCCTTTATACAACAAGTTAGTAGATTTTGACATCTTAAATGATCATGAGCCTAACTCTGGTCATAGGCATTTAATTATAACTCTCAATATTTCCATGCATAGCGATCCCAATGAGGAAAACTATCATTTCCAAAAGCACATGATCTTCGATAAAAATAAAACCAACCTTTTTCTCCATGATTTAAAAAACGATTTGTTTCCTTTATCTAGTATGGAGAATATATAAAATCTCTACCATAATTTTACCACAGCCCTCTCTTCATCCATTAGCAAGTTTTCGATTGAAGTCTCGGTTAAAAAGAGAGATAGTATAACCAACCCTTGGTATGATCAAGAGGGTAAAAATGTGAGAACGAAATTAAGCAAGCTACTGCATAATCAATAAAAATGGACAAGATAAATCACTACAAAACCCTAATTAAAAGAAGAAGAAAAAAAGGCACTATCTTATTAAACGACAAGAAAATCTCTTGCATCTCTCCAAGGTGGATCGTAAAAAATTATGGACGCAAATTCTAACTCGCAAAATAAAAGAACATAATAAGTTTGCTTTAAAATATTGGAATTCCTATCTTAAAAAGCTTTACAAATCCTCGGATATCAGAGATAACATCCAAACCCTCCTTACAATGAAAGAAGTTTTCTCATTAGAAGACATAGATTTTGGGGTTAAGCGCTTAGCAAATGGAAAATCCAAAGACATTGAAGGCTACCAAGTAGAAATCTTAAAAATTGGAGGGCATGTCCTCATCCCGCACATCCACAAACTCTTTAATTTAGTAGTCATGCAAGGGTTCCCTACACCATGGACTCAGAGCCTCATTATTCTTATTTTCAAAAGTGGGGATAAAAATAACCCCTCTAATTATCGAACCATTATGATTAGCCCTCTCCTAGCCAAGTTATACGGTATTATCTTAGAAAAGAAGATCAACAAATGGCTAGATATAGAAGGTAAGAAGGCTAAAGTCCAAGCAGGTTTTAGAAGGAATTATTCAACCACAGACCACCTCGTTATGCTTAGGATCATTGCAAAGGAATGTCGTAATAATAAGTCAGATATTTTTTGTTGCTTTGTGGACTTTAGGAAATCTTTTGATACAGTGCCTAGAAATAACTTGTGGAATAGGCTAGAGGAGCTTAATGTTCCTTTTGAATTGAGAGTTGTCGCGATAAGGTTATACGAAAAGGTCATTGCCAAGTTTAAGAATAACGAGGGCTGGTCAGCGGATATAAATTGTAATATTGGAGTTAAGCAAGGTTGCCCCCTCTCCCCTACCCTTTTTGGCATTTACATCGAAAAACTAGAAAGGTGCTTAGAAGAAGCAAGTTGTGCCGACACGATCTTAGCTAGGATAGTTATCATCCTCCTGCTTTATGCTAATGATATTGTTCTTATGGCAAGGTGCCCCTTTGATCTCAATAAACAATTAAGAATTCTCAAATATTTCTGCTCTAACACGGGTATGACTGTTAACACCGAAAAGACAAAAGTTATGATTATAAAATATAAGAAAAACACCTACGCAAATTTTATTTATGATAACAATAATTTGGAGGAACTAACTTCTTACAAGTATCTTGGAATTGATATTCATCACAAGCTCAATTGGAACCACAACATTGAGAAAAGGATTAATGGAGGATGGAAAGCTTGTTTTGGTTTTGAAAATAATTGTAAATCAGCCAACCTGGTCATGTGGGATAAAAAGAAGTTCCTCTTTGAAACTTTTGTCATCCCCGTTATCTTATACGATTTTGAAGTATGGGGGTGCAACATTTCTAGAGAATCTTGGAGAAAGATTGAGCAAATCCAGAAGCGGTTTATAACTTATAACCTCAAAATTAAAAGCAACAGACCTTATCATATTCTCCTCTTAGAAGTGGGTCTTTCCCCCATCGAGAGCATGGCTACGACTAGGTACCTGATGTACAAGGACAAGATAAATAACATGGAAAACGAGACTTCCTAAAATTGCTTTAAATTCAAGTCAAAACCAATTACGCCTCAAGCGGAGTTGGTGTAAAGATACGATGGCTTGGTTAGACCATTGAGGCATTGATGAAAATGACACTTTGCAGAATATCGATAATGTCAAAAATATTATTTCTTCTAAGTTTAAAGAGAAATTGTGGTGCGAGGAAAATTTAGCAGTTAAGAGAAAACTAAGATACTATAAGGAGGTCATTAACCCTAATTTGGAAGATCAGAATTATCTCTCGATTGTAACTAGTTCAAAGAAGAAAATGAATATAGCCAAGATTAGAACAAACTCTTATGATATCCATAGCGAAACAAGGCATTGGTCTATTCTCAAAACTCCATGGGCGGAAAGGGTTTTCCATCTGTGTGAGTCTATGAGCGTTGAGGATGGAAATCACTTTCTCTTAGAGTGTCCTGCTTACACCCATATTAGATATGAGTTTCATAGTATTTGCTACAATAAAAACCTTTCTAACCTCCTGACTTGCCAAAACTATAGTGAGCTTGGAAAGCTTCTTTCTAAGCTTTTTTAGTATAGGAACAAAAGTTTAAAACAAACCAAGTAATAACCTTCTTAAAATTTGATAGACCAAAGTTGGTCTCAATCAATCATCATCAACACCACTCCTTGATAATACTTAATAAAAGACTAAAAAAATTATAAGATTTAGTAAATAATATTTTTGTCGTTAAAAATTTTGTGATAATTTTAATACAAATAAACAATTATTAATATAAAATAATTAGTTAATTTTGAAATGAATAAACAAATTAAATTCATTAATATAATTTTTATAATACTTCTCAATATACATCACTTCATTATAATAATAATTAATAAAAAAATTAGATAAACTTATAAACTTAATTTTAATTTAAAAACAATTTGGATAATTAGATTATTTGTGATATTTGCTATAAATTCCTAAAAAATTTCATAAAGTATTCATTCTGAACAATTACGAAAGAGATACACATGCTATTGCAATGCTTATTATTGTAATACATATTAAACATTTTGACTAACACTCGTTACAAGCTCAAAAATTAAATATTAAACAAATATTTAATTATTATTAATATGAAATAAATATAAGTTAAACATTTTGAAGATAAAAGTGAATTTTATAATATGTATATTTGTTTTAATTTTATAAATAATATAAATTTTGGTTGAGAAAGTTACTAAATTTTTTTGTAAAAATATGTTTTTTTCTTTTTTTTTAATATTTTCATTCACTTTTTAACAAAATTTTGTTTAATATAACTTTTTGAATTAATAATATTATTAGAATTAATTTTGTTTAATATAATTTTTTAATTAATAATATTATTAAAATTTTAATTAGTTTAATAAACATTATTTTAAAAATTAGAGAATATATTTTCTATAAAATATAAGAAATATTAATTAAAAAATATTTATTTCTTTTACTATTAGTATTTTAAAATATTATTAATTTTTTAACTATATTAAAAAATTAGTTAATGTTTACGAATATTACATATATTTATAAACTTGTAACATATAAAATTATAATTATTTATTTGTTAATATTTATTAATATTACAAAATGGATCGATCTTTATCAAAATTACAAGATGGGTTAGGTTTTATTGATTGACCTGCATCCATTTATTTAAAGTGAATTTTATAAATTTTTGTTCAATGTATTATTGATAAAAAAAACATGAATATGTTCTATATAAAATTAGGATATAATTTTATATTGTTGTAAAGCATTGTCTTGTGTATTTTTATATGTAATATGTATATAAAATTTTATTTATGATACCCAAAAATATTCTCAATTGCTAAAATTCGTTAATATTATGATATCATTTTATTCTATACATAACTATGTGTTTCTTGAGTGGGCCTAACGGTTAAGAATATGTGTTTCTTCTTAGGAGGTAGGTTCAAATCCGGAAGGGGGTAGGGTATGTACACTTCTGTAGATTTTAACAGTTAAGATGGGTCCCTTGTCTCACAGACAAGGGGGGTCTCGCTTGGCTGTGACCTTAAAAATAGATTATTATTATTATTATTAAAACATACATAAACTATTATATTAAATTTTTTTTAGGAGGTATAAGCAACTAACAACAACAATAACAACCACCACCATCTTCTATTTTTAGTCAATTTCCTCTAGCTCATTAGGTTAAAGTGTGTGTAATCTATTTTTAAAGTCACAGATAGACTCCAATTTGATGTATGAGACCCCTTGTTTGTGGGACAAGAGATCTCTATGCACAACCATTTAAAACTCTTTAATATAAAAAGAATAAATTTTAACTTTAACTTTAAAATGATCCTTTATAAATAAGATTTAACTTTTTTATATTTATTCAATAAAATTTTCTAAAAATAATTTTATAAAAATTAATTTTAAAAAAAAAAATATATATATATATATATATATATATATAATCCTCGATCACATCTATCTTTTAATTTACAAAGTCATGCCCTTCCCATATTTAAACTAAGTATTGCATTAATACGGAAATAAAAAAAAAATGATACATAAATATATGCATATCACGTGTGTCTATTTTTGCTCATTATTTTTAAGGACTATATGATGCCAAGTTTTGACATCTAAAGTTTGTGTAGGTTTTACTACAACTTAAGGTTATACTTTAATGACTTCCTTATTTCATCTAAGCCGTTGTCACCATGTAAGTTTTCTTTGAACTTATTTACATAGCTGTAGTATATGTTCCTTTATCATTTATCATTGACACTGGTTGAGGATAAATAAGTTTAAGGATGTGGAAATCTACTTGTTGGAAAACAAAATATGTTAAGTATGTAGATATCTTTTAACATTTATGTGAATGTTCTCTCTGATGAAAGCAAGTTTATATCACATTACTATAATTTTTTTATAATTATTTTGGTATCAAAATAAAGTTTTTAAGCTTATAAAAAGGATTAATGACTAGGGTTCTTTTTGTATTGAGTAATTACTTCCATAAATTTTTTAATTGTAAACCTTTAACTGTTGATAAAGAGTATTTGGAAGTTGGCTGAAGCATTAAAATTAAAGTAGTTGAAAGGGACATTAAAATTAAAGTAGTTGAGAGGGACTTATGAGTAAAATAATCATTGGATTTTGGTGAGCTTGCAATTTAGGTAACTCAAAGTTTTTTAATTAATTGGTTAATCTCATACAATGAAAATAAAATAAATATTTTGTAAGTTTTGGATTTAAAAATCTTAAATTTATGGGTGATTGAGCTAATAAATGCTATTTTGTTCAAAAGTTTTGTAGCTTTTGTATTTTCATTATATAAGAGGTAATATTCCTTCAATATAAATAAAGAATTAATAATTCAACCACATATGTTAATCTATTTTTTTATACCATAAAACAATAATACAAAAATTTTATATATGTATATTAGTCGTTAAAGCATGTTAAATACTTTTAATAAGATTTTTATAAGTTATAATAAGATCTCAATATAGTATCTAGCCAAATAAAATTTATATTGAAATAATAAAATTATTTTTTTAACATTCAACATTGAAAATGATAAAAAAAAAATTGATTAACTAATGAATTAATGTTTTTTATTACACATAGCTACCATTTTATTGTGAAAAATTATACTTGTAATAAATAATTCAAATTAAAGTAATTGATATAAAATAATTAAATGGTTAAGTAATGAATTAATAACTTTGATTACAAACACCTACTATTTTATTGTGAATGATTATGTTTGTAATAAATAATTCAAATTGAAGTAATTGATGTAATTAGAAACATTGTTAAAGTTGTAAGACTTATCAATATATATTGATTATTAATTAATTGTAATTATTTTATTAGAGAAATTTAATCAATTGCCAAAAAAAATTCTAAGGCTAGCAATAAAGTTTCAAACCTTTCACCCAATAAAAATGGACAGATATCTCATTATAAATGACATTTTTTATTTATTTACTACTTACTATGTTTAAATTCAAAAATCTAAACAAAATAATATATAGTTAATGATATGGTGCACATAAATTTTGATCCCAAGTTGATCTTAGCATTAAATCTTGAACAATTGGTCAGCAGTTTAACTCAAAATGAAAATTCAAGGCTTAAATGATAGTGAAGATATTCATAATGACAATAAATATGTGGCAAAGTCCAACAAAATGTTATGAAGGAACATTATTGGAAGTTGTTGCATAATGTGCTCTAGAAATCCATGCATCAAAGCAACCATAGTCCCTCTGTTTTCGGACCCATTGTCAATCTTTGGCATTTTTATTCCTCTTAGTGTTGCCCAGGGAATTCAACACAATAACGTGCTTTGAACTTTGTTCACATTTATTTTAGTAATGCTTCTACATCTAACAACAAGTTTCATACTGTGGACTTGTAAGCAAGAAATATGTTTCTAACTTTGGATGTGTTAGAGATAGTCAGTGGTATTTTGAGATACAAGCATCTATCATGAGATGTGGACGACTCATAATAGTGTTGAAATTTGTGGTGTGTTAAATTATAACACCTAGAAAACATGGTATTATTAAGTTATTAGTTGTCGATTAAAATTCCCACTTAAAATAAAACGGTCTTTATTAAGTTATTAGTTGTAATTTCCACTTAGAACAAACAATTGAATAAGAGCTAACACTTGTTGATATTGCATAATAAAATGGTTGAATGATATTTAAAAAAATGTATAACAACAAACTTGTAAATCATTTCAAGTCCTTTCTATTGGTATAAAGTGTGTCCAAATCTAGGTTTATGATCAAAAGTTATGGCTAAAATACTAAGAGAATCTTATTTTTCCTATTTAAGATGTATTTCAGATTTGGTAATTTCTTTATTAAAAAAAAATTATCATACTTCAAAACAAGATCATTATTATAGATATATTCACTTGACCCAAATGAAACTCTTAGATTGGAAATAACTTTGTAAAAATCATAAGAAAAGGCCTTGATTGTTTCCATCTTTGAAGTTTGCAAGAGTTGTTTGATAATATCCAAAGCGGACTTATTTTTAATCACAAAAGACATAATTTGTTGAGGTAGAGAAAAATAGGCATTCTACTTTTTTGATTGAAAAAATGAGTAGAATCACCAGAAATTCTATGTCTAACGTATTCAAGAACAAATAACCTCGGCAACAGATACTTGGATAATTTATAAGGTTGTTCCTTAAAACCATAAATTCTCAAGATAATATAGTTGAGGTACAGAAACAAATTGTTTGTTTGATATTTAGGACTCTGTTGTAATAAGACCCTCAACTCATTTGGCATTCTAACATGAGGTGCATCATATAAAATTTTGTGGGCATCAAATAAGAAAGTATCTACAAAATACAAAATGTTTGAAGTCCTGAGAATAAGGAGTCATGCTCTCAGTCCACTCTGTTACGGGCAACATGGTGCCTTCGGGAGACAATCTTTTCAAAGATAAATTCTGAAATCGTGGGTATTGAAAATACCAGATTAAACAAATCAAATATGACTGAAATCTAAAATATTTAAAGGTTGAAAATGCATAGAGTTGTCCATGCATGGAATCAGATATAAAAGAAGAAAAATCAAATCTAACGACTTGATGTTTAGCAGGTAAAGAGATTTGGGAAGCCATACTAAGCATTAATTCATCAACTGAAAGAAATCACAGTAATGAGAGATTGAAAGTTTTCAGGAAAAACTAACTGAAAGAAATCACAGTAATGAGAGATTGAAAGTTTTCAGGAAAAACTAACTGAAAGAAATCACAGTAATGAGAGATTGAAAGTTTTCAGGAAAAACTAACTGTAGTAAAGGTAAATTTGGAACCTATTTCTCAGGTAAACTTGGATACCATCGGAAAATCAGTTCAGTTTGCTTTTCAAGGGACATATCCTTAAAATATAAATCAAATATTCCTCTGTTTTGAACAATTTTTTTTCAGCAGAAAAAAAAATTCATACTATTATTATTCATAACTGAATCAAATAGTATATGAAGTGGGTCTCATCCAGACTGATCCAAAAAATACATCACAAAAGCTGAAAAAAAACAAGTTCTGAAAGTGCAAAGTTCCTTCAGAAAATACCTCCAACAAAAAATAGTAAAAGCTGAGCCCAAAGCTATATCTCAAAAATGTTTTTAAAAATGTTAACAGAGCCATACGCAACTCTGCATCCCTCCTGATCTTCGTCCCAATAAATGAAACCTTCAACTCCAGCAAATGCCAATTTTGAAAGAGTATCAGCTGTTGAGTTATGCTGACGATAAACATGTTCGAAAGAGACATTTCTGAATTGACCAATTGGTGATTTGATACGGTCACACCAAGAAATGAGATTTGCCACCTGTAATAAATACTGACCACTTCACCATTTTATGGTCACTCAAAAGTCCCCGAAAACCTGAAGATCATCAATGCCAAAAATATTGACGACTTTCAAGAGAATTAAGAGTTCAGCTTTCGTATTGGTCCCCAACCCACAGTTTAATCTAAGCTTGAAAATATGTGCATTATTTAAGTAAATGACAATGCCTGCTGCAAATAAGCCATCCGGAGATTCAACATCTCATATATTTATTTAGCATAGATGGGAACAACTCACGAATTCCATCAACAGAAAAATTTGAACGGGTGGAAGGATTATAGCATCCAGAGCACAAAACAACAAAATTTGGAACTGCAAATGTGGTAGGGAGGATGCATTGAGGTAATTCGCATTCCCCGGAAGCTTTTAAAATATCAAAATAATGTACAGGTTTATCGGAGGTGTCTTGGAGAGGTTTTAAAGAGAGATAGGAAACTCTAGGATCGAAAACATCTTCTAAAAGGTCAATAAAGCTCCCAGATTCTATAGGGAGACTGTCAGTCTCCTTGGGTTGCTCTATTTTCTTCGGGGAGGCATCTGGTTAAACAATATTGCTAATAAAAATTGAAATTGTGACCTTCTATGTTATCATTTTTTCTAAAAAGAAAAGATATACAGTGAGAAGAGTGCTTGTTGGTTCAACGCAATAAAAAAATGGATAGATTGTGAGAATTATCGGCAGGGTTCCTTTAGCACATTTAGAGCTTTGATGAGCTCCAAAACATTGTGGAGATTAATGACGGAAAGGACTTGTTGTTTTAAGGAGTAGTTTAACGACTCTACGATTTCGCCCAGAATCGTCCCTTTCCGGCGATCGGACCGACAGACCCCTCCTCCCGTTGCTCCGTTCCGGTGGTCCGTGGGAATCTTGGGTGTCCCACACAAGATTCCGGAGGATCCCGGGCTGCAAATCCGCCGTCCTCTGTCTCGATGAACTTCTCCTTCCCTCGACGTCCCGTCCATGCATTAATGCATGCTACCAACCAACCCCGCGTAGATTTTTTTCGAACCAGGTAGTTTGCCCGCTACCGCCCCAGGTCCTCTGTTCCCATCTCCCCTGTCTCTGCATCCCCCTCCGCTGCGAGCTTGGGCCACTGCTGCATTAGCCACAATCCACAATCGATTCCAGTCATCGCGGATGTTCAAGTCTGCATCTGTCAATCCGGGCTGAGCCGCATCCGTCACTCCTCATGAAATACTCTGGATCAGGTTTGCATCTGTCAATCCGGGCAGAGCCGCAGCCGTCATCCGTCACTCCTTGCAAGCATAACCCAAGATAAAAATTGGTGAAGGTAAAACATATTACTATTCTCCCACCATAGATACTTGTTACTGTTAAGCTCTGTGTTTGAAGAATTCACTTTGAACCTCCCTTAAATCATTAATTTATATTGATATTGAATGATATAACTCATTCTGAGCATAAAGGCTTTTCCTAAACCCTACCACAAGCAGAAACATGTATTCTTAGCAAGAATTGAAAATGCATGTTCACAATCTATCAACTGAATTTAGCAGACACAAGTCTAAAAAATTTAAATGTCACCAAATACAAGAAAAAGATAACGAAGCGTATCCAAAGCAATCAACTGAATAAGGCTAATAAAAAAGCAATAAACATAATGAGAATAGTAATACAAAGCAGTAAGCTGAATGAGTAGTAACACTGATAGGTGTCGAGTGCCCGATTTTACCCTTGTGAAAGTTCAACAAGCTGTGGGTATAATTCATTCTCTTTCAGGTTCAAAATTGATGCTGAAATTGTAGTTACATCCTGATGTATAGTCAGTATCTGAGATTGCAGTATTTCTATAGTTGTTCCTGTTTTATTAATCTTCATTTCTTCATGACCTTTTGATTCCTGGCTGCGCAACAGTGCCAGTTTCTTCTCATAGATTCTCTTTGCAGACTCTCCACTCTGTGAAGCAATAGGAAGAACTGATGAAAATAAACCACTGTTACATCCAATCAGACCAAGCTAAGCCTATCAAAGCAAAACATGAAGATATATGCTGGAGTCCTTGAACAAATCTTTAAAAGCTAACAAATTTCAACAACAAAATTTCCTTAATATCTTCTCTATTTGATTTTAAAAGGCTTTGAATTTTCTCGAGATCTTGCATCACAATAGTGTAATTTATCTGGATTCAGCTTGTTAATCCATTCCACAGCAAAAATTTACTTAAAAGTAATTTGTACTGTTGATCGATGCAAGCTTAGCAAATGATTTCATTCACTACGACTCAGTAAAGTGGGCAAAAATATTTAAGTACAAAAGAAGTCGTTCAATATATGGTGTCAAGCACAGTTCCTGTCAGGCAAAGTTTCTGTCAGGCACAGTTCTTGTCAGGCACAATTCTTGTCAGGCATAGTTCCTGTCAAGCATAGTTTCTGTTGGGCAAAGTTCTTGTCAGGCAAAGGTCTACAAGGTCTTTATTCCAGAGCTGAGAAAGACAATTTTAAACCTAGATGTAAAGTTTAAGGAATAATTTGCATCTAGTAAATCTCTTGAAACTCCCTTAAGTTTAACACCGAATCAAGAAACTCCCTTCTAAACTTATATTTGAAGGATGCTTTTACCGTGCTTCCCGTTATATATTAGGTTGATCAAAGTTCTTATGTAGGGCATATCTCAAAATTTCCTTTCACTTTTATTATTCCCTTTCCTCTCTCTGTATGTGGGGAAATACTTGGACACAAATTACAAACAAAGATCATATGCAAAACAATGCTTAAAGTAGATATACCAAAACTTTGCTCAAGTTAAACTATTTCAAAGAGTAATAAACCGAAATAAGGAAATAACTCAAAGAAATTACCAAATAAGAGATCAAGGACACAAGTGTCCATGGAACAAAGCCCATGTGAATGGCTTAGTTTAACACAAGTGTGCAATGTCAAAAATGAAACTTTTTAAGTAGGTGAATAAAAAATATCAGTCTAAAAGCTTGCCAATTGTGTTTCTCAAAAAGGTAAAAACATATCAGTCTAAGAGCTTGCCAATTGTGTTTCTCAAAAGAGGTATCAGCTCCAGCTCAGTCAAGCAAGCTGTGCCTTATTCTCCTTCCCATATTTCATTGATTTCTAGAATCCATATTCATTTGGTATTTTACCACTCGTATTCTATATAATCATTGTCCAGTATAGTCCATATTGGAAAAAATACTGAGTTGTTTCTTAAGTTGCAATAAAGGCATGTGCTCAGGTCTTAGACACAATACTTGGAATTTGAAACCAATTTTTGCTTTGAAAGCACTCCAAACATACTAAGTTGCTTTTACTCTGTTCTCATACTGGTCCCACACATTTTTTTCAATAGTAGCATTTGTCTCACCAACCCCATTCTGACAAGCCCCAAACCATGCCTACAACTACCCCCTAATAAGCTATCAACATTGTGTTCATGTTATTCCACCTGTCTTTCTTAAGGCATAGAATAGATTTATTCCCTTCAGATTGATGTTTAGTTGAATTGACAAGCAAATCAAATAGCAACTCTCAAATTATGTTCCGTTAACTGTAAATCAATCAATCAATTATTGCTTTAAATTTTATCTGCTTATTCTCCTGTTGTTTCCAGTTTACACCCTCAAACAATGGTTTTTCCCCAGTCATTGAACTTCTATCTGCAATTACAACCAACAGTTTGCATATTGTCAAATTATATAATATCCTAGATTTCTAATAATAATCTGCTTACAGCTGTTATTTGGAATGGATTTTGGAAGCTATGTTTTACCTAAGACCGTCATCCTCACTTATAACTGATCCATGGAAGCTTAGAATTGTCAATTAGTATAATGTCTTCCATTCATTCCTGTACAACTACGTCCTTCTGAGTTCTAACTATAAAAAATGCAATAAGTCAACATTGCTAAATATAGATATACATTTATTTGCTTGTTTCTATCATGTAATAATCAGTGTTACACGGGTACGCGTTTCCGGACCCCGGAAACGAGTTTCCTCGCTCCCACGCGTTTCGGAAACTAGGAAACGAGTTTGGGTACGTTTCCACCGCGTACCCAAATCCGGAAACGGCGGGAAACGCACATAGGGTACGTTTCCTCAAAAGGCGGAAACGTCGGCGAGTTTGTGGCCCAAAAATAGCTCGGATTTCCATGTTTTCACCCGTCACGTTCATTTTCGGGTCGGGTTTGCACTGCAGAGGCCGCGTTTTGGGTTTGCAGATTGTAGAGGACGTCGCAGTGTCCGCGTGAAGCTATTTTCCAGGTCGTCGCAGAGTCCAGGTTAGTTTAAGTTTCAATTTCGTCAAGGTTTTATCGTTCTGGTGGTCGGCCGTTTGGCCCTTTCGCGGGTGGCTCGGGGTCTGTCCCGGCCGCCGTTATTTATAACGGCGGCCGGGACAGACCCCGAGCCACCCGCGAAAGGGCCAAAGGCCCGCGGTCTGTCCCGCGCTGTTGTGTTGTTACAGCAGCGCGGGACAGACCGCGGGCCTTTGGCCCTTTCGCGGGTGGCTCGGGGTCTGTCCCGGCCACCAAATTACATTTTGATTTTAATTTTTAAGTTTCAATTTAAATTTTAATTTAAATTTTACAACAGTTTAAAAAATTAAAAACTAAAAAAATTGAAACTGTTACAGAATTAAAAAATTTGAAATTTCATTGCTTAACAGCCAACAGGTCAAACACAAACAGCAATAGCAAGTTGCAACAATGAGTCACAACAGCAATAACAGTGACAGCGACAGTGATACCGATAACCCAGAAATTCAAAACAGTGATAGAATGGCAGCAAGCATGAATAGGCCTGTGCATGGGGCAGATTCTAATGGGCCACCTAGAAGTTTGTCAGAATATGCGAAGGGGACATTTGATCCTTTAAAACCCCTTCTATTATATGCATCCAAACAACCAAAAAGAGCTTCAAACGCTGGTGGTGGTTCACGTGATTGGAAATGCAATATTTGTGACCATGCTTGGGTTGGCAGCTATAGCAGAGTTAGGCAACATCTTTTGGGGATTCCAGGTAAAGGAGTGCATGTTTGTGCCAAGCTGACAGCAGAACAAAAATCTGAACTTTTGAGGCTGCAATTGGCTGTAGATGGAAAAGGAATGTTTTCTAGCAGAAATGTCACCTCCCACGATGACCCTTCCAAAGCTATGTCTCCACCATCAGGGGTTGGGAGTGCTACATCAAAGAGAAAAAGGTCGGAGGGTTCTAGTTCTACATCTCGTTCTTGTGCAATAGGTACCACATTAACTGGCATGTATAGTTTGCAAAAACGAGATGATACAGATGATGCAATTGGCAAATTTCTGTTTGCTAATGGAATTCCTTTCCATGTTGTTCGTTCTCCTTACTATAGGGAAATGGTTAAAGCAATTGCAGAAATGGGACCTTCATATCTACCACCCGGTGAACATAAGATAAGAACAACAATTCTAGAAAGGCAGGTATCAAAAATTAATGTGCAAAAGGAGGAAATGAGACAAACATGGGTGAGGTTTGGGTGCTCTATTGTTATGGATGGGTGGACAGACATAAGCAAGCACCCACTAATCAACATCATAGTGACATCTACAACAGGTCCATTCTTTCTTAGAGCCATTGATTGTTCTGGAAAGCACAAGGATGCATCTTTCCAATATGAGCTTCTTCGGGATGCTATAGAGGAAATTGGGGTTGATAATGTGGTGCAGGTTGTGACAGATTCAGCAGCAGTTTGTAAATCAGCCGGGTTATTGATTCAGAGTAGATATCAGCATATTTATTGGACTCCTTGTTGTGTGCATGCACTCAACAATGCATTGAAGGACATTGGCAAAATCCAATGGATATCGGACTTGGTAACAGCTGCTAGAGATGTGCAGATGTTTATCTGCAACCATCACACCTCTTTAGCCATGTATAGGGCTCACACGAGGAAGGAATTCCTCAAGCCAGTTGATACTAGATATGCTAGTTATTTTCTCTTATTGGAGAGGATGCTAGAGGTACAAGCACCATTGCAAGCCTTAGTTGTGAGTCCAGATTGGGGAAGGTGGTCGGAATCCAAGACAGACTTGGGGAAGAAGGTTAGAACTCAGGTGTTGGACAATGTTTGGTGGGAAGATTGTTCTTATTTGGTATCATTCTTGCGCCCTATTGTGGAGGTGATTCGCTATGCCGATTCTGATTCTCCTAGTCTTGGAGAAATCTATGAGACCTTTGATAGTATGTTGGGTCGTGTGAAGGTCGCCATTCAAATAAGGGAGCCCTCATTAGATTTCTATACAACCCAGGTTCGACCCGTCATCCAGCGTAGATGGGACCGCATGAACACACCTTTGCACATGGCAGCATATGCACTAAACCCAAAATGGTATGTGGAAAGGCCTGGGAGAGTGCCTCCCATTGATGATCCCGAGGTAAAGAATGGTTTTCTAGATGCAATTGAAAAGATGTACAGTGAGGAGGAGGGGGCAAAACTTCGAAGACAATTTGTTCAGTTTGCAAGTCTTACTGGCCCCTTCAACAAGCGTGGTGCTCGGATAGATCGTATAGATTTAGCCCAGGATGACCCGATTGGTTGGTGGAGGATATATGGGGATGATGCACCAGAGCTCAAACATCTTGCTATGCGTTTGTTGTCTCAGATTGCTAGTTCCTCTGCAGCGGAGAGGAATTGGTCTACATATAGCTTCATCCACTCTATCAAGAGGAACAGACTTACCTCTAGAAGAGCGGAGAAGTTAGTTGCTGTGCATAGTTCTCTACGACTTGATCATAGAAAGACACCTGAGTATTTGAAGGGACCAGCGACACGATGGGATGTTGATCCAGAGGAGGATGCACAAGTTGATGTGGAGGAGGGACCTAATGAGACACAACTTGGTTTGGTTGGTGTGCCACTTAGCATGTTTGAGAATGCAAATGATTCTGATTCAGATGGTGACATTCCCATGGTTGATCCTGATTCATTCGTGCAGCAACTTGATGCAGAGACTAGTGGGGCATTGCCTTGAGCAATGATGCTCATTTGATGTTCTACTTTCTATTTTAGACTTTAGTTTGTGTTTTCATTTGGTGTTACTGTTAAGTGGTTAACATTACACTTGACTCTTTAACTTTAAACTTTAAAGTTTAAACTTTTTAATTCCCAATATGAATGTTGAATCTTGATGTATGAGTTTGAGTTTTAAAGTTTTTAACTTTTTAAGTCCTAATATGATGTGATTTAGTTTTACTGATGTTTCTTGGAATGCATCATTGAAGTGTGATTTACTGATGTATTCACTATTTTAGTATTTAGTAATTTACTGATTCAGATTTATGAATATGATGTTTCATGTTTCATGTTAGTGGATTCTGATTTACTGATTTATGAATAGTAATACATGATGTTCATGTTAATGTTTCATGTTAGTGGATTTACTGATTTATGAATACATAATGTTAACGTTATAATCATAATGTTATTGTTTTGTTTATAATTTTAAATTTTTTTAATTTTGTAGTATTCTGGGTGGGGTCCCCTATAATTTAAAAATTTTCCTATGTTGAAGACCTTGACGTACCCTTCCGCGTTTCCTAAAATTTGGGGGGTACTTCTACATATGCCGTTTCCGCGTTTCCCCGCTCCCGCGTCCCCACGTCCCGGAAACTTGGTGGAACATTGGTAATAATCATTTGACCTTGATTGACAGTAATAATATTAAGATAGTTACTCCGTTAAATAAAAAATAATTGAGAAGAAGGAACATTGATTATTCAGTGAAGATTAGACTCTATTTGCTTCCACCTTGTCATCCAATACTTTTGGCCTTCAGGACACAATGTTGAAGACTAAAGTGTCAATATAAATCATTAATATTGTTCTGAACCTAAGATCACAAGTCTTTGGGTGAATAAGGGTTCCAACGGAGTCCTTTAAATCCCAATCTTTACATCAAAAGCAATGGAGATGATGTAATTATTTTGATAATAGATGTAGATGACATCATCATCACATGTGGCTATGCAAGGGCAATATCACAAGTAAAATCTAATTTATGTTCAGCTTTTGACATGACTGACTTAAGCCTCCCACATTACTACTTAGGTGTAGAAGTTTGGCAAACAAATAAACATATTTGTGTTTCACAGAAAAAGTATGCCAAAAGTTTGTTAGACAAGTTCAGAATGGTAGATTGAATAACAAGATTTACACCTACGGAGAAAAGGCTGAAACTTTCAGCCAAGACTAATTCTAAGGCAGTTAATGAATTAGTCTATAGGCAACTAGTGGAGAGCTTGATCTATCCTGTGACCACTAGACCTTACTTGAGTTTTGTAGTCAACTACATCTCTCAATTCATAACCGCTAGAATGCTACGATATGTGAAAGAACATTAGATTTTGGCATTCTGTATGGCAAACATAGAGAACCTCGATTCTATGGTTATACAGATTCAAATTGAGCATGATCGGTGGATGACAAGAAATCCACATTAGGCTATGTTTTCAATCCTGGCAATTGAACAGTTACATGGACCAGCAAGAAGCAACATGTTGTCTGCCTTTCTTCAGCTGAAGCAAAATATCAAGCAGCAGTGGAAGGAGCATGTGAAGCAGTTTGGCCAACTACCTTGCCTGTAGATATGAAGATTCAACAAACAAACCTACACATAAGTCATTTTAGGGTTTCTATAATTAGGGTTAGTTTCATCTCATTATTATAAAGAGAACATTGTTCTCTTCATTTGAGAATACAGAAGAACCATTTTCTCTCATTCAATCCTCTCTTTGTGTTCTTGGTTTCTTTGTGTGTTCATTTTTTGTAATAATATGTGCCAACTTCCTCTAAGTGGAAACTCCGCTTCATGGCCACGACACAATCCACTACTACCTATAATCATATATTCTTGATTAATGTAGCATTGACTCCCATGAGGTATTTAAACTGTTGAGGCACATAATCCCTTGTTTTCCACTAAAACAATGAACAATGTTAAGATTGTGCATCTCCAAGGGTTTAAATACCTACACTGATCAAGGATATATGATCAAAGGTAGTTCTTTAAAAGTAAAATGTAACAAGTAAAATAACCTTTAAGGTTTAAAGAGCTTTGAAGTTAACAAAAAAACACTAACTACCAGAATTTTTTTCTTATTATCCCCTTCCTTTCAGGAGTAAAACAAATTAAAGAGTATCGTACTTCGAAGGTCAGATGTAATAAGTAGAATTGCTTTCAAAGAGCAACAAAGGATTTTAAATCAACACAAAAGACACCAATCCAAGCTCATAATCACTTATATACACTCACCAACTCATGGTGACAGGTAGATATCTACATAGCTTTTGTCTTTTTAACCAAAATTGAACTATTTCATGCATACTGCATGGAACTATTTGAGATTGGTAAGGTAGTAACAGGCATTCATGTTTTTTATTTGTATTGCAATTGCGAAAAAAGGCATTCCCTAGGGATACTAAAAGGGAATTCCCTACAGCTCCCCCTCTGGATACTAACATGGAAATATTAAATTGCTATCTCCTTCCATGATCAATGCCCAAGTCTCTCATCACATCTAACTTTAAAAGGTCTGCAAGGAAGTAAAATAATAAATGGCTTTCAGTTAAAGCCTCGTCCAAAATGGCACACACTAGAAAACCAGATACAGATCTATTTCCTCGGCCAGATACTATCCTAGGACTAATTAATGGTATCCTTGCTCAAATTAGGACTCTTTCGGAAATACATTTTCTATGATGGAGACAAAGGAAAATATTTTATTATCCTTCCCAAGCAGAATTGTCGAATTAGATTTTAGTAACGAGTGCCTGGATAGGGTGTCCCTAGAATGGGAAGGATCTCAGACGATTCAAGATTTAGTCTATGAAAACACTACAGTTTTCTATTGTATATACCGAGAAACTATGCATTTAATGGTGGCGTGCCTTAAGAAAAATGGAGATACGTTTACCTCAGGGAGACTTTGCTAAGGGGACTAAATCCAAGAAAATGAGGTCATTTGTGCTCCCACTGAGGGTTTTCACTTGGTCAAAAGGAAAAGAAGAAGGTTTAGATGGGGAGGTGTAGATAGTATCTCCAAAAAATCTCAAAGGAAAAGACAAGAACAAGCCCTTAAGAAGATGAAAAAATCCCCCAAGTAAAGAAGATGTGTTGTCAATGGCGACGATCTCAGTTGAGACAAAATATTGATGATAGTATAGCAAGCCCCACCCCTTGAAACCATGGAACTAGAAACCCCCTCCCTAAGGTTAACAAACAAAAGCATTGGATAAATATGAAAAAACACAAAGAAAGCAACATCTCCCATAGAAAGTGGACAAATGAATTGGAATTGCCATATGAGTTATCTTCTAAAAAAAGCCCAAACTAATTGTAAATCAAACTAGACATTGTCGAAACTAACCAACAAAAAAGATCTACATAAAAAGAGGCATAATTAAGGTTGGAAAATATATTTCTACTCCTTAGCATGTAGTGTTTCCACTCTCTTAAATAACTGTCTCTCTACGCTCTATTAATGTCTCGAATCTACTTCATCTTATCTTTGGAGGGGGCACAATGTTAAATATGAAAACCTATCTTTTTAAGGTTTGTTTAACAAGAAAAGCTGCATCATTTTCCTTTAATACAAATGACAAAAGTCACCATGATTTGTTTTTTTAATCATTCAACTACACTTATTAAGCATTGTTAACATTGCATCTCTATAACAATGATGCACCAACGAGATGCAATGTGAGTCAAAGATTGCCTCCCACTACCACCGTTCATTGTCTTTTGGGGCTGCAATGTGCCCATATCTTAAAGAAATAGGCTTTACTGCTGTGTTGGGTTGCCCAGACTCATCCTAGCTTTGCCCAGAATTGCTCATTGACCAATATGCACAGGTCTGTCCTGAAACTCAGCCCAGATGAAAATTGACCATCATGCTTGCTATAGCTTACTGTCACCCGCCAAAGGTACCCAGCCCTGCATTAGGGCACCCCTTGCACGAATGAAGGTAACACACCTGATGGGCTCATTTTATCAACATTGATGGAGGAAAAGAGGAGAAGAATCTGATAGAGCTCGAGGAGACGAAGAGGAAAATGATGTTTCAGTTTTAAGAACTTAAAAATGATGTTTCGGGCACAGTTAGGAATTAGAATTGGAACAATGCATAAGTTGAAATAGGTATTGTTAATTTTTGTTAGTTTATTTTAAGATGTGGGTTTCGTACATTCATTTACTCTATGAATTGTGAGTTTTATTTGATTAAGGTGTGGGTTGGGTATGAGTCTCATTTGATTAAGGTGTGGGTTTCGCACATTTTGTTTACTCTATGAATTGTGAGTCTCATTTGATTAAGTCGTGGATTTAGTTTACTCAATTCATTCTATTAAAAGGTGAATTTAATTTATTTAGTTAAAGTGTGAGTCTCATCAACCAAAATAAGCTTAGTTAAGAGGCAACACCCAAAATCCAACCAAATTAAGAAAAAAATTGCAAATTAAGATTCTCATATCTCATATATTTTTCTCTTAAAAGGAATATACATGATGATTAACATATTGGGATTCCTTATCCATATTCAAATTTCCAAGGATTTCTTATTATCCTCTGGATTGCGCTGGCCTAAGCTGGCCATTTGTTTATCAAGTATCCCCAAATTTTTGCAGGTTGTCTTATGAAACTAATTCAATATCGATACATTTTGCAGGTGAGATGGATTCGAGTTCTATACTCGGACTTCGCAGCATTCACCAGGGATCAAGAATATATGATATCGTTGCCCAAGAACAGCACCTTTGATTACGTCGAAGGCTTTGTGATTGTCAACAACGAAGGCCTGCTAAACAACTGGAGATCCTCCTACTTCTCGCCTCAAAATCCCGTGAAGGTCAGCTCTCTGGACACAAAGGGCCGGGTTCTGTACTGCTTAGAGATGACCAAAAACTACAATGAACACGACGCTGTTCATGTGATAGACAAGGTATCTAACAAATTCTCTAGAACATATTTATTTACAGAGACCCTTTAAGATCTATAGGATATAGAGTAAAATTTGTACAGAAATTTTTGACCTATTTCCAATCGATTTGCATTGCAGGCAGTGGAGTCTTTGCTCAAGCCTCTGGATTTCTGTGCGCATATTACAATCTGTTTCAAACACTTATTTTAAAGGGTTTTTCCAGGTTATAGTGTATTGGAGCTCCATAGTGTATTTGCTTATATACAGTAAAGTATTATCCTCGGAGATTAGGCTTAAGGAGGTAAGCCTACATCAGAAAGCTGAAATATATGTATTTTTCCCTGTCACTGTATTTTTAATTGAATATCCAAAACATTGACGGTACCGAACACAGCAATTAATCGGAAAAAAATTGTTTTGCACCTGATGATGTCCTTCTCATTCACTCACCTATTGCCAAGCATCAACGATCGTCGAAATTTCTGGTGGTTTCTCTTCTGATTAAGCTCTATGATGGAATGATGAACGATGGTCGAAATTCCTGGTGGTTTCTGCTTGTAACCTGTAACATTGAAACGCTGGGCAATCGTCAGTTCCTTTCCCAAAACAAAAGACAGAAAAGTTGCGTGGATTTGGTATGCTATCGGGTAAACACATACCTGTTCAAATCGGAGTTCAAATCGGAGTTCAAATCTGCTATCTGATACAGCGTGGCCTCGATGGGATTCTCTCCTGATATCAGACTCCAGTTCCCTCGACGGGGTCGAAGGGAGTAGCTTGCCGGAATGCAGAGACGGGGGATGGAGGGACGGTTGCTGGACAGGGGAGATGGGAACAGGGAACTTGCGGCGGGAGCGAGGAGCGTGGAGTATGAGGTTCGAAAAAAATCTACGCTAGGTTGGTCCATGCATTCAATGCATGGACGGGACGTCGAGCGTGGTAGGAGGGTACCCGGACGAGCGACGGTGGCCTATGGCAGGCGTGGATCCTCCAGAATCTTGTGTGGGACACCCTGAACGGAGCGTGGAAAGGGGGGTCCAACGAACCACCGGAACGGAGCGTGGAAAGGGGGTCTGCCGGTCCGATCGCGGGAAAGGGACGATTCTGGGCGAAATCGTAGAGCCGTTAGACTACTCCGTTGGGTTAATTGCACACTTTGATTTTTACAAACGATTTTAAATAATTGTTTCAGAGCATTAAAAACTACTTTCGAAGTATTGGTCAAATGTTCTGAAACGTTGGATCATGAAGCCACGCGTCATTTCCTTGTTCTTTCTAAAGGCTACAGGGAGAATTAAAACACAATCACGTGAATCTCTGAAATAGAAGCTCGACTGTCGATCAACATTTAACATGAAAGGTCAGATCTACGGTGCGCTAATATATAAGGGTTTTTTACACTAAATTTTTTTCAAGAGTAGGTTGATTGATAAATGAAAACATGTAAATACCCTACCAATTAAAACATACAATGTTATAACAGGGAGAAAGGCTCAAAAAATATATATGATATTCTTCATAAAGGAAACAATGTCATGGTTACATCTACCTTCACAATTGGATCTTTGTATTTCCATGTACATATTGTTGAACTCTAACTAAAATAGGTGCATGAAATTTTGAATGTTCTTAAACTAAATGTCCCTCCCCTCACATGTAATTAGTCTCACAACTTCAACAATGACAAGCATGTACACCCATAATGTCACAACTCCCCACCCTGTCATTATTCTCCATTGATTATTGATGCTCTTAAGCATTCACGATATAAGCAATACATCCTTGAAAACACTTATTCACATTGAGCTTCCCCATTAATAAATATCCTCTCCACCCCCCTCCATTGTAACACATAAGGCCACACCCTACCTCGGCTCCTTCTTACTTGATGTGTTATCAAAGACATGTGAAGAAAGATGTGATCATCAATAAGATTCATGTTCGTCCTATGGCCCAAATTGCCTCCTTTCACCATGGTGAACAACTTGAGACACATATGTGGTTTTCACAACCTCTTAATGGCACCCATATCTCTACTTGAAGGAAAAATATCCCCAATGAAAGTCTTGCATAGTGGTTCAAGGCCTCATTCGTGGCCTCTTAATCCTCAAAAGATTCATTTAAATCCTAAGGCCTTGGTTTCATCCTTTGACCTAGTTTACTCCCCCAACCATGGTCAAGGGCCCAAAACCCATCCTCAAAACCCCCTAAAGGCACTTATATTCTCATATGGAGGCATGGTCCACGATGATGATGATGATCAGGATGGTGGTGATGATGATGATGATGTTGTTTATGATGATGATGATTATTAGTGATGATTATGATTAGTGATGAGAACAAGTTGGCTCATGTAACAAATAATATTGAACATTATGGTCGTATGACCATACTTAGGTGCTTGATGACCTTAGTTAATCAATGTGGACTCATATAATAGCATTTGAATTTATTTGGAACCATATCCAATAGTTTAGGGGATAAGTTTGGTCTCATACAAGAGACTAAGGATCATATGATATCAATTCAAGCTCATATGTGAGTATTAGACTCATAATAAATCAACTTATACCCCAGGAATTGAGCTTTACTTGTATTAGAGATCAAATTTAGGCCTAGGTCCCTAGGCTAGTATGATACATGGTGCATATGACCATGCATGGGGTCCCTAGATCATATTCGTTCGAGCTAGAGTCATATATATCCCTAACGTGCAAAGTGTTTTCCATTTGGGCCTTAACAAAACAATTTGTGTCACTGTGAGCTCATGAAAGAAATAATATTCATCCATAGGTTCATATGATCATACTTAGGAGCTTTATGATCAACATTGAACTCATGAGATCCTTTAGAATGTATTCAATTAATTTGAGCTCCTATACAAGTATGTAGTAACCATTTTGGAGCTCTGCAATTTTGAGAGTCGATTTCTTGTTTTAAGCTTGGGCGGCCAGGGTTTGACCCAGCCGCCCCCCCTCCTCTGTGCATAGCTGTGTTTTTTTTCTTCTTGCAGGCTTTTTGAAGGGCGGCGACCTTTCTCCCGGTGGAGGCTTCTCGGGGTTCCTGTTTTCAGGGACTCACGGCATTTGATATGGAGGTCGGCTCCAGGATTCAATCTGATGCGGGCTTGCTGCAAGGGCTCTGTGCTGTTGCTGGTCACAGGCAGAGCGGTTTTGCTGTCGCTACGGGCTTTGAGTTCTTGGAGGTCGGTGGGTTTCTTGAGGGGTGGTGCCCTTTTTCGGTGGAGGCGTCACTGCCGCACTCAGGGCAATGGTTGAACGATTTGATGTAGCGTTGTGATGTTTCGACTATGAGGCAGGGGCATCCGAGACCCGACGGATCTCTGCGCCGGATCTTGATGCCGGCTGGGGCGTCCACATTGCCCAGGAGGTGAAGTTCTTGGCCGGGTAGGCTGAGACGGCGGTTTCCGGGAGACCCACATTCAAGATTGTGAAGAACCAATGATCTTCGCTTTCAAGATTCTGAAATTGATTTCTATCTCGCAAAAACTGGGTGCGAGCTTTGCTTTCAAGATTGGGACATTATCATTCTCGAGAACTGAGGACTACTGGAATGCATGATGGTGATTCATTGCTATCCATCATTCTCAGAACAGATGAGCTTGTGTGAGCAGACCCTGAGTGCGGCGGGTGCTGGGGCATCATCCCAGCCTTTCGGCGGCACCCTTGACGGCGTGGGGTTACAGGCTCCTGCTTCTTCTTCGGCGGCTACTATTCGATGGCGGCTAACCTTCGATGGCGGTTGTTAGATGGTGGCGGCATTCTCTTGGTTTTCCTTCGTCGAATCCAGATCTGAAACGGAAGAGGACGCGAGGTCGATCTCCCAGGGTCTTTTACCCGGATGGTTAAAAAACGCAGCTACAAGATCCCGCGGGCATTTTCCTTCGCGCCTGCAGCCCGGGCGCTGACCGTCGTCGCAGAGACCAAGAAGGCCGTCGCCGTGCTTGAAATTCGCAGGTTGAGGGCGTCGTTAATCTCAGACAATGGAGCCGAGCCGGGCAGAGGAGAGCGGAGCCGAGCGGGGCAGAGCTGAGAGGGGACAGAGCCGAGCGGAGGCAGAGCCGAATCGAATATTTCTTGATTTTTGTACCAATCGACTCTTGCTCTACGCCGATGTTTGCCTACGGGCACCAATGCAAACGCTCATGGGACAAGATCCATTGCTACGGCGGTGCTCTGGTTCTGTCTGGCCGTTTTCTTCATCAGGAGATGCTAGCTGAGTTCGCCGGTTTGGGAGATCTATAGAGTCTGCTGCTCGTCCACAGACTTGGATCTACTATTTCTTCTGTTGAGGGTTTCGGTTCTGATGGGAGCTGAAGACATATTGCTAATTGTCAAGGGTTCTTGGTGGACGGTGGGGGTAGAGGCACATTACCGGTGGCCCTATCTGCTGTACAAGCTTCTTCTTATGGCAACGTTTGGGTTTCTCCTTGCTGTTCAAGATTTACATCTTATTGTGGCGAAGTTTTACTTTGGGTTTCTCTTTTTCTGGTTCAGCTCTTAATAAGCTATTGTTTTTGCTTATATGGGACACAAATATGTGAAAATGTAGGGATCCTTGTTGATTCTACTACATGTGCAATATGTAATTTTAATCATCTTTTTGAAATAAAATTACGGACATTTTCCAAGGAAAAAAAAAATGTAGTAACCATTTTGAACAAGTATGTTTGTAATTTGAACTCCTATCCTTGAACACTAAGGCCTCTTTTGGGAATATGATGATGGTGTTCCTCTTGAGACCTTGTACAAGGCCACAAGAACCATGCTTAATGCAAAAAACCTCATACTAGTTCCCATGCGACATTTATAGGCCAAAGATTCACTTTACAAGAGTTCTGTAGTGGCCTTGGATGATGTGCATGGAACATGATTAGAAACCCCATAAAATCCTTAGTTAGGCCTTGCTGCATTGGTGTTCCTCCTCGAATGATGTCCAAGGTCCCAAGAATAATCCCCGTTGCACAAAACCTCACAATGGCACCCACATATGACACTTGTAGACAAATATTCCATTTACATTATTTGTATGGGGACTTTAGAGGTTATCCATGATCCATGATCCATGAACACTAAAATCCCATTTTAGGCCTTAAGAGGTCAATATTCCTCCTTAAATCTTGTCTATGACCCAGAGTTCCATCCTTGGTGTGCAAAACTTTGTAATGGCACCCATAGGGCACATGTCAGACAATTTTTCTGTCTTGTTTTTGTCTTGTTATCTTCAAATGTCTCGGTCTTTTAGATGATAATGATCATATTGATGATGATGATGATGTTGTTGTTGATGATGATAGTGTCCATGATGATCATCATCATGCTGACAATGATGATGATCAAGATGGTGATGCTGACGACAACGATGACGACGACAACAATGATGACGACAACGACGACGACGACGACGACGACGACGATGACCATCATCATCATCTCTATGATGACGATGATGGTCGTGATGACAATGATGGCAGCGATGATTTAGTTATCAACATTGTTGTCATCATTGTCACTAACATTGTCTTGTCATCACCACTGACATCGTCATCGTTGTCATCACAGACATCGTCATTAAATTTTTATCAGAATTTACTTTTAAATTAAAATTAATTTTCAAAATATATATATATATATATATATATATAAACACATTTCTATATATTATATATATGAAAGTCTATACTATATGCATTGAAATAAAAAATACACAACTTAAAAAATAGATAAATAATTAAAATAAACACCACAATTTAAAAAATAAATAAAACAAATAAGACATACCTTTGTACCCTCCCATGCGACTTTTTAGAATATGTAATGATGGCTTATGTTATATATTGGTAAAATATCATTTAAAGGCATAAAATAACTCTAATATTATAAAATAGAGTTATCCCACATGCATCATTGTAATTATATCATTTGTAACTATTCTCTATATAGAGAGGTGGAAATTTATTTATCATACACGTGTTCTGGGATGTATTGTAATCCAAACAATATAAGAGAGGTGAATGATACCCTTTTGGGTATGTATTGATTATAGTTCATCACACATCACATGTTGTGCAAGTCATTTGTACATACATTATTGTGACATGATTGGGTGATGGAGCTTGATGTGATGCATATGTGAGGATGCCATGTAATCTTAGAGAGCTATTTTCAGAATAATGGAAGATGCAACCCTTCTCATGGATATAGCCCATATTTGGTGAACCATGTATATCATGTTATCTTGTTGTTCTCTTTTCTCTGATTTTATTTCATGTTTTATGTTGCTTGGTAGATAGAAGGATAAACTAGTAATGCTTTCCATAGTTTATATTGTGTTATGATATATTTCATATGTTCACAATATTCTAACGTGGTATCAGAGCAGGATGTTATGCTCTACCTTTTTCGATAATTTATTTTTATTTTTATTTTTAAGCAATATATGTTCATGATTTTACTTACACTCTTCATATTTTGTAGTTTTGTGACCCGATCTATAATACTCGTGGTAGTTTTCTAGATCTGGGATTTGTTATACATATTTGAATTCTTTCTTTCAAACCCTAACCCTTGTGGAGAAGTGTTTAAGGTTAACATGGGTGGCGACTTTCAGATCATTTTTTGACTTTCTATGTAGATTTTGAAGAAAAAAAATTGCATATCTGAGTTCCTCTCACAAAAATACTCAATTTAAAAAAATCGTCTCGTTTGGAGTCCAGACGATGAAGATATTGCTATT
Organism: Larix kaempferi; assembly: GCA_027924585.1. Taxonomy (NCBI): domain Eukaryota; kingdom Viridiplantae; phylum Streptophyta; class Pinopsida; order Pinales; family Pinaceae; genus Larix; species Larix kaempferi. The sequence continues at coordinate 37,973,701 of BSBM01000205.1, forward strand.
TTAAAATCAGCTATTTTCCAGTTTCTTTGGTGACAACTGCACGGACTGCAGAGCCAATATATTTTGATTGAGTGCCCATATTTTTGTTATGCTTGCAAAGGTGGATGCACAATGGCTTCTCTAGTTCCAAAAATAGGTTATAATACAAATTCTAGGAAATATTGATTGAGTTATGGTCATTTTAAATTTTCCATTTTTTCTGCTTTTGATTTTCTGCTACAGAGTGACAGATCCATCATTTAGCAACTGTTGGGCTTCGGTTTTGGTGAGAAAATTCAGTTTTTGATTCATCTATTATCTTGAAATTCTTGTCATGAGCTTCTTGATCTCTTTGCATTAAGGTTTATGTTCTTATTCATCATGTTTGTAGAGGTTGTTTTGTTCTTGTTTATGTCTCTAACCTTCTTTGTGTGGAAGATGTTTTGACATTTTCAGGGGCATGTACATCTAATATGATAATGGTGACATCAAGAAATGAACCTATGATTGGTACTTAGTTGCTTGATGATTATATTTTCATATCTATAAGTGATATCATTGTTTTATTTGATCAAATGTTTTGCTCAATATTTTAACATGGTCTCACTCTTCTAATAATGATAATGATGCTTCTATATGTGTTATCTTGTGATCATTATTTCATTTATTTATATGTTATTACTGACCTTTGTGTAAAAGCAATTTCATTGTTTTTATAAGCAATCTCTTTATGATCATTATATGCTCTTGTTAATTAATTTCTTGAGTAAAATCAATTTTTTGAATCTATGTGATATCATATTTTTGGCTTGTCATAATTTCTTTAAGTGGGGTATTGTTTTTGTTTCATGTATTGCAGATATTGTATCGTGTTCCTACGTGTCTCTAAGTGATGTCATATTTTTGTCTTGTCATAAGTTCTTTAATTGGGGTATTGTTTCTTTTGCATGTATTGCAGATATTGTATCTTGTTCCTACTTGTCGCAAACGTTCTTATATAGAAGCATTGACATGTGTTTCTTGTCTCTAACATTCCTATATGGAAGCATTGACATTTCCATGGCATTTCATCTCTTTCATTTGAACACGATGTTAACAAGAAATGAATCCATGATTTTGGCCATTAGTGACTTGTCATTTCATAATATTTATAAGTGATATCATAATTTGATCATAATTTGCTATATGTTGATCATATTAAACATTTTGATTTATTTTCATATATATATATATATATATATATATATATATATATATCATATCATGTTTATTTCGATCATCTTTTACTTGATATTTATATGGCTTTGAGCAATCTTATAATCTTAAAATAATTGTCATGAGCATCTCGTTCTTGTTGCATTGGGATTTTTATTCTTATGGTTGTAGAGGTTATCGTGTTCATATTTGTCTCTAACATTCCTGTATGGACGCATTGACACGTGTTTCATGTCTCTAATGTTCCTATATGGAAGCATTGACATTTTCAAGGCATTCATCTCTTGCATATTAGCATGATGTTAACAAGACATGAACCTATGCTTAAGATTAGTTGCTTGATGACTATATTTTTCATATATTTAAGTGATATCTTGGCTCATTATTCTATTTTGGTATCTATTATGCTCACTCATGTTTATGCTCCTCTATTGCTTCTACCCAATCCCAACTCAAGAAACTTCCACTTGTAAAAGCATTTTAAGCACTACAAAATTGGGAAATTCAATGAATGGTGGCAATCCCAAGTAATTTTTCTCCACGCCAATCTTAAAAAATCAATAATGTTAAAGAATTTGACACTTGAAATAATTGGCATATTCAAGGAAATCAACATAAAATGAGGTTGCGTATAGATCAAAGGAGAACCATACCCACATTTGGTTTACATGTCACATCCCACATGTAAAAGGAACTTCTCTCAAACATTCAATCTTTGATTTTCAAGTGGCATCTCGTATCTTATCATGCTAACATACTTTTATTATGCTTATTATTACAGCTATTCATGTAAACATGTTGGAGAAAATTGTGTATGGTATACTCCACGGTAGATGAATGTTGGATTGCATGGCAATCCAAAGAATGAGAATTTCACATATATCACCTTCTAATTATCAATGTTGTGTATGTATTATAATGAGCAACCCCTAACAACCCGCAACCATAATTTATAAAGAATAGCAACACTCCATCAAAGAATCATATATGCTCATCTAACATCCTTAAAAAATCTGCAATAATAGACATCTATTTGATTTTCCACAGGTGCTTTCATGCAATGTCCATAACCTCCAGCTCCACTAATTAATAAATACTAGCGTTCTTCAAAGATCTCTAAGAAAACAAGCCAAAAAAATGCCACAATGGCCTTTCTTTGAACACAACCATGCAATTATATATTGTTTGAGGTTGCACAACTTCCCAAAGTATTTTGTTTTGAATTTGTCCATGCAATCGGCTTCTTTTATAATATATTTTGGATCATATTCAATAAGCTAAAACAATCTACCTCAATTTCACTTTCCTACTAACACACTTGAATTGGTTGGTATCACCATTGTTGCAACTTATGTTCGCAAATAAACACCACCTACTCTAGATATATATTTATATGAGTGCATATTCATTTAATTATGTCGTTATAACTTTAGTAATAGGCTTTTGGTGGTAACCTATCAAACCATGGTTTAGTGATTGAGACAAAACATTCCATGTGATAATGACCCAAGTTCAACTACAACAAAGGAGTCTTGATCATGTGTATGAGTTTGAAAGTTTGACGACCCCAGCGTTAAAGTGGGCTTTATTGCAATAAAGTGAAGTTTGGATTCATATATCCCCACAAATAAAACAAAAAAAGTGTTCACCCTTACCCAAAAAAAAAATAGGCCTCTAGTGGACTTCATATAAATCCATCTCAACCATCTATTTCGCTCCATATAAACCATCCATTTATCAAACCCTCTATGTAACATGTATGTTCATGCACCATGTTATTAACAACTGTTTGAATTGACTTCATTTCCTTAATCAATTGAGTGAAGAATTGCAAGGATAAATGCTTTTGAACCCATTTCAGAGTTGGTGTGGTGATGCTTAACAGTGGTCATGGGTTGGAATTTGGGTCGAGCTAAGATGATTTTAATGCAAATGTAGTCTTAGAGTCAATGGTGTGTACCCAAATGGCCATGCTACCACTCACCATCTCTCCAAATATTTTTTAAATCTTCAAATGCGTCATGTAACAAAATTTATAATAGTGCTTCATGCAACACAATATTACACTTCTTGATACGGATTGGATGATAACACTAATGTCAGGGCCTTCCGCAAAAGTTTTTTCTTTTTTAATATTCCAAATGAACGAACATAAAGAAAAGAAATGGAAATATAATAGATAATGAATAGATGATTCCAAAAGTTATGATGTGTACAACAGAATATATTCTCCAAAGGTGGCGACCCCTCCCCCACACGTGTTCCTTTAATAAAGGAATCTCAAACTTTTCTATCATGAACCTGAATATAAGGTAAAAGCTGATTAATCATTTCCTTTGGGCAGATACGTTGGTATGCCATGCTTTATTTTATGACAATTTCATACGATGTTTTAGATAATACCATTTTAAAAAAATGGCATCCTTTTATTTTGATTTCAAATTTGGCTTCAAAAGCACGGGTCCAAACGAATGGTTTGTATGCTTTCATGGAGAAAGGAATCGCTTTCCAGATATAAGTTATTAATAAATGTCGGTGCAAAATCAATATGGAAGGCTTTGAAATCTGATAAAATTCCGCTTCTAATGGATTTCAACAAACCAATTGTGGCACAGCATGAAATAAGTTCATACGCAAAGCTTTGCTTTTAACAAAGACTAGTGTCCTAAATCTACAGTTGTTGCCAAGCTATTCCCATTGAATCATGTATTGAAATTCTTATTATATTCACAATATTAGCATGCTTCCATTAATTTTCGAAGCAAAGGAATATACAGCTCTGATTTCCAACCAAAGACCAGAGCAAACAAGTTCATATAAGTCATATGACCTTGTTGGCAGCAGAGCTTCAACTACCTACCTGTTTCCCAAAAATCAATGATGCTATAATGCATACCCTTTGTAAATAGAAATAATATTCAGTGTGGTTTTCAATTCCTTATATTTATTAGTTACTGGGAGACACCATGCCCGGAATCTTCTAGACTAACATGATCACCGGGGATTTTTCAGGTCCTCTATCTCCAGCCCACTGAGGTTGCCACAACCACCCAGCTGTAGAGAACTTTGGAAACCACTGGAGCTTGCAGTGAACAAACATGCATCTGCCTATGCAATACAAACTTCCTGGATAAAAAATAAAAGCTTCGATGAAGCTCTATAGGATTGTGCATCTGCATCTGCTCCCCTTGTGAGGATCTGCAAGTTTCTCTGTTTAAGAAAGAACCAATCAGCGTCAGACTAAACAACCAGTGCGGTTTACATAAAGTTTGGTGATACTAGACACTAAATTTTTCATTTAGCCAGAAGATAAAATATCTTCAAAATCTTTTACTCCGTTCAAAATACTGTGTCCTGATTTGCTGAGACTAATGTCATTGCTTAGAATCCTCCGAGATTATTTAAACTTTCAAAAAACACCAAAGGGGACTGCATTCAGTATTTGTAGCGTGTTACTTCATAGGTTCTCACTTAGATGAAAAAGCCCCTACCATACATGTGTGAGGCCACAAGGGGAAATTAGAAAGGTTTCCCACTGTCACCACAAAAGCACTTTCCCTCACTTTAGGTTAGCTCTCCTCTAGAACAAGGGAAAATCCCTAAAGTAAACTAAGTCCAAAAGAGAAAATTAATGAAATGGGGTTCAGGACTTGGGGTCAATCTGGATTTTAACTTTTTAAGTCAAATAGCAGTAAAATACAATGCTCCACCAAGTTTCTGAGACGCAGGGATGTGGGAGTGGGGAAACGCAGGAGTGGTATATATAGAAGTTTCCCTCAAATTTTAGGAAACGTCAAAGGGGACGTCGAGGTCTTCAAAATAGGGAACCCCACCAGAAATATTACAAAATTTATATTAGAATACATAAAAATTGAAAGTTGGAGCATAAGTCATTAAAGTCTTCAATTTTATAATCTAAAGATTAATACAAGTTTACAACATACATCAAGTGAAATAAAATGAAATACAACCATACATAAGATATAACTGATAAAACAAAATCGGAAATACAACTATATTGAACAGTGAAATGAAATTGAGGCTAGAGAGAAGGATAATAGTGGATGGTGTGGCCCTTTAACATTTAATTTTTATTTTTATTTTTATTTTGTTCAAGAACAGTCAAAGGAAAGTGGAAACATGAGCTGCCATTTTCAAGAGGGTAACGTTTCCCTTTTTCCAGGAAATGTCCCCTTCTGTGTTTCCTTGAAACAGGGAAGTTGGGGGGAGGGGGCGTTTCCAAGTTTTTGGGAGGTGCAGGGGCATGGAAGCACGTTTCCTACCCTTGGGGACGTGTCCCCGTGTAACACTGCTAAAATATTTCCAGATTTAAAAACAGAATTATAAAGTCTAGTTTAAGATGAGGAATTAAGGTGATCTCCTAGACTTGGGGCAAATCTGAAATGATAATTTTTCTGCCATAAATTTTGGATGGCAAAACAGAAATAAAAGATAGATTTTTATTGGTTTTTGGTGGTTGAAACGGGTGGCAAGTGCCTAAATTACATATTGGCTAAATGGAATTGAATGGGCCTCTTAGAGAGGTGTTTTAACAATGATTTAGGAAAAAGCTGAGCTGTAAAATGCATGCTACAGCAGTTCTTAAATGGCTGGAAAGGAAGGGACCTATGGGATCCACTTTCAAACTTGCCTCAAGGGTGTATTTTTACTAAAGAAATAAACTAAAGTAAAGCAACAATTTATTTAGATGTTAGATGCAAATCAGATTACTTTTAAGTTTTATTAGAAAAATTACAAGGAAACTCGAGAGAAATCTTCACACATAGTTTACCTCCATTGTGGTTGATAAACCCTTCCCCTTGGCCTCATAAACCAGCTTCAACATTCACAAAATCAGCACTAACATTCAGTAAGTAAATTCCAAAACATTCAGTAAGAAGACACCAAAATAATCTCCACAGGCCTTCAACAAAATTTTGGCATTATGTCCCCAAGGCTACACCTTCAACAACAATTACAAATGGAAGGAGCCTCTATTTATAGAGAGCTAGGGCTTAAAACCCTCACTAAATAAAATATAATACCATGTCCAAAACCCTAGATCTAATCTAGGAAAACATAAACTAATATCCATCTAACTAACTGCATGGACAAGTCAAACAAATAATAAAGTAGTGATGACCATATGTCACATGTCCAAATCTCCATGCATGGGAGCTCCAAGATGTGACACCTCAAGATATGAAATAGACCATGTCAATTCTCCAACATCCCTCTTCAAAGTGGTGGAAGACCATGTCAATAAGCTCCAAGAAATAATAAAGAAATGCCTCTCATGGAACGCCCTTGAAGAGATCTCCACAATATTAATAAAGTAATCTTCCAATGGTGTGACCTCCTAGAACCCTCCAAAAATAACAAGTATCCTCCTCAATCCATGTGCAAACAACTTCCAAGGTGATGTCGTGATGAAACACACCACTAAAAGATCCTCAATATATGTGCCAAAACCAACTCCAAGTGGCATGTGTGGGCCTCCAAGGTTGATGTATCCTCAATGATGTGCATGAACCAAGTAAATCTCCTCAAAATGGCACATGTGGATCCTCAATAAAGTTGGATGAGTGGATGGTAAGTATGAACAGCTGCCAAAAATAGTCCCCAAAGCTAAGTCATCCTGCAATAGTGAAATGTCTAACCACCTTTAGCCTGACACGTGCCATAACAATAAAATATTGGAGCATTCCTCTAGAAGAGTGGACAAGTCAACATGCAACAACTTCCAAATAATAAAATAATCACATGCATAAGTGCACCCTAGAGAACGTGCAAGGGGACCACATTGACCAAGCAACATAATGATAAAACAATCCTTAAAGCAATAGTGCACCCTAGAAGATTGTGCAAGGGCCTAGATACACATGCAAACACCATCAACCTCCTCAAACCATGACCCAAAACCATCAACTGAATTCTCAAATCATGGACACCAAAGGTAGAGCTACCTAGTAAAGCGTGCAAATAGCCCATGTGTGTAGTCAATCATGTTCGTGCTAGTGTGAATCCTCCATACATTTGCAAAACCAAGTGTTGGAAAGTAAAACCAATGGTCTCAAACCACCCTCATCTCCACCATGCCTTGAAATATGTGTTCATGAGGTGAGCTCTCCATTGGAAGCCATAGTCCACATAACTAACACCAATGTGAACAAGACCAACATGAGCTAGGGCACTCAAGCAATAACCTCCAAATAGTCAAACTAGCCATTAGAAGGGCTAGATTCACCTCCACATGTGTGAACAGATGCCAATAAGGGGAGCACTCTACTCCCTCAAGCAACCATCCAACCCAAAAATGCCACCTCACCACCAAATAGCGACTATCCTCAAGGGCATTCACACCACCAATATAAATGTGCTAGATCACCATTAAAATGTGTGCAAGAGAGAAATAATCCATAATAATAAGCATGAACCGTAGTGAGTATGCCAATAATTGAATCGCCACATCTAGGAGAAATGAATAACCAATCAAACTTAAGGAAACCTTGGTTGATGGGTGTCCCCCTCCATCAATGTGCTAAGGGTCATTCAAATGTGTGATGAATACTATGCAAGACCCTCTAATAATCCTCAAACATTACATGTGCTAGATGCCAGCCTCCACACAACATATGATGATGATAACCAGGAAGACAAGGCACACCACCTAGCCATTGTAAAACAATAAGTCATTAGAAATAATCCCACCATGTTAATGTTCTCTAAGGGGGCAATCAAACAAATGTACTTAGCAACATACTCTCCCTAGAGACTATGCCGCCATCATCACCAGTGAACAGACATGCCATAAGGGAAGTGCCAAGAAGAGTATGTGCATCCATAATGTTTCCCTTCTATCCATCAACTTCCATCCACTAGGAGCATGCCATGTCACATCTCAAACCACCATCATCGAACCCCTTGGGTGGCTAGAACCATCATACATGAATGAGATGAATCAAGTATACCCAAGAAAACACCATGATACTAAGATAAACCATATGAAGCAGCAAACATCATCACCCCAAATATATGCCAAGAGGATCATCCATCAAGCAAAGGCATGAAACATGAAGAATGCCATTAGACAAACCATCAAGCATGATAATCCACCATACAAGAGTGAATCTCCTCCACCAAAACACCAACCCAATAACATGAAGATGTATACTCTCAATCCATCAAAACTCCATAGGTACGATGATACAAACCCCATCCAATGTGATGTAAATCACAAATGCAACCCTCATACAATATGTGGTTAAAAATGGCTCCAACTTAGGGACATGTGCTCTGGAACAGAGTGCATGAGAACTCCAGAATCTTTAGTTGTACCTATTTAGAAGTACACCTAGAAAACAAGAGAAAACCATGTGGCAGGATCCACTTCCTGAAACCCCACATGCAATGTCCATATAGTCCATTACATCAACAATAGCTCAAAATTGGTTTTATGAAGAAAAGACATAAGCCCCAATGCCAAAGATAGCAGAAAAGTAAACCTAGTGCTCATGAATGTTGAGCTTATTCATCCTACACTACATCTATCATAAGAAGAAGCGAGATGCTAAGTGTAATAATACAACCAATGCAACCATGATGGCATCTCATTAATGCCATGTGGCATGAACTCTTCCCTTGTGTTTGGTCACTAATTATAACAAGGCCACATCAAACATTACATGAATATAAGCTGAAAACTTCATGATGAAAAGCCTGAAACTAAAATAAAATCATGTAAATGGCAGCCAATACAAAAATCATATTAATAGCATGTTCCACTACATGCTAGTTATATCCATTAGTGGATAAGGCTGATATATGATATGAAGTGTGAACCTGGCAGTCCATCCTCAATCTGCAAATTGTCAATTATATGCCTTTTCAAAGGCTGATCTTCATGACAAACATCATTCGCACCCTCAATCATCAAGGGTGTAGGCTGCTCCAACAGTAATATGTCCTCTAACAAGCATGTAAATGCAAAATAAAACAAATTTTCAGTTCTAGAATAAAATTTCAACCCATAGTTTAGGACTTGCTGCCTGATTTCTGATGGCTAAAATTTTCTGCACTACATATCAAACAAAAAACCCTGCTGCCCCAAACAATTTCCAGCCAAGAAAACATTATTTCGAACTGAAAATTCAAATGAAAATACACCAAATCTAAAGACGTTAGTAGCTAAAAAAAATCTGTACTTCTACATGCAAAAAACTTATCTAAATGCTGAAAAGAATCTGCATTATTTATCGGCAAACATGGATAGAAATAAATCATGAAATTTTCTGAATATACATCCAATATGTTAGGCTGTCCAAGGGTCAGAAACCTGCACTTTATTCATACTCTTAGTTGCCCTTGAATAGATATAAAAATTCCCCATCTCCCAAGGGTTTGTCTTCTAAAAGATCTCTCCAGATCATCAACATGTGCATCATCAAGTCGGAAACTTGGAAAATGCTATAACCTACCAAACCCTCATCTTCTTTGAAATCTGAAACTTCTTCACATGGGGCTGCAATAGGATCTTCATAATCCTCTTCATCCTTCTCTTCCATTAGATCTGAGAAGTCATGTACCACATGCTCTTCATAGCGAGGGTCCCATTTCTTACCAAATGCCTCAAAAAAAACTGCAAATGAAGACATTTTTACTGGGCTACAAGAGTTAAACCATTTCAATGCCTCTCCCTCAAAAGTACATGGAAACATCTTCATTATAACCCACAAAACAACATTAAGATCTTGAACAATTTTCATGAAGGATGAAATATGTAATATAGTTGAATCTGTGTAGCCATGAAATGGTGCAATATTATCAACCCAATCTGGATCCAAGTACTCTTTTGGAAATCCCAAGATGCCAGAGAAATCAAATATGGCATACCATTAGCCTAACCATGAAGCCAATGCCAGGCTTCTCTACTTCAAATCTTCAATGTGCAAAACTGAATGGAACTTTCAAACTACATAGCCATTATAACTCATACCAATATCAAAATTGTGGAGTCACCAAAGTGAGCCTTCAAATGCTTTCAAAATGTTGGATGCTCCCACCTCTACAAACAGCATTTCTTCAAAATCTGCAAGGTATAAGGGCTTTGTTCCTTTGTGGAGTCACCAAACGAGGACACGATCTTCAAAATAAAACCCTCATCGAAGAATGTAGTTTTTTTATCAGTTAGATATAGAGCCTTATATTATCATCATAAAAATGTACAGAGAGTAACCAGGCCATCTCGTGACCGAGAAAACAGACCTCAGAAAAATTAAGTGACCAGGCCCTCTCGTGAACGAGAAAACGGACCTCAAAATACTGTATGTATCCAGAGTGCTAAATGTCTAAGTATGAAAGGGTTTGCAAAGACAGAAATTAAAACATTGCAGTGCTACTGACACTGAAACGGGCTCGTGAGCCAAAACCAAAAAACTAAACAGAGACAAGAGTCGGAAAAGACTAAATACTGGTGTGGTCCGGCTGCTTCTCCTGAAGAGGCTGAGTGGTTGTATCCTTGGCCAGCGTGATACCAAACCGACGAGCGAATTGCTGTTGGTTGTACAGGATTTGTTTCTAACAGTCCATCATCTCATCCAACTGCATGAGAATTTCTGCTTGGGCTTCATTCCGGTCCGTGAGTGCTTTGCCCAGCACTAGTTTCTGCATCCAGAGTGCATCCAAAGTCTTATGGTACAAGGTTCGGCGGCCCCTGGTGCTACCAGGATCCAGGACGAGGGATTCAAACTCACTACGAATGTCCTCATCCGTGGAACACCTGCGTGAAACACAGGCATCTTCTTCCGCATCCAGGATTTCCGTTTGGGCCCCCATAGGAATATCCTTCTTGAAGCGTCAGGCTTTATTAATCACACTCCGCATTACTCTCAGAGGGGCGAGGAGGAGGAGCTGCCGTGCTGGTTGCAAATGTCATGCAGCCCCGAGCGGCGGGTGCGGGGAGGCATGTTTGCAGGGAGTAAAGGACTGAAAGCAGTGGGAATCAGGAGTGTAATAGAGCCCGAGCCCGAGCCTGAGATAACCAGAGAATGTCGGAGCCAGAGATAACCAGGGCGTTTTAAAGCCTAAAGCCCAGCCTTCTTCCTGAGGACTGAGATTTGAATGAAGAGCCGTGTAGTCGGGACATCATTGCTGAAGCAGGTAATGAAGGTGAGGTGACCGAGATTATCCCAAACAATAATGGTGGCCATAATGGTAAGATCATAGAGCCGAGCGGGAGGGTCCGAGGGGACGGTGCACACGCAGGAAGGGTGACTCAAGGGCCAGGAGGGGAGGCTCCGGACACAAGGACGGGCAGAGCTATAAAGGCAGTGCATGGGGCACGTGGCAGAGGGAGGAGGTCACGTGGCCGGCCTCGGGATCCAGGAGGGAGGGCAGGTGGTCAGTGTAGCAGGACTCGTGGTGGGGCTGGTAGTCGGGCAGCCCATATTCATATCATCCATGATCACCCGCGGTGGGGGCATCGAAGAATGTAGTTGATCTACAAAGTTTCCAAGAAATGGACTTTATTCCCAGCATTGGTGCCAAAATGTTACCTCCCAGGTTCTCACTTAAGATGAAAAAGTCCCTAACATACATGTGAGGTCCTAAATGGAAATTAGAAAGGTTGCCCATTGTCACCACATCATCATTTCCCCTCACTTTGGGCTAGCTCTACTTAACTCAAGGGGGAAATCCCTGAGTAATCTAAGTGAAGTAAATCATAATGAATGAAGGGGGTTTAGGACTTGGGATAAAACTGGATTTTAAGTCAAATTGCGGTAAATATTTCCAGATTTACAAACAGGATTATAAAGTCTAGTTTAAGATGAGGAATTAAGGTGATTTCCTGGAATTAGGGCAAATCTGAAACGATAAATTTTCTGTTGTAGATCTTGGACTGAAAAACAGAAATAAAATACTGAATTTTATGGGGTTTTGGCAGTTGAAAGAGGGTGACACATGCCCAAATTCCAGATTGGGCTAATGCAGTCAAATGGGCCTCTTAGAGGGTTGTTTTAACAATGATTTAAGAGAATAACAAGCTGCAAAATGCATGCTACAGCAGTCCCTAAATGGCTGGAAATTAATACAGAAATTCAGACAGGAAAAGGCATATGAGATCCACCTTCAAATTTGGTTCAAGGATGTACTTTTACTAAAGAAATAAACTAAAGCAACAACTCATTTAGATGTTAGATGCAAATCAGATTACTTCTTTTAGCAAAATTACAAGGAAACTGGAGTGAGAGTGAGAGAAATCTTCACACCTAGTTTACGTCCCTTGTGGTTGGTAAACATTTCCCCTTTGCCTCATGAACCAACTTTAACATTCACAAAATCAGCGCAGACATTGAGCAAGTAAACTCCATAATATAAGCCTCACATCCACAACAAGGCACCAAAATAATCTCCACAAGCCTTCAACAAAATTACGGCAATATGTCCCCTATGCTACACCTTCAACAAGAATTACAAATGGGAGGAGCCTCTATTATATAGAGCTAGGGCTCAAAACCCTCACCAAATAAAATAATAATAACAGCATCCAAAACCCTAGATCTTATCTAGGAAAACATAAACAACTAATATCCATCCAACTAACTCCACAGACAAGTCAAACAAATAATAAAGTAATGGTGGACATGCCACATGTACAACTCTCCATGCATGAGAGCTCCAAGAGGTGGGACACCTTCTCAAGATATGTAATTACTAATAAACCATGCACATTCTCTAGGATCCCTCCTCAAAGTGGTGGAAGACCATGTCAATAAGCTCCAAGAAATAATAAATAAATGCCTCTCATGGAACACCCTCGAAGAGATCTCCAAGATAATAGTTAAGTAATCATCCAATGATGCACCATCCTAGAAAGGTGATAAGCCAAGCCAAGAATAGAAAAACGCCAAAGGTTTGACCATGTCAAACTCTCCATCAAATAATAATATAAGGCCTGCAATGGTGTGCCCTCCTAGAAACCACCAAAAATAGCAAGTAACCTCCTCAATCCATGTGCAAACAATAAAATAAGGCCTCAATAAAATAAGGTTTGACCATGTCAAACTCTCCATCAAATAATAAAATAAGGCCTCCAATGGTGTGCCCTCCTAGAACCCACCAAAAATAGCTAGTAACCTCCTCAATCCATGTCCAAGCAACCTTCAAGGTGAAATGCACCACTAAAAGATCCTCAATAAATGTGACAAAACTAACTCCAAGTGGCACGTGTGGGCCTCCAAGGTGGACGTATCCTCAATCATGTGCATGAACCAAGCAAACCTCCTCAAAATGGCACATGTGAACCCTCAATAAAGTTGGATGAGTGGATGCTAAGTATGAACACATGCCAAAAATAGTCTCCAAGGCTAGGTCGTCCTCGATCTAGTCAAGTGTCTAACCACCTTCACCTTGACACATGTGCCCTAACAATAAAATATCGAAGCACTCCTCTAGAAGAGTGGACAAGTGAACATGCAACAATCTCCAAATAATAAAATAATCACATGCATTGGTGTGCCCTAGTAGGATGTGCAAGGGGGATTGTTATTCCATATATTGTATGATGCCCTACACTTGTGATTTTCATCACAAGTGTTTGTTGATAGGTTGATGCAGCAGTCAGATCCATGCTATGATGATGCCATAGTTAGTGATTGGTTGATGGATGCTCATGATATATAGGTGCTAGTAGCTATGGGTTGTGAATCTTGATGTGTCCATGATGTTTTGATGTTGATGTACTCTCCTCTTGCTGATATTGACATGCTTGGAGTATGTTTTGCCAGCAATTGTCTAACACTTTATGCATTCATGGAATGGGAACCCATCATCTTGTGGTATCCCTAAGTTGTAAAGTGCTCCTTGATGGAACATTGCTTATGGGATGTTTAAAACGATTATCTTCACTCACATTTCACTTTCAATGACACATTGACCATCCTTTCATGAAGCGCCCTAGTGTGGTTGGTTTAATTTGGCATGTTGAAGGCATGGACCTCTTTTCATCAAGCACTAGGCTTATGTGCATGTAGTGATGATATTTGGAGCCCTTTTCTTTTGGAGAGCTCTAGCCCATGTGACATGTTTCATGCTTGGGGATGCTTGGATATTAGTTTTCCATTCAACATTCCTTGGAGTCCCTTTCATGACTTAGATGATGGAGGGCGTCCACTCTTGGAGTTTGCCACAATACACACTCACTCGTGCTTTATTGATGGAGCGTTCACTTGGAGAGCCATTGTGTCACCAATGGAGCCTCTTTAACTTGGTTTTAGTCATGATTGATGGGATGTTTCACATGGGGGAACGGATCGCACACATTTCTATGCTATTTTGATGGGACATGTTACTTGAAGATCCTTGACTTGTTTCATTTGCACACCTTTTCATGCTTGATTGAGGAATCATTCCACCTTTTGGGAGCTTATTCTTGGAGGCATCCACCTTAGAGGAGTTCCACATGAGGTTCCATGCCCTATTTGTAGGTAGCATCCTACTCTAGAAAACTTGTTGCATCATTTATTAAGGATGGTGTGGCATTTGAAGAGAACTAGGAGTCAAACCCTAGATCTAGGTTTTATTCACCTTATTCCATGCTTTGAGATCCTATTCTTTGAAGAGCTACGCTTGGAGAACCTTTCGAGGCTACACATTGGGATTTTACTTGGTATTATCGCTCACTTGATGGAGGCATTCCTCTCGCTCTTGATTGGAGACTTGTACATGTGGCTTTGGCCACCTTTTATGGATCTTGTTGTAGTAGTTGGAGTATTTTGGTTTCTTTACTCCTTCCTAGGCTAGATCTAGGATTTTTATTGATATTTTATTGTAGGAGGAAGAGGATCTAAAACCTATATAAGGATTTGCTCTCTCCTTCATCTTTCATGGTTGGATTGTGGGAGAAATCCCCTAGAGTTTCGCTATATATCTTTTGGTTTCTCATGGATGGTTGATCAAAGTGCTTCTCTCAGATGATTTTCTTGTTGCTCATGCTTCGGTTATGGATGGAATCTTCAAATGCTAATGGTTTTGAGTTTATAAAATAAGTCTTTCTTATTCATTGTGATGATTGCCAATTGGAAGTGTTAAGTTATGGCATGTATCTCAATTTCATGGTTATATTCTCTCTTATCTCTTGCCTGACAACCATCCCTTCAAGACTGTGAAAACATCCTCATTAGGGTTTTCCTTTTGATAGATTTATGAATTTGGTGAATCCATTAGAGAGTGGCTAGAGTTTGTAATGTTGTTGCCCTAACCTTTTATAAGCATTCCTTTAGGCCCTCATATGAACCTTGGTTAACCCCCATATTTCCCAATGGATAAGGCACTAGTCCCTTGTCCTTCCATCCGCTCAAATTAGAGGAAATTTGGGTGAAAAATGGGCCTTTTAACCCTAAAGTACAATTTCTTATCATCACATATTAGCCAATCAAAATGCTTTAAAATTCAAACAAGATGCATGTAAAAAAATTGGAGAGAAAAAATAAAAACTACTTTTTTGGATCGTATTTTAAACTTATCTCCTTGTAGGTTTACTCAAATTTCAAGCGGGAGGACTCATTGGATGCAAAATTAAATTCTGCATCCAACGAGTACCCATAATGCATACTTTAAACAACATCCACACCATGAAAAATTGAAAATACATAAAACAAAACGTGTTTTCTCTCACTAGAAATACGTTTTTTAATGTATTTTCAATTTTTCATGAGGTGGATGCAATCAAAAGTATGTAATATGGGTACTTGTTGGATGTAGAATTTAATTCCACATCCAACGAGTGCTCCCGCTTGAAATTTGAGTAAACCTACAAGGAGATAAATTGAAAATACGAGAGAAAAAAGTAGTTTTTTTTACTCTCTCTACTATTATTTTATTTATTTCCTTAGGAGGCCCATTTTTTAACCTAAATTTCCTCTAATGTCTTTTTTTATTACTAAAACAAATCGTTTTGCTAGAGCCATCTCTTCATATCTACGCTGCTAGGAATCACTCTATCCCCCCTTGAATCGCTCCCAATTCGCGAGTCGGAAGTAATCGATTCCGGAATCGCGATTCCTCCCGGAATGGATTTTGTAATTCGCGCTCCCTTCATCAAAAAAACGATCCCTGGTTTTTTAGAGATCGATGAGAAATCGATCCGGAATCGACGATTCCGGATCGATTCCTCATCGATCCCTGATCGATTCCAAGCTTAAAAATCGCTCCCGAAAACACTCCTGCGGGATTGGCGGACTCAACCACGAAAATGTCGATTTTTGCATTTTTGGGGGGGTTTTTTTGGATGGGCTAGGGTTAGTTTGGGCCAATAAAGGGTGTTGGAGTCCATTTGGACTCATTCCATTACTCATTTCATTGATTGGGAAAAGCTTTGAGCTTTGAGTGAGCTTTGAGTGAGTTTGCTAGTTGTTTGAGAGCTTTGAGCTTTGAGTGGGAGATTGAAGGGGAGATTGAAGGGGAGAGCTTGCAAGGGAGATTGAAGCTTCCATAGAGACATCCAACCACCATTGAGGAGCTAAAAGGTAGGCTCTAAAAACTCAATCTTTGTTTGTTTTTGAATTTTTTTTCACTATGTTAAAAAATGTAAACCTTGCAATGTTCTCTTCTCCTACTTTTTCCAATATCTTCTTCTCCATCATTCTATTGCAGGCAACAAGTGACTCTCATCTTGAATCAAGAAACATGATGGGTATGTGGTTTTGGTTTTTCATTCCACTTCTTCTCATTATGATGGTGCTGGGAAGTAGATATGGTGGTGGTAGTGATGAGGGGGAAGAGGTAGAGAGTGACGCATACCAAGGAGAAGAGGAGGAAGGGGAAGAGGGTGATGATGATGAGAATGAGGGTGATGTGGGGCAAAAACAAAAAGACACAACACCTTTATGGAAGTATGTGACAAGGCTTGGGGGAGGGAGAGGGGGTGGAACCACAAAGTTTATATGACCCCATTGTACTAAAACTTACACAGGTTCATATACCCGGGTGAGAAAGCATTTGTGTGGGATTATGCCATGCGATGAAGGTAAGTCTCATGGAGTCAAAACTTGTGACAAAGTGGGAGCTAAAGAGAGAAGCAAATACAAGATGGAAGAAGAGGCCGCTCAAAACAACTCCAAGAGATCAAGGGTTTAATCTGAATCCTCACAGAGAATGTTTGGTAGTGGAGCTAGATCATCATCGGCTCAATCGAGACCCTCATCTCCCCATGGAATCTCGCCTATGCAAAGAACATTATCCGATTTCCTTGACCAAGGTTGTAGAGATGATGTGGATTCAAAAGTTTATAGGTTTCTCTATGCATGTGGTGTACCATTCAATGTTCTTCGCTCACCCTATTGGCATGAAATGGTACAAGCCAGCAATGGTGCCCCTCAAGGATACAAAAGCCCTGGTTATGACAAAGCTAGAACCGTGGGACTTGACAGGGAAAGAGCCAAAATCAATGGTGCTCTTGGAAAGTTCACAAATGATTGGTCCAACTATGGGGTATCCATTGTATCTGATGGGTGGACAAATGTTAAAAGGCAAGCCATTGATAAATATTCTTAGCGTTTCTGCTAGCGGTGCGGTCTTCCTTTCAGCCCATGACTACTCAGATCGCTACAAGACCGATATTAATATTGCACAACCTTTACTTAAAACCATTCAGGAGATTGGGCCATACAATGTCATTCAAGTCATCACTGATAATGCTGCTAATTGTAAGGCAGCAGAAGCAATCATTGAGGATAAGTATCCCAACATATTTTGGTCAGGGTGTTTGGTTCACACATTGAACCTTTTGATGCATGATATTATTAAGATGAAGGACCCTAATTACCGATGGATTGGTGCCTTGTACAAGAGAGGTAAGAAAATGATCAAATTTATTACCAATCATAGCATGGCCCACCACATTTTTCGCAATCACTCTAAGTTGGAGCTATTGAAGATTGCAAAGACTAGATTTGCTAGCTACTACCTCACCTTTAGGAGGCCTTTGAAGGTAAGAGAGGCATTGGCTAGTATGGTCTCAAGTGATCCATGGCAGGAATTGAAAGACAGAGCTGCAAGAGCATCTGATAGAAATGACTTTCAGGAGGTGGAGGACACCATTCTTGATGGTCATTTCTGGTCACAGGTTAGGTATGTTCTACAGTTCACCAAGCCAGTTTATAACATGATTTGTTTTGCAGATACAGATCAGCCGGTGATTGGGGAGGTATATGAGTAGATGGATAGCATGCTTGGTCAAATCAAAGACATTGTTGAGCAAAGAGATGCAATCTTGTATGACCATATTCATAAACATGTGGTCAAAAGGTGGGATAATCTAAATGTTCCACTCCATGCCCTTGCATATGTCCTCACCCCAAAATACTATTCTCCAATTTGGTTGGCCCAACCTGCACCTGGGGGTGGAGTTAGGAAAAAAACCCACATAGATCCAGAGGTGCAAACTGGGTATATGCTTGCATTAGACAAGTTGGTTCCTGATGAGGATGAGTGTGCTCAAGTACGGAGTGAATTGAGCGAATACATTAGTGAGCATGGGGCCTTTGGTTCCCTGTATGCAACCAAATATCGAGACAAATTGGATCTTATCCATTGGTGGAACATGCATGGCTCTGGAGCCACATATTTGCATAAATTGGCGGTGAGGGTGCTATCATAGGTTGTTAATAGCTCTTTTGCAAAGAGGTATTGGAGCACCTACAACTTCATCCATAGTGTAAAGAGAAACAGTCTAAATGTAGATCGCGCATAAAGCTTGGTTTATGTGCACTACAACTTGAGGTTGTTGTCCCATTATTGTGAGGCGGCCAAGAATGATAGAACATTTTTTACTTGGGACAACAATCTAGACGAGGCTAATGTGGAGGATGGAGCCATAGCATTAGAGTGCTTGGAGGCTGAACTATTGGGTGATCATGATGATCCAATTCAGACTACACGTACCCGTACAGAGATGCCACCCCCAAGCAGAAGCAGCTTTCCGGATGCAGGAGTTTTGCCTTTAGCTTCACAACGTCCAAGTTCAGCCCATGGGGGCCATTCATCTTCTTCTCATATTCCACAATCACTTCCAGCAGCACCTATTCCACCTAGACCACGAGAAAAGAAATTGGAAGTTTCTCGTGGCAAGCGGAAAGCTTAGTAGATAGTATCATAGATTCATAGTACTCTGTATTTCATTTTCATGTTTATTTTGGCCTATTTTGTAAACATTATGGCCTAGTTTGATGGCAAATATTATATGTTGAAATTTGAAGGTTGATGTTGTTGATGATTGATGATTTGATGATGATCATTTAATGACAATGTTATAAGTTATAGCTCCTAGATGATTAATGTTATATCAATGTGTACTAAATGGTTATATGAATATCTAGATTCTATGTTTTCATGTTTTCTATAGCTAATTTGGCATAATACATGTTTTTTTTAATTTATATGCATCAAAACATATTAAAATATATATTATATAAAAGATGCTCCCGAAACGGAAGCTTTTGAAAATTTCGCTTTTTGCTCCCGCTCCCGCTCCTACTCCCAACAACATAGCTTCATATCACCTTGGACTTGACTGTGAGCTATAATAATACTAATCTAGGGAATCCCCCCTTGAGTTGGGGAAGAGCCGACCTAAAGTGCAGAAGGGGGTTGGTGTGGTGACATTGGCCTCCCTCTTACTTTCACCAAGGCCATACATAGAGCTTTAGGACTTTATCTAAGGGTGAGAGTTTGGGTGATAACAGGGACCACATTGATCAAGCCAAATAATGATAAAAAAATCCTTGAAGAGATGTTGCACCATAGAATATTGTGTAAGGGCGTAGATCCACATAAAAACACCATCCTCCTCAAACCATGATCCAAAACCATCATCTAAATTCTCAAACCATGGGCACCAAAGGTAGAGAAACCTAGTAAAGCGTGCAAATAGCCCACACGTGTAGTCAATCATGTTCATGTCAATGTGAATCCTCCATACATTTGCAAAACCAAGTGTTGGAAAGTAGAACCAAGGGTCTAAAACCATCATCTCCATCATGCCTCGAAATATGTGCCAATGAGGTGAGTGCTCCACTAGAAGCCGTAGCCCACATCATAATAAACCCAAACCAATGTGAACAAGACCAATATGAGCTAGGGAACTCAAGCAATAGCCTCTAGATAATCAAAATAGAGTCAAACTAGTCATTGGAAGGGCTAGATTCACCTCCATATGTGTGAACCAGCATAGATCCATCTTAAACCCGTATCTATCAAGCACCGAGAGGGATCCAATTTCTTGAGGTGTATTTCTTTTTTTAAATTTAAACTCAAGAAATTTGATATCTCTTGCTTGATAGACCCAAGTTTAAGTTTTAAGTTTTTATTTTATAAACGAACATCGATATTTTAATTACTTTTCATAATATTTTATTTTATGAGCCAACATGGATTTTTTTAAATACTTTCATTATTTTTTTATTTTATGAGCCGACATGAATTTATTAATGGCCGACATAATATAATTTATTACTTTTTACTTTTTTTTACTCGTGTAACGTCACAACATCTCCCTCATACTAGTGTGTAATGTTACATCCATACACGTTACAACATCTCCCCCATACTGGGCTGTAGAGCACCGAGTGACGTTACAACATCTCCCCCATACTGGGCTGTAGAGCACCTCGTTTCACTCGGTGCAACAAATGCCAAGAAGGGAAGCGCCCTACTCCCTCAAGCAACCATTCAACCCAAGAATGCCACCTCATCACCAAATAACAAGATCCTCAAAGACATTCACACCATCAAGACAAATGTGCTAGATCGACATAAAAATGTGTGCCATAGAGAAATTCTCCATAATAATAAGCATGAACCATAGTGATCATGCCAATAATTAAATTACCACAGCCAAATAATAAAATTATTTTATTTTTGGAACAGTTAATGAGAGGAGGTTCTCTCCTTTGATCTATTTGTTGTTATAATCTTGTTTATTTCCCTTCATCTAACACATCTAGTTGCTGAAATGGTTTAATATAACAAAACCTTTATATTGTTTGATGAGTGCCTAATTCAGCCCTCCAAGACTAAAATTCTGCATTTAATTTCCAGCAAACATCTAAAGGTTTTAAGTATCAAAATAGTTATTTTAACCTGAGTTACTCGAGTGAATGATTGAGGTTTCAAACTTGTCCTTTCATCTTAGTAGGTTGATTGTGACACATTAGTCCTTTCCACCTCATAAGCCTACATCCAGTGTTGTTTGTGATACACTAGTCCTTTTATTTATAATGTCTTATTACAACATTAGTGCTTAAGCTGATAGGCACTGGTCACAGTTTTTCATTCTTTGGTTACCCTCTCCTTCCATTTCCTTCTTTTCCACATCCATTTTCTCATTCCCATTTCCATTTTCTATGCTACAAGTGACCACCATTTTGTTAAGACTTAATCTCCCTATATCACCTTGAGCCTCCATGTCATAGCCTTAGCAATCTTTCTAAGGAATACCCTCCTTGAGTTAAAGGAGAGCTAACCTTAAGAGAGAGAAAGGGCTACAAAGGTGACAGCGGGTAGCCTTCCTGAAGTTGCACAAAACTAGCTCATTGATGTTTGGGACTTTACATCATTAGGGGTGCTAGATTTAGTTGTAAGGAGGCCTTTTCCAATCATGCAATGAATAAAAAAGGGGTTGCTAGGCTTTTAAGGCTAGATATGTTTAACAACACTACCAACTACAAGCAACATAAAGCTAACCATGATGACAAGGCAGGCAACGGTTTTATCATAAGTCAAACGATGGTAAAGGTAATAAAGTCTTTAAAAAGTTAAACCAACAAGAGTTAGGCTACAGGATTAGGCCCTTGGGACTCTCAAGACTCATACACACGAAACCTTCCACCATTTGCCATATGTCACATTGTTAAGGCACTCAATCTACTCAAACACTGCTCTTGACTCAACACTCTTTCTCCCACCGAGACCTTGGACCACCCCATCACTACTTGCTTGGAACATGACATTCAACTTTTGTGGTAAAGGTAATAAAGTCTTTAAAAAGTTAAACCAACAAGAGTTAGGCTACAGGATTAGGCCCTTGGGACTCTCAAGACTCATACACACGAAACCTTCCACCATTTGCCATATGTCACATTGTTAAGGCACTCAATCTACTCAAACACTGCTCTTGACTCAACACTCTTTCTCCCACCGAGACCTTGGACCACCCCATCACTACTTGCTTGGAACATGACATTCAACTTTTACCTACCATACTGGACTCGCTTTTTTACAAGGAGCATGAATATGTGAATATCACTGTCATGCATGAATATATGAATATATGGAATCCTACATATGGCTCAAATGGTGCAACTACCAGTTCATGATCACCCAAGCATGGGTAATCTTCATTCTCTTCATCACTAGGAACTTCATCACATGCAAAGATTCCACTATTTTGTCCCTTCTTAGCAACAATAAATTTCTGCAACCTTAAGGCAATGCAAAAAGCTTACCCTAAACTTGTTGGATTCTCACTCCATAAGAAGGAACGGAACTCTGAATCAAAAGCGAAAACATAATCCAATAAAACAATCATCAATTAGAATGATGGATGGATCTTATGCAATGTCGTGACAAATATGAGATGAAACACGAGAACAGTTTCATCTTCTCCCTTCTTATTGTCAAACAACTCCTTAACCAGGGAAACATTATTCTATGCCCACTATATCAATTCAAAATCCATGATCAATCATGATCCTTTCGTAAATGGAGTCGCTGTGGGAGACTCAGTTGGTCATCTACCCTTGCATTTCGACATGTATGAACTCCTTAACCAGGGAAACATAATTCTATGCCCACTATATCAATTCAAAATCCATGATCAATCATGATCCTTTCGTAAATGGAGTCGCTGTGGGAGACTCAGTTGGTCATCTACCCTTGCATTTTGAAATGTATGCTCAGGTTCGTTAAGGCCCGGAACTATGCCTTGTACAGGGTCAACTCATGAAGATCTTCTCAAGTTGTCCAGTGTGATAAAACCCTATAACAGTGGAATCGCCAAGTAAGATAAAAAAACATAAAGCAAATCTCAGCAATGTCGTTATAGATATCCAAGAATTTGTCAATTGGGTCTAGCCCGGGTTGTTGTAGGATGGAGCGTTATCCTCCCCACCAAGGTTATATTCCCCTAAGTGACATGTTGAGCTCATAATGAGTATATTCTTGTATTGGCTTCCAGCCGTATTGTTGACTTGGCCTTGTGCTACCCTAGGTACCATCCTCAAAATGAAGGGAAGTGCACGGGGGTTTGCCCCAAGGTAATTTACTTGGAAAACATAAAATATATCCAAGGATTGCAAAATCCTCGACAACGGCACTAATTACTTATCACATAAATATGCACCAGTTGACGTGCCCAATAAATATAGATCACCTTGCTTTGTCAATGCTAGATGCCTCTCCATTCAGACTAGTGCTTTTTCAGTATCAAGGGGTGTCCCTAAAAGGTGTATGCTGTCATCTAATCAATAAATCTGCACAAATTCCAAGACAATCAGCACACAAAGGACTCCCTCTTGGGCTGTCTGTAAACAGTCAAGGGTGAGGGTGACTTTAATAAAATCTTAGATTGGTTGGAATCAATTCCTAAAGACAATTGTAATAATGAATTAACGGAAAAGGAAGTGAGGTGAATGTGCGCCTTAGGTGAAGATAAAGCAAATAAGTGCACTGCAAACTAACCATAACATTGCAATACAATTAACCAATCACACCCAAGAGATTCACAAAGCTAGAACAAAGCATAATTAAACCAAATCACATGTTACCCAAGAAATTGATTGCATCATAGTGAGTCGCAGGGGACAGGCTGCCATGGATGTCCCTGACCACAGTGAAGGTAGTGGTCTAAAGTCCAGAGAATGGAAGAATGAAGAACTGTCCACTGCTACAACACTGTCCAGAGAACATAATATCCAACCCTTCCTCTGCTTCTCATATCTGAATATAAAGAAATGTCGTCTTCTTCAACCAGGTCAACCCTACTCCTGGGGGTAAATAAAAGCAATAGAACCATAAAAGCCTAAAAGCTTTACATGCAAGTCACCTTAGGTCAAAAGTGGTAATTGGATGAGCTTTTACTAATGTTTGTAGGAGCTTTTTCTTCCTCCTTTGACTAATCAACAATCATCTTCATTCTAGATTAAACCCCTCAAACCTTTCCAATTCCAACTTGCCTTTTGAACTACTTTCTTTGCTGTTTTGACTAGGCTTTTTTTTTAAAAGGAAACTACTGTGCATGATAATGTTTATTAGCATCTTTTCCAAAATATTTCGCTTAGGTGTGGCTTCTCTCCTTAATAACCCAGTGTTGGCTTCATTCCTGGCATTCTAAGGAAAATATAGCAGCTACAGGAGGCGAGTTGAAGTATTTCTAATGCAACACATCCCCATATGTCAGAGCTCAAACAGGGTTCCACAACCATTCAAACTGTTGTTATATTATCTGACATTGCAAGGGAAAGTCAATGGTAACACATTCTTTGCTCTCCATCTTTGATGATAAGGCAATTTGATGATGTGTATTATGTAGTTTGCTGTTTAAACTATACCTCTGTTAACCAGCAAATCAAGCCATCTCTTGCTGTTCTTCGAATAACACTAAGAAACAGCCGTTAGTTTTAACTCAATGTCTTAGTTGGCTGCAACTTGCAATTTGATGATAAGACTATCCTTCTTGAAGGTCGAATTGCTGTTTAAAGGTTTACCCCGCCACTAACTTGCAAATGACTGTTGTTGTTCACCTTTTGCCAGGAGGCCAAGATCTAGGGACCCTTATGACACAGATATTCAAATTTCATATACTGATGACTTCTTGTTTTTTGCTTTTTGCATTTTCAGAAGATATTCAAATTTCATATATTGATGACTTCTTGTTTTTTTCTTTTCGCATTTTCAGAAGATAGACTGATGCTATCTCCCTTCATGATCAGCTTTTCCTGCTTTTTTCTTTTTCGGAGGAAGCCTGCTTTTTTGGGCATGTCTATAATAAGCAGTTTCCAATATATATGTATGGCAGGTACAGGTTAGATGTCATGATTCCCAAGCGTGCTTTGATGGGGTGGTCCAAAGGCTCCAGTGATATAGTGATGGGTTACAGAGTACTAAGTTGTAGGATAGCCTCTTAGGGTGACACCTGGCAGTGGGTTGGATGGTTTCATAGGTATGAGATTTCATACAGCCTAGTCCCAAAACCCTAACTCATATTATCATCATGGTCAAATCCAAAGGCTGATTTGCTTTGCTATTCTTAGTTGATATTTGCATGTGAAACATTCCCAAAGGATAAAAGGGGGTTAGGTCGACTGCCCTTGCATAATTGGCAAGGTTGTTAAGTGTGCAAAGAATGGGAAAAAGACTACTTTAGCTGCTTTATCATGTCCCTACATACAAAGGAGGTTGCTGTTCCTAAGGTTACTGAGCTAAAAAGAATCCCAAGTCAAATTTATACTTGCTCATATTGGCCATCCTGGAAACTAATTCGATTTTCCTTGCACACTAGACTTCATTTCAGGCATATTTCCTCATCCAGAGCCTTAATTTCAGGATTGACCGTGGGCCAAATTCTTAAGGATTCTCTGCTGGTTCAAAAATCAAACAAACTGTCAGCAGTCAGTGGTGACTACACAGCACACTAGTTGAAGGACAGCAAGTAACATGGCCACAGTACAGTCATAACATGATGAACTGGACGGTTTCATGTGGTTTAGCATGATGTTACCCTGCCTGTGGCTAAATCTGCTATAGGAAAGTCAACTTTATAACAAAATAATTGTTGGATTATAGCAGCTAACAGGCCAGTGTAATAGAAAGGACTTTCCCTAAGTTGATTTGCTTGCCTTTCATCAGGAGATTGGAGGCCTTGAGCAGGCTTAAAGAGCATTTATCTAGGCAAGTTACTCAAACATAGATGATCTCAAAATGAGAGCGTTTGAGGAGATCACTTTCAGCAATCCCTAGGAGAAAAACCTTGAAGACATTCTTCGAAAGCCTATATTGGAAATCTGATCATACTGTTTCACCCATTAGGAATGCTAGCTCAATCCCTTTCACCTGGATGCTGTCAAAGCATTGGAGACAGGACGCTGGGATGATATTGCTGTAGAGTATTGATGTTACATAAACAAATGATGGAAGCAGCAAGTTGAATCTCAGCCTTGGAGGAGTTAAATATAGAGGAATGGTAGTTATTTAAGGTAATTTGGAACAGCAGAACAGCAGAAAGGCCTTCTATAAACAGCAGAAAAGACCAGAAAAGACTTCAATAAAGCAGAAGAAAAGCCTTCTTAAAGGCAGTTTCCTTCATGATTAAATTTAAAAGTGCCTCAGTCAAAGAGTGACTTGGAAGTATTGAATGGCAAGTCTTGAAGTGAAATGGGACTGTTGTTGTTGAATGGAGGTCGACCTCGTGCTTGGTAGTGACAAACAGCTGTCATAAAAGTGCTCTCGACCAACAAGAAAGACCATTCTAAACAGCAAGTTGACCACAGCAAGATTGAAGGCAGATTTAGAGGTAAACTACAGGTCGATTTAGGGAGGACAGCAAGGGTTTTTTGAAGTAAGAAACAGAAAGAAAAAGCATCCTAAAACAGCAGTAAAAAACCCTAAAGTGACTTACATGCAAAGACTTTTAGTTTTTGTGTTTTATTACCTTTTTTCTCCCAGCAGAAGGGTCGACTTGGATGAGGAGGTTTGAGTTCTATATATTGAGGTTTGAAGAGCAAAGGCAGGGTTGGACAATTTTTCTCTTGGCAGTTTTGTAGCAGCAGACAGCTCTTCACTCTTCCATTCTTCAGACCTTGAACCACCACTGCAAGCAAGGAGATCCATCGCAGCCTGTCACCTATGACTAACTATGATGCAATCAATCTCTTGTGTAATATGTGATTTATCATTTGGCACAATTATGCTTTGTTCTAGCTCCTTGAACCTATTGGTTGTTATTAATCTAGTTGTTTTGTAGTGTTGTGGTAGTTTACAACGCACTTATTTTGAATCTTTTTCACCTAAGGTGCACATTCATTTCACTCATTTCTGTTAAATTCGTTGTTACAACTATCTCTAGGATCTGATCTCAACCACTTCAAATTATTATTTTAAACTTGCCCTCTCTCTTGACTGTTTACAGGCAGCTCAAGAGCAAGTCTTTGTGTGCTAATCATCTTGGAGTTCTTTGCAGATTCATTGTTTAGATGGCAGCAGACACCTTTTAGAGAACACCCCCCTCCCGAGACTAAAAAGGCACCAGTCTGAATGGAGAGGCATCTAGCAGTGACAGGGCTAGATGGCCTATAATTATTAGGCAAGCCTGCTGGTGCAGATTTGTGTGATAACAATGCAAAATCTCAATAACCATAACCATTCCCTACCAAAGGTGAAGAATATTAAGAGTTGGTACAATGCAAGTTCAAATTGATCATTTTAGTTACACTTTGTGTGATATAGAGAATTTTTACACCAAACACATCTTGTGTGCTCATTTACTATCTCCTTGCATATTCTAAATGGTAAACAGAGAAAGTAGAAATAATGGCTTTCCATGGAGTTCTAGAATAACAGAGGGCTTTCAACAGCTGAGACACAGCTCAGAAGAATTACCACACGTGATGAAAAAACGATGCTGAAGAGCAAGACCAAGAAATTTTAGATTTTTCAGGAGCAACTTGAACATGTTAGTTCTTCAAATCCAATGCAAGTCAAGCAGGTTGGAAACTTTTCATTTTTTTGTGTGGACTGCAGACTTTCAGTCACATAATCTCTGAACTCCATGAAACATAAAATGCAATGGAAAACAGCAGAAGTTCCAGGGAAAATAGATGATAGAAATGATCTTGTAAATGCAGGAGTTCAAAAAGATTCAAATATAGATAACCAAAATCAAAGGATCCACACCTGTTAATCAGCTGGAACAGCCAACATGGAGCAAAATTTTAGTATCTTTTCAAACTGTAAAATGAAAAAAGTTGACTACCTTCCAGAGAAAAAAAGTTCTTCCTTCGTCCAGATTGCTGCTTATAATCATGTTTCTGATGATAGATTTCAGTTTTAAAATTGAACCTAGCAAATTAAAAAAGAATAAAAGGTTGTGTATCTAAAATGTGAACTCGCTTTGGAACTCTACATTGGCAAATAGCATAATGCATATGCAATGGTCTTGTTATGAAAGTTACAGGGTTAATAGATAAATGGTTCCAAAGTAAAGTATGAACTTAAGACCTCCCATTGTGTTTAGAGCTATATAACAGCAAATCAAATAAAAATAAATATGTTTTTTGGCTCTCACAAGATGCAAAACATACCATTGTTTTTGCCTGTCAAAGTAGGCCGAACAACAACATGCATTGTAATAACACTACCAGAGCATTCACCAATAGGTACCACCCTAGAGTCTGCAAGTGTCTTGTTGTTTTCCAAAATTTTCCCGGCATTGATTATTTTCATGTCATTGATTGTTTTTGGAGCATTTTCATTCCCTGAAATGTGTAGCAGATATATTAGAGACATTAAAGATGTTCCATATGAATTTCATCTCAATTTAATCCTGCAGAAGTCAAAGAGAAAACTAAGAAGCAATAACAGAATAATAACTTAAACTGATGTGCAGTAGCTCATGTCCATATACTGCTGGAAAGAAACTATCATATATTGTAGGTAAAAAGAAAGGTTAGCCACGAGGGTTTGCTCAATCAGTTGAACTATCCACCCAAGGCATATTGAAGACAGGGAAGCCATAGGTCATGGGTTCAAATCAAGTCGAGTCATTCTCATGAGTATCCAATAGCACACCAACCAAACCATGCTCCAGCCTTCAAAGTTCAAATCCCTTGCTCCAGCCTTCAAACACCCTACTCCAGCTTTCAAGCAATGAAATCGCTCTTCCCTTGGCAAGTCGCTCCTTCCCTTTGGCAAATCGGTCCTCTCTTCTTCATTGTCAGTCACTTCTCTCCAAGGAAATCCATTTGCATAAGATAAATGTTTCAAATGTGAGAATAAGGGATGGGTTGGGCTTTCAAACCTAGAAATCTATTCCAACAAAAGGAACAACTTGTCCAATGGCTAAGGCAGTGTCTATTAATACCCTTAGATCATAAGGATCCCTCTTCAACGTCTCCTAGACACAAAAACATTGTCAAATTAACACCAAGCATGTGTTCAAGTATGACTCTTGAACCAGCAGTTCTTTAGTCAAACCTAGAAATCTATTCCAACAAAAGGAACAACTTGTCCAATGGCTAAGGCAGTGTCTATTAATACCCTTAGATCATAAGGATCCCTCTTGAACGTCTCCTAGACACAAAAACATTGTCAAATTAACACCAAGCATGTGATATTTCACTCTTGCCTCCTCCTCTCATGCTCTTGGGCTATTCGGATCTACTATCTCCTTCGACCGTCCACTAGATAGAGGCTTCCTCTACACGTTTTCCTCTTAATTGGATAGGTCCTTCCTTGTTGGATTGGTTGGTTACTCCTAGGGTGTTCTTAGTTTCATCCCATGTCACATCTTGGTCAATCAACATTACCACCTCAAGTGAGCTTCCAATAAACTCCATGACTGAGAAAGGAACCTTCTTACTAAGGGCACTTGGGCACACAATACTTGCACTTAGTGTTTATCTCCATTTGTGTGTTAAGTTGTTGGTGTTTTTTTATTATATATTTGGAGATAGCAATTCGAAGCCTATTCTACAAGAAGATACTAGCACCTTCAAGTATGGTAAGGTTCTTTCCCTCCTTTGCTACCCGCTAGGTATTCCATTTCCTTAGCTCAAGTAGCTTTCTCTTTCTAGTTAGTCCAGATGAGTTTTCACAACTAGCTAAGAGTTTCAACTCACCTAGGGCAGGAATAAACCCTAGAGCCTCTCCTACATTGCTTGATCATGATAGTAATTGGGTTACTTAACTTAATGCTTGTTAGTTTCCATGTTTGCATTGGGTTACGGGTTAGATAGGTTATGCTTTCCTTTCTTCTCAATCTCCTTTATTTTCATAAAATGTAGTCAATTAGCACACACAAAGTAGAAAGGAATGAATCTAAACTTTATTTTTTCTATCTCATTTGCTACTTAGCTTTCAATGTTGTTCAAACCCTAATTCCACTGGCCAACAAATCAATTAACCTTCTTCCCTAGACCAAATAAATAACTCTTAAAACCCTAATAAATCTAGTGGCCTTCCTCATCCTTCCCCTCTTCCCTTGTTTTCTCAATTTTACCCAAAACCCGAGTGGTAACTCCACTTCCCCTTCAAGCTCCCATAGCTTGGGTCTTCCCTCTTTATCGTAGCATGGTTCTTCATTGTAACCACTATGTCTACACATTAAATTTTTAAACTATCAATTTGTAAATTGTTGATTATAAACAAATTCATTGTTATACCTCACTAATAATGAGGATATTTATCAATCCCTGATTATTTGTCATTGGCATTTATCATGGCTTGTTGCATAAAAACTAAACCATAACCAATTCACCAAAAGGTTACAACACCATCATAATGCAAGTTATGAAACAAGGCATGAATCTTCCCTACAAGAGAATGCACTTAAAATATATATGTACATCCAAAAAGTTTGTATAACAAGTATTGGGTGGCCATTTTCCAAGTCATCTAGTATTTCCATATGGAGAGATTTAGAATTTTGGGTATTATTGTGTTTTTTATTACTATCTACTTTTAGGGTTTATGATGCCAAGCTACACCATTTGTGGGGGATCTTGGCTAACTAAACATTGAAACAAGAACTTTGGAAG
This sequence comes from Larix kaempferi, assembly GCA_027924585.1. Taxonomy (NCBI): domain Eukaryota; kingdom Viridiplantae; phylum Streptophyta; class Pinopsida; order Pinales; family Pinaceae; genus Larix; species Larix kaempferi. The sequence continues at coordinate 38,004,699 of BSBM01000205.1, forward strand.
GTTATTTCAGTGCCCTGATTGGGACCATGTGCACAAGAGTGAATAGCATACAAAGTTCCTACATGTCAGGAACAATGCAAATGAAACTCCAAGACCAGACGGTTTCTAGGGTGGGAGGCTTCTGAAACTCTCCTGATGTCATTCTTGAGTGATTGAGAGAGTTTCATACAAGTTTCCCCGCTCCCAAATAACAAGGGGACCTTGGGAACGAGTTCCCCCATCCATGGGAGTTGTTCCCGTGCTTTCTGTGTGTGTATAAAGAGAGAGAGAGAGAGAGAGAGAGAGAGAGAGAACTTCCTCTTAAAGCAAATCTAGAGATGAAGTTCTTTTGAATTTTACAAAAAAACAAAATAGAACTAGCAACCTTTGATCAGTGAAACATTCATGCCATAGAAATAACAATTTGCAGTGGTACTAGATCCAACTATGCACATTATTCGCCCTCATACGAAGTTAGAATTTCCAAGAACAAGGTCTTCAGTTTGATACCGTGTTAAAAAAAATTAAATCAAGGTCTTCTCACCCCAATACCATGTTGGAATTGTTAAAGTTAATGCAGCTGCGAGACCCATTCTCAAGGAGGATGGTACCCTAGTCAGTTAACTAGGGTTCCTGGTCAGTTATCCAGGCAGAGTAAGTCCTAGAAGGTACCCTAGGGCCCCCAGCAGTCTTTTGGGGTTCTTGGTCGGGGACCAAACAGGTTTTGATGCCATGGCAAAGTCCCTAGCATGTGGCTAGGGCCCTTATTTGTCTCTAGGGTATTCTGGTCTGGGACCAGACAGTTTCTTGGTCACGAGGACCAAGCAGATCCTGCAAGTTGAGACAAAGACATCCCGGTCTGAGACCAGGAAGATTCTTGGTCTAGGACCAAGCAGTTCCTACAGGTACATACTTGGTCAGTTAACCAAGATGATGATGTGTGATGACCTCCTCTCCTAGGTCTTCGAGATGGTTGAGCTAGGTTGTTTCATCAAGGGACTGGCCACCCCTTGATGAACTCACTAGCACTTGACCTCAGGAACAATTAGGAGGACCATAGGATCACATCATCCAGTGTGGACCTTCCTTATACAGTGATGATGAAACTTTCAGTTAGTGTATGGAACACTTGTACATTTGAGAGAGAGATGAATGGGTTGTATCCCCACCTTGTGTGTATACCCTTGGTCCTCCCACCTTGTCGTTCTTGGTCTTATGGTTAGAAGGTTTACCACCTTGTCTTGTGGTTAGAAGGGTTGTCTACCCACCTTGAGTTGTCTTGACTTTTACCACTTTGTTGTTTTTGGTCTTATGGGTAAAAAGGTTGTTTACCCACCTTATTGTTACACATTTGGTCCTATGGTAATAAGGGTCATGTACCATTCCTTGATTTATGGTTTGACATGTGTTGGTATGGTTTTGTGTTGACCACTTCTTGGTCCTAGTACAAGCGCCCCTCTTTTAATGTGGTTCCTAAAACCCTTTGCCTATGACCCTAGTACCCACTACTAAAAGATACCTTTTTATATTTTATAAGTATTAATGTATGGTGTCTTAACCCTTTGATGAAACCCTGACTCAATAAAGAATTAAACTGTGACCCTTCTAGAAGTCACTAAGAATCCATAAATTCAAGTCTATGTCTTCATTTGAGATCATCCTCATCATACATCTCAGATCTGATTTGTTTGAGACTGCCTTAGAGTGACGTCAAGGTTCTTCTGCTGTTGTTAGGGCTAGTTGTCTGGGCCGCACTCCTGCTGAAGCTTACTGCTTATCTTCATGAACTGATCCGTGACCTTTAAACCATGATTTAGCTGCTTGAGGATTGTTTGAGGGTAGGTTGCATACCTTAATGATTGTTTTATTGCTTTGAGGACAGACTTGCATAGGCCACCTGCCTTGTTGACTGTCCTACTCCTCTTTGTGGATTGTTTTGCTGGTTTAAAGCAGGTCGCAGCCCTAGAACTGCCCATCAACCTCCACCATGAAAGTTGGGTTAGTTTATAGCAGGACGCAGCCTCTAAAGGTTGCTTGCTGCCCTAGTGGTGGTCTGATCGACTGGGTCGTGGTCTATTTATACGGGCAGCAGCTTGTGTGAGGGCATTTTGTGGAGGCCGTAACTTCTGCAGATTGCTTTGTGGACAGACTACAGTTTGCTGTCATGTGAGGAGGTCGCAAGTTGCAACCCCTGTAAACTGTTCTTGTGGTCAGCTTGTTGTTTTATGTACTGTTTGTGGGTTGAATATTATTATTTGAGAAGTTTGTTGCCTATTGAAACCTTGCCTGGGTCAGATCTTTTGCACTTAGGGCTACTTATGGAGATTGCAGATTGTTTGGGCCCAGATCTACAGTGTTGAGCTTGCTTTGGATCAGATTTACTGTGTTAATGCTTGCTTTGGTTTAGATCTACTATGTTTAGGGTTGCCACATGTAACTTCTAAAGGTCACTACCTGTTGGGATTTTGTTTGGTTCATATACACTGTGATTTGAGGTCTGTCATGACCTGTTGGTGACTGTCAATCACTTGGTTGAAGTTTGTTTGGGTCTTTGAGTTTACTACTGCCTTGGGACTGCCATTTAACTACTCGGTACCCATTGACTGTCATAAGCCCTTTCCTTACCTACAGCACATCATCTCTCTCTCTCTCTCTCAGGTTTGTACTAACCCTCAGCTAAGGGTCAGATTGTTCCTATTGATTGACTTGCCTCTGAGAGGCACAGTCTGTTCTGAAAGTTAGTTTTTCTGAGTACAAAGGAAGGACTCAACACTCCAGGTAAGTAATCAGACTTGTTCCTTTTATTGTGTTGTTATAACTTTGTTTAATTATTTATACTACTGCTGCTAATTACATGTTACTGAATATTTCGACTTTAACACAGGGACCTCATTGGGAGTGTTAAAGTTGAAAGAGATGAAAAATATGTTTTATCTTTTTTTGTTACAGCTGTACCTTTCTGCTTACAATACTAGTTTGTTAAATTTATTTTTGCATTAAAGTATAAGAACTTTAAATTTCTACTTCAAACCCTAACCTAACCCTAAATTTAACAAGAACATATTATTTAAACACAACACTTTCACAGTGTTAAAATGTTCTATAGATATGAATATATAATCGATTTGATTCCTAAACCAAGAGCACAAAACAACATTCATTAATATGGACCTACACTATTGGGAGCGAGGAGCGAGAGTGGAGAAAAAGAGAATTTTTCAAAAGCTTCCGGGATGGGGAGTTTTTGGGAGCGTTTTTTATATAATATATATTTTTAAATATTTTGATGCATATATGTCAACAAAACCATGTAGAATGTTGAATTAGTTACAAAAAGCATAAAAACATGGATTAAACCATATAGCATCAATCATCTAGTAGTTACAACCTATAACTTATAGCATTGTCATCAAATGATAAACCATAACATCAACCATTTTCACTATATAACATTTGTCATGCCTCGTCAAACTCATAACTAAAGTAGTACTTGTAACCCAGTTACCAAACTATAACAGAGAACATCAACCAAGAAATGAAACGATTCACGAAGCACATATTCATTAGTAATTACCAAACATTTATAATATGTTATTATGCAATCAATAGTGCAAAGTTGCAAGCAATGAACTTCAAAGGTAGGTTCAACTTCAAACATCAAACTTAAATTGCCATATAATGTTTTCAAAATAGACCATAAGAAATATTAAAGAGTCAATAGTTACAACTTGCAAAGTACTTGTTATCACATACATTGTAGTTGGAGCTACCATGATGCAGATCAGATTTTGTCAGATCCATGAGCCAGTCCTGTGGTTGAGACGAGCCTATTGATCAGCAGTGGTGCAGTTATTTTTGAGCCAGTGGCAGCAGCTTGCCCCCTTGTCATAATTGATCCCGCATGACCCCATTGAGATAATTCTGGTTTGGTCATGGTTCATTTCACATACAGAGCAGAGCAGTTGGCTGGTGATGTCCTTTGCCCATATTCAGTCACAGATGGTTCCAAAGGCATGTATATGGTTGAGCAGAGGTATATATTGCATATGGATGTTATATTTGGCTCTATAGTTTATTTTAATTACTGTGACTATGCATGTTCTACTGACAGTGGCATTTGAGATTTATGGTTTGAAACCTGTGTCTTGAGTTGTTAGAGAGTCCCTAGTGTAAGGCCATTAAATATGCTTGCTAGTATTTCCTACCTTACACAGACTTACTCCTACTCTTGCTATGATGGCATCACCTTTCACCTTTCTTCATTCATTCGTCTCTTCCATTATTCGGTTTTGACCCTAACTTGTACTTAGACTAGTGAGATTGAGGACTCCCCCCACTTAGGCCTATGTGTTGGATAGACTCCATGTTTACTTTGTGTCTCAGTTTTGGAGTGTGTGGCCTGCTTGTATGATGCCTTGTGGATCGGTTGTGTGGCTTGTGTCACCGGGATGTTCTCCTTTAGTCCTCGAAAGCAAGTACTCCCACAAAAGCATCGGAACGCACAAATGTTATATCTAAATGGATGCAAAAAGTCAGCTACAAACAAAGTGTTTTTAAACACTAATAAATAAAAATCTTTCATAGCTAGTCAATGGCCAAGGGATGAGCACTCATCCTTTGTATGATGTAAGGCCATTTGCCCCTACAAGGCAACAGGGTGATAACTCCATCGCACGTATGGACGGTGGCAGGAACTGGTGGTAAGACTGAGTCATTATCTGAGGCCCGCAAGGCTATTCAAGCGAAAGGCACCTTCCCTTGAAGGCTGGATAGTAAAATATAAATAAAAAAATTAAATGCTAAATGTTAAATGTTAAATGTTAAATGTGCAAAAAGCTAGCAAGAAATTAAATGCAATAAAGGATGTTTGTCTAGAGTCTACTGGAAACCTTCAAAGCACTCTACCCATTTATGAGGCACCGCCATTCCCTAGTGTCTTCTATTCTGCATATGTCTAAGTGGTTCCCCTTTTCCCTCATGTCCAAGAGATCACAGTGTCAAGGTTATCAAGTCAATCCCCATTATCCTAGCCTTGTTTTATCCACCTCAACCATCTTAGCAGTTTGTCTAAGTCTATGAGTGAGCATATGTAGGGGGCTTCATGAAAGACTTGATGGTTTCTCTGACACGGGTATATTATTATGTGATTTTGATGACCACTTTTATGTATTGCATATTTAGTCTAGTTATTAACATAAACTTGTGAGTATTATTCATCCAGTGTGCATGCAAGCTTATCAAAATTATTGCTCAGCTTTCAGTTTGAGTATTTTGACTTGGTCAAATCTGGTTTGACTTGGTCAACACGTTTCCCATTGCAATGACTCTAGTGTTCGAGATTGTACATTTGTTCTCCAGATGTATGCAGTACACCATTTCCATGCTCAATTTTTGGTTTTGGGCCATTATACAACAGTTCCATGGATTATTATTATTATTATGGCCATATTTTATTTATTGGATGTGGTGTTGGGCTTCAAATGCATATTATGATGGACATATGGGGCATTTGTAGTCACTATTGATGGATTTGATGTCTCTGAATTAGTTGGTGCACTCGGATGTGGATTTTGGGCAAAGGAAAAAGGACTTATTGATGGTTTTATTCTTCAGCATGATGAACCGCCAATTTAATCAATAAAAAATGACCATGACTTCTTCAGGAAAATCGATTTGGCTAATGTGGGTGAGAAAATGACTTGGGTATGATTTATTATGACGAGATAAGGCTCTACATGCATGTTTCATGTGTTATTTTCATCTGAGGAGGACTTCACATGTGTTTACCTTGGTCCTAGGGAGGACGTCTTCCTTGGGGACGCACTTGGTGTTGATCACTTCATGTATCTTCATGTTATATCATTGTATCTTTGTAAAAGGGGACACCTAGGGTGATTTAAGCCCCAAGTGACCCCCTTATCATGTTGCCACATGTTATATCTTGACATTATATTGTATTTTCCTTTCCTAAGGCGTTATTGGGAAAAAGTGTGCCCCCCTTTTGACTTAGTCATTGTGATCCATGTATTGTAAAAATAAAAAGATCTCCATCGTTGATGATCTCCATTATATCTTTTAATCTCAACCACTCATTCAAAAAGTGGTTAGGGATTTCGTCTCTCGGATCTATTTAAGAGAGAGGACCCTCTCATTGTAAGAGGACTTTTGGCTCTAGATTTTTGGAATAGAAGAAATCTTTTGTGCTCCAATACTTGTGTCTTTGTGGATGAATGTTGAATATGATGATTGAAACTATCTTTCACTTGCATTGAAAGATCTTTGTGATGGTTCTCGTATCTTTGTGGATCCAATTTTTTATAGCAAACAGGGAGGCCGATTTGAAGAGGGGTGCACTTGTTGAAAAGACTTGGCCTTGCTCTTCTCTCTCGAATCTTAGTTTAACAGGAAGTACTTCTATCTTGGCATCGTTTACTTTCTTATCATTTGTGTCTTTCGCTTGTTGTCATCCATTCTTCTTGCATTACTCATTGATCTCTTTTGTTGTGCAGGAAAAGAGGGACGCACTAGGGTCCTTGGGCATTGTTATCACACAACTTGTAGTTGCCTATAAAGGATAATCCTATCTAGGATGGTAGAGGAGCCAAGAAACCAAAGAGGTGACCTAAGAGGGCCTCGATCCTCGAATGGATAAGTTGTCACACCAATCGAGGCACTCTTTGCTTTATGCCACCAAAGCCCAAGGTAGCAAAGGAGGAGACCCTGATCTAGCCCGATAGGATAGGTCCAAACCAAATCACCAAATCAAACTATATAGATAGAGTACGTAAGGTGACAGGTAGATATAACCCTAGATCTATGGGATAAAGCCACTATAGGAGTTATGTTTGAGTTGAGAGGATTACGACTAGTGAAATATCAACCCAATATGTTTAAATCAAGTGACTTAGAAGTTTAATTAAAGATCTAGGATCTAGGTGCTAATCCAAATGATCAATTCTACTACCCTAGGGGATTGAACTTGGATCTTGAGAAAATGGCCAAAGTAGTAGATCTAGAATAGATCAGCGGTTTCTAGCACCTGGATGAAGTGGCTTGATGATAGATCTAACAATGTCAATGCATACAAGCACAAATCGGATCACAGATCAACCTAAAAAATGACAAAAACAAGGAGAGCAAATAGCATGAAGATCAATGCCTTGGGAAATGGGTTGATGGAGTCCTCCAAGGGTGATGCCCTTGGGAACCCACTTTGGGCTAAGGGTTGAGATAAAAACCCAAAAAGGATTCGCTAAAATTTTGAGTTGTGTGACCTAGAGAAATATTTTAAGTTACAGAATTAGGGTTTAAATGTAAATCTAAGCTAAGACTAATGGATAGATAAATAAAATAAAACATAAACACTTGTAATCACTTAGTTGGTGTTTGCAGATGCTTGCCGCATGGTGAAGACTAGTCCCAACAAGATCAAGTGAAGATTTTGAGTGCCCACATCCAAGTAAAACGCCCAAGGAGCCAAGTGCATCCCTCCTATCCTGCACAATCGAGGAAAAATTCAATCAATCATGCAAGATAAGATGGATGATAAACAACATGAGATATATAATGAGAAAGTAAATGGTCATATGACAAATCTACTCCCTGTTTGAACCAAGATCCGAGAGAGAGAAGCAAGGTGAGTCCCCTCTACAAGTGCACCCCTCTTCAAATCGGCCTCCCTGTTGCAATCAAAAATATGGATCCAAATGATATGAGAGCTACCAGAAATATCTTTCAATGCAAGAGAAAAGTATCCAGTCACCACATCTCACATTCAAGCACAAGAACACAAGCATTTGATCACAAAATATTTTCTTTATTCCACAAATCCAGAGCCAAAAGTCGCTTTACAATGAGAGGGTCCTCTCTCTTAAATAGATCCAAGAGAGACCAAAACCCTAACCACTTTTTGAATGAGTAGTTGAGATTAAAAGATACAATGAAGATCATCAACGATGGAGATCTTTTTAATTTTTACATACATGGATAAATGATCAAGTCATAGAGGGGGCGCACTTTTTGCCCAATGATGCCTAAGGAGAGGCCAATACAACATAATATTATGATATAGCAAGGGGCAACATAATAAGGGGATCACTAGGGGCATAAATCACCCTAGGAGCCCACCTTTTACAATGATATAACAATATAACATGATAACATATCAAATGATTAACATCTAGTACACCCCCAAGGAAGACGTCCTCCCTAGGATTACGGTAGCAACATGTGAAGCCTTCCACCGATGAAGATAATCCATGGAACATGCATGTAGAGCCTCATCTCATCATAAGAAATCATCCCCAAGTCATTTCCTCACCTCCATTTTCCAAATCAATTTCCTTGAGGTAGCTATGGTCACTTGATCATTTATAATTAATTTTTTGAAATGCTCCGTAAATATTTAAAATGCCCATAACTTCATTTTCCATTACTCGGAATAAAACTCTGACTGTACCAAAAATTCCAAAAAATAGCAATCTAGTAATGCTCATTATTCATACCCCAAAAACGCTTTTGGTGGAAGGCCCTCAAATAATTTTTTTCAAAATTTGATAAAAATTGGTCCATTCATTAAAAATTCACCCAATTACTGTATTGAGCCAAATTTTGCATTTCTGGAGCACTGGAATGGTCTAAATGGCCTCCAAAAGGAATCAAAACATAGCAATAGAATAACTATAACCATATCCATCTCAAGACCTTTGTTGACCAAGTCAGACTAGGTTTGACCAAGTCAAAAATAACAAATCTGTTGCTTGAACTATAATCTGATCAATCCAATATGTGAGAGGGGTAAAAGATAACTCTCTTATTCATATTATTATCCAACCATAACAAAAGTAACATGATAATGGTGATAATTCAATAGATCCAATAAAGATAAGACTTACGTTAGAGTAAATAAATGATTTTCCATGAAGTCCTTTATACATGCCCACTTACAAACTTAACCAAATTGTTATGATGGGTGAGGTGAACAAAATAAGGTTAGGACAAGGGGAGTTGACTTGATAACCTCTACACTATGATGTCTTGGACATGAGGGAAAAAAAGGGAACCACTTAGACATATGCAGGATAGAAGACACTAGGTAATGGCGGTGCCTCACAAATGGGTAGAGTGCTTGGAAGGCTTCCAGTAGACTCTAGACAAACAACCTTTTGCATTTAATTTATAACCAGCTTTTTGCACATTTCACATTTAACATTTAGCATTTAACACTTTGATCATCTTTCACTAATCAGCCTCCAAGAGCAGGTGCCCTGAATAGCCTTGCGGGCCTCAGATAATGACTCGGTCTTACCACCATTGCCCGCCACTGTCCATAGGTGCGATGGAGTTACCACCCCGTTTCCTTGTAGGGGAAAACAACCTTACGTCATACAAGGGATGAGTGCTCGTCCCTTGGCCGCTAACTAGCTACGAAAGACTTTTTATTTATTTAATGTTTAACAACATTGTTTGTAGCTGACTTTTTGTGTCCATTTAGATATAGCATTTATGCGTTCCAATGCTTTTTGTAGGAGTACTTGCTTTCAAGGACTAAAGGATAACAACCCATTGACATAGGCCACACACTCCAGAGCCCAGACACAAGGTAAACATGGAGTCTTTCCAACAAAGAGGTCTAAGTGGGGGAAATCCTCGATCTCACTAGTCAAAGTAAAAGTCGGGATCAAACCAGATAATGGAAGAGACAATGAATGGAGAAAAGTGAAAGGTGATGCCATACATAGCAAAGGCAAGGCTAAGTCTGCATAAGGTAGGCAATACTAGTGAGCGTATAGAAAAGTCTTTAACATTTAAAATCATAGATCAACTCATAATAACAAGTCTATGATAGCACTACAATACATAATCACCAAAATCAATTACCATGTCCAGTTAAGGCTAATAGATGAGCAAGACAGACTAGTAGCACCCAATTACACACATATACCTGTCCGGCCATATACCTGTCTCTAATGATCATCATGCAACCAACTCGGATTGCTCATGGGACAAGGGAAAGGTACCAACTACGTGCTCTGCTACTCTGCTTAGTGAACCATGGCTACAACAAGTACGTCTCAATGGGGTCATGCAGGATCAGTCATGACAAAGGGGCAAGTTGCTAGCTCAGAAATATATGCATCATCGCTGATCAATAGGCTCATCTCAACCACGAGACCGACTCATGGATCCGAAAAAAATATATTCTACATCATGGTAGCCCAACTACAATGTATGTGATAACAGGCGTTTTACTTGGACGTGGGCTCACAAAACTTTCACTTGATCTCGTTGGGGTTAGTCTTCATCATACGGCAAGCTTCTACAATCACCAAGTAAGTGTTTACAAGTGTTTTTCTTTTGTTTTATTTCTCTATCCATTAGTCATCTCTTAAATCTACTTCAAACCCTAAGGCAAAAAATTTCTAAAAATTCTCTGGGTCACACAACTTGGATTTAAGGTAAATCCTTTATGGGTTATCTCACTCTTCCCCAACCCAAAGAGGGTTCTCTAAGGCGTCATCACTAGGGGACTCCATCAACCCAATCCCATAGGCACTCAGCTTTAGGCAATTCGCCCTCCTAGGGTTTACCCATCTTTTTGTTGTTTCGTGATTCGGTTTTGCTTGTGTGCTTAGATACTGTCATATCCATCATCAAGCTATCCCAATCAAGTGTTAGAAGGCCATAATTCATCCTCAATCTACTACTTTGGATATTTCACCAAGACCTACCTTCAATCCCCTAGGGTAGTGGCATTGACCATTTAATCTAACATTTAGATCCTAGATCCTTTCTTAAACTTCTAAGTCACTAAAATAAACACAGGGTTGATAATTAACCCATTCTAAGCCTCTCAACTCGAACATCATACATTTAGTGACTCTATCCCTCAGATCTAGAGTTTCATCGGCTACTCATCTTACGTATTCTATTTTCCTAGTCTGATCTGGTGATTTAGCTTTAGGTCTTTCCTTTCAAGTTAGATCAGGGTCTCCCCCTTTGTCACTTGGCTTTAGTGGCATAAAACGAAGAGAGTCTTGATCGACGTGACAATCGATCCATCCGAGGATCGAGATTCTCTTAGGTCACCTCTTCAGTTGTCTAGCTCCTCTACCATCCTAAATAGGATTCACCATAAAGGGGCAACTACAAGTTGTGTGATAACAGTACTAAAACTAGAAAAAGACAAGTATTAATATTTCCTTTTGCCACGGGAAACTTCTAATTTATTTTCCCTGATTTATGAGCACTGGGAGTAGGAGTCTCCTCAGCCTGAGTAGGTGGAAGTGGTCGTGAACCACGTCCAACAGCTACATGACCCCCACGCAACAATGGAGGTTGTGAAGCTAGAGGCAAAGCTGGTGCATCTGGGACTGGAATACTGCTAGTGGATGGGGGTGGCATTTCTACTGCTACACGGTCACCATCATCATCACCCAAAAGTTCAGCCTCGAAGTGTTCCAAAGCCATGGCTCCATCCTCCAAATTATTCTCCCTCAAGTTGTTGTCCCAAGTGATATATGTTCTATCACTTTTGGCTTGCTCACAATAATGAGATAAAAACCTCAAATTGTAGTGTACAAAAACCAAGCTTTCTACCCAGTTTTCGTTAAGGTTGTTTCTTTTCACACCGGATGTAGCTATAGGTGTTCCAACACTGTAGAAGAACTATTAACCACCTATGAAAGCAATTTAATGGCCAATTTATGCAACTGTGTGGTGGAGGAGCCATACATGTTCCACCACTCGATAGGAGACAACCTATCTCGATCTTTGCTTGCATGCAAATTAGCAAACACTCCATGTTGACTACGGTATTTAATCAATTCACCATGCAATATGGCACACTCCTCTTCTTCAGAAAATAGCTTTTCTAATGCTAGCATGTACTCATTCTGTACCATTGGATCTGTGTGGGGCTTTTTCCTAACCCCACCCCCAAGTGTTGGTTTGGCCAACCAAGATGGAGAATAATATTTTGGTGTAGGGGCATATACTAAGGCATGGAGTTGAACATTAAGATTATCCTACCTTTTGACCACATGCTTTGTGAATGTGATCATACACGATGGTATCTTTTGGCTCAACAATATCTTTTATTTGGCCTAGCATGCTTCATTTGCTCATACACCTCCCCAATTACTGATTGATCAGTATCCGCAAACTGAATCATGTTATAAATGGGCTTGGTAAATTGCAACACATACCTAAGATTTTCCCAAAACTGTCCATCAAGAACGGTATCCTCCACCTCCTAAAAATCATGCCTGTCAAATGCGGATGTAGTCCTGTCTTTCAAAATCTGCCATGATTCACTTGATACCATAATAGCCAATGCCTCTCTTACCTTGAAAAGGCCGCTAAAGGTGAGGTAATAGCTAGAAAATTTAGTCTTTGCAATCTTCAATAGCTCCAACCTTGAATGACTGCGGAAAATGTGGTGGGCATTACTATGATTGGTAATAAACCTTATCATGTGCTTTCCTTTCTTGTACAATGAACCAATTCATCTATAATCATGGTCCTTCATCTTGATAATGCCATGCATCAAAAGGTTCAATGAGTGAACCAAACACCCGGACCAAAATATGTTGGGGTATTTATCCTCAATGATTGCTCCAGCTGCCTTACAATTAGCAGCATTATCGGTAATGACTTGGATAACATTGTATCGCCCAATAGATTAAATAGTTTTAACTAAGGGTTCTGCAATATTGATGTCGATCTTGAACCAATCTTAATAGTCATGGGATGAAAGAAACATTTATCAATGGCTTGCCCTTTACATTTTTCCAACCATAAAATTCAATGGATACCCCATATTTGTTCCAAGCATTTGTGGATTGTCCCAAAGCATTTTGAATCTTGGCTTTTTCCTTTTCAAGTCTCATGGTTCTAGCTTTGTCATACCCGGGGCTCCTGTCTCCTTTAGGGGCACAATGGATGGATTCTACCATTTCATGCCAATAAGGTGAGCAAAGAACATTGAATGGTATGCCACATGCAAAGAGAAATTGGAACACTTTTGTATCCATGTCATCCCTACCACCTTGGTCAAGGAAATCTAACATTGTTCTATGCCTTGAATGCGTGGGCAAGAATCCACTAACATGGGTGGATGGGGATCGAGCACTGAATGTTCTATGTGAGCTTGAGGTCGCATGTTCAACCTTTGTTTTTTTTTTATATGTATTTGCTTCCTCCTCTTCCCTCTTATATTTGGCTCTGTCTTTTGTTGGCACTTCCATACAAGTTTTGACTCCTATAGTTTTCTTTTCATCCCATGGCATAACCCCACATAAATGCTTTCTCACACGGGTATATGAACCTGTGTAAGTTATTCTACAATGGGGGCATTCAAATTTAGTGGTCCGACCCCCTTTCCCTCCTCCAAGCTTTGTGACATATTTCCACAAGGGTGTTGGGTTCTCTTTGGTTTCTTTCCATCACCACCATCACTATCATTTTCGTCCTCTTCCTCTCCCTCCTCTCCATGATATGTGCCACTACCCACTTCTTCATCCTCTTCATCACTTCTCTAGTTTCCAATCACCACCATCATAATAAACAATGGAACCAAAAGGACAAACCAGATTGACATACCCATCTTGCTTGTAGAGAATAACCCTTTTCCTGCAATGGAATGAAGGATAAGTAATGGGAAAGAGTAGGAGAAGAAAACATACATGCATTCAAGCCATAAAAATATACAACTTTATATGGGAAGAAAAAAGCAAAAATGAGTTTAGAGCCTACCTCTTTGGATCTCCAATGGTGGTTGAACCCTATGGCAGCCTTCAATCTCCTCTCGAAGCTTTCACAAATGGCAACCTTCAATCTCCCTTCCAAGCTCTCCAAGCTCCTCACCAAATCTCCAAGTGCACTCCAAGCTCCACAAACCCTTGCAAAGATGAATGAAATGGCAACAATGAGGATAAAAGAAGTGAGGGAGTGTTTTATAGCCCAAGCAAACTCCCCCCAAAAGAGAAAAACAAGATCCCCATCTTCAAAACATGGGTTTGGCTGGGAGCGTTCGTGGGAGCGACGGGAGCAACCTCGAGAGCATTAGGAGGAGCAAAACAAGGAGCAAACAAGAGCACTAAGGGAGCAATCACTCCCGAGCACTCCCTAGTGTTCCCAAACAAAGACAGAGAGTGTTTTTTAAGCCTGATAGCACACTTCCCAAAAATTATTCCATACGAGATCGTTTTGGGAGAGCACTTTTTGGGCACTTCCTTGACGAACTGCTCGGAAACGAGCTTCGATAGCAGGGGCGAGGGGGGGCGCTTCCACGTAGCGATAGTCAGGAATAATCTTGTACAAGAGAACTCACTAATGTTCACCATGTACAAGGTGTTGTCACCTCGATCACCGTTCTAACTTCTTCGGAAGTCGAAACCTCCAAGGAGAAGAAGTATCCTTAAGGAACCCTGTAGAACACTAGGACAACAACAAAAAATATATTCTCTATGCAATTTGTATTTAGACCAGTGCCTAATGGAGTCAAGTGCATTCATCTTCAACCAACGATACTCAAGACAAAAGTAGCGCTTAGTTCACTCAATGAAATGTAAGAATTTATTGTGACAAGTTTAATGTCTAATGTAAAAAAGGTAGGATAATATTTAGCAATTAGATATACAAATCAGATAAGCGCATAATACAGTGGTCGATGATAACACCATCTAAAGACTAAGCACATGTGAGGAAAAATCCTTCATCAATATGTGTCATTAATATAACTATTACAAGCTTATAGCAATGTCAATATATCCAAATCAGTTTTATCAATCAAGTATGGAGTATGCAAAGAATATCACCAATGACTAATGACCAACAAATGACCAAATGAGTATTAAGTTAATTTATCTAAAGATAACCCAGATCTATACATAAACTCTGATTGGTATTAGCACAGTAAATAAGCATAAGAATAAAGACACTAGCAGGGAACTTAACTCTAAAATTAATGTGTAATTAACTAGATAAAAATGCTAATTTAATTGTCTTGTTTTACTGTTTTGTGTGCAGATGTAGGGTGAAAGGGAAACACACAGGGTCCGCAATTTTAATTACAGACCTATGTATGCCAAAGGAGAGGGCTCGGATGGGCAGCCAAGGGAAGGAAAGGGCCAAGAGAAAAGGGAGGAAGGTTCGGTGAAGGAGAAGGGATGGGAGGGCTGCGGACTGTGGTAGGAAGGGAGCAGCAGAAAATAGGGCAACAGAGATGGGAGGAGCTGAGATCTCGGGCAACGAAGGGGTATAAGGGGAGGCCGAGGGTCTGAAAGGCACAAGGAAGGGAGGTCGAGCTGTAGGAAGAGGGAAGCGAAGGGAATAAAGGAGGGCCGAGTGTATGAGGGAGGATGGCGAGCTGGGAAGGTAGGGAAAATCCATAGTGAAGAAAGGGGGTAGTGAAATGACCAGATGGGAGGGCCAAGGGTCTAGAAGGATGGTAGAGGGGAGGTCGAGTGGCTGGTTGAGGAGAGCGAAGGTAGTGGAGGGAGAAGGAAGGAGATTGTTAGGGTTTAATGACTGCAGCTAGGGTTTTACACAGTAAAACCAGACCCTTTAAAAAGATAAATTACTCAAAAAATTTAACCCTAAAACATGAAAAACAAAACAAACTAAGCAAAAATAATATTTACAAATTATTTACAAGCTCAAAAAATTAGTTAGTGAAAAAAAAGGTGAACAACTTAGGTTTTTTAAGCCATCCAACCTAACCCAGGGCTACCAAGAGGATGAACCTCTCCCTTGAGATGGTACTTGCCTAGTTTGGCAAGCCAAGAATTTCTCCAACAACCTCTAGGGTTGGTTGTGAGAAGCTTGGCTAAAGACAAACCTAGGAGACCTAAAGCTCAAGCCTTCCTTGATAGGGCAACAAAATACTGAAAATTCTACTAGGCTAGGAAAAATGGAGCATTACAACTACCATTCAACCTTAGACAAGCATGATTTCAACATTTAACAAAAAGACATCATGAGAGAAGACATAGATACCTTTGTGTGCATATGTCAAGCAAACAACTCTTAGCATTACCCAAGCAAAGTGTAGGAAACAAAGATCCTCCAATGATCAATCCACAAACAAGCTCATACATTCATCCTCTAGGAAGTGCACATGCCTCAAAATGCCCAAGGAGGGTCAAAATCAAAAAACAGTAGTTTAATCCCAAAAGTTGATGTTTAAAATGAAGTGAGGAGAAGATTATTTATACCTTTCTCGCACTCACTTTACAAAAATAAAATAAATCCAGGCCGACATGCCTTTTTAAATGTCAATTTAAGTTTATAAAACGTTAACTTAAAAATATAACAAAAATAATATAAAATAATCAACTGAGTGGGATAAATTGGGACTTTTTCCCCAACATCCACCCCTACATGTCTAAAATGACTGAAAGTGGCCACATCGGACAGAACTGAAGGCTGAGATGCGGGGGGGGGGGGGTCGTCATACCCCCACTAACCCCAAAAAACAGTGAAAATCCCTCAACACCCCCCCTCAGTGCAAGCATACTGCAGTAAATCAAGGATGACATCATCCTCTGTGGAGGCCAGGGAGAGCTGGCACTGGAGCTTTGGAGCAGTAGGAGGGTGCAGGAGAAGACCTAGGGCTATGGTATGGGCCCCAGTGCTGAAGGAAAGCATACCATCAGTTTAAAAGTAATGGGGGAGGTCATGTGGTCCAATGACCCATCCCTAGGGGCCCCGGTCACCAACCTCAGGGTTTCAAACCCTTTTATGAGGCAGTCAGCCATGCCATTAAGCCATAGTATCCCCAGGAGGGAGCCAAAGGATCTGGCCATGACCCCACCTATGAAATGTAGCTATATCGCACCCTCTGAGTCAAAAAAAAATGCTGCCATCTCCTTGAGGGACATCTGGAACATGTGTTGTTACTGGTACCACGTAACACTGGCTCCAACTGCGGGACGAGCTCTCCTCTTGGGAGTGCTCGAGAATCCAAGAATCACCTGGGTACCTGTAGACCTACACACATATCAAATAACCAAGGATATCAAAATACCCAGAGGCGGACACTTCCGTCCTGCCTTGTTCATCAAATAATAAAATAATAACTAAGCAACAAATAACAAAATGATCAAAATAAAGCAACTAATGAAATGACTAATAAGCAAATAATCAATCAACTAACAGAAATATGTAGAAGATCAGATATCACCTGCAAAGTACCTCTTCAATAACTGTCCATTGACAGGAAGAGGAACCGTTTCGCCATCCATGTGGCTCAACCGAAATGTAGTTGGACCTACAATGTTAGTAATCTGATATGGACCCAACCATAAACTTTCAAATTTTCCATACTTACCCGATTATTCACCTCTTTTGTTCCACAAAAGCACCAAATCACCAAGCTGGAAATCTCGTTGTCGAGCTTTTTTGTCAAATTTGCCTTTAACCTTGTCTTGATGTTTTGTCAGGTGATCAAAGGCCTTCTTTATGTTATCGTCCAGTTCTATCAAGTTGTTAATTCTTCTTTGGTACTTGCCTAGATCATCCATATTATGTTGGAGCATCTTGTATACAGCCAACTTCAAATTGATTGGTAGCGTAGCATTCAATCCATAAACCAGCTCAAACAGACTCTTCTTCGTAGATTCTTTCACTGTGATTCTGCCAACCCAAACTGCATACTTCAGTTTGCTATCCCAGGACCTTTTATTGTCGCCGACGGTCTTCTTTTTTATGTTCATCAAATTCTTATTACTTGATTCTGCAAGCCTGTTCCCTTGAGGTTAATAATTGGAAGAATGTGACAATACGATACCATACTCAAAACAAAAAGTGGACAATTCTCTCCCTGTGAAAGCCTAGGCATTATCCGTCACAATCTTGGCTGGAGTACCAAAATGAGTGATTATCCTGTCTTCCAAGAAGTCTATGATCACCTTGGTTGTAGATCTCTTTGTAGGAATAGCCTCAACCTATTTCGTGAAGTAATCTATAGCTGTTAAAATCCATTTATGACCATTACTTGAACTTTCTTTGAATTCACCGATAAAGTCTAGGCCCCATTACTGAAAAGGAGCCTCAACTATAACTGGTTGGAGCGGTAAGGCCACAAGTTTCTATTTCCCTGTGAATAACTGACATGGCTGACAACTCCGAACATACTTGTATACGTCCTGAAAAATGTTGAGCCAATGATATCCTGATCTCATAATCTTGTGTGTAGTTGTAGAAGCTGCGTGATGTCCACCGCAAAGTCCCTCGTGGAATTCCTTCATTAATTCTTCTGCTTTAGGAGGCTCAACACAAGTGAGAATAATCTCGTCTGGATTCTTCCATCCGAGTCCCTAAATCCATCCATCATCTGCAGCGATGTCCACGAAACAATACTTGGATGCCTTCAATTTCAGAGCTCTCCTCCTGTGATCTGGTAGATAATTGGGGCATGAAGATTCTAGAGATAGTAAACAATGTCTCTGTACCAGTCGCACTGTGCTATGGCCTCTTTGACCACTGAAACCATAGGAAGCTTTTCTTTTGTTATATCCAATGCCTTTTCATTGCCTTCTGCCAATAATTGAGCTAGTCCTCTGCCTTTGATTAACTTGGTAGGTTGTATCTCCAAGTCATATTCTTGTATCTTCGTAATCCATTTGGCTCGAGCATCTAGACCATCTTGTTGCTTCAATATCTCCTTCACTGCTGGTTGAGGAACATAAGCCACAATCTTTGAATAACCAACATACACTCTGAAGTGCTTTAGTGACATCACCAAAGCGCAAGCTTGTTTTTCCATAATGTGATACTTTGCTTCTGTGTTGCTCAAGGCTTTGCTCATAAAGGAAATTGGTTGTTCTTCATTCTTTTCATTCTTTTGAAGGAGAACTCCTGCAATGGTATCAGGAGATGCAAAAGAAAATATCTGAAAAGGTTTGGAATAGTCAGGACTTACGAATACCGAAGCTCGAGTGATTGCATCTTTTATGTCTTCGAAAGCTCTCTTTGATTCAACGGTCCACCTCAACTCTGCATCTTTCTTAAGCAACTTATTCAAAGGTTTAGTAAGTTCAGCAAAATTAGGTATAAACCTATAAATGAAATTAATTTTTCCAAAGAAAGATCTCAAAGCTTTAAGATGTTTGGGCAATGGTATTTCTTTAATAGCTCTTGCCCTTTCAGGATCAATTTTAACACCTTGAGTAACAATATGGCCCAACAATTTACCTTTAGTACCCCAAAATAGATTTTTTAGGGTTCAAAGAAATGCTATACCTGCGGCAACGTTCAAATACCTGTCATAGATGCTTGATGTGATTCTTTCTTTCTTTGGAGTAGACCGTCAGATCATCTTTGTATATTTCCAGGATTTTCTGCATGATATCCCCGAAAGCATAATACATGGCCCTCTAGAATGTAGCCCCTGCATTCATCAATCCAAATGGCATCCTCAAATACTGGTAAGTGCCCCAAGGAGAAGTGAACGTTGTCTTGGCTCGATCTTCTCTCCTAACTGCCACTTGATTGAAGCCCGAAAAACCGTCGAGAAAAGACATCAACTATGAACCTGTAATTCTCTGTAGCAGGAGCTCCATATTCGGGAGGGGATAGTTGTCTTTCTTTGAGACCACGTTCAAATTTCTGAAGTCAACACACACTCGGACATCTCCCGTCTTCTTTTTGGTAGGAACTGGATTAGACCACCATTCGGAATACCTAATCGGAGCTATTATCTTGGCTTCAACCATTTTCTAGAGTTCCTGCTTCATCAACGAAGCTAGCTTCGAATTTATCTTTCGCAATTTCTGACGATGAGGCTTTGCATTTTCTTCCAAAGGTATAGCATGTTGAATTATGTTCTTGTCATATGTCTTGAGCTCATCGTATGACCAGGCGAACACATCTCTGAATTCACGGACTAAGTCAATCACTTCCTTTCTTTCCTCAGAATTCAGTGCTTTACCGACCTTTATTAGGCGAGGATCTTCTTGTGAACCAATCTTCACTTCTTCATATCCGGGATCTGGAATCGTTTCCACTTTTTGTTTGCACCGATCATCCATGTCGAATATTCTTTCCAAAGAGGCCTTCTCCATTGGGATCGGATTGTAGTCTGGTTGTTCTGTGGATCCTTGCTCTCTCCAATCGATATAGTTGTTCGAGTATTCTTTCGTGTTGGCCATGAACCTTCATATCTGTTTGTCATCGTCGAATACTTCCCACTCATCAAAGTTGTCAGGCACTGAAGGGCGGAAAACCATCTGAACTTTTCCTGAATCATGCACTGTATCGATGTGGTCGAAAGTAGATGCAAGGACAACAAGTGTATCAACTGTTTGGTTTTGTAGTCGAGGGATGGCCTCTAATGATAAAGCGTTGAATTCTTCAGTAGCCAGCCTGACAGTGTCCTTGTACCTTTTCAATTGCTTCTTTTTACAAGTAAATATCTCTTTTACTTGGCAAACAATCAGGTCAGAATCACCAAACACATGCAATAATTTTATACCATAATCTTTAGCCATGTTAAGGCCCAGTAATAGAGCTTCATATTCAGCAGTATTGTTAGTACCATCAAACTCTAATCGAAATGAAAAACAATGCTCATCATACCTGGGAGATGTCAATACAATTCCCGCACCCATACCTGCTTGGCATTTTGCCCCGTCGAAGTGTAAAGTCCAGAATTTGTCAATGTCTGTCTGAGGAGCAACTTCTGTAGTAAATACTGAGTATGACCCAATGTCGCTTTGACAAATGTATTCATATTATGGTTCTTCAGGATCCTCTACGTGGTGCTTTTGCATGGTCTCTCGTTGCAGAGTAATGTATCCGCCTTCGGGAGTGAGCACTATGGCATATGATAGGTCCAACTGTAAGCTTCCTCCCAAATCCGAACCGAATTTTCTGGATAATAGCATACCCCGGGACTTTGGTAGATCAATGACAATAATATCCATCTTTATCATTATAGTAGGGTGCAACGTCAATCGAACTAGGACATCTACCACCACCCCGCACACTTTCACTTCTCGAGAGTCCATAGCGCAAATATTCTTGTACGGTGTTGATATCTTCAAACCTAACCTTTTCATCACAGTTAAAGGCATTACATTAGTGGAAGCACAAGAATCAAACATACAATTATGTAAAATTAAATCACCAATGCTTAAAGAAATGAAGAAGGGTTTGTGTCTAGGATTCTTATTCTCAGTTGGCAGCATGTTGGACAATATGATCGGAGTGTCTTCTTCCTCAGCTTGATTTACCACTGATTGGTTGTCCCGGATTTGATCATGAAAATGAAAATGCTCTGCGATTTGTTCTCTGACCGACGGAATCTTTGCTAATTCGGAAATTGGCACTAGTATCCTCATGGAATTAAGAGCACCTGTAACATCAATCCTCAAAGGCTCATCAGTAACTAAATCAATCGGAGATCTACTTACCTGTGGTGGAGGAACCTTTGTCCTTTCTGCGTTTGCTGGAGGAAATCTTCTTCTTTGATAGGAATCTCCAACGGTTCTGTTTTCATACCATTTCCTGATCTATTCTCGAGGAGGCATTTCTCCAAGAAGCTTATTTACCTTGTCCGCATCAATAGAACCCTTTCTGATCTGCTGCATATGCTCGTTAGATAAATTAAATTGCTTTTTCTCAAACAAATTACATACCTCGGAATCAATAGAACCCTTTCCGATCTGCTGCATATGCTCGTTAGATAAATTAAATTGCTTTTTCTCAAACAAATTACATACCTCGAAATCATCGTCTTCGAAAGGAATGTTGTTCTTGATATACTCCATATAGTATGCGCAGGTCTTTTCGTCATGGAAGCTACCCATTTGTCAGATACGACTCCATGTTTACCTTGTGTCTCAGCTCTGGAGTGTGTGGCCCTTTGGTCACCGAGTTATTCTCTTATAGTCTTCGAAAGCAAGTACTCCTAACAAAAGTGTTGTTAAACACTAAAACATCAGAACTTAAATGCCATATCTAAATAGATGCAAAAGTCAGCAAAAACAATGTAGCTAAACACTAAATGCAAATAAAATATCTTATGTAACTAGTCAATTACCAAAGGACGAGCACTCATCCTTTGTATGATGTAACGTTGTTTACCTCTACGGGGCAACAGGGTGGTCACTCCATCGCACCTATGGACGGTGGCAAGGAATGGAGGTCATACCGAGTCATTATTTGAGGCCCACAAGGGTATTCAAGGCACCTGCCTTTGGAGGATGGCTAGTGAAAGATGATCTTATGTGAAATGTGAACATCAATGTTAAATGTTAAAGTGTAAAGATGATAAACAATTCAAATGCAAAGGTTGCTTGTCTAGAGTATATAGGATGCAGTCCAAGCACTCTACCCATTTGTGAGACACCGCCATTCCCTAAGTGTTCTTTGTCTAACATGCATTTGAGTGGTTTTCCCTTTTTCCCTTATATCTGAGAGATCACAGTGTTGAAGTTACAAGTCCTTCCTAATACCTTAAGCCTTTTTTTCCACTTCACCTATCCTAGCAACCTGTCTAAGTCTGTGAGCGAGCATATGTAGGGAAATTCATGAAAGACTTAATGGTTTCTCTCACACACGTATATTTTTATTGGATTATATTAGCCACTATCATGTATTTCATGTTTTAGTCTGGTTTCTAACATAAAATTGTGAGCATTGTTCATCTTGCATGCATCCAGGATCTTCCAAAGTACTGCTCTACCTTCAGTTTGGGTACTTTGACTTGGTCAACACGATTCCCGAGGCAGTGACTACAGAACTCCATATTGATTATTTGTGTTCCAGACACTCCAGCAGTTTCAGTTTGCAACAGATGGTAATAGTTTCGGAGATCAGTGATTGTTATCATTTTTTTACTACAGTAACCATTTGTATTCCACAGCAAAGATGTGCCTTTTTCACCAAGGGCGCTACAAGCTTGAGGTGGCGTATGAGTATTCACCATTACCATATTCCTATGTTCTAGGAATTATCTATGCAGTCAGTTTTCTGCACCAAGCACCTGGCAGTGAGTTATGGGCAGTTTTATTTCTCCAGGATGAGTCTACCAGCAGTTTCTATGACCATGGCTTCTACTGGGAAAATTGATTTGGCTGGTGTGAGCAAGGAAATGGCATGGGGATGACTTATCATGAATCATAATATGTTATGGCTCCAAATGCATTTCTACATGACTTGGCTTCGTTCGGGATGATTCTCCATGATGATATCTTGTCCTAGAGAGGACGTCTTCCTCCCAAGGGGCGCACTTCATATATTGATCATTTGTACTATCATGTTATATTATTGTAAAAGGTTGAGTACTAGGATGATTTATGCCCCTAGTGACCCATTTACAATATTGGCCCATGATGTATCACATTGTTATATTATTTTGGCCCCTCCTAGGGCATCCTTGGGCAAAAGTGTGCCCCCCTCTTTTGACTTAGTCATTGATCCATGTAAATGAAAAATAAAAAGATCTTCATCGTTGATAATGTATGATGTATCTTTTAATCTCAACCACCCGTTTAAAAAGTGGTTAGGGTTTTGGTCTTTCTCGAATCTATTCAAGAGAGAGGACCCCCTCATTGTAAAAGGACTTTGGCTCTTGGAATATTCATAATAAAAAGATTTTTGCAGAAATTCTTGGATTTTCTTTGTGGGATGTTCTTGTATTTGATTGGAAAGTCTATTTCTCTTAGCATTTGAGATATTGTTTGTGGATCCAAAATATTTTCGTGGAAGATAGTGTTTTAATGCATGAGGGCGACTTCACTTGGGTGTTTTTACAGGCTTCCCCGACTTGTTTCTCTTGAAGGCATTGTGTAAACAGGGGGTTTTCACTAGCATCTTTGATCTTTGATATGCACTTTGTTATTTCTTTTGCATTTACAGTTCATTTTTCCTGGGCATCAAATCTTACGTCGATAGTTTGCTTGTGCAGGAAAGAGGGGCACATTACCTCCTTTGGGAAAATCGATTTCACTTGGAGACACCATCAAATCATCTCAAATTGATCGAGAAGGAATAGATCATCATTTGATCTACAAGATTTTTCGAGTAAGATCTAATCCAAATCTTTTGTTTTGAATTTCTAATCCATTGGTCATTTGATTTAACTGTTCAAACCCTGACTCTAAAAATTCTCTGGGTCTAATAACTTGAAATTGCGGCAAACCATTTTTGGGTTTTTACCTTAAGGCCTAGCCCGTGGGTTCCCTAGGGCGTCACCCCTAGAGGACTCCATCTACCCTTTTACCCTAAGCACTGATCTTTACCAATTCGCCCTCCTTGGTTTGTTTGTCTTTTGGGTTGTTTTAAGATCCAATTTTTGGCTTATGTGTGTTAACATTGTCATATCAATCATCAAGTCGTGCTAGAAATCCCTAATTCATTCAGATCTACTACCTTAGCCCATTCTTCCCAAGTTTTAAGTCACGTTTCCCAAGGCAATAGTAACATTCGATAATTTATCCTAGCACCTATATCCTAGATCCACTCTTAACCTCTAAGTCACTGTAACTAAGTATCTTGGATTGACATTTAATCTATCCTAAGCCTCTCAATACAAGCATAACCTCTCTAGTGGCTTCATTGCTTAGATCTAGGGTTTCACATATCCATCACCTTATGTATTCTAGTTTTTCTAGTTTGATCTGGTGATTGGGTTTAAATCTTTCCTGTCAGGAATAGATCAGGGTCTCCCCCTTTGCTATCTTGGGCTTTGGTGGCATAAAGCGAAGAGTGCCTCAATTGGCGTGACAACCGATCCATTCGGGGATCGAGGCCCCTCTTAGGGTCACCTCTTCAGTTGCCTAGCACCTCTACCATCCTTGATAGGATCAACCTTTTGGGGCAACTACAAGTTGTGTGATAACACCCCCACCTGGGCTCCACTATGCTACAACACACTGATCCGTGCATTCATTTTTTCATTTATTTTATACAAACCGACACTTCCCCCTCCACCCGGGCTGTAGAAATGCACCTTCTCGATGCAACAAGAACTTACCTAAGATGATGGCAGAAGCGATTGCCAATGGAGTCGCCAGATAAGATCTGCAAGGTTAGTCCTTGCAAAATAATACACTTCAAAATGTAAAGAGGAGGACTCACCTTGGGTTCTTACCTAATTGTCGTTTTTTGCCAAGGGTGTTAATGACTCCGAATAATCCACTTCAATCTTTGAAATGTCCCCGGCAACAACACCAAAAATGTTACCGTTCGATCTAGCAGGCTAAACTTGCTAGTGAATGAAAGGCAATCATATGAAAAGGTTGAACCACTGTCACCTTAGCTCAATCTCTCGACTTCTTCAGGATTAATTATTGTCCAAAGGGGAGAGCCCTTTAGTGTACCTGTCAATCACATTCACACAACTACCTTCCACCACCTTACAGCATAGATCAGTGCCTTTATGGAGTCAAGTAGAGAATGAAGAAGACATACTAAGTTTATTTAGGTCAAGCAAGTATTAGTTCAATGTAAACCATTGTCGATATGCAACAGTACAATGTGGACCAGGATATATGGCAGAAAAAGCTAACTCAAAATTATAACCAGCAGAGTATTATCATTTAAACCACTTGTTATTGAAATCAACAGCAACAGACAATTTTATCAGCTAGCACGTGTAAGTATTAACAACCAGCATGTATCATCACATAGGCGTTATTATCATCATTTAGATTAACTGTAAATACAACTGTATATCAGCATCAATTACCAGCTGAGTTAACCAGTCTTTAAGAGCTTATCCAAGTTCGCCTTAGCCTGAAAAGAATGCTTTTGGGAGGCAGAATTCAATGATATTGCTGAGAATTCCCAATACCTCAAATCTGACCCTAACTTGGTTGATTTTGCAGGTCTGTTTGACAGGTTTTAGAGCAGGAAACAATAGTAACAATGATCAGTAAAGAAATCAACCCTAAAGGGGCCTACTAAACAATTAAATCGGGTCGCTGTAAGGCAGAACGGCACCTTTTATCAAGGCCGAATTAGCCCAACCCCTGAAACATATCAAATATGAAACCCTAACTCAGATTTTTAAATGATTTTTTCAGGTTGTTTCTTAGGTTCGTGGCTGCAGACAAGGAGACAGGTGACGCCCAAGAGGATCTAGGGCTAAATAGGCAGGGCAAATTTGGTTGTGGATGCCAAATTTCAAAATTCCAAAACCAAAAAAATATTTGAAACTTTGTGATGGGGTCAGATTTCATAATGGTTTCAGTCACCCAAGTAAACTGCATTATCTTTCACCTATTTCAGTCAAATTGGCATTCTTTCTATGATCACCATTAATTGGAGGAGCTTGCTCCTCTTATAGCATTTATCATATCTTCCATTGGAAATAGAGGGATACTGTCATCTGTCAATATGCATACCATCTTTTTCTGCCATTTCAAACATTTCAGAATGCAATTTGTTGCTTTCAAGACTTGCTCAGTTTTCCAAAGAAAAGGCCTTCTGCCAAGAACATGACGTTCTAAGAAGATATTGATGATTGAGGCAATTCTTGTTGATTTTTAACTTGTCCAACATTCTCTTTATGTATAGCATAATTCTGTCCATCTTACTGAGCCACTGGGGATGTACATTGTTGTTTCACTTCTTCAACGTTTATCATCCTTAAAAACAGGGTTCTGACTATAATACCATGCACCAAATCAAAATTTCTTCTAACACTTTCCATAATCTATATTTGTTCATGTCAAAACTGAGCTTAACAAGCTGCAGATTAGCCCTTTCATATGCCACAATGTTGCACATATTTTTCTTCAACAGTGGCGGGCATTTCTTTATTACCTTACAGACATTTTTATGCCTGGCTGGCATTTTCTCTCTCCTGGCGGGCATTTCTTATGCCTGGAAAGCATTTTCTCTCTCCTGTCAGGCATTTCTTATGCCTAGCAGGAATTTTCTCTCTATTGCAAGCATTTCTCAGTAATCTACAAGCATTTTCAGTTAGTCTGCGAGCATTTTAAGTGCATTGGTGGGTATTTGCAGACCTTGGTGAGCATTCTTCTTGACTTGGTGGGCATTACACTTGACTGGCGGGCATTTCTCTTGACTTGGTGGGCATATTTCTCCACGGTGTCGGGCATTCCATGTGGTTGGCGGGCATATTTGTCCCTTGAGTTCCATAGAAGCATCTTTTCAACGATCTTGTCCTTCAACATGATTACATAAGCTCATACTTCACCCTTGCTCAAATCTAGCTTTGATTACCTGTTTGCATCCTCCAAATGACCATCAAACCCAAAGTGTACTTGTGGCTTCTGTAGACTGCTCTTTGATGCTATCTTTTTGCAACTCCCCCTGAGGGTTATGACGTAGTTCTTGTGTGCTTCAAAGGGCTGCTACACACGGTCAGTGATGCAAGAAGTGTGGGCCACTTACCACTTGATTCTTCTCATGCCTGTTACTATTACTGATCCACACGATCAAGACATTTCAAGAGTAACTCAAAACTGCCACAACATTCAAACTAGGGCCTCTTCTTTTAATGCTGCTCCAAAGTTTGATCTCCATGGCTGAGCACTCACAAAATTTCCAATAATGTATCTCAAACTCAGTAACCCAACCTTTGTCAATACATGTCAAACCAATGCCAAACCAAAGTCCTTCAAATCTGCAGAAAACAACTTCAAATTCTGTCCATTAGAAACAAGATTAAATTGGTCCTTTCATATGTTGTTGCACTTCTTCTCCAAAAAAAATTCTTCGAATCAGTCCTTGGTATTTTCTTAAAATGGCTCAGATCTTGAAACTAATGCCACAACCAATTCTTTATTCTGCCTCTTTGCTGCCCTAATCTTTGGTTGATTACACACTCTTGTATATATAAGCAATCTGTGCAACTTTATTTACTGTGCCTGTCCATGACAGTAATTAAATCTGCCCTCAAGTTTCTGTCAAGGATATGTCATATCTGTTGTTCAAGGTTTGTAAATTCTTCATAGTACACTGTTGTTGATCTTTTTTATTCCAACATCAAATTTCTTCAAGTCTGTCTCACCGTCCATAAATATTGAACCCAGTTAGTTGCTCACTGATAGTTACATCTGCTCAAACGTTCCTTGACTTTGTTCACAGAACATTTCTTCAACTTTGCTTTGAAGTAAGTGTCAGAATTGCCTGAAACAATGCTCCAAGTCTTCCTTTAGCTTTTAACCAATACTCTTGATCTCTTTAAAGCTCAAAAATTCAAGCTTGCTGAGGCACTTCTTTTTGCTTTTTAAACAACAAGTATTCTCTGCTTCTACCCTGGCCCACCCTTTCCAATTTGCAGTCATGAGGATCAAATGAGAGAACTGAGAGAGTACCTCCCATATCTTCGGTATGTAAAGCCATCTCTGTTTTGTCTTCAGGACTAAGACTACCTTTACTTTCAGACATCACACTACCCAGCTTCCAGATCAGAGGCTTGTCCTGGTTTTCTGTTGAGTGGTTTGTACATCCATCGTCAGCATAAAGAACTAATCCACATATTTCCTGCTTCTGTTCTTCAAAGATACTCTTGTCTTGAGCACATAGAATTGTTTGATAATCTTTCTCATGTTGCTTCTTCAATTCATCATCAAGCCTTTGTGCCTCTATTGTGTAGCTTGAGAGTCCACTATTAGTACTCAATTTCCTGTTATTATTTTGTGCAAGCATAGCTGTATGTTCTTCTTGTCCCTGTTTATTTTTCCATACCTTTTTATATCCATGTCTACAGTCTCTTGCTATGTGTCCATAGTAATGACATTTGTAACACTCAACCTTGTATGAAGCCATGTTGACACATCTAATTCTCACTAGAGCATTTCTTCCAAGACTTTTGCAATCTATAGCCTTGTGTCCAAGATTGGTGCAAGAAAACAATTGCCATAAAGGAAATATCCATACCTGTCAGTAATAGGTCTTCTTGGAGGTGCAACTCTTCTGTATTCCATCTTCTTTGACTCTTGCTGACCATGGTCTATGTTGTTGTCCTTTCTGTAATTAGAACTTCTCAAAACTTCTACATAACTTCTAGGCTTTTCTTCAGCTTTCTGTTGTAAAGAGGTTGAGACAGTTTCACTAATGTAGCCAAGACCAGATTTATCAGATGGTAGCCGTTGGGAGTTAAGGATCTCATTTAGAACTTCAGTGCTCTTCTTGAGCTTCTCATTTGACCTTTGTTGAATGAGCATCTTTTCTATTTTTTCTTTTAGAGAGAGAATCTCTCTTCTTGAATTTTGATCTTCCTCTTGGGATTTTTGCAACTGCTCTTTCAATGATTGATTTTCCTTTTTGAGCTTTATGAGTTCTTTTTCAACTTCCGCATATGTTTTAGATCTTTCTTCATTTTTAGCAACCTTGCTTTTGTTTTGAAGAATGCTTGTCTTCTCCCATTCTTCCCTTAAGGCAATAATTCAACTTCTTAATCAATACAAGTTTTTCTTCTTTCACTTAGCTAACTAGTCAAACTTTCTTCAACTTGTTTTGCATCTACTATCTGACTTCTTAGACCAACAATGGTCTTTTCGGCTTCTTCAAGGTCTTCATGCTTTTTCCTTTCTGATTCTTCTAACAAGTCTTCTAGCAACTCATTCTTCTTCTTGAACTTCTTGATTTCATCTAGGGCACAGATAAGTTGTCTTTCAAGATCAGCCTCCTTTTTTACTTTAGAATCTTTGTTTTCACAGGGATCAACTTCAGGATCTACGGTTGTGATCAGTGCTTCATCTAAGTCACTGCCACAATCATTAGATGAGCTATTGGTTTCATAATGTTCTTCATTTTCAGATGATTCATCCTTGGCCTTGAGTGGAGCATCTTCTATATTGCTGTCATTTTCATTTGGTGAGAGATGTTTTTTGTTTTAATGACTTCTCAACTAAGTAGAGTTTTTGTACTTTATCCCACATTTCTTTAGCTGACTTACACTGTCCCACTTTATTCTTCTCAGAATCTGATAGACCATTCAAAATTGCATTCATTGCCTTTGCATTGTATTTGTGTAGCTTCTTTGCTGTTGAAATTTTTGGTCGAGTCTTTGAAGTTGAGTAATCATTTAGAACTACACTCCAAATGTCAAGCCCAAGAGCTTGTAAATATGTTTCCATTCTTATGCTCCATGGTACATAGTCTATTCCATTGAACAAGGGTGCTTTGTTAAGGTCTTCCCATTGACGATCCATGAGTATTGTATGGGATCTGCCTTCCAGTGGTCAAACTATTTGAAGGAAACCTACTCTGATAACAATTGTTGGAACCCACAGTGATACCAATGTTATCGAAACCGGACCGAAACCAGTAAAACCGGCCGGTTCGACCAGTTCACGGGCCCAACCGATCCGGTTAGGTGCCTAAACCGGAAAACCTACAAAAATGATTTGGATCAATTGTGAACCAGCTGGTTCCATATGGAACTGGCCAAAACCAGCCGGTTTTGACCGGTTTCGTACGGAACCGGCCGATCCGTACTTTGCTTATTTTTTGGACTCTAGGGGGCATTTAGAGCCTCTTTATTGATGTATTTTGGTTTAGAACTTCAGAGATGTATTGCACTCGGTGCTATTTTGTATATTTGCACCTGTACTTGCTATATATCTGAAAAATTTTGCATATTTGTCTATTAATGGTTTGGATTCATATGTATGCACATGAATATATATGTTTTTTTACAAAATATGAATAGTTTATGTATGTTTTCGTCGACTGAGTTTTTTCCCAAGTTTTTTCCAGTTCCGGTCCAGTTTCTGATCCGGTTCACATTTTGGGCTTTGTCGATTCAATCACCGGTCCAGTTCTGAGAACATTGAATGATACTGAGAGGGGGGTGAATCGGTATCATAGAATTTTACCTAATTTTACTTCATTAATCATGTAACATTAAAAACCTTAAATATTCATCCACATTAAAGCACAATACACAGAATCTTTATATGGAAACTAATTTAATGAATTGATAAAATCATGAATTACAATGATATGCAAGAGACACCAATCTCCAATTGTAGTGTGAGCACCCACTCACTAATTTTGAAAACACCATTCCCTCATGCAAGCACCAACTTGCAATTTGCAGGCACCAACCTGTGAGGACGCCAATCCTCTTATGAGCACCAACTCATAACCATCAAGCACCAACTTGCACTTTCACAACCTGTCTAATGGATGAGGACACCAATCCTCTTGAGCACCAACTCAATTATGCAGGCACCAACCTGTTAAGTGGATGAGGACACCAATCCTTTGTAAACACCAACTTACAAAGCAAGCACCAACTTGCTCTCCCAAGCACCACCCTACCACCCTAAAATGTATAGGCTTGTGTTCTATGTTCAATCTGTTGTCTCTGTCTACACTCTTGCTGCACACAGTTCACGTTCTTTACTTCAATCTTGTAGTTGTAATACTGTACACATTGACACAAACTATAGCTATGTTTCTCTCATATTCCCACAGTCATTTAATCTTCAAATACTTCTCTTAAATAGAGAGTCATCTCATGCATAGCAAATGTAAGCCACCATGATTTTGCATGGATGGGCAAAGCTTCTTCTCATGCAAGGTGTGAGCAAAACAAAATGCAAGCCAACGCGATTTCACAAGGGAGGCAAAGCCTTCTCACATGTGAGGTGCGGGCAATGTAAATTATAACAAAGGAAATGAAATGCTAAACCCAAGCCACTTACAACTACAATGAAAGGGTGGCAATGCCTCCTCTCTTGCATGAAATGAATGGGAAACCAAACTAAGCACTTAGACTTGAAACAACATACAAGAAATCAAGTCCAAGAGACTCTCTTGGGCTTGTTACAATGATACAAATTTCAGCACTTATTAAATGTGAGAAAAAGAGAGGAAAGAAGATGATTTTGACCGTTTTCTTCCAAGTGGCCGAAATAGTGGCTTCTGGAGACCCTTTATGCTTGAAGATGGTCAAATTTGGGTAGCATAACACCTTTGAAATGTGCAGACCTGCTAGAAACCAGCAAGCAAAAAGTTATAGAAAAATGCCCAAAATCACTCTTGGGCAATGTTAGTATATCATACAAAATATTACAAAAACTTTTGAAAATTTGAGAGTAAATTTGCACAAGATAATATCATGTAAATGAGATTTGAAACCTGATTTTTATATGGAAAACATGTAAAAATTAAACGCAAAAAATTGAAAGGGAAGGGAAGAGATTATGCTCTTTGCTCTTCCAATGCTTGGAGCAGCAGGGTATCCGACCAAGGAAATCCACTCTCGAAGCCTAGTAACCTGCAACTTGTAAAATGTTTGCTATACAACTAAAAGAAAGGTGAGAACCTAATGAAGAGGTAAGAAATCATAAACTTCGACCAACAAGCGTATGAAGTTCTTAACTACTAAACAGGAAACTCATAAGATCTATAGCAAAATTACTAAAAATATTACCAAAGCAAAACAGTTTGCTTGTTTGGCCTCCCCAAGCTTGAGTAGCTATGAAGTGCAGAAGCAAACCCCCATCACAGAGCAACACCAACACCAAATCTCCTCCAAAGAATTTTATTACTAAGCCAAATCGCTGAAAATTACAATGGCCCAAAAATAGGGCAAGATGGAAACAAGAGAAGTGAGAAAATAGAAATAGAGCAAGAGCATGAGAGATTGTAACCCAAATGACGAGGAGTCTCCTTAAATAGGAAAAGAGAGAGGGGAGAGTTTCTTTGCATGAATGACATTCGTCACTTGGAGAGAAAGAGGGCTCATGGAGAGGGGTGCACTTCCATGGGTTAAAAACAACAAACAATGGGGGGGGGGAACCCCCCACTCATGTTTTATATTTCATTGCTAGGCCAAGGGGAAGGATTCATGAAGGTGGGAAGGATTCATGAAGGTGGGACCCCCTCTTTTGGCTTATTTCAATTTATCTCATTTCTCATGGTGAGAGAGGGTTTCCCCCTTTTGGCGACAACTTCAAACTTGAAAAACATTTGCTTGGGGGGGGCTCTTGGACTTTAATTTCAGCTTAGGAACATAACTTGGCATTAGGAAATAATTTTTCCACCTCCCAAGTGACTTTAGGCACTTTTCCAAAACTTGTCTTACTAATTAATTGTCAATTTTCTTGATTCCTTGACTGACTTAGGTAAATGTGTCCAAAACCTTAACAAGACTTGTCTAAATGACTTGAAACTTGGTACAAGGATGTAGGAGGTCTCATTCCATTTATTTTGAGTACCCATACCCCTATACAACATTATAAATGACTACTTATCCCTCTTTTACATTATAACATCTTATGCTGAATGACATTTTTTAATTACCAAAAATTAAAAAATTCTATGTAAAACTTAATGAAATTCTACAAGACTCTGGATAATGTCTAGCATGGTAATATTGAACATTTCTAAGCCCTAATCACCCCATGGACTCGATCATTAGAACGACTTTCACCACCTTGGAGGTATTTTTGAGTGAAAAACTCAAATAATTAAAATCACTAAAAATGAATTTTAATTATCCAAGTGAAAAAACACTCGATGAAAGGACTTCCCTAATGATAAAGTCTTAGGCAACTAAGTTATAGAAAAATTGACCCTCATGCTGACATATCATTACAAAATCCCCCGCAGTGGTGCGAAAATTTCATGGAGAAAAGATAAGAAGAAGAGTTGCCTTGCTTGAAAAATTCATTAGGTACTTCTTTCTCATCTTCAAGGCACATTGAACATGTGCATGGTACATGGTTGTCCACCTAGTTGGTTTGGTGGTCAACACCATCATATGGAAACTTTGCATTGTACATATAAACATTTCATTATAAATATGGAGGATTGAATAACTCTGTTCAAGTAAAAAGTGATATATATATATATATATATATATATATATAACACACTAACATTACTTGTGTCAAACCTATAATTTGTCATTTCTATCCGTTCCCATTTCCAGTTTCTCGTTTCTGGTAACATAGCTTAGCATCCTTTTTGGTTTGATGGGATGCTTAATGCTGTACTCAGCTTCAAGTCTGTCTTCTTGAGTTTGTTGCTGTATGTGTTTCAGAGCAAGGACCTTTTCGGCTTTGCGATATATGCGGTTGAAGCTCGGTGCTTGTAAATCTTTTACTATTGATATTGTTTCTTTTCAGTTAATATGAATTTTGTAATTTTATTTATCAAAAGGGATGTAGATATATAAGTGACGTACATCCTCACTCCCCGCAAACAGATTTCAAAATCGGCACACTTGCACTGCCATCCTAGCTACGTTGGATAATAATCATCTCCATACAACACAATAGCATTTCAAAAGTAGCTCCATAATTAGAGTAAAACAAGAAATTAAGCAGCACCGACCATCCTAAAAATAAATGATGTTGCAACAAATTACACAACACAAATGAAATTCCAAAACCAAAAAAACGTTTTTTAATCATAACAACCCTGTTCAGCAGTATCCAGCTGGCACGTAGTAATAAGCCAAATAGCAATGCAACATTTTATTGCAGACGAAAGTTGTTGGAACAATATTCATGAAAGGAACAGCTTGACTGAGCATATTAGATAAGAACATGTGGTACTTTACGGAGGGATAAGGTATGTACATTTTTGTAGATTAAGAATTCAAACCACTCAATGGAAGGGTCAAGGGTCTTAAATTATAGTTTGAGTGGACCTAACAGTTAAGAATGTGTGAATTTTTTGAGGTCACGTGTTCAAATCTAAAGGAGTATCAACACCTCCATATACTAAAACAGTACAATAACTAATCAATCGTTATAATATGCTTGTGGATGTGTACCAACCCAAGCAACACTGGTTGGAGCCATGTGCACTGGTTTGGGACATGTGCAGGTCCAAGTCCTGAGCATCTTTGACAACTTTTACAGAAACCAAATTAAATAGTGCTAATGATTCCTATGAAGCTAACTCTAAACCCGGATACATTAGCCTCATCAGAATCATGAATAACCCTAAACCCGGACACATTAAGCCTCATCCTGATAACAAGGAGCTATTTTAAAAAACAAAATGAAGGAACACGTAAAATAGAGAAGAGAAAAAAGCAAACCTACCTGCCGGCCATTGAGCAAGTAACCTTTCCTTGAGAGAGGCAACGGTGGTGGCGGGGGCATATTTGTTGGGGCCGATATCAGTACCATCGAACAGTCGAAACTTGAGCTCCACCGATTCCGCTACTGCCATTTTCGCACCTCTAAATATGTCTCCCAATTTCAATCACTATGCATTCTTCCACTTCCAATTGGAATGATTTTAACAAAACAATTCATCGATAAATCACTCAAATTAAGAGCGTTGATGCCTATGGGTATCCAATTCAAGGCTGCAGTTTTTTACTTCCAATTGCGATGATTTTAACATCAAAATTGATCGATAAATCACTCAAATTCAGGCCGTTGATGACCATGGGGCGGCCAATTCAAGGAGGGTTTCAGCGTTATCACAAGCGAAATGAACTATCGCTCCCGTACTGGAAAAGGCCAAAACAGGGGACGATAATTGAAACAAGTCCCCAAAACTTAATTTAGTCGAGGGAGGGCGAGCCATGGCAGATGGTCAATGGAAGTGTCTGCCATGCCAATTCCCCACAAGCAGAGCTCCGCGGTTCGAAAAATAAAAGCCAGAAAAATACAGATTCCTTGCTTCTTATATCATATAGATTTATTTAAATCGACGGCATAATGATTGAACGTATAAATGGCTTACTTTTTTTAAATCGACGGCATAATGATTGAACGTATAAATGGCTTACTTTAATAAACCAGTGTAGCGTGGGATCACGTAATCGTCAATCCTTGGGTTGCACCCTTCGCGGGGTTTGAAATCTTCTTTTTGTAAACTCTTCTATTAATATATTTAAGAATTGGTTGCAAAATAGAATATGTGTTTTTATTGTTCATCATTTTCCTTTTAATATTTTAAAATAAATATTTTATCATTTTAATTTTTTTAATATTATTTTTATGTTTTATTGATAAAATAATAGTATTTTATTATAAATGATAAATAAATATTACACTAGATAAACAAAATCATTTTTAGTTTTAGTTTTTATTTTCCTAAAATTATTTATGTTTTATATGTAAAATAATAAAAAAGTTATCATAAATGATAGATAAATAAATAACTTTAATTTTTTCATTTTATTAATATTATTTATGTTTTATATGTAAAATAATAAATTATTTTATTATACCTCGGATGCGGGTGATGGGATGAGCTGGAGAGCACGAGACACATGGACAAACGGACGGGCTCTGTGGCGCTCCAAAAAGCGAGGACTTAACTCGGCGGCCACCCCAAGCCGATGTTCATTAAACCCCTTTTGGTGATGTCTCCTCAACCCTGTTGGAGGCGACCTCGACGTACCTACTCCAGGCGGTTCCTATGTGCGGTTTTAAGGAACCCTAACTGTCGTCACCTTGGCTCGTCGATAACCATGCAACCCAGTCCCTGGTGCATCAGTGCAATGTTTCACAACCTCCACAGACCAGTAAATTGGGCTCCTCCCGCTCTCTGATTCTTGTTGTTTGCGGCCACCCATCTGCTAGCTCTTCTTGCGAGGTGGCTTCGGCTCCACACTAACGTTCTACAGACAGTGCTCTCGGCCCATTCTGCAATGCTCTCGGCCCATTCTACAGCGCTCTCCCTCCGGTCTTCAATCATGGGCAGGCCGAAATGCTCCAGGGGCAAAGGAAAGAAAAAGCACCACCAAGAATGATGCAGAGAACATGGAAAAAGGCTACAGGGAGGAGGTCACTGTCCCAGTCCACCTACCGATAAACAATTGGGAAGCCCGGCTATTGACGGAACGCCTCTCCACCGGACATCCTAGTAAGCAAATTGACCCTTACTGGCTTGTTAAGAATATGCTTGGGCTGCTAATGGAGGACCTGCTCGCCAACTGGGGCGACCGCCAGAAACGCCACCCAGACTTTGAAGGCCACCCTGCCCAACATGGAAGCCATTCTAGGCAGCTTGGAGGGCACCTTCAACTGGCAGTCCTATGCTCCTTCCAGACTCTCCCCGCATAACAACACTAGTAACACCAGCTTCAGAGACCTCTCCTCCGCAACAGGGACAAGTGAGCTTGTTCAACCGAGTTCGTCCAAAGGGAAAGCGCCTCTGACCTTCCTCATCCCGACCACCATGGGTCATGTTCTGTCCAAGCGTGTCCGCAGCGACCAGGGGTTCTTTCCCTTCAAGAAAGACCACGCCCCTGCCTGTGAAATTGCCATCGAATGACTCCATCGCGGAGGAGTATCCTCCCTGCCCCATTGTGGAAGAATTTCATGTTGACACGCAAGCTATTGTTGCGAATGCCTCTCCGGATGTCCATAGCTGAGAACGTTCGGGCCCCTCCCTGCGTCTTCCAGCTTTTCTTTCTTGCTATGTTTGATCGTTTTTTACTTTACAGTTTCGCCAATCCACACAGACAGCTCTTTTTTTCAGCGTTACCCTAGACTTCTTACACAAGTCAGGATTTTTGTAATTTTGATAAGTATCACTTTGATCTCTTCATGGTTCTGGGTTGGTGGCTTCATTCTTTCAAGCCACCACAATTTGTAAAAACTCATGTATTTTGGACTCTTTTAGCTTAATAGAATTTTGCAGCATTACAAATATATATATATATATATATATATATATATATATATATATATTATAAATGATAAATAAATATTACAACAGTTATGCTCCTTGGAACCCCTTTCATCCATGAAGCTAGATAAAGTCTACCTTACAAACTTTTAGTGAGGCTTTTAGTACCTCAATAAATAGTGTTCTTTTTCAATGTCCCCGTCATGCTCGAGGCTCGGATATCTCGTATTTTGGGATTCCAAAGAAGCACCCTCCCATCCACTTTCTTGGGAGCACCCCTGGTGGACAAAGCTCAAGGAAATATGTCATGGGTAAAGCTTCTTTCCAAATAGGAGAAAAAAAAAATTGGGCATTATGATCTCTTAATCGGAAGACTTACTTTGATCAAGTATGTGCTTCAAGCAATGCCTATCTACATGTTCTCCATCTTGGCAGCCCCCAAACGCATCCTAAAAGCCATAAAAAATTTGCAACGTAGATTCCTTTGGGGTGGAACCAAAGAACACCGAAAATGGGCCTTGGTGACTTAGCCAAAAATATGTTGCCCCAAGATAGATGGAGGACTAGGACTAAGGGATCCAGATCTAGAAAATGAAGCCCTGAGGGCAGTGTTGAAATTTGACAGGTAAATAACCGTCATTTGTCATTTTACACGTCAAAACACTGCCACTTCTTAAAATTAAACGTCATTAATGAAGTGTGAATTTTAATTTCACCCATCATTTTGAAGTGCATTTTTATTTTTACACGTCATTAATATGTATATCCAAGCATATATATATATATATATATATATATATTGCTAATATGCAAATTTTGATTTTGTCATGGTTGTCTCCCCTTGTTAGGTAAATTTGAGTGGATCATTGTTTTTTGGGGTGACCCATCTATACAGATAACATTTAATTACTAATAGCTAGTTAGAGAATATAACAAATTAGTTATTAGTAATTAAATGTTATATATATATATATATATATATATATATATATTGTTTATATTTTTTAGAATGATTGATATTTTCCATATGGAAGATATTCTCTTTATATTTCTATTTCTAATATGGAAATTTTGATCTTGACTCGGGCATGGTTTTTTGGGCCCATTGTATTTGGTGATCCATGGTAATGGCCTATGGTATTGCTTGTGAAGAAGCCTATTTAAAGGTTTTGATGATAAACCATCTTTGTCATTATGTGTGTGCTTGGTTTAATCATTATGCTTTTTTTGTTTATTATATTTTTGTATTGTATGAGACAAGATATGATAATTAAATGTTTCACATAGTTATTATAAATGTTATTTAAAAAAAATCAACTATTATTATGACGGGTAAAATTAAGATTTAAACGTTAAATAAAAGGCAACGTTAAAATTAAAACGTCATATAAAAATTTCTTGAAGTGCAAGGTAGGACAACAAATTTCAATCCTGCCTGGGGGCTAAGTTGTGGTGGAGATGGATAAAAAAACCCACTCTTCCCATGGGGAAAACTATAGCTGCACAAATATGCGATAGGAATAGGCCCTGATTGATTGGACAACAACTCAGATCCCTGATTTAGAATGCAACTTGGAAGAATTGGGCTCTCATTCAAAAACATATTTTCTAGGAAATTAGAGATGACAAATCGGCTTTGTTCTAGGAAGACATTTGGCAGCACACCCCTTAACCGAATCTTGATCCCACGTGGAAACCCATCTACAAACATATGCTAGCTCGAAATATCACCAAAGTCCACCAATATTGGCAAACCAATAGTGCTCCCCCTCTCTTTCAATCGTCATTACCCCTAGACCAATGGAACCTGCATGAGAACCCTATGGGTGGAGAGGAGCTTTCTAGCAAACTAAATCATCAACGAATTCAGTTTATGGAAGGACAAGACATTCTCAGATGGGACTATCAGTCGAAAGGAAGTTGCAATCTAAAATAAGCCTACTCCCTTTTCATGCCAAATAATGGCAAAGATGGAAAAGGGATATGGAAACAAATCTAGACTCATAATCTGTGGCCAAAAATCTCTACCTTCTTATGGTTGGTAGCTAAAGGTCGAGCACTGGCTTGGGATCAAATCAGGAAATGGGGCTTTGAAGGGCCTCCAATATGTCCTTAATGTGCTTAGGAGGAAGAAACCCTTAGCCATATCCTCAACCTACGCCCTTTCTCTTCCTTGATATTAGATCAAGGTGCCACTGCTCTTAGAACCTCAAATAGACAAAGAGAATGCATCTGATCCACCATCGAATCATGGAGATCGATTGCCTTCAAGAACAAAATCCTCAATAGAATTTGGCAACATCTTCCAAGCTTCATAATTTGGGAAATATGGAAGAGAGAAATAGTCGAATATTCAAGGACTCGCGATTGATTGAAGGCCATATATGGAATCAAATAAGGAAATGCATACTAGAAATGATCAACATCTCATCTTGGCAGGAAGAATATCGACAATGTTCAGACTTAGAGCGGCCCATCCTGTGCGTCTGGCTTCTGCTTCTTTCCAGTTTATCTCTCCCACATATTTCAAAAGCACCCTCGATTTCTATTATGTGCAGTTGGTCTTCCCCTCCAATAGGTTTCTCAAAGCTCAATTTCGACAGAGCCTCCAAAGGTAACCTAGGATCGATTGGAGCAAGAGGAGTCTTCTGAGACATTGTTGGAAGGATTATTTGGGTATATGCTAGTGTGCTAGGATGAGATAGTAACAACGTTGCAGAATTACAAGCCCTTATTCAAGGCATCCTCATTACTTCCTGACAAGGATTCACAAAGCTTATTATGGAGGGATATTCTCAAGTTGTCATTCATTTGCTCAAAAAATTGATGTAGGGTGCTCCTATCAGCAAGATCTCCAATAACTGGAGAGTGGACACTAAAATCGAGAAACTAGCCATAATTCTTCAAAATATCACTTGTCGAGTGACCCTCACTCCTCCACATTTTCGATGACCGACCAACAAGATGGTAAACCACCTGGAAAACATTGGAGTTGATCAATTAGGTGACGGGAACAATTTGAATTAACCACTGATCTTGTCCAAGTTTGCAGCAATTTAAAAATCTGGACCTTCGGTGCCAGATCCAGGGGTGTGATTTGGACATTGTCACCAGCCCTACAGATGGCAAAGAAATCTCATGAGTGATTACAGAAATATCATGAGTAGTTACGAATGATATGGTCGCTCTAGATGTAAAGTCTAGGCTCGCTAAGAGGGCGGATATGTTTGGAGAGAGGCAACCTGCAAGCATGTGGAAGCTTCATTCACTGTGATTTTTCTTTATGTTGCTCTAAAACGGTAAAATTTGTTTCTTACCGAAATAACCAGCATAAATAAGCTAAAAACTCCATGAACATATAATAATAAATATTTGATAAGATATATGATATGATTTACATTTACAATGGTCGGACTTATATAAGTCCATTCGTGACTTTCCAACATAAAGTCATGACTCTTTGATAATTATTAATTATTAGTTATTAATTATCTATTAATATAATATTAATGTTAATATATATATATATATATATATATATATATATATATATATATATATATATAACATCGCCTTCCCCTTAAAGGGAGCTTTGCCCTCAAAGCTTATTGAAGACAAGGCTTACGTCTGATTTCTTGCTTGTAATGTCATCTTTTGATCTTCTGCGTAGTAATTGTGACACTTGACGAAACGAGACGATAGGAGTTAGATTGGCCCATCCAATAACCATCTTTGTTGGTGTTGTTTGTTGAACGTTTTGTTGGATGGAACTTCTCGTTCACTGCTCAGTTTGTTGATTTGGTGTTCTTTCTTGTCTGAAATCATAACTCCTTTGTGTATGTTCATTTTGACCTCGTTGTTGATCAAAATGCTTTTTATAATTTGGGTGTCGATAAGGAGTTCTCGTTGTTTGTTTTTCTATTGGATTGACTTCTTTTTGCACTGTGACAAGGACCAAATTTGTATTTGTTTCTTCTTCGTCAACTTGAATTTGTTTTCCGGAGAGTCTGGATACTTCTCTCTGGATTTGCGCTAATTTTTTCTCTAATAGATTGTTATTACTCTGAATCTTCTCGAACTTTTCTTCTTGCGACTTTTTGTCCTCTTTTGACTTCTTGATTTGTTTCTCTAGTTCTTGATTAAGATTTCTCAGACGATGGTTTTCTTCTTGCTGTTTTAGTATTCATCCTTCGAGGTCTTTATTGGAATGTTCCATCTTCCGACTATTTTTTAGTTTCTTGATTTTCATAAGTAATGTCTTGTTATGAATTCGTAGTCGAAATAGTTCTTCGGTATTGCTCGTTAATGTGTCATTGATTTTCATAATTTCTAACTTGTGCTTCTTTTTAGTGTCGTCATAATTTTGTTGGAGTTCTTCCTTTTGTTGTCGATGTCGACATATCTCTGATTCTTGACTTTTTAGCTTTCTTTGGACTTGCGCCAATTCATCATATTTGTCCATGATGAGCTTGTTTAAACGCTTTATGTCTTCTTCTAAATCGTTATCACTTCTATACGGTGATTCTTCAACATTCTTTGATTTTTTTAATTGATCTTCAAGGTTTTGATTGAGACTTTTTAAATGTGATATTTTATCATCCTTATCTGATAATATTTTCTTGAAATCTTCATTAGCTTCCTCCAATCTTCGATTTTGATCTTTTAAGCTACGATTCTCTTGCTCTGTTAACATATTAAGCATTGCCTGCTTATTAATCTCGAATTGGAGATTATAATGTTCTAATTCGGCTAATAATATTTGTGCCGGCAATCATGATTTTGTATTTGCCATCGTTCACAAATTCTATCCTTCGTAACTATGTTAACTTGACTTGTTCGGTGATAAACAGTCTTTGACTTCTTGACGATAGCTTGGTCCTCCTTGACTTGACTCTTTCTTTAACTCGGTCTTCTTTTGACTATAGATGGTCTTTCTTTTTTTTCTTTGATTTTGTCTTCCTTCCTTTGACTTGACTTTTTTTTCCTTTATAACTAATAATTGTAATAATTTATGCAATTATTAAATTGATATAATAAATTTTAATAATAATATTATTATTATTACAACACTTCTTATATAATAATAATTATAATAACAATATCTTTTAAAAAATTAGATGGATGGTGAAACCAATAAAATAGGGTTTTTATTTTTAATGATTTATAATAATAATATTATTATTATACAAATTTTGAATTTGTCGAAGGAGTGGAGGTGGCGGTTTGAGGAGGAACATGGAGAGGGATGCACAATATGCAGAGGAGAAATTAACGTGGTGTATGGAGTGGAAGTGCGAGAGGCAAAATGGAGTGTTGGTTGCTGATAGGAGGGTGCAGCGAGGGATGAGAATGGATGGAAGGAAATAGATCACGATCGGGGGGGGATCAATGGGACGCAAGGAAGCATGAAAGTGGAGGAAGGTGGCACAGTGCAGCTAGTCATGCAAGGAGAAGGCGCACAGGAAGGATGAAGGGAGTGGTAGTGTGAGCAAGTGGAGGCAGTCGGTGGGATGGCTCGTCGTTACGGTGGCAGGGAGAGAGTACGTTCAGAAGGGATCCTAAGATGAAGTGGAGGATGGAGGGCGTAGGGAAGGTGGCAAGGGAATGCGGGAAGTGGGAAAGAGGGTGATGGAGCTGCAGGAAGAGCGATTTCGAGGGAAATGAACATGGGGTAGCACGAAGGGAAGATGGTGGGACGAGAGAGAGCGTGAGGACTGAGGCGGAAGTCTTGAAGTGGGAGCAGTGTGTAGATACGGAAGAGAAGAGGACACGATGGATGACGTGGATGGAGAAGTGAGAGAAGGTTTCGGTGGGGGAATGCAGGCAGCCAGGGGCAAAAATGCGTGGAGTGTATTCAGGGTGGAGAGGTGCGGGGACTATGAAGTGGAGTGGATGACGAAGGGTGGAATGTTTGTGAGGGAGAGGGCCACGGGCCTAATTTCGGTCAAAGACCAGTAACTCAGAGAGACTCTGATCAATGATGGCTAAAATCCTGGATTCAATGAGGCCTGAGGAAAGATCTACTCTAATACCAATGAAATAGTAAATTTGTTTCTTACCGAAATAACGAGCATAAATAAGCTAAAAACTTCATGAACAGATAATAATAAATACTTGATAAGATATATGATATGATTTACATTTACAATGGTCGGACTTATATAAGTCCATTCACGACTTTCCAACGTAAAGTCATGACTCTTTAATAATTATTAATTATTAATTATTAATTATCTATTAATATCAATATTAATATTCTTCATGAATAGATAATAATAAATACTTGATAAGATATATGATATGATTTACATTTACAATGGTTGGACTTATATAAGTCCATTCACGACTTTCCAACGTAAAGTCATGACTCTTTGATAATTATTAATTATTAATTATTAATTATCTATTAATATTAATATTAATATTATTAATATTATTATTAGTATTATTAATATTAATATTGTCCATTGGTTGTAGGTTGGGTGGTTGGGAGGAAAGATTGTTACCCTCCCCACCCAGGTTCAATTCTTGTAAGTGACATGATGCTCTTGTTGAGCCATATTGTAATGATTGTATTTCAAGCTTTCCTTGATTCTTCGAAATAGCAGGAAAGTGATTTTTCTGTTGGAATTATTAATATTAATATTAATGTTAAGATATATTATTAATATGTTTATATATATATATATATATATATAACATGCTCCATTTCGAAGTATAATGTTGTGGAAGGTTGCATTCTGGATTAGATGGAGATGCGATGGCGTGACTTGGTTGAAGAGATTTGTAGAGTTGCAAAATCACCATAACAAGTTGCGGAAGCTAGTAGCGATGTGACCATGCCGTGTTGAGGATGGTTCTCAAGAGCTATGATTGTTCTTGCGGAAAGTGGGTGTAGAGGAATGATGATGTG
The DNA here is from genome assembly GCA_027924585.1 of Larix kaempferi. NCBI lineage: Eukaryota > Viridiplantae > Streptophyta > Pinopsida > Pinales > Pinaceae > Larix > Larix kaempferi. Next base: position 38,049,133 of record BSBM01000205.1, read on the forward strand.
AACTATCCCTTTCCTGGTTATCATTCGATTATAGCATGCTTGGGTAGTTGTAGAAATATCATGAGTAGTTGGAGACGGGATCGTTGTTCCAAATGTAAAGTCTGGGCTCGCTTAGAAGGAAGATATGTTTGGAGAGAGGTGACCTACAAACCTACGGAAGCTTCATTCTCCATGATTTTATGTGGCTCCATTTCGTTGCAGTGTGTTGCATAATACTACATTTTGGATTTGATGGAGATGTGGTGGCATAACTTGGTTGCATAATGGCTATGGTTGTGGAGCTTTGTAGAGTTGCAGAACCACCATAACAAGTTGCAGAAGGTGGTAGCGATTGGACCATGCCATGTTGTGGATGATTCTTAGGAGCTATTATTGTTCTTGCGGGAAGTGGGTGCAGAGAAATGATGATGTGAACTCTCCCTCACTTGGATATCATCTAGTTATAGCATGCTTAGGTAGTTGAAAAAATCACATGAGTAGCTAGGGATGGTATGGTTGTTCCAAATGCAAATTATGGGCTCACTCACAGGGTGGATATGTTTGTATTGGAGAGAGGTGACCTGCAAACCCATGGAAATTTCATTCTCTGTGATGTTTTGTTGCAGAACATTACATTGTAACATGGTGCGGAAGATTGATTTATAGATTTCATGGAGACATGGTGGCATGATTTGGTTGCAGAATGGTATGGTTGCAGAGCTTTATACGGTTGCAGAATCACCATCACAAGTTGTGGAAGGTGGTAGCGATGTGGCCATGCCATGTTGCGAACGATCCTTAGGAGATATGATTGTTCCTACAGAGAGTGGCAAAATGTTTATGACTTGTTGCAAAAAATGGGATTTTTTCACCTAGAGTAATGACTCATGAGCATATAACCTGGTTTGATGTTTGTGGAGAGATGGATTTAGTGGAATCCTGTAATTGGTTTCAAATGGTGTGGTAGACTAACACATGGTGTGGCAGATCAAGGGCATCTTGCTTCTAGTTGTGGATCCTGTAAATTATTGCAACTTGGGAAATCTAGACAGGGAAACTCATGCAATTGAGTTAGTGAATAGATGATTAGATTAGGATTGTTGAAGGATAGATGTTTTTAGAAAATTGTGGGTAAAGTTCAACCTAGTATACAACATTGATCCCTAGTAGACTTGGCGGTTTCCCAAGATATCATCTTAGGCATTTTGATAAGATGGATTGATGGCCATAGGGAGATCCATGATTTGGCTTGTCAAGGATGAGTCCATGATGAGGCAGAGGTTGTTTGAGGTCGGCGGTATAGCTTTTTCCTGCCCTAATGGCATGTTGCCTTGCCTGCTACTAGTTAATTTTTGGAACTTGACTTAATGGATGGCCTGGTTTCCCTCTTGGAAGGCTAACCAAGTGACCTCTATATTGATGTTTGATAATTAATATAATGTATTTAGCTCAAAAAAAGATAAATAAATATTATATTATGATAGATAAATAAATAATTTTAATTTTAATTTTTTTCTTAATATTATTTATGCTTTATATGTGAAATAATAATAAAAAATACTATAAATGATAAATAAATATTATAGTAGGCTAAACTTCTTCGATTGTTTTTCAAGTTGTGTTAAATTTATGATATCGTTGAATGGAGTTGGCTAAACGTTCTAAATTTTGATTTTTTTGGCCTGAATCCATGATGAAATCTTTGTTGGAATCGTGATTTTTCAATTTTCAAATTGCATTTTTTATTGCAAAAATGGAATCAACATCCTCAAATACCCCCCTTTGGGCAACGATATAACTACTAGAGTCTACAGAGGTATACATACCCTACTCCTCCATATTTGAACCTATAACTTCTTAGATAAATATAATTATTAAATTTCATAAAAAAAATTGTAAGTAAGAAGGTTTGTGTATTATATATATAAAAGAGAGGTTACATTCAAGCAAAACAGGTCGGAGCTCTGTTGATATTCTGTGAATCTAGGCTCTCAGGCCTTACAAAGTGAGAGTTTCCATATGACTGATCTACCCATAACAAAAAACCAAAATTACAATTGATGTGAGAACCAACCTTCATCTAATCTAGATTTCCCAAAACCTCCCAGACAGTAAGACTTCTACACCCAAAACTAAGCACACACATACAAACCATAGTGGTAAAAAACCCAAAAAAATCCCATCCATCCAGAAAAGAAACAACCCCCGAACCTAAAGAACCATTATAGTAGAATGTAAGGCAAGTCTGGGAAACGACCCTGAGGATTCGCGTTCGCTGCAGACGCTGGAGCAGCAGGAAAACGAATGCCCATGGATTGCAACAAGAATTCCATCTTCCAGTGCAATTCCTTTGAATAAGTTTGAAGCGAATTCTGCAACTGTTCCATTGACTCCCCTCCTATGGTATTCTCCATTCGCTCCCAAAGAACATGCCCCATCAAGTTCTTCATCACCCAGTATAGAGCAATGGTCCTTTCGTAAAGGCTAAGGTGAGTAGCATTGTTTCCCGGGTCCGTGACCCAATCTTCCACCTTCCGACACTCCTCGTGCAGGGTGTCCTTGTCTAGATTTTGCCATAGTTGTTGTTCCATTCCTTGGATTTTCTGCTGCATAGCTGAAGGTAATCCCAATTCAAATATTTGGGCCTCCCACCTAGCTTTCTTTTGCGCGCAAGAGACCCTGCGACTCTGGTCCGAAGAAGCATCTTCCCTTTTACGACTCGAGCGTCGCCCGTATGTGATATTCTCACTCTCCTCCTGACGATGGTCTTCCATTATGTTGATTCCCTAATATTTTCCTTTCTCCATAAACATAACAATGATGGCTAAGTGCATGTAGAGAAGAACCTTACGAACACGTCTGTGTCCACCACCTTTCCATTCCTTATAAGGAAAATTGCCATTACGGGAAATAATTGACGTTGTACCTGCCATTAAAAACTGCTCAGGCCTTGTAGTCCTTTGAAGATATCCGTCCAGCGGATAGTTGGATCCTCCACTTCTTGCGCTCATAACTGCAACTGTGACCACAAGCCGTGACAAGATTGAGAATAGACCGAAGTAAACGTTGAGTAAGGCCCTGAAGCCTCAGCCTTATATTCTCGGCTACTTGGTGGGTGTGGCGTAACGTCACGTGGTTGGGCGCGGGGCCGCCTGATGTCGGGATTCTTCCTCTTCATAATATCGTGTCATGTCTTGAAGCATAATTTCATTGCTTCTGTCCTGGGTTGTCTCATCGTTCAGGTCCATCCACTAGTTGGCATAAATGGAATTATGGTTTACAGTCCTGAGGTTAGCCAGAAGGTCCGCCAACTTGTTACTATTTCTTTTGATGTGGTTGAAGGTAAGAGCCATCCCGGGGTGCAAGATCGTTTCCAACTTCTCCAACCTCCCCTCTAATCGCCATGATGTTGCCACCTTGGAGCTCGACTTTCCATGATGGATCTTCGTTGCCATGTGGAGGATTATCTTGGAGTCTCCTTCAACAATTAGTGGTGTCCAGTTCTGAAGACTAGCCCTCTGTATTCCTTGGAGTAAACTTTCTATTTCCGTTACATTGTTAGAGTCTGTTCCAATGAACCTGGTTTTGAAACCTTGCATTGTGCCAAGGTGATTTCTGATAACACATACAAATCCCGCATGACCATGATTTCCTTTCGAAGCACCGTCAAAGTTAAGTTTGAAGAAACCAGAAGAAGAAGGAGTCAAGAATTCAGGACTAGAACTTGCAGTGGACATCCTTCCTTGTTTCCCATAACATTGCAGTGGCCCCGATATCCCCCCAGGCCTGTAGGATGAGGGACTCTGATGTGTTAGCTTCCCAATCCGCATTTTCCCAAGTATGCATTTTCACGGTTTTGAGCATCTTATTCCGGATGGAATTCCAAACCTTGCCTTCAGTTCCAAATTTCTCTTGGAAAATTATGGAGTTTCTTTCACTTCACAATTCCCATACCACAAAATAAAGGAAAATATGCCAGAGTCTATTAACAATGGGGTTCTGAAACGGGTCATTTGTCCACGTGCAGATGGTCTGGTCCAGGTTGTCTCTATGCCTATCTGATCTTTTGAAAATAATATCTCCCCGGTCCCATAAGTTTGAAGCGAAAGGACACGAATCAAGGAGGTGATTCAAGGTTTCTTCCTACAAAGTACACATACAACACTGGTAAGGCCCTTTCATCCCTCTCTTTTGAATATTTTCTCCCATAAGGATTCGACATTTGATTACTAACCATATGAAAATGGAAATTTTAGGCCACAGTTTTGCATCCCATAATTTCTTCCATTTCTTATCAGGAAGTAGATTATTATAACCCGACCAGATGTTGTATGCTTCCTTGATTGACAAAATGCCTTTTGGTTTGAAGCCCCAACGAAGTTTTTCCTCCCCCATGTGAATCGTGATTCTTCTATTGTTTAAGGTTTCTTCTATTATGTTTACTTCCTCCTCAGAGCGAAATTGTTCCCACCAATATCGAGGTGCCCAAACCTTGTACTCTTGTTCTATGTTTGGATCGTCCCAAAAGTCCTTAACCAGAATTTTGTTTTGGTTGATACATTCCTAGATGAGCTGGGGCGCTTCTACATTGCCCACCATAGGAGGTAATTGTTTCCAGGCCTTTGCTCTTTTCCCATTTCTTACTTCCCATAAATTGTTAGCCTCGATGAGGCTTCTTCCTTGGGCTACAGTTTTCCATATGTGTGATCCAGGAATGTTCTCAGAGAAGCGGATGAGGTTACCTTTCTCCTACCCCTCAACATATTTTTTATACCAAAGCTTTGCCCATGGTTCCTGATTGTGGGTGACCCATCTCCACCATATCTTACCCCAACTTACGTAATTGATTTTTTCTGGATCTCGGAGGTTGACGCCACCTTGCTCCTTAGGAGAGCATATAGTGTCACACTTAACCGGGGCCCATTTCCGATGTTCATTTGAACCATTCCACAGGAAGTTTCGTTGAATGTTCCTGATTTCCTTCAAGATTGCTAAGGCAGAGAACAAGTGAACAAGCATAGCTTGCATAACAACTTTTATCAATACCAATCTGCTAGAAAATTTTAGAGGCCTAATTTTCCAATTTGAAAGTTTTTTCCTCATTTTGTCCAGTAATTCATGCCATGAACCATTGCGAGCCATAGAATCTACTACGAGGGCTCCGAGGTATTTGGATGGAAGGGAGCTCTCTTGGAAACCAAGGATTCAACAAATGTTGCGTCTGGTGATCTTAGGGTATTGATGAAGAAGACCTGGAATTTTTGTTCGTTAACCTTCAGACCTGACGCTTTGCCAAATATAGTTAGACAAAATTTGATCTTCCTGGACTCTTGGACTGAAGGATGCCCCATCGACATAGTATCATCAACGAACTGCTGGTGATTTTGATGATCCGCTCTCGGATGAACGAGAAGCCCCTGCATTTCTTGGTTACCTTGCATAGCTTTTATTGTTTTGCCTAGTGCTTCAGCCATTATTATGAATAAGAAGGGAGATAAAGGGTCTCCTTGCCTAATACCTCTTGTAGGTTTCAATAAACCCGTCGGGACTCCATTGAGCAATATTGAGAAGAAGGCAGTGGAAATGAGATTCATAATCCAATTGATCCAGTCGTCCATAAATCCAAGGGATCTGAGCATGGCCCTCATGAATTTCCAGTTGAGTTTATCGTAGGCTTTAGCTATGTCTAGTTTCAACATCATCCCTGGGATCTTCTCTTTTTTAAGGGAATGGAGAACTTTGTGAACCAAGATAATTCCATCCATGATTTTCCTTCCTTCAACAAATCTTGATTGTTCAGGGGAAATCAGAAAAGGAAGGATGGGTTTGAGGCGATTGGCTATTACTTTGGTAACAATTGTAAATTATGTTGCAGAGGGAAATGGGCCAAAATTTTCCAGGGGAATCTACCCCCTCATCGTTGGGGATAAGGGCTAAAAATGTAGCTTTAAAAGTAAGGAGAATTTTCTTGGAGAATCTAGAATTTTCCACAATTTGCTAAACTTTCGTCTTGATGAGGTCCCAAAAATGATGAAAGAAATTGGCAGTGAAACCATCCGGTCCTGGAGCTTTCCCATCAACCATTTGGTTCACTGCTTCTTCGACTTCTAGCAAAGTCACCGGTTTCATTAAAAGATCATTTTGATCTTGCGAAACAAGAGCAGGGATATTTTGGGTTATCAGCTCGATATCCACGGCTCTATCCGGGATAGTTTAAGTCATGATATTCTGAAAGTGGTTGCCCAATTCCTCCGCAATCTCTTCCCTGGTTTCCAATATTTCACCATTGATATTTTTTATCTTTAGGATTCTATTTTGTGACTAGTTCTGGATAACCAATATGTGGAAGAATTTGGTGTTTCATTCCCCTTCTTGTAGCCAATTAACTCTAGCTTTTTAGCACCACAAAATTTCCTCCTGTCGTTCCCTCTCCTGCAGCTTGTTATATACACTTGCTTCTTTGTCCTAAAGCTCAGTTGTGTACCCTGTGTTCATGCCAAGTTTCTGTATTTCCTCCAGTCTGGATTCCAGGGTTTTTTTTCTGTAAAGATATCCCCGAACTCCTCCTTGTTCCATTTCTTTATCTTTTCTTTAAGGCCTTTCAGTTTATGTTGGAACTTGTACATACTTTGGCCCTCCCCTTTGCTTAGATCAACCCACCATTGCTCAAATTTCTCTTTGAACTTTGGATGGACTAACCATAATTGTTCAAATCGAAAGGGTTTTTTGAATTGTGTCCCTAATCCAATCCACCACAATTCCACTGGTCAATGGTCAAAGCTAGCAGCCGGGATAAAGGAAGTCGATATTTCATTGCCAGATTCCATAACTGATTCTAAAACAAGAAAGTGGTCAAGGCGAGAAGCAATGTGGCGATCTCCTTTTCTTTTGTTGTTCCATGTGAATCTGCCTTACCCTAGGATAACATCTACCAACCTAAGATCTTCAATGTTATCTCTGAAGTGACCACATTCGTCCTCCAATTTCTGCCTTCCACCTTTTTTTTTCCTCTAACAAGGTAATAAGGTTAAAGTCTCCTCCCATGATCCAATGTTGTCCCTAGTCCAGTCCATCATTCTCCCAAGGGTATCAATGAAAGCTAATTTTTCCCGAGGTGTGTGAGGTCCATAAACATTGGTTAAGAGACCAGTAATCGGGAATCCAATTACTCCAAATTCCGCTGAGAGAAACTAGTGATTTCCAAAGAATCCATACAAGCTTACTTTGTTGGAATCCCACAAAAATCCAAGGCCTCCTGCCATTCCTATCACATCCACCGATTCCTTCACTTCCTTTCCATATATTCTTACCAGTTTCTTGAAGTTGGTTTGCCGAACAATTTGTTTCTTGGAGGAAAACAATGGCCGGATTTGTCTTCTAAATATTTTTTCTTAAGATCTTTTCTTTTTGAGGACTATTAATCCCACAAAAATCCAAGGCCTCCTTCCATTCCTATCACATCCACCGATTCCTTCACTTCCTTTCCATATATTCTTACCAGTTTCTTGAAGTTGGTTTGCCGAACAATTTGTTTCTTGGAGGAAAACAATGGCCGGATTTGTCTTCTAAATATTTTTTCTTAAGATCTTTTCTTTTTGAGGACTATTAAGACCTCTTATATTCCAGGATGCAATCTTCATTTAAAATAAATATTTATAAGCCTAGAGCATCCCTAATGGCAGGGTACTAACCTGATTAAATCAGCTTTAAACCAGCTGCCGCAATGCATTGCTGATTAGATTTCCTTCCCGGTTTCCCGATTAGCTCTTCATGCTTTCTCTTGTAGTCTTTGTGGGATCCTGGGTTGATACCAAGACGGTTGGTTTCCCTTTCTTTGATGATAGCCTCCTTTAGTAGAACTACTTTCTCCTAGGGGACATATCACTTTTCTACGTCTTCGCAGGCTTGTTCAATGCCATCGAGATCTAGATCTCCAATATCCATATCTTCAGTTTCTTCTCATGTTTCCCCTTCAAGGTCTTCGTTAGGGTTTTCCTCCACAATAAAGTTTGTTGCCTTCGTATTGTCGTTCTTCTCTTCCTTTCTGTTCAATTCCTGTTGGTCTTCGTTTGGTGATGTAGTGATGTTTTCCTCTGATTGATATCTTAGTGCTTCAAATTGATTGGATGTTAAAATCTTCATGGGGGCTTCCATATTTTCTTGTTTTCTTCCTCCTCTTTTTCGTGTGGAAACCCTAGTGAATCCTTGATCCATCCATCTTTTACTCATCCTTCTTTAGAGGGGGTTTTGGAGTATTCATACGGCATTCTCTGAACAAATGACCATATTCGTGGCATCTACGACATCTAAACGAGATTTGTTCGTAATCCAGGGTTTGCACCCAATATTCATCCTCCCATGACATCTTGATGGCTTATGGTAATTCTTTGGATAGATCCATGTAAACACAGATCCTCGCATAGGCCATATATCGGTGTGCCTTGGTTTGCTCAGATATCTTGATGAAGGAGCCTAGGTTGTTCCCGATATCTTCCAAAATTTATGAGTCTCAGTACTCGCTTGGGAGAGAGTATAGCCGGATCCATACCGGAGCAACTCTCATATCCTCTTTATCTGGGCAGAACTTCTCCTTCCATGGTCTTAAGAATAGGCCAATAGAGTAGAAGAAATAAGGGCCTCCATCCATAACCATGTTTATGTCCTTCGTGCTTAGGAAAGAGATGGTAAAAAAGCCTTTTGAACCTAGTTGTAGATCATAATGACCCCGTGCTTTCCAGGTCAACTTTATCCACCAGACTAGGGATTTTTCCGACAGTAGCATTCCCACAAATTTACCTATGAGCACATGATCTTGCAAGTATTGGATATGATCCCTTAGCTTGCTAGATTTGATCTGCATGGAGGGTATTAGTGCCGATTTGAGAATGCATTGGCCAGGATTCCTCCCGATTGGAGTTCCTGGCATTTTTTAATCTTGGGAGCTCATTCCCTCTCCTCGCATTACCTCAAGCAGGATCGGGATGCCCCCAACCCGAAGCCCCCCAGGAGAATCAACAGGGGGGGCTTGAAAACCTCCCCCCAACCTTGCAGCCATGGTCGTCATCAGTCCTTCCACCTTCAGAAATCACATAAAACCCTAGTTCAACATTCGATGCCTCATTGTCAAACTAATCATATCTTGTAAATCCACATTATTAAATTTCATAAATTATTTAGCAAAATCGATTCAATTATGTAACAATTTTAATCATAATGATTTACTATTTTAAAATATATAATACTTTATCACTTTAATAGATATAGTTCACATTATCATTAATTATCACCAAATATCATCATTAGTTGTGTAAAGAGGTCAAATTTTATTACTATAAGTATATTTTTCTTTTTGTAAAATAGTGTGCCAATTATGAAAAAGATAGAATATGAATTAATCATAATGTTTCTTCTTGTTTTTTTATGAGGATTGATTTTTTCAATTGTTTTGGTTTATATTTATGAACAAGAGCTGCATGCAGCTTAATCCCTGCCTTTAATTTAAATAAATACATCTTTTAAATATTAAATAATATTGAAAAAGAAAATTCTTTGTGTTTGTGGACATAGTAGCCAAAGAATAATCATTTACATAATTAATAATCTTTATAATAAAAAAACTTTAATTATAAAATTGAGTAATAGCGAAAGAATAATCATTTACACAACCAATGATTTCTCTAATAAAAAATTTAATAAGAAAATTAAGATGCAATAGAAAAACTCCACTTTCTTAACTTGTCTCTACTTTTAATAATAAATTAAATAATTGAATACTAAATAAATAATTTAAATACTAAATAATGCTATTAAATAATATTATTAATACAAAGAAAAAACTATAATATGAATGAAATTTAAAAATTCAAAACCTATAAATATATTTAAATGGAAAGAAACATCAATTAAAATGCAAATGGAAAAATACCTCACAAAAACCTCTTGTGAAACCGTCTTGTGCATATAAATAAAATAACCTAACAAAAAAATCCCCATGTACAAAACTAATTATTTAACCATAATAAACAACCTTAATAAAAAAATGAAGGCAAAAAACTCTGCCTAAAACCCAACTATATGCATACTCAACTCTATTGAGCATGAGCTTAAACCAAATTGTATTCCTTACTTTAAAAAATTTGATTCTTTCTTTAAATGTTATAAATATCCCAGCTATATGCATTTGCAACTCTATTGAGCATGAGCTTAAACCAAACTGTATTATTTACTTTTAAAAAGTTGATTCTTTCTTTAAATATTATAAATATTAAAAATCCTATAAATACAATAAATATAAATATAGTTTTTATTCCATTCAATTTTATTAAAATAATCAAAATTTATTCGATTTTAATAACACAATTAAAATTTATTTCTTACCTATATAAAGGTAGTAAACCCACAATGAAATTTTATATTGTAAAATATAATATATAATTAAATACAAAAAAGATAGAGATAAAGTAATTATGTAAGCCACTTCAAAGCTATTCCCACTTAAAATACATAATAAAATAAAAATATTAATTTAATAAGTAAAATTATTTATTAATAAAATATATAATTAAAGGGGAGGCAGGAGGGGGAGGGGTAATCTTAAACCCCGATGGAGAACGAATTCTAACTTATTCCTGGAATTTAGGAATAGAGTCCAATAATGTGGCGGAGGCAATGGCTTTGTGGCAAGGTCTTAATCAAGCTATCAAGCATGGTATTCAGTCCCTCTCGGTGGTGGGGGACTCGAGGTTGGTCATACAGAGTTTAAACACTATGAATTTGCCCCCCTCCATCCATCTTCATCAAATTCTCAGAAGAACCTCCCTCCTCATACCTCTCTTTAAGGATATCAAGTTCTATCATGTCAAGCGTAAGAACAACGAGCAGGCTGACAAAGCAGCCAACGAAGCGATAAAGCTTGGGAAAGGGACTATCAAAGTCAATAATGAGCAAAATTTGGTTGCTATACCGTAACACCACGGGGTCGGTTAAACATGGGAAGGGACGTCATATCAAGAATTACATGACAGATGGCCTGCGCTCCTGCCGGCGGCTGGGAGCTCACTTCGCCTGCTGCGTGGATCCTCCCCACGTGATTTCTATAACTCGTCGAGCCTCTCCTTCATCCTCGCATCAGTGCGGCCGTATGCCCATCTTCAGAATGATGTGGTTATCGTCCTTGAGGATGACGATAGGTACCAGTCCTTGTACGTTAGCCATGGCGCAATTAAGCAGAAGGATCTCGCAGTCTAAGGAAATCTTGCAGTCATCAGTTCTCAGGCGTGTGAAGTCTTTCATCACCCTGCAAAGCGAATTAGGCTCCTTAAATACCAGAATTATGATGCTACATGGACCGTTGATCTATGAGAAGGATAATCAGGGCAATGATTATCGTACAGCTCCCTCAACCGGTAATGAAAGAGACCATTTATGGACGAGTACGGGAACCTGGAAGAATGATTCTATCAGGTGGCTAAAAGGTTTCCCATCCAGCCTCAGTTCGATGACTTTAAATCCTCTCTGGGACCATAGAAATGTTCCCAGCAATATTCAGAAGGTCTCAAACCCACCACCCTGGACACTGTATTTCACGCTGAAGGCGGTCGCTCCTGAGGGGCAAAGTTGTTCCGAAAATTTTGACTCCCATCCTCTGTATCTCCTGAGGAACATCTGGTGCGCGCTCGACACTATGGCCTACTCTGGGGACTCTGCCGCGTCCTCCCCAGACCCGCTCCTGGAATTGGAAGCAGATATAAGAGTTCTCCGCAGGCGGGTTCGTCGACAGGGTGAATTTATGAGGCAAATGGATGTGCAGGGAGGACAAAGGATCGACAGAATTGACGAGGAGATAGGTAGAACGCGTGCAGAGGTTGAAGCTGCTCTGGATTCTCTGGAGACAAGGGTTGCAGCAGCCATTGATAGCATGAACACCAGGCTGGGCAAGTTGGAGGATGCAATAGCGAAGCTGCGGGCGGACGGAAATTCAGAAATCCTCAAGAATCAGGACGAAGGCAACCCCTCCTCAAGGGTTAAACAACGCTAGTCTCAGTCTATCCTCTGACTCCTCCGCTTTTCAGTTTTTTTCCTGATAGTTCTGTTTTGTTAATACATTGACATTTGTAGTTAAGGACCAAGAAAGACCTGCTTTTGTTAATACACAGGCATCTGTTTTAAGGACCATAAGACTGATAGGATGTTTACAGTTATGGAGATGTAAATTTGCTGGTGATTCCGTCACCTTTTTTTAATACAATTTCTAGCCGTTTTTGTCAACAAAAAAAAAAAATATAATTAAATTAAAAAATATATTAATTATATATTTATAGAATGAAAAACTAATTATTTGTGATTGGTAGGACGATTGAGAAAATTTGGGAAGTTTTTTTCAATACGGAGCGGTCTGCGGCGTTTGGATTAGGGTTGAGAGCTGCACTGTTGAAACCGGTGGCCATGGATCCATCCATGGCTATCATCCTTCTTCCCCTTTGCATCTTGTGACCAGGGTGTGCAACATGGAAGCGTGTACTCGGCACACGAGTGATGGCAGCGGCAGCTCTCATCTAGCGCAGTGGTGGGAGGCTTCCAGTGGTGGCTATGGATGCAAACACACTTTTTTTGCAGGGTATGAGGCAGGGGCGGTTGGCTCACTGCAAGCAGAGGGGTGGTGGAGTATTTGCGCGACGAACCATTGCCAAGCGGGACACCTGCTTAACAGTGGCGGTGGCAGCGGATCTAAGTGCTGAGGGGTGTCTGTAGGGAAATGTGTCCACGACGGGGGCATCGACTGCTGTTAGCTAGAGGTGGAGATCCGCTCTGATGGGGGCTTCCTGTCTTCTTTATTAGCAGCGACACCGATCGATAGACATTGTCAATAGACAATTTGGCTGGATGTTTCACGGTGCGGTGTGAACTTTTCTTTTGCCAACACAGCTAGGTCTTCAGTTCTAGATGTCGGTGGTTCTACAAACCATCCGTTTTCTGCGGGTTTACATTTGTTGTCTCTACATCTGTGGCTTTCTTTTTTATTTGTTTATTTCAACTCTATATGAGTTGGTTACTACATATTCGATGTAAATATTCGGGATCCTTTGAGATCTAACTATTATTACTGCATTTTTTTTATACTCGAAGCTGAAAAACTTTATTTCTGAAAGAGCTCATAGAAGCTCTTATACAATATGTAATTTGATTATCCATTAATGAAATTACGCTTTTTTCCAAGGAAAAAAAATATTTAATGAAAAACTATAAAAACTATTAATTTAAATGAAAGTGAATGCAAGTAATCATATAAAAATAAAATCGACAGATTTGACTGGATGATGAAGAGATGAGACTCGATGATCAGGGCTATGAAGGAAATAGATCACGATCGGGGGGGGGATCAATGGGACGCAAGGAAGCATGAAAGTGGAGGAAGGTGGCACAGTGCAGCTAGTCATGCAAGGAGAAGGCGCACAGGAAGGATGAAGGGAGTGGTAGTGTGAGCAAGTGGAGGCAGTCGGTGGGATGGCTCGTCGTTACGGTGGCAGGGAGAGAGTACGTTCAGAAGGGATCCTAAGATGAAGTGGAGGATGGAGGGCGTAGGGAAGGTGGCAAGGGAATGCGGGAAGTGGGAAAGAGGGTGATGGAGCTGCAGGAAGAGCGATTTCGAGGGAAATGAACATGGGGTAGCACGAAGGGAAGATGGTGGGACGAGAGAGAGCGTGAGGACTGAGGCGGAAGTCTTGAAGTGGGAGCAGTGTGTAGATACGGAAGAGAAGAGGACACGATGGATGACGTGGATGGAGAAGTGAGAGAAGGTTTCGGTGGGGGAATGCAGGCAGCCAGGGGCAAAAATGCGTGGAGTGTATTCAGGGTGGAGAGGTGCGGGGACTATGAAGTGGAGTGGATGACGAAGGGTGGAATGTTTGTGAGGGAGAGGGCCACGGGCCTAATTTCGGTCAAAGACCAGTAACTCAGAGAGACTCTGATCAATGATGGCTAAAATCCTGGATTCAATGAGGCCTGAGGAAAGATCTACTCTAATACCAATGAAATAGTAAATTTGTTTCTTACCGAAATAACGAGCATAAATAAGCTAAAAACTTCATGAACAGATAATAATAAATACTTGATAAGATATATGATATGATTTACATTTACAATGGTCGGACTTATATAAGTCCATTCACGACTTTCCAACGTAAAGTCATGACTCTTTAATAATTATTAATTATTAATTATTAATTATCTATTAATATCAATATTAATATTCTTCATGAATAGATAATAATAAATACTTGATAAGATATATGATATGATTTACATTTACAATGGTTGGACTTATATAAGTCCATTCACGACTTTCCAACGTAAAGTCATGACTCTTTGATAATTATTAATTATTAATTATTAATTATCTATTAATATTAATATTAATATTATTAATATTATTATTAGTATTATTAATATTAATATTGTCCATTGGTTGTAGGTTGGGTGGTTGGGAGGAAAGATTGTTACCCTCCCCACCCAGGTTCAATTCTTGTAAGTGACATGATGCTCTTGTTGAGCCATATTGTAATGATTGTATTTCAAGCTTTCCTTGATTCTTCGAAATAGCAGGAAAGTGATTTTTCTGTTGGAATTATTAATATTAATATTAATGTTAAGATATATTATTAATATGTTTATATATATATATATATATATATAACATGCTCCATTTCGAAGTATAATGTTGTGGAAGGTTGCATTCTGGATTAGATGGAGATGCGATGGCGTGACTTGGTTGAAGAGATTTGTAGAGTTGCAAAATCACCATAACAAGTTGCGGAAGCTAGTAGCGATGTGACCATGCCGTGTTGAGGATGGTTCTCAAGAGCTATGATTGTTCTTGCGGAAAGTGGGTGTAGAGGAATGATGATGTGAACTATCCCTTTCCTGGTTATCATTCGATTATAGCATGCTTGGGTAGTTGTAGAAATATCATGAGTAGTTGGAGACGGGATCGTTGTTCCAAATGTAAAGTCTGGGCTCGCTTAGAAGGAAGATATGTTTGGAGAGAGGTGACCTACAAACCTACGGAAGCTTCATTCTCCATGATTTTATGTGGCTCCATTTCGTTGCAGTGTGTTGCATAATACTACATTTTGGATTTGATGGAGATGTGGTGGCATAACTTGGTTGCATAATGGCTATGGTTGTGGAGCTTTGTAGAGTTGCAGAACCACCATAACAAGTTGCAGAAGGTGGTAGCGATTGGACCATGCCATGTTGTGGATGATTCTTAGGAGCTATTATTGTTCTTGCGGGAAGTGGGTGCAGAGAAATGATGATGTGAACTCTCCCTCACTTGGATATCATCTAGTTATAGCATGCTTAGGTAGTTGAAAAAATCACATGAGTAGCTAGGGATGGTATGGTTGTTCCAAATGCAAATTATGGGCTCACTCACAGGGTGGATATGTTTGTATTGGAGAGAGGTGACCTGCAAACCCATGGAAATTTCATTCTCTGTGATGTTTTGTTGCAGAACATTACATTGTAACATGGTGCGGAAGATTGATTTATAGATTTCATGGAGACATGGTGGCATGATTTGGTTGCAGAATGGTATGGTTGCAGAGCTTTATACGGTTGCAGAATCACCATCACAAGTTGTGGAAGGTGGTAGCGATGTGGCCATGCCATGTTGCGAACGATCCTTAGGAGATATGATTGTTCCTATAGAGAGTGGCAAAATGTTTATGACTTGTTGCAAAAAATGGGATTTTTTCACCTAGAGTAATGACTCATGAGCATATAACCTGGTTTGATGTTTGTGGAGAGATGGATTTAGTGGAATCCTGTAATTGGTTTCAAATGGTGTGGTAGACTAACACATGGTGTGGCAGATCAAGGGCATCTTGCTTCTAGTTGTGGATCCTGTAAATTATTGCAACTTGGGAAATCTAGACAGGGAAACTCATGCAATTGAGTTAGTGAATAGATGATTAGATTAGGATTGTTGAAGGATAGATGTTTTTAGAAAATTGTGGGTAAAGTTCAACCTAGTATACAACATTGATCCCTAGTAGACTTGGCGGTTTCCCAAGATATCATCTTAGGCATTTTGATAAGATGGATTGATGGCCATAGGGAGATCCATGATTTGGCTTGTCAAGGATGAGTCCATGATGAGGCAGAGGTTGTTTGAGGTCGGCGGTATAGCTTTTTCCTGCCCTAATGGCATGTTGCCTTGCCTGCTACTAGTTAATTTTTGGAACTTGACTTAATGGATGGCCTGGTTTCCCTCTTGGAAGGCTAACCAAGTGACCTCTATATTGATGTTTGATAATTAATATAATGTATTTAGCTCAAAAAAAGATAAATAAATATTATATTATGATAGATAAATAAATAATTTTAATTTTAATTTTTTTCTTAATATTATTTATGCTTTATATGTGAAATAATAATAAAAAATACTATAAATGATAAATAAATATTATAGTAGGCTAAACTTCTTCGATTGTTTTTCAAGTTGTGTTAAATTTATGATATCGTTGAATGGAGTTGGCTAAACGTTCTAAATTTTGATTTTTTTGGCCTGAATCCATGATGAAATCTTTGTTGGAATCGTGATTTTTCAATTTTCAAATTGCATTTTTTATTGCAAAAATGGAATCAACATCCTCAAATACCCCCCTTTGGGCAACGATATAACTACTAGAGTCTACAGAGGTATACATACCCTACTCCTCCATATTTGAACCTATAACTTCTTAGATAAATATAATTATTAAATTTCATAAAAAAAATTGTAAGTAAGAAGGTTTGTGTATTATATATATAAAAGAGAGGTTACATTCAAGCAAAACAGGTCGGAGCTCTGTTGATATTCTGTGAATCTAGGCTCTCAGGCCTTACAAAGTGAGAGTTTCCATATGACTGATCTACCCATAACAAAAAACCAAAATTACAATTGATGTGAGAACCAACCTTCATCTAATCTAGATTTCCCAAAACCTCCCAGACAGTAAGACTTCTACACCCAAAACTAAGCACACACATACAAACCATAGTGGTAAAAAACCCAAAAAAATCCCATCCATCCAGAAAAGAAACAACCCCCGAACCTAGAGAACCATTATAGTAGAATGTAAGGCAAGTCTGGGAAACGACCCTGAGGATTCGCGTTCGCTGCAGACGCTGGAGCAGCAGGAAAACGAATGCCCATGGATTGCAACAAGAATTCCATCTTCCAGTGCAATTCCTTTGAATAAGTTTGAAGCGAATTCTGCAACTGTTCCATTGACTCCCCTCCTATGGTATTCTCCATTCGCTCCCAAAGAACATGCCCCATCAAGTTCTTCATCACCCAGTATAGAGCAATGGTCCTTTCGTAAAGGCTAAGGTGAGTAGCATTGTTTCCCGGGTCCGTGACCCAATCTTCCACCTTCCGACACTCCTCGTGCAGGGTGTCCTTGTCTAGATTTTGCCATAGTTGTTGTTCCATTCCTTGGATTTTCTGCTGCATAGCTGAAGGTAATCCCAATTCAAATATTTGGGCCTCCCACCTAGCTTTCTTTTGCGCGCAAGAGACCCTGCGACTCTGGTCCGAAGAAGCATCTTCCCTTTTACGACTCGAGCGTCGCCCGTATGTGATATTCTCACTCTCCTCCTGACGATGGTCTTCCATTATGTTGATTCCCTAATATTTTCCTTTCTCCATAAACATAACAATGATGGCTAAGTGCATGTAGAGAAGAACCTTACGAACACGTCTGTGTCCACCACCTTTCCATTCCTTATAAGGAAAATTGCCATTACGGGAAATAATTGACGTTGTACCTGCCATTAAAAACTGCTCAGGCCTTGTAGTCCTTTGAAGATATCCGTCCAGCGGATAGTTGGATCCTCCACTTCTTGCGCTCATAACTGCAACTGTGACCACAAGCCGTGACAAGATTGAGAATAGACCGAAGTAAACGTTGAGTAAGGCCCTGAAGCCTCAGCCTTATATTCTCGGCTACTTGGTGGGTGTGGCGTAACGTCACGTGGTTGGGCGCGGGGCCGCCTGATGTCGGGATTCTTCCTCTTCATAATATCGTGTCATGTCTTGAAGCATAATTTCATTGCTTCTGTCCTGGGTTGTCTCATCGTTCAGGTCCATCCACTAGTTGGCATAAATGGAATTATGGTTTACAGTCCTGAGGTTAGCCAGAAGGTCCGCCAACTTGTTACTATTTCTTTTGATGTGGTTGAAGGTAAGAGCCATCCCGGGGTGCAAGATCGTTTCCAACTTCTCCAACCTCCCCTCTAATCGCCATGATGTTGCCACCTTGGAGCTCGACTTTCCATGATGGATCTTCGTTGCCATGTGGAGGATTATCTTGGAGTCTCCTTCAACAATTAGTGGTGTCCAGTTCTGAAGACTAGCCCTCTGTATTCCTTGGAGTAAACTTTCTATTTCCGTTACATTGTTAGAGTCTGTTCCAATGAACCTGGTTTTGAAACCTTGCATTGTGCCAAGGTGATTTCTGATAACACATACAAATCCCGCATGACCATGATTTCCTTTCGAAGCACCGTCAAAGTTAAGTTTGAAGAAACCAGAAGAAGAAGGAGTCAAGAATTCAGGACTAGAACTTGCAGTGGACATCCTTCCTTGTTTCCCATAACATTGCAGTGGCCCCGATATCCCCCCAGGCCTGTAGGATGAGGGACTCTGATGTGTTAGCTTCCCAATCCGCATTTTCCCAAGTATGCATTTTCACGGTTTTGAGCATCTTATTCCGGATGGAATTCCAAACCTTGCCTTCAGTTCCAAATTTCTCTTGGAAAATTATGGAGTTTCTTTCACTTCACAATTCCCATACCACAAAATAAAGGAAAATATGCCAGAGTCTATTAACAATGGGGTTCTGAAACGGGTCATTTGTCCACGTGCAGATGGTCTGGTCCAGGTTGTCTCTATGCCTATCTGATCTTTTGAAAATAATATCTCCCCGGTCCCATAAGTTTGAAGCGAAAGGACACGAATCAAGGAGGTGATTCAAGGTTTCTTCCTACAAAGTACACATACAACACTGGTAAGGCCCTTTCATCCCTCTCTTTTGAATATTTTCTCCCATAAGGATTCGACATTTGATTACTAACCATATGAAAATGGAAATTTTAGGCCACAGTTTTGCATCCCATAATTTCTTCCATTTCTTATCAGGAAGTAGATTATTATAACCCGAACAGATGTTGTATGCTTCCTTGATTGACAAAATGCCTTTTGGTTTGAAGCCCCAACGAAGTTTTTCCTCCCCCATGTGAATCGTGATTCTTCTATTGTTTAAGGTTTCTTCTATTATGTTTACTTCCTCCTCAGAGCGAAATTGTTCCCACCAATATCGAGGTGCCCAAACCTTGTACTCTTGTTCTATGTTTGGATCGTCCCAAAAGTCCTTAACCAGAATTTTGTTTTGGTTGATACATTCCTAGATGAGCTGGGGCGCTTCTACATTGCCCACCATAGGAGGTAATTGTTTCCAGGCCTTTGCTCTTTTCCCATTTCTTACTTCCCATAAATTGTTAGCCTCGATGAGGCTTCTTCCTTGGGCTACAGTTTTCCATATGTGTGATCCAGGAATGTTCTCAGAGAAGCGGATGAGGTTACCTTTCTCCTACCCCTCAACATATTTTTTATACCAAAGCTTTGCCCATGGTTCCTGATTGTGGGTGACCCATCTCCACCATATCTTACCCCAACTTACGTAATTGATTTTTTCTGGATCTCGGAGGTTGACGCCACCTTGCTCCTTAGGAGAGCATATAGTGTCACACTTAACCGGGGCCCATTTCCGATGTTCATTTGAACCATTCCACAGGAAGTTTCGTTGAATGTTCCTGATTTCCTTCAAGATTGCTAAGGCAGAGAACAAGTGAACAAGCATAGCTTGCATAACAACTTTTATCAATACCAATCTGCTAGAAAATTTTAGAGGCCTAATTTTCCAATTTGAAAGTTTTTTCCTCATTTTGTCCAGTAATTCATGCCATGAACCATTGCGAGCCATAGAATCTACTACGAGGGCTCCGAGGTATTTGGATGGAAGGGAGCTCTCTTGGAAACCAAGGATTCAACAAATGTTGCGTCTGGTGATCTTAGGGTATTGATGAAGAAGACCTGGAATTTTTGTTCGTTAACCTTCAGACCTGACGCTTTGCCAAATATAGTTAGACAAAATTTGATCTTCCTGGACTCTTGGACTGAAGGATGCCCCATCGACATAGTATCATCAACGAACTGCTGGTGATTTTGATGATCCGCTCTCGGATGAACGAGAAGCCCCTGCATTTCTTGGTTACCTTGCATAGCTTTTATTGTTTTGCCTAGTGCTTCAGCCATTATTATGAATAAGAAGGGAGATAAAGGGTCTCCTTGCCTAATACCTCTTGTAGGTTTCAATAAACCCGTCGGGACTCCATTGAGCAATATTGAGAAGAAGGCAGTGGAAATGAGATTCATAATCCAATTGATCCAGTCGTCCATAAATCCAAGGGATCTGAGCATGGCCCTCATGAATTTCCAGTTGAGTTTATCGTAGGCTTTAGCTATGTCTAGTTTCAACATCATCCCTGGGATCTTCTCTTTTTTAAGGGAATGGAGAACTTTGTGAACCAAGATAATTCCATCCATGATTTTCCTTCCTTCAACAAATCTTGATTGTTCAGGGGAAATCAGAAAAGGAAGGATGGGTTTGAGGCGATTGGCTATTACCTTGGTAACAATTGTAAATTATGTTGCAGAGGGCAATGGGCCAAAATTTTCCAGGGGAATCTACCCCCTCATCGTTGGGGATAAGGGCTAAAAATGTAGCTTTAAAAGTAAGGAGAATTTTCTTGGAGAATCTAGAATTTTCCACAATTTGCTAAACTTTCGTCTTGATGAGGTCCCAAAAATGATGAAAGAAATTGGCAGTGAAACCATCCGGTCCTGGAGCTTTCCCATCAACCATTTGGTTCACTGCTTCTTCGACTTCTAGCAAAGTCACCGGTTTCATTAAAAGATCATTTTGATCTTGCGAAACAAGAGCAGGGATATTTTGGGTTATCAGCTCGATATCCACGGCTCTATCCGGGATAGTTTAAGTCATGATATTCTGAAAGTGGTTGCCCAATTCCTCCGCAATCTCTTCCCTGGTTTCCAATATTTCACCATTGATATTTTTTATCTTTAGGATTCTATTTTGTGACTAGTTCTGGATAACCAATATGTGGAAGAATTTGGTGTTTCATTCCCCTTCTTGTAGCCAATTAACTCTAGCTTTTTAGCACCACAAAATTTCCTCCTGTCGTTCCCTCTCCTGCAGCTTGTTATATACACTTGCTTCTTTGTCCTAAAGCTCAGTTGTGTACCCTGTGTTCATGCCAAGTTTCTGTATTTCCTCCAGTCTGGATTCCAGGGTTTTTTTTTCTGTAAAGATATCCCCGAACTCCTCCTTGTTCCATTTCTTTATCTTTTCTTTAAGGCCTTTCAGTTTCTGTTGGAACTTGTACATACTTTGGCCCTCCCCTTTGCTTAGATCAACCCACCATTGCTCAAATTTCTCTTTGAACTTTGGATGGACTAACCATAATTGTTCAAATCGAAAGGGTTTTTTGAATTGTGTCCCTAATCCAATCCACCACAATTCCACTGGTCAATGGTCAAAGCTAGCAGCCGGGATAAAGGAAGTCGATATTTCATTGCCAGATTCCATAACTGATTCTAAAACAAGAAAGTGGTCAAGGCGAGAAGCAATGTGGCGATCTCCTTTTCTTTTGTTGTTCCATGTGAATCTGCCTTACCCTAGGATAACATCTACCAACCTAAGATCTTCAATGTTATCTCTGAAGTGACCACATTCGTCCTCCAATTTCTGCCTTCCACCTTTTTTTTTCCTCTAACAAGGTAATAAGGTTAAAGTCTCCTCCCATGATCCAATGTTGTCCCTAGTCCAGTCCATCATTCTCCCAAGGGTATCAATGAAAGCTAATTTTTCCCGAGGTGTGTGAGGTCCATAAACATTGGTTAAGAGACCAGTAATCGGGAATCCAATTACTCCAAATTCCGCTGAGAGAAACTAGTGATTTCCAAAGAATCCATACAAGCTTACTTTGTTGGAATCCCACAAAAATCCAAGGCCTCCTGCCATTCCTATCACATCCACCGATTCCTTCACTTCCTTTCCATATATTCTTACCAGTTTCTTGAAGTTGGTTTGCCGAACAATTTGTTTCTTGGAGGAAAACAATGGCCGGATTTGTCTTCTAAATATTTTTTCTTAAGATCTTTTCTTTTTGAGGACTATTAATCCCACAAAAATCCAAGGCCTCCTTCCATTCCTATCACATCCACCGATTCCTTCACTTCCTTTCCATATATTCTTACCAGTTTCTTGAAGTTGGTTTGCCGAACAATTTGTTTCTTGGAGGAAAACAATGGCCGGATTTGTCTTCTAAATATTTTTTCTTAAGATCTTTTCTTTTTGAGGACTATTAAGACCTCTTATATTCCAGGATGCAATCTTCATTTAAAATAAATATTTATAAGCCTAGAGCATCCCTAATGGCAGGGTACTAACCTGATTAAATCAGCTTTAAACCAGCTGCCGCAATGCATTGCTGATTAAATTTCCTTCCCGGTTTCCCGATTAGCTCTTCATGCTTTCTCTTGTAGTCTTTGTGGGATCCTGGGTTGATACCAAGACGGTTGGTTTCCCTTTCTTTGATGATAGCCTCCTTTAGTAGAACTACTTTCTCCTAGGGGACATATCACTTTTCTACGTCTTCGCAGGCTTGTTCAATGCCATCGAGATCTAGATCTCCAATATCCATATCTTCAGTTTCTTCTCATGTTTCCCCTTCAAGGTCTTCGTTAGGGTTTTCCTCCACAATAAAGTTTGTTGCCTTCGTATTGTCGTTCTTCTCTTCCTTTCTGTTCAATTCCTGTTGGTCTTTGTTTGGTGATGTAGTGATGTTTTCCTCTGATTGATATCTTAGTGCTTCAAATTGATTGGATGTTAAAATCTTCATGGGGGCTTCCATATTTTCTTGTTTTCTTCCTCCTCTTTTTCGTGTGGAAACCCTAGTGAATCCTTGATCCATCCATCTTTTACTCATCCTTCTTTAGAGGGGGTTTTGGAGTATTCATACGGCATTCTCTGAACAAATGACCATATTCGTGGCATCTACGACATCTAAACGAGATTTGTTCGTAATCCAGGGTTTGCACCCAATATTCATCCTCCCATGACATCTTGATGGCTTATGGTAATTCTTTGGATAGATCCATGTAAACACAGATCCTCGCATAGGCCATATATCGGTGTGCCTTGGTTTGCTCAGATATCTTGATGAAGGAGCCTAGGTTGTTCCCGATATCTTCCAAAATTTATGAGTCTCAGTACTCGCTTGGGAGAGAGTATAGCCGGATCCATACCGGAGCAACTCTCATATCCTCTTTATCTGGGCAGAACTTCTCCTTCCATGGTCTTAAGAATAGGCCAATAGAGTAGAAGAAATAAGGGCCTCCATCCATAACCATGTTTATGTCCTTCGTGCTTAGGAAAGAGATGGTAAAAAAGCCTTTTGAACCTAGTTGTAGATCATAATGACCCCGTGCTTTCCAGGTCAACTTTATCCACCAGACTAGGGATTTTTCCGACAGTAGCATTCCCACAAATTTACCTATGAGCACATGATCTTGCAAGTATTGGATATGATCCCTTAGCTTGCTAGATTTGATCTGCATGGAGGGTATTAGTGCCGATTTGAGAATGCATTGGCCAGGATTCCTCCCGATTGGAGTTCCTGGCATTTTTTAATCTTGGGAGCTCATTCCCTCTCCTCGCATTACCTCAAGCAGGATCGGGATGCCCCCAACCCGAAGCCCCCCAGGAGAATCAACAGGGGGGGCTTGAAAACCTCCCCCCAACCTTGCAGCCATGGTCGTCATCAGTCCTTCCACCTTCAGAAATCACATAAAACCCTAGTTCAACATTCGATGCCTCATTGTCAAACTAATCATATCTTGTAAATCCACATTATTAAATTTCATAAATTATTTAGCAAAATCGATTCAATTATGTAACAATTTTAATCATAATGATTTACTATTTTAAAATATATAATACTTTATCACTTTAATAGATATAGTTCACATTATCATTAATTATCACCAAATATCATCATTAGTTGTGTAAAGAGGTCAAATTTTATTACTATAAGTATATTTTTCTTTTTGTAAAATAGTGTGCCAATTATGAAAAAGATAGAATATGAATTAATCATAATGTTTCTTCTTGTTTTTTTATGAGGATTGATTTTTTCAATTGTTTTGGTTTATATTTATGAACAAGAGCTGCATGCAGCTTAATCCCTGCCTTTAATTTAAATAAATACATCTTTTAAATATTAAATAATATTGAAAAAGAAAATTCTTTGTGTTTGTGGACATAGTAGCCAAAGAATAATCATTTACATAATTAATAATCTTTATAATAAAAAAACTTTAATTATAAAATTGAGTAATAGCGAAAGAATAATCATTTACACAACCAATGATTTCTCTAATAAAAAATTTAATAAGAAAATTAAGATGCAATAGAAAAACTCCACTTTCTTAACTTGTCTCTACTTTTAATAATAAATTAAATAATTGAATACTAAATAAATAATTTAAATACTAAATAATGCTATTAAATAATATTATTAATACAAAGAAAAAACTATAATATGAATGAAATTTAAAAATTCAAAACCTATAAATATATTTAAATGGAAAGAAACATCAATTAAAATGCAAATGGAAAAATACCTCACAAAAACCTCTTGTGAAACCGTCTTGTGCATATAAATAAAATAACCTAACAAAAAAATCCCCATGTACAAAACTAATTATTTAACCATAATAAACAACCTTAATAAAAAAATGAAGGCAAAAAACTCTGCCTAAAACCCAACTATATGCATACTCAACTCTATTGAGCATGAGCTTAAACCAAATTGTATTCCTTACTTTAAAAAATTTGATTCTTTCTTTAAATGTTATAAATATCCCAGCTATATGCATTTGCAACTCTATTGAGCATGAGCTTAAACCAAACTGTATTATTTACTTTTAAAAAGTTGATTCTTTCTTTAAATATTATAAATATTAAAAATCCTATAAATACAATAAATATAAATATAGTTTTTATTCCATTCAATTTTATTAAAATAATCAAAATTTATTCGATTTTAATAACACAATTAAAATTTATTTCTTACCTATATAAAGGTAGTAAACCCACAATGAAATTTTATATTGTAAAATATAATATATAATTAAATACAAAAAAGATAGAGATAAAGTAATTATGTAAGCCACTTCAAAGCTATTCCCACTTAAAATACATAATAAAATAAAAATATTAATTTAATAAGTAAAATTATTTATTAATAAAATATATAATTAAAGGGGAGGCAGGAGGGGGAGGGGTAATCTTAAACCCCGATGGAGAACGAATTCTAACTTATTCCTGGAATTTAGGAATAGAGTCCAATAATGTGGCGGAGGCAATGGCTTTGTGGCAAGGTCTTAATCAAGCTATCAAGCATGGTATTCAGTCCCTCTCGGTGGTGGGGGACTCGAGGTTGGTCATACAGAGTTTAAACACTATGAATTTGCCCCCCTCCATCCATCTTCATCAAATTCTCAGAAGAACCTCCCTCCTCATACCTCTCTTTAAGGATATCAAGTTCTATCATGTCAAGCGTAAGAACAACGAGCAGGCTGACAAAGCAGCCAACGAAGCGATAAAGCTTGGGAAAGGGACTATCAAAGTCAATAATGAGCAAAATTTGGTTGCTATACCGTAACACCACGGGGTCGATTAAACATGGGAAGGGACGTCATATCAAGAATTACATGACAGATGGCCTGCGCTCCTGCCGGCGGCTGGGAGCTCACTTCGCCTGCTGCGTGGATCCTCCCCACGTGATTTCTATAACTCGTCGAGCCTCTCCTTCATCCTCGCATCAGTGCGGCCGTATGCCCATCTTCAGAATGATGTGGTTATCGTCCTTGAGGATGACGATAGGTACCAGTCCTTGTACGTTAGCCATGGCGCAATTAAGCAGAAGGATCTCGCAGTCTAAGGAAATCTTGCAGTCATCAGTTCTCAGGCGTGTGAAGTCTTTCATCACCCTGCAAAGCGAATTAGGCTCCTTAAATACCAGAATTATGATGCTACATGGACCGTTGATCTATGAGAAGGATAATCAGGGCAATGATTATCGTACAGCTCCCTCAACCGGTAATGAAAGAGACCATTTATGGACGAGTACGGGAACCTGGAAGAATGATTCTATCAGGTGGCTAAAAGGTTTCCCATCCAGCCTCAGTTCGATGACTTTAAATCCTCTCTGGGACCATAGAAATGTTCCCAGCAATATTCAGAAGGTCTCAAACCCACCACCCTGGACACTGTATTTCACGCTGAAGGCGGTCGCTCCTGAGGGGCAAAGTTGTTCCGAAAATTTTGACTCCCATCCTCTGTATCTCCTGAGGAACATCTGGTGCGCGCTCGACACTATGGCCTACTCTGGGGACTCTGCCGCGTCCTCCCCAGACCCGCTCCTGGAATTGGAAGCAGATATAAGAGTTCTCCGCAGGCGGGTTCGTCGACAGGGTGAATTTATGAGGCAAATGGATGTGCAGGGAGGACAAAGGATCGACAGAATTGACGAGGAGATAGGTAGAACGCGTGCAGAGGTTGAAGCTGCTCTGGATTCTCTGGAGACAAGGGTTGCAGCAGCCATTGATAGCATGAACACCAGGCTGGGCAAGTTGGAGGATGCAATAGCGAAGCTGCGGGCGGACGGAAATTCAGAAATCCTCAAGAATCAGGACGAAGGCAACCCCTCCTCAAGGGTTAAACAACGCTAGTCTCAGTCTATCCTCTGACTCCTCCGCTTTTCAGTTTTTTTCCTGATAGTTCTGTTTTGTTAATACATTGACATTTGTAGTTAAGGACCAAGAAAGACCTGCTTTTGTTAATACACAGGCATCTGTTTTAAGGACCATAAGACTGATAGGATGTTTACAGTTATGGAGATGTAAATTTGCTGGTGATTCCGTCACCTTTTTTTAATACAATTTCTAGCCGTTTTTGTCAAAAAAAAAAAAATATAATTAAATTAAAAAATATATTAATTATATATTTATAGAATGAAAAACTAATTATTTGTGATTGGTAGGACGATTGAGAAAATTTGGGAAGTTTTTTTCAATACGGAGCGGTCTGCGGCGTTTGGATTAGGGTTGAGAGCTGCACTGTTGAAACCGGTGGCCATGGATCCATCCATGGCTATCATCCTTCTTCCCCTTTGCATCTTGTGACCAGGGTGTGCAACATGGAAGCGTGTACTCGGCACACGAGTGATGGCAGCGGCAGCTCTCATCTAGCGCAGTGGTGGGAGGCTTCCAGTGGTGGCTATGGATGCAAACACACTTTTTTTGCAGGGTATGAGGCAGGGGCGGTTGGCTCACTGCAAGCAGAGGGGTGGTGGAGTATTTGCGCGACGAACCATTGCCAAGCGGGACACCTGCTTAACAGTGGCGGTGGCAGCGGATCTAAGTGCTGAGGGGTGTCTGTAGGGAAATGTGTCCACGACGGGGGCATCGACTGCTGTTAGCTAGAGGTGGAGATCCGCTCTGATGGGGGCTTCCTGTCTTCTTTATTAGCAGCGACACCGATCGATAGACATTGTCAATAGACAATTTGGCTGGATGTTTCACGGTGCGGTGTGAACTTTTCTTTTGCCAACACAGCTAGGTCTTCAGTTCTAGATGTCGGTGGTTCTACAAACCATCCGTTTTCTGCGGGTTTACATTTGTTGTCTCTACATCTGTGGCTTTCTTTTTTATTTGTTTATTTCAGCTCTATATGAGTTGGTTACTACATATTCGATGTAAATATTCGGGATCCTTTGAGATCTAACTATTATTACTGCATTTTTTTTATACTCGAAGCTGAAAAGCTTTATTTCTGAAAGAGCTCATAGAAGCTCTTATACAATATGTAATTTGATTATCCATTAATGAAATTACGCTTTTTTCCAAGGAAAAAAAATATTTAATGAAAAACTATAAAAACTATTAATTTAAATGAAAGTGAATGCAAGTAATCATATAAAAATAAAATCGACAGATTTGACTGGATGATGAAGAGATGAGACTGGATGATCAGGGCTATGATAGGGTTTCTCTCCTAGGGTTCTGTAGCCCATAGGGACGGCACCCTGCAACACCTCGATGAACACACACGATGGTAGCAGCATGGACTTCGGGGGATCTGACACTCGCACGGAATATCACAATGTTGATACAGTTGATTATTCGTCGGACCCTTTCGAAGGTAAAAATACTTTTATCTCTTTCATTGACTTTATTTCATTGCAAACCCACCATAAATCTACCGTGGTTACCTCGCCGGCCACTACCCCTCTGCTGCCCTCCAGAGTTTTCCAAAACGGTTATCTGACATCTGGTGGGGAGATCTCGATGGCGGCTCCTTCGCCCAAACCCCTGTCTCCCATAGTGGGCGGTTTATCAATTGGCGGTTTCACCTCAGGCAGTTTTCCCGTTTCGGGGCTCAAGGATCCTCTCCACTCTCTTTTTGGTAACCCTAGCTGTGCCCTGGGTGATCATATTCCATATGCCTCCATGATCATTCACACAGAACCCTTGTTGGACGCCTGGCCTCCGGAAAACACAACACTCTCTGAGCTTGGGGTTTGTGACTTGTCTGCTGGTGGGTTCACTGTGCCGAACTCATATCCAAACTCTGAGGAAAACCCTCTTGCGCAGATTCCAGATGATTTCATAAACTCCCTTTTTTTCTCTCCTCCCCATCCTAGCACTTCCTCTCCAACCCTCGACAATAAGGGCACACACAGGTGCACAATCCACAACGCGTCGACAGGAGACCTCACCTTAGCGCAAACAGAAAGGAAATTTTTTAAAATGTGCGCGGGATATCATCAAC
The DNA here is from genome assembly GCA_027924585.1 of Larix kaempferi. Taxonomy (NCBI): domain Eukaryota; kingdom Viridiplantae; phylum Streptophyta; class Pinopsida; order Pinales; family Pinaceae; genus Larix; species Larix kaempferi. Next base: position 38,078,136 of record BSBM01000205.1, read on the forward strand.
ATGATCTGTGGACAAAACGTATCAGTGGCCAACTCACTGAACATGGCAGAGACGGCGTTGGTCGGTCGTGCTCGTGGGAAATATCCGCGTACTGAGGATTTGGATCGCTGGGTTTCATCAACTTGGCTACACTTCCTAGATCAAAAACCGGAGATCATGGTTCTGTCACGCGACTGGTTTGTATTCAAGTTCAACTCTCACGATGATGTTAGACTCATAATGGCTTCACATTGGAGTCTGGGAAACACTCCCATTCTATTCAAAATTTGGACCCCTATGTTCGATGCGGACATAGAGAACTTTGACGTCATCCCTATTTGGGTTCGTCTCCTGGGTTTACCTTGGGAATTTTGGAACGCGGACTCTTTCCGGGATATCGAAAATGCGCTGGGCTCATTCATAAATGCAGATCTCTCATATCAACACACTCAGCTTTTCTCGGTAACACGTATTGTTGTTGCTATCAACGTACGCGAGGGACTGCATCCACACATAAATTTTACTTGGGGACTTGCTCAACAGACGCAAAGACTGGATTATGAGGGTATTCCATTCCGATGCCATCGCTGTCATGGTATTGGGCATCTTGCAAAATATTGTCATCTCACCTTCCAACCTAAAATGGATAATACTCACAAAAGGATGGATGGCACACCAACTGGACCGAGGGACATCTCTTTGAAGGAAGGTCGGCATGGAACTTCTTCGGGACCTCAACTTCAGAACACAACTTGCGGTGACTATGTCGAGGCTTGCTCAGCATTTGTGGCTGCTCCCACATCTTCCACGATGCAGACACCACGATCCCCTGAGGGTTTTACTCCATCACCTTCTCCAAACTGCTCTGTGGACGCAACAACTTCTACAATTCCGGGTATGAATGAAACACTTGACCCTGTTCACACCTCTTTTGTTTCTACTTTTAGTCTTTGCATCTGGATTCCCCTGTTACTACTGGCTCCCCCACCCCTGTTCCCCTCCATCTCCCATCATTACTTACATCCCCATTACCACCACTCATACCATGTACTACTCCATGGCTCCCCTTCTCACCGATCACCCTGTGACCCCCCCATACGCTTCCACTTACGCACTCGCGACATCCCCATTCTGACCAACTTTCCCCTTGGTACCGGACTGGGAACAAACCCTCCTCCATGCAAACCCACTGGCGGCCGTGGCCAACCCTTACATTTTGCCTCAGCCCAACAATAGGTCATTTTGGACCTGGTGGATGGCAAACAACGATCCATCATTGGGGCACTTAGAGCGGTGCATGCCCATTTTGGGGTTCCCCCATGAAAATATTGTCTCTAAATTGCAGAGGTTTGGCAAGTAAACCTAAAAAACTTGCTCTTCAGCGGCTGATCTCTTTACAACAGCCTGGTGTTTTTTTGCTTCAAGAAACTATGGGGTCAAACTCCGACGTTCTGGCTTTACTCTCTTCTTCTTTTCCTGCTTACGATTTTGCTGCCATCAGTGCCCGTGGGCTCTCTGGGGGCCTCACCTCGAGCTGGAAGAAATCCACAAATAAACTACACAACTCCTAGGGCTTCTCCTCGGGATTGGGCGTGGAACTTTTCCACTCAGGATTAAACAGAACTTTCAAGATCATCAACATCTATGGACCATATGTTGATCGTGAAAATTACTGGAACTCCATTCGGCGGAAATCCATGATTACGGGGTCTGACACTATTATCGATGGTGATTTAAACTTCACCCTCGGTTCACATGAGATTTGGGGACAACAAGTTTGCGACGATGTTCTCTCTGGCTTCTTTGAACTTCTTCTTCTCGACACCCATCTCATCGATTACCAGCCACCCTTATTGAAACCGACATGGAATAATCATAGAACTGGGGAGGGTTGCATCTCTAAAAGACTGGACCGCTTCCTTATTGCCGAAGCACTCACCAACCAACCCTACAGGATGCGCCAGTGGGTCGACTCGGGGGGCATTTCGGACCATCATCCCATTTGCTTCAAGATTCAGGGAGATAACAAAAAACCACCCAGCTCTTTCAAACTTTGTGCTGCCTGGCTTAAAGAGGAGGAGGCTGCAAACATCATCAAAAACTCCTTGATCCCTTTTTAGCTTGGAACAGGGTTACACGCAGCACCACACTTTGTAAAAAACCTCACTTTGATTAAAAATCTTCTGAAAGATTGGGCACACAAAAAGCGTGATTTAGACGCCTTGGAACTCACCAGGGTTGAAATGGAGTTGGCTTCTATTCAGGAACAATTTGGGGGAGGATATGCCTCTCCGGAGTCCACCACACTTCTAAAAAACCTGGAGAAATTGAGAAATAAATTACTTCTTGAGAGGGAAGAAGTTTGGAGACTAAAGAGCAGAGCTATCTGGATGGAAAGCGGTGATGAAAATACAAAATTCTTCCATTCATTTTCCAAGGGACGAAAAGCTCAAAATACTATTTTGGAACTAAAGAATGCACAAGGAGAATCCGTATCCTCCTTTGAAGACTTGGCTTCTTTGGGCTCTACCCATTTCAAATCACTCTTCTCAAATAACAATAGGGCCACTATTGTTGAAGTGATTCGTCTCTCACAATTCTTCCCAAGAGTTGTCACAGCAGAGGACAACTAGAATCTCATGGAAGAAATCACTAAGGGGGAACTCAAGGCTACTCTTCTTAGTTTTCAAAAGGACAAGAGCCCTGGCCCGGATGGATGGACCATTGAATTTCTTATTGAGTACTTTGACACCATTGGTGTTGACCTCCTTCTTCTTGCTGAAGAATCCAGATGCGGTGGGCACATACATCCCCAACTAAATTCCACCTTCATTGCTCTTATCCCAAAATCAGACAATCCTTCCTCTTTGGATGATTTTCGTCCAATTTCCCTTTGCAATATTACTTACAAGATCGTGGCAAATATTATGGCTAAGAGACTAAAACCTGTTCTCTCTAGTTTCATCTCAAAAGAACAGTTTGGGTTTCTGGAAGGATGACAGATACATGAAGCCATTGGGGTACCACAAGAAGGTCTACATTCTAGGAAGCTAAAGGGCATCAAGGGTGCTATTCTCAAAATTGATCTCTCTAAGGCCTTCGACCGGGTCAGCTGGCTTTATATTCGCATGCTCATGACACACCTTGGTTTCGACTATGCTTTCATCAAGTGGACGATGAGCTGCATTACCAATGCCTCTTTCGCAGTGCTTATTAATGGGTCACCATCTCAATTTTTCTACGTAGAAAGAGGGCTTCAGCAAGGCTGTCCATTATCTCCACTACTATTTCTCCTGGTGGCCAAAGGACTCAGCAGGGCCATCTCAGATGCAATCCATCAGGGCTCCTTTCATGGTTTGCATATCACCAACAATTTCTACATCTCTCATCTACTATTTGTAGACGATATCCTTATATTTTGTGATGGCACTATTGGGGATGCAGAGCAACTAAACAATATTCTCACCCTCTTTCAAGCAGTGACAGGGATGGTAATAAATGTTCAAAAATCCTCAATCACACTCTACGGACTATCTGCAGCAGAATATCACAGGTATACTACACTCTTTCCCTTTGAATCTCTTTTGCTCAACGAAGGCTTAAAATACTTGGGTTTTCATCTAAAACCAAATGGATATAAAAAGAGTGTTTGGAACTGGCTCATTGCAAAACTTGAAAAGAGGCTTATGTCTTGGAGCCACAGATGGCTCTCCAGAGCCGGTCACCTAATACTTGTCAAATCCGTTCTTAAAGCAATTCCAGTTTACTGGATGTCGCTGGCTTGGATTCCAAAAGGCATAAAGGAAAAGGAAAGGAAACTATGCTTTCGTTTCCTCTGGTTTGGACAATCAGAAACCACTACTTCCCCATGGGTCAAATGGGAACGCATAGCTCTGCCGAAATCATTGGGGGGATGGGGACTCAAGCACATACACCTTTTCACCACATCTCTAGCTGTTAAGGCTGGATGGCGCCTTATAAACACTTCAAATCTATGGACTGAGGTAGTTTCTCAGAAATATATTGCCCCATCCACTATTCTTTAGTGGATTAGAAATCCAACAAAGCCCAGGATTGGGATTTCTATCATCTGGAAAGCGGTTCTGGATTCTCTCCCTCTTATCACACAGGGACTCGCTTGGAAAGTGTGTTTGGGAACACAGATTCGAATTGGCTCGGACCCATGGCTTGGCTGTCAAAACCATCATCTCCTGCCAGCACCTCTTATAAACTTCCTGCAACAGAATGGTTTTTTTCATCTTTCACATATTGTTGATCCGACAACCACTGGCATCTGGCAATAGGGATGGTTATCTGCGGTGGATCTACATATTTCGGAGGAACTTCACAACCTTTGGGAATTATACATCTCGGATTTAAAACAATCACATGCCCGTATCTCAGAAAATGAGGATGAACTTTTGTGGATGCCAGCCTCAAAAGGAAAATATGCCCCAAAATTGGGATACAAATTTTTAATGGAGCAAAATCATCCTCAGGCCGAACCATCTTGGTGGTAGAAAACTGTTTGGAAATCTCATTGTCCTACAAAATCTAAATTATACATGTGGTGTACTCTCTCAAATCGCATCCCCACCTGGGATCACATCAAGAACAAATGTATTGAGGGCCCGGGATGGTGCATCCTATGCAAACAGGCCGACGAAACTACAACTCATCTATTTCTGGACTGTATTTTTTGTAAAAATATATGGGCAGCATTAAGAGATGTCTATCCGGTTGCAGATTTGTGGAGAGGGCACTCTATTGAAGAGGCATGGAGGAATTGGTATGACTCTCCAACAACTACATCCATCTGGGCCCTACCTTTGATCATCATCTGGGGCATATGGATTGCTCGAAATCAATTGATTTTCTGTGGAAAAAACACTAGACTATCCATTTTGATTAGTCATTCTCTCTCCATCCTTACACACTTCCCTCAGATTGCACCTACACCTCACCACCGAGTCCCTATTGCTGAAAACATCATTCAAAATATTCCTTGGGCTTTTTTCAACGGTGCTTCACAACACAATACCTGTCGGGGGGGAGCCATACTTCACCTCTCGGCCACACACTTTTTTAAGATCCACATGGGCCTGGGCAGAGGCACAAACAATTATACTGAGCTACATGCACTAAAACTTCTCTTCTTCTCTTTGCTTTAGAAAAACAGTGCACTAGATTACAAGTCTTTGGAGACTCTTTAATCATCATCAATTGGATCAACAAACTTCACCGCTATCATCACTTGATCCTAAATACTTTACTTGAAGACACACATAGAACTGCGGCTCTTTTTTACTTCTTCTCTTGCAAACATGTCTACAGGGAAAGGAATGTGGTTGTGGATCTCCTTTCCAAACAGGGATTGACTCTTCCACATGGTCAGTGGTGGATTTCTGAATATCTCAATGATACATTTCATGAATATTATCACAGACCTTTTTTCGAAGGACCAGTTCTACTCGATCCACCACTATTTTGATCGGCACAAACTTTTTTGTAATTGTATATTTTTGGGCTACATATCTTCATAGCAATGATTATCAGACATGGATCCTGCGCGATCCAAACATTTACTGCATATTTTTCAGACATTTTTTGATACTCGAAGCTGAAAAGCTTTATTTCTGAAAAAGCTCTCAGAAGCTTTTATACAATATGTAATTTGATTATTTTAATGAAATTACGCTTTTTTCCAAGGAAAAAAAAAAATCATATAAAATGTTTAAAAGAAAATAAAGAGTGGGAGTAAAACCAAAAAAATATATAATTAAATAAGAATTTAATAATTATGTATTTTTTTTTTGGAAAATGACCAAGTTTATCATAAATAAATAAAAAAACAATTAACTTAAAATAAAAATGAACCAATAAAACAAAAAACATTGAACATATTAATTTTATTTTTATTTTTATGTGATATATGTATATGCTTTCTTTAGGCTAAAAAGAAAGGTGGTTCGCCTTTTGTTAGAGGGCTAGTCCACCTTGGGAAATGGTCACCACCTGCTATTCTAGAGAATCAAGGTGGCACGAATTACAATCATTACAATATGGGCTCAACAAGAGCAATATGTCACTTACAAGAATTGAACTTGGGTGGGGAGGGTAACAAACATTCCTCCCAACCACCCAGGCTACAACACATCCCACATGACCAAGGACTTGAATAATTGAGACTACTACATTTTATTCATAACTTGTTGAGATCATTATTGTTTTTTTAATCTTAATAAAATCATAACTTTTCAGTAAAATAATAATAATAATTATTTTTTTCTATTTATTAATTAAAATATGTTCCCCATTCATACTAGTTCGTCCAGACTTGAATCCAATTAGATAGAGTCCCCACCGTGCTTATCACTCCCTCACTTCACTATTGGGAGCCAAACCAAAGCGCTTTCATTACCTTCTATGGCAAAGCCATCAATAGTCTTGGTATATAATTTCATAGCAAGATCTGTTGTTTTCTTCTAGTCAAACTCTGTAGTGGATAGCGTGGTTTCCCATTCTATATCTTGTCCACCTTCCTGAAGGAGCTGGGGCTTCGTAGAGCTCGGCAAGACTTGTTTCTTTCTGATCCTAATCTTGCCTGAACCCCTGACTAGCTTCTCAAAGCTTTGCTTGGTAAGAAAAGACCAAGGCGTTACTGGGTGGATTGGTCCTGGTTACTAAGCCTGATTGGTAATGACCATCTTGCACAATAGAGTATATTTAAGGTAGGTGTTACTTCGACATTTTTATAAACTGAGACCGGTGTTAGTTGGACATTTAAAAAAAAATATTACATATTGTAATAACAACCACATTGCATTATATGTTAGTGTTTTGAGAACATCAACAAGGTTTTCAGTCATATGTTGCGAAACTAGCGCATTTTCTCAGATATCCATATTGGTATTCATTGGATTTGGAGTTTATTTTCAAAGCGGATGTTAAACCCCATAGTGATCTCAAAAACCTGGTGCGTGCGTGAAGCCTGGAGAATTCTACACGAACTTCATATCGAAACATGAAATTTGCAAGTGGAATGGAAGACGTAATTTTCTCTAAGCCATCTCAAAACCTATATAAAACCATTCACTTTGCATATCATAATGATGCAAATTTCATACATGTCAAAAAATAAATGGGGCATCTTCAACTATGCACCGAAAATATACTATAAAAAAAGACACGTGTTGTTATGCCACAAATAGCACTATTTAGTGAATAAATATGATATGAATTCAACTTCTTCTCAAACTACTTTGTTTTACACATGACACCCTTACATTAATGGCATTACTGCACAACATATAATTAGACAACTCAGGAACCTGGTAATACATGTATAACATATCTAAGAAAAAAATTATGGAATGCAATAGAACCGGTCTTGGTGGGTACTCGTTGAAACACACTCAATTTTTGCATCATTGAGAATGCAATACAACCGGTCCTGGTGGGTTCTCGTTGAACCACACTCAATTTTTGCAATGCAATACAACCGGTCCGGGTGGCCCACTTGTTGAACCGCAATCAATTTTCTCATCATTGAGAATGAAAAATGTGGGCTAGTGCTACCATTATTGTCAATGCATTTTGAAACCTCATTATTGTTAATGCATTTTGAACCTAGGAAGAAAAGGATTTGAATATATATACATATCTATATCTATATATATATAACCTTAGTAGAGAGAAAAAGGGTTCTCGCAATAGGCTAGAGCAACTTTGGTAGAACAAATATTTTTCGGACTTCAGACCACAAAAATGCCTGGACAAAACGAAGCAGGCAGGTAAATTGAAGAATGGTAAAATCCTACCAAAAATTGCATGGCTCCCTTACAAGAATAAGAACGAAGATCGAGATAACATCATCTTCAAATACACTTCTTAATGGGGCTTGGGAAAATATCCATCTATAACAAAATTCATTGTGGCAGCAAGCAAAGCAACTTTCATCCCATCAAGCTCCGACTTAGCAATGACTTGACAACCCAATCGAGTCCTACAAACACCAAACCAAAATCAATATTTGGTAGCCGAACATAAAGACAGCTGAGAAGAAAACCACATTATCTATATGATAGCACACCAAAAGCCACTTTATTAAGGCCAAAATAAACCATGGACTCAACACTCACCAAAAATTCTATTATCAGGCAGTTCACCTAAATAACATTGAAAAAACAAAATCAATCTTTGGTAACACACCATAAAACACATTCTGTACTAACACATTTGAAAAAAAACTCACTTAACCCAAAATTACACTATCTCGCAATACACTATAAGACACATGCCATATTAATAAAAATGAAAAACCAAAATCAATCTCTAGTAGATGTACTGGAATTTTAGGAAAAAAAACTCGCTTTTGTGTAAGGCCAAAAGAAAAATCTAACATGTCGTTCTCTTCACCTATTGGCTCTAATAGCTTGTTATAGTAATCCTTATCATGTAAAAGAAGAGATCCCTTGAACATAGAAAGAAAGTAAACAAACAAAGCACTACCAAATATCTCAATAAAATATAGAAAAATAATCTACCATGAAAATAACATGACAAGTAGAACATGCAAGTGATCCATGTTTATGCAACAATGATCTACTTATGAAAATATAATCGCCTGTTATAAAAAAGAATAAATAAATAAATAAAATTAGCCATATCCACATGTTTATGCATGGTTTCATTTTAATGAAGGACAAATGTAGTAGCACATGGTCAGATTGGTTCACGTATACAAATGTTTATATATGGTTTTCATAAACGACAAATGTTGTACTATTCCATGGTCATCATCAAGCCAGTTCAAAACAACATAAAGCTATTGTACTAGGAGACTCGAAACACTGCTATCTATGTAGAGACCAGGGGCTAGATACTGACGATGGCCTAGAAGGCCAGTAACTACTTGCTGGTGTCAAAAAGGTGATGAAAATCTGTTGCACCTAACAAACTTGTTCAGGACAAAATCTGATTTTATCTAATCGCTTTGGTAAAATGAAGTCAATTACCCTCTTCAAAATTATAAAGACGTTGTTATTTACTGCATAATCCAGGCATACATCTCACCAAGTAATAAAGGTTCCAAAATACCATTTATATCTAATTTATTGCAAGTCACTGGAGCTTATATCACAAGGACATCTGAAACAGCTCAACCACCAAAAGGCTGGCTATTTTAGCTAACCCCCAAAACTAAAATGCATACCCACACAACAACTTAGTTAATAATTGGTACTACACACAAACCAACAAATAGACTCTCATAAAAGAATCCATTAGAGACTAGAATTGCACTCAAACCCCAAAAGGGAAGCAAAGAGCTCAGCCCAACATCCCAATGCATTTCGTAGCAACTCAAATCCAGATTAACCACTTAAGTTAACTCCCAAATGACCACATACAGTTGGTGCACACACTAAATAACTCAAACCCAAAAAGCCTACCGACTTTAGCTAAAACCCAAATGGTAGAATGCCTGAATTATCAAAAGCCACACACATTGAACAAACAAAACCAACAACATATTATAAACATGTATGATACACATTTGATTTTATATTTCGAATAATATTGCAATCCAATCAGAATAATATTTTATATTTGAATAATAATGCATATCCACACAGATCAATGGAGTCAAATTAATTCAGAAAATAATTTGGATTAATTCATGGCTCTCTAGTGCATTGGGGAGGTGGGTGGTAGAAGCACGCTATAGAAAATTTAGCTTTGGGAGATTGGTTTGCATAATCATACCGCTACCGAATACTCGATTGGTAGCATTCCCTATCAATTGGTGGCATTCCCTATCGATTGGTTACTGAAGAATATATCGGATTACTGAAGAATAGATTGGATAGATAAAGTAACGGTTGAACTGCTTATGGATTGGTGACCGATGGATAGAGAGAGAGAGAGAGTTTCCTTCTTGTGAGTGCTTGGGTTGGATATAATGTAATCGTTTCTCGATTTAGATAAGCTTACCGATGAACGATTGCTTATTTATTTCTCTAAGCTTCCTGCTAACAAAAAAAGCAGCTCCAACATTTCTTACATAAAAAAGAGATCTCATAAAAACTGTATTAACACCAAACCACTTTTGGAAGACAATTAATAAATGTAGTTTTCCACCAGGTTTTGGGATTTTCCTGGTAGTGTGATCCTGACCCCTGGGCAACCGCTTACAATCTAAATACTAATGAAACTAGCCAATCAAGCTATAAACCAAAATAATTTTCCAAATGGCACCAGTTTTAATGAAGAAAATATCCATTGCCACATTTACTTCAATGGCTACTTCGATTGTTCCTCTAATGGATATAATGATTTATGGGGTGCACTATAAAATGGGCATTGAGTACTATGATTTTAGGTTCTCGGCAATATTAAGGGAGGAGTTGAGAACATGGTCACATTGGTTCAGGTATTCAAGAATCTTTGGTTTGTAAAACATTCATATAGAGAAAGCAGGAGCTAGATACAGATACGGCTCATTCGTGTATCATTTACACTAAACTCGGGTAAGTCATTTCAAGACTAGCACTTCTCTCCAAAACCTTACACAACATACCTTAGACAGAATTTATGTTATTTGGGCATCCCCTTTGGTATTCATCTCTCTTGCTGATTGGTGGAAGTGGATATTGGCCAAATTTGAAAACAAAATTCAAGGTTGGAGGAATCTTGATCTGACGCTTTCTGGGAAGGTTACAATTATTGATAGAATTCTAGCTTCAGGGAACATTTATTGGTTGAGGTTGTGCAATATCAACTAGCAAAAGACTAACAAGTAAGCTGTGTCATTTAAGAATATTTTCTTTGCCCATTGGCTGACATATTTAAATTGTTTATTATCATAACTAGACTCTGATTACCTCAAATCTCTCATACTTCTCTGAAGTTCATTAGCATTCTTATCACACCTGCACAATTTAAATCCAAAACAAAATATACGAGTTCTAGGTAGCAACCAAGTAGCATGCAGCGTTTCCTTATAACAAAAATCAATCAAATGAATTGACCAAAAAAACTTGTAACATTAATTTATTTAAAAGTGCACATATCAAAAAATCTAGTAAGCAAATGAATGAATTTATTGTATTTCTCTATTTTAAACATTTGATGGATTACAAAATGTATAAAAAAATATAGTAAATTTCTGTCAAAGAATGGATTCTAGCCAACCAATGTTCCAGATTGTTGTTGCAACAACATCCTCCCCAAAAATTTTGCACATATTGGGGCCCCTCCTTTAATTTTTTTTAGAAAGACTGCTGTAAGAGGCAAATTCTTCTTTTTTTTAATAATATCTTTTCAACTGGAAATCCTACTTGGGGAACTCCAAGTTTTCTTCCTCTAAGAATAAAATTCATGAAGTCTTCCTGAAAATCGCGGAATCATTGGAGAAAGCCCCGCAGTTGCGGAAGGTTTCGAGTTTCCCTCCCGAAATGACGGAAGCCCTTTGTATAAGCTTCTCGAAGAAGGACTTAGAAACTTTTTTGAAGTTTGCGGAACGATTTTAAGAAAGCCTCCCGCAGTTGCGGAAGGATTCGAGTTTTCCTCCTGAAACACGCGGAACTGTTCGGGTTTCTCTCTCGAAACGGCGGGAGCCATCTGCATAAGCCTCTCGAAAAAACTTAGAAATTTTCTCCCGAATTGACGGAATCATTCGAGTTATCTTCCCGCAGTTGCGGAACCTTTCGAGTTATCTTCCCGCAGTTGTGGAACCTTTCAGGTTATCCTCCCGAAGTGGCGGGAGCGGTTCGCAAATCTTCCCCGGATGACTTAGTCTTTTTCTTCAGTTTGCGGAAGCCATTCGCGAGAACCTTCCGAGACGCCAGAGCCTTTTAGGTTTTCCTTCCGCGACCGCGGGAGCCTTTTGCGAAAAAATTTACGTTATTTTCCCGAAAATCAGCCGGGAGACTTAGTCTCTTTGAAAAGATCGGAAGTCTCTCTCTCAAAGTTTCAGAAGCATTCGCGGAAGCCTTCTGAAACTGCGGAAGCTATTTGCGAAAGCCTTCCGCAATTTCAGAAGCTTTCACGTTATCATCCTGAAGAAAGCCGCCAAAAGACTTAGACGTTCACGTTCATTTTGCGGAAGCCGTTCACCAATTCCTTCCGAAACAGTGGGAACCTTCGCGGGATGGTTCCAGAATTGTGGAAACGATCGGCTTATCTCTTGTTAAAAACTGCGAAAAGATTCATCAATCGCTCCCGAAATGTTGAAGGAGTTCAGCCTAATCTTCCGCAATGGCGGGTGAAATTCACGAGTTCATCCCGCGGGTGGCGGTCGCGCACGGACACCGAGGCGGCTCGATATGACCACAACGTACAAATATTTAAAACTCGTTTTAAATGCGCCACCCACCACATTTAAACCTCGCACGTGCCCAACTTGTTTAAATAAATGGTGGGGTTTGGGCCAACCACATTGCTATTTTTCGATTAACAAACGCTGTGGAACGCCGTGTCAGACCACTCCAGCTCAGCTCGTTCGTCCACATCCGCGCCCACATCATTTAGCCACCTCCGCGTTGCCAGGTAGGATTTCTAACCGTCAATTTTGTCTTATTTACACATTAGATTACCTTTCCATTTTTTTTGTTTCGTCTAAGACGTGGCTGATAGGCACCGGTTGTATATTTCGTTATTTCGTCCTTAAAACCCACCAAGGCCCCATGGGTTTCTCGTTCCACCAGCCAAAAACCAAAACTATAGCCACCCGAGTTTTTTTTTTATCAGTCATATTCCCGGCGTCGTTCAAGTTTCCCAGCCTATCGTAGAACGCCTCGTCAAGTGCCATAAATAACCATGGCGGTTGAAGCCCTTGCCTGTTCCTAAATATGGAAAGCGGCCCCTTACTCGCCTGTGCGTAAGTGGGGAAAGCAGCCCCGTATTTCGTCATAGGATTGTTCGCCCCTAGACTCACCCGCCACTAACTAGTAAAAAACACAATGACGAAGGACATCATCCCTCCTAGAGCTAGACCGAGAGAAGGTTGTTTCCGCAACATACTTGTCCTTTCGGGAGCATTCCAAACCCGTCCCTTTAAAAGAATCAAGTCTATACAACTAAATCTCTCGTTTGGAATAGTGTATTTTGCTTCCCAACATGCAGCTTCACATTTTATTTACCTCATTAGCTTGTTAAATTGGTGCTGCTCTTTGTTAAAACCTTTCAGCATGCTGCACATTCTTTTTATGATGACTTGTATTTGGTTGCCAGCAGGGATAAGTCAAAATGCCAAAAGGTGGTAGGAAGAAGGCTAAAATGACGGAATCACATCCAGCACCACTGAGGACTGAGACTACGTTCCAGGATACTGGGTGCACCACCGATATTCCTCCTGAAATCCGATGGGGTGACATCTATAGGATGATCCGAGACCAAGATATCCTGGATATGTTGCTAGAAGAAGAGCAGATTTATCTCAATATTAGGACTTCAGGCATAGCCAGGGCTTCTACCCACCCTGAACTGTTCCCATGTTCTGAAGTAATCGGGTGGATACTCCAACATACCGATACGGAAACAAGAGTAATTCATGACAGCGGGAAGATAGCCATCGCCTCATTTCACCCAGCATACCTGGCCGCGGCCTACAAATTTCCCCGCACCCAGCAAGCTTTGATTGATGAATGGATGAGCCAGATGAACAACATTGAAATGGCCAAAAAACTACTGGTCACAGGAAAGCATTTAAGAAAGAAAGGTAACGACGAATATGACGTCCAGAATTTAAGACCTCCTTTCAGGTTGATCGCCTTGATGTTGTGCAGAATCTTTGGCGTGCCCAATGGCACCATGTACAAGATTCAGTGGGTTCCCATCATCCACTTCGTGGCATTTAAAGGAACTGTGTTTGACTGGGCCACTCTCCTGTCAGACAGTTTGGCCTCAATGGTAGTTGCTGCAAGAGAAGGACTGGCCTTAAAGAAGGCATAATTCTACATGTCCTCATATCTTATTGATTGTGTTTTGGCCAAGTTATCTTTTCCCAAATTAGGCTGCACATGGGATAAGGCCAACACCCCGGTTTATACCGCTTTCAGGATGTTGTGGGCTCAGAATTACAAATCCAGCTATAAGCTCATCTGTGAGGGGTTCATCATGCCCCTATATGAGCAGATATTCAAGGAGGAACCCAACTGCCTGTCGGCGAATGTTATGGAAGTCCTTGAAAATTACGGGGATTTTTATTTTTGAGAGCAAGGAACCCACCTCAGAATGTTTGGAGGGACTAAAGCTCCATATATTTTGCCGAGGTATGCCACTGAATATGTGGTCCTTAAAGAAGCAGTAAGACAGATTTTCCTAGATGGAATTGGAGCAGTACTTAACAAACAACATAAGGCTTCTTTTCCCCCTCTACCTTTCTGCATAGGGGCTTACAAATTCTCAGGGGTTGCCTCAGCCGAGGAGTTTGTTCAGGAGCTGAAAGCCTTCCACTTGGGCAAGGTAATCTTCCATAGGAATGACAGGAAGAGAAAAGTTGCTGAGCATTGTAGAGAAATTTATGCTCATTTTGAGTACGCTCACTATCATGATGCCGAGGAAGAGGCATTCAGAGGCATCAGCAACATGGCTGAGCTACGGATCTGTCGCCGAGGCAGTGGAGCAAGTTCTAGCTCTACCAAGGCCCAGAAAGGCAGCCAGCAGAAGGAGAAAGAAGTTGATGATGCCCAAGCCCAAGAAGAACAAAGGTTAAGAGAGGAAGCGAGGTTACTACAAGAGGCTGAAGTTGCAGCAAGAAGCAGAAAGTGAGAGGCTGCAGAAAGAGGCCGAGGAAGCCCAGCAACGGAAAGAGGCTGAAGATGAAAGACAGCGGAAAGAAAATGAAGATCAGCTGCAAGCTGAAGGAGAAGCAAGAAGGCAGGAAGTTGAAGTAGAGCAGAAAGCGGAAGAAGACCCCAAGGCAATTGAAGATGCCCAGGCAGGTGGCTCCGGTGCATAGGACATGTAAATTGACATATCATAAGCAGGTGTCTCTGGTACTCAAAATGTGGAGGCAAATCCAGCTCAGATAGTCCAGACCCCACCATCGAAAGTAGAAATAGACATTATAGATCTCCCAATCGTCCCGTACACTCCATCAGGAGAACATACCGTGTCCAGATGGGATAAGTTTGTCTATGATAAGAAGAGGAAGGCAATGGTCCTTAAATCGGAATAGAGGATCAAAAGACTCTTCCAGGAGGATATCATTACCCACCGGGAGGTCACTGTAATGAGGAATACAAATAAGGATCCCTTAGCTATGGCATCCACCGCTGTAGAGACAACAAAAGCATCACTGGACAATGTAGGTGATATAGTTAGAGAAAATGAATCGACAAAGAGGAGAGCTCGTATGCTGCAACATACTATGGCTAATGAGCAAGCCTACAGGGATCTCGTGGTGAACAGGTATAATCGCCTATCTGCTGAGCATAAAGAGCTATTAGACAAGTATAACCAGCTAGAAGAAGAAAATGAACAACTATCAGTCCTGATGATGATTGTGGAAGCAGAAAAGAATGATGCAGGAACCAGAGTGTCCCAGCTAGAAGCAGACAAGCTGGCATTAACTGAGCAATTAGAGCAGGCTGAGGGCAGAACGATAGACATGTATCCCTTCCATGAGCTATCCTGCAGCATCCTGAAGCAAATGCATGACACTCAGGAGCTAATCACTAATGAAGTTTGCAAGCTCAAGGCCATGGTGGTTAGATTAAAGGAAGTTAATGCAGAGGCCCATAGGCTTAAAGCTAAACATACTCGGGTTAAGGCAAATATCCTGAGCCAGATGGAATGGAGAGAAGGAAAGGTGGATTTCCCCACGCATCTCCCATTCAAGTCCGTGGAGGGTTTTAATGAAGACATAGCCCTTTTGGAATTCTGCAGAAACTGTGGCAGCAAGCTAATGGCCAGCGTACGAGGGACAATGGATAGGATTAACGGTCTGTATCAAAGAATCCAGGGAGTGCATGACAAGTGTAAATTGAGTTTCCCGCAGTCCCTCGATGATTTCCCGGACGCAGAACAACGTTTGTCTGAGCTGAAGGAAGAGCTAGGCATCCAAACTGAATATGTGAAGAAAATTGATGTCCTAGCCATTGATGACCTCCAACATTATATTGGAATGTCATCAATCCACAACCATTTGCTTAAAGAAGTGCATCAAGCTGCAGTAGCAGAAGTTCAAGGCATTGGAGCAAAGCTTAGTAAAAATGTGACTTCTCAGAAAATCCTACTCCCTGCTTCCGCAAATATAGTCATAAGGGACACGGGTATATGGTATAGTTACATTGCAGAGGAGGAGAAGAAAGCAGCAGCAGTGGCAGAAGCAACAACAAACCCGGATGCTTCTCTCCCAGCAGCAGCAACTATAACAGCAAGCCCGATTTCTGCTTCCCCAGCAGTAGCAGAAATTCTAGCTGGCTCGATTCCTTCTTCCCAAGCAGCAGCAGCAGCAACAGTGGGTTCAAGTGCCTCTCTTCCAGCTGAAGCACATGCCCAGGAGTGAAGACGCTGATTTTTGAGCATTAATTCTGATATTTTGTGTTTTGGGCTTTTCATATGTATAAAACGTGGAAGCTATGGGACAGCTGTCCTTTTCCTTTTTTAAAATAATTTCTGTAAAAGAAGGAGTCACATTTTTGTCCGTTATAAAAGAAAATTTCTATAGGTGACAAGTGTAAAAGAGCCAGGTGGCAGCCCAAAGGGCATTTTTGTAACATTATAAATAGAGAATAGAAAGCACTTTTGGGGAGGGAATTATTTTCAGACTTGTATGAGCTACCTTGTATATGTTCTAAGAAAATAAAATCTTCTAATAAAAGCTGGAGAGGACGCCCTTTTGCATTGGAATGAAGATTGGATGCACCGTGGATTATTCCTGTGTCTGCTATTCTTTGCTGTGAGATATTTATGACTGTCTCGAATTATTTCATTTGTATTAAATGATCTTGCTTCTCCCTTTGCAAATGAATTCTCTCTTTCATGAGTAATAAAATGTGTTATATTTAATTAGAAGCTATCTTCTGATATCTTTTATCTTTGCTGTAGCTTTCTCTTTCAGATTTAATGGCTATCTGTTCTTTCTTTAAGATAACTGTTACAACTCATTGCTCATGCTTTAAATTCGCTCCTTGCAGGGATAGTTAGATTTATCTCAGTCTTAAACTTAGATCTGTTTTCCAGTCTTGCATTTAGATTAAACTTAGACTAGGCACTTGCATATCATTATAAAACATAAAATTCAAAAGAAAGGTGGATCGGGCCATAACCGGTATAATTGGAATAAAACTCCAAACCCACGGTTGCCGGAACCGCTAACCGGACGGATTCCCTATACCAAACGGTAGATAATCTAATTGGGATAATCTATCGGGGAGAATCCCTTTCTGATTGATGCTACGATATCCAAGGCATCAACACAGATGTAAAGAATTCATCTCATGTTGTTTTTTTCCCAATCAATGACAACCCTAGAATCCCCTGATCATGACAATGCCTCTTTTTTCTGGCGAACCACAAAAGTCTTCTTAATTTATATTTTATAATATTTAAAAAAATTATATAAACTCAATAATGATAAATTTATCTGGTATCAATTTATAAATTATTTTCCATTAATTTAGAAATTTAGAAATTAAATCTCTATTAAATAATGTATATTTATAAATATGTTTACAATGTAAATTTATGAATAAACATAGTATTATTTAAAACCCATGAAGTAGAAGATACATATCATCTTAGACCTAAAATCAAGAGGAAGATAAAATTAAGGATGTCTTAGAATTAAGGTGTGTATATTTTAAGATGTAAATGAGCAAGTAAATTTCATAAAAAAATTTAGTTTATTCATTTTTTTTTTAAAGTTTAGCTTTACAAGAAAATATAATTCATTAAGTTTTTAAGATTCCATTCTCTTTAATGATCCAAGATTTACAAATATTTAAAAGAGTAAAAACTAATTAAATTCATCCATAAAGTAAGACTATATAATTTGTTGTAAAACAAATTTAAATTATGTTCATGCAAATTATTATTTTAAATTTAAATTATGGTCATGCAAATTATTCTTTTAAGGCTAACCCCTTTTGATTGATTTTCGGTGTCTCAATTATTGATTGGACAACCACTAAAAATATTTGGAACTATGGCCTTTTCTTTTTCATTAAATAAGCTTGCAGGTATCATCATAAAATTCTTCATGCCCCGATACTTTACATGTGTAATCGGTGGATTTGCGTGGAATTTTCTTCCATAAGACATATCAAACGCAACTTGGCAATGCTAGTTGAGGATACCTTTTTCACATAAGAGAAATAGTTAGTAATAATAACATCCCAAAAGAAGATCATCCATTCATAGTGATCACATCAACATTCATCCAAATAAGTGCAAATTTCTGAGCATGAAAGGTGAACATCAAGAGTTTCAAGTAAGTTACAAGACTGAATCATACATTCTAATTTTTGTTCTTCAATCCCACATGCCCGCATAAAGAAAGGTGCAATATAATATAAACAAATAACACAACTTAACCGTAATAATTCAAAAGGCTCTTCATAGTGACAAGACAGGAAGTAATTGTATCAAACTATATTTTTGGCAAAAATCACATACTTGAAGCAACATGCTTGTCAAGTGAGGGCAATCTAATTGGATTATCTCCAAAGTAGTGCAATTGTTGAAGCAAAAATTCATAGATGAGCCATTGTTTTGTCTCACAAAAATGAAACTAGTCCAAGAACAATTGAAAATTAAGTAAATCTTAAGGTTAGAATATCAGTAAAACTCACCTTAAATTCAATGTTGCTAGATTGAAATAGGCCAAATTCACTTCTTGGATATGGGCAGAAAGAGACAAGTTCAAAGAAGATATGCTCATACAATGAGCTGAATCAAGAATTACAACCTTTTTAATGTTAGCACAACCCACACAATTAAGATGTTGAAGCAATTGATTTGGGCTTGCTTCCACGTTGATCTGATCATCCATCAAATCAATATGTGGTTCCTAATAACTGTAAGAATTGCCAGACTCAAATATCCAATCAACGCTGTGCATATTAACACATCCATTCAAACTCAAATGGGTGAGATGTGGACACAATACCAATTTTTTTTCAATTGCAGATGACCTTTTATCTTTAGGTCGTAGCTTGCATATTGTTCTTTTTCTAATAAGGGAGATTGTTTGTTTTTACCTACAAATAAAGATGCTTATTTCAATTGGATATCAAAGGTTGTTGCATGTCATATATTGATTGTCCACAGCTACACTCACTTGATGCCTCTTTTTGTAGGTTAATTCAAAATTTGTTTTTTTTGTCATGCTAACCACATATATTAGCCTTTTGTTAATAAGGAAGCCTGTATTTATTACTTAATGATGCTTGCTTGGCTGCTGCAACTGCTTATAAGCATTTTAAGCCCTCTCATCCAATATCTATTTCAGCATTTTCATTGGTAAAGAATAAGAGACAGATCTTGTAAAATCGGAGTTGGTAATAATATAAATGATATGTGCACTCTAAGATTGATTCTCAGACTAAATATATAATTATGTTGTCCATTATGACCTCAAGACCATATAGGGTATTATGTTCTTCTTGCACCAAATTCCAAATACCTTTGAGTCATTGATAGTTTGTTGCAGCCATGGTAAGCAACAACTAGTTACAAATCAACTGGTAGGAAGTATTTGGGGATGAATTTCACTAGCACAATGTCCATTGGTCAAATAAAGAAGATGCACATGCTCAAGATGGAAAGTGGGGGTCAATGTCATCTCAAGAGAATTGAGCATACATGGCTTCATTACTGAAAATTTCATGAGAAATAATTCTGGATGAAAAAAATCACTTAAATCGTAGAAAGTTATTCACTTGTAGACCAAAACCGAAATGCCAAAGATTATTTGTTGCATTGGCAAGGAAGACAAAATGTATTGGATAGTATTAGTTTTTTACTTTTTTATTTTGGGAAAATGCATCTTATATTTCATCATTGAACAATAAAGAAAACATCAAGAATCACACATTATGTAGCGTGACTATGCAGGTTACCCAGAGATCCAAAAACCTTACACTCAACCAACTATTATAGAAAACAAAATCAGTCTCTAATGAACCCTGGGTCTGAATACATATTGAGTGACAAGGAGGACATCAATTGTTGATGGATCGATCTCATCGAATTATGGCAAAGTGGCCATGCCGGGGCAAGCAGGGTGGATACCACAGTCGAACTTCAAATACAAAATACAAGAATAAATCATAAGTTTTATGCAGTCCAATTACAAATTCAGGCAGAGCTCCCCCAAAGACTCTTATGTTTTGGTAAAATCTCATCAACAGTTGAAAACCCGCATTATACAAACTATGTTAAAACATATTAAACTTTTAATTCCATTTCACAAGGAATCTTCGGCTACGATAAATATAATCACTACGTCCATCAATCCCACTTACTGCACTATTACTAAATACATAACATAAAATATAAGCCTTTACAATACCGTTGCTGAATATAGAACATAACAGGCTTAGAAATGGCTCTAGACTTTATATCCACACATTGGTTGATACCTAGTTGAAATATGGGGAAAATCTACCTATTCCACTACAATATTGCAATTCAATATCAACAGGGTATTTCAGAGCATACATAAGACAAGAATATGGACAGACCATGCCGTCCTAATCTTCTAATATCTAAGTAACTAGTCAGGCTTCCATTCATCACATGACATTTTCCAGGCCCTTTCTTAAAATTCAAAAATGAAAAGATGACCAACTTGTTCTATATCTTTCTGCAAAAATAAGAATTAAGACATAATAAATTATGAAATCACTGGTTCTATATCTTTCTACAAAAATAAGAATTAAAACATAATAAGTTGTGAAATCACTGGCTGAATCGATGAGAATCTCTCCACTACCTTGCAAAAAGACTCAGGACCCATTTGTTTCTCTAACATCTGAAGAATCACAACCTAATTGTCCAAAAAGTAAGGCAGATTAGCAAGCACTATAAAAATACAAACAGTTTTATAAAAGCCAAGGAGAGTTTCAAAAAGTACTGTAACCTACAGCCTTCCATTACCGAATTTTCCCAATACACCATGTGCCCGTGTCCCGTATAATTCAGTTGCAACTACAAATAAACCAAGAGCAGTAGCTCCATCAACATCAACTTTGCAAACCTCCTCATTCGCTTGTAAGCAATCAATGGCATGTTATGATGCATAAGACTGCCCAAAACAAGACAATTGACCAAATTGCAGATAAGCAACACTTGAACGATAAGCTCAAATTGGCCTACATAGAAAATGATTGGCAAAAACAATCACCATCGAGGCATTAAAATATGTTCAAACAATGCAAAATCTACTAGCTTTTTCTTTATAAAGAAAAGTAAAAAAGGAAAATGAATGGACCTGTAACATTTTTACCTAAATTATTACATAAGCTGTGAAGTTTAAACTCTTACTTGCACAAAGAAAACCGTAGAATACTTACCCAAGAATCATATCCGCCTCATACTTTTTCTTTATAAAGAAAAGTAAAAAAGGAAAATGAATGGACCTGCAACATTTTTACCTAAATTATTACATAAAGCTGTGAAGTTTAAACTCTTACTTGGACAAAATTATTACATAAAGCTGTGAAGTTTAAACTCTTACTTGCACAAAGCAAATCGTAGAATACTTACCCAAGAATCATATCCGCCTCAGTATGAGAAAGTTACATGTTATGATAAAAAATATAATGAATGGAAGTGCATCTTACCAATACTTACACAAGAGGAACGAGGGTAAGCTTGAAAGAATTTCCTCTCTTCACTACCATCCTCAACTCCTAAACCTTGCACAAACATTTATATATGGATAAGAGCATGACTCTTTAGATGCTTCATTAACACATGAAAATTAAGTGCAGAGATGAACACAGAAAAATTACCCTTGAGTTCATTTAATTAACCCACCTCTAAGCTCCTACATCTAAGCTCCTATAGCACCATGAAGCACAACACATAAAGAAATTCATACCTGTAATTGGTGTTTCAATTTCATTTTGTTGAAACAGTTAATTGCTTGGGACATATTTTTGGAGAGCAGACCTGGTGCGATTTGGCTTGGTTTGAGAAATGGAATAGCCTCAGCCTCTGGACACGATTTGGATGACAAATTTGACAAAAAATACTACATGATGTGCATGCTGTACAACTGTCAGGCTATCCACTATAAACAAAATATTTAGATGTTAACATTTGCAAGTTCAAAGTCGTTCTATTTTAATTTTAATTTTTTTACTTAATCCTTGTCAATGATGAAAATTGTCTTTTCAAGCACTTTCCACCAATCAGACTTACACACTTATTAAAATATTTTATTAAATAAATACAAATAAATACGTAAATTATTTCAACATTGGATAAACTATAAGAAAGTTTTAGAAATAGTTTTTACAAAGTAAATTAATACTAAAAAGCGGAACATATAGTCTCTGCCTACGGCAGAGACTAAAAAACATAAATAACTATCAATTGTTACTTGGGGGCATTACTATGGGTAGGCATACATAATTCATAAATAATTGTGAGTGCCCATGACTTTGGGTGGCCATAGATATTTCGTAGATAACCGTTGGTAGACACACATATTATGACATGACTTAGGGTCGACCCTACCCTATCCAACCTAAGACTCTATTAACCTTTAACCTAAGACCACAAGGTTATTACATTTGGTGTTATATGTGGGTTTACACATACACAAATTATTATTACTCATTTTTATTTATTTTTAATGATAATTCAAGGGAAACACACATCACAAAGGGATATTGCCACTACTTCTATCCCATTCTCTTTAATGACAACTTTTTAATATTCCTTTTATGTCCCATGCCCGACTTCTAAAAATTGGGGTATAATTCTTACTTTTGAACTTTAAATTGTGGTGTGATATGTCTTACTTTGTTTTCTTTGAAAAAAATCTTAATCTTTTATTCGCATAAGAGTTTACATTTTTCATGATCCATTGCAAAATCTGAAGCCTCAGAATCTTTCATGGTTTTACATTCTCATTCTAATTTGTTCTTTTGTCACTCCATGCATTAGAGCCCATCAGAAAGATATACAAAACAAAATATAATTCATCTTCAATTCAGT
Source organism: Larix kaempferi (assembly GCA_027924585.1). Classification (NCBI taxonomy): domain Eukaryota; kingdom Viridiplantae; phylum Streptophyta; class Pinopsida; order Pinales; family Pinaceae; genus Larix; species Larix kaempferi. The sequence goes on from BSBM01000205.1 coordinate 38,101,293, forward strand.
CTATCCAGAAAAAACATTACTAATGTTTTAGCATTACAAATATTTTCATAACAAGAGCCTTTCTGTACGGGCTTCATTAACAAACCCTGTCAATTTGCATTTGATTAGGAACATTCTTCATTCAATATGCTAATTGTAGCATTACAAAAATGTTGCACCCAAAGAAGAGGTCAATCTATTGTCCCACTCATGGGCCATCGAACATAACTCTGTCTGAAGGCAGCATTTATAAGCTTGTAATCAAATTGCTCTTCTACAACAAAAAAAAAGGATTTAAAGCACATGCCTTGCATTTCCCTAAAAGGAAATAGCATAAAAATCATTGGCCCTGCATGGCCCTGAGGTGATTGTATCTTAATAAATTAATGGATGTTCGAAAATTAGAGGGTGAAAAAATCTTGTCGAGACATTGTTCAGTTCTTCAGAGATAAATCAATCTCCCTTCCTCATTTCTAGTCCCATATTCGAGAAGGAATTTGCTTCTTCATTTCCTTCTTTCAAAATATGAGCAAAGGAAATATTCGTGAAACCATTTTTCAATCTTAATTCCTCTTCTAGTAAAGGATGTAGATAAATGTTTAGATAGTTTATGTTTTTTGAAATCCAGTCAATTGGGGTATAATTCTTAGTTTTGAATGTTAGATTATTGTGGTGTGCCATGTCCTACTTTGAAAAATTGGGTATAATTATTGCTTTTGAACCTAGATATTGACTCTTAACAATGAATAAGTGAATAATTATTATCACACGAGGAAAAATTATCCTTGGAAGGATATAGAGAACATCAAAGAGAATTTGTTTTCTTTTTTATTCAATGGATCATCTATATTTAAAATGGAAGAAACACAATATCTTTATCTAAAGATGTCATTCTAATACATCTTCTTATGTGTTTAAAAGTATACTTTGTTTACAATTGAAAAAGTACAATCTCAACATGAGTAGTAACATGTAGCATGGGTAGCAATCACCATTCAATCATGTACTTGCCTACACTTTTTAAGTTAGCAATCAAATATATAAAAATTGAATGCAATGCATTCATCTACAATGTGTGTTTAAAGTACAACTTTTTTTGAGGTTTCTAACAATGTTCCATTGAATTTCATACAACTATATGCATATTTGAATTCCATAAACTTCATAAACACTTTCCATTGAGTTTAATAGCAACACTCAAGTATTTTATAGATTGAATTACAATAAAAAGTTTATATCGTTATAAAGAAGATGAAGATACTTATATGCAATAAAAGTATTACATGTGGTGATGAACTATTCACCACGCAAACATAGGTATCCATTGAAGATATCACTCCCATGATAAGTTATGAAACAACAAGGGTCATATATTTTCCAACATGTCCCTCTCTCAACCTCAATCCACCATAGAGCTACAAAGCTTAAGCCAAAATGAAACATCCACTATAGATCTCCAATATCACCAACCACACTCGTTATAATATCTAGACACCTTCCTCTCATAAGCTTTCTTACTCAAGTTAAGAGTCAAGACAAATATTTATGTTGTTACGCTCACCCATAAATCCATTCCTTGTCATGGAAAGAATGTTCTAGGACACAAATTAACTAGGAGACTAATGGATAGTGGTGCAACCATGCATTGGAGTTTCTTAGTGAAGGCAACCATTGTCAGGTCCAACAAGTTTGGCTACATAGTATCTCAACATGTAATAGACTATGGATTACTTATGGCAATGATATTTACTTGAGCTTAACTCTTTAGCATAGTTCAACAATATTACTCTTCAATGAGAGTTCTCTCAACAAAATGCATAGCTTAGACATATCTAATAACATAGGGAAAACATAAATGTGTCTTAGGAAAATGTAGGTAAGGAATGATCAAAGGTATTCTCTTCTCATAGTAAATGGAGGAGCAAAGGATAAAGATAGGAGACTATTCAAATTGGGGGTGACACAACCAACTAAAAGAACCGTGGCACTAGTACAAAAGGTACTCCATCCTATTTTTCCACCATACATAATAATAATAATAATAATAATAATAATCTAATTTTACGGTCACAACCAAGGTAGACACCAAATTGGTGTACGAGACCCCCTTGTTTGTGAGACAAGGGACCACCATCATGAACAATTTGATTGCTAAAGTTTACAGAGGTGTACATACCCTACCCCCCTCGATATTTGAACTTGAGACCTCTTAGGAGGAAACACATGTTCTTAACCAATAGGCCCACTCATTGATAAATACCCGTGTAGGAATATTAGGAGTGCTCCACTAACTCAACAATCATGGGGATATAAATCATAGATTAATTTGTCGCATATGCTCACTACCACGCATAGGTGGAAACACTTCACTCTTGTACTTTATTTTATCTTCCACACCCTATCTTCCTCTCTTGATAGTTCATGCCCCCCTTGTGCTCTTAACAAGATTTTACGATGTTTAATTTGTTTTTTATTATTTACAAAATCCATACAATAACTTTACATGTCAAACTCTAAACCTAGCATGTCAAATTGTGAACCTAGCATGTCAAACTGTGAAACTAACATTGCATGTAAATATATGGATATAACTTAGCAAATACCACTAAGTCTAAGACTTATTGTCTCTATTATTCTCACGGCCTTTGGCTTCGCACTATAAGACATTTTCACTATTACATTTTGGTATGTTTCAAACTTAGCCCACTCGGATCAACATGTGAAATGTAATGTGTTACGTGGTACCAGTACCAACGCACCTTTAGATATGTGCCTAGGGGGAGAGGGTCATTTTTTTTCCAGATCATGAGGGGTGTTATCTAGCATTTTCTAAGTGGTGGTTATGGTCGGGGCCCTTTGGTCCTTCTCTTAGGATTAATGTGGCTTAGTGGCATTGCTGACTTTCTCACTATAGGGCTTGTAGCCTTGAGGTTGGTGTTTGTGGCTCCTAGGGGTGGGTCACTGGGTCACATGATCCCCCACTTGTTTCATTACTTTGGTGACATTTCTCTCAATTATGAGGCTCTTGCATCTCTTTCAGGTCACCTCAGGCACCCTCCTAGTCCCTCTGCAGCCTAACACTCTCTCTCCTGGGGCCTCCTCCATTGATGACATCATCATCTTCACCAGGTCGTACTGCTTTTTTTTTTGGGGGGGGGGGGCGTTGAGGGATTATCAGCACTGTTGGGGTTAGATGGGGCATGACGTCCCCCCCCTTCCTACCCCATCCTTCAGTTTGGAGTATTTTGCTCATTTTTAGCTATTTTAGTCACTTTTGGGTAAACTATGGGGAAAATGCCCCAAGTTACCCACATATTTGATTATTTTATATTATTTTATGTTATAATTTTAAGTTGACATGTCATAATTTCAAATTTAGATTTTAAAGGCATTTCGGCCTCGTTTTATTTTAAAAGTGCGTGTGAGATCATATAATCAACATCTCCTCACTTCATTTTCAAAATACAACTTATGGGACAAAATTCATAATGATACTTTTTTACCCAATATAGTCTTTTTGGAGTGATGCACACCTCTTGGAGGGAAACTCTTCTTGCTCTTGTGGATGAAGTTGGTTGCTCTTTTGCTTTGCTAATGCTTTGTGGATGCTATAATGGTTGGAATAACTCATGCTCAAGTAAGTCTTTACATTTTAGTCTTGTTTGGTGAATGGTAGGCAAATTGTGCATCTTGAATGATTAAATGGTGGCCCTAGGGTTGCATTCTCTTTGAATAGGGATTTTATTTGCCTTTCTATCCTCATAGCATAGTAAAAACGCTTCCAAGAGGAGGTTTTTATGAAGTTTGGCCTTGGATCTCCAACTTTGCCCTAGTTTAGGCTCTTGAAATGAACCCTAGAGGTTGTTTCAAGAAGCCCTAACCTAGTTGACAAGAAGAAATACCTCCAAGAGGAAGGCTGATCACCTTCCTCTAAGGCTAGGGTTTGGGGTAGCATCCATTGAAACCCTAAGTTTGTCTATCTTTTCTACCTAAACCCCTAGTTTGTACACCTGTAAATATTAATTTTTAGGCTAAATTTATGCTTTTCTTTGTAATTATGTTTTTGTACATAATTAAAAACCCTAAATTATGAACCCTAACCCTAATTTCTGTCCTAACCTACCCTAGCGACCTCCCTTTCCCTCTCCTTCTAGGGTTCGCTCTACCCTTTCCTAGCCTCTCCCTTCCCTCCTTCTCCTTCCTAGACATTCGCTCTCCATCTTTTCCACTTCGCTCCCCTCTTTTCCTACCTCCTCTTCTCTCCTTTCTTCTCCCTTTCCTCTCCTTCCTTCTCCTTCCATCCCCTCCTTTCTCCTTCCATCCTTCTACAACCCTCGGCTAGCCTAAGAAAGGCTCAGTCTTGCTCTTAAGGGGCTCGCCCTAGTCCATTTGGCTGCCCTATCCCTTGGCCTTGGCTTATAAGCCTCAGTCCTCCCTTTTTGAGGCCTCTAAAAGGCTGAAAGAACCTTGAAAGAGGGATTTCCCTCTACTTCAAAATAGGTTTGCAACAACTGCAGATTATCAACACATAACAATCCTCCTTCTTGCCATCATTCCACCTACATAAAACCATAGAAAATATTTAGTATTTGATCACTTTATTTTACTGTATGCTTGGATGTCCTAGTTGATCTGGTTATGAGCTTTGAAAGTACATTTAATACAGTATGAAAATTCTACTTGGTGACAATTGTACTATTGCTACAATTGATTGGGATATTCATTATGAAGATTGCACATTACATACACTTCCGTTGATGAGTTAATTGATTATTTAAATTGCTATTAATTGACTGTTATACTGTTTCTATTTGAACTGTCATATAAAGTCTAAAGCTTACTCATATTTGGTCATCATAAAGTGTGGTCAAGTGTTGAAGCTATATTGTTTACTTTGAGACAGATTTATTACACACTTTTGCACTTAACCTACTGTTGTCCAACTGTCATAAATGGCTGTCATCACTGACATATTGTGTTAATTCTGCCATAGACATCAATCCTTACACTTGTTATTGGTGATTATATTCTTTTGTCATTGGATGATCTATGTTACATTGTCAATACTAATCGTTGATGAATGATCCTTCTTATATGTAAAGTGCCATTGATTGTGCTCTAACTTTGGGTGGAATACATTGACTTGATACATTTATATTTGGCATCTACAAGTACATGGTTAACTTAGTATGTCTTCTTCATTCCTAGAATTACTGATTTGAAGGCACTGGTCACTAACTAGGGAATCTAGGAGGTATAGTTTTCCTTGTTATAAGTGTCTTGTAGATCATTGAAGGGCTCTCCCCTTGGAGGTTTCGACTCTCCAAAGTAGTTTGGAGGAGTGACTAAGGTGACAGTGGTCACTTTCTCTGTACATTTGTTCATTGGATACTAGCCTTGCTAGCTCATCCGGTAACACCATGTGTAACAACCTTAGATTCATAAAATCACTAAATAACAAAGGATAACCAACATGCAAAGAGGATCTAACAAAAACAATGAATCTAATCAATAATAAAGATTTAAAACATGCATATCAACTGGTTCTAATCAACAATATAACATAAAATATTTTATGGATATTTAAGGAGCCACACCTGGTTAGATGACCTAGCAGCTACCATTACCTTGATAGCTCCAATGCCCGCAACTGAAGGTGGGGGAGCGACTCTCCACCCAACCAACCCCCAGCCAATGGCTGAGGCCCCCGAGCCTCCAACAATTAGCCCTATGCCAGTGCTATCTTGCTTTCCTCTTTCTTGGCTCCTCGAGAGCTCTCCTTCCAAAGTGACAAAAGACCCCAAAAGATCCCCCTCTCTTCTTCTCCTCCTCCTTTTATCTCCCCCTTCTCCCCTTTTTCTTAATTTCTTTTAATGCAATTTGTTTTCCATCTTTTTCTTTCATATTCCCATTATATTATTTATCCCTTTTATTCATTATTTTACATTCCATTATATATATTCCATTATATACATTTCATTATATATATTCCCTTTTTATTATTTTACCCCTTTTAATTTCATTATTTTACATGAGGGTTGATACATTTATATAATGATGAATATCAAGAGTATACTTCACCATAATGAATATGGGATATAATGTATTACTCTTTTACATAAGATTGCGGATACATTCCGACATAATACAAAGACATTATTACATTCCAAGGAATATAATTAATATATTCCAACACTCCCCCTTAATAATGGCTGGGAGAAAATCCCTCACTAACACTAAGGAAAGAAGGAGTCATTATTGCTCCCCCTTGATGACAACTTCCCTCATCCCAAGTAAATAATGAAGATGCACATACTTCGCTGCTATTAAGGATTTGGTGAAGATATTGGCTGCTTGTTGCTCGGTAAGACAATACTCAAGAGAAAGAATGCCATCTGCGACGAGACCTCGAATGTAATGAGCATCAAGGTCGATATGCTTTGTCTTGGAGTGATATACGGAATTATAAGCTAGATGAATTGCACCCTGATTATCACATTTCAAAATAGTGGACGATTTCGGAACCAGACCAAGCTCAGTGAGAACATGCTGTAAGCAAATTGCTTCTTTAGCTGTTTCTTTGGTTGCTATATATTTTGCTTCACACGAAGATATAGAAAGAGTCTTCACCTTCCTACTGGACCAAGAAATCGGACCTGAACCAAGTTGAAATATATAACCAACAGTTGACCGTTGATCAGAACTGTCACCTACCCAGTCAGAAAATGTATATCCAGAAAGTGAAATTGTAGCACTGCTCGAATAAAAGACACCATAGTGCAATGTCCCTTGATCAGAATTCTCTTGGTTGCCTGCCAATGAATTTCATGAGGTTGCTACATGAACTGAGAAACCATACTGATGACAAAAGAGACATCTGGTCTGTTGTGAGTTAAACATATCAAACTGCCCATAAGTTAATGATAAAGAGTAGCATCAACAAGAGGAGTAGTACACTCAACAATTAACTTTACACCGGACTGAAATGGCATAATATCAAGTTTACAATCACTCATATGGAAACGAGCCAATAAGTCTGTACCATACTTCGATTGAGAGAGAAAAATACCATCTGCCATATGCCATATTTGAAGACCCAAGAAAAAGTGCAATATACCAAGATCAGTAATTTCAAACTGTTTTTGAAGATCACTTTTCATACTTTCAATTAAAACAAGTTGGCTTCCAGTGATAATAAGATCATCCACATATAACACAATAATGAGGACATGATCACCAAAGTTCTTAACATATAGATTTGGATTAGATATACATGCTTAAAACCATTATTCAAGAAATATGTATCAATTTTTTTCATACCAAGCCCTAGGTGCTTGTTTGAGACCATATAAAGACTTGTGTAATTTGCATAAAATACTTGATGATTCAACATTAATAAAACTAGGAGGTTGTTGCATATAAATGTATTCATTAAGATTACCATTTAAAAAGACACTTTTAACATCCATTTGGTGTATTTCCCATTTATAAGATGTAACAAGAGATAATATGGTTCTTATTGTATTCATTTTAGCAACATGAGCCAAAGTTTCATTATAATCAATACCTTCAAGTTGATTAAAATATTTATCAACTAATCTAGCTTCGTATTTTTCAATATGTCCTTCTGCAGTAAACTTAGTTTTATAAATCCATTTACAACCAACTAAATTATTTCCCAAAGGAAGAGGAACAAGAGACCAAGTCTTGTTCTTCATAAGATAATCATACTCAACAGACATAGCTTGTTCCCAATGAGGCTTACCCTTAGCTTGAGCATAAGAATTAATATCATTTGTGGCCAAAACTTTGGTCATAAGAGCAAAGTTAGATCTATTTCTATGAGTATCGGATGGGTTACCGATCTCACTACCTGCAGATTTAAGAGTTTTCTGGGCCCAAACAAGAAGGTTAGAAGGAACATAAGTCACTTCAGGAGCTTCGAGATTTTGAGGTGGAACACTTGAAGAAGAGGGTGAACTAAGATCAACAAAAGGCACAGTACTAGAAGGAGTAACAAATATAGGAGTAATAGAAGACAATGGAATATTCAGGGTAACATGAGGTTCTACTGACTCAGATGGTGGACAGACTTAAGTAAATTGAAAATCACTTCGGATTATGACACTTTGATTAGAAGGATCAAATAACATGTAACCCTTGGAATCCTCAACATAACCAATGAATATACACTTGTGAGACTTGGGTTCTAACTTTTTCCATTTTTTCATCAGGAATATGAGCCCAACATTCACAACCAAACACCTTAAAGTTACTAATATCTGGTTTTCTACCATTCCATTTTTTCTCAGGAGTACTAACATGCTTAACAACTTTTGTAGGAACTCTATTTAAAATAAAGTTAGCACAAATTATGGCTTCGGCCCAAAATTTCTTGTGTAATCCTTTAGAATAAAGCATACATCTATTCATTTCAACTAAAGTTTTGTTTTTTCTTTCAGCAACACCATTTTGTTGAGGTGTGTAAGGAACAATCTTTTGATGTTGAATTCCATGTTTAGATAAAAATACTTCAAATGATTTCTTAACAAATTCCCCCCCATTATCAGTTCTTAAAGTCTTAATTCTTGTACCAAAATCATTCTCAACCAAGGATTTAAATACTTGAAACTTAGAAAAAGTGTCACTTTTATTTCTCAAAAAATAAACCCATGATTTTCTACTAAAGTCATCAACAAAAGTAAGAAAATAGGTTGCATGAGATATAGAAGGAAATTCAAGATGACCACAAATGTCACTATAAATTAATTCCAAAGGTTCTTTAGCACGCCAAGCTTTACCTTTATCAAACATTTCTCTATGATGTTTACCAAGTACACAACCTTCACAAACACCGTTACTAGACGAAATATTAGGCAAGCCATGTACCATTTTACTTAACATTTGCATTTTACCATAATTCAAATGACCCAATATTTTATGCCATAATTTACTTAGTTCATTAGCGTGAGCAACATAGGAATAAAAATGTTGTCTTTTAGTTGAATTAAAACCAGCAAATTTATATAAACTACTTTAAAATTTTGATTGATATCTTTAAGAACATATTTATCGGGACAAGCTTCAAATTTATATCATTTTTAACATGCACGATAAATAGAAAGCAAGTTGATGGGCATGTGTTCAACATGAAAAACATCTTCCAATTGACCATTAGCAACATTAACAATACCAGAACCAATTACAGAAAGTTGTTTACCATCACCTATAGAAACTTTCTGGGATGTGTTTTTATTATTGTCATAAGATGTAAATAAAGAAGCATTACCATTCATATGTTTAGAAGCACCAAAATCCATTATCCTTTCCACATTAGAATAAGAACTACTAGACAAAACAACAGATGCACATAAAGCTACTTGTGATTCATCAAAACCTTTCTTTTTAGACTTGGCTATTAAACGTTTCGCTTTAAAGCGATTCGTTTCAGGATGGTTAGTTTTACCACAATGCTTACAAGGATCATACACAATCTTCTTCTTACTATTTTCAAGATGTGCATTAGAAGCATGGCCAAATTTATTAGTATGATTTGAAGTGTGTGAACTAGAACCTGTAACATTATTAAAACTTTTTTTAGGATTCTTATTATGTGCCATAAGAACCTTATTAGGTGAGACTTGTCCTGAAACAATCAACTTTTCTTGCTCATTTATCAACCCTTTACAAAAATCATCAAAAGTAGGTTTTGTGGTATTTTGAGACAATTCAAGAGTCCTATTCCTAGTTTGGATGAACATATCAAAAAAAGATGGCAATTTTTGTTCAACAAGAATTATAAGAGCAGTGTCTGTTTTCTTGTAATCTTTACCACAATTATTTAATTTTTCATTTAAAGTTTTCACTTCAGCAAGATATAATTCTACTCTTTCAAAGTTAGTAGGATCTAGCTCAAAAATATTCTTTTCAAGGTAATAAACATAAACATCATCAGATTTATTAAATAAAGAAGCAAGAATTTTCCATACCTCAACCAGACTGTCTTCTACCTCAATACTTACTTGAAGACTATCTGCAACTGTTTGACCAATGAGCCCTCTTGCTTGATCACATTTATCTTCGCATGCAGCCACAACTTTAGCATAAGTAGGTTTTTGATGTTCACCATTAACAATCCTCCATAGATTCTTACTCCTGAGAACGTTAATCATTTTTATTTTCCATGCAAGATAGTTAGGACCAACAAGTTCAGGAACATAACCTACTTTTGAAGTCATAATGATAGAAAATATTGACAAGAAACCCAAATGCTAGAAATGACAAGAGAAAAATGTGAATAACAGAAAACTGATACACTTTACAGTGCGGATTTGAAAAAAACACAGTAAAAAAAGAGAAACTTTTACTTACGACCCCTTTTTAAAAAAAATACCAAGCAAAATCACTCGCGGGTCTGCCACAATAAACTCACTAATAAAACTGATACTCATGGGTTCTGCACGATAATAGTCGCGGTTACTCACGGTTTTACAGTAGAGCCAGCCACAGGTGCACAGGTCTGTAAAATTAAATGTCGCGGTTCTGAACTGATATTCGCGGGTTTCTGTACAGTAAATTCGTGGTTATGCCAAAGCACTCATGGGTCTCTGCACATGAGGGTAGCGATTATACTGAAGTAAGTGCGAGTTCACAGTAGAGTAGGTGCGAGTATGTCGTAGCATATGCGGGTCTGTACACTGGAAGTCACGGGTTTGCAGTATACTCGCGGGTTCACAGTAGGGAAAGTTGCGGTTACACGCACTGTCTGCGAAGCAAAAGTCGTGAATGTATAGTTTTAGGCCGAAAACAGTGCCGATTAATCCGTTGATGGAAACCTGCACAAAATATACCAAACTTGGACAAAAACAACATATCTGACAACCGAAAGATAGATCTCCTCAAGGAGAATCCAAAAATCATATAGATCTACAGAAAAACAATCAAGAACTCCTTGAAAAATTTCTACAAAAAACTACACAACAAAGTTAGGGTTATAAAAAAACTGCAGAAACATGCCCAGATCTGAAGAGAAGCCTAATGGATACCAAATAGAAATAAAATTTACAAGAATAAACAATGCCAAGATGATAATAGTTATTGATTGAAAGCTATAGAAGGTGCTAGATCATAGCAACCAACTCTGACACCATGCCAGAATTATAGATCTAGTTAAACTAGCTTACCTATCTTAACAATCAATAACATATCAAAGTAAATAAGAACATGTTGCTGCTGCAACATCCTTCCCCAAAATTTAGAAGTTATTTGGGGCCCCTCCTTTTAATGCTTTTGTAGCAAGTTTTTACTCTATCTTTCGGGTTTTTTCTCTAACAGGAAGAAGCTAAGTCACCTGCTTCCAAAGAGAGTTTTCCTCATTTCTCTAAGGCAAAGTCGTTCTTTTCCTTCAGCGTAGATTTAGGTCTTAACTCACCCGCTGTAGCGTAGGTTTTAGCCTTAAGTCCGTCGCCGCTTTGACACGCCTCTAACCATAAGTTCCTCGCTCGATGCAGACTTTGGCTCTAACTCAGCCGCCCTTTTGACAAGTCCCAAGTCTTTTATCTGGCGCGCATTTTTAACAATAAGCCAACCACCGTTAGCGCGAGAGATAACCTTTTCTCAGTCATCGAAGGTGCAAGAATTATCATTATCTTCCCCGCCTTGGAGCTGCGCTTCACCTTCTTGGAAGAATTAAGAGTTTGCGCGTTCCCCCAGTGCACGCCTTAATCATAGAATCGACGCCATTGGCGCAGGAGCTATACTTACCATCCCCGCTTACAATGTTGTGCTTGTTCTCTTTCGATAGCCTAAACCCTGGTGCAGTTTCAGGAGTGCATCCATAATGGCAGGATCGTCGCTCGAGCGCGAGATTTAATGTTTAAACCTGTGCTTAGCGCAAAACGCATAAGATATGATCGCTGCCTCAGTGCAGAAGTTAAATCATTGCTCGACGCTTGGTGCCAAAAGTCTTCTCGACCCTTGTGTGCCGGCGAGGTTGGTGGGGTCTTTAATAGAGCCATGTGCCATTTTAATGGCAGAGAGCCTTGATCCCCGCAAAATTAAATCCTCCAACCCATCGTCGTATGTGACATAAATGCCACCCTTATTTAAACGAGTGCAACGGGGTTTTCAACACATTTTATATTCACCGAGAAACCGATGTTAGCCATTCTCATCAAGAGCGAGGTTTTCTATTCGCCAGGTGCCAGCGGAATTCATCTCCTGCCTTGGAATATTCACCCTCAACAGACCCTGCTAGTCTAACAGGTAGGTCCTTTGCCCCTTCCGTTTGCATGAGTTTGTTTTTTTCACCATAGGGAGTTCGTTGCATGAGTCTTTGAGAAGCTTTTAGGGCAGAGAGCAATTACTCTTGTCCTTAATCCTAGAAATGAGAATCCGAAGTCGCCCTGCGCGAACCGAAACCCGAAAAGCTTCGTCCCCGCTTGCGAGCATGAACCTCGTTCTGTCGTCATGTCCTCAGCATCCTGAGTAAGTTTTTCGCCCACCTTGATATCCCTGAATCGTCCCAACAGTATCTTAGCAGCCGCAAAATCTTCACTCAAACCCGTAGAAGCCGCTGTACCCCGTGCAAAACAAAGCTCCCTGCAAAGCATCTAATGCGCGTAAAGCTCAACCCTTCTCGTTCCTTGCAGCTAAAGTTTAATCATGTGGACACCGAGATACCCTGCTCAACCAAAAACAATGTTCATTCATGTCGAGGTTGCATAGAACCCGCATTACTCGGCCGAAGCTAACCTAGCTCGGAAGTCTAACTCACAGAAGCCAACAGTTGCGGGGTTTATCCATCTTCTATGCAATCTCCACTATCAACTGCCAGCACATGAAATGTTTAAACATTGATGTACGGTAAATATCGCATGCATAATGTTAAGCGCTAGCGCAGAAATAAGGATAGGATAGCGCATGCGAAATTGTTTAGGCCAAGTGCACGAACATTTTTAGGTATTAGCGTAGAAAACATATTATCACTTGGCACACAAATAATCTTAGGCGCCGACGTGCATGAAACGTCTAGGTATTAGCGCATAAAATCTCGCTTGTACCCCAATGCACATTAGATCACTAATCTTAGCGCACGCAGAATCCCAAGCGTGGCGCAGACCTCTATTTAGACGCTAGTGCAGAAATCTTCATCAGACTCGCGCGAGTGTGTGTAACAATTCAGGGGATACCTGCAAGTTGAAAATGAATGGCGCAGATTCAAAGATGATCTTGCCCATTGTCCTGATGTTTTGTCTTTGCTTTTAGCATGGAAGAGCATTGTTGAATTAGGATTAAACATGAAATGAAGATAATTATGATTGTTTAAGACAACCTCTATATTGTGAAAATGTTATATTTTGGCTTTGCCATGGAGTGTTGCTAATGCTTGGAGTAGTGGTCTAACTAAAGTCTTTTTTGATATTGCCTTACTTACCACAGGATTACCATGCATAGGAAATCAGTAAAGAAGAAGGCAGCGCAGAAAGTAACCTCAGACTCAAAGGTTGAAATTCTATTAGATACTTCTCTGGTGACGATGTTTGCTGACACACAAGCTACCACTGGTGTTTCCCCTGGGAGCTCCGCTCCTGAGTTTCAATGGGGTGATCTATACAGATTCATCATGGCTCAAGATAGTTCAATAGAGTCTATAGAAGATGCTCTAGTGTATGCCAACATCAGAAGGTCTTGTTTGCATAAGGCAACAACTCGGCCAGAGCTGTTCCCTTGTTCCGAAGTTATTGGATGGCTAATTCCTAACATCCAGACCGACACAAGGCTCATGAATGATAAAAATGGGCTGAGCCTGGCATCTTTCGCTCCTGAGCATGTCACTGCTGCTTACAGATTTCCTTCACCCAGGGCTTGTTTAGACAATGACTAGATAGCAAAGCATCAAATGGACTTACTAGAATCTGCCCGTAAGATGACGATTAACGACAGGCAGATCAGGAGGAGGCAGAACAATGAATATGAAAGTAACCTCTTAAAGACCCCTTACAGACTCATCGTCCTGATGTTGAGTCGGCTCTTCGGCATGCCTAATGGAAATGTGTTTAAGATTGGATGGGTGCCGGTGATGTTTCATATAGCCACGAAAGGCACCATCTTCAACTGGGCTGAAATCATTTCAGATAGCTTGGCCTCACGGTTAACAGCAACCCAAGGAGGACTAACTCAAAAGAAGGCAGATTTATTCATGTCTTCATACCTGATTGACTGCCTATTAAGCAAGCATACATTCCCGGACTTAGGATGCTCATGGAAGCCAAATGAAACAGCTCTCTTCATAGCTTATCAGTGTACATGGGCAAGTAAATACGCAAACCACTACAAGATGATTTGAGAGAGGTTTATCATGCCATTGTACCAGCTTATTTTCGTACAAGAACCAGATTGTATGTCGGAGAATGCAATGCCTATCATTGAACAATTCGGGGACTATTATCAAAGTGCAAAAGGCACATACATCCGGATGAGTGGGGGAACTCATGAGCCATTTATGTTCCGTCAGTATGTTACAGATTTTTTAATTCACAAGGAGGCTGTGAGACAGCTCTTCGGCATCGACGCAATAAGTAAGTTCTTAACAGAACGGAGGAAGGGCATGTATCCTCCCATGCCATTTACCATCGGAGCTTATAGCCTCCCGAGAGCACGAGACAGGGAAAATTACGCTCAAGGCTTAGAAGTTTTCCATTTTGGCTCAGTCCCTTTCAGAAGGCACGATCCCAACGGTGCGGTAAGCAGGCATTGTCTTGACCTCAAGACCTCCTTTGAATACGCTCATGCGGCGGACCGAGATGAGGAATTCTGCAGGAGCTCCCGCAACCTAACTGAGTTAGGAAAGCGTTAAAATACAAAAGCTGTGAAAGATTCGAGCCCCAAACTTGTCGGTTTGATCCAAAGAGAGCGGGAGGCATCAGCCTCACAATCAGGGGACCCATCAGAATTGGAGCAGGACAGAGTGCTCCAAGAGAAAACCCTCAAGTTGGAGTAGGACAGAGTGCTCCAAGAGCAAGCTCTCAAGCAGCAGTAGGACCAAGAACAAGCAAGGATTCAAGGTGAGTTAGCTGCCAAGCTTCAACAAGAGGAGATTGCAAGGAAGCAACAGGAGCAAGCCTCTCAGTTGGAACAACAAGAAGAGGCTGCCATGATCCAGAAAGAAGGAGAAGATCAGGTATCCCAAGAGCAAGCTTCCAAGCAGCAGCATGAGGAAGAGCAAAGGCCCCTGGATGAAGGAGCTGATGGATTGCAGACATAGCAAGATAAGTCGACAGAAGAGAAGGATAAAGAGTAGACAGAGAAGTCTCCCGAGCCAGAGCCATCCACTCTGACAGATATGGAGGTGGACCCACCATTGATATACACACTAGGGGGAACTCAGGGAGAAGGTGCCTATTCAGGGAGCTTAGCGCTGACCCCATATAACCCCAGGAAGCAGCGCAAAGTAGCAGACCTGGATACTGTATATTTTAATGAGCGGAAAAGGGCAATCATTGATAGGAGGGTAAAGAAAATGGAAGGCAAGACAAAGAATATGGAAACCGAGGAAGATGAATATGAATTATGGATAACAAAGAAAACATTGGTCCAAAGAACTGATGTCGACCACACGTTCGAAGCCCAATGCACTATAGCATCAGCTAAGGCAACTAAAGCCAATATGGATTTTTTGAAAGAAAAGATAAAGCATTACAGGGAGCAATGCTTCAAGATCAGAGATGATAGAAAGAGGGAGGCATTGGAAGAAAACAAACCGAAGGAGAAATACAATGAGTTGTTAGGAGAGCATTTGGTGCTAATTCAGGAGTTCTCCAGCTTGAGAATGAGAAGAACTCCTTAGAAATGCAGTTGACTATCTCTGAAGATAAACTAAAGAATCTGAAAGCTCGGATAGCAGAGTTGGAGGAACTCGAAGCAAGCAGGGCTCAGCAAATTCAGCTCCACCAGCACGAATATGAAGGGCTGATTCAAGAAAAGGAGCAACTAGCAAGACAACTCAAAGAGGCAGCGGAAGACTAGCAAAATTTGTCCACATTTCACAAACAAGCATGTGATATGCAGATTAAAATCCATCAGCTGCTAGTACTGATCTCAGAAGAGATTTGGAGCGTGAAAGAGATGATTAAGAAAATGACAACGATTGAAACCAAAGCCCTAAAGAACAGAGAAAAGTTTGCAAATCATGTAGAGGAGCTGAAACGACAATCTGAGTGGAAAAAGGGAAAATCTCAACTCCCTTCACACTTACGTGCCGCTACAGGGGATGAATTGGACGTGGATATAGGGATCCTTGAATTCGCCAAGGATTGCGGCACCAAGCTAAGTTTGGAAATCAGGAAGATGCTCTGCAAGTGTTGTTCGATCTACTCCACACTTAGGGAATCGCTTAGCAAGTGTCATCTGGTTCTCCCCGCCTCCATTTATGACTTCCCAAAAGAAGAAGACCGATTGTTCGAGTTGTAGAACGAGTTGGACGAAGACTTGGCTTATATCAAGAAGATAGAAGTAGTGACTCAGGACGAATTTCAACAGTTCATTTTCCAACCTGCAATACATATTTACTTCCTAGAAGCGATGGAAAAAGAGGCCATAGAGGGAAAAGCGCTGATCAAATCGGACCTACGCAAACATGAAATAGCGTCCCAGGCAACAGTTACTTCCCATAGCAAGCTTATCGTAAAGGATATCAACCAATGGACCTCATACATTCAAAGTATAGATGGCTCGGTGATTTCAAGCGAGCTGGTTGGTGGAGGCGAGTCTTCAAGTCAGCAGGCAGAAGCCCCAACAAAATAGGCAGATCATTCTTATTTTGTTGTAATTAAGCGGAGAAGCTAAAATTCTACCTTCTGTATAAATGCTTCAAAAGGATAGCTGGTTCCTTTTCTTTGTCCTATATGTAAAGTCTTCCACGTATTCATAGGCTTTGTAAGGATACGATGAAAACCAAAGAAGGAGGTTAGAGAATTAGGGTACACTTGTCAGCCCAAGAGGCGCTTTGTAAAGTTATAAATAGAAGGTTAGAAGGAGTAGAGATGGACTTTTTGGTAGGGAAAAGAAGCTTCTTAGCTTGTACGAACTATTTTGTAATTAGCTCTGAGGAAGCGATTTTTTGCCTAATAAAGAGCCTGAGGGAGACATTTGTTTTGCTTGGAAATGTGGACTTGATGCATGCTGGATTATTCTTATGACATTCTGACATTGCTGTGAGATCTTTCTTTGTTGTTCGGAATTGTTTCTGTCTGATGAATGATCTCACTATTTTCTGTGCAATGATGTTTTCCTAAATGAGTAATAGAATGCTTTTATATGGATTAAAGCTATCTTTAATATCTTTAATCTTCTGTTGAAAATGTTTCTTTATGATTTAAATGGCTATCCATGCAATCTTTAGATATTTCTTTCAGCACATTGCTCATATTTACAGTTTGCTCCTTGCAAGGATAGATTAGATTTATTTCAGTCTTAGATACAGATTTGTTTCAAGCTCTGCATTTAGATTAAATTAGCTTAGGCACTTGCACATCATTTTAACAATAAAATAAAAAAGAACGGTGGATCGGGCCATAACCGGTGTAAGAGAAAGCAAATTTGACGGTAGCCGGAACCGTTAACCGGACGGATTCCCTAAACCAAACGGTGGACGATCTAATTGGGATAGTTTACCGGGGAGAATCCCTTTTTGCTTGATGCTACGATCTTTGGGGCATCAACAGAACATAAATAGAACAAAGAAAAGAATACATCAGATATACGTGGTTCACCCAATTGGGATATGTCCACGGGAAGGTAATAATGTCTTTGTATTATGTCGAAATTTATCCACAATCTTATGTAAAAGAGTAATACATTATATCCCATATTGATTATGGTAAAGTATACTCGATATCCATCATCATATAAAGAGATGTTATTATGGAGAATTATATTATCCCACATGCAATATGTGAGAGTAATTCCTCCACATCTCTTGGTATATAATAGGGTCAAGGGAGTCACATCATAACAACATGATGGTATAGTGGTATACGCTCATAGATAGTATCAACACATGGTATTGTGATCAAAAGCTCTGCTATATTGTATTGGGGTTATTTGTAGTTGCTCTCTTGTAAGATTGAAGGAGATTTCTGGAGATAATAAAAATACATTATTACCTTACAAGGAATATAATTAATATATTCCAATAGTTTGGGTGTATAATGGTTGCATTGATGTGTCCTATGTACTCCCAATTACCTCCCTATACGATTCGAAAACATTTTGGAGGCTTTTGGAGCAAGCCATCATGCAACACTTCTTACAATTTCATAAGGAATGAGGGTTATTCTTATGAATTTGTTTATGATGAAGATGAATGTGTCATACCACCAAAGTATAATCCTATGAATTAATTAGAAATATTGAGAGCAACATGTAAAACTTTGCCTCAGCAATATCAGACATATTTTGCTTTGATGGGAATGACAAAGAAGGCCATACTTTTTGAAGACTTTTTTGATTGGGTGTTTGGATATAGGCCCAAGAATGAATATGTGGAGTTAGTGAAGAAATGTTTATTCCCTTCTTGTAAAATACCTTGGAGATAAAATCATATATGTTTGAGTGAAAAGGAGGAGCGAAATGAGGAGACCCATGAGCCACCTAGTTCTGAAATAGGTGAAGCAGAAGAAGCATTACATGAAGAGGATCGAAAGTCACTCCCAAGTGACTCTGAAAAATATGAAGAAACACCACATGAGCATGAAGAATTTTCAATTGAAAATAATAAATATCATTATGAGACACACTCTACTTTGGACATGAATCAAAGAGAATCTACAGATGGATTCTTGAACTGTGAAGGAGTACCTACTAATGGGTGCTCACAACTATATGTTGGTGACATAGAGATCACTTTTGAAAGTGTTTATGCAATCCAAAGTTCCATTGACCATGGATATGAAAACCTTGTAGCAGTTGAAGAAGAACCAATATTAACTTCCCCATCACCACGTGAGCTTCATGAAGTTGGTCCAAGAAAGAAGGAAGAAGAAGATGAGGTTCATTTGCAAGAGCCTCATTTTCTTGCAGGGTCCTTGAAGATGGATGAAAAGAATATTCAAGAGTCCTTGAAAACTCTCCATGACACACATGCATTGGTTTTGAAATTTTGTTGGTGTGTGGAGGATAAATATTCCCTTAAAGACATTGGGAAAATCCAGAAGGCAATGTTGGACACCAAAGGTAATTTTTTGAATTTGATTTCTAATAGAGTTATTTAATTGAGATTTTTGGTTTGTATCATGGAATAAACTTGAAGGATGCAGAAGAGAATGACAAGCTCTCAAATGAGTTGGATTCCACCCAAAATTCACTCCAAAAATCTATGGTGTAGATTGAGCAACTTCAAGAGAGGTTGCAAAGGTCCTTTACACCCCCCTACATATCAGACAATCATTCAATGGATGAATGAATTTATATTACGAAGGAGGAACATCATGTGATGGTGGAACATGAAGTACATGTTGATATGTAGGTGCTTGAAGAGGCTACATTCAAACCAAAAGGAATCCAAGCACTTGTACTTGTTCAGAGGGATTATGAGCTGCCTCATGGTGAGAGTTGCAGAGCCTTGGAGGAGGCACATGATCTCACAATAGTTGGACCATCCAATTATGGGGAAGATTCATTCAAAATTTTGATGGGTAGAGTTGCAAATAGGTAAGGTTGGTTCACAATTCTTCACCCCTTACTTCTTTTTCAGCCACATCAATTAGGGATGAAAATTGGGTGAAAGGTTTCTTTCTGATGGTGCCACATGAGGAGTATGAAACTCCTATCTCTCCTTTCGATGATGACATGATTAGAGAACATTGTAATTTGCATTTTTAGCAGAATCATTTGTTACCTTATGATGATACACATACTCATGGATGCACATATGTTACTCCTTTGAGCCCCTTGAAGGCTCATTGTTTTCTTTGCTCCTTACTTGGTTCATATTTTAGTGGAGGTTCTTCATTCACTTCTTGGATGAAAGAATACATGGCTGATTTTTTTATGCATATTACATTCTTTTGTAGCAACATTATAGGACATGGGATCCTCACCTATGCCATTGGATCATATTTGATATAATACTTGATGCTTGTGTGTATGGGGCATATGATGATCTACTTACTTGGATGTACAAGCAATTTCATAATTCTTTGATGAAAAACCTATTTGATATACATTTGTATGATGTTGTTATGTACTTTGATGATCTATATTTTGTACTTATGATGTTTGGAAGGATGCAATACAAGAAATGGGATCATGGTGTTGCTTGGTTTCAGCTCACTTGGAGCAACAGTTTGATTGTTGGTTTGAGAGAGAAATCCAACCTTCAATTGTTTGAGTTAATATTTGCAGAGAAGTGTTCCAGTTTCCTATGTGGGAGATATTTTGAGATATGGATTCAATACTCACATGCTTGGTGTTCATGGCATTTCATACTAGACATTTCACACCATGCATGTATCAGGATCATTTGGGACCCTGGGATCATTTTTGGTCTCATTGGTTTCAATTTTTGGGGGCAACAAGTAGTATGGGAGATTGAGTCACCACTTGAGAAGGTGATTGTAATTAGAGTAGTGTAGTAGCAAGAATGGTGGTTCCTCTCTAAAATTTTCATGGAACCTTGAAGACTCAAAGTTGAGCAACTCAGTGGCAACTTCAAATAATTATACGGTGAGAAAAAGGGTTGAAAGTTCAGAAAGGGTATCCAAAATATGAAAGAGGTAAAGATTAATTGTGCAAACTTTGTTTTGATGGATTTAATTAATATTTTGGTGTTTAGTGGTGATGTCATAGGAGATATCAATATGAAAAAGAAAACCTACATCTCCTTACTTTTGGAAACACACAATTGCAGTACATGAGTGCCACTACTCAAAGTTTTGGAAGGAAAGTTTTGGAAAGAAAGAAGTTTATTCAACATCCATGTTTGAAATTGATTGAGGACAAGCAATATTGGGAGGGGAGGATTTTTCATGTCCCCAAAATTTTCATTGGGTCACAATTGCCTAAGCCACTTGGCCATGTTCATGATAGTTTGTCAAATTTGTGCTAAGGGTCAAATAATTGTCAAGCATGATGTCCAAGTTAGTAATAAGGTAAAATTGGAGCTAAATGGACAAGGTGGGTCACATGAAGAGAAAATTCCCAATTCAAGTTTGTAATGTCCCCATCCAAATAAACTATCATGGAAGCATCAACTTACTGGTTGGGGGTGGAAGCATCAAAAGTTGGAATAAGGGAGCTACAAGACCCAAAATGACCTTAGACTTACAAATTCACATTAAATGGGTCAAATAAATACTAATAAAAAAAAATAAGGTGGCATGGGATCATGAGGGCACATAAGAGGTTGTGGGACCCACATGTGGCAAGATTCCCCACTACACTTGGCATCATTCTCTCACCAATTTGAGTTCAAAGTGAAGGGTAAAATACTTGGGGCATTTGAAGAGGCATTATTCATGGCATGAATATTGGAAGGTCAAATTGGAGTGGAAAAGTAACTCCCATGGAAAATGAAGATGCATCATAGAGAAGTTGTGACACTTGTAGCTAGATTCTCGGGCATCTATGAAAACAATGATGAAGAATCTATGACAAATTCAGACCTGATTGCAGACCTATGACACATATGACATGTCAGGGCTAAAAATAGCCACCAATAGGGCGCATAGGGGGAGTTATGGTCATCCAAGAGTCCCCATTCAAATTGGGGAAGTGGAATGCAAGGAAGAAGTGGACAAGTGTCTCATGAGGGAATCCATCACTAACTTGAGTTGGGTGAGTGGTATTGGAGGGAATTCGACCTCATGAGTCGAAATGAGGTCAATAAAAGAGGAGTATTACAAATGAGAGAAACTTTTGGTCATTTTTTATTTGCATCTTTGCAATTTGGGAGAGCTCTAGCTTGTCCTTGCACGGTGGATGTTCATCCTCCCCGACATTGAACCATTTTGTGGGTGCAAGATTCCTATCCAAGTTGGTTGAAGGAGAGGCCATTCATACCTCTCAACAGAGCTTCATGGAGACATTTTGATGCAGGTTCGATCCCCTTTGACTTTGATTCATGTTCTCTCTTCTTTCTCTACTATCTTTCTCTCGACACTTCTCAATGTTCATGCACAAGTGTGATGGCGCACTCCTTATTGCATATAATTTATGGAAGAATGATATTTTGACTATATGGACATGTTATATACTACATATATCTGTAATGAACTGATCATGAGAGCCACAGCTCGAAATACCAAGCATTTCATGTAATACTTCCAAGTAATATTGAGATTAGATCATTTTCCCTCATTGTATTCTCATGGTGATTTTAGAATGTCTTACATCTATTTATTATAAAAATTTTCCTGAAGTAATAGCTTATGATTCGAGCTGCATATGGATTTAAATGAAGGACCAAAATATTGTATTCAGACCCTTGAAGTCTTATTAAAGTTTGTGCAATAAATTCATTGTCCCTAGTATACCATTTGTTTTCATAAATTGTGTGCTCTACAAGTTGTTGTCTTTTGGAAGATCTATCCGACCCTAAACTATGATATAGTACTACAAATATGTTTTCCTTGGGGTCCTTTAACAGATTCAAGTCTCATATTAAAAATTAGGTAAGGTCGTAAAGTGTTTGGGAGGCCAAATAGTAGATAAGCTAGTGGGGTTTTCCACCAATTCATTTGACTAGTTATGCTCCACTTCTTCCCTCCTTGAAATTTGAAGAACATGAATGATTCTAGTGGGTGTTTGGGTGTCTAAGGGTTTGTTAAGGTGTCCTATGCCCTCCCAAGCCCATCCCTATAATATTCAAAAATATTTGGAGGCTTTTGGAGCAGCTAGAGTCCACCATTTCCTAGGTTCGAAATTTGGATCAAATTGAGCAACTTTGCATAATAGGGATGTTACAATTCCATAAAGATATTATTGGAATGATTCATGTAGGATGGAATAAAAAACAATTAAATTACTTGTAGAATGCCAACATATTAATACATTTCTTCTATGTGACATTTTTGTATTTCAACTTGATGCTAGATTGGGAATATAGGAACATAATGGTAAATATGTTTCATATTAGAGGAATGTTTTCATCATGGTGAACCATGCATATTAGAGAATTTTTTTTTATATAGGTGTCATGTTTAAAAAAGGTACACCAAAAAAGTATATAGAAAGAGATTCTCAATGAAGATGAGTATAAATTTTGTAACTATATAATCATTTGACAATTTCATCATTTAGATTTATGTTACTGAGTGCCATTCTATTAGTTAATAGCTTTGTGATGCATGTTCTTGATCCTACATCTCTCTAATAGATATTTGAGTTATGATAATATTAGGGCATGGACTTTCCACTTTATTGCTATGATTCACCATGATAATTTAAAACAATAGACTTGACAACTACATCTCACTTCCCCATAATAACTCTTATTTTTTATTTATATAGGTTTTGTTTCATAGTCACACCCTAGCTTTACCTCTAAACTAAAAAAATCCCTCCCTTTTATAAGTAATTTTTGTTTTCCCCATAATTACATTATAACAACCACTTTGTTACAATCCCTTAGAATCACAGTATTAATAATGAATTTGTATTTAAGTAGAACAAGATTCCTAATTTCCTCAACTAGTTCAACTAGTTCAACAATCACAACAATGGGTAGGGTCTAAATTCATTCTCCCATTTTTCCTCAATAAACATAATTACCCAACCATTGGTGGGATCTCATTAACGAATCTAATGTGCATCATCCTCCCCTTTTAAAAGTTTAAACCTCTTGGTTCAATGGAATGTAGTTTGGTAAAGTTTTTCAGTTCCGCTTTTGTGATCCAAGTGTTCTTAGATTTTGGTCATCTTTTCCAACTCCTAAATACATTTTATAACTTGTTGACTTTGTAGAATTAACCATAGGGGCCATCTTTTCAATGTGCTCTATTTTTTTATGTGGCAATTATTGGATCCATTATTCAAGCATATTCTCTTCTTAAATTTCTTTGACACCTCCTTGATAATGATATATAGCTACGACAATAAAGATGAAACTAATGTTCAAGTCTTCATGCAGATCTACCAAATATGCATTCTCATATATCTGCTTGAGTATTTGGATGTACTATTTTCTTTGGTTTCAGTTCATGATAAGTTCTTTGAGAGAATCTCTCTTTACGTAGGTAAATAATTACTTGTTCACCTTCTTGGTACACCTTTATTCTTTGGCGTAGTTATGCACTTATCTCATACTACTCAATTGTTATTTGTAAATCCAACCTAAATTCTTGTTGCACGTGATGGATATGCTTCACAAGATCTCCCACACTTTAACTGACTCGTCATCCCTCAACCTAGATCAATTAGATCCACTATCCCTTTTGTATTTCCCCCCCAAAAAATATGGAAAGGAGTCTTACCTATATTCCTATTGATGTTGGATTTGGAACCACACTCAATTTGTCAAAACCAAAACCCACTGCCTTGGATTATCACCAACTAGGCCCTGAAGTAAATTTCCCATTTTTTTGTTGACCACCTTAGTTTGTAAATCCCTCCAAGGGTGATACATTGATATATACTACCATTTGTTGTCAAGATACCTCCATATTTGTCCTCCAAAAGTGACTAAGAAACCTTGTGTCTTGATCACTTGTGATTGCATTTGGGAAACCTGTGTAAGTGTACAATGTCCTTAAAGAAAATATCATCAATCTCACTTGCATCATTAGTTTTCTTACATGGAATAAAGTGGTCCATTTTGGAGAATTGATCCACTGCCAAAAAATAGAAATGTTACCTTTTTCAATTCAGGGCAACCCCAAGAAAAGTCCATGGAAATTTTCTTCCATGGCCCTTCGAGCACCAGTAAGGGATTATACAAACCAGTTCCTTTTGTCCACCTTTAGAAACTTGGAAAATTCTACATTTAGAAACAAATTTGTTAATATCCTTCTTCATCCCAAAATAACTTTTCACTTACCAAGCTATAGGAACTGTCCCTACCAATGTGATTTCCGAATCCATTTGAATACATTTCTCTAATAAATGTTTCCCCACTAGACCCAATGGGAATGAAAAGTTGGAGTTCCCTAAAAACAAATCTGTTAGACAACAAATATTCCTCATAAAAACCTTTACTTGCATCTCCGAAATTGTTGAGAACCTTGATAATTTTGTTTAAATAAGGATTGGTTGCATACTCTTCCTTCATTTTGATAAATATTAAATAAACCAAAAAACCAAAAAAACTAAGAAAGAAGATGGTGAAAACAAGGCGTAATCCAAAGCAACTTTATTATTCATGAAGATATTCATATATACAAGGCTTACATGTAACTACCTTACAACCGTAAAGTAACGGAAAGGTTATTAAGGACAAATAGGACTTTAATATTAGGGATAGGTTTCTAACAACCCCCCTCCTTAATCATAAGTTCGTACAAAAATATCAACTCAACAACGAGGACTAGTGCAAAATATGATGAGTCTTCAACCTATAACTCATGGTATGAAACCACATGAGTGTTGGTGAAGATTCTCCTGAAGAACTGCCAAGACTGGATCCCGAAACCATGTCTAGAAAACTCATCTATAACAAATGAGCTAGACAACCTGGAAGTGTTCACTTAAGTGAACCCAAAACCTGATGAGAGAAAACCCCTGATGATAACTGAGTTGGATTTAAGGTCCAACACATCTCATAACCAAAAAATGTTTGACAAATATGAATACGCCAAGAAAAGATGCAGAAGATTCATCTGTCTTTTGCAAGATCATAAGATCATCCATGTAAGTGAACAAATAAGTTCACAAAAAAGCTCTAAAAAACGACACATAAAAAAATGCCAAAAATCAACTGACATAAAAAAGTGTTGAATCGCATCTGAAACCTATATCCATAACCTATAAAAATCATGTGGGTAGTAAACAAGGTGAATCGCTTGTACTACCTCAAAGTTTCGAATTCTTATCAATTTCACAAAGTGATTGAAATCCATCAAATGCCAAAATGTGGCAAGTCATCCATCCATCCAATATCCATCAAAATCCTGAATCTGTCAAAACTGCCAAGTACTGAAATGTCTCGACGAAAGTGAAAATGAAGGTAAAACTGACCAACCAAAATATCAATCATCAATCCTAAATCCATAATCCATCCTCAATCGCAATAACTTGTAATCAGTCCTCAAAATATCATAAAAAAGTGGACATCCTCAAAACATCATCAAAAAGTGGACATCCTCAAAACATCATCAAAAAGTGGACTTTGAAACTTGAAGTCGACAATCTCATCAATATTTCCCCCTATCAACTGAAAAGTGAGAAGTCTAAATTATTTGATATGCCCCCCTTGAAAGTGAAAATGGGTAATCAAAATGTCCTTGAGCAGAGTCAAAAGACTCTTTCTTCAACTCAAAAGACTATAGTAAAAGTGTGGGCCCTGATCATGCCCTGAAATCAACAAATCATGAATCAAAACACTCATGTCCATCTACAGTAGTAATATCTCCAATAGAACATGTTTGTACCTATGTATGGATCCAACTGTAAGATTGCTCTAACAAATTGGATTCCAATGAACAATGCCAAGTACATAACCAACCAAAATGCACATTTTTCCTCTTAATTTTTGGTTGCTTCCAACACTTATCTGAAACATGATTTTTCTTTCCACAAAAAACTGCATGGGTGAAGATCAAAACATTGTAATTCCTGATGTCCAACTCGGTGACAGTGTTGGCACTATTCAGGTTCCTCGTTCAACAAATCATCATCATCATCCTCAATAATTGCATAATCATCAATATCTTAATGCATCAAAATTTTCATCTACAACATTATCCTAATTATCTCTAACTACAACATCATTTTGAACTTGTTTCGTATCATGATCATCATGTGTTATCTTCTAATCAACATATTTTAGAAAATCTCCACTGACAAATGTGAATGGTTTGCTATAATTAGGAATATAAAAGAAGCTATCATAGTTATTTACATATCCTAAGCCATATATGTTTCGTTTAAACTCAATGTCTTCCCAAGGTTGAACAAAATTATCTTGATCCTTCAATTCATTTACTTTATCCACTTTATTGTCAATGTCATTAGTCGAAACTATACTGAACTAGTGCTCACAATCAACAGGTACATGCTTGTTATTTGATTAATTAGTGGCATTATTTTCATCATTTTCATCTAATTTAATATCAAACAATCGATTACGCTGAAAGAGAATGTAATCATACTTTTGATGTCGAACAAGACTTAATTCATCTCTTGAGAAGTTGTTTTGAACTTTTAGCATGTCCACCTTTCTATGCATGACTTGAAAACAAGTAAGTACAAACATAAGTGTTCCTTTGTTCAGTGAAATTATGGGTCTTGAAGTTGTGCTAGTTAATGTATGAAGAAGATGAAATATATCTTCAATGTGAGCCATTCTTAAAGTGAAAAAATGTTCAAAACACCAAAAGACACAAACTCTCTTTGGAGCCCCCGAGAGAAAAATGCAAAAAGCACCACCACATCAATGGTCACAAGGCCACAAAAAATCCTTAGACCCCCTTATTCAATTTCGAGCTGATCTTGAATGATAAACACAATTTTCAATTTATATTAAGGAAGATGCTAACTCTGTACAATGATGTCAACAACTAAGTGCAAATCACCTTATAACTCCTTAGGTACTCGTCAAAGACTTATAACTCCAATTAACACCTTATGACATTATTACAATTGAAATTTCACTCGTATAACTCCATTTAAGTTCAATTACAAAAAGTATACCACCTTAGAACGTCTTTAAGTACTATGGCAAAAAATTATGCCACCTTATAACTCCTTAAGAAAATTAAGCATGAATGTGAAATAACAGTAAACCCCTGCCTTTTTTTTTTACACAAACGGATAAGAGTTTTTTTTTTTTTATATATAAAAAAAGAGAGGAGATACAGAGTTACACAGTGTAAGAGCAGGCTTGCTCCCTGACAGTGGAGAACTACCATGACTCTACCTTCATCTTTGACAATTCTACATCTTTTTCGACAAAATTTAACCCTAGGAACTTTCAACTTTGACAAATCTACATATAAATTCGCATAAAATTCCCTAGAAATTTGAGACAGAAACTTAAAACATAATTTCAACGTCTTAACACTGAGACCCTATCAACTATTGCAAAGTACATTGCTTCCAAAAGACAGAGAAAATACAGAGCCTAACCAAAACAGAGGGACCCAAAAAAACCTAGGGTGGTACTGATCCTGCATTCTAACTTCGGAGCTCTGCTTCCTTGCCTCCAGCTTTGTCCCTATGATTCTGCATCTCCTGCTTCATCTCCATTAACTCAATACACATACTGTCGACCTTTCCTTCAATTCTTTTGGCAATGCCGTGGACCGCCCTGATTTGGGCATCCAAATTAATCGAACAAGGACAACCATTGTCCAAGACAACATCAAGATTACCCACTTTCTCTCTAAGCTCGTTGTTGCTTTCTCGGCCCTCCAGATGAGCTGCCTACTCCAAGGCTACCATATGCTGCAGGGCCTTTTTAATCTCGTAATTCTCATTTCTTAACACTCGGATTTGAGCATCCAAGATTGTCAATTGATCCTCGACCACATTGAGGGAGGTTGCTAAGTCCTGTTTTTCACTAGAGCCACCACAAATGAATGGAGAATCCCGAACCTGCTCGCTACGCTGCACACAAGTTGTGCCTTCTTGACCCCCTGGCATTGAGGGGAAACGCTTTCTGAAATCCGGAATTGTAGCACCACCATATTGAGGGATAGTCTTCTTGCAGAGGAGATAGTTAAGACCATATTCTTCCATCTTCGCAGGCACAAGGAAGCCTTGAGAGTCTCCCGGAGTGAATGTTTGCATGCTTCCCATGTGGAAGCCATGTGAAACAAGCGTGTGACCTTCCCTCGTATCGAGGCCCCAAAGTGGGTTTAGGACTATGGAATAAGAATCAAATTCAAGCATTTGTTGCAAATTGTGATAACCAGGGCTCCATCCCGGGAGGCCTTGTTTATAAAAAGGTGAAAACATGCTGATTCTTTCCCGGAGATAGGTCTTAACAGAGACAAGGAATCCAGACCTTGTTTTTCACCTTGTGATTACTAACTAGAACACCACGATCTAGTCTTACTCCGTTGTTTGCCATCGCATCCATCTCTTGATTATTGGTTCTCATGATGTGAAGGAAACTTATAGTTTTGAATTCGCTAACAAGACACTTTAGAAGACTGTGGAATTTAGATGCAGGACTCTTTCTGTTCATGATCAATTTCCTAGCATCCCTTATGACCAGCATAGAATCACCACAAACTACTAATTCGGTGAGACCTTCCTCCCTTGCGATCTCCAGTCCTTTTGTTAGAGCTAACCATTCTGCACTGTTGTTTGTTCTTCTACCGATTCCCCATGCGTAGTCTTTCATCTTGTTTCCGTCAGAGTTGTAGAAGACTACACCCGCGCCTGCCAGCCCAGGGTTGCCTTTCAAGGCTCCGTCGAAAAAGAGGGTGTTGCACCCAATATTATTTTTCCAATTTTGAAACTCCTCTGCGGTCATCCTGATATGCCAACTCTGAGTATTGGGTCTCCTTAATGGAGGAGCCAAACAGAGGGAGGGATTTGGAGATAAGAAGTCCGAGGCCCAGTTTTTTCTTCGACAACTAGGGGTTCCTTGTTAATATTCTACATTCCATGCACTAGTAAAGCTTCTACCCAAAGCGCTTTGGCCAAGGCTAGGACTCGAGCTGGGGTAATACTAGTTCCTTCAAAATTTTCCTTGTTCTTGGTTGTCCACAACTTTCAACAAATAAACTTTGGAAAGGCTTCCCAGGCTCTCTTGAAATCAGGCTTCTTGTGGAGGGACCCCATGTAGTAATCCTTCCAGCTGGCGAAAAGATCGTTCCATTTTGTTGGCAAAGTCACCACGGAGTTTAGTTCGAAAAAATCCCTGTGCCAAACTTCCTGGGCAAATTTTAAATCCAAAAACAAATGCTCAACAGTTTCCTCAAAGGATTTACAAAGAATGCATCTCGTAGGCCCCTCTATCCCTCTTTTTTTTAGATTCTCTGCAGTAATAATTTTTCGGTGGGCTAGAGTCCAGGTGAAAGCATTTATTCTTGGTAGACTATCTTTGTTCCACACTTTAGCCCATTTTTTATCCTTGATGCTACTGTTGATGTCCATATGTCGGTAACCAACCTTGAATGAATAAGCTCCCGAATTGCTCCAACCTCTTCTGTCATTCAAATGCTGGTGAACAGGGGCTGCTCCATGTAGAAGTTCTAGAAGGGCATCGAAGTCAGCTTGAAGATGACTCGGGATCTCCAGATTGAGCCAACCCACCCATCTCCCCTTTTCGGTCCACACCAAGAGGTCATACAATGTAGAGATATTGGCTCAATCCATCCACTCTTTTAAATCCATAAAGTTCTGGAAGAAGTTGACAGGGGATCTTGGGTCCGGTCCTAACCTATCAGCCCAAAGTTTGATCTTCTTACCATTACCAGGGATCCAGTATAAATGTTTTTGTAGGATGAACGCCGCCTTTTTGCAAAGGTTCCATATGGGAGTGCCATTTTTAGATTGATCAATCCTCTTCACACATTGCTTTCTATTCCCGTACATATATTTCTTGCACATGATCTCTTTCCACCAGGATTTATTTCCTATGATGACTCTCCAGAGGATTTTAGTGCCTAAGGTGAGATTCATAAGCGTGGGATCTCTAATTCCGGTGCCTCCAATGATTTTTGGCCTACAAAATTTCTCCCAGCTCGTCAAATGGAACTTCTTTGTTCCATTGGACTTCCCTCCTTGCCACATAAATCTTCGGAGCTCTTTCGTTATCTTTTGAATTACACTCTTGGGAGCTAAAGATATTGAACTAGTGTAGATAGGGTAGGCAGAAATAATAGAGTTGATCAAAACTAGTTTTCCAGCCAAGTTGAGCCACCTGAAACCCCACGAGGATATTTTGGCTTTGATCTTATCTATCAGGCCCTGCCAATAAGCAACCTTCTTATTCCCTTTGAAAATTGGGATTCCAATATATATAAAAGAATTCCAAGAGGGACAACCATCAAAGCGTAGGATCCGATCTATTCTGGCTATCTTTCCTTTGGAGCAATTCCATCCATAAATTTTGGATTTCATTAAATTGAATTTTCCGTCAGAGGCTTTGAGAAAGATTGTTAATGCACCTTTGAATCTTTCTGCTATGATGGTGGAAGCTCCTCCAAGAAATATTGTGTCATCTGTGAACTGAGCATGGTTGACTGCTGTGACTCCTCTCGCAATATTCATTTCTTTTAGCTCCCCCAGCCCTTGAAGTTGATGAAGCTTCCGACTCAGAGATTCGACCACCAAAAGATATAGGAAGGGGGACATGGGGCACCCCTGCCTTAGGCTCTAGTGGCTTGAAAGAAGTTTTTAGGCCTGCCATTAACAAGTGGGACAATCCAAGGTTTGCTGATGCAAGCTTTTACCCATGTAACGAATCTACTGGAGAAGCCAAATCTTTTCATAATTTCGAATAAAAAGAAGTGGTTCACCCTGTCGAAAGCATTTTCCATATCCAACTTTATTGCCATTCCCTGTTGTTTTCTTTCCATACTGGAGTGTATAGCATCTTGTACAATGATAATATTGTCTAGTATTTGACGACCAACAATGAAACTGCCTTGGGATTCAGAGATTAGCTTGCCCATTATTTTTTTCATTTGTGTAGCTGTAATCTTCAAGAGAATTTGATATGAGGTGTTGCAGAGGGAGATAGGCTTGAATATTTCGATAGAATTTGGATTGCTGTCTTTCGATATGAGAGCTAGAAAGGAGGAATTGGTGGCTCCCCCGATTTTATCCTTCTTCCTGGTCCAATTCAGCATTCTCTTTAAATCCTCTTTAATGATATCCCAGGCAACTCTGAAGAAATTTATGGTAAAGCCATCTGGCCCTAGAGCTTTGTCTAGATGAAGAGACCAAATAGCATCTCTAATTTCATATTCAATAATTGGTTTATCAAGCTCCCGATTATCAATTTCAGAGATGAGAGAAGGAATACCTGCAAGCAGATCTGCCTAAGCTTCTAGATCAGCCTCGTTGTTGTCTGTGTAGAGCTTCTAAAAATGATCCAAAGCATGATTTTTTAGCTCCTCCTGACCAGTGATTCAATTTCCATTGTTGTCTCTCAACTCTTTGATTGAGTTGTAACTGAGCCATTCTTTAGCCTGCTTATGGAAATACTCTATATTACTATCACCCCCTTTGAGCCATGTCTGTCTGGATTTAATTCTCCAAACTTCCTCCTCATGCCTAACAACGCTAAGAATCCTAAGGTTAAGATCCTTTTCATGGTTTAAAGTGGAGATAGTGATCTCGCTCTCTTCCATACGGTGATGAAGGGAAGCAAGTTCAAATTGAAGTGATCACTTGGTGAAGCCAGGATTTTTATACTTCGATTTGGCCCAAGTTTTTAAGACAACACACACAGCCTGGAGTTTACATTCCTAGATGTAACTAGGCGACCCATGAAAGGTGGAATTCCATGTGTTTTGAATTAAGTTTAAAAGATCTCCATCATGCAGCCATAAGGGGTTGAATCGAAATGGAATAGGCCCAAGAATTGCAGGAACAAAAATCGTCAGAAAAATGGGCTTGTGATCAGAGACGGCTGACGGGAGAGCAAACGCAGCAAGAAGAAAGTTTTTTAGAAGGAAGGAAGAACTTACCAAGAACCTATCCAATCTAGCAGCTATGTGGCCTATACCTGCTCTTCTATTACTCTAGGTGAACTTTCCATTTTCCATTTCAATATCCAACAGATTTAGTTCATAAATTAAGTCCTTCATCTTTTCCTTGTAGGGGTCCCTAACCCTTGAGCCACCCCGTTTTTCCTGCTGATTTTTTGTGGTATTGAAGTCCCCCACAATAATCACCTCTTTTCCTTGTATATCATCTTTTAATTTTGACAGATCATTCCAGAACAAGTCTTTGTCCCTGTAATGTGTTGGACCATAAACATTGCAAATATAAGTAGAGTGTTGATTGTATTTTT
This sequence comes from Larix kaempferi, assembly GCA_027924585.1. Lineage (NCBI taxonomy): Eukaryota > Viridiplantae > Streptophyta > Pinopsida > Pinales > Pinaceae > Larix > Larix kaempferi. Next base: position 38,134,399 of record BSBM01000205.1, read on the forward strand.
CCTAAATTTCAAGTAGAATCCAATGCTGCCTTTCTTCATAAGATTTTATCAGGAAATTGTTAGAGAGAAATGTAGCAATGCCCCCAGAAGCTCCTTTAGAGCTTTGAGCTTTTCCTTGACTGTCCTTCCAAAAGTGACGTGAGAGTGCTAAAGCCTCCACGTCTTGCATTTTTGTCTCCTGGAGTAGTAACAGGTCTGGTTTGTCAGATTTTACCAAGTCCTTCAGCGCTTCTACTTTGCTAAAACCTCCCAGACCCCTGCAATTCCAAGAGACGAGTTTCATCACTTCTTGCTAGATTTTGACCCTGTTCAAGGTCTACCATCCGGTTTCGCCCCTCCCAGATTTTTATTGATTTGGAGTAGCTTTGTTTCTTCTATTCTTTTTTGCCTTCCCAATTCCATTTCCCTTTTTGCTTCCTGCTCCTGAAGATATCTCTGCAATTTTCATCCCCTCGTATTCGGAATTAAAAGAACATCCTGCGGATCCAAAGTCTCCTGGGACGACGAGGTTTTCGGGGAAAATATTTGTAGCACTACATTACTTTTTTTTACCTTATCCGCCCAAGTGCCTTCAGGAATCGAAGTTCCTTCCATAACTACCTTTGTCGTTTCCTTATGAGGGAAAGATATGGAGGAATCGATGGGAATGTGTGCTGCTACTGCCTCTTGTTCTGTCTCTGCGATAACCTGGGAAGGAATTTCCCCTTCCTCCATGGCCAATGTTTGAAATTGATTGCTGATTGTTGCTTCTTTCTTTATCTGCCCCTTTTCTTTATTTTTATCTAGATGTGGTCTAGTTGTTGCAATAGTTGGCTGAATATTTTTCCTCCCCCTATTTGATTGCTTCCAACCTTCTTTGTGGTTCTGTTCCTGAGTTTCAAGTGTGGATTTTGGACAATTTTTACAAAATGGCCATACTCATGGCATTACTTGCATTTAAAGGGTAGTTGCTCGTAGTCAACTTTTTGCATATGTTCCCAACCCTCCATTTGCAAATTTACTACCTCAGGCATACCTTTTTCTTAGTCAACTTCCACACAAATACGGGCGCAGGAGAACAACATCCCTTTGGGCTTTGCTTTGTCAATGAAAGTGCCGAGGGCGTTTCCTATAGCCTGCAAAGTTTCATCATTCCAGCAGTGAAGTGGAAGATGGGGGAGACAGACCCAAACTGGTACTACTGAGGGGACATCTTTTTCCGGATCAAAGGAAAGGCTCCAACGATTTAGATATAGGCCACGAGTGACCAGGAAGTAAGGCACGCTTCTAAAAATGAGGTCTCTATCTATCTTGTGCTAAAAAATAAAGGTGAAGAAACCCTTACCACAAAAAAATTGTTGCAAACCCCCATAAATCAAGGGCATCCAATTTTTGTTAATCCAGGCGTCTATGGTTTTGGGTGAAGGCCAGATCCCAGTGAACTAACCGATCAAGCTTCTCTCACTCAGAGCTAGGGATTTCAGATTTGAAGCTGCGGACGTGATCTGGATCCGAGGTGCAGTTGTTCGTCTTACAAAGGAATCATTGGAGGAGGGGGCCATCGGCAGCGGCGAAGTTGCAGCTACCAGTGCTTTGAAGGCTTCATCGAGACAGCGTCGGTTCTCTTCTAGATTTGGCTCCAAAAGGGGGTCCATCGAGGCACCCTTGCGGATGGGAGGAGCTCGAACTCCAGGGGCCAACACGCAGGGCAACGTAGGTTAGCAGGAAACCCTAGAGGCAACTAGAGGTCACGATCCTCGACAATCCTCGACAACGAATGTTCCATAAAGATACAAATTCTTAGTAAACCCCTACCTTTTTTTAAAGAACTCTTTATAAAAATTACAAGTGTCCAACATGAATTCACCTCCATAACGCAACAAACATATTCATTGATGTAGGTTGAGAATACTCCAAACTGTTCAAATGCTACAGATAGATAAATTAATGAACAAATAATCCATAAATACTACATGTACCTCTTCGAATTAGTCAACTGATTCACCTTTGTAAGAAACGTAGCATGTTAAAAACTAAATTGAACAGTTCTACACAACGTATCTTTACCCTTCTTGTCTTGAAGTTCTGGACCCACAACTGCTTTCTCTTTGCACTGAATTGGATCGTGACCTTCTTCTGAGAAGTTTGTTGTGGAATTTTTTTGTATCATTCGCTAGAAATAACCATACGCACGAAACTACCTCGCAACAATATGTGCTGAAACTACCTCTAAAAACATAAATGGGAGGGTGCTTCTTCAGTCATGGCTTTAGATAACATAATATCTAATGAAAATTGTTCCAAATGAGGATTAGACCAAACGCTTATTCCCTCGGCAAATATATTCAATGTAAATGATTTAAGTCTCGAGATCTGTAGATGGACACTCAAGAAAAGACTTCATGCATGACACCATTCAATTTTGATACGTACTTCTCACTTCTTATTTCGATCCAATTCAATTAAGGGCATTCAAAATACTCATCCATTATCATTTTCCTATCTGCAACCCTTCTTCCATTCTCCTCTTGTGGGGTTTTTGAAAATTTAATGGATGTCCACACTTAAATCAAAATCAGATTTGGAAAATACAACTCTCGTATAAAAGGACATTTATACATCCAGATAGAGTGGGAATTACAATATAATTGTATAAGTTTCCCAGGTGTTAAAAGTGTAAAAGCAGAGATGCAAACTAATATAAAAAATGGCTAAAGGTGGGCATCCATCGAAATCGATCTCGGTCTGATTGACATCTACCCTAGTGCTCACTATGCTTCTAATCTTGTCAATAGTCATGTTAATGTTGCTGGCGCTTGGGGTTGTTTCTTTGCTGGTAAACAACAGAGCTCCAGATGAGATCAGCAATGGAGGTGTATATAATTTGGAGGGGATGAAATTCAAGAAACATATATCCTCATGGGATACTTTCTCCACTGATATCCTAACAAAATAACAGTATGCTCTCCGGCCAACACATTTATCATGGAAATCAAAGGGTCCACAATATTCTCCACAACATCTGTGGCAACAATGAAATAAAAAGGAAAGATTCAATACCTGAATATTCTTGTTGTTCCAATAGGGATGAGAAATATTCACCTTTCCAACACCGGATCCTAGGTTTCTAGTGGATGCAAGGGAGGTCACTATCGTGTTCTTCTTCACGTTGTGTTTTAGTACAGGAAAAACATGAGTGATGTGTCAACACTTTCTTGTTTTCTTGTCAATCCCAATTCACTCAAAGAGGATTCATCCTCCCCCTCAGTGAATGCGGATCTTGGATATTGCCTCACCAGTCTATCAAAATTCAAAAAAAGACAACCGCATTGACTTCCACCACACATCTCACAAGAAGCATAACAACTTTTTCATCCTCCACAAGCACTCTTCTAAATGCAAATGTTGTCATGATATTTCCATGTGGTTGTTATACCTCAAATTGCCACACCATGTGTAAGTGAGGATCTACATGTTTCACCACCATGGAAAACATGATGTTTATGCCTCCTAAGGGAGTTAGGACCCTTCATTCTAATGTTGGTCCCTTCCCTGGTCACACTTGGAACGAAATCCAACAAGCAAGGGGCCGAAACCCACCTTAACCACCTCCCAAAATTACCACTTATTGGAATTTTCGCGCCCTGCATGCCTATGGGGGAGCGAAAATTTCATCTTTTTCGTGGCTTGCATGCCTATGGGGGAGCGAAAATTTCAATATTTTCGCACTTTGCTCAGTTATAGGGGAGCGAAAATTTTGGTTTAGGCTTATCCCTTTGATTTTGGATCTTGGATCTCATGGAGATTTTCTTGGGATGAGGTACCCCTTCGAATCCCATCTCACATTTCCTCCTTGGCATGTTTGAGATGCTTGATCCACATCTTCCTCACTTAGATCCACAATATCCTCTTAGTGGTTGGCCTCCCAAATCCTATAAAAAGAGAGCCAGCCATGAGCTAGGGGGGTTTGATCTTGGAAACACCAAACCTATGGTCCTGTAATTCTTGGAGAACACTCATGAGGAGGTCATCTTGATGTTAAGAGTCTTGCAAGGGTGATGGAGGAGAGCTTGGAAGGAGATGCTATCATCTTGGAAATCAAGGTATAACATTGTAATCAGCTTCTTTGGCTTTCTTAATGATAACTTGGCCTATTCTCCCATGTCTTGTCTCTTGTTATATTGATGCATGATGTTGTAGATTAGATCTAGATTAATACATCTACTTGCTTGGAAGTTTTGGTCCTTTATCTTGTTTAATAGGTTCAAGCATTGAAGATCAAGCTTGGAGCTAGATCGAGGACAACCTACAGGTTGGAGGTAAGTTTTACTTCTTCATTTCTTCCTCCATGTTCAATAGCTTATGTATTGTGCTAGATCTAGGAGAATAGATCACCATTTGTTTTGTTTCTGTCATGGATTAAGTATATAGGGACTTAGTTATGTCCATGAGAGAGTTTAACTATCCGTAGGAAGAATTCTCTAACACAGTGGTGATTTACTCCTTCACACATCGAAGTCACAACATGTTATTTACCTTTTCTTTCCCAATACCATCGACATCAGATTGGATTTCTTTTCCATGCCTTTTTCTTTCACACCATATGTAAGTCAGGGTTACGGAAATTCTGTCAAAAATGAGACAGCTACGAGTTAGACATCATTTCATACAATATTTTGATTAAATGAAAGTTTAAAGAAACAAATTCGCTCTTTCATCAAATGTATCAAAAAGGCCATAAACCAAATATTGAAAGAATGAATCAGATTGAACGACTTGAACAAAATGCAGTCAATCAAAAAAGGGATTTAATGCAACTCATGCAAACTCTATTTTGTCATATGTTCCATTACCAAACTAAAATAGCAAGAGTGCAGTTGCTTGTGAGTGCTCAATCAAATGGCTGCTTCAAAACAATGCAAGGGTATCCTCACTAGATTATTTGCGTAGACCGGGCGGACTTCAAACTTCATCTGCAGTGTTTTCCTTGCAACATTCATATCGCTTGAAAACTTTTTCTTCGACACCTCCTTTCAGTGTTTAGGCCCACGGTATCATTTCCGCTCTGATCCCACATGATAAATATTAAAGAATCCAGAAAACCAAAAAGACCAAGAAAGAAAATGGTGGAAAGAAGGCATAAGCCCAAGTAGCTATTATTCATGAACATAACATATATACAAGGCTTACATGTAACTACATTACAACTGTAAAGTAACATAAAGGTTGTTAAGATAAAATAAGACTTTATGACTAGGGCTAGGTTTCTAACACATTTCTTCAAATTTGACAACCTCGTTGGTCACTGTGAGAAGTAGGTGACATTTCCTACTTAAAGCATCAACCACACCAATAATTTTTCAATTCATGTGCTCCACTACAAATGTATAAATTTGCATCAAATTCATTGAGGTGTAAACCTTTTTTAGGGTGCAAAAGTCGAAGAAGGGTTTTCACCCCAAGGGATTCGATCCCTCTCAGCACATGGTAGATCCGGAGTTTAGATGGACCTAGGTTGGTTCCAGTTGTGGGAAGTCACGTGGAAATTATAGAGGATCATTTTTTTTTACATGTTTATGTTTGAGATTAATTAGATCATTTGAAATTTATTGAGTATTAGTGAAAACCATGGGATCTATCTTTCTGTTTTCTAACAGTGAAATCATAGTTTGATCCTTTTTTTCCTTTTTTTCGCACAACAATATTTAAATATAATTCCCTAATATGTCATGGTAGTGTCATGGAAACAGTTTAAACCCCTTAGGGAAAACTAATAGTGGTTCCTCTATATTTGTATTGTCCACCTATTGAATGCATAACCTACAAAATTGGACTTGCGCATGATATCAACATCTCTTCAACTTGTGTGAGAACAGTAAGGTTTTGCTCTTGGATTTGTGTCATTTTAAGCTAAAAATCTATGACGATTTACCTCTCTTTTGCATCACATGCACATTGGACCTATATTTGTTTCAATACTTGAATTCCAACATAAGACTATTCACACACATGGTACATTTTAACTTCGGCTAATCAATCAATCCTATCACAGTATTTTTGATGTGCAATATCCATATCGACAAATGCTACTGGTATATCCTAAGAGTTCATAGGTTCAAATATGGAGTGGGGTAGGGTATGTACATCTTTGTATACTTTAGCAGTTACATCGTTGTGCAGAGGGGGATCCCTTGTCCCACAAACAAGGGGATCTCATACACCAAATTGGTGTTTGGCTTGGTTGTGACCTTAAAAACATATTATTATCATTATTATTATTATCTTCATTTTGAATTTCTTCCATTGGGTCTATCTCAACATTTATTGCATCATTTTCATCTCTAATAGTTACATGTTCATCTCTGGCGTAGATATCATAATTTTTCATTCTTTGTTCTAGTTGTTGGTTAACTGCCATTTATTGTGACCATTTTTGGCAAAATTCTCTACGTTTCTCATAATTTATTTTTCTCTCTTCCTGATTTTGGTTAGGTGTCATTTTTTATGATTGAATTTGTCGCTATGTTCTTTATTGTTCATTTTTTTTGTCTTCTTTGTTCTTCCTTTTGTTTAATGATATTTGCTAACTTCTTTCTATGTCGCCTAACACGTTCTCATGTTTATCTTCTTACCTCCTCAACATACACATGATCCATATCTCCATTATGAGAAGACATGATAACATGAATTATTGTACCACAATCAAACACCATGGTCAATTTTATTGAATCAGATAAAACTAAAATCAATGCATTGTAGTCGATCAAGAACCATAGTCAATTGAGTTGAATTGTATAACACTGAAATCAATGCACAAGAGCCAAAGTCTATTGAATTGAATCGGATAACACTGAAATCAATGCACTGTACTTAATGAAGAGCCATACTCTATTGAATTGAATCAAATAACATTGAAATCAATTCATTGTACTCAATCAAGAGCCATAGTCAATTGATTTGGATTGAATAACACTGAAATCAATGCAGTGTACTCAATCAAAAACCATATTCAATTGAATTGAATTGGATAACACTGAAATCAATTCACTATACTCAATCAAGAGCCATAATATTATTGTGGACTAATGTTATTAACCCTAATATTGTTGAATAAGAAATTATTAACCCTATAACCCTAATATGATTAGCCCTCGTACTATCTACCAGTGTTGAAATTTGATGTCTTACCTTGCACGTCAAGAAATTTTTATATGATGTTTTAATTTTAACATTGCCTTCCATTTGACGTTTAAATTTTAAGTTTAACTGTCATAATAATAGTTGATTTTTTTTAAATAACATTTATAATAACTAAATGAAACATTGAATTCTCATATCTTGCCTCATATAATACAAAAATTAATTTTTTTACAAAAATATAATAATAAAAGAAACATATTAATTAAACCAAGCACACACATAATGACAAAGAAGGTTTATCATCAAAACCTTTAAATATGCTTCTTCACAAGTAATACAATGGGCCATTACCATGGGCCACCAAATACCATGGGCCCAAAAAAACCATGACCGAGTCAAGTTTACTTAACAAGGGGAGAAAACCAACCACACCATGACAAAATCAAAATTTCCATATTAGAAATAGAAATATAAAGAGAATATATATATATATATATATATAATTACTAACGACGGATTATTAGCCATGAGTTGGAAAGCACAAGACTTATGATCAAATGGATTTTCTAGGCTTCTGTAGCCCAGAGGGGCTGCCTCCTACAAACCCTAACTGATACGGGATGGCGGTGGCACGGATCTCGATGGACCTCCCAACCACCACCCTTGACACATGCACGAACTATCACACGGTGGATGCGATCGACTATTCTCTGGATCCTCATGAAGGTAACCCCATTTTTTACCATTCACAGGATTACAAACCGCAGTCCATCCTTAACTGTGCTGCAATGGTTTTCATTCCGGGTAAAAACTCTCAGCAGACAAATGGTGACTGCATAGATGGTTTTATGACATCTTGGGGGGAGTTTCAGATGGCTGCACAAACTTTCACAGACCACCTGTCACCTACGGCAGACGGTTTCCTCTCCGGTGATTCTGTCTCTGCTCGACCACTTGTTCCGGGCCTCGGGGGTTCTTCCTACTCCCTTTTTGATCTCCCCTCGCTCTACAATCTTTGCACTTCGATTCCCTCTACCTCTACTATCATTCACATTGAGCATTCGATGAAAGCGTGGTTGCTGGACTCGACATATCTCACTGATTTGCAGGAAAGTGGATGGCCACTTCGGGACTGGACTAAACATCTGCTCCCCACATCAAACTCCACTTAGGATCCTTTCTCTCAGACTCCTGACGACTTCATCGATTCCCTCTTTCACTCTCTGGCACACACTGGCTTTGTTTCCACCACTATCAGTGTCGATGCTGCGGGCCTTGGAACTCACATCTCTCCATTGAGGAATCGGGAGGTCACACCCTCACAAAAGCAGAAGGGAAATTTTCTGAAAAACACCAGGGATTCAATCAACCTGATTTACGACAAGAACATCTCTGTCGAAAAATCCCTGAACATGGCAGAGACGACAATTGTTTGTCGTGCTCGGGGGAAATACCCTAGCTCTGAATTTTTGGATGGGTGGATTACCATAAAATGTTGCAAACTGTTTGATTACAAACTTGTGGTCATGGTCCTCTCCAGAGGCTGGTTCGTGTTCAAATTCAACTCCTGCGAGGATGCTGGTCGTGTCCTCATGACACACTAGAGCCTGGAAAACACGCCCATCCTTTTCAAAAGCTGGACTCCGATGTTCGAAGCTAACACTGAGAAATTTGATGTTATACCCATATGGGTCTGTCTTCTGGGCTTACCCTGGGAGTTTTGGAACCCGGAATCCTTCCGTGATATTGGAAATGCCCTAGGTGCATACATAGATGCAGACATGTCTTACACTCAAACTTGAAAGTTCTCGGTTGCTAGAATCTTGGTCTCTATTAATGTCCGAGAGGGATTACATGCTCAAATCACCTTCACTTGGGGCCTAGCACATCGTACTAAAAAATTGGACTATGAAGGTATCCCCTTCCGGTGTCACAGATGCCATGGCATAGGGCATCTTATGAAACATTGTCGGCTCACCTTTCAACAGAGATCAGACAACACTCGCAAGCAGATGGACGGCTTGGACTCTGGGGTTGGGGAAGGCATGTAGAAATTGGACAGGAGGGACGAAGCACTGAGGGATATCCCCCTTGATTAGGAATGTGTGGGCATTGCTGGGGCTCGGCAGGTGAACATGGGTGGGGACGATCCAAACCCCATCTCGTCTCCTGAGGCAATTGCAGATGCTGACTCGGCTCCACCGACGGCTCGCTCTTTGGATGCTACTCTCTTCCTATTTTGGGTATGCTTGAAAACCCCTCATCTGTTTTCTCCACTTTTGTTTCTACATTTTTATCTCCGAATCTAGATTCGAACTTTACTTCGGCCCCACTCTTCCATGAAAACCTCCAAAATTACCCTCCTCTAGCGCTATCCACCACCCTTGACACCCCCACTACAAACATGGACTGCATCATGGATTCCTCACACTCGGTTCGGGTTGCTTCACATCCCATCTGTTTTCACCTTCGCTCTCATGACATCCCTATCCTCACAACCACACTACCCCTCGGCACCAGTTTGGGCCGTAACCCCTCACCTCGAAAACTTTCTTGTGGTCATGGTAGACCCTCTCATTTTTCTTCAGCACAATAGCAAGCTATCCTGGACCTGGCGGATGGAAAACAAAAAATCATCGATGGGGCACTTAGAGTAGTGCAAGCCCATTCAGTGGACAAACCATGAAAATCTTGTCTTTCAACTATCGGGGTTTGGCAAGTAAACCTAAAAAAATTGCTCTCAAGAGGCTGATTGTTGTACACCAGCCTGATATTTTTCTGTTACAAGAAACTATGGGGTCAGAAGCCGATGTTCTAGCACTTCTCACTACACTTTTCCCTCCATATGACTTTTCTGCTATCAGTGCGCGCAGTCTCTTCGGGGGTCTTTCCTTAGGTTGGAGGAAAGCTACGACAAAATCCCTTAATTCTTGGGGCTTCTCCTCTGGTTTGGGGGTGGAGCTTTTCCACGTTGGTTTAAATAGGAATTTCAAGATTGTTAACATTTACGACCCCTACATGGACCGTTTGGCTTACTGGGACTCTTTTCGCAACAACTCTCTGTTCTCTAGGGGAGACATGATCTTGGGTGGAGACTTGAACTTCACTCTTGGATCGCATCAGATTTGGGGACCTCTTGTTCGGGGCGATGCCCTGGCCGGTTATTTTGACCTTCTTCTGAAGGATACTCAACTCATTGACCTGCAACCTCCCATTCTGAAATCGACCTGGAACAACCACAGAATCGGGGAGGGGAGCATCTCTAAGAGACTGGACCGTTTTCTGATTGTTGAGAACCTTGCGAGCCAACACTATATGATACAACAATGGGTAGATTATGGGGGCCTTTCTGACCACCTACCTATCTGTTTAGAGATACTGGGAAACTCTTCAAAACCACCCAATCCCTTTAAACTATGGGCTGCATGGTTAAAAGATGAGGAGGTGGAAAATATTATAAAAAACTATTGGATTCCCTACCTAACTGGGGATGGATTATATGCTGCCCCACACTTTGTCAATAATATCACAAGAGTTAAATCACTTCTGAAAGATTGGGCAGACAAAAAGCATGAACATGATGTTTTGGAGCTGACTCGGGTTGAAAGGGACCTGACTAATCTTCAAGGTGCAGATGGGGGTGGTTACTATTTATAGGAGTCCAATGCTTTACTTAGATCCTTGGAATGTTCTTGTAAGAAATTGCTCTCTGAACAAGAAGAAGTTTGGAGATTAAAGAGCAAAGCCACCTAGCTTGAAAGCGGTGATGAAAATACCAAGTTCTTCCAAGCCTATTCCAAGGGATGGAAGGCACAAAACACTATCCGGGATCTTATGGATGAACATGGAGAGACTTTCTCCTCCTTCGAGGATCTGGCCACTCTGGGCACTTCTCATTTCAAAACACTTTTCTTAGAAGCCCGCCGTGCAAATATTGCAGAAGTCATCAGACTCTCTCAATTCTTCCCAGGGGAAGTTACTGAAACTGATAACTAGAACTTAATGGAAGAGATATATGAGGAGGAACTCAAGGAAACTCTACACAGTTTTCAAAAGGATAAGATCCCGGGACCAGACAGGTGGACAATTGAATTCTTCCTCGAATACTTTGACACTATTGGCAATGATCTACTTCTTCTTGCCGAAGAATCCAGACTTGGGGGCCATGTACATCCACCTCTAAATGCCACATTCATAGCACTCATCCCCAAGTCTGATAAACCGACTTCCACGGATGAATTTATCCCTGTCTGCCTCTGCAACATTACTTACAAGGTTGTGGCAAAAATCATGGCTAAACGACTCAAAGCAGTACTCTCAAACTTTATCTCCAAGGAACAATTTGGCTTTCTGGAGGGATGACAGATTCATGAAGCTATCGAGGTTGCACAGGAAGGTTTACACTCCCCAAAACTCAAGGGCATTAAGGGAGCTGTTATAAAAATTGATCTATCAAAATACTTTGACAGAGTCGGCTGGCTATATCTTCATCCTCTTATGACACACCTTGGTTTTGACTATGCCTTCATAAAATGGATGATGAGCTGCATCACTACAGCCTCTTTTACTGTACTCATAAATGGCTCACCCACTTCGTTCTTCTGTGCTGAAAGAGGACTATGCCAGGGATGCCCTCTATCCCCTCTGCTCTTCCTTTTGGTGGAAGAAGGTCTAAGTCGTGCTATTACTGCTGCAAAACGTCAGGGCTCTTTCCATGGACTACGCATCACCAACAATCTTCGGCTCACTCACCTTGTCTTTGTGGATGATATTCTGATCTTCGGTGATGGTTCGATTGGGGATGCTGAACAACTAAACAACATTCTAACACTATTCCAAGACGCCACTAGTATGGTAATAAATGTCATCAAATTCTCTATCATGCTCTACAAACTAACTACTGCTGAACAACACAGGTACCTCACACTCTTCCCCTTCGAAATTCTATTCTGGATGAGGGTCTTAAATATCTGGGCTTTCACTTGAAACCAAATAGCTACAAAATGAGTTACTGGAATTGGCTTCTTGCAAAATTGGAAAAAAGATTAATGATCTGGAGTCATCGATGGCTCTCCAAAGCTGGTCATGTTGTCCTCTTCAAATATGTACTGGAGGCCATCCCCGTGTATTGGATGTCATTGGCTTGGATCCCTAAGGGTATTAGGGGAAAATCCAGGAAGCTCTATTTTCGGTTTCTTTGGTCTGGTCACTCAGATACATATACAACTCCTTGGGTTCAATGGGAACGCCTTGCTCTGCCGAAATCCCTGGGGGGTTGGGGCCTCAAACATATTCACACTTTTTCAACCTCTCTGGATGCAAAGGTGGTTTGGGGAATTCTCAACAATGATAACTTGTGGACGGAGGTTGTCAAATAGAAATATATTGCTCCAGATTCACTCATCCATTGGATCTGGAACCCCTCAAAACCTCAGACTAGGATGTCCGTCATTGGGAAAGCTGTGATGGAATCACTCCCACTCATTACACAAGGCCTCGCTTGGAAAGTTGGAAACGGGACTCAACTCCGCTTTGGTTCGGACCCATGGATTGGGTGTCAAAATCATCACATTTTTCCGGATCCTCTCATTCTTTTGCTACAACAAAGCGGTTTTTTCCACCTCTCTCAAATTTCCGACCCGTTGACTACCATCTTCTGGAACCAGGGCTGGCTAAATTCGGAGGAACTGAATCTCCCAACTGATTTACATAACCATCGGAACAACTACCTCTTTGCACTGCGTCTCTCACATGTTCGTATCACTGATTCCGCTGATGATCTCATTTGGTCACCGACTTCAAATGGTAGATACATCCCTAAGCTGGGATACAAACTGTTAATGGAACAAAAACAACAACAGGTTGAGCCAAAATTGTGGTGGCAAAAGATCTAGAAATCACATTGCCCCTCAAAGTCAAAGATTTTCATGTGGTGCACTCTCTCAAATAGGATCCCCACCTGGGACCGTATCAAGAACAAACATATCGAAGGCCTGGGCTGGTGTATACTTTGCAAACAGGTCGAGGAATCCATTCCCCACCTCTTTCTCCACTGTTTGTTCACAACAAACATTTGGTCTGAGCTGAAATTCATTCACGCTGCAGCCGGTTTGTGGGATGGGAAGACTATTGAAGAAGCTTGGAAACACTGGCATGACTCACCGGACACCTATTTTATCCGAGCCCTAATCTTGATTATCATTTGGGGCATTTGGATCGCTCGTAACTAATTGATCTTTAGTGACAAAACCACCACACCCTTGATTTTGGTAAATCACAGCATCTCGATACTCTCACATTTTCCTCAGGAGAAATCCCCTCCCATAGCCCCCATCCCTACTGCTGAACTTATCATCCCCTCTACTCCCTGGGCCTATTTTGATGGCACCTCTCAGAACAACATTTGCGGTGGGGGAGCAATTCTCTACCTTACCAACACACACTACTACAAGATTCACATGGGGCTGGGCAGTGGCACAAACAATTTTGCTGAGCTCTTTGCTTTAAAATTGTTGCTTCTTTTTGCACTGGAAATTCAATGCACCCATCTTCAAATTTTTGGCGACTTCATGATCATCATAAATTGGGTTAATCAACTATAGAGGTGCCACAATCTGGTCTTGAGCACAATTCTTGAGGATACTTTGAGAAACATTGGAATGTTTGACAATTTCTCTTGTAAACATGTCTACAAGGAAAGGAACATGTATGCTGACCTCCTGTCTAAATAGGGCATGACTCTTCCACTTGGCCAATGGTAAATTTTGGAACAGGACAATGACACTTTCCTTGAACACTATCACAGGCCGTTCATCGAGGGACTTGAACAACTTTATATCTGAACGACTTCCACACTACATACACTTTTTCCTTTTAGGACACTAGCAACACACTTTATAGCAATTCTATGATATTTGGATGTACACTGTAATGGGATCTCTTGGGATCAAAACTTCTTATTTTGCATTTTTTATACATGAAGTTGAAAAGCTTATTATCTGAAAGGGCTCCCCGAAGCACTTATACAATATGTAATTTGATTATCCTTTAATGAAATTACGCTTTTTTCCAAGGAATATATATATATATATATATATATTGGCTTGGGATATACATATTAATGACATGTAAGAATAAAAATGCACTTCAAAATGACGGGTGAAATTAAAAATCACACTTCATTATTGACGTTTAACATTATGAAGTGGTTGTATTTTGACGTGTAAAATGGCAAATGACGGTTATTTACCCATCAAATTTCAACACTGCTATCGACTAATATTATTAACCCTAACCTTAGTTAAGATCATATGAGGGTTAACCTTAACCCTAGCTTGACATGTTAATTTATTAAATATTATTTGTTGAAATTTTGTAAACCCATAAACAATTTTCAATTCAAATAAATTATTTGCACTTAGATTTATTGCACGGAAAACTAAATATTCCAAATTTGAAATTTATGAATGGAAACACACTTATATTTAAACTGGAAAATGCAGCGGAAAACTAAACAGTAAAACACACATTCAACCACAAATTTGACATAGAGAGAATGCCCCTGGAAAAACCCCAAAGTGAAAACCAGTCAATGAGAGAGAATTTTTATCATGCAGCACATAGAGAAATTCTGGAATTTTACAACAATAAATCACAACATTTAATGGACGTAGAAAAATATGCCAAACTCAAAAAATTGTTCCAAACAACACTACGACTTGTATGAACACCTCAAATTTCGTGCCAAGAAAAATCATACGACATGTACGAATGCCTATACTGTTCCGTATGAAATGTACAGACTAGACCAAAACCAGAAAAATTATACCTCGATTTTTGTACCCTATTTGTACGGCTTGTCCCTTCTTGCTATACAAGCCACCTCAAAATTGGTGTTGTGAACAGACAACCTATACAGTTTCCTACCTCGAATTCTATGCATAAAATTTGATGTACAAATTTCTTGGGAAGTGTGCCCTCTCTCCTCTCCTTGGGATTTGTGCCCTTCCTCCTTGCTACAAGCTCTCTCCCTCTTCTTCTCTTCAACTCCTCAAAAATATCTCATTCATAAATGTGTGTCTAAACTCTCATAGAACTCTCTTTTTATTAAATGAGAGAATGACTTTGTCACTTCATCTTCCAAGTGACTTTGTATCTTCATCTTCCAAATGACTTAGTCTCTTTAAATTCAAAGGATGAGACAAATTGCACTTAATGAATTAAATATCATTTTCACCCACCAATTTAATAAAAAAATCACATCAACTTTATAACACTAAAGTTAATGTGTAGGAAAGTCACTTAGGTCCTTTCTACATGCCTAGACACCAAGCCTATGTAGAAGACCTCCAGAGCTATACAATCTAAAAATCCCTCTTAGCGAGGGAGGTACTTCTGGAACCTCCACCTGGATCTGTCTCCAACCCCATCACTCCACCTATTGTTGTAGCTACTCCCTCTGAACCAGAAGGCTTCTCTGCCACCTGCACTGATCCTGTGTTGAAGACCGGTTCCTACAAAACATGCTCCGAGGAGTCTCCTCAACCTCCTGAGCATCCAATTAAGTCATCTCGTACCAGCTAAGTATCCTGATAGTACTAGAAGAAGCCTCACAACCAACTGTCCTAGGTACTGGCACGGAACCTAAATCCAAGATCCCCTTGGACTCAACCACAGGTTGTCCCAACAACCTGTACAATATCCCCTATGTCAAACATTGATTATTACTGTTCAAAATTAGAGACCCAAATCTGATACCATGTTGAAATTTCATTAAATTCCAGAAACAATTTCCAATTCCAATAAATTATTCACACTCAAATTTATTGCACGTAAAACTAAATTTTCCAAATATGAACATTTATGAATGGAAACACATCGAGATTTAAACTAAAATATGGCAGCAGAAAACTAAACAATACAGCACACATTTGACACAAAGTTTTTTTGGGCAATGCCCCTGGAAAAACCAGTCAATGAGAGAGAATTTTTATTATGCATCCAATAGAGAAATTATGGAATTTTATAGCAATAAATCACAACATTTAATGCACTTAGAAAAACATGTTAAACTAAAAAAAAATGTTCCAAATAGCAGTACAACCACCTCGAATTTCATGCCCATCAAAACCGTACAACTTGTACAGACGCCCATACAGTTCCATACAGGATGTACAGACTGTCCCAAAACCAGAAAAATCGTACATCTATTTATGTTCACTGCCTGTATGACTTGTCCCTCGATTTCCTGTTGTATGAGCTGCTAGTTTTTCAACATTTAATTCAATATGATCTAGGATCTTAACTGAGAGAACAACATGTACAACATATCAAACACAAGAGACAAGAGACATAATGCATTTCATCGGGGAAAACCAAGAAGGTGAAAAACTCCGCAACTTCCTCAGAGATAGAATGAGCATCAATACAAAGATCACAAAGATCAAACCCCACAACAAGAGATAGTCTCCTAGAAGTTGCTCCTCCTCCACTTGTGTGCACTCCTCCTATCTCTCACTAATGCGAAGTGAGTGAGTGTGTGAATGAATAGAATGAGAGAGACACACTCTCTATTTATACAATGACTTGACTTGCCTTTTACTCTAACTGGACTGACCTCCCTTAGGAGAGTCTAATAACCCATTACCACTTGTTGCTGGGAAGACCCCACTAGGGTGGTCTAGTAACCCTTTGACCCACACAACTCATACAGGGCCGACCCCACCAAGGTGGTCTAATAACTCATCAAATATAAGTTGCGACACTTACAAATACAAATGACGACACTTCCAATCGGAGGAATAATACATCTCCGTTGGGGATACAATAAAGTACAAATGTAATACATGCAATATACAAGTGAATATCTTCTGAAGTTACAAATACATCAACACTCCCTCTTAACTAGGAAGGTATTCTCTTGACACAAGTCATCAATACATATAGGCACAAGTCTTCAATATTGGAGCTGGATCATTGTCACTGGATCACTGGAGCATCATTGCCACTGCTGCTGTACTCTTCATCTCGATCATTGGTGCTATCTCTCAATTCTTCTCGTCATAGGAGGTTCTATAGAGTCAACCCTTTTTCATGCTGGATGTAGGCCTAGCCTCTTGTAGGTCTTCATAATCTCTGGCCATCCTGTGGAATGCGCGTCAACAAAACCTCGAAAGAGCATCCCAAGACTTTTACGAGCACACAGCTCAACCCATCGGATCTCCCAGGATCTTTTACATGTGACCACCACAAAACCTCGAAAGAGCATCCGAGCTCAAACTATCGGATCTCCAAGGATCTTTTCTATGCTACCTGTAGAAAAACCTCGAAAGAGTATCCGAGCTCAAACTATCGGATCTCCCAGGATCTTTTCTATGCTACCTGCACAATCTGTCCACGGCCACGGAGTATCGACCTGATACTCATTATCCACTTGATCATCCTTGCACAGAGCATCCTCCTGATGCTCATGATTGTACTGATCATCATCATACAATACATCATCCTGATGTACAACATTTGGAGCATCGACCTGATGCTCCTCACATATGATCATCCTGATCATCATCATACAATACATAATCCTGATGTACAACATTTGGAGCATCGACCTGATTCTCACCACACATGATTGTCCTGATCATCATCATAGCATCATCCTGATACATATCATCACATGATCATCCTGATACATATCATCACATGATCATCCTGATCATCATCACAACATCATCCTGATGCATATCATCTGTGAGCATTATCCGACATGATCGTCCTCTTCAGATCATCTCATTGTCCACGGAGCACAGCCTAGATGCACATCATACAACACTTACACCATCGACATGGGAGAACACATCTACCACCATTCAGGGAAGGCTCCAGCCCTTACTTTTTCACCTTGGGAGAACACATCTACCACCATGTGAAAAATGGCTTCAGCCCTTACATCTACACCATGGGAGAACACATTTGACACCATGTGAGAATGGCTCCATCTCTTACATCTGCACCATGGGAGAACACATCTACCACCATGTGAGAATGGCTCAGCAATTACATCATGACCATGGGAGAACACATCTACAACCAATTAAGAAAATCCCATGTGCATCTGCGTCTTCGAGACTCATCACTTCCCCTTGGAAGGAACCTCGATCTGAAGTACACCAAGCCTCTTTCTGAAGTACTTGAACTTCACTCTGGCTAGTCGTTTGGTCAACACATATGCAATCTTCTCATCTGTTGCAACATACTGGAGCTTCACTGCTCCTCTCTGCATCATATCCCTGATATAGTGATATTTGATCTCGATGTGCTTCGACTTGTCATGGAACACCGGGTTCTCAGACAACTTCACACAACTTTGGTTGTCACAGTAGATACAAGTAGCATCCAATTGGAGATCAAATAAGTCAGACAGTAGCTTCCTTAGCCATACTGCCTCACAACTAGTTGAACAAGCTGTGACATACTCTGCTTCGGCTATACTTAGTGCTACATAGGATTGCTTCCTACTAAACCAAGAGATCACACCTGATCCCATACTGAAGCAGCACCCCGAAGTGCTCTTCCTATCTGTAGCACTGCCTTCCCAATCTGAATCAACATAACCCTCCAGGTTAAAATTTTGATTCGCATCATACTTGAGCCCATAATCAATTGTACCCTTCAGGTACCTCAGAGTATGCTTTATAGCAATCAGGTGAACATGTCTAGGATCCGTCAGGAATTGGCTCAAGGTGTTCACCACAAAGAAAATATATGGTCTTGTGTTTGTCAGGTACATCAAGGACCCAATCATCTGACGATACATCGTGGCATCAATCGACTCTGATGAAGCATCACACAATAGCTTCAGGTTCGATGCCATAGGTGTGGCCATGGCCTTGCAGTCCATCATCCCGAACCGCTTCAGGATCTCTACTGCATACTTCCCTTGTCCAAGGAAGATTACATCTGCACTCTGACACACCTCCATACCTAGAAAGTAATGCATCATACCCAAGTCCTTCATCTCGAACTCAGCAGCAAGCTTCCTCTTTGTGTCAGCAATCAACCTATCCTCATCTGTCACAAACAGGTCATCCACATACAGTAGGAGTATCACTGGATTTCCTTCCTCAACCTTGTAGTAAAGGTTGGAATCTACTTTACTCTTGGTGAATCCCAAACTGGATAGGAAGCTATCAATCATGTTGTACCAAGTATTGGGTGCTTGTTTCAAATCGTACAAGGCTTTATTCAATCTGCACACATATGACTCTCTGTCATGTGTCTCAAAACCGAGTGGCTTCTCCACATACACTTCCTCTTCGAATAGACCATTCAAGAAAGTTGTCTTCACATCCATCTGGTGTATCTTCCACTTCATCACTATAGCTAGAGCAAGTATTGTTCTGATGGAAGTGTATCTGGCTATAGGTGCAAAAGTCTCTTCATAATCTATCCCTTCTTTCTGGAAGAAGCCACGAGCCACAAACCTTGCCTTCTATTTCTCTATGCTACCATCTGCAGCATGCTTGATCTTGTAGATCCACTTGGAAGTCACAAAAGACTTCCCTTCTGGTCTTGGGACCACATCCCAAACATCATTCTTCATAATCGACTGGTACTCCTCGATCATGGCATCCTTCCATTACTGCATCCCAGATCCTGGGAACTTCAGATTCTTCAATATCTTCAATAGGTAGTTTTCTTGAACTTCGTTGCTGGAACAAATGTTGTTGTTGAGTCTTCATTGCTTGTTCTTCGAAACAATTCTCTCTTGTAGGTGATGGTACACGGTCTTTCCTACAAGATAAGTTCAATTGCATGATTAGAAACATCTCATATATTTCAGAACAAATTCTTACACATAAATATATATATGTCATACAGTCATGCAATTATCTTAGCCAATGCTTCAATACAACATTTATCCATATCCCGTAACTTTCTAGATGCCTTCCATCTCTACCAGAACATTGTTAAGAGTGTGCACAACTCCCAACATGTCAGCAAAGAGGTTTCATTCTAGATAAGTAGCAATGGAATGTTGTACGTTACCGTAGGCCACTTACCCATTACTTGCATATTAGTAGTATCTTGTTCATTAATGCAACTTTTCTAAAATGCATAATATGCATCCTAAATCTAGGAACATAATTATGTACATGACCGAACAACATCATTTAAGTAATCAAATATATAATAAATGACAATTCAAATACTTGTCTTTGTTTGGTTGTTGGGTGGACTCCCTCTCAATCTTTGCTTCCTTACAGGAATTACTGAAGTGTGCTCCCTCTTGATCTTTGCTTCCTTGATTATCTGTATTTGAAATTATATCCATCCTGGACCACTTATGCATGCTTAAGTGTGCACTAGTGTCATCATTGTGTCATCCTCAAGATCTCATAGATAATCCTACATTCATTAGTATAATCTCAATACTATAAAGATATTATGATTCTAAGTAATCTTAAACATCTATGGTCATGGTCATTTCATACACAGGTAATTTGTCACAAGTATTAGTATTCAAGGTTCCAGGGAGTACTTCTTTTACTCATGCATAGTCTTATTTGACTAGAGGACTCTTCTAGTTTGTCATATCATCAATCAAAGTAAGAAGCATAATATGCATAAACCCATGATTACTCAAACTTATAACTTCATGAATAATCATTATCAATCATACAAAAGTATACTTATCTAAGATCCTAACACAAAGTAGGATTCTAGCTCAATATAGGAAAACATACCTGGATTATCATGCTTGTCTAACATACCCAAACAATGTCTTCTTTGTTCTCTTAGAGACCTTGTGCTAGCAATCCGGATATCTCATAAGTTAATAATTGTAGAACCAAGTTATACATACCTCATAAGTAGAGCTTCTATGTGATCCATGACTATGGATGAGTCTTTTTCTTCATGTCACCATGGTCATATTTTCTTGATCTAGAACTTGATTTTTCTTTCTTGATGTACCCTTCGTGTTAGTGGACAACATCATCCTCATAAAACACCACAGTGTATTAGTACAATCATAAGTGTCGTAACCCTAATCAATGAATGTCTTCTATCATTAACATGCATTCATACTTTTACTAAGGTGATAAGACAAGTCCAAAATTAATCAAGATTGTACTAACCTCAATAATACGAAGACAAACATATCATAAACTTAATCATGAACAGATTTCAAAACATACTTGAATCTCCTCAAGTCATACCTGTCGGGATTGCTTGTAATATTCTTATGTAAGGCCTTAGCCTCATCTCCTGCTGGAACCGGAACTTCTTCACTTGTGTAGGTGTCCAATTCATTCTCTTATAGGATTAACCCAATCCACTTTGATTTGTTGAAGTTGGATCTGGAGCTGGCTAGGGTTTGACAGAGAAACCCTAAAAATCCAAACTTGGAATTTCAAACTTCTGATTGGATGAAAAGATGCACTTTGCTGAGCTGATTAATATGGTATACTTCAATTTTGAAATCTCCAAAATTTGACCCCTAAAAATTGACTTTGAAAGTTTCAGATCTATAGCTTCTGTCAAATTCTGGTTTTCTGGTCAAAATCCCGAACTAGGGTTTGATAGAGACCAGGGTTCTACCCAACCAAAAAATTCAATCTCGGTCTCTAAATTTTGATTTTTCTGAGGATAATCCAGCTGTGGTCTCAAATTCAAGAAATTCCAACTTTCTTTGAAACCCTAATTTCTCGGAGCAGTGACAAACCAAAAATGAAAGTGCTCAAAATCCAATTCTGTTTGGATAGAAATATATGCCATATTGTTTCTGATGTATCTTTGAAATTTCGCATCCTCAGGGTCTGAAACTTTGGCCTGTGGTAGAATGACCTGTCATCTTTCCAACCCCATAGATATTAGCTCAAATGGATTCTCTTAGAGAGAGATATGACAAGTGTCGCAACGTGACCTGTTTATGGGATGAAACAGTATAGCGAACTTGTACGACATGCCACGTGTCATTGTTTCAACTTTGGCCTCTGAAACTAGGAATTGTGAAACTAAAGTCCGTTTCCTAACTGTCACTTTTTACGGAATTCCATTTGGAGCTTCCTAGCCCGAGATATGACCTTTTTTCCTAGGTCACTTGTTTAGGACTGCATTCTAGAAGAGGCAGAAACCCTAACTTGTACGGATCATATCTCACAAAGTACAACTAATCTGAGGCTGTCCTTCGGAAATAAGGTACATGGACATTTCATCTTCGACCTTTAAAATTTTCAGATCCTAAACCTTCGTCAAAATGGATTTATAGCGAAAGTTCGACGATGACTGGTTTTTACTATACCAAGCCCTAGCTTCCAATTTGTTGCAAGTGCAACAAGTGTCATAAATGCCATACCATGCCTTCCTTCAGGATAGATCTGATACCATGTTAGTTTTTCAACATTTAATTCAATTTTATCTAGGATCTTAACTGAGAGAACAACATGTACAACATATCAAACACAAGAGACAAGAGACACAAATCATTTCACCGGGGAAAACCAAGAAGGTGAAAAACCCCGCAACTTCCTCAGAGATAGAATGAGCATCAATACAAAGATCACAAAGATCAAACCCCACAAAAAGAGATAGTCTCCTAGCAGCTTCTCCTCCTCCACTTGTGCGTACTCCTCCTCTCTCTCACTAATGTGAAGTGAGTGAGTGTGTGAATGAATAGAATGAGAGAGACACACTCTCTATTTATACAATGACTTGACTTGCCTTTTACTCTAATTGGGATGACCTCCCTCAGGAGAGTCTAATAACCCATTACCACTTGTTACTGGGAAGACCCCACTAGGGTGGTTTAGTAACCCTTTGATCCACACAACTCATACAGGGTCGACCCCAACAAGGTGGTTTAATAACCCATCAAATATAAGTTGCGACACTTACAATAATACTTGCGACATTTGCAAATACAAATGTCGACACTTCCAATCAGAGGAATAATACATCTCAGTTGGGGATACAATAAAGTACAAATGCAATACATACAATATACAAGTGAATATCTTCCGAAGTTACAAATACATCAACATCAGCTGCCTCGAAATTCATGCTATAAACAGTTGGTCTATACGGTTTGTTACCTCGAATTCTATGCATAAACTTTGCTATTAAAATTTATTGGGAAATGTGCCCTCTCTCCTCTCCTTGGGATTTACGTCCTTCCTCCTTGCTACAAGCTCTCTCCCTATTCTTCTTTTCAGCTCCTCAAAGCTCTCTCATTCACAAATGTATGTCTAAACTCTCCTAGAATTCTCTTTTTATTAAATGAGAGAATGACTTTATCACTTCATCCTCCAAGTGACTTTGTCTCTTCATCTTCCGAATGACTTCTAGTCTCTTCAAAATCAAAGGATGAGACAAATTGTACTTAATGAATTGAAAATCATTTTCACTCACCAATTTCATAAGAAGTCACATTAACTTTATAGCACTAAAGTTAATGTCTAGGAAAGTCACTTAAGTCCTTTCTATATGCCTAGACACCAAGCCTATGTAGAAGACCTCCCAAGCTATAAAATCTAACATTATCAATCACTAAAATCAATGTAATGATTGTATTTTTCAAATGTCAAGTTTATTCGGAAAAAAAAAAAAATCATCGTACTCACTATAAAACACCATATTCACTAAAATCATTATATTCTAACATGTAATTTATCAACAAATGTAAAAATGTAAGCATAACCTTAATCTATTGTATTAACATGTAATTTATATAACTTACATAATAGCAACATTAAGAAATACATATTTATTATACATAAAATTATAACCATATCTTTATGAAAATGATCTATAATCATAAAATTATATTCATAAACTAAATATAAAATATAAAGCACATGATTAATATATCCTCTATACCCAATTATGTTGGAATAATGTAGAAATGATAGGCAGATTGATTGGGATTGGGTTGATGTGTACTTTCTATATTTATCATGTAGAGGTTTGAGATCCATACTTCATGGATCTATGGTTTGGTTTGTTGTGATTACCTACACCTATATATTGTAATCTCATCTCAATAGTTAATTGAATTGGTTTGACCATTCCTTTGTGTATGAGAGCGAGCCTTTGTGCTCTGCTCCACATTGCCTCTCTGTATGTGTTAATTTGGTATCAGAGCTAGAGGTCACGAGTTCAATACACACTCGGCTCACGCTGAGGGGGAGATTGTTGCACGAAATTGCAAGTAGTCAGCGCTCCCCGGTGTATCGTGACAAGGGACTAATCGTCTCTCGTGCATCCTTGAAATCTGGTGGTGGTGAGTTTACCAATAACCTGCGGGTTTTGGTGTAATGGCAGCCGTACTACCAACAATTGGTATCAGAGCTAGAGGACTATATAAGCCGGATATATGCAAAGACAGTCATCTAGCACTGGCATCCACCATTATCACTACAGAGGAAATCTGGCATCAAAGGTATGGCCACATTAATCATCATGATCTTAAACTACTTTAGAATAAATCTATGGTTGAGGGTTTGCCTGTAATAAAGAATGTGCATTTAGAATGTAGTGCTTGTGCACTTGGCAAACAACATCGAGATGCATTCCCAATACATCAAGAAAAGATACAAACTGATCTGCTTGAATTAATCCATACAGATGTATGCGGACCAATGCAAACTAAATCTTTAGGAGGTGCATCATATTTTCTAACATTTATTGATGATAGATCTAGATACACATGGGTCTATTTTATAAGAAGGAAAGGAGATGTCTTCGAATACTTCAAGGAGTTCAAAATGATGATAGAAAAGTAGACAGAAAAATGCATTAAAATTCTCAGATCCGACAGTGGAGGTGAATACGTGTCTGGAGCTTTCAAGAAATACTGTAAGGAGAATGGAATCCAACACCAATTTACAGTATCACACAACCCTCAGCAAAACGGGGTAGCTGAGCGAAAGAACAGGACACTAGTTGAATGTGCTCGTAGCATGCTCCAAGGTAAGCAAATTTCGAATGGTTTTTGGGCTGAAGCTGTTAATACAGCTGTATATTTGAAAAATAGAAGTCCAACAAAGAAATTAGACCTGCAAACACCATTTGAGGTTCTTTATGAATATAAACCTGAAGTTAAGCATCTACGAATTTTTGGTTGTAAAGCTTTTGCACATATACGAAAAGATGATAGAAGGAAACTAGATGCTAAATCCATTGAATGTATCTTTGTTGGATATTACAATGATCATAAAGCTTATAAGTTATTTCATCCTAGATCTCATAAGTTAATTGCAAGAAGAGATGTGGTGTTCCATGAACATGCAGATACAAGTGATAGATCTGACCGAGGGCATATTCTTGCTAACAATGATGAATATGTTAAATTAAACTCTATAGTTCAAAAGCATGAATTGGATCAGCCACAACAGAAGGAGTAGGGATAGAGTCAAAGCAGCCAAAGCAGTGCGAGCACCGGAAGCAGTGAAAGTGGCATGAGTACTTCTTCTATCAGTTCAGATGATGAGGCAGCAGAAAGCAGAAGGATAATGGATGGAACCCCTACAGATAATGTAGTCCTAAGAAGGTCATCAAGATAGACTCGTCCTCCTTCAAGGTATGATGACTATGCTTTAATGACCAATGCAATGAATGAACCAATCAATTATAAACAAGCCAAAGAGAAAGAAGAATGGGTTGAAGCTATGAATGAAGAATATAACTCTATTATGAAGAATCAGACTTGGGAATTAACAGAGTTACCAGAGAACAAAACACCCATAGGATGTAAATGGTTGTTTAAACATAAGCTTAAATCAGATGGTAGCATTGATAGATTTAAAGCAAGACTTGTTGCAAAAGGTTATACTCAACAGGAGGGAATTGACTTTGAGGAAACTTTTGCACTAGTAGCAAAACTAAATACAATTAGAATTCTGGTTGCATTAGCTACAACACATAATTGGAAAATCCATCAATTAGATGTAAAATCTGCTTTCTTAAATGGTGAACTAAAAGAAGAAGTGTACTTAGTCCAGCATGAAGGATTTGTACAAAAAGGACATGAGCATCTTGTATGTAAGCTAAAGAAAGCTATCTATGGATTGAAACATGCCCCTAGGTCATGGTATATAAAGATTGATACCTTCTTTAATCAGAAAAGTTTTATGAAAAGCAAAAGTGATCCTAACCTTTATGTGAAGAAATATACGGAAGGAAATGTTTGCTTAATATCTTTATATGTTGATGATCTCATCATTACAGGAAATGCATGTAAGTTGATTGTAGAAATAAAAAATCAGTTGTCACAAGAATTTGAAATGAAAGACCTTGGTGAACTTCACTATTGTTTGGGACTTGAAGTATGGAAAGAATATGGTAAAACTATAATTACTCAAAGTAAGTATGTCAAGGAAATATTGAACAGATTCAATATGAGTGATTGCAAAGAATCAGTAATTCCTTTAGACCAGAATGTGAAGCTGTGCAGTCAAAATGGAACAAAAGATGCAGATGGTTCTTTGTATCGACAGTTGGTGGGAAGTTTGAATTATCTCACTACTACAAGGCCAGATATATCATATGCAGTTAGTATTCTTAGTCAATTCATGGCTAAGCCAAATGAAAGCCATTGGCAGGCTGCAAAGAAGGTCCTTAGATATCTGAAAGGGACAATGAACTTTGGTCTTTTATATACTGATAAGTTTGATGTTAAATTGGCAGGAAACATTGATGACAGAAGGTCTACTACAGGTTATGCATTCAACATTGGATCTGGGGTCGTATCATGGAGCAGCAAGAAACAACCAACTATTTCTCTATCATCCACAGAAGCTGAATATAAAGCTATGTCCAGTGCTACATGTGAAGCTGTCTGGTTGAGGAGGATTCTTGAAGATGTTGGAGAAAAGCAAGTAGAACCCAAAAAAGTACATTGTGACAATCAAAGTGTAGTTAGATTGGCACACAACCCAGTTTATCATGCAAGGACAAAACACATTGAGCTGCAACATCATTTTGTTAGAGAAAAGATTGAATCTAAGGAAATTAAACTCATGTATTGTAATTCAAGTGATAATGTTGCTGATATATTTACAAAACCCATAGGCAAGATTCATTTTAAGATCTTTAGGCAGAAATTAGGTGTTGTAGAAAATCCATTTCTACATTAAGGGGGCATGTTGGAATAATGTAGAAATGATAGGCAGATTGATTGGGATTGGGTTGATGTGTACTTTCTATATTTATCATGTAGAGGTTTGAGATCCATACTTCATGGATCTATGGTTTGATTTGTTGTGATTACCTACACCTATATATTGTAATCTCATCTCAATAGTTAATTGAATTGGTTTGACCATTCCTTTGTGTATGAGAGCGAGCCTTTGTGCTCTACTCCACATTGCCTCTCTGTATGTGTTAATTAATTATTATATTCTCGTTATTAGAACCTAAAACCTAGATCCATCTCATTTTCCCATCTTATATTCACATTCTTACTTCTAAACTTATCTTCTCCATTAATGTTTCATGAACATATTATTCCACTTCCATGTATTTTTAAGGTCCGTTCATTTTTCAGGTATAATGAAAATTTTGTATTGAGTAACCTAGATTCATGTCCTTACAATTAAACTTATCTTCTTCTCATCTATTAATGTTTATTCCACTTTCATGTTTTTCTCAGGTCCGTGAAAATTTTGAAAATGGGAAAATTGTATTATCGAGTCTTTCACTTCTAATTTTGAGTGGTCTTAATTTTGACCGTCATGAACCCATTGGCATATATATATCCTCCAGATTAATATAGAGGCCATGCGGATTTTTTTGGAGTAAATGCACAGTAAATTAACCTTGTAGACTTGGTTTTTTCTCCTCCAGCAGATGTAGTTCCTGCTAAACACTTACTTAGTGATTGGATCAATTGCCTATGAATTCATTCCTTAGACTTTGAACCAGTAAGCATGGCTGCTCAAGAAAGTAAAATGTATTATTGATTTGATTAGTATAAAATGGTTCATTTATTGATATATATGTAATTTTTTAAAAATATATGTAAAAAAAATTTAAGCTCAACAACTCAGTGTGTGGGAGATGTTGTAATAAAATAATAAGATGACAATAATATATGATTGTATTTTTAAGTCGTAAGGAATTTCTCTAAGTGGGAGAGACTCTCCGGTTTCACTTTATGGTTTGATGTCAATCGTTGGATTGCATGTCTGACGAATGAAAACATGTGGGTCGCCATTTAGCATGCCATTGAATGGATGTTAGAAGGCCTAGCATGACTGCGACTTAATATCCTTCTTCTCCATTTAAAGACTTACTCTGTTGATGACAGCGAAATCTCTTGCACTTGTACGTAACATAATTATTATTTTGCATATATTTCCATAGATGAATCTCCTCCAACCCTGTATGTCGTTAAAGCTTTGCTCTAAAATGATGTCTCCAATTCGAGTCTCCTCATTTTCCAACAGAAAATGCCTATTGTTCGCATAACCGGGCATACTTCTCGATAAAAAATACGCAGTGGTTGTTGTTTAGCCACATAAATGGACGACCACATAAATACTTCAATTTTTATTTGTAACTCCAACCTAAATTCTTGTTGCACATGATGGATATGCTTCACAGGATCTCCCACACTTTAACTGACTCATTGTCCCTCAACATAGACAATTAGATCCACTATCCCTTTTGTATTTTCCCCAAAAACAATATGGAAAGGAGTCTTACCTATATTCATATTGATGTTGGATTTGGAACCACACTCAATTTGTCAAAACCAAAACCCACTGCCTTGGATTATCACCAACTAGGCCCTGAAGTAAATTTCCCATTTTTTTGTTGACCACCTTAGTTTTTCCATCCCTCCAAGGGTGATACACTGAGATATACTACCATTTGTTGTCAAGATACCTCCATATTGTCCTCCAAAAGTGACTAAGAAACCTTGTATCTTGATCACTTGTGATTGCATTTGGGAAACCTATGTAAGTGTACAATATCCTTAAAGAAAATATCATCAATCTCACTTGCATCATTAGTTTTCTTACATGGAATAAAGTGGGCCATTTTGGAGAAGTGATCCACTACTAAAAAATATAAATGTTACCTTTTTTAATACAAGGCAACCCCAAGAAAAGTACCTGGAAATTTTCATCCATGGCCCTTCGAGCACCAGTAATGGGATTATACAAACCAGTGCCTTTTGTCCACCTTTAGAAACTTGGAAAATTCTACATTTAGAAACAACCTTGTTAATATCCTTCTTCATCCCAAAATAAATTTTCACTTACCAAGCTATAGGAATTTTCCATACCAATGTGATTTCCGAAGCAATTTGAATACATTTCTCTAATCATTTTTTCCCTACTAGACCCAATGGGAATGAAAAGTTGGAGTTCCTTGAAAAAACATCTATTAGCCAATAAATAGTCCTCATAAAAACCTTTACTTGCATCTCTCAAATTGTTGAGAACCTTAATAATTTTGTTTAAATAAGGATTGGTTCCATACTCTTCCTTCATTTTGATAAATATTAAATAAACTAAAAAATGAAAATAAAAACTAAGAAAGAAGATGGCGTAATCCCAAGCAACTTTATTATTCATGAAGATAACATATATACAAGGTTTACATGTAACTACCTTACAACCGTAAAGTAACGGAAAGGTTGTTAAGGTAAAACATGAATTTAATAAAAGGGTTAGGTTTCTAACAATACCCCCCCTTAATCATAAGTTCTTACAAAATATCAACTCAACAACAAGGACTAGTGCAAAAGATGATAAGTCTTCAACCTGTAACTCATGGTCTGAAACCTCATGAGTGTCAATGAATATTCTCCTGAAGAACCGCCAAGACTGGATCCTGAAACCATGTCTAGAAAACTCATTTGTGACAAATGAGCTAGACAACCTGGAAGTGTTCACTGAAGTGAACCCAAAACCTGATGAGAGCAAACCCCCGATGAGAGCAAACCCTTGATGAGAACTAAGTTGGATTTAAGGTCCAACACTCATAACCTAAAAATGTTTGACAAATATGAATACACCAAGCAAAGATGCAAAAGATTCATCTGTCTTCTGCAATATCATAAGATCATCCATGTAAGTGAACAAATAAGTTCACAAAAAATCTCTAAAAAACAACACATAAAAAACTGTAAAAAATCAATGGACATAAAAAAAGTGTTGAATGGCATATGAAACCTATATCAATAACCTATAAAAATCACGTAGGTAGTAAACAAGGTGAATTGCTTGTACTACCTCAAAATGTCAAATTATTATCAATGTCACAAAGTGATTGAAGTCCATCAAATGCCAAAATGTGGCAAGTCATCCATCCATCCAATATCCATCAAAATCTTGAATCCGTAGAAACTGCCAATTACTGAAATGTCTTGACGAAAGTCTAAATGAAGGTGAAACTGACCAACCAAAACATCAATCATCAATCATGAATCCATAATCCATCCTCAATCGTAATAACATGTAAACAGTCCTCAAAATATCATCAAAAAGTGGACTTCCTCAAAACATCATAAAAAAGTGGACTTGGAAACTTGAAGTCGACAATCTCATCAATATTCCCCCCTATCAATTGAAAAGTGAGAAATCTAAATCATCTGATATGTCCCCCTTGAAAGTGAAAAGTTGTAATGAAAATGTCCTTGAGCAGAGTCAAAAGACTCTTTCTTCAACTCGAAAGACTATAGCATAAGTGTGGGCCCTCATCATGCCATGAAATCAACAAATCCTGAATCAAAACACTCATGTCCATCTAAAGTAATAATATCTCCAATAAAACATATTTGTACCTATGTATGGATCCGACTATAAGATCGCTCTAACAAATTGGATTCCAATGAACAATGCCAAGTACATAACCAACCAAAATGCACATTTTTCCTCTTAACTTTTGGTTGCTTCCAACACTTATTTGAAACATGATTTTTCTTTCCACAAAAACTGCATGAGTGAAGACCAAAACACTGGAATTCTTGATGTACAACTCGGTGACAGTGTTTGGCACTATTCAGGTTCGTCGTTCAACAAACCATCATCATCATCCTCAATAATTGCATAATCATCAATATCTTCCTTTACTGCATCAAAATTTTCATCTGCAACATTAGCCTAATTATCTCTAACTGCAACATCATTTTGAACTTGTTTCGTATCATGATCATCATGTGTTCTCTTCTAATCAAGATCTTTTAGAAAATCTCCACTGACAAATGTGTCTGGTTTGCTATAATTAGGAATATAAAAGAAGCTATCATAGTTCTTTACATATCCTAAGCCATATATGTTCCGTTTAAACTCAATGTCTTCCCAAGGTTGAACAAAATTATCTTGATCCTTCAATTCATTTACTTTATCCACTTTATTGTCAATGTCATCAGTCGAAACTATAATGAACTAGTGCTCACAATCAACAGGTACATGTTTGTTGTTTTATTCATTAGTGACATCATCTTCGTCTGATTTAATATCAAACAATGGATTACGCCGAAAGAGAATGTAATCATACTTTTGATGTCGAACAAGACTTAATTCATCTCTTAAGAAGTTGTTATGAACTTTTAGCATGTCCACCTTTCAATGCATGACTTGCAAACAAGTACAAACATAAGTGTTCCTTTGTTCAGTGAAATTATGGGTCTTGAAGTTGTGCTAGTTAATGTATGGAGAAGATGAAATATATCTTCAATGTGATCCATTCTTAAAGTGAAAAAATGTTCAAAACACCAAAAGACACAAACTCTCTTTGGAGCCCCCGAGAGAAAAACGCAAAAAGAACCACCACATCAATGGTCACAAGGCCACAAAAAATCCTCAAAACCCCTTATTCAATTTCGAGCTGATATCGAATGATAAACACAATTTTCAATTTATATTAAGGAAGATGGTAACTCTGTACAATGATGTCAACAACTAAGTGCAAATCACCTTATAACTCCTTAGGTACCCATCAAAGACTTATAACTCCAATTAACACCTTATGACATTATTACAATTAAAATTTCACTCATATAACTCCATTTAAGTTCGATTACAAAAAGTATACCACCTTAGAACGTCTTTAAGTACTATGGCAAAAAATTATGCCACCTTATAACTCCTTAAGAAAATTAAGCACCAATGTGAACTAGCAGTAAACCCCTGCCTTTTTTTAAATAAATCTTTATAACAATTACAAGTGTCCAACATGAATTCACCTCCATAACCAAATGGTCTATGCAACAAACATATTCATTGAAGTAGGTTGAGAAGACTCCAAACTATTCAAATGCTATAGATAGATAAATTAATGAACAAATGATCCATAAAGACTACATGTACCTCTTCGAATTAGTCAACTGATTCACTTGTGGAAGAAACGTAGCATGTTAAAAACTAAATTGAACAGTTCTACGCAGTGTATCTTTACCCTTCTTCTCTTGAAGTTCTGGACCCACAACTGCTTTCTCTTTGCACTGGATTGGATGGTGACCTTCTTCCGAGAAGTTTGTTGTGGACTTTTCTTGTATCATTCACTAGAAACAACCATACACACGAAACTACCTCGCAACAATATGTGATGAAACTACCTCTATAAACATAAATGGGAGGGTGCTTCTTCAGTCATGGCTTTAGATAACATCATGAGACAGGGTTACGGAAACTCTGTAAAAAATGAGACAGCTACAAGCTAGACATCATTTCATACAATATTTCGATTAAATGAAAGTTTAAAGAAACAAATTCGCTCTTTCACCAAATGTCTCAGAAAGGACATAAACCAAATATTGAAAGAATAAATCAGATTGAACGACTTGAACAAAATGCAGTCAATAAAAAAAATGGGATTTAATGCAACTCATGCAAACTCTATTCTGTCATATTTTCTTTTACCAAACTAAAATAGCAAGAGAGTAGTTGCTCGTGAGTGCTCAATCAAATGGCTGCTTCAAAATAATGCAAGGGTCTCCTCACTAGATTCTCTGCGTAGACAGGGCGGACTTCAAACTTTCTCTGCAGTGTTTTCCTGGTAGCAATCATATCGGTTGAAATTTTTTTCTTCAACACCTCCTTTCAATGTTTAGGCTCGCGGTATCATTTCCGCTCTGATACCACATGATAATTATTAAATAAAGAAAACCAAAAAGACCAAGAAAGAAAATGGCGGAAAGAAAGCATAAGCCCAAGCAACTATTATTCATGAGCATAACATATATACAAGGCTTACATGTAACTACCTTACAATTGTAAAGTAACATAAAGGTTGTTAAGATCAAATAAGACTTTATGATTAGGGCTAGGTTTCTATCACATTTCTTCAAATTTGACAACCTTGTTGGTCATTGTGAGAAGTAGGTGACATTTCCTACTTAAAGCATCACCCACACCAATAATTTTTCCATTCATGTGCTCCACTACAAATGTATAACTTTGCATCAAATTCCTTGAGGTGCAAACCTTTTTTTAGTGTGCAAAGTCGAAGAAGGGTTTTCACCCCAAGGGATTTGATCCCTCTCAGTATATGGTAGATCCGGAGTTAAGATGGACCTAGGTTGGTTCCAGTTGTGGGTAGTCACATGAAAATTATAGAGGATCATTGTTTTGTATATGTTTATGTTTGAGATTAATTAGATCATCTGAAATTTACTAAGTATTAGTGCAAACCATGAGATCTATCTTTCTGTTTTCTAACAGTGAAATCATAGCTTGATCATTTTTTCCTTTTTTTTCACACAATAATATTTAAATATAATTCCCTAATATGTCATGGAAACATTTTAAACCTCTTGGGGAAAACTAATAGTGGTTCCTCTATATTTGTATTGTCCGCCTATTGAATGCATAACCTACAAAATTGGACTTGCGCATGATATCAACATCTCTTCAACTTGTGTGAGAACAATAAGGTTTTTCTCCTGGATTTGTGTGATTTTAAGCTAAAAATCTATGACGATTTACCTCTCTTTTGCATTGCGTGCACATTGGACCTATATTTGTTTCAATACTTGTATTCCAACATAAGACTATTCACACACATGGTACATTTTAACTTCGGCTAATCAATCAATCCTATCACAGAATTTTTGATGTGCAATATCCATATCAACAAATGCTACTGGTATCTCCTAGGAGTTCATAGGTTCAAATATGGAGGGGGGTAGGGTATGTACATCTTTGTATACTTTAGCAGTTACATCGTTGTGCAGAGGGGGGTCCCTTGTCCCACAAACAAGGGGATCTCATACACCAAATTGGTGTTTGGATTGGTTGTGACCTTGAAAATAGATTATTATCATTATTATTATTATCTTCATTTTGAATTTCTTACATTGGGTCTATCTCAACATTTCTTGCATCATTTTCCTCTCTAATAGTTACATGTTCATCTCTGGCGTAGATATCATAATTTGTCATTCTTTGTTCTAGTTGTTGGTTAACTGTCATTTATTGTGACCATTTTTGGCAAAATGCTCTACATTTCTCACAATTTATTTTTCTCTCTTCCTGCTTTTGGTTAGGTGTCATTTGTTATGATTGAATTTGTCGCTATGTTCTTTATTGTTCATTTTTTTGTCTTCTTCGTTCTTCCTTTTGTTTAATGATATTTGTTAACTTCTTTCTATGTCGCCTAACACGTTCCCATGTTTATCTTCTTACTTCCTCAACATACACATGATCCATATCTCCATTATGAGAAGACATGATAACATGAATTATTGTACCACAATCAAACACCATAGTCAATTTTATTCAATCGGATAAAACTAAAATCAATGCACTATACTCAATCAAGAACCATAGTCAATTGAGTTGAATCGTATAACACTGAAATCAATGCACTGTACTCAATCAAGAGCCATAGTCTATTGAATTGAATCGGATTACACTGAAATAAATGCATTGTACTTAATGAAGAGCCATAGTCTATTGAATTGAATCGAATAACATTGAAATCAATTCATTGTACTCAATCAAGAGCCATAGTCAATTGATTTGGATTGAATAACACTGAAATCAATGCAGTGTACTCAATCAAAAACCATATTCAATTGAATTGAATTGGATAACACTGAATCAATTCACTATACTCAATCAAGAGCCATAATATTATTGTGGACTAATGTTATTAACCCTAATATTGTTGAATAAGAAATTATTAACCCTATAACCCTAATATGATTAGCCCTCGTACTATCGACCGGTGTTGAAATTTGACGTCTTACATTGCACGTCAAGAAATTTTTATATGACGTTTTAATTTTAACATTGCCTTCCATTTGAAATTTTAATTTTAAGTTTACCTGTGATAATAACAGTTGATTTTTTTGAAATAACATTTATAATAACTAAATGAAACATTGAATTATCATATCTTGTCTCATATAATACAAAACTTAAAAGTTTTACAAAAATATAATAATAAAAAAAACATATTAATTAAACCAACCACACACATAATGACAAAGAAGGTTTATCATCAAAACCTTTAAATAGGCTTCTTCACAAACAATACAATGGGCCATTACCATGGGCCCAAAAAAACCATGACCGAGTAAAGTTTACTTAACAAGGGGAGAAAACCAACAACACCATGACAAAATCAAAATTTCCATATTAGAAATAGAAATATAAAGAGAATATATATATATATATATGCCACCCAAAAAAAACAATGATCTCATCATGTTTACCTAACAAAGGGACACAACCAACCAGACCGTGACAAAATCAAAATTTCCATATTATAAATAAAAATATAAAGAGAATATATATATAGGGAGTGAAGGACAAGTGAGTAAGTCCGAAGGTCGAAGGTTTTGTCGCGCAATTTTGGTAACCCCTTTCTCTCACACACACCATGACGCAGTGCGGCAGTAACTTCCCCCTCCCCTTAACCTACTCTCGTTTGGCTCCGTCCCTTCTGGTCTTCCGTACCCCTGTCACTTTGACACAGAGAGACGTCACCCTTCAGTATGGATGACCTAGGTTTCAAGCTTACTCACCATGGTAATAGACGAAGTGGATTACGATCTCGACTCCCCTGACACCCCCATTTTCTGCATGGACAAGGAGGTACATTGCTCTTTAAAGGATATGAATCCTCTGCTTCTCCTCAATATGCACACTTTAGGGACCCATCATGCACAACCCAAAAGCCCTTACACATCCCCCTCCTCGACTCGGGTTCCAATATTTCTTCAATGACGCCATTTCCACCTCATATCTCTGACCCTTCATCAATGGTTCCCCCATCGCCCAGTCCTAGTAATAATGAACATCGGTACAACTCGCCTCTTTTTAGACGTCCGAAAAAAAGAAGCATCAAACCAAAAAAATCCATCCCTGAGTTAGTGGTTGGCAAGGATATTTGTCTATCAGAAATTCTGGATTACCTATAACACGCCTTGGTTGGTCGCTTCTGTGGCAAAATAATTGGTAAAGAAGCCCTCTATTCCTAGATGGAGCGTTTTTGGCTTCCTACAATTGGCTACGTACCAGATTTCCACATACTTCCGCGAGGCTGGTTTCTCTTCAAAGTTCACTCAAAGCAGAACGCAACATCACTTCTGAGCCAAAAATGGAGTTGGGGACCTTCTGGCTTAATCCTTGTGTTGGAGAAAACTTCCTATGGCTTGGGGTGGACCACAACAGACAACTGACTACCAGAAATTAACTCAATTCCCAATGCAATGCTATATAAATGACAATGCTAAGATAATGAAGAGCATAACCAACCTTGATCCAAATGTTTGATGTAGATCCCCGTTGGAGCTATCAATCTGTACACTTGAACCTGCAAATTAGTCTTGACAACCAATATACAACAAGTGCATATAATATATAAACGACATTAACATCATCAATAGCAATGGTCCATGATATTATAAGTAAATGCAATCCAATGTAGCATAAACAACATTCACAACATTAATGGACGAGAATATGAGTACTTCTATTAATGAATAACAAGAAGTACAATGTGATACGACCTCTTGCCGGCAACCAATTTGAACCAAGATCTGGGTCAATCCACTTGTGCCTCCACCACTTCAATCCTCCATGGAATGGCAAACTCAAACTATGATAGGAGTTTGGAAGGTGAACATAAAGAGTTCACAATTACAAGGGTCAATGAGTGTAGACTCAAGATAGGGCAGAAATCCACTAGAGTTCTCTTGCTCTCCTTTCTCCTCCCATCCATAAGCCATATGTGCTCAATATATAGTCCTCTCAAAGGTAGATGAAAGGACACATCGAGGCGCTTCTGGGGAAGATGGAGGGTCAAAGGTCACCCAATGATCGCTTTTTGGGAGTAAAAAGTAATTAACTAGTGATTTCTACCATTTTACATGCTACCCGCGGGCTATAGTGATGCAACTCGCGGGTACGCCCACTGTAATGATGCAGCTAGCGTATAGAGGAAAAAATAGGGAAAAATAGTGTCTCTGGAGGATAAAAAGTGTATCTGAGTCAGTAGAATGGATCCTCTAGGCCAAAGAGTGTTGATGCTCACAAGGTGGAAAATTACGTTGTAACAGATGCCCCCTAATCTGTGAGGTCAGAGACTGATGCTACGATGGCCGAAATACATTATAAATCTCAGAAGTGGAGTGATGGAGACACAAGTGGAAGGAGCGGCTCACTCGTCATAATACAATAGTGTCCTTGAGTACATGTTGGTGTAGTACAACAATCTGATACAATGGCCATGAATAGGCAGTACATATGTCATAAGCGATCATAGCCATGATCCCTCTACAGTAAGATATGGTCTCCTGCTGAAAAGCAAACGACTGGTGCAAACTAGAGGTACAAATTGCTGATATTTGAGAGGTGATATCTCAGATGTAAAGTCACAGTCATAAGTAGCATACTGAATGCCACTATCGCCTGGGGTCTTCTACACAAGTCTTTGACGGTGCAAGTCCCATCAAGTGAATAAAGGAGTTGAGGTCGAACCTGATGTGACATCGTCTGATTACCGGTCAATGATGCATACCGTTAATAGACGTGAGATAACCCACCAATAATGAAAATGGGCATCAAGGCCAGGGATGATTTTAAGAACCCCCCCTAGATTTATATGTATAAAAATTGGGCGAATCCCCATGATACATAGGAAACGTTGTGGGCTATTTTATCAAGAATATAATATGTATATATAAATTTTTTGGCGATTTTTTTCATAAAATTATGTAATCCTATAAAATATTGGCGAATCTTTCATAAAATGATAAAATCCTATAAAATATTGGTGAATATTTCATTGAATTATAAAACCTTGTAAAATATTGGCGAATATTTCATAAAATGATAAAATCTTGTAAAACCTGGGTGAATATTTAATTGAATTATAAAACCTTGTAAAGTCTTAGTGAATCTTTCATAAAATTCTAAGGAGAGAAAAATCCACTTAATCAACAAGAGTTTGGAGAGCAAACTCTTTCAAATGAATTCTTTTCAAAGATTCTTGAATTCTTGCAGCTTTCTCCTCAAAATGTGTTTCATCAACACAACATCTTCTCATGTGAAGAATTACTCACCGATCATTTGGTTGCAAGCAAGAATTATATCTATTCATTATAGCCTACATTTTCATTATGCAGATATGGGAATGTTTGGTGATGTCATAATTTCAAAGTATTACAAGGAAATAGATCATCAAGATTAGCTATGCCCAACTGTTTCATCCAACAACAATTATCATGTATAAAGGCAGTGCTCTAGATTATGGAGACTTTCAAAATTTAATTTATGATCATAATACTTGCATTTATATAGTGACCAGCTTTGAGGCATCCTTTTATATGTGCTTTAGCTACTATTAATGTGAGTATCATATTATTATTTTTTGCAACTCCTATGAGCTCTCTTGGTTATTGGATGTTCTAGAAAACCTATTAAAAAAATACTTGGTCCAATATAGCCTCTAGAATGGTGTACGAGACATATAAAATAGGCTTTAGATTGTGATGTTATTTCTTCTGAAAACACCCATCTATCCAAATGTAACTAGAATTTATCTCCAACCTAACAATGATATGGTATCCTATATCTATCTTGAAAATTTTTTTATTTAAGCTAGAGTGTTGAGGAGAATCTCTGAACATTGCCATGTGTGAGATTTAATCACTCTACAAGTTAGTAGTTGTGTCTTGCTTCTTTGTTCATGTCATGTAGACAACTACAAATGCCACCAACATTTAGCATGTTGTGAAACAATGAAACCCATATCAAATTTCAAAAGGTGAATTTCTGGTCGATACATGGAAGCCCTGTTATATATGTTCTATTATGTGAAAATATTTGTAACCGTTCCCATTAGGCACCAGTCTGGATGAGAGGAATTGGAAAAAATGTAACTAATAATCCAAAAACCTCCATAATTATTGTATATTAATGTCTAATAAATTATCAAAAGGTAGGTCAATGGGACTAGGAAGTACAATGCGGCGACATCAATTTGTAGGAGTACCCTAGGTTACCCAAAAAAGAATAAGGGCAAGATAAAACAATATAAAACATGCACTAAATTTACTAAATATTACATTAAAGAACAAAAGGATTGTGCCAAATATCAACTAGATTTTCATAAGGCTGAATCAAGAGGTGGAGGATGACAGTGAAGAATTTTCTGCCATAGAAATAGACAATGAGAAGGATCAAGTGCATTGTAAAATGAGTGGATTTTCTCATTTTAGAATCTTAAATTTGTAATGGTTGTAAGTTGAAACCCATAATGCATCCGTATGTGTTGGAAGAAAGTTCTTTAGATTTTGGTACATCAATAATTCTACAGGGTATAAATATTACCATCTTGGACAAATAACAAATTGCCAGAAAAATGTAGTCATGTTTACCTTTGATTCATAGGTAAACAACAAATTAAACTCATAAGAATGGACTCTTGAGATCTAAAGGGTGCATGTAGTGACTGTTCATAAATTATGTTTTTAGCTAGAGGAAGAATGAGCTCCTCTACAAAATAAGTCTCAAGCCAAACCAACTGAAACACATAACTAGTCTAGCTTTTATAGCCAATATCCTCGAGAGTAAAAGAAAAGGAAAAAAATATGTATTGATGATCCTTACATGTTGTAGGCCTACTATAATGTGGATTAACCAACATAGATCCACCTTGGCCCCAAATCTATCAAGTGTCCAGAGGGATCAAATCACTTTTAGATGCAAACCTTTTCAAAAGTGAAAAACCTCAAGGAAACATTTGCACCTCGAAGGATTTGATCCAACCTAGTGCTTGATAGTTAACATGGATCTATGCTGGTGTATATATATCCACATCCATGAATTAATTTATCGTTTTTTATTTAATAAGTTTCTTTTCTTTTTTTCCATGTAATCATTAAATACAGGACGAATATTACAGTCTCTTCCATAATAGACTGTAGAATTCACCTCTCCATGCAACAAGGCACGGTTCATTCCATTTTTGTGGTTGTTGCATTGAGTATCCAAGATATTGAGTGGTAGACGTGAAAGGGGGCGACTGAAGAAGTTCTCTTTGCATGACAATAAGAACAAACAATTGCAAGTAAGATATATGTTTTATGTGGCAATGATTATATGAATTGCATTGATAATTGAGGTTTGAATGGTTAGTCATATATATGAAGCTCTGTTGTAAATATCTCCCAATTTTTCCAAGTGTTTCCAATTGCTGATTTTCCAAGTTTTTCTGGTCTGAGTTTATACTTTCTGATATATTTTAATGTGTCCATAATAGTTTCAATAAGTTTCTTTCTGGAACCACGTAAGTTAAATGTAATATATTATGTGTCTAACTCTCTATATAACTCAAGTTGTAGATTGATAGATCCTAAATTGGAATGTGACACGGGTCAACTTAGATATAGTTTTTAACACCTACTTAAATGTCCATGACTTTTCAACGATTTGTAAAGCATGAACACCCTGCCATGACTATTTGCAGAGCCCCATCAATAGCTATAACTCCATCCAAAGATAGTGAAAAAAACCTGGCATTTAAAATCTTCTCTTTCAAATCATCGTTTTCTACTTGAGCTGGATATCTTGCCAATTCCCAACCACTTGTTATAGACCAGTGAGAAGATGGAAAACTTGATACTTCAAGAAAATATACATAGTTCTTGTAATCACTTCAGTATGGCTTTACTATCGTTAGCAATGTATGAACACAGGATTGGAGTTCACTGTTTTCCTATCAAAAGTCTCTCCGTAATGGGCAGGTGAATAAATTTTAACTTTTTATTGGAGTTTGATTTTGATTCCGAGTTCATTGCTTCAACATATTTCCAGGCTTGTTGGGCATTCACATTCTCATGGTGGCTTAGGGAGGCCCTCTTAGGAATTTTGAATTCATTTTTTATGATTTCACTTATAAACTGGGGGGTGCTGAGTAAAAATTCGTTGATGGGTTTTTAGTATCTACGCAGCTTTTGAATCCCTTTAGGTTCTCAGTCACAATCTTTTTTGGGTAGATCAACAGTAAATACCAAAAGCTTATTATTAATGTTTGCTTTTGTATACCCTGAATTCCTTTGTGTTTTCAATGAATCCATTATACTAAGGTATTTTTCATGTGATTTTTCTTTTCAACTGCGCTTGCCAACTTCACTATACCTTAAATCAATTCTCCACATTCACAAAATTTTCCATGTGCTAATTAGCAAAATTTCACTGGAACATACACCATTATATTTTACATATATTGATTTAGTAAATTGTTGTTTGTCCCTATATATTTGTCATTTTGGAAGACTCATAGGATTTCTGTGATCAATTATACTTTGGTAATGCATTCCTCTAGAAATTTCTTTCTGAAATGAACAACTTTATCTCTTTTGTACAGGTTGGATGATGCCATTGGTGTATTGGAGCATGTGGTAGGAATTAGAGAAAAGAAACTTGACATAGAAAACGTAGATGTAGATGTTGAGAAACAGAGGCTGACAGAGCTCTTGAAATAAGTTGGCAGGGCTAAAAGTTGGAAGGAAAAATCCCTCCAAATGGCAAATTCCCGAAACAAGAAAAATTAAGACACCAAGAAGATAAAGCATAGGCTGATTATCCGTAAGATCATGGACTGTGTCTG
Organism: Larix kaempferi; assembly: GCA_027924585.1. NCBI lineage: Eukaryota > Viridiplantae > Streptophyta > Pinopsida > Pinales > Pinaceae > Larix > Larix kaempferi. Next base: position 38,176,594 of record BSBM01000205.1, read on the forward strand.
GGAATTGATTAAGTCAGAAAAAGTCTCTCTACATTGTTCATTTGTGATTGACATAAGATGGAGTGCCGTAGGATCTTGAAGTGTCTAATAAAGGACTGATCTAACTGGACATTGCTGGTGTTCAAGCTTCCTAAAGTCTATAGAATTTCTGATTGATTTTGGATTATATACTTTATTATATACAAAAATTTCATTAAAGAGAATAGCATGTGGATACCAAATAATTTTCAGCTCATGTCTATGTCTAGGTTCAGGTTAGCATGGTCTCATGTCTAATGCCATTGCAATTTTCATTAACTTTTAAGTAAATGATGAAAGAAATGAAAAGGTAAAGAAAATGTAAAGGTAAAGTAAATCGATGTGAAGCTACACCCAACTCATTGATATACATTTGAATCATAAATAATACATAGTATAAAGACTAAATTTTACTTGTTACTTTGAAGAGCAAAGATTTCACTTCATTGTGGGATTTATGCTTTGGAGCCTTTAGACATGATTTAGGCTTAAAGTAGTCACCGTGGATTAATTAAGCTACAAACTACTTGCTTTCAACACTCAAGCTTTCTCTTCACCGTAAACAACAACTTGTAATTTCCCAACTCTTGAAGGATTTTCTGTATGCTTAGTGTGGGTAATACATGAGTCAATTTTAAAAATTAACTGTGTAAATCTAAAAAGTAGTTAATTGAGAACTTGAATTTTCTGAATGAGGTAGAAATAGTCATGGAAATATTTCAATTGAGGATAACCGTCCTCTTCTAACACTAAATCCAATTGACAGCAAATCCCAAATATATCAAATATGAGCACAAAATTAAACTAACCTTTGTAAAGAATAACCCCAAGGAACCTTGAGCGAATCCCAAATATATCACATATGAGCACAAAATTAAACTAACCTTTGTAAAGAATGACCCCAAGGAACCTTGAACAAATGCACTTGTAGAGATTTTCCACTCAACCATTGTCGAATTGCTTTCCACTTAGCCACTGTAAAACTATAATCGAAATCAACAAAGATGAAAGATCTCGAAATCAACAAAGATGAAAGATCTGATGATTCTTCATGTGGGTTTTTACAAGGTGAATTGTTGCTTCTTGCAACATTATATAGGGACAAAATTGTCCCCATTTTATTAAATCGTTCCATGTTTTCCTAAAATTTGGACCATTTTGGGATAAAAAACGCTTCACGTAACAAATTTGAGGGTGAAATCGCCAAATTCCTAATTTAAATCACTATTCAAACTTCCAGTAAAGAAAATCGATGGGCCAAAGAAGGTATAAATGTAAATTTTAGGGCGAATTCAACCCTATGGTCCGAAATAATGATCCACAACCTATGGATTCTACTAGCCTTGTGAGAAGGCTATGGTATGTACACGAAATTCATCTTATGCATACTAAATCACTTAAAAAACCATGAAGATCATAGATGGGTGAAATCGGATTTGAAATTTACACTAGTATTGAATAGCTGAAAACTTCATTAATATTATAGTTGAAGAAGATAAGGGCTGTTTTATTGCTGTAAATGTGAGTTATCAGATCTGGTTTATGCATGATAAGATTGCCCTAGAGGACCAAAACTTATCAGAACACTTTGGTAACTTTTCTCTTGGATTGCCTAGAAGTTTGGGGTTGCTAAGAATTGAAATATTGTTCACTGCCACTGCTGTTTGTTTTGTATTTCATAACAGCCCTAAGACTGAACTCATGGGGTTAAGATCTAGGAAAACTCTAGGATAGAGGTAAAATTTCTGGATTGCATTAGAAATCTCAATTCATGAAATTTCAGCATACTTAATCCACAAATAACATAACACCTTATAAACGTTCAAAGCATTTTCCAAATCCATAACTTCAAAATCAGCATAAACCTTTACAGATGCATCAGGTAGAAACATCTCTAAGAATCCCCTTTATAAGCCTCATGCTCTGAACAACCATCTAAGAACGGTAGAAAAAAAGCTTCAACCATTGCTTTTAATCTCTTGCCAAAATTCTGTAAAGATGATATTTACTCAACTTTTTTAATCTAATATAGCGTCTGGAAGCTAAATATTAAAAGGAATGAGAACCTTAGCTTTGAATTGTGCTATCCAACACAAATTATGTATAGCCTTCTACTACTGAAAAAAAGAAGGAAATCCACATAAGACTAAATTATACATAATTCGGCCTAAACTGACTAAATTTCTCAAGCCATTACAGCACAAATCAACACTCCATATGAGGCATTCTCTAATCCTTACTATTTTTGGGACTTAATTGAGACCTTTAGATGCAAAATAGCATCATCTCATTAAATGGATTTTATACAGTCAAAACATGGAAGAGAAACCGGTTTGCTAAGAAAAATGGGTATGATTCAACCTCCCCCATGTGACAAAAATGAAAAATCCACTCTACACGTAGGATCAAGATGTGATGATCCAGCTCAATTTGAAGCTGAAAAGGGCACACCATGAGATGATGAGATCAATGGAAATAAGTATACTAAAAATGGCCAATGAGGCCATCCCTTAACTACAGAAAATGTTGGGAATAGAAGGCCAATTTACCACTCAAAGCCAATGAAGGATGGATCCAAGTAGATTGTATGTATCACATATAAATATCTTCCTTTGATAGATTTATTGATTTCCTACTAAAGGGGGAGGAGGAGGCTAGGGGCATCAAGAGCATACCTAAAAGGAGGGTGACACTTGATAGAGATGTCAAAGAACTGAAGTAGCAAGGAAGCCTTGGATAACCATACTCATCTCATCCAAAGAGGGAAGAAATATGACAAAAATTGTACACACAAAGAAACCAAGAACATGAGAGAAATACTTCTTGGATTACTTCAATGTATTTAAAAAGGAAGAGAGCCACTCTTGTTTTATAGCAAAGGAATACATAAACCCAAAAAGAATAAAACCTAGATACATCAGAAACCCTAAAATGACTTGAGTGTACTTCAAGTCATTATTACAATTCTAAAGCATAAAAGCACAAATAAAACTAATAGTCAAAAAGTGACTTTATTATTAATTTATTATGCCTAGTCTAAATGACCATTATAACTCTAACATCCTCCCTTAATAGTCATTTTCGTGAAAATACATCAAGTTTCTTTCTAAATTTTACAAAATTTATATGGGCCAAGAGACTTGGTGAGAATATCTGCAGTTTGATCCGAAGTTGAGTGACACTTCAAGCCAACTTCTCCATATTCTATAAGTTGTCAAATAAAATGCAATGGACATCAATATGTTTTATTTTCTCATGGAAGAACAGGTTCTTTGCCAGCTTGAGAACTCCCTAACTATCACAAAAAAGCATTGTGGGCTCATCTTGATTCACTTGCAAATCTGCAACCATTCTTCTTAAGCCAAACTGCTTCATGTGCCCCTTTTATTGTTACTCAGTATTCTACTCATGTAGAGGCAAGTGAAAATACATGTTGTTTCTTGTTGATCCAAGAAACTGTCCATGTGCCAAGACTGAACACATAACCTGTTGTACACTTCATGTCATCCACAAATCCTGCCCAATCCAAGTCTGAACAAGCACACAACTAAAGGTTATGCTTCAAGGCAAGAAAATGGAACCAAAATTCCGTAGAGAAGTGGTTGTGTATGCAGCTCACATTATCAACTGGATTCCCACTCATGCATTGCGAGGTATGACTCTATATGAGAAATGGTATGGCTGCAAATTGCAAACGCTCAATTTTGCAATTTTAGAATTTTTGGATCAAGTGCATGGACCCATATTCCCAAGGAAAAGTGTAACAAATTGGAACCCAAAATTTACTGTTGTAATTTGGTAAGTTATAGAAAAATTCCAAGGCATATCATCTATATGATCCCTCCACTCATCAAGTGATGGAATGAAGGCATGTTGTATTTGAGGTCCTTTCTCATGGTCCGCAAGGATCTTTCCCACTTATTTCTACATATGTTTTGCAAACAGTTTCAACGGATCTCTCTCCTCCACGCTCTAATGATGATTCTCTTGTGTTTCCTCAAAATGCAAGCAATATTTCTACATTGACAAGTCAGATGGACATCAATGGCAAGTGGTCAGAGCTAAGGAGATAGGACAGAACAACTGGTACATCCATGACAGTAGGAGGATAGCTGAGGGAGGAGAAAGGAGCTCCAATAAAGGCATTGGATTTGTATGAAATTAATGCCCAAAGAAAAGGAGGCTGCAGGTAACTTATGAATTGAATGAGTATCACAAAAGCACTTTTGAATTAAGACATACACTAGCACTGATGAGGAGGCTGGAAAAATAGGCTAAGGATGGAGGAGCAAGCAGAGAGAATTCAGAAGATGTGGTGGAAGAAGAAAATACGTGGTTCCTATGCTGAAGAGTCTGGGGGCACAAAAGCAAGGAGCAAGGTTTGCAAAGAAGCAAAAGGGATGCATTAGCGTGAAATTGAAGCATGTGATTCTAGGGATGTTTAATGACCATAAAAATCAGTTTGCAGCAGCAGAGCTACAGATGGCTGAGCAAATAAGGCAACAGATAAAGAAGACAATAACCAGAGAGGAGTGGCAGCAATCTAAGAAAATCAAGCAAGGAGAAGGGGGTGAGGCAGCTGGCAGACTGAACAACATATGGAATTAATATAACACTTGACTTGATCCTCCACAATATGGGCATTAAAAGGACGGAGAAGGGACAAAGAAACACACAGGAAGTGCAGCAGGAAAAAAAATGACGGTAAGCAAGCTTGAAAGTAGCCGTGACAAGCCCATTCAAGTCAGATCAGTAATGAAACCTTGGTAATATTGAACCCTATAAGCAGGGTTTGCAGATTAGTTGCTGGCAAAATGCTGAAGCTTTGTCCATTCTATAATATATGCTAGTATTTTGAAAATAGGGAAATTTGGGTTGATATCAATGCTGGTTATGGTATTGATAGTCTTTTTGTACAAGCAAATGCTGAGCAGAATTGAAACAAGGCCTGCTTTATAGTCATATGGCGGAAAGTTGTTCTGATATCTAGCTTTGTGTTTATTCTAGATTTGTGTTAATATAAAATATTACTTGTCACAAAAAGAAAATTTACAATTATAGCTGCACAACTTTGACTCTCGTGAACACTGGATCATGTTTTACACTCATGCTTAAGAAGAAACACTTTAGTTTTTTATTGTCACAGCCTAATGCACATTTCGTGAATTTGTTAGTTCCCCTGGTAAAATGTTAGGCTGATGCACAGTATCCCTACATGCACTATAAACTGAAACACTCTCTTCTTGTTTCTCCGGCATTGAATCATTAGTAGAGATGATAAGCTGCAATAGAGTCCAACGGAAACAACTCAAAATATTGTGTTCCTTTTGCAGAAAACAACATGCATTATGACATCATGCTAAAAGCTGAATTTTGGTGGAAAGTAGGTGCTATATCAAGCCACAACAACTACCTAACAAAAAATCACCAATACACCTTTTACAATTCATACTTTTCAAAAGCCAGAAATAATCAATACAAAAAGTAAGCATTCCTCTCTTAGTATGAAATCTTATGACTTATAGTTATTTCCTATAATGAAGATGCAATCTTGCTGACATATGAACAGTTGCAAATCATTTAGTATACAAGCTCCAGCTTGGCTGAAAGAAACACATACATGAAGAATGGATCTCTTTGATTAATACCCTTGATTGTTGCCATGATCTCCACAGACACAGGGAGGAAACCCCTGCTCTGCCATGCTATAATCTGAACAGCAATAATATAATAGTCACTATATCATCAAAGTGAGGTATGTTCAAAAATGAAATCCTGCCCAAAAAGCAACTAAGGTCTTACTCTGTTTAGAGCCATGGAAACTGATTCTGATGAAGTTGAGAATAAAGCTTCGTGCACAAAATTCCATTCCTCCCAACTCACCCAAAGAACCAATCGTTATCTCAATGAACTAAAGTGGTCTTGACGTCCTTTAAACCCCATTCGCATTCTTCACACAAATGTGAACAGCTAAACAACACTAATGTGAGGGTGAAATCGCCGAATTCCTAATTTAAATCACTATTGAAACTTCCAGTAAAGAAAATCGATGGGCCAAGGAAGGTATAAATGTAAATTTTAGGGCGAATTAAACCCTATGGTCCGAAATAATGATCCACAATCTCGAATTGACGACAAACTAACCAATATTTTCCCTAGGGTTCATAAATTGTGGGCGAACTAACTGTTATTCCCTCCATTACTGAAAAATAAGGGCGAACCAACTGCTCTCTGCCTCCAGTACTGAAAATACTGGGGCAAATTCACGATTTCCATTGTATTTGATAGGGCTAAATTCCATTTTCCTTCTCTCACGGGGTTGGCTATTAGATTTCTCACGGTTATGGGTTTAATAAATATTGGGATAATGTATTAAATATCAAAAACCACTTTCCATATTAAAAATTCGCCCAGCATTTTTTTGTGACCCCTATAATTTCGCCCATGGGCTAAATTTCGCCCCTAAAATTTTCCCTGATTAAGGCACAGAGCACAATCGTCAAAGTGCGAATAGATGTGTTGAGGTCAAACACTAGGATTAATCCATCGATCGGGGGACATTGATGAATTCCCAAAACTGTCAATGGCGAGAGAACCTGCCACTAATGACTGCAAGCCTCAAGGTACTCAACCGAACTCTAAGCCTCAAGTTCCTGAATAAATGGGTTGAAGTCGACAGAACGAGACTCACTGGAAGGAGGGCATTAAGGCATCCCCCATCAACCAGCACGAGGTACCAGCTATGCTGAAAGATTTGGAAGAACTCAGGTGAAACATACTGACTCAATAAGGATAGCCGACATGCAATAGTCAAGAGATTTGAGGAGTGGCCGATACTGGTTTCAGGACTTCCTTTGAACAAGAGCATGAGCAGATGGATAGACTCAGGCAGCATAGACTCAATATAAACTGTGCGATGCAAGAGCCATCACAAAGGGCTCCGTAATGACTGGAATCTTAACCAATCGGTGGATTAAACTGAGAAACTAGTACAACTCCTAAGGTCCAACTATAGTCCCGACTCATAATGTATGGAGTGGAATGAATGCTCTATTCAAAGGTGACACAACAACTGCCAACTAGAAGTAGTAACCATAATCCCGTCCGGATTTTTGGAATATTTGATTTTTTTGGTCTTTTTCATATTTGGGAAAGCTTGGAAAAGAATAAAATTTCTTATAGTACAAAAAGTGAGGGAACGAGTGTCAAATAGCGAGCAGACTAGTTCCAAGCAGTGGAACATACCTATGATCAATGCAAGGAAGCGTGTGCAGGATGTGGACACTTAGGGGGGATGTTCCCTCAAGGTCAAAAGGTCATCAAATTGTGGAGGGAAAATGTAAGCTCTGTAGGGCTCGACAAGGAAAGTGCTCAGGCACCAGGCTAATAATAAAGTAAGTGGGAGCGACACAAGGCTCAAGCAGCAAGCAGGATGATGCAATGCAGTCACAACTTGATATAAAAGGGGGATTCCTTATGGGAGATGGCCAACATAAGATAAAGTAGAGTATGAGTCTTTATCGCAATGTCATGGCGTAACTACAAAGGACTCCCAATCCTAGGGACAAACAACGGTATGGGCACCAGAATGCAAAAAGGGTTCTAACTAGGGTACCCATGTTCGGAAAGGCCCTACAGCCACATAACGACACTTCTATAACAGTGTGAAGGTTCCGTGTCAGTTAAGAAGCAGGGTCACACCTAGGGTTTATGAAAGTGGTCAAAAGGTCAAATGCATAATGCATGTGAAAATGACATCTAACCTATATGCCAGGTGTGAAACGTACCTGCCATAGGTGTGAAACGCTCAGAAACAACTTTCGTTGAAGAGATCTGGTAAAAAATGCTACTCCATGACATTGCATTAGTCCAAAACAACATTAAATGGCGAAAACTATAGACAAGTGGGTTTTGAAAATTATAAATAGTAACAAAAATTTACAATTTACTATTCACCCATTTGGAGTTTTGTGGTTAGTTTTCACCTCAAAGTTTAGCTACTGATTATGGGAGCTACAGGCGTCCGATCATCGAACCGTCAGGAGCAGGTTGGTAATCTCATCCCCACTTTCCATTTCAATGTTTTTATTTCAGTTTTCATTGGTTAAAATTTTTGTTTGGCCATTCCCTACATCGTCACGATGCTACCCGCGGGCTATAACTATACGGGTCGCGGGTAGGGATGGGTATGCGCAGTCAACGCACAAATTGACCGCGGGTACCCGCCTCTGTGAGCACAATTTCCCGCGGGTGTGACCGTGAAGCTAGTTTTTAAGCAAAACTGACTAAATCCTTGGGTTTTTCTCTTTCCAGGATGGTTCTAGAGTGGAGAGAGAGAGAACATGACCTAGTGGATGAGGCCGTTCGTAACGATGTGTGTGCACAACAAGCGCTACAAGCATGTGGTTTATACAAATTTTGCAACATAGGGGGTTTGAGGGCCCAAAACCTATTGCTCCACCATTTGATAGACTATTGGGATGTCGATGCACAAAACTTCAACCTAGACGGGAAAATACTTTCACTGGAAGTGGAAGATATCTACTTCATTACAGGTTTGTCCTGCCGAGGTGAGGTGGAAAGCCTTCGGTCTCAAACTGTGGGTGGTGGGATCACCATCCCCGACTATATAGAGAGGTATTGTGTTCCAAATACTCGGGAAGTGGGAAGTTAGGTGCCCATCAGAGCCATAGTCAACCTGAGCATGAAGGTTGTCGTGGAAACTTTAGTGCGGATTATTGGTTCAAAAGCTCTTCACCAGGCATCCAGGCTGGTTATGTTCTATGCATCGCAGTGCATGCAGCCTATGATATTTGACTGGTGTACTATGCTACTGGGGTCCATGAAGACCCAGCTGACAGAGTGCAAGCAGGGGGATGCGAAAAACTTTGGCTATGGCAGTATTTTGTGCAGCTTCTTCTTTGAGTGGGTTTCGGGCTTAGTCCGAGGGTTGAGGTCCCTCCTCATAGTCTCCGCGACCCAGCCATGACCCGGTGGGCTGAGGTCTTGACGCGACAGGGTGGTGGCCATTAGGCATCACCATATACAAAGGAGTTCTTTAGCTGGTGGAACCGATAGGTCATAGCGATAGATGACTACCCCTATGCAAGGATAGACTTCCGGCAGGATCGAGACATGCTGCTCCCACTAGATGCAGCGTTCGGAGACATTCGTGAGTACTCTTTTTAGGTTTTTTTGGTATATTACATTTTTATGGATTTTTTATTATAGGTGTAAATGCAAAAATCGTTTTGGGGATAGTATCAAGTATTAATGTTTGACTGTTTACTCACAGACAAGGGCCTAGTGAGACCCGATGGTTTTTCGAGACATCGTCGCTGGGGCAGGGGTGATGAGATGGTAGGTGCTACAGCAGAGCAGACACTATAGACTATGCAGTCCAACCTATCACGGATGAATTCCAAGGTACCACAGGTAGAGGTGGCGCAACTACTAGAGGATATGTAGCGTAGGTAGTGGGGGTGCCGAGCAACTGGGTGTGACTACTGCAGCGTATCGCGAATGCAGTGCACTATTTTTATCAGACACATCCTATCGAGGCAGCAGCTAGGCCTCCTCGTAGGGATTAGACATCTCGGGTTCCCATTTTGTATCGATATGTATATTTTGAGAGCTACGGGATCCAGTTTTGTATTATGACACTACCATTTTTGGACATAATATTTATAAAAACTTTGGTTTACCGGTTCTACTATATGTGTGTATGTACAAATGTATGAATGTATCTTTTATTTGTGTGCTTCATTGGGAATGTGACAAATTCCAATCTAATACATAGTTAGCGTATGCATTAGATATATGATTAAAACTTCTCGGAACATGAATGTATGTAATTGAAACAAAATGTCGTTCCAAGAGTCTTACCTTTAGGAATTTCTGCAGTAACGTAGGATCCCTCACATGGTACTGACCATTCAGCTGAGACACAACTAGTTGTGAATCCAGGTGAACTTCTAAAGACTGGATACCATGTGAAATAGGATCCCGAAGTAGCTCAATGACGACACTATACTCAGCCACATTGTTAGATGTAGGACCAAGACAACCACCTCCTGAGGACACAACTAGGTGATCAGGCGAGAAAATAACCCAAGCAGCAGAAGCAAGCTGCTGTGTATGGCGGCTAGCACCATCCGTGAATCTTAAGAATGTAGGAAACTCCGCTGACATCTATCAATCAAATGGAAGCTAATAAGCAGACCCGAAAACCAAAATAAAGCTAAACTACGTACATAAGTAACTATACAGTAGTGTACAAAAGTATTACCCTGAACCAGAGGTTCAAGCGTAATACCGCTTGAGGTAGAGCCCATTTCTAGGCTCCTTCAAGACAGTCCCCTCATAGTCTTCTAATTCATAGGCTCCTTTTTCCAGAACACACCTCACAATATAAGGATTGTGCCACATGGGATTGAACTTGCCTGCCCCCAGGGGTTCTTTAGCTTGGTCATATAAGAGGACCAAGTCACCTTCAACATATTGCCGAGGATGGACAGACCTATCGTACTGAAACTTAACACGATGTTTATTGGCATCTATAGCCACGGCGGCATCTCAATGCTGCTCAAGGTGTATTAAACGTTGCTCAAGACCCATCGTATCAGGGAGGAGCTCTATGGCCAGTTTAAGCGAAGGGATTTCGCATTCAATTGGTAAAAGTGACTCCACACGGTGTACTAGCTGAAATGGTGAGAACCTGGTGGCAGTCTTGACTGCAGTTCGATACATCCACAAAGCAGGATATAAAATAATGTGCCAGTTGGTCTTACTTTGTTGGATGGTACATTGGAGAATGGTCTTCAAAGACTTATTGACTACTTCAACTTGACCATTCGCTTGGGGATAATAAGAGGATGAGTGTTCTTGACGAAACCCAAGCTTGAGAGACAAATCCTCCATCATTTTGTTGTGAATGTGACTGCCATGGTTAGTGACAATCTCTTTTGGAATACCGAACCGAGTAATAATCTGATTGAACATGAAATGGGATGCTGTAGCATCGTCAGCTTTTATGGTAGGCATGGCCTCAACCCATTTGGAAAAGTAGTCCACGGCCACTATAATATGGTGATGCCCCCCAGCTGAAGCTGGTTTGCAATCCATGAAATACACCCCCCATTTGGTGAAGGGACCGACGGTGACGACCGGATGAAGGGGCATTGGATGCGAGTGTATATTCTGAGAAAACACCTAGCAAGGGTGGCATCTCTTCACAGCGTTAATACAATCCTTAAATATTGAAGGCCAAAAGTAACCAGCTCGCATAATATGTTGGGCTGTAGCAAGCCCGGATAAGTGACCGCCACACACCCCTACATGGCAATCATTAAGCACCCGCTCCAATTCTTCATGAGTTAAGCAATGACGGAGAATATAATCCTTTCCTCGACGATACAAAGTGTCACCGATGATAGTATAATCTTTAGCGTGATGTTTCACACGCCGTCGCTCGTCTCGTGAATAATGCGGAGGAAACTTCAAAGTTTGGAGATATACAATGACATCCCCACACCAAGGGTCCTCGGATGAGATAAGAAATAAGAGTTCATCCACAAAGGAATCTTCATGAATGACATCCTCATCAAGTCTTGGAAGGTCTGACATAAGCTCAGCAAACACCAACGATTTCGCCGAAGCAAAATCGAGATCGAACTCCTGAAGGATCACAATCCATTTATTGTACTTCCCCCTATAAGGCGTCGTGATAGCACGAACTGAAATAGATTGATGTGCGCTACAACTGTGGTTGTTCTAAGCAAAATATAGTGTCGTAACCATTGGACTGCATGTACAGTCACAAGTGCCAACTTTTCTATGTGAGTATATCTCACTTCAACGTCTACTAGATTTAGACTGAGGTAATGGATGACATGCTTAATGAGTGCATCATCAAATTGAACCAAGACCATGCCAATCGTCTCTTGAGACGTAGCCACATAAAGTATGAAATATTGTGCGAAGTATGGTGGACTAAGCACAGGAGTTGATACCAAAGCTTTCTTAAGGGCATCGAAAGAGTGCTGGGCTCGCTCATCCCAGATAAACGGTGTGTTTTTCTTCAACAAACGTGCGAAACCTTTGGTAAGATTAGCATAATTGACTACAAAACGACGTAGAAAAGTAGCTCTCCCTTGGAGGCTCTGAAGTTGAAACAAGTTGCGCGGAGGAGGCAACCGAAGTATTGCCTCAACTTTGAGAGGATCGACTCTAATACCCTCTTTCGAAACTATAAATCCTAGAAGGTGACTAGACCTTACTGCAAAGATGCATTTATTGGGATTCAATTGGATCTTATAGTGTATACATCGTTCGAGAATCCAACGAAGGTGCTTGGGGTGGTCCATTCTCTTACAAGAATGGCTGGCAAGATCATCCAAGAAAACCTCCATTATACTTTTAAGGTCATGAAAGGCATAGGTCATGGCACGCTGAAACGTAGCTCCGGCGTTTTTAAGGCCGAAGGGCATTTTTCGATATGCAAACGTACCCCAAGGACAAATGAACGCAGTCTTATGTTGGTCCTCGGGTTTGATTTGAATCTGGTTATACCCCGAAAAGCCGTCCATGAATGAAAAAATCTCACTTCCCGCACAAGCATCCAATATCTGATCAATGAATGGCATGGGGAAGTTGTCTTTCGGACATGCACGATTCAGGTCTCTAAAATCAGTGCATACGCGGATCGTCCCTTGCTTCTTATCCACAGGAACGGGGTTTTACACCCATACGGTAAGGGGAACGGGGTAGATGAAACCAACTTTGAGCAGTTTCTCCACCTCTGCCTTGATAACGGCTGCCTTCCTAGGGTTAACAACACGAAGACATTGCCGAACCGGTTTAACATGAGGATACATCCTTATCTCGTGTTCGATAATACTAGGGTCTATTCCTGGCATCTCCTCATATGACTAGGCGAAAGCTTCCCGAAGTTCATTAAACAATTCGGTGTAGATGGCAACATCCTCAGAAGAGCAATCGTCATCAATGTAAACGTTCTCAATCTTTCTGGGAGTGCGAGAGATGTTGATCGATTGAGTCGGGGAAATATTAGCCATGTTCCCCTCTGCATAAATCTCATGTGAACCCAAAAAAACCACAGGGTGACCAACCATCTCTGCAAAAGTTGTCCTGAACTCTTCTTGCTCAGCGAGATAGAGGTTGGGAAGGAAATAAGAGCGATGATGCATATCCTCCCAAGGTCTCTCACTACCACACATGGCCTTGATAATAGCTTCATCTGAAGGTAAAGTACCATCAAGGAAATCGTTCGAACAAGACAAGTTGACTGCCCAAACTGGCAGCGTAATGAGATCTTCCTCATCTATCTAAGGAGAGGGGAGATCCGGCTCTGCAGTGGCTTGTTGAATATCCTAATAAGCAAGCTCAGCGGCAGAAAGTGGCATAGACATCCTGACGTGCGCAATGTCTCCAGACATAGAACCTGTGGATGGTAAAGCCCATGGGTCATTAAAGTATAACGTCCGAAACAATACATTATGTAAAGGAGGAGGTGCGTTGTCGGAAATGGTTCCAATAAAGTTCACGGGTGTAGGGAATCATAAGATCCCATCAATGAAGGGTACATACCAACACCCATGCTCCCAGTTTTTGGCTGAGAGTCTGTAACTTGTGGGACCACTGATCCCGTAGACGTTGTAGGAGGATTAATGAAGTCCAGCTGATCGATAGTCACAATCCTGCCTTCATGTGGAAAGCAAATGATCCTGAATACAGTAGACGTGATAGCTTTCATAGCGTACATCCAATTCCAACCCAGTAAAAGGTTGTAGTCAATGGGCGCATCAACCACTTCGACTTCAATAGGCACAGGTTTACCTCCCAAGCGGACAACAAGGGAAGGGATTATCCCATGTGGCTTAAACGACCTACTGTCAAATGTAGTGAGCATGGTCCTAGACATGAGTAGAGGAGGAGAGCCAAGAGCTTTCCAACAAGCTAACGACATCACTAACGCGGAAGCACCTTCATCAACCCCCGTTCTTTTAACAAAATTCTGAAGGCACTCCACATGGATTTGAAAAGCCATGTGGTAAGGTAAGCGAGGTTGAACATCAGTAGTGTTGAACTTGATAATGTTGGGAATCCCCCCATCCTGAACTCCTAACGCACATAAAAGGGCATGCCTTTGAGAAGGACACGCCTGTAGAACTTCAAGAGTCGACATAGCACATAGAGTTTGGCCCAAATCTTCTACAATGGAGTAGTTCTAGGTGGCTCAACCATTGGGATTATGCGTAGAGCGCTTAAGCACACCTTTCAGTATCCGAGGCATAATAGAGGGCTTCTCGATATGTAAGGAATTATCAGGAGGAGGGGGAGGCTCATTCCCCATATTAGGTTGTGGTGCCCCATAATCGCGTTGACAAGTAGCAACACTAACCTCCGATTGAACCATATTCACGCATCCATAACCACTAGTATTGGAAGAAGACGTGGCAGTCTCATTAGGTCCATAACCAGTGGCAGGAGCATGCAAAGCCATATTTTGATGATGATGAGGGAGGGGATCCTTCAACACAGCTGGGCTCTGTTCCAAATGCTTCGATGCTTCTTTGATTCGAGGACACAAGTGAGTAAGATGATCTTCCCCACAAAGCTTACAAGGAAATTTCACCTTACGACTAGGTTTACGGTCCTCACCAGCATTTCCACCTTCCCAAGGAGGGTTGGAATTCTCCTTACGAGGGGTATTACGATTGCTATTATTATTCCCATTGTTTCCACCCTTACGGTTATTTCTCCCCTTCTTCTTACCACCAGGCTGCTGGTTACCCGATGGTTTAGTTGTTTGCATAGTGTGTACATCGAACGATGGGGTGGAAGTGGACAAGGTGTGAACCTGTCCGGGAGTAGATTGGTTTAGTGACAAATTTTGCATTTGATTAGCCACCAAATCTACAGGGCGAGTACTTGCGGAACCCACAATGCCATCGGCATGCGGTCCAGGAACTGTCTTGGGCTCATGTCTTGTTCGCGGTGCGTTAGGCATGATGTCGTACAATATACCAGACTGAGAGTATAGTAAATCCAATTGCTGGACTTTTAAGATGGCTTGTTCCTCATTCATAATACCGGACATTGAAACATCCTTAGCAATATATGGGAGTAGAGACTTGAGGAACCATTCCAACAAAAACTTTGGAGGAATGTTGGCTTTCACTAGTCGCTTTCGTCGACGCCACTCTTGAACATGGTTAGAAATATGTGTGGCCTTATTCTGACGGAAAGTAGACAAAATTTCAGCACTAGTATCGTAACGAACCGGCAACTGGAAATGATACAAGAAAACCAAAGCGATCTCATTGAATCCCCTATAAGTGTTCCCAGGCAACTCGACAAACCACTTTGCAACTGCCCCCGTGAGGGTGCGTTGAAATAGTCGTAATCTAATGGAATCATGGTTCAACGAGTTGGAAGAGCACCAAAGGTGAAATGTTGTGACATGATCACTTGGATCCTCACCACCTTTCCCCTCGAACTTAGGAATGTCTGAAGGAAGCTTGGTAGGAACCGGAGGCCAACTAGGGTCGTGACACGCTGGATCATTCATGAGCTTCGAAAGATCCGGAATATTCAAACATGCAAGGAACGGGAGTTGCGGCTGGAAAGCTTGATTAGAAGCTCCCATAAAAGGTTGGTTATAAGAACCTGAAGGATAGGAAGGACCAAATGCTTGACCATGAGCATTAAATTGTTGATGATATGGACCTGTCTGACCATAAGCATGACCATGGCCATAAGGTTGACAACCTCCCCCGACCTGAACCGTATGAGAGTAAGCAGGTATATATGTGTTTTGTGCACCATATTGAGGTGGGTTGTACTGATGACCAACACCGACTGTATTGTAGTAAGGGTTGGCACCATAAGTATGGGGCATATATGTACTATTCGTAGCGGGAACCATGTCATAATAACCAGGATTATAGGGTATGTTCCCACCCCCAGCATAAGTATTAGGATTAGCATTAGCAATCGTGTGGTGTCCATAAGCATAAGATGTATTCCCAGCCCCAACATGGGTGTTACTAGTAGGAGGAATGGTGGCGTTATGACCATGTGGATAGGGTATATTCCCACCTCCTACATTAGCATTACCAGTAGCGGCAGCGGATGTAAAAGTATGCGGTATATGTACACTACCTCAATTGGGAGGAGCGTTAACATTTGCGAAAGTGGTCATATTTTGACGAGTCGCGACATGTGTATTAGGTGGTATATGGCGAGTTAGGTTGCGAACAACGTTCATATTAGGTTGGGTAGTCCTAGGAGGCGACCGTCTTCCAACATTAGCATTGTTAGGAGGAACGTGACCGATCCCCATACTATGTGTGTGAGTGGACAACGTGGTGCCCCCGGCAAGGGTATTACCCCCAATGGGTGCAATGTGGCTAACATTATGGCTAGTGCCAACGTGACTACCAAATGTAGTGGAAGGATCAATTGTGTTATAATTAGGCATACCAAAAGAGAATGCGGCAGGGTTGATCATAGGACCAGTGTCGTCATGTAACTCTGGCATCTCGTGTATATAATTATGTGGATAAGAGGAATCAAACGGGTTGTCCTTGGGTGGATCTGGACCAAACAAATTACGTTGAGTCGCGAACGGATCCGAATCAAACAAACTAGGTTGGGTCTCAGGTGGATCACCCCCCCACGCCTCACAAGGAGTAGGGGTGTCTGAAGTATGCTCGACTCTACTTGATGGAGTCGTAGGGATTTCTTCAGTATTAGAATGTGCAGCAATCATGACGTCTAGGACGTATGTCTCGTAAGAATCTGAAGACTCAGAGGGAGCCCGCCTGTGTCCTCTAGCAACACGGCGTGAAAGCTCGAACGATTTTAAACCAGCCAACCGACGGGATCGGCGGAGAGTAGGACTCCGCGCCACGATATCTCTGAAGAGAATATAAAATCACAGCATCCCCTAATGGCCAAACTATCGATAAAAAACAGTAAATCAAAATCACAAACCTAGAGAAACTACATCCAAGAGCAGGCAAACAGAGTGGCTAAATGAGCTCCCGACACTAGAGCCGGTATGTCTCGCCTAGGAGAGGCTTGAGACTCCCAAACTATAGCCAGAGGTAATAGAATTAGTTATAAAGGCACCCAGGCTTCACTGCGTGCAAAGGGACGTAACCCTCGGCAACAAACAACTGTGTTGTCCAACCTCTATTTGACTCAGGACACAAACAGTATAACCACTTCAAGTACCCTATGCGATACCTAGGTAAAGCAACTATGGTCACCGCAGTATAACCAATGCTCAGGGGGACATTCACAGTGGGATCCGTCGTATGGGCAGGGTAGCTAATCCCGAAACTCAAGAGGGTCAAATCCCCCAAGAATCTCCAGATACGAACAAACCTTGGAAATATCTCCCACGTTCAGCCGGTATTGGAGGGATATCTCCGCAACCAACCTCTTGTGACCTCGTGCTTAACTTTGGTATGAGTAGATCTTCCTGAAAACACCAATGTATATCACGGATTTCACCACTCCTTGGTCAGACACATAATGTTTCGTCTAGTAGTCTTGGATTGTTTACTCACAATGATCTATTCCAAGACTCTAAACCTATGCTAGTAGGTGTACCCTATAAGTAAAATCGGTCTAATCAATTTTAGATTAAGCGTTAATTTTAATGGTTGTGGTTACTCAAAGGATATGGTCGTGAAACTAGTGATTTATAAAACTCAATAGCATGCAAAATCGTTAAACTCTAGACTCATCTATCCAATAAAAACAATGTCACTAACATGCAAAATCAATCCAACAGTTTCAAAATAAAAAATGCAACTCTTTTATGTTTTCGATGCACAAGCAAAACCTAAATGAAAGCAGCAAGCACTCAATGCAAAATGCAGTACATGAAAGTAATTTTTTTTTGTATTTCACTTATAAATGAAAGGAAAATGCAAAACTATGTTTTTGTATTTTTCAGTATAATGGAATGAAAAATGTAAGCAAAATCCTACTATTCGGTTATAGAAATGCAAGGGAGATCACTTAGACAACCTAGCAGATCCTAAATAGTAAGACTCAGCCAATGGAATGAGCTTACAAATGAAAGGAAAATGCAAAACTATGTTTTTGTATTTTTCAGTATAATGGAAAGAAAAATGCAAGCAAAATCCTACTATTCAGTTACAGAAATGCAAGGGAGATCACTTAGACAACCTAGCATATCCTAAACAGTAAGACTCATCTAATGGAATGAGCTTACAAACTAAAAATGGGTAAAAAACCAATGAGGCTCAAACCAAGAGAAAAGAGAAGTTCTGGTCACAAACAAAGCTTGAAATGGTCAGGAACAAGGCCAAAGAAGACTCAGGAACACTCATAATCAACCCAACAACAACCAAAGGTCATGAAACAACCAAAGCCGGAGTTGTACGCTACTATCGAAAGAAAACCTGTGGGTACCCGCGGGCTATAGTTCAGACAGAGGTGGGTAGACGTGGGCAGAGCTAAGCTCACCCGCAGGTAAGGAAAAGAAAATGAGCAACCAAAGAGTCCAATGGCTCAGAAAAAGGGTGTTTTCTATAGAGTATCCTAACGGCCAATTAATGACACAGAGCTTCGACAAACAACAACTCTAAATAAGGACTAATGCTCAAAAATCCCCAAAAATGGATGTTCTCCCCAACGGATTCGCCATTTCTGTGTTGGAGAAAACTTCCTATGGCTTGGGGTGGACCACAACAGACAGTTGAATACCAGAAATTAACTCAATTCCCAATGCAATGCTATATAAATGACAATGCTAAGATAATGAAGAGCATAACCAACCTTGATCCAAACGTTTGATGTAGATCCCCGTTGGAGCTTTCAATCCGTACACTTGAACCTGCAAATTAGTCTTAACAGCCAATATAGAACAAGTGCATATGATATATAAATGAAATTAACATCATCAATAGCAATGGTCCATGATATTATAAGTAAATGCAACCCAATGTAGCATAAACAACATTCACAACATTAATGGACGAGAATATGAGTATTTCTATTAATGAATAACAAGAAGTACAATGTGATACGACCTCTTGCCAACAACCAATTTGAACCAAGATCCGGGTCAATCCACTTGTGCCTCCACCACTTCAATCCTCCATGGAATGGTAAACTCAAACTATGATAGGAGTTTGGAAGGTGAACATAAAGAGTTCACAACTACAAGGGTCAATGAGTGTAGACTCAAGATAGGGCAGAAATCCACTAGAGTTCTCTTGCTCTCCTTTCTCCTCCCATCCATAAGCCATATGTGCTCAATATATATTCCTCTCAAAGGTAGATGAAAGGACACATCGAGGTGCTTCTAGGGAAGATGGAGGGTTAAAGGTCACCCAATGACCACTTTTTGGGAGTAAAAAGTAATTAAATAGTGATTTCTACCATTTTACATGCTACCCGCGGGCTATAGTGATGCAACTCGCAGGTACACCCACTGTAATGATGTAGCTAGAGTACAGAGGAAAAAATAGGGAAAAATAGTGTCTCTAGAGGATAAAAAGTGTATCTGAGTCAGTAGAATGGATCCTCTAGGCCAAAGAGTGTTCATGCTCACAAGGTGGAAAATTACGTTGTAACAATCCTAAAAGCTTGGTCAGTGGATTTCAATGCGAATAGGGAACCCCACAACTTACAACAAATTTGGGTCATCCTCCCCGGATTACCGATGGTGTTTTGGAAAGAGCCAATTCTGGAAGCAATTGGTAACAAATTAGGGAAATTTATCGTTCTGGAAGAAGAATCGAATTCGAAGATGGATAGACGTTGTGCATGCATTCTTGTCGAAATGGATTTAAGGAATGGCATGTCTAAGGAAATCAAACTAGAAATGTGGGGGAGTACATGGACGCAAGGGCTCGACTATTGGAAATTACCATTCCGGTGTTTTAACTGCATACAAGTCAACCATCTACAGAGAGACTGCACAGCACCGAAACAAGACAACTCTTCCGGACCTCCCTACAAGAAAACCTAGGTTAGAAAAAATCAGTTGACGAATGTCGCTGCAAGAGCACCTTTGGAAGACATGCTAGCTACTCCATCTGAGGCATGCAAGATGACAGATACTTCCCTAGCAACTCCTATGGATGAAATGGTGGATAAACAAATTGCGGCATGCAAGGTGATAGCTAAAGCTCCTCAAGACGTTGCATGCGAAAAGGTGGCAACAGAAGCGGTTATATTGGGATTTGGGGTTACACAACCACATGACAACATAGAAGGAAGCTCCAGCTCGGAAGTCGACATTGCACCAAAAGGTATTCCCTTAAGTCCCGTTTCAATTTCAACTTTTCCCATTACGAATTCCGTTGCTCCTTCAGCTGTGGTCCCCTCTGTCCCTTCTTCCTCCTCCCCCAGCCATGCAACAACCCTTTCTCCTCCCCCAAAACGTAAATATAACCTCTGATCCTATTCTACCATAGAACCTCCCGTAATTTCCACAGGTGGTATCACTTTGGATCCACCTTTAAAATCCAAGGTAGGATGGAGATCCCTTCTTACCAAAGCGCAATTACAGGCCACCAATGAGGTCAAAAATGGAAAACAGAGAACTATCGGTAGGGCACTTAGCGTGGAAAAATCCCTCTCGAAAGGTGCTTAATGCTAGCGCTCTCCTTCAATATAAGGGGTCTAGGGGTAGTCCCAGACAACTCACCCTCAAAAGGCTAGTCGAGCTACAAAAATCGAAAGTTCTGTTACTACAGGAAACGATGATGGATGGAATAAGAGCAGCAGAGGTGATAAAAAACCTCTTAAAGGACTGGAATGTGGAAACCTTGGATGCAGACTGTCACTCCGGGGGCCTCCTCACATCGTGGAGCCCGAAATTGAAGCTTCTCTCCTATGTTGTTTTCACCTCAGCCCTCAAAACGAAATTTGAAATTCTGGAGCTAAACCAACAGTTCTCCTTTCTCAATGTTTACGGACCCTTCCATGACCACAAATCTTATTGGGACAACCTGAGTCTCTCTGGAGTGTTGAACTCTCACAAGCTCATTCTCGCCGGCGACCTCAACCTAACCTTGGGAATGGGAGAATTCTGGGGTAAGAATGCCCGTCCGGACTCACTAACCCCTTTCTTCCTCAATCTGTTCGGAAGGAAAAACTTAATAGATGTTCAACCGGTTAAAATCACTCCAACTTGGAGGAACAATAGAGGAGGATACCAGGAAATCTCCAAAAGGTTGGACAGATTCCTTATTTCGGAAGACCTGTTCCAGCTAAGGCTCATTTTTCGCTCCTCTATCGAAGTAGGGGGATCCTCTGATCATAGACCAATTTCTCTGTCTATCACTGTACCGGAAAAGAAGCCCCCTGCCCCTTTCAGATTCAACCCCTCTTGGTTAGAGAATGAATATTTCTGCAAAATGGTGAAGGACAATTGGTGTCCCCTAACTCACTCATCAAATATCTCCTTCATGAAACAGTTTGATATCAACTTATCTTGAATCAAAACCCTCGCCAAAGCATGGGGTAGGGAACAGGAGGAAATTGACCGACGGGACCTAGAGGAAATTGAATTCAAACTCAAAGAACTGCACAATTCGTTGCCCAATGGAATTTTCTCCAATGAGCAATTAATCACCTTGAAATTTTTAGAAGCAAGGAAGGCTTCCTTACTGGAAAAAGAAGAAGCATTATGGAGATTGAAGAGCATAGCTCTCTGGATAAAGGAGGGGGACAAGAACACAAAGTTCTTTCATCGCTTTGCAACACACATAAAGAATACAAACACCATTTTGGAAGTCAAGGATGACCATGGAAACCTTGCTAAGTCTTTTTTGGAAAAGACTAAAGCAACAGAGGCTCACTTCAAGGCTCGGTTCATGGCCCCTCCAGGATGCCCGATAGAAGAAATTCTAGAGGTAATTAATCTCTTCCCCATCCTCATCTCAGATGAAATGAAAGTTGAATTAGGAGAAGAAGTAAAAGAGGAATAAATCCACTCAGTTCTTCACTCCTTTCATAAAGGAAAGATCCCAGGGCCAGATGGCTTCACCGTGTAATTCTTCCTAGGGTTTTATGAACTTCTAAAGGAGGACTTACTCAAGGTCGTCCAAGAATCCCAGAGCTCAAGTAAAATACCGGGGACTTTTAACTCTACCTTCATAACCCTGATCCCCAAAAAATAAAAAGGTGAAACCTTTGACGATTACAGACCTACAGCATGCTGCAACATGATTTACAAAATAATCTCCAAAGTCATAGCACAGTGCCTCAAACCTGTCCTCAACAAGATTATCATTGAAGAACAATTTGGCTTCCTCTTTCATCGTTAGATACATGATGCAGTTTTTATAGCCCGGGAAGTCTTCCACTCCATCAATAAAAAGAAATTACTAGCTCTGGCTCTAAAGTTAGATCTCTCCCAAGGCCTATGATCGAGTCAATTGGACCTTCCTCTAGCTTCTTCTAATATAGATAGGATTGCCACTACCTTTGGTTGATTGGATAATGGGATGCATACATTCGACTTCTTACGTTGTTCTAATAAATGGTTCTCCTTCATCCTTCTTTCAACCTTCGCAAGGAATTTGACAGGGCTGTCCACTGTCCCCTTTCATTTTTCTACTTGTAGCCGATGCATTGAGATGGATGCTGCATAATGCCAATTCAAAGGGGGACTTAAAAGGAATCAGTCTTTCTACCTCAGTCACTCTGACTCACACCTTATTTGTAGATGATGTTCTACTTTTTGGAGAAGGCACCCTGGGCAATTTCAATACCATTACAAAGATCTTGGACCTCTACAAAAAAGCCACAGGTATGGTAATCAATACAGGAAAATCCAGGCTGGATCACAACAATCTATCAGAAAATGTAAAGGATGCGTTAGCTATTACCTTGCCCTTTCCCTTAACACCTCTCTCCAAAGGTTTGAAATACCTAGCATTCTCCCTCAAACCCAATGCCTATGCTTTCCAGGACTGGCTCTGGTTATATAAAAAAATTGAAGATAGAATTTCTTTATGGGAAAATCGTTTTCTTTCTAGAGGATGAAGGTTAATCCTACTGAAATCGGTCCTTCAAAGCATCCCAATATACTAGGCTTCGATAGCTTACATTCCAAAATGGATCCTAGTCAAAATCAGGAAGAAATGCTTCTCCTTTCTTTAGACAGCCAACAAACAAAGGGAAGGAATCCCGTTGGTCAATTGGACAACCATTTCCAAGCCTAAGTCTTTGGGGGGTCAAAAACCATGACCTCTTTTGCAAATCTTTAGCTGCGAAAACTCTATGGAGATTAGAAAAATATCCAAGCTCGTCGTGGGCTAGATCCCTACTCTCCAAGTATTTTCATCCTCTCACCATTACAGAATGGTTCAGGCAACCTAACAAAAGCTTCAAGAACTGTTCTATAGGTTGGAAGGCACTGGTGCTAGCCTTCCCACTAATAGGAGATTAGTTGGCTTGGAGAATAGGGGATGGGAGATGTATCCGGGTTGGAGAGGACCCCTGGGCAGAGCCAGGTGAACACTTTAGATTGTCTATTGAACTCCTTAGATAACTTCATTCCAAGAGCATTTACACACTAAACAATGCATGCGACCATTTGAACAGAAGAAGTAGTAGAGGAGGGTGGAAATCGGCCACTCAATTAGGCCTGGGAGGAGATCAAGAAGAAGATTGGTCCCAATACATTAACCTCCTAAAAAAGGACTTCATCCACCTAAGAGAAGGAGAGCCAGACAAGTTAGTCTGGACCAAGAAAAATAAGGACAGATCATTCTCTGCAAAGATTGGTTATGAAGCTGCCGTAGACATAGTGGCAAGGGAGGATCTACGGCCATGGTGGCAAAAAATTTGGAAAATATCGGCCCCCCTAAAGTCCATCATCACTCTCTGGTTGGCTTTAAGCAATAAGCTGCTCACCTGAGACAATCTGCAGAAAAGAGGATTTCAAGGTCCTGATAGATGTGTCCTATGCAACATGGATGAGGACTCTATCTCACATATTTTCTGCCATTGCTCATATGCAGATTACGTATGGAGGACAGCAACCGGGAATCTCAACTGTGCATCTCATCTACATCAGAGCACAGTGGAAAATAATGTAATTGATTGGTGGAACGATCGCAGGGTATGTTTGTTCCAGGCCTATCCTGCCCTTTTCATTTTTACTATTTGGGAAGCTAGAAACAAGATGACTTTTCAAGGCACCTTCATTCCTCCAGACATCTCTGTATTGATTCTGATGCAGAAAACAAGAGAATATAAAACACAACCTTCAGAAAAACCGCCAAGAGTTCTCGTCCACCCTTCCATCAACAAAGATATCCCGTGACCTTCTTTGATGGAGCTAGTCAGGGCTCCCCCTCATTGGGAGGTGCTGGAGGAATCATACACTTCTCTATCAGTAAGAAGTGGCATATAAAGTTTGCACCAGGTCATGCTTCCAATAGCAAGGCAGAATTAGCAGCGTTATGGGCTACTTTGATGGTTGTAGCAGAGAACCAGGTGAAGCAGATACAACTTTTCGGAGACTCTAAAATGACTATTGACTAGGAAAATGAAAAAATCCAAATAAATGCACCGCATCTTCAGCACATCCTTCATGCAATCAAAGTTTTGACCTCAAACTTTGAACATATCCAGTTTTCACATGTATATTGGGAATTAAACTCTGAAGCAGATTACCTTTCAAAACTGGTGCTTGCCTTACCTCCTGGAAGACTTGAGGTAACAGGTTTTTCAAACAATCAGCCAGACTTCAACCAGATGATGGATTTTTAGTTTTAGACAGATTATTTTGACAGTAAGCAACGTTGGGAAAAACAATCAGTTTGAATAGTTGTTTTTTAATTCACCTGTGTAGCCTAAAGGGCAATCAGACTCATGAACTTATGATCGGTATTGTAATCCTTTTTTGATATATAATGAAGTCCCTAGAGGACAGTCCACAATCACTTTTTATTTAAAGTGATGGATATATATATATATATATATATATATATATATATATATATATATATATATGCTTGGGATATTCATATTAATGTCGTGTAAAAATAAAAATGCACTTCAAAATGACGAGTGAAATTAAAATTCACACTTCATTAATGACGTTTAATTTTATGAAGTGGTCGTATTTTGACGTGTAAAATGGAAAATGACAGTTATTTACTTGTCAAATTTCAACACTGCTATCGACTAATATTATTAACCCTAACCCTAGTTAAGATCATATGAGGGTTGACCTTAACCCTAGCTTGACATGTTAATTTATTAAATATTATTTGTTGAAATTTCGTAAAACCCAAAAACGATTTCCAATTCCAATAAATTATTTGCACTTAGATTTATTGCATGGAAAACTAAATATTCCAAATCTGAAATTTATGAATGGAAACACACTGATATTTAAACTGGAAAATGCAACAGAAAACTGAACAGTAAAACACACATTCAGCCACAAATTTGACATAGATATTTTATGGGCAATGCCCCTGGAAAAAACCCAAAGGGAAAACCAGTCAATGAGAGAGAATTTTTATCATGCAGCACACAGAGAAATTCAGGAATTTTACAGCAATAAATCACAACATTTAATGCACGTAGAAAAATATGCCAAACTCGGAAAATTGTTCCAAACAACACTACGACTTGTATGAGCACCTCAAATTTCGTTCCTATAAAATTTGTATGACATGTACGGACACCTATACTATTCCGTACGAAATGTATACACTAGATAAAAACCAGAAAAATTATACCTCGATTTTTGTACCCTGTTTGTAGGGCTTGTCCCTTGTTTTCTTGCTATACACGCTACCTCAAAATTGGTGTTGTGAACAGACAGCCTATACAATTTCCTACCTCGAATTCTATGCATAAAAATTGATGTACAAACTTCTTGGGAAGTGTGCCTTATCTCCTCTCCTTGGGATTTGTGCCCTTCCTCCTTGCTACAAGCTCTCTCCCTCTTCTTCTCTTCAACTCCTCAAAAATATCTCATTCATAAATGTGTGTCTAAATTCTCATAGAATTCTCTTTTTATTAAATGTGAGAATGACTTTGTCACTTCATCTTCCAAGTGACTTTGTATCTTCATCTTCTGAATGACTTAGTCTCTTTAAAGTCAAAGGATGAGACAAATTGCACTTAATGAATTAAAAATCATCTTCACCCACCAATTTAATAAAAAAATCACATTAAATTTATAACTCCAAATTTAATGTTTATGAAAGTCACTTAGGTCCTTTCTACATGCCTATACACCAAGCCTATGTAGAAGACCTCCCGAGCTATACAATCTAACACTCCCTCTTAGCGAGGGAGGTACTTCTGGAACCTCCACCTGGATCTGTCTCCAACCCCATCACTCCACCTATTGTTATAGCTACTTCCTCTGAACCAGAAGGCCTCTCTGCCCCCTGCACTGATCTTGTGTTGAAGATCGGTTCCTACAAAACATGCTTCGAGGAGTCTCCTCAACCTCTTGAGCATCCAACTAAGTCATCTCATACCAGCTAAGTATCCTGATAGTACTAGAAGAAGCCTCACAGCCAACTGTCCTAGGTACTGGCACAGACCCTAAATCCAAGATCCCCTTGGACTCAACCACAGGTTGTCCCAACAACCTGTACAATCTCTCTTGTGTCAAACATTGGTTATTACTATTCAAAATTAGAGACCCAACTCTGATACCATGTTGAAATTTCATTAAAATCCAAAAACAATTTCAAATTCCAATAAATTATTTACACTCAAATTTATTGCACATAAAACTAAATATTCCAAATCTGAACATTTATGAATTGAAACACATTGAGATTTAAACTGAAATATGCAACATAAAACTAAACAATATAACACACATTCAACCACACATTTGACACGAAGATATTTTGGGCAATGCCCCTGGAAAAACCCCGAAGGGAAAACCTGTCAATGAGAGAGAATTTTTATTGTGCATCCCATAGAGAAATTATGGAATTTTATAGCAATAAATCACAACATTTAATGCACTTAGAAAAACATGTCAAACTCAAAAAAATGTTCCAAACAGCAGTACAACCACCTCAAATTTCATGCCCATCAAAACCATACGGCTTGTACGGACGTCCATATGGTTCCATACAGGATGTACAGACTGTCCCAAAACCAGAAAAATCGTACATCTATTTATGTTCCCTGTCTGTATGACCTGTCCCTCGATTTCCTGTTGTATGAGCTACCTCGAAATTCATGCTATGAACATTCGGTCTACACAGTTTGTTACCTCGAATTCTATGCATAAACTTTGCTATACGAATTTATTGGGAAATGTGCCCTCTCTCGTCTCCTTGGGATTTACGCCCTTCCTCCTTGCTGCAAGCTCTCTCCCTCTTCTCTTCAGCTCCTCAAAGCTCTCTCGTTCACAAATGTATGTCTAAACTCTCCTAGAATTCTCTTTTTATTAAATGAGAGAATGAATTTGTCACTTCATACTCCAAGTGACTTTGTCTCTTCATCTTCCGAATGACTTAGTCTCTTCAAAATCAAAGGATGAGACAAATTGCACTTAAGGAATTAAAAATCATTTTCACTCACAAATTTCATAAAAAGTCACATTAACTTTATAACACTAAAGTTAATGTCTAGGAAAGTCACTTAGGTCCTTTCTACATGCTTAGACACCAAGCGTATGTAGAAGACCTCCGGAACTATAAAATCTAACATTATCAATCACTGAAATCAATGCAATGATTGTATTTTTCAAATGTCAAGTTTATTCCAAAAAAAAAAAAAACTCGTTCTCACTATAAAACACCATATTCACTAAAATCATTATATTCTAACATGTAATTTATCAACAAGTGTAAAAATGTAAGCATAACCTTAATCTATTGTATTAACATGTAATTTATATAACTTACATAATACCAACATTAAGAAATACATATTTATTATACATAAAATTATAATCATATCTTTATGAAAATGATCTATAATCATAAAATTATATTCATAAACTAAATATAAAATATAAAGCACATGATTAATATATCCTCTAATGATAGCGGCTCCAAGAAACTACAGGCGAGCTCCAAGAAACCCTAGGGTAATTCGGATGAGGGTGCTGCGAATGGGCGTCGGCGGACTGGGAAACCAGGGATTCTGAACCCTGGCGGCTCGGGGATTCATTGCTACGGAGAATTGGTTGGACCTGCTAAATTTAGATTGATTCTTGTAGATGGGAGGTGATATCGACGGAGCTTGCAGGTGGTAACCGGAACCCTTGCGGACGAGTGACGGATTATATGGGGCTGCTTGGGGCATTCTGTGGTTTGGGTGGTGACGATCGCGGTCATCTTGTATGGTGGATAGGGGACCGGACACATTTTGGAATTCCTGTCAGCATTGTTGATTATTTGGGTGGGGTTCGACGGGTTTGGCTATTTTGAGAAAGAGGTGGACCAGATGGGGCGGCATGGCGAGCGGCTATGAGCAGGAGGTGGACTACACCTCGGACGGTGATTGTGCCAGAGGGATTTTCGATATTGGAGCTGTCAATGCTGCGACTTTTGGATTGGGGACATCGCCTGGACCACATTCGACAGGCGGGGGGACAGGGGTTTCTTCTGGGCCCATGGGTGCGATGGATTTGGACGGGCACCTTATAACTCCATCGACATCTGCCAGGGTTAGCTCGCCGGTCATCTCCCTTGGGATGGAGGGTTTAGAGGTAGAATTGGAGACCTTTCGGTCTTCTGCCGGTATAAATGACAGGCCAGACTTGGCTGGTCTTCTGGGGCGGACTCTACAACCCCAACTGGGGTCTTACACAAACTTTCCCAATTGCTCGGATGATCTGCGTGTGGAGGGGTTTAATACTCTGGTTGGGAGTGGCAGACGGAGGACGGACCAGGGTGGCGGATTGGCCTCATTAACCGTTGGAAACTTGGATCGGTCGGTGGAATTTCATGACTCTGATGAATGGGGTCAGGGTAGCGGTGGTCTGGGTTACTCTTTCAGTGGACATGTAGTGGTGGCTCCTGGCGGTGGAGATATTCTACTTGCTTATGAATCCCTGATAGCTCCTGGAGCAGGGGTTTCAACCAAGGCAGACTCACACAAAAATACTGCAAAAAAGGTTAAGGAACAGAAGCGGAAGGACAAGCTCGTGTTGGGAGTGGATGTCACTATGGAGGAGGCGGAAGATTTCTCACACATTGCTGTGGTTGGACATGTCCGTGGTAAGAGACTTGGTCGAGGTTTTCTCCAGCGATGGGTGGCCGAGCAGTGGAGGGGGATAGTGTCTACAGCACCTGAAGTTCGGGTATTAACGCGAGGATGGTTCTCCTTTATCCTGTCAAACATTGGGGAGGTTGATGCTGTACTATGCCGACATTGGAAAATGTTGGGCGTCCCCATTGTCCTGAAACAATGGTCACCATTCTTTGACTCTAAAAAGGAAAAACTTGACAAAGAACCAATATGGGTGAAGCTCCCTGGATTTCCCATGCATCTATGGAATGAAAAACGTTTTGCCGAGATTGGGAATTTCCTTGGCGACTATGTGTGTTCTGATTACACCCATAATGAGACAGGCATTTTTACGGTGGCGAAGATCTTGGTTAATATTGATCTTCGACTGGGGCTTTCGGCTGAGATCAATGTTCAGACGAAGGATGGGGCATTTGTACAAATCCTGGACTATGTGGGTGTGCCGTTTAGGTGCCACCGATGCCACGCTTATGGACACCTGGTAGCATGTTGTCCGTTACCTTTTAAGAGCAGCAGATCGATGGCAGTGGATGTTGCGGAGGATAGCACTGATCCAGCGAATACGGTGGAACCACAGGTGGTGGGGGATGCAGGTATTGTGCCTGCTTTTGTCAACAGGGCGGATCTTGAGATGAAGGTACCAGACGCATTGTGTGGGATGCAGGGATCAGCGAAACATTTGGCAACATTGGAGAACACGGCTTTGGAAAACCTTGGAAGCAAGGATTCGATCGATGTAGGGGTTACAATGGGTACTATGACACCATTGACGCGGGTAGCCTCCAGGAAGCTACAGGAGCAATCCTCTATTCGTCGGGGCTCATCCTTGAATACCCCGGGTATGTATCACCACATTTCTTTTGCTGTTTCATTATTAAATGTCTCTCATGTATTGGGGGAGGGTTGTCTTGGGTCTATTCCACCGGTCTGTTCTGCTTTACTTTGTCCTGTAGCTCCCTGTATGTTACCCGATGCGGATAGTATATACACACCGTCCATTGTATCCACACAACACTCCCCCAGTTCTGTGGGATGTAGTATCCGATATGCTCTCAGAAATAGGCTGATCACTGCTGATGGTTCAGGGGGTAAGGGACTTCCTGAATTGGCTTATAGTGTTGGGGGGAAAGGGCGGGGTCGAAAATATCTTTTGTCAAAAGCTCAAGAGCGGGCTAAAGTTGACTTAGTTATGGGTACACAATCCACTATTGAATGGGCACTTAGAGCAGCAAAAGCCCAGGATGGGGGTTTCATATGAAATTATTGTCATTCAACTGTCGTGGGTTGGCGAGCCCCATTAAAAAATCGTCACTTCGGAGGTTGGTGGATTTAAATCAACCGGATGTTCTACTATTGCAAGAAACATTGGGTGGCAGTGAGGAGGTTGTTCGGGCATTGGAACATTTGCTACCTGGTTGGAAGTTTGTAGGAGTGGATGCTCGTGGACGTTCTGGAGGATTGGCCACGGGGTGGAAGGTGAAGAGTTGTAGACGCGATAGTTCTTGGGGCATTTCTTCTGGTATCGGGGTGGAAGTCTGGGATGCAGCGATCGGTCGGAAGATCACGGTTCTCAATATCTATGGGCCCTATTTAAATAGAGTTGGATTCTGGGACACCTTGTTAAGTATGGATCTCTTTGCTGGAAGGGATGTGATTTTGGGTGGGGATTTCAACCTTTCTCTGGGGGCTTCTGAAGTCTGGGGGCCTCGGGCTTCACCGGATCCTCTAGCTAATTATTTTATACAAGCCTTCGCAAGGAAGGACCTTCTTGACATACTACCAACTAGGTTAACCCCTACCTGGAGGAATAAGAGAACCGGGGATCAAAGGGTGGCCAAAAGGCTGGATAGGTTTCTGGTGGCTGATGTGTTGGCACTGGGGGTTGATGTTGTCAAGCAATGGGTTGGGACAGGGGGGGTTTCTGACCATTGCCCCATCCTACTGGAATTAAGAGGAGGTAGAGTTAAACCCCCTAGCCCTTTCAAATTCAATCCTAGCTGGTTGAAGGAGGAGGATTATCTTAAATTGGTACAGGCTTAGTGGGTTCATCGACCTCCGGAGTCACTGGAGCATGCATGCACACACTTTCAACTTAATCTCAAGTGTATTAAAGAGGCCACTATTCTCTGGGCTATTGAAAAAAGAGTGAAAGATGATCAGAATCTAAGGGATGCTGAGCTGAATATTGATAGACTGCTACATTGCCAGGGTCTGGGTTATCTGGATGAAGTGCAGAAAGGTGAGCTGATGGAGTGGGAAAAATGCAGGAATGTGATTTTGTGTGAGAGAGAAGAGATGTGGAGAATGAAAAGTAGGGCGAACTGGCTATAGTGTGGGGACGAGAACACAAAATTTTTTCAAGCATATGCAAAGGGGAGAAAATTCTCTAACTCTATTTGGGAACTTACTTCAAATGAGGGGGACCTGGTCTCCAGTTTTGATGGTTTGGCAGAGATGGGGGTACGACACTTTGGAGACCTTTTCACTGCTCAACCAGGGGCCTCTATAGCTGAGGTTATTAGGATGGCACAGCTCTTCCCACGTTTTGTGGGGGAGGAGGAGAACAAAATGCTGATGGCGGAGGTGTTGCCGAAGGAGCTCTTGCAGGTTATGCACTCCTTCCAGAAAGATAAAAGTCCGGGGCCTGATGGTTGGCCTATTGAATTTTACTTGGGTTTCTTTGATTTATTCGGGGAGGAAATAGTGAATGTGGTGGAAGAATCAAGAAAGGCTGGGTTTGTACATGGTCCTTTCAATTCGACCTTTATAGCTCTCATCCCTAAATCGGACAAGCCTGAAAGCTTTGATGAATTCAAACCTATATCTCTCTGCAATTGCATCTATAAGATCATCTCTAAAGTTATGGCGCGGTGACTCAAGAATATTCTGTCTCAGCATATTTCTTGTGAACAATTTGGGTTCTTGGAAGGTCGTCAAATACATGAGGCCATTGGAGTTGCTCAGGAAGGTATACATTCTATGAAGGTGCAGAAGTAGAAGGGTGCAGTGATTAAGATTGATCTCTCCAAAGCATTTGATAGGGTTAGTTGGCTCTATATTCGGATGCTTCTTGCACACCTTGGCTTCTGCTATGAATTTATCCGATGGATTATGGCCTGCATCTCCATGGTGAGCTTTGTTGTACTAATAAATGGTTCTGCTAGTCCATTCTTTCACGCTGGCAGGGGTTTATGACAAGGTTGCCCACTGTCACCACTACTGTTTCTCCTTGTTGCTGAAGGCCTCAGTTGATTTCTTCTGAAAGCAAAAGTTGATGGTTCCTTTCGTGGTATATCCATCTCTCAGGTATTGTATATAACACATCTCCTTTTCGTTGATGACATTCTGATATTTTGTGATGGCTCGAGACAGGATATTGATAAGGTGGTAGAAGGTCTCAATTTACTGCAAGATGCAGCGGGTATGTTAGTGAATATTGATAAATCTTCAATCACATGCTCGCATTTAACCGAGCAGGAGATTCATAGATTGGCTATGAGACTACCTTACAGGACTTTGGATATTGATGATGGATTTAAGTACCTGGGCTTTCACTTGAAACCAAATGCGTATTTGAAAGCAGATTGGCAATGGTTAATTGCTAAATTAGAACAGCGACTACATGGATGGATTCATAAATGGCTCTCGAGAGCAGGGAGGTTGGTACTGGTAAAATCAGTTTTGGAAGCTATTCCAGTGTATTGGATGTCACTCGCTTGGATTCCCAAAGGAGTCCTGGAGCAGATCCGACGATTGTGTTTTGCCTTTCTTTGGAAGGGTAAGGGTGATAAACGAGCTTTGGTATGGGTTAGATGGGAGAAGATTGCGGTTCCTAAAGCACTGGGAGGTTGGGGCTTAAAGAATATTTTTCTTTTTGCAAAAGCCTTGGGGGCAAAGGTGGCTTGGCGAATTATTCAATCACAGAGCCTCTGGACTAGAGTGGTATATCATAAATACATAGCTCCTTTAACACTACTCGACTGGATTAGGTAGGTAAATAAGACAAGGGCAAATTGCTCTGTGGTCTGGAAAGCTGTGGTGCAGCATTTTCAACTGATTGGATCTGGATTAGTGTGGAAAATTGGAAATGGGAGACTTATGCGTATTGGACTAGACCCTTGGGTGGGTTGTAGGGGTGGACATGTCCTTCCTAAGGCCTTAAGAAATTTTCTGGCAGCTAGAGGATGTCATTTTCTGGCTGATATTGAACAATCGGGATCATCCACGCTATGGCTACAGGGGTGGACCTCTGCACAGCGTCTAGAGATTCCTGTTGACTTGCTTGGAGTTTGGGAGGATTATATTCGAAACTTAAGATACACAAATATTCGCCTGACAAATAGGGTTGATGAACTTATCTGGGATCACCACCCCTCTGGGATATACACACCAAAACATGGATATATCCAGCTGAATGTGGAAGCACATAACAGGGAATTGGTGTGGTGGTGGAAATATCTGTGGAAGCTAAAGTGCCCGGGTAAAGCTAAATTACTCTTCTGGGCATTATTGGAAAATAAGGCACCAACCTGGGACATCCTGCAGAAACGATTCATCCAGGGTCCGGGGTTCTGTCCACTCTGTAGGGATGCAGATGAGACTATTTCTCATATTTTTGTCCACTGTCGGTATTCACAAGCTCTTTGGGCTGATATCTGTATTTATCTGGATATAAATGTGAGATGGTGGGGAGAGAGTGTTATTGATGCGTTTCAAAGTTGGTGGTCATCCTATAAAAACTCATCCTTTCGGGCTATACCATGTATCTTCGCATGGGGCATATGGATCACACGTAATAAGATCATCTTTCAAGACTGTAGGGTCCCGATGGAGCAAGTAGTGGCACCTGCTATGGCTGTTATACTACACTACAAGGAAACTATCAAAGCAAACCGAATACGACCTATGATTGCGGAAGTTATAGATAAATCCATGCCGTGGGCATATTTCGATGGAGCATCAACTGACCATCAATTGGTGTGTGGTGGAGGGGGCGTACTACACAAATATGAGTCCCATTTTTTTCATATCGTGGCTGGTCTGGGGAGTGGTTCAAATAACTATGCTGAACTTATGTCACTTAGGCTGCTCATGCTTTTTGCACTAGAACAAGGTTGTCTATCTCTACAGGTTTTTGGAGACTCACTGATAGTTATTGATTGGGCCAAGGAACTTACACAGTGTAATGTGATGGTACTCTTACCTATCCTGGAGGAGGTATTACGGTTAAAGCAAACATTTAATCTTATTACATTTACACATGTCTACAGGGAGAGAAATGGGGTGGCCGACCTACTATCCAAAGAAGCGACGCAGCAACATTTGATATACGGCACTTGGAGGATCACTATACATACCACAGAAGGCAACTATAGTTATTATCATAGGCCTTTTCATGGAGACATTGAGGACCGGATGGAGCATTAGCCTCTGTTTTATTTGCTACATTATAATAGTTCTGTTTATGCTTTTATATACACGGGATGTATGGACAGTATATTTGCTGTTGTTTGGATCACCTTATGCATATTTGTCTTTGATATATGTAGTCGGATATAGGAGGGCTGTTTGGACAGCCAATTACGCTGTTTTGATTTTGTATGGGACACTAGATGGTTATATGGGACAGTCATATGTGACAGTTATATGTAGTCGGATATATGTGGACTGTCTTGGACAGTCATATGGGACAGCTTATTTGTGACAATGTAGGGATCCTTGTGATTCTATTACATGTGTAGAATGTAATTTTGTTCAACTATTTAAAATAAAGTTACGACTTTTTCCAAGGAAAAAAAAATAAAAAAATCCTCTAAACCCAATTATTCTATTCTCGTTATTAGAACCTAAAACCTAGATCCATCTCATTTTCCCATCCTATATTCACGTTCTTACCATTAAACTTATCTTCTCATCCATTAATATTTCATGAACATATTATTCCACTTCCATGTATATTTTTAAGGTGTATTCATTTTTCAAGTATAATGAAAATTTTGTATCGAGTAACCTAGATTCATGTTTTTACAATTAAACTTATCTTCTTCTCATCTATTAATGTTTATTCCACTTTCATGTTTTTCTCAGGTCCGTGAAAATTTTGAAAATGGGACAATTGTAGTATCGAGTCTTTCACTTCTAATTTTGAGTGGTCTTAATTTTGACCGTCATGAACCCATTGGCATATATATATCCTCCAGATTAATATAGAGGCCATGCGGATCAATTGCCTATAAATTCATTCCTTAGACTTTGAACTAGTAAACATGGCTTTTCAATAAAGTAAAATAGATTATTGATTTGATTAGTATAAAATGGTTTATTTATTGATATATATGTAATTGTTTTAAAATATATGTAAAAAAACTTAAGTTTGATAACTTAGTGTGTGGGAGATGTTGTAATAAAATAAAAAGATAACAATAATATATGATTGTATTTTCTTCTTTATTTAAAGACTTACTCTATCGATAACAACGAAATCTCTTGCACTTGTACGTAACATAATTATTATTTTGCATATATTTCCGCAGATGAAGCTCCTCCAGCCCTGTATGTCGTTAAAGCTTTGCTCTGAAATAATGTCTCCAATTCGAGTCTCCTCATTTTCCAACAGAAAATGCCTATTGTTCGCATAACCGGGCATACTTCTCCATAAAAAAATACTTATTGGTTGTTGTTTAGTCACATAAATGGACGAACATTAAAAAATTGAACCGAGGTTTATGTAATAATTAGAAGTCGGTTCGAAACATGGGAGGACCAGTGTGTCATAAACGTAGAATCGACATATCAAATTGGCGTGGATAAGTGACATATATAGCCAAAATATGTAGAATTGGCATAAGAAAAAGGCATATATATATTATTTATTTTGGGTTGGTCTAATTGTGTGGATCAGAAATTGTTTTTCAGATTTTTAATACAATTAAATCATCAATATTTTAAAAATAACTAAATTATAGTTCATTTTGGTTCATTTTAATATATTATTGATAATTTTTGATATATTAATCATATGAATTGTTAGCTAATAATTATAAATTAAAAATTGGTTTTGATCTTTTTCAATGATTTAATTACACAATTTTATTTAATAAAAATATAATTTTAAAATTTTCATATTATCATAATTTTAAAAATAAATAATATTTAAATTTTAAAAATAAATAAATAAATTTAAATGAGCTTTCATAAAATAAAATATTATGAAAAGTAATTAAAAAATAGATGACTTAAACCTTGATCTATCAATCAAGAGAGATTAAATTTCTTGAGTTTAAATTTAAAAAAAGAAATACACCTCAAGAAATTGGATCCCTCTCGGTGCTTGATAGATACGGGTTTAAGATGGATCTATGCTGGTTAGAAAAAAATTATTTTTGTCAAATATCAAGAAGTAAAAATATCCAAAAAAAATCTAAGATTTTAAGTTACTTCAAAATCCATAAAAATATAAAATGTCATTACATTTTTTTTAAAACTCTAAACTAATATAGATATACACTTCTTTACAAAATATATAGAGAGAGAGAGAGAGAGAACCCTGTGGGCTAGCTCAAGTGGTTGAATGTTGTAGTTGAGGAGAAGGTCTTGGGGTCAAATCCTCGGGTGGACATCACTTGATGTCTCCATCAGGTGCCTGCAACCTTCCGGTGGTCCCCCTCTTGATTTCTTATAGAAGCCCCTCTAGGTGGTTTGTGAACCACATGTGAAGAAATATATATATGTATATATATGATAATTTTCTACTATTAATTTCTAAGATTAAGGTTAATAATCTCCCCTCAATATCTTATTTTTCTTTTATCTTATAAATTTTGATATAGATGTAAACTTTTTTACAAAATGTATCATTAAAGTCTTTTACTTGTTTATTATATTATTTAAAATGATTAGAAAAAAATTATTTTTGTCAAATATCAAGAAGTAAAAATATCCAAAAAAATCTAAGATTTTAAGTTACTTCAAAATCCATAAAAATATAAAATGTCATTACATTTTTTTAAATTAACTAAATTAATATAGATATACACTTCTTTACAAAATGTGTGTGTGTGTGTGTCTCAAGTTGTTGAGTGTTGTAATTGAGCAGAAGGTCTTGGGGTCAAATCCTTGGGTGGACATCACTTGATGTCCCCATCGGGTGCTCGCAACCTTCGGGTGGTCCCTCTTTGATTTCTTATAGCAGCTCCGCTAGGTGGTTTGTGAACCACTTGTGAAGAATGATAATTTTCTACTATTAATCTTCAAGATTAGAGTTAATAACCTCCTTGCAATATCTTAATTTTCTTTTATCCTTTAAATTAATGGTAGATGGTTTTGATTAGAATGTAAAGCAATTATAGGAAGTGTGTGATCTCCTATGTCATTTATTTTTGTAATAAATTTAAATTGATATAAATATACACTTCTTTACAAAAATGTATCATTAAAGTATTTTACTTGTATATTAAATTATATTATTTAAAGTGATTAGAAAAAAATATTTTTTTCCAATATCAAGAAGTAAAAATATCCAATTAGAATTTCCTTTCAAGTCCAAGAAAATCTAAGATTTTAAGTTACTTCCAAATCCATAAAAATATAAAATGTCATTACAATTTTTTAATAAATCTAAATTAATATAGATATACACTTCTTTACAAAATGTATCATTGATATTTTATTTGTATATTATATTATATTATTTAAAATTATTAGAAAAAAATTATTTTTATCAAACAAAAAAGTCTAGAATTAAAATTTAGTTTCAAACCCAAAAAATATTGTAAGTTATTTCACAATCCATAAAATAGGTACAAACTATATCTTAAAGACTTTAAATTGCAAAACTATACCAAACATAAACCTTTACTTTAAACGTTGAGGTATAGATTGAGGCCTAGATTGTTATCAAAACACTTCTTGAAGAATTTTGAAAATAATCCAGAAATGTCTGCGTGGAAGAGAGAGATGTTGATGTCATTGGGTAAGAAATCATTTTCTTCGTTTTTGTTTTGTGAAGTAACTTGTGGAGAGGTCGTATAACGTGCATCTACCAAGGAAAGATGTTTAGAGTTTTTTCTTGTGTTTGACTTGTAAGTGTAAAGTGTGTAAGCAATTGTCACCAACAAAGAAGATGCTAAGATAGTAGCATGAGGCCGTTGAGTTGCTTTGATTGTTGTAGAAATATCAAGCCCAATCCTTTCTATGTGTCGGTCTTGACGATTTTTGAGCCTTGGTGTTTGGGGAGAAATCACGGTAAAAGTGATACGATTAAGGTGATATTGGGTTCATTTGATGGAGGACCACTGCAAAAGAATGTGAGAAATGAGACCTGTCGTTGTGTGACAAGCCATTATAGAGAAGAGTTAAGTGGCATTGAAATGCACTATTTCTAACAAAACGTTATTTCCAAGGTAACATATTCAAATCTTCTACGTGCATTATCCATTCATAAATTGTTTCGATGTCAATATTGTAGTGCTAGTCAACTTGACCATGAAATCTGTGTATAGCCTCAAAACAAGTGCACTAGGCATTGCATAAGCTTAGAATGCCTTTGCTTCAGCTTCCGTAGCTCCATCACAATTCGCATTGGCAAATTGACAATAATATGATTACTTTACTATTATGACATATGGAAACAACTCTCGTGGTTCAACGCTTCAAGAAGGAAAATTTTTAAGGATCCATAATTTTTCCAAATTGTAGAAACCTTAGCGAATCTTACTAATTCTTAAATTTGCACTGATAAAATCTTTGTTTTATATTTTAACATTCAAAATTTTAAGGACTATATAGTTTTGGGACAATTTTTCCAATTCTTAGAGTAAAAGGAAAATATCCCATGGAATTTGGGCAAATCATCTTTGAAAAAAAAGACAAATCAGACTCTTTTTTTGGAAAAAAAGGAAAAAAATAGCCCTTGGATAAATTTCGCCCCTAAAATTTTCCTTGACTTCAAGTTGTGATTCTCATTCTATATGTTTTCTTTAGATACACCTACTTCATCTCCTTGCTTCACTTGCAATACGATGTTCTTTTATTGCACCCCGAGGTGCAATTGCTAGTTTAAATGTCAAGTTACATTATATTATTGACAACATCTCCCCATACTGGACTATAAAGCACCTCTCCACACAATAAATTCAATAGACATTTAAAAAAAACATTCTAAATAAAATATTGTCTTTACAAATTTTTATAATTGTATGATGGGTTATATATGTATTTTAAAAAAAAATACAGTGAAACTTTTTCCTAGAATTTCAAAGTGCTAAAAATGATCATATAAAACTTGAAACACAATGTTATAATCAACATTTTTGTGGACACCCGTATAAGAGAGGATTTGTTATGTGTGTCCATATGATACATAATGAGTGAACCTTGGGCTCAAATATTGAGCATATCACTATCATGATTATTAAACGAATATGCCTATGATTTGTAATTTCTTAATATCCATATCTACACAATTGTAAATGAAATTACTCATCAAGACTATAAAGTATGTAATTCTTATTGGGGATATTTGTTTTTTGCTTTATCTCTCAAACCATGCAAAAATGCATAATCCCTAATGCATTGTAATAATGATAACAAGAATTGTGATATCTTCATTCTCAAATATTTCATGCAAAAATGCATAATCCCTAATGCATTGTAATAATGATAACAAGAATTGTGATATCTTCATTCTCAAATATTTGATAGTAAGCAAAGTATCATCACACTAATCTCAATGTTGCTCAAAACAAGAAGAAGAAGATGAAAGAGACTTGTAGATACAAATGCATAAAATTGAGATATGGGAGACAACCATTTTGGTGAACAGAGGAGTGAGGATTTAATGATGCAGAAAATTGAATGAATAGAGTCACAATCTTCACCATGTAATCCTAATTTTAGATTTTGTGATGTCTATTCTATGCAGGTTCATGTTTACATTTAATCAAAGAACATAAAAGTTATAAAATTTCATTTAGCTTAATAGATTTTTTGAATCCCAAACTTAAGAGATTTATATTCATGTATATATTATTTGTCTTGATTTTGTTCCATTAAATATCTATTGCAATGATGGGGATGTCAAAACTACATACTAAGTGGTTGAATGTAGTCAAATAATAATCAAATATTAGATACCAACACTATAACCATGTCACAACTTGTCATACATAGGCACATAGCAACTTGTCAATGTAACAAAATAACTATGAAATGACATGTTAGATACTTTTAAAGAGATGGAATATGTAAACATAAAGATTATTTAAGACCTCAATTTCTTGGGTTCGTTGGATGTCTATTGTTTGCTCTTCAAAATTGTCATCGAGACACACATTTGCAGTTAGTCTTGTTAACAACTCTCCAATTTGATTACAATTTACATACATAACCTTGACTAATTGCAGTTTTGTAGAACCAAGAGCGGAGACAAAGATAACAAAGGAAATGGAATTGTTACAAGCGAGTGACTCGAACACATTAAATATGGACACTTAATGTGATGTCAATTCTCATATACATAAGGATTGATAATGCAACAAATGGATTCAAGTGGGGATTCAAAAAGATAGGTGTGCAAGCTTTTTGAGGAAGCCATTGTTAAGTAAAACTTAAAATGGTGCATATGGTAATATGATGGTTTTGAGGAAGCCTTTGTTAAGTAAGACTTAAAATGGTGCATATGGTAATATGATGGTAGGATTATTTGAGTGTTAACTATGTAATGGATTTAATGTTGTGGAAATAGTCAATTTACATGGTAATAAATGAAAGTCAACAAAAATATAAATGATTTAGTGTTTAGATGCCAAACACAAGTAATAGGTGATGAATCATTGAATCTTATTCAGTATTTACAACCATCTTCATATAATATGAAAGGCAACATGGTCATTGAGAAACTAAGAGCTGACAGAAGGTTTAGATTTTTTTTAAAGGTGTTTTTTACCGACCCTTTTAGGAAGGGCTTACATCCATTGGACGGGATTTTTATTGTAGATTACATGTTGTAAGTCTTCTCTAGGTGGGTGCCATTCTAGGAAGTTTTACACTAGGCAAAGTTAGGATTAGGGTCTCTTATCCAAGCCTAGGCGCACCTTAGGTATGGAGTGCATTGATTGTAACCCTACTACTAGTCTACAAGAAGCGAGAAGATCTTCACCTGATATGGTTAACAAGTTTATGTATTTGAGCTATGGCATTAGAGTTTTACTGTTTTCAGATATAATGAAACAGTGACTCTACTGATATGGTTAACAAGTTTATGTATTTGAGCTGTTTACTGTTTTCAGATTTAATGAAACAGTGACTCAGACTAGAGAGCTTTGTTATTCCATGTAATTTTGTTAGTATTTTCAACACGTGTTTGTGGTTGCAGTTTTTGATAGGTATCAGTTTTTAGCTATTTGGGGTTTAGTTATTCTTTGAAGTGCAAAATCTGCAATTTCATCACTCTTGGTCTACCATTTACCCTTTTGAGGTAGTATAGGGTTTTATGGAGTTCACCATGAAACATTTCAATGGCTGCGCTTCACCATAAAACATTTCAATGGATTTGGGTAACCAGATGTTTGTTCTCTTCATTTACCTCTGAAGCCTCCACTTCCTGTGTAGTCTGGATTCACTCCTTGGTCTTTCCTCAGGCCCTTCATTCTCGGCAGGTTTTGATGAGCTTCCTTTTCCTCAAAAGAATGTATCGGTGCCCTTCTTTCCCAACGACTTACCGTTACTCTGATTCAGTTGCTCATCAACATTCAAAGTATATTGATATGCTTCATGCACTATGTGTAGCTTGATTAAGGCCAGCTCAACCTGATATTGGAACCCTGGTCTGTTGACGTATCTAGCAGCAGACTGCTTAGTCTTCTTGCAAATTTTCTCTTATCTGCAACTTCATATACTATTTTGTATAAATCACCACAGACAACTCCTTTTGCCTCAGGTTCTGGAATTGTTTAATCACATTCATTAGAGAACCCTAGTGTCAAAAATTTGGCCCTCAGCGCTTTTAGCATCTTGGGCTATAATCTGATCTTGTCTTTACCCGGTCTTCTCCCAGTATTTTGAGTGCCTTCCCACCATAAGGCAGCACGAGCCTTCATCCTTGCCACTGCAAACTATGGTCTCCTTGGATCCTCTTCATCTCTGTTCTCCATATCAAAATACCTCTCTAGTTCTTGCAGAGAACCCATTAACAAATCAGGGTTCAGATCCTCTTTGAAGTCCAAGGTTTTAGTTCTAGTTTTGAAATAACTTCTATCAGCCTTTTCATGGGATCTATTGCTCTAACCGGGGTTCTCACGTTCTCTTGTTCACCTTCTCACTCATCTTGCTGGAATATGGCTTCAATTGCTTCTAATCTGCTGAGCAATGCGTCCCATCATTCCGTCTAAGTCCAGTATCTCTCTTAGCTCTTTTTATTTCCCTAGGTTCATTTCCCTACTTATATTCCCTTTCTACCACTAAATTAAAAAAGAGCCCTCTCTTTTTAAAACTAACTGTTGTTTTCCCCAAAACTTCTCTATAATCGCCACTTCGTTACTTTGCCCACAGAATCGGGGTTAGTAGTAACAAATTTATATTCTAAGCGGAATAAGATCCCTAAATTCCTCTGCAGATTCAACCATTGCAGTATCTGGCAGAGTCTACAGCCATTCCCCTATTTCCTCAACAAATATAAGTGGGATCTCATTAACGAATCTGTTGTGCATCATTCATTAATAGATTTTAGAATTAGTTTTACAAATGGGCATATCTATTTCTGGTAACCCATTGTTTTCTTTAATTTGTAACAGCCATACATGACTTCCCTTCACCATCTATTGTCATTATTACATTGGACATAATAATAAAAAATATCATGAATACTTCATTTCCTGTGAACGCTTCCACAATGTCTGTGTGTATAACGTGACTTTCTTGAATTTGGAATGGTTTTTCTTATCTCAAGTATCATGGTGTAATTACATTGAGTATGATTGCCTTACTCGTTTTCTATTACAAATTTAACAGTTTCAGTAAAAAATAAATAAATTACATTTGGTACGATCTTTTCATTTCAAAGATAGTCAACTTCAAATTTTGATTTTTGAAGTGGGATACATTTATGCATGGTGTTATGTTGCAATCGAATTCCTTGAATACCAGCTTTTATGGCACAATGCTCATGAAATTATTGAAAAGAACTTCTAAAGTGTGAACACACAGACATGTTTGTTCGCAAACTAAGAAATATATTTGTTAGAAATTTCCAAGAGACAGAAACATATAGCTCTTAGAATAGTA
The DNA here is from genome assembly GCA_027924585.1 of Larix kaempferi. Classification (NCBI taxonomy): domain Eukaryota; kingdom Viridiplantae; phylum Streptophyta; class Pinopsida; order Pinales; family Pinaceae; genus Larix; species Larix kaempferi. Next base: position 38,220,166 of record BSBM01000205.1, read on the forward strand.
CTAATCACACACCTGGTATCTTTTTGTAAAAAATATGTGGGGCTATACAATCTAGTCTTTGAACGCATCTTTTCTTTCCCTGTTTCTATTACAAGCTAAAAACTAACTGGACGTTTGGAATTGTTTCCATTGCAGATTGTATTTGAATTTTGATGTTATAGACAAGGTCAATTTCAGATTCAACATCAAATCTCCACTCTTCTATTTATTCGCAATTCAATCTTTAACAATGAAACTGTAGAAGGATGTTCTCGAATAATTCAGAGAAGAGTAATCATCATCCTCTAGAAACTTTCAGGGTACTTGTTCTTGGTTTTACTAAATTTATTATACGTACATATATCAACTAAGAACGTAAATACCTAGGCAAACTTTTGAAAGAAAGTTATGTGATCAGATGGCATTATTGCCACGCTCAAACACTGCAGCTGCCCCCATTCCAGTCCCTAGAAAATATTCAAAACACCAAAATGAAAGTGAATTATATATGGAAACAACAATATGTACACAACCCCAAGTGCATGAGAGACAGAGGGCAACAAGAAATTCTGACAGAAGAAAATATTTGAACAGCATTATGGTAATTATTCTCACCTATACACATGGAGACAACTCCAAACCTACAATCTTTACCACGTCGTTTCATTTCATGGAGTAATGTGCCAACACAACGAGCCCCTGAAAGCATAACAAAGGAATCAATAACCCAACAACAAAAATGTCACTCATTTTACTAAGAAAAGAGTTAATGCCTTCGAAGCCTGCAACTGTCCTACTCAAAGTTCCTTGCTGCAAGTTATGCATTTATAATCTGGCATGTCATTAAGTTTGTGTGGATTGATTGGTAACGTGGGGGCATCGCTCATAAACCACCCCTTTACATAAGAAATTATTGACGAAATATCGCAATTTACTTGTATTAACTTCGTAGACATGCCATTACACATGAAATGCTGATCAGAGTAGGGGGGGCAACTAGAACGGTGTATAATAACTGATGGTTAACCTCAGTAGAAAGCTAAGAAAGATTTGTTTTGCCAAAGGTTACAATAACTTCGGCTAACAAGACATGGTTAACCTCAGTAGAAAGCTAAGAAAGATTTGTTTTGCCAAAGGTTACAATAACTTCGGCTAACAAGACATGGTTAACCTCAGTAGAAAGCTAAGAAAGATTTGTTTGTGTGGATTGATTATTGGTAATGTGGGGGCATCGCTCATAAACCACCCCTTTACATAAGAAATTATTGACGAAATATCACAATTTACTTGTATTAACTTCGTAGACATGCCATTACACATGAAATGCTGATCAGAGTAGGGGAGGCAACTAGAACGGTGTATAATAACTGATGGTTAACCTCAGTAGAAAGCTAAGAAAGATTTGTTTTGCCAAAGGTTACAATAACTTTGGCTAACAAGACCATGACATTTACAAGTACTTACATTGAGTGCGCTACCCTAATATGAGGGTTTTCCAAGTAGTCCTTAGAGGTAAATACTAAAGACAAAAGATTGATCTTTGCAGGCAAGTAAAATGCAGAAGTTGAATTGAAGCAAGCAAAAACTAGTTCTAGAGCAAACTGAACCATGATCGAGAAGAAAGATTCTTGAGCTAAACAGATCAATGTGCATTAGACGCAAATGGCATTGATCCATATAGGAGCTGATAAAATTGATGTTACAATGGTTGAACATTGGAGAAAGAAACATGGTTTCTACTGTTCTTAATGCATAAGAGATGAAATTTTTTGACAAGTTGCGTATTTTTTATGACAATTTAAGCCCATGAATACAAGGAACTGCAATTTTTAGAAAATTAAATTGGTCACGCAATCCAAATTTCTCACATGAAACCTAGAGCCTAAATGCCTTCAATCTTAAATGGTGTAAATATATATGACATAAATTAATTGAAATAACTTAATGAAGAACTTGCACTGGCAGTACATGTTTATGATTAATGAAGACGTGCTTCAAATGAAACACAACGAAAAACCAAAAGAAGATCTTCTGATATCAATAGTGGGACTAGAACTTAGAGAATTTGAACACTTGTAATGTTTGCCTTGCCAAGAAACTTGAACACATAGGGGAACATTCTAAGAATGTCAGAAATTGAAACTCAACTTTCTATTGTTTCTCAGTTGCATACTTAGCAATAAAGTCATCTTAAATATTTTCTTTCATTTCATTGAATTGAAAACATTACTACAGACTGTATATGCAGCATCGCTAGGATATTAAACTCAAGATTTCCCTACTACTATCGCAAATGTGCATAGTTGACATACCGGTTGCTCCGAGTGGGTGACCAAGTGCAATAGCTCCACCATTTACATTGACTTTTTCTGGATCCAGCTCCAACTTCTGGCAACAGTATACATACTGGGAGGCAAATGCCTGATACAGAAGACATATAAATGCCATTTTATGAGCAATTTTCAAGCAAATTTCTAATTGCAGAATAATAGATGCACTATGCAAACTATAATCCAGTTCTTGTTCCAAGAAAAGAAAAGCATATTACATAACAAGCTATTACTGGGTAATAACAGGACCCTTGACATGCCAAAGACAAATAATGTAGATTACTTAAATCGGCAAGGCAACCTGAAATATCCAAATGGACGAGGGATTTTCCCATTTTAGTACACCAAAAAACAGAATTCGTAAGAGAGTAACCTTATGTAAGTTTTACATTGTAAGCTAAACATGAAGATGTAAACATTTCAGATCTTGTTAGAGAAGAGCAATATGATTCATATTATAGACCTTTATCATAACAGCTGCCGGCACACAACTGTTTTTATCTATCTAGTACTTTGTTTATCTTTCAGGACGTTTCAGCTGTTGTTATGCTTTTAAGTCTCAATCAATAATGTTGTAAAACATGAGCAACACTAGCTGGATTCATATAGGAATCGTGGGTTCATGATCTAAAGAGGAATTCAGCTGGACAGTAAGAGCATACCCAACACAGCAGTGCACATAAATATGTATATAATGGTCACTGGCATTGCCTTAATTAAAAGAAATTGCTAAAAGAAAAGTTGGTATCCACTGTCGGTGACTCAGCAATCTGCAAATGGTATTGTGTTAATCATGGCAGGCCAAGGCAATAAATGCCATATGCATTGGTTTTAAGCAGGGTTTTGGACTGATCTGGCTATGGTTATTAAAAAAAATGCTAGTTTAACCAGTAGCATGCTTGCTATCTGCAGCAATCAACATAAGACAGACAGAAGCCTATGCATTTCACTGCAATATTCAGTATCTTAGTCTATACAAGGCACAGTATACTACTGATGATAAAGATGCTAATATTTTTTGGACATGCAAGATCAGTCTTATCATTTACTTATTCCCTGCTAAGTTGTAAATCATCTAAGTTGTCAAACTGTGCCCTGAACTGATAGCTTTTCCAATTGAATAAGGGAAGGGTCCCTGAGCTGAATACCTTTCAAAGCAAATAAGCAGAAAGTCTCTCACTTTGGCTGGTAGAAATTCCTAACTGGGTTTATGCATACATCATATGTCCGGTAGTCTATCCGTGGTTACAATCTAATGCGCTACTCAGTTTTCACTTTATTTCTGACAAATGTTCTGTATTTCTATTGAATATGTAAGACCAGTAATGTAGGATGCCTTTTAGCAACAAATACCTTTGTAGATTTGAAATGTTTTTCATATCCTGCATGTAAACATAGGTTCAAGTATCCCGCATGCATAAAAAAGAGAGACGCAGATGAGATGCAGCAGATCACATGTCCACATCCAACATGACTAGCTGATTACCTGGGAAGATCCTCTTAGTTATGTAGGCAATCGATTCTCTGCTCCATAGATTTCCTTAGCTTGCTCATTAAACCTACTTTTCTCTTGTATGTATATTTCCTCTGACTTTAGAATATTTGTGTCAGCTTGTTGCTAAGCAATACCTCTTATTATTTGAAAAATATTTGGTACAGATAAGAGCTTATAAAAAGCTCAAACAAAGCAAAACATTAAATGCAGTGATACTCTCCACTGTGAAAGAGAATATTTGATGATCTATCTATACCAGATTTAACCATGCCTTCATCTGAAAAAAAGTGCGCAAACATCAACAATGCAGAAAGCATTCCCAGAACAATCTAGTCCGTTGGGAAAGCAAGGTCTTAACACTGAAAATGCACAGTATGAAGTATGTATCACTTGCGGAGAGCATAAGCTCTTATTATTTTTCATTTAGAATAAAATTTTGGTACAGAATTAGAAAGCTATATAGCATAACCATTCTGTCAACAACATAGATATTATATATAACTTTATAAGTATGTACTTCAAAAGGAATAGGAATTCTATGATTTATAGTCTGGACAATTTCTTTCCGAGAGAAAGACCAGTCTGTCATTGAAAATGTCAAGGTCCATTGATGATTGGCCATCAAAAAGAGAACTACAAAATCACATTGGTTACATATTTGATTCGCTGCACAAGTCACCTTCTTACACTCAAAAAATTTGGTTACCTTCAGATTTCAGCTAGTAAGATTCGCAGCCAGTCAGCAAAATCTCTAGACTCCTCAACTTGTTACTGAGAAATGTCAACAAGAGTGCAATTGCCCTTAGATAGTTGTGACAAGGGAGTAAATCACGAACAGTATTCTGGTTCCTCAAGTAAGAAGACAACTGGTAAGCCCAAGGAGTCAGCTAAACTGGTTATTATCAATGTTGTCGGGCATTTGGCTAGTTCTGTGCCAGCAGATGCCCTGTTTGGATCCCCCTGGACTAGGCACACTAGGGATGCCATCCACGAACCTGAAGAGGCATCCTCTGGGTTTACTCACAAGGTTTTCCTTGGAATTTAAAATAAAAATATAACTGCTCGACTGACAATAAAATTACAAAACCCATACATGTTCCTTTTCACCTGAATTGCAAGGTTCTACTTAAAAGGGTTTCAGAAACTAAACGTTTTTCTAAACTTGTTTCCAATGTAATACATCCAAAATACATATAACAGCCTTTCCTAACTACAATAATGAATTGAAAGAGTTTTGATCCTCAAAATGATCATAGAGGTGGATAGCTTCTGAATTTTCCAGGATTAATAATGAAGAGAATTAAGGAAAAACAAGAGTGAAAAATAACCACAGATAACTTAAAAAACAAATGAGGCAGTTTTGGATGTCAAGCTATTGAGTATTTGCACCACAATTTTTATACTTTTACAAGCTACCGAGTTTTCATTATTTTCTGTGTTTTAGCATGGCTTCTAACTGAATTGAATAAGGGCACCGGAGTTGGACATTAGTCAACGGGGATAAGCTATAATACCTCATTTATTTCAAAAAGATCAATATCGCCAATTTGTAGTCCAGCTGCCTTGACTGCGGCTGGGATTGCTACCGCTGGACCTATTCCCATTACGGCTGGATCACATCCAACTGCCGCAAAACTCCTGCATAGAGTTCAAATGAGAGTTGAGTAATAAAAATATAAGCACCATTACAGAGCATTAAGTAGAAGCTCCGTGCCTGAAAACTCCAAGAATGGGCAAGCCTTTCTGCATTGCCATTTTCCTCTTCATAAGCAGTACTGCACCAGCTCCATCAGTAACTTGGCTTGAATTCCCTGGTAGGCATCAAATACATGTGAAGAGTAGGCCTAAAAGAAAGAAGCAGTGCTACTAAAATCCCTGGTTACATTAGAGTATCCAAATAATTCCCACCAAGCAGCTAAAAAGGAATCCTAAGGTTAAGTGCCCTGCCTGCAGTGGTGCTGCCGCCCTTCTTAAAAGCAGGCTTGAGCTTTGCAAGATCAGACATGGATGTATTTGGTCGAATCCCATCATCAACAGATATAGTCACGGGTTTTGTTTGTCCAGTTTTAGCATCAACAATCTGCACATCAAATTAAAAGACAAGTAAGCATGCAAACTGGTCTCTTATATGGCATCTGTTGGAGTTGCATAATTTCCATCATTTCTCCCTTAGAATGTTGATTGCAAATTTGATGAAGTGCATTGTGTTTCATTTACCTGAGTATGTACAGGGATGATTTCATCTTTAAACCTTCCTGCTGCTGTTGCTGCTGCCGCATTTTTATGAGAGCGTACCTGTGATAGACTTGAACCGTTAAAACTAAAGCCCTTGCACGGAAAAGAACTCAATTTCGTCCAATGGAAGTGACGCATGATTGGAAGCTAAGCTTTCAGAAAGAAAGAAAAAAATTACCGCAGCCTCATCTTGGTTCTCTCGTGACACCCCATATCGCTCGGCGACATTTTCAGAAGTGATACCCATTGGAAGCAAGCAATCTTGTACTTGTTGGTTGGTCTCAATCTGCTCCATCGAAACGCAGTCCAAATTTCAATATCATTAAAAAAATTCAAGGTTGCAAAGTTCAGTTACAAAGGTGATGTTCCATATCAGTATAGGCCCCAGGGTCATACTAAGTGATGACAGAGCAGTTATATTGTTTTGCTGATTGCATTTCAGTGCTTACCCTTGGATTATTTATAGGTCCCCAACCTATAGAGTTCTCTGACATGAACTCTAGTCCTGCACCAATGCCTGTAAAATAATAAACACAAACTGAATTAGAAACAGAAAAAAATGGGAGGGGCTGCGGACCGGGAAGGGATGATCTTAACAATATTTATGGTATGACGATCATTCGCTCTGCTCACCAATGTCATAGTATCCACATTTGATAGCGGATGCAACATCAGCAACTGCCTGAAGTCCAGAGGAGCACTGCCTATTCACAGTCCTAATGGGTACACTGTCTGCAAACAATGATTGATATCAGAACATGTATGTTGGCTTCCTGTCAGTTGAGAATGGATAGATGAGAAGATAAACGCACCTGGAAATCCTGCATAGAAAGCAGCCATGCGGCATTCCATGGCTCTGCGAGAGCCAGGGGCCAGAACTGTGCCAACAACAATGTCACCAACTTCATCTGGTCTGATCCCGGTCCTTTCCACCACAGCCTGTAGCAAAGTTGAAAACACAGGTATCTTTTAGGAACCTATCTCAGCATTGACATGCTTTTTCTTCTACTACAGAAACCATCCAACTTTTTTCCGTCGCTTCCGGAAACAACCCAATTTTTTGTGTCGCTTCCGGAAAGTACTCAATTTTTTTGTGTCGCTTCCGAGATTCTCGGGGGGAGCCTATACATGAATGCACTGAGAATTGAACCAGATTCTCAGGGAGAGCCCATACAGGAACGCACTGAGAATTGAACCTGGGCTAGTTGTACCACTAGACCACAAATCCCAACTGATGTAAGAAAATAGAATGCTTAAGGAGAACATAGCGGTAGAATTTGGTTTGTAATATAATACATGTATCCAGATCATGATATCCTGGCATCTTGGGTTATAAGTTCAACCCCTATCTCCAGGTGCTCCATCGCTATCTCAACCCCTACCTCTAGTTGCCCCATGGCTATCTCAAGATGCCATTCCCACAGTCCGTGGGAATAGAACCTAGTCAGGGTATAAGGTGAAGTCCATGAGATTTGAAGCTTGTGGGAATGGAACCTAGTCAGGGTATAAGGTGAAGTCCATGAAATTTGAACCTTGAACAAGGGTGTGAAACTTCTCACTCTCAACCATTAGTCACAAGCCTGTTAAGCTAAACAAATAGCAAGCCTGAAGGAGAACATGGAGGTGGGCTTGGGTTAATAATATGTGCATGTAGGGCATGCTGTCCTAGTGCCATAAGTTCAAACCCTACCCCTCCAGGTGCCCCATGGCTACCTCAATGTGACATAACTGCCCATGGGAACGGAACCTGGTTAAATCATCAGGCCGTGAGATATAAACCTTGACAAAGGGTGTGAATTAAGTGATTCTTGACTCGTAAATTCTAGTCCCTGGATTCTCTTTAAGACACAGACAGTGGAAAATGTACTCGCTGGGGGAGGAGGCAGTCCACTTCACCACTGTGACTTTTTCTGGGGGCGGGGGCAGTGGATTTTCTCGCATCGAGATAGAAGGAGCGGGATGGATCATGAAGAGTGAGTATTACCTTTAAAACAGGGTCCAGTAAATCCTCAAATTGAATATGAAGAGTGACTATTACCTTTAAAACAGGTCCAGTAAATCCTCAAATTGAATATGAAGAGTGCCTATTACCTTTAAAACAGGATCCAGTAAATCCTCTGGGCGAGCATCTTTGAATCCCCCTTTCTTTGCCCTGCATTGAGGGGTCCTGTAAGCTCTGCAACAAACAAACACATAAAAACCCAAAATCAATACTCTTCACATCAAGGTCCTGAACTCCAACAATCTATATTCTCATTAATTCAATATATAAAAATTACTCAACTCCAACAATCTATATTCTCATTAATTCAATATATAAAAAGTATAGTTGCACTAATTAAGTGCTCAATAACCCTGCAGATGTTATCATTTAAGTAACAACAACAAAATTTAATGTACTGAAAACATGGGTTTTCTAACTCATCTTTATTTATGCACAGAGATTATCATCCATGATTGCACAGTTCCAATAATTGGGAGATTGTCACTATCGATTCCTCACTCTTACTTTGCTAAAGGTCAAGAGGGATCGAATCTCACTTAATATGTGAAAAATTTGGACAATAAAAAACAAATTGCACTTTAAAAATTAGATCTCTCAACCCTAGATAAATCCAAATCCAAGTTTGAGATACCCTTTGGCAATTCTCTAATAAATCCAACAAGCCAATGCCAACTGATAATTCTCTAATAAACGCAACCAACTAAGGAGATGAGATAAGCACGGATGATGGTACTTATTACTTACGCCACAATCACAACGTCGTCATCGTTGCAGCTATCTGCAGCTCCGGCATGACCCATGCATACAGAAGGGGCTACCTGCTAACATTACGGTAAAATAAGCTTTTGCAGGCCATGCCAAGGAGAAGAAGAAATAATGTGGGAAGTGGGATCCAATTAACTCACAAGCAGATTATGAGCAGCCTGGGGGGCCGTGGAGAATCCTGTTAGATGCCCCATTAAAACTTGTTGCCTCATTTGCACCTTCTCCATGTCCATCTTTCCGAGCATCCAGATTCCAAACAAACCTGGCAATTCAGATTCACTCGCTCAATTCCTTTGCTTCATGCCTATGCATATATATATGCACTCAGACATATATCATTGATTACAATTTCCTTGAGTCAGCCAGCCGCCCACATTGCCCGTTAGTGACGTATTCAAATGATTTTCTACAATTTCTGTGAGTCAGACAGCCGCCCACATTGGCTAACAGGTTTTTTTTTTCACAAGAAAATAGACGTACTATTCAGGACTAGCAGACCTAATCTTTCGGATTTAATCAAATTGGAATGGAGGTAGAAAGTATTTCGAATAAAAGAAATAGCTATTTAGCGGTCGAGTCCATTTCTATTCCAGTCAAAGCAATTTTTTCGCACTTTCCATTTCCGAAGAGACCGCTGATATATTCCAATTTAAAATTCCTATTGTTCGTACGCCTAGGAAATCGCTAATTATACGGAGATTAAGCAATGAAAGACTCATTTGGAGAATTTTTAGGCCCTTCTCTTCTGAGTTGGAGGCGGTGGAACTTCACCATAGAAGACCAATTGCAAACCATTTTACTTTCTTGCCTGGCCTTTGCCCATGCTTCAAACATGTTCGTGAGGATCGAATTCAAATAAATTATATATATAGATATTGAAGATGGTTGCAGGGGCCATGCTCATTATTATTATTCAAGGAAAACCATATTACTTGAAATAACTCGTTGGTAATGAGGAGATAGATGTTTATGGAAACAAACTCTTAGCCAAACAATTCAAGATTAAATATCATTTATCTTCTTTTAAAATTTGTGATATATAATGATATGGAGCTTATATAGTGAAAGTTTTTTTCACAACGAAAAAAAACCAACTTTATATTTATCACAAAGTTGTATCAGCTCTTACATCTAAAACAAAGAGAAGCGAGATGCTTACTCTAATTAAGACATTACCATAGGCGAATGGACTTCCCTCTTTAAGACATCTTCCAGATACATAGTTCTCAAGGTACAAAAAGGAACTAAGGAAAACTAATACATAACTTACAAAAAAGCCTTCGAAAGACAGGCCATATAACTTGAAAAGATCTAAAAGCATTCAGATCCAGAGAAAACATCATCCCTATACTCCTCAACGAGAAGTCTACCATCCATCCTGCCAAGAGCAAGTTTGGATAAGATAGATGCTTTAGTGTTGTAATTCCAGTAAATGTGCCTGAAAGATATCTACTCGAAAGTGGAAATCAACAATTGAGTTCTTCTCATCCAACGCTTCCGCTGAATGGAATGGAGAATAAAACTGCCATTTTCCCACTCCACAATACATTGTGAGTCACCAAAAACCTGAAATGTTTGTAATCCTTTGAACCTAGCAACCCACAATAAGCCCCAAAGTGCAAGGAGCTCAACCTGAGTGTTGGTGCCCAACCCATCTTTTAAGGACAAATGGAAATAATGACTGTGACAAAGTTTAAGGATCATTCCTGCGCCGCAAACACCAAACTGTGCCACACCATCAAAATAGCCCAAAGAAAAGGGAAAATCAGATTCATTGAAACAAGCCAAAACCAGATTTTTTACCATAGTTGATTTTTTGTTCACCAAAAAACTGGAATTTATCTTTGAACAAATTGTTGAAACCCGAGGCTTTACATTTTGGAAAATGAGGCTCTTTTGTCCTCCCCAAACCTCCCAAATCATAAAGAAGATTAAGTACTGATTCGATTTTTGTTCAGAGAACTAGTGAAAAAGATTTTCCTCAAAAGTATAACAGTGCCAAGAAATCGAAAGATTGAATAACCTTGATAACTCATTCCAGACACTTTGAAAAAAACAACAACTGCCAAATAAGTGATTAATCTCTTCATAATAAGAGTGACATAAAAAACAAATGCCAGGTCCTATAAACCCACAACGCTGCAAATTCTTCCACGTAAGTATCTTTTTATGTAAGCTAAGCTAGATGAAGTAATATATTTTTAAAGGGTGGTTTCTAGCCCAAACCTTCTTCAACCACCACTGAGGGGAAGAACTCGTCTCCTCTTCCTGCAGACAAGTATAAGCCAGTCGTGTACTAACCGAGCCATCAATACTATTATAAGACTGCATTAATTCATCTTCCTCCTGATTGAGCACGATACTAGCAGAGCAAAGATTTTCAATGAATGAATTCCATTCTACAACAAGTGGGCCCACAAGTGATAAGTCCCTATTCGAACACCACTAGGAAATCCCTCTTTGATGTGTAGACACCACCTACTTTAGTACATAAATACCATATCTATGAAGAAAATTGACCAGATCTCTAGAAATTTTAAAGACTTCACCTATGCCAAGGATAGGGTCAATACCCAAATAAACCTGTGTACCATGGCCAGTATCCCAAAAAATGGTGTGATTGATAACCGAATACTCCTTAATTAAATGTGCCACATTGTCGAGCCTTTGTTACACAATTTGTTACCCGATCGGAGCCAAAACACTGGAGGTAATCTTTTTAAGTATTTAGCCTTAACCACTTTTCTCCATAAACCATAAACAAAAAGACTCCACCATAAAAATTTTTGCACATAGTGCTTGGTTGAAATGTGAGAGGTGTTTGATGCCCCACCCTCCCAAGTGTTTCGGTATGGAAATAGTCTCCCAGGAAGCAAGATGCAATTTGGAAAGGGATAAATTTCCTTCCCAAAGAAACTGGAACATAAGCCTTCTAATCTTTGTAATCATAGAACTAGGCACCAGAAAAAGGGAAAACCAAAAGACCAGATTACTTTGTAAGACAGAACAAACCAAAGTAAGACGACCTCCCAAGGATAGCCATTTGAAGGTCCAATACCCAATATTGCAATGGATTTTTTGATAAGCCAATTCCAGTCAGTAATTATCTAATTACTGGGCTTCAGAAGGAAACCAAGATACTTGAAACCCATCTTCAATTCATCCATCTGAAACATAAAGAAAGTCTCAATCTGCTCCTTCACACCTGGCTCGATACGATGATAGATAAAGCAAGACTTATGATTACTGGCCATCATCCTAGATGCCTTACAAAAGGTAGTTATAACCTCATGGAAATGACGCCATTTAGAAATAGTTCCATCCCCAAAAAGGAGGACATCATCAACGAATAAAAGGTGGGATATACGTAAGGATGTGGCTACTTTAATACCTGAAATAAGCCCACAATCCTTCACCTTATGAATCAATAAGTTGAGTCCTTTGATAGCCAGTATGAACAAATATGGAGAAAGAGGGAAACCTTGACAAAGACCCCGATTTCCATTGAAAAATGTGGTATAGGATCCATTGATTAACATTGCATACCGAGCCGGCCCTCAGGGGTGTATCTCAACCGATGATTCGCTTGATATGAAGGAAATGTTGTAAATGGAGGTCACGAGTTAAAATCACATTGGATTACCCATGCCCCATGCTTGCGGGTTGTGTGGGTGCACCTAGGGGTACATTCCACGAGTACCAGCGCCTTCCCAGTTGTCGATTCCCCTAGTTACAAAAAAAAACATTGCATACCGAGCCGAGCAGATACAAGCCATAATCCATTTGACAATCTCCACTGAAAGACCGATTTGAATTAGAATAAATCTAAGCTAGGTCTAATCCACCCTATCGTAAGCCTTTACAAGATCCATCTTAAGAATGAAAGAACTGAGATTCTTCACCTTCACTAAATGTAAACCTTCATGTGCCACCCCCATCGCATCAAGAATCTGACGATTGGAGAGAAAACAGAATTGTTCTTAAAAAATAAACCTTGCAAGGAAAGGTGTAATCCTCTTAGCAATTATTTTAGAAATAATCTTGTAGAGAAGATTACATAAGGAAATCGGCCTATAATCATTAAAATCGGAAGGTTTATCCTTTTTAGGTATCAGGGTTATATAAGTAGAGTTCAGGTTACAAGGAACCAAACCCTTGCTCCTAGATTCATTGATGGCCTCAGTGATTTATTTCCCCATAAGATCAAAGAAGAACAAATATAACTCCACAGTCCACCCATCCGGGCCTGGACTTTTGTCTTTGGAAAATAACTTCAAAACCTTGAGCACTTCCTCCTCATAGATCGGTTTTCCCACCTCCAGACAATCTTCTTCATTAAAATAACGTGGGAAATTTTCAATAGTGGTGAGCTTACTTACCAAACTAGTGGTAGAATCATTTGTGTAAACACTTTGAAAATGATTGATTGTTACACCTTTGAGAGAAGCATTATCTGATATGATTTGGCCCAAATCGTCCCTGATATCCCAAATAGAGTTTGTCAAACGTCTTTGATTGGAAAATCGATGAAATAAACGAGTATTATTATCTCCCTCCTTCAACGAAATAGCCCTGCTTTTTTTATGCCAAGACTCTTATATCTGAGTTAAAATATTTTATTTTTTTTGTCTCGAGTTCAATGAGATGGGCTTTGCGTTCCTCTGGGAACAAATGATCGTCCAAAGTGCACGAGATAACTTGTATATCCTTGTCAATCTCTGCAGATGCTTGGTATTTTCATCCTTTTTTTCTTTCTCCCATTTTATAACGCCTTCTCGCGACATCGACAATTTCTTAATTAAGCTTTGTAATGGAGTAAGTGCTACCTATTTAGAGAAAGTAATCCAATGAGCCTGAACCAAATCACAGAAAGATGGCTCTTCTAACCATCCAGGGTTGAATTTAAAAGGGTAAAAATTGAATTCTTTTTCGAATTCCAGATAAAGAATTATCGCCTTGTGGTCAAAGATGCCAACAGAGTAAGACCATGATCTATACCGGCCCAAAGCATCACCCAAATCTTCTGATAATAAAAAACGGTCAAGTCTCTTCGTGATTCTAGCAGGTCCACATCGACCATTAGACCATGTTGGTACTAAGGTGTTTGGGGCGACGTCCACCAATATGGCCACGTCGAAAAGGGAGACGAAATAATCTGCAAGTGGATAAAAAATGTTACCCGACCCCCAAGTTTCCTCCACAGACATAGTAAGATTGAAGTCGCCCCCCATAAAAAGGCTAGAATCCTAAAGAAAACTGTTAGAATCCAACTACTCCCAAAACGGATTCCGATTACGATAGGGCCCATAAATGTTCATAATTCTAATGGTTCATTGAAATCCTTTGAGTCTCCCTTCCACTACAATACCAACAAAAATATGGTAGGCTTTCAGATCCGCATCAATAGGGCTCCAAGCAACAAGGGTACCCCCATACAAAACTGAGGAATCCGAAGCACAAACCCTCCAATTAGGTTTGATTTTGAGAGAAAAAATTACAAGCATCAACGGAATTTGACATAGTCTCTTACAAAAGGACAATACTCGGGCGAGAAACCTCCATAAATATTTTGAAAGCAGCTCTCTTTGGGCCGCTGCCAATCCCCCTTTTATTGAAAGATACAATATTCATTGGGTAACTCCATTAAGGGCCGCGTCAACCCTAAGAGCCCCAACAAAATTCAGAGAGGTCGGGGAAGAAGTCCTATAAAGACCCTTCTCAAATAATGAGGAAACCCTAGGATTAACATTTGTAGGAAACAAAGGCAATGAACCCCCCGAAGGCTCAAAGCTGCCTTTGTTTTTCTTAGGTTTCTTATCTTTGTGTATTGTTATGTTACCATTAAAAATTGATTAAATGGGAAGGGCAACAGGATCTTCAGAGGAATCGATGTGAAGGTAGCAAGAGGAGATCTAAGGTCCGCAGAGTCACCATTCAAAGGAGGAGCTGAATCAGTGAGGGGGGATGAGTAGAGTTCAATACCCAAGGGATGAGGCCTCTCCTCCCTAAGTGGGGGGTAATCATGAGGTTTAATAGGATTGGGACCAAAAATCCCAGGGAACCATCAGAAGTATGTGAAGAGCTCTTCCCAGACACACCCTCCCTAAAAGTGGGAGTTGGTGTAATGCCCAACTTTTCATTATTGGACGACTCCCAAATACCCTCAGATAGTGACCGGCTAGCAGCCTCAGGTGGTAAAGGGATTTCCACATTCGAATCCAACAACAAGGCATTCTTTGACATAGCCCCCAATTCCACATCAGGATCCTCAACCGAATTAATATAATTCATAACCGAAAGAGATTGAATAATATTCTCAACAGACAAAAAATTTAACAGGACATGTAATGTTTCAGTAAAATTACCCACAAAATTGGCAGCCGGACTCTTATCATGTGAAATAGGAAAAAGATGTCCATCATATGAAGTGACCCGGTCTTGTAGAGGAGAGTTGTCCACAACCTGTAAAACCTTGGAAGACCTAGCCAAACAGGAAGCATGGGAATGACCAATCTCCTGGAAGTGGTGACATCGGAAAGGAACCCTCCAATAATCTAAATGCTAGATGAAGGAACCACCCTCCCAGACAACCTCCATTTCCCCTGGCAGGCCTTCACCCGCCTCAATTTCTAATAGCATATGAGGTGCCATACACTCAGACCCAAAGAGTTGTTTGTCTTCGATTAAGATAAACCTTCCAATAGAATTAACAATGACCATAAAACCTTGAAGATTCCAACAATGCAATGGAAAACCCGTGAGGATAACCCACAAGTGATGACGAGAAATCTTTTATGAGCGGGGATCAAAACTAGAGTTCCAATGGGTGAGTACGAGAGAGCCCTTCCCTAACACCTAGAATCTCTCTTCAATATTACGTCGATCCTCCTTAGAGAGGAAATGAAATACAATCCACCCATTTACAAGCGTCATAACTCGGGGGATATTGTCAATGAAAGGTTTCCAATGCTACCTGATCCACCCCAAAATATCCAAACGGGACGGTTTGATATACTCAAACTTCCCTACCAGGGCTCTTTGGGACAGAGCCAACACCATACCAAAGGTGACATCTTTTCCCAACACGCACAATGGTTTTCCCTTCTTCTCCTTTTCAAAGGTAAGTTTGGTCTCGGAAGTAGAATGTTTAATCCCCTTTAGATGCTTTTTATTCGGGAAAACCATCTGAGTATTTTACCGAGATTCACCAGTCTTCCTAGAATCCCTCGACTCTAGAGGAATGTGTCACGACTCGAAAATAACCTTTGCCACGAGATTAGTATGGATAGATGGAATAATAACCCATCCACGTGGGGAGAAAGGAGATCCCATTCCCAAACAACCGTCATGTTATGGGTTCGAAGGGGTCTGCATATGAGGAATGGAATCTGTCTCAGGTCCCCCCGACTCCACATGGTCACCATTCTGATGACCACCTGCCATAAACAAAAAACAGAAAAAATGAAAAAAACCCTTAAAACGGAAAGAACATAGATAAAACATTGAAAACCCCCGAGAATACAGTAAAACTTAAACCAAGCCACCAAGCGGTAATCATTGGATTTGAGAAGTAATGGTTCCCACTTTTTTAACCTGGTTGGTACTGGGTTTGCCACCAGGTGACAAACTTGACTCTAGGACCAATGTTACCCACCAAACAAAAGCTTGTAAGGGATTCTCAGGGGAAAACCGCCATGGTTACCTACTCCTCCCTTGTGAATATCCATCATATTGCCCCATCGCCAGTTATGCTTATGATCCATCATTTGAATTATCTCATGCTTATTACATTATATGCATAGATGAATGTTTAGTTTGTATTGATTTTAGAGTAAGATCTAAAAGTGTTTTTAATTGGTTAAAAATTGTGGGTCATTCTAGATAACATGGTTTTCCTTAAATAATGATGATGAGTCAGGCCACATTTGCACATGGTAGCCACTTATGGTTGTTCTCACTGGTTGATAGTGAATTATGATAAGCTTTGCCACCTTTAATGTAATGCATCATATCATCAAAACATTATGTTATTGTTTAAGATACACACAACTTCCACTTCAAGGAAAGCATTATTTATACATTTTAAAAATCACACTTTTAAATGAATAAGTCTCAAACATTTTGGATTGGTAACATTTTTCATGGGTCTAAATTTATAATATAAGATCTTTGTATTTTAAAATTCAAAGGTGGTAAGCAAATGCAATTTTTATTGAAGAGTCCAAGAGGTTAGTTCAACCAATTATAGTTAATGTTGTTAAGTATTTGACTAGTTTTGTGTCAACAAATTTAAATCTTCTGAAGTAAGACACATTAGTTTACACTTCTAGGTTTACTAGAGCTGTCATTCACAAATGTAAAAAACATCCCTTGGGTTTCCTACAATATTTTCCTTTAAAAAATACTAAAACTCCTATTAAAAAACCAAAATATTATTATATTTCATAATTTGATAAACATATGAAACTCCTATTAATGAATTAAAAACACATTAATGGGAAGGATCCTTAATGAACAAGTTAAAAACACATTAATGAACAAGTCCCTCAAGGATCCTTCCCTTCCGGTGTTATTCAAGATGGCATAGAAGGGTCCAACTGCTATTTCTATGAGATTATATCCTTCACTGGGTTTATCAAGCATTCCAACCCTAAATCTGACCTTCTGCCTCTGTTAAACAAGTTGGGTTCTTCATAGGGTTGCAGACCAAGCTCTTTCCCGCAACTCGACTCTCTGCCCATAGATTCCAATCTTCCTACGGCTTCCTCAAGATGATAATGCTCTGTAATTCGCCTTAGGATTTGCTTTCAAAGGTTTTATCAAACATATAATGCATTCACGTAGGGTTTCTATGGCATTTGGCCCTGCAATTTTGACTCAAACAGAAATCACGTTTTTCTTCATTGTTTCATGGCTGGGATCTGCATGTTGTGATGAGTATGAAGTTTTGGTTCACCATGGCCTAGCCAAAATAGGGTTTTTAGATTCCTAGGTGATCGAATGCTTCCAGCGTGAATGGACAGAGCCCCCTTTCGGATCTTAGGGTCATTTTTACCCCCCATCGAATCTTTGCACCGACCTCCCTTCCCCACCTTCTGTAATTGAATTCCATGTCAGTATGGGGAATCAAATCGGTTTCTCCCGTATAGGTGGCAGCATGGGTTCCCATCCCATAACCCCCTCACCTCTCCCTAGTGGATACCATAGCCTTTTCTCATTAGTTGTCCCACTTAGCCAGTTTTTCTGGGTATTTTATTGCAATATTAAATATTTACATCAACTACAATATCTCATGGATTAGTAGCACATGAATAGTTCAAATGTCAAATACTTGCCTATGCAAACAAACCTTAAGCAGCCACTAGTGGGGCCTTGTCCTTGAACTCCACACTAGGGCAAACACACCTTGCATATACACAGTATTTGCATTGAGGCCAATAATATTAAGGCAAGGTAGGGGTATTACAACCTCCTCCTCCTTAGAACAACATCGTCCTCGGTGTTCTCAAAATTGAACAAAAATGGGAATGCCTCTCTCATGGCATCCTCTAGCTCCCATGTAGCCTCCTCTAGACTAAGGTGCTTCCATTGCACCTTTACCTGTTTGATGGCTCGCTTTCGGAGTAATGTAACCTTCCTGTCAAGGACACGCATAGGCTCTACTTGGAACTCTCCCTTGGGTTCCACCTGTATCACATGCCAATCAATGATGTGATTAGGATCATGTACATATTTCTTAAGTAAAGAGACATGTAAAAAATTATGAGCTCTCATATTAGCAGGAAATGCAATCCTATATGCAACTGGTCCTATCCTATCAAGGACTTCAAATGGTCCACAATATCGAGGTGCCAACTTGGCACAAATTCCCAACTTCATGGAAATATTCCTTTGTCTCACTCTCAAGTACACATGATCCCCAATATAGAATTCTTTGTGCATTCTCTTCAAATATGCATAACTCTTCTGCCTGTCCTAAGCTGCCTTCAAATTCTGCCTGATCATAACAACTCACTAACAACTTCTTGATCCATCTCTTCAATCATTTCTAGTCCAAGCACTACCCTGTTCACTAGGCTGTCCCAACTCACTGGAGTTTTGAATCCTCTGCCATACAAGACTTCAAAAGGGTTCATCTTCAATGATTTTCGATATCCATTGTTATAGGCAAATTCTACCAAGTGTAGGTAGTCTTCCCACTTGGATGGCTTATCCATCACATACACCCCTAACATGTCTTCAAGAATTTGATTTACTCTCTCAGCATGATCATCTGTTTAAGGATGATAGGCTGTATTGAAATTCAATCTAGTTCTCAATTCCTGAAACAATCATTTCCAAAAGTTGGAAGTGAATTTTGTATCCTGGTTCGAAATTATTGCCTTGGGCAATCCATGCAACCTAAATATCTCTTTCATGAAGATATTTGCAATATCATTTTTCTTGTGAGTAGACTTAATTGGGATAAAGTGAGCTACTTTTGATATCTTGTCCAACACAACCATAATGGAATCATGCTTCCTTACAGTAATGGGAAAACCTGTTATAAAATCCATAGAGATCACTCCCCACTTCCACTCTGGAATGGGAAATGGCTGCAATAATCCTGTTGGATGTTGGTGCTTTGCCTTGACCTGCTGGCACTTTTGACACTTAGCAATATACTCTGCTATGTCCTTCTTCATTCCATGCCAAAATTACTGTTTCATTGCTGCTATTATAGTTTTCTGATATCCTGGGTGACCAAAATATGGCTTTTGGTGTATCTCACCCAACACAAGCTCCTTCAATTCTGCACAGTTTGGAATGTACAGTCTGGTATCATGATACATAAGAACATCATCTTCTCCAATATGATATCCTGCAGACTTGTCATCCACATTACCTTGCTGCAACTTCTCTTTGATTTTGAGGTAAGCTTCGTCATTAGCTTGAATTTCAAGGATCCTTTCCTTCAAATTTGATTTACAAACACTAATTGCTGCAATATGAAATTTTTTGCTGAGTGCATAAGCAACCTTATTCTCTTTACCTTTGACATGCTTAATATCCAAATCAAACTCACAAAGAAAATCCATCCATCTAGTTTCTCTAGCATTCATATTTGGTTGGTCAAATAAATATTTTAAACTCATGCGATTAGTTCTGAGTTCAAATCATGCTTCCTTACAGTCATGGGAAGACCTGTTATAAAATCCATAGAGATCGCTTCCCACTTCCACTCTGGAATGAGAAATGGATACAATAATCCTGCTGGATGTTGGTGCTCTGCCTTGACCTGCTGGCACTTTTGACACCTAGCAATATACTCTACTATGTCCTTCTTCATTCCGTGCCAAAATTACTGCTTCCTTGTTGTTGTTATAGTTTTCTGATATCCTGGGTGACCAGAATATGGCTTTTGGTGTATCTCGCCCAACACAAGCTCCTTCAATTATGCATAGGTTGGAATGTATAGTCTGGTATCTTGATACATAAGAACATCATCTTCTCCAATATGATATCCTGCAGACTTGTCATCCACATTACCTTGTTGCAACTTCTCTTTAATTTTGAGGTAAGCTTCATCATTAGCTTGAACTTCAAGGATCCTTGCCTTCAAATTTGATTTACAAACACTAATTGCTGCAGTATGAAATTTTTTGCTGAGTGCATGAGAAACCTTATTCTCTTTACCTTTGACATGATTAATCTCCAAATCAAACTCACAAAGAAAATGCATCCATCTAGTTTGTCTATCATTCATATTTGGTTGGTCAAATAAATATTTTAAACTCATGCGATCAGTCCTGAGTTCAAATCATGCTTCCTTACAGTCATGGCAGACCTATTAGAAAATCCATAGAGATCGCTTCCCACTTCCACTCTGGAACGAGAAATGGCTGCAATAATCTTGCTGGATGTTGGTGCTCTACCTTGAACTGCTGGCACTTTTGACACCTAGCAATATACTCTGCTATGTCCTTCTTCATTCCATGCCAAAATTATTGCTTCCTTGCTGCTGTTATAGTTTTCTGATATCCTGGGTGACTAGAATATGGATTTTGGTGTATCTCACCCAACACAAGCTCCTTCAATTCTGCACAGTTTGGAATGTACAGTCTGGTATCTTAATACATAAGAACATCATCTTCTCCAATATGATATCCTGCAGACTTGTCATCCACATTACCTTGTTGCAACTTCTCTTTGATTTTGAGGTAAGCTTCATCATTAGCTTGAACTTCAAGGATCCTTGCCTTCAAATTTGATTTACAAACACTAATTGCTGCAATATGAAATTTTTTGCTGAGTGCATGAGCAACCTTATTCTCTTTACCTTTGACATGCTTAATCTCCAAATCAAACTCACACAGAAACTCCATCCATCTAGTTTGTCTAGCATTCATATTTGGATGGTCAAATAAATATTTTAAACTCATGTGATCAGTCCTGAGTTCAAATCTTCTCCCCAAAAGGTAATGCCTCCATCTCTTGAGAGCATGCACTATGGCTGCTAGCTCTAAGTCATGTGTGGCATAGTTCCTTTCATGTTCTTTTAGCTTCCTTGACTCATAGCCAATTGCAAACCCTTCTTGCATGAGCAATCCACCCAACCCTTCAATGCAAGCATCTATGCACACCACAAAGTCCTTACTTGGGTCTGCAATCTTTAAAATAGGAGCACTGGTAAGTAACTCTTTTAACTACTCAAAGATTCTTTCACATTTTTCAGACCATATAAATTTGACTTCCTTCCTCTGCAATGATGTAATTGGGTGAGCTATCTTGGAGAATCCTTCAATGAACCTCCTGTAGTGACCTGCAAGACCCATAAAAGATCTGACATCTGCAACAATCTTTGGAGTAGACCAATCCATTATGGCCTCAATCTTTTCTGGATATACTGCAATACCTTCTGCTAAAATAATATGACCCAAATACTGTACCTTCTGCTAATAGAAATCACACTTACTCAGCTTTGCATACAACTGGTGTTCTCTAAGGACTTGCAACACCATTCTCAAATGCTCATTATGCTCTTCTTCATTCTTTGAATATACAAGAATGTCATCCAAGAACACAATTACAAACTTATCCAGATATTTGCTGAAGACACTCATTAGAGAAATTTTGAGGTAAAAAATGGGCCTCAAAACAAAGAAAATGTACTATAAAAATCAACCAATCACAATCTAGTAGATGACATCATCCCCCATGGTCGAGGTGGCATTGCATAAGTTAAGAAAGCTTATTTGTCAAATTTTCTATGGTGGATGAAAACCCATAGTTAACCAAGGTAGTGGTATAAGTACTTTTAAGTCATAAAGCAAAATACTCATAATGAAAGTCCTTTAACATTTTTTAATAAAATAATATTATTGTCATTTTCAAGTAAAATACTCATAGTGAATGTATTTTCACACTTTTTTTCTTTCACACTTTCTCATAAAATAATATTATTGTCATTTTCAAGTAAAGTACTCATAATTCACAAAAAATGTCCTTTCACATTTTTTTATAAAATAATATATTGTTGTTTTCATGTTTTTAATTTTAAATTATATATTCACCTCATTCTATTTAATATCATAATGCCAAACTAATATATATATATATATGTTTAAAATAAATTAAACTAATATATATATATATATATTCAAATTTTTTCATAAAATAATATTTTTATCATTTTCATACTTTTAATTTTTAATTATATATTCACTCCATTTTATTTAATATTATAATGCCAAACTAATATATATATATATATATGTTTAAAATAAATTAAATTCATGAATGATATTAATATGAAAATGGTATGTTAGTTATGCATATAAATTAAATTTATGAATGATAGTAAATTAAATTATATATTTTTACTACTATGTTTTAAGAATAAATTAAGTCTTATATTATTTTTTATGAGAGACTTAAGTATAATATTCCTTTACAATAAAATAAATATCTTAAAAAATATATGATTTTGATATTAATTTACCAATATAGGTTTAATGAATAAAGAATAATAATAATAATAATGCAATGTGGATTATAATAATATTATTAACATTTTACATGTAAATAAATTTTCAATTAAATCACATTATATTAAATTGATGAGAAAAATACTAAATATAAAAGTCAACATAAATTAAAAAAATAACTCTTAAAAATGTTTTTTATTATTTAATTTCATTTGCAATTCAAGACAAATAAATGCTAAAGGACAATAAATTTTTGAGAATTTACAACGAATCTTAGTCACATCAATGTAGAGTTATTTTATTAATTTTATTTCTAGTGAATTTTGAAAAGTAACTCAACTATGGTTATTTATATTGTGCATAGAAAATAGTGTAGGAGGTGGTTTGTCATATATACTTACCCCATAAAACCCCTAACTCATAATATTTTAATATATCTCATACTTTTTTAGTACATCTCTTAGGAGACCATTTTTTGACCTCAAAATCTCTCTAATGATTCATGAGACACATGAATGTAGCAGGTGCATTGGTAAGATCAAATGGCACCACAATGAACTCATAGTGGCCATATCTAGTTCTAAAAGTTGTCTTGTGAACATCTTATTCCTTTGTCCCCACTTGATGGTAGCCAGACCTCAATTCAATATTGAAAAATACCTTAGCTTCCTTCATCTGATCAAACAAGTCATCAATTCTTGGAAATGGATACTTGTTCTTGATTCTTACCTTGTTTAGTTATGTGTAGTCTATACATAGTCTCAAAGTTCCATCCTTCTTTTTAACAAATAACACAGGTGCACCCCAAGGAGATACACTCGGTCTGA
Source organism: Larix kaempferi (assembly GCA_027924585.1). NCBI lineage: Eukaryota > Viridiplantae > Streptophyta > Pinopsida > Pinales > Pinaceae > Larix > Larix kaempferi. Next base: position 38,243,769 of record BSBM01000205.1, read on the forward strand.
TATATTCTTTGTCCATTAATTATTGTAGCTGCATATTCAATTCTATTAGCTCAGGTGTGCTCATTTTATATGGAGCTTTGGAACTTGGTGCTGCCCCTAGAACAAGATTAATGGAGAAATCAATATCTCTCATGGGTGGTAGTCTTGGTACTTCATCTGGGAATACATCCTGGAACTCCTGTAACAGTTGAAAGTCTTCTAACTTTGGCCCCTGTTGAATCTGATATATGCACAACATATAATTGGCAACCCTTTTTATAGAACTTTCCCAGTTGTAAGGCTGATATCTGCCTTACTGAAACTTGCTTCGAGATTCCTTTCACCAACTTTGGTCTTCCTTCATCATCAATGCACTCCAACACCTTCTTATAACAATCTAGTCTGGTTCTATGTCTTTCCAACTAGTCCGTACATATTAGAGCATCATAAGATCCTAATGGCAGGACATTCAAGTTCACCTTGGTGAGAAGTCCATTAAGCTCTATGGGGCACTATACCACTAATTCACTCACCTTTCTCTTAGTTCCAGTGGCTATTTGAACTAACCAAGACTTGCTATGCTTCACTTTATTAAGAGAACAACTTTAACCACCTTAGGAGACACATAACTATGAGTAGATCCTGGGTTAATTAAAACAGAAATATATTGCTTAGCAATCTTACCTTCAACTTCTACCACTGCTAATTGGTGGTCTCCTTGGTGATAATCCAGTGCTGCATAGATTCGAGGTGCTACTCTGGCCATATCTTCTACTATGGTTGCTTCTCCTAAGTTGTGCAAGCTTCGAGGATTCTCCCTTCGATTTGGGAAATCTCTAAGCATGTGGTTGTCTCCACATCCCCAACACTGAAGTGGCCCCTTTGATGTTTTCTCTGCTACTACAGTTGGTTTGAATCCACTTCTTGCTTGTTGTCCTTGTGGAAAGGTCTTGGGATGATTTTTGAATGGTGGCTTGAAACCACTTTTCCTTGGTTCAAACTTTCCCTTGGGATTTCCTTCCATGCTTGCTAGGTTTCTGACTTCCCTTTATTATGATCATAACAGTGCATGGTCATTCTAATGGCTTCATCCAAACTTGGTGGATGGAAAAACTCAAACCTATCTCTAAAATTATATGGTAGGATTCCAAGGAAACATTGAATTTTAACTCTTTCATCCTTGATGTAGTCTACATACCTCAACAATTCCAAGAATTTATGAACATGCTCCTCCATGGAATTCTGCCCCAACCCAAGTTCATTAAACTCCTTTCTCTTGTTCTCATAATACCTAGCTGATATTTATTTTTCCTTAAAGTATCTTTTAAATCGCTCCCAACGGATCCTTCATTCACCGGTTCTCTTCACTTGCATGAGATGTTCCCACCAAATGGAAGCTCTGCCATTCAGATTGTAAATGGCAACTCTGGCTTTCTCACTTTCTGAATAATCATGCATTTTGAAGTACTTCTTCATTCCAAGAAGCCATGCCTCTGCTGCAATCACCATGCATGATATAAATGTTTATAAAAAAGCATAGGTATCACTACAACAAAATAGCCCTTTATGGGTGGTTTTGGCTTGCGGAGGTCTTGGTAAAACTCCCCCTAAAAGTTTTTTCAGACCTTTGGAGGCGGTCTTTTAAAATTGCCCCTAAAAGTCAAGGAAATTGGACTTTTGGGGACGGTTTTTTTAAATCCGCCCCCAAACGTCCTGAAATTTGACTTTTGGGGGCAGTTTTTGGAAACCCCCCCCCCGTAAAATCCCAATTCTCATAACTTTTGGGGGCGGTTTGTCAAACCCCCCCCAAAAGTCATGAGAATTGAAATTTTGGAGGCGGTTTTTTTGGAACCCCCCTTAAAAGTCATGAGAATTGAACTTTTGGAGGTGGTTGTTTGAAACCCCCCCCCAAAATCCCAATTCTTATAAATTTTGGGGGCGGTTTGTCAAAACCCCCCCTAAAAGTCACGAGAATTAAACTTTGGGAGGCGGTTTGTTTGGAACTCCCCTTAAAAGTCGTGAGAATTGAACTTTTGGAGGTGGTTGTTTGAAAATCCCCCATAAAAGCCCAATTCTCATAACTTGTGGGGGAGGTTTGTCAAAAACCCCACTAAAAGTCATGAGAATTGAACTTTTGGAGGCGGTTTTAGCTTGCGGCGGTTTTGCTAACCCCCCCCCCCAAAAAAAAAAAAAGTATCAGGTCTTTGGGGACGGTCCTAACAAACCCTTGAGAGGTTTGGCCTTGGTTGCTCATAAGCTTTATTTATATGATAAGGCTTGGATTTACTTCCTTGACCATATCAATGTCTTGAGACCAATATGTAATGCTTAAAATGTTGACATGAAAGAACTAGTTGCATGATTTATCAGAGGCTAAGGATACCCTTGGTAAGTCATATGTGGTGATTCGAGGAATTATTCATGGCTTTGGATTTCTCAAATTTTTGTTTATGGATTAAGGCATGGTCTTATTCCCTATGTCTTTTTCAAGGCCACAAGACACATACATAGTGTTCAAAACCACCAAATGGCACTGGCATCCCCAATCATAGGCCAAAGATACCCTCAATGTGAGGCCATGTCTAGTTGTTCAATGAAAATTATTTGGCATTAGATGTCTAGAAGATTTCTTTAGGGCTTGAGGTTCAACTTTCCTTACCTAACCATGTCCAAGGCCCTAAGACGCATAACCATGATGAGAAGCTAGCCTTAGCTGTCATTTTTACGGTTTAGAATCTCTGTCATTACATCCTTAAGATAAAAACCAAAGTTGTTGCGAATATGAACTCCATCTTTGATATCTTGATCTAAAATCATATTCAAGGAAAGATCACTTAGTGGACTGTTATCCTTCAATAATATGACCCTGACCTCATGACCCCAAAGAGTAAAATGGCTTCAGACGTGGCAACCTTCATTTTGGATTTACCTTCCGATCTTAATTATCCCTGTATCAATGACGATCTTTCAGATGAACATTTGTTCATCGTTTCTTTGGATGGACCTTGGTATGGGGAATCCTCATTTACCTCCACACTCATGAGTTCATTCCTCGTCTCTCTTGTGACTATTGTTGTCAAATTTGTCACAAATCCCCCTGATACCTTCTTATTAGCAATGTTTTATATTGATGAGGAGTCAATACTATCTTACAGCAAAGCCTCACTTTCGATGAGGTTGAAGAGGTCTTGAATGACTACCATAGTAGTATTTGTGGTGGCCACCTCTCCAAAATGGATATTGCCCAAAGGATAATCTGTGTCGATTATTTATTGCCTACCTTATTTTTTATTTGCATAGAGGCAGTGAAGCATTTCCAAAACTTCTAGCTCTTCACTCCCAAGGAAAGAGTGAGTTTTGTGGGTGAGTTTTATCTCTATCATCTTTATCATTTCTTCATCACTCCAATTCATCAATATTCCTCGCACCAACGTTAATGTGATGGGTGTGCTTGTGACAAGTGTCATGTTATGGGTGGGAATAATTGTCATTTTGGACCATACTTTGGGTTAGGCTATGCATGCAAGGGTTAATATATGGTTAGGGTACAAGTTTGTCTTCTTTGTGTTGTGTACGATTCCAAATACATAATCTAGTGTCCTTGCCAACTTTTCTCACTAGTTTCATGCATAAATCTACACATTAAGAAAGAAGTTTATCTTACTTGGATGAGAGAGACTTGATCTAAGTGCTTTGAAGATATTACGGAAATGTTGGTATCTTTCCATGTACTCATTCCACCTATGATGACTTACCACTCATATTTTATAACTTTGATGATCAAAACCTTGATAGGGATTATCAATAAAAAAGATGAAAATATAATCAAACCCGCCATCCACTATATTGATATTTTGTACTATAGTCATTTCGATGGTCACACCATCTCCCAAAATATCATTTGTGTGGGATACTATTGATCGATCTTGATGCATGATTATTTTTCTTCATTTGTATGACTCCCTTGATGCCAAATGCATGAACTTGAGATCCATGTCCCCATTATCTCTTGGCACCTTGTATCTCCAGTTTCCTCATTTGTAACATGGGGTCTCAATCTCATTAGAAAGATTAACCTTGAATCACTGAAACAACCGTTAATTTTTTTTTAAATTTTTTTAATGCACTAATAATTATTATGTAGAAATTGCCAATTAAACAAACATTGTAAATGAATAACATATAATGATATATTTAATAATAGTGATATACTTTCCCCTTTTCAACGGAATTTTCTTTCCCATTTTTCAATGGGATTTTCCTTCTTTATCCACATTTAGATCGAATCACATCTTAAATGGTTATTTAAAGAAGCTTTTCCACATGGAAATCACATCTTCAGTTGTTAGTCAAGCAAACAATGTCTTTGTATTCATCTTCTCTCCAGTATCATGATCATCTCCTCTAACAATGTTTCAAGGGCATATTCACTTGGATCAAGCATATACTTAGAAATCAAAATAAATACAAAGAATATGGCTTTTAGGAAGCGATATTCTCAACATGGCTTGGGAGATCCACACTGCATCTACATGCTCTAAAGAAAGAGAAGACCACCCATATGAGAAACAACTATTTGTGAACTCGGTATGATTGTCCATATCTTTACGTATGGAAGTAACATGACTGATCAAGAGTCAAACCCTACAATAATAGCTATAAATTTTTTCCTAATCTAAAAATCTAAAGACTTGAACCATGAACATCTCGTTTTGTATGATCAACGACAGGATGCATCTCAGAGCAACCTACTAACCCTCATAAATCTTACAAATTATCTTGATGGGAACATTTAAACTATTTATATATGAACTTAATAAGAAAATTCTATCGATCCAAGGATTCAACCATTACGCTCAAGATTTGTGTTGTTCTAACAAGTGAGATTAGAACCCTAAACTTTTATATGCTCCTTCTACACATCACCATTGTATCCCTTAAATGGATCCAATTTCTTCTCTCGAAAAAATCACCGAAGGTCCCTAACTTGATTTGCAGAGTTATAACTAGTCACCTTGCTTCTTTCGGGGGAGTCTAAGTGCACTTGAACATCGAGAACCCTGAAGTAGAAATAGAGAAGTCGAGCAACAACATTCCACACTACTTGTAGAATCAGGATAAAATTGTTGGCATAGCCATCATCATCATTGTCATCATCTTCATCATCACCATCTTAGTCATCATCATCATATTAAATGCATTCACATATATAAAACAACATTACCATCATCACCATCAATCCAAAATTACAATTTTGATCACTAAATTCTAATGATAAAAAATTAATAAAATCTAAAATGTAAAATGTTTAGTCTTCTTAAAAAAAACTACTTGTAAAAAAACACAATAAAAAATATTAAAGAACATTAAATAAAGAAATATAAAAATAAATCAAAATCATAAAAATAAAAACAAAATCAAAATGGAAAAACAACAAAGAACAAAACCTCTGCCCCAATATGCAGGCCCCACTTCCTTGATCCCTCCAGGAGGAGCTCGATGCAAGGATGCTCAACCGGTCTATGAAGGGAGAAGGAAGATACTAAGGGATGAATGGTCTTGTTTTCGATTGTGGAGATTCTCAGGTTTGATCGTAGGTGTAGCATTTGAAGAATACTTAGATTAGAATTGCGATCCAGTATCACAACTTGAGGAGAACACCAAATCATTGATGACTGAGGAATGGCATTTCAAAATCTAATTGAGAAAGAGAATTGTTCGTCTCAGCACTTGCAAATATTTGGTAGCTGTGGACATTGAAACGATATGTGGAATTTATCCAGGTTAGGGTTGAAGTTACACATAATAGCCATGGATGTGCGATGTAGCCAGAGTTTTGTTGATTAGGGATTCATTTGAAGGTTGTTTTTCCAGAACTGAGTGTGCATTTATAAACCTAGGTATTTTCATACAAAAGATTCAGGAATCTGAGGTTGCGCCATCAAATTCCTTTCAATATAAATTCTGGCAATGCTTGATGAATTCCTGTAATACTTCATCTTTTCCAGTAAGTTAGATTCATTCTCTTAATTTACAGTTTTATATCAATTAGTTGTTTGAGGATGCAAGTGTGCTCCAGATTGGGATTTTTCCACACAACCTTGTTACATATGCCGACAATTAAAGTCTTAGATTTGCCAGCATTTAGTAATGCTATTGTTGATATTTGATAGCATATGGAGTTGAGTATTTGGAGCAGGTCTATGGTCTTTCCATGCATCATTTATCAAATCCAACAGCTGATGAACCCAATGCCCGATTGATATAGGGAAATTAAGACACATTCACAATCTAAGAAAACTTCAATAGACCAAAATATGTATGTAATCAAACTAAATCCAACTACCTACTTGTAGAAACTCATTCTGTAACACTAACTCTCAAACATCCTTCTTGAGAAAACCCAATGCCTGATATAAGGCAATCCAAGCTTCAAAACACCCCCGTAATATATGAAAAATCCTCTTAATCTTAACAGAATCCAATAACCCACAGGAAGAAACTTTACTTTGATACAGGGAAATCCAAATTCCCCAAAAGAAAAATCCAAAGCCTAGTTTAGGAAATTTTCCTCATGCTAGTGGAAACCCAATGCCCAATAATTTAAAACTCAAGTCTGCTACTGATTCTGATATAATGTCGATAGATCGTATCCAAGTTGCAAATGTTATACAACGAGAAATGAAAATCCAAGGAAAAAAGAAGAATTGAAACCAACCTTTGAGGTTTGTAGCACAATTTGTTCATTTCAGTAACAACATTTGTAGCCAACCTCAATAGCATACTTTTCCACTCTCAGGTTTCCATGTTCACTGGTTCAGTAACAACCTTTGTCACTCTCTCTACTTAGATATCAGTCACATAATTCAAACGAATTTTATGGGAGTAATGGTTAAGAACACGTGTTTCTTCCTAGGGGATCGTAGGTTCAAATATGGAGGGGGTAGGGTATGTACATCTCCTTAAACTTTAGCAGTTATATCGCTGCACATAGGGGGGTCCTTTGTCCCATGAGCAATATAATGTGATATCTCAATGTGAGTTTTATCCCTACAAAGTATATGTTTGCTAAATCTTAGTTTTGTGTGTTGAATATTTTGTGTGGCTACACCTATAAAACCAACATTTGAGCTACAAGCGAGGGCTAAGTCTAACCTATTGAATAACATAAAGGAGTTTGTGTCCAAATTGGGGGTTAAACATTACATCATCATACATACTACATCAACATCTTGAACACCTATTTCAATTGTAAGTCCCAAATTATAAAATTAGGTATTGTCCCACTATGGTCGAATATGACATTCTCTCTCCTATAGATGCTTTTGTACTTTAGGATATGGACAATAAGGCCTTGACATGCAATGGATGGGTCTAGGTGGTTAGATTCCAACATGGTGCCTACACCCAAATCTCCATAGGCCAAGCCCCAAGGGGAGGCATGGCCAATGCCTAAAAAACCTATAGAGACGAACAAAGAGTTTTGGAAATGGAGAAAGACATTCCCAACCCTTCTCAAGCCATTGCCTCTCACGCGGGTGGATGAAGAGACAAACACTACTTCTATCATTCCACTCGCCTCTGAACTTGGAGGCAATTGAATACCTTAGGTGCCCTAAAAAAATCTGAGATTCCTTATAGACTAGATGCTCATGGTAGGATTTCTAGTCGAATATCGGTACATCCCTTATTAGACTGTTTGTTGGTAGTGGTTAAAATTTTCCATCATTAAGAGTCTAAGGTGTGTCATTTATCGACCCTGGATTTACCTATTTTTCTTCATCTACAGAGTGCAAGAAGTTAAATGGACCCGATATATGTATAATGTACTAGCATTTTAAGTGTTAAAGACAATGCAGCTGTGAGAGCAACTCTCTGAGAGGATGGCACCCTAGTCAGTTAACTAGGGTTCCTGGTCAGCTAACCAGGTAGTTTAAGTCCGCAGCAGATATCTAGGGCCCCTGGCAGTTAGCTAGGGATTTTGGTCTGGGACCAAGCAGTACAATCCATGGTAAAATCCCCTAGCTGATCACTAGGGCCTACTAGTCAGTTACATGTCATGTCCCCATCTTGACCCTATCACATTAAAATTGTAAATGATGTAATCTTGTTATATAATCATGGTGAGGAGCTCAAGGCCAAGACCCCGCCATCGATTTATTGATGCATATGGTTTACGTGCTAGCTCGACACAATGGAATTGTAAATATCATGTAAATATGCACTTAATAAAATACCCACAACTAGCTATGCAATGCAACAAGAGATGGGGGCAAGATTTTACAAGGAATTGGGAGGGAAAACATTCAAACCCTTGGATCCAATCAAGTCAAGCCAAGTGTCAATGAGAGAACCCATCAAACCCTCAACTACCCATGTTGACTTTTGTACCCAAACATTGATTTCTCCCAAGATTTGGTTGAGGCAGTTAATGCCTTGGGGAATGAGAGGTATGGCTGTCCAATTTCGGGTATGGGAAAGCCACCCTGAATGGGAAATCAAGTTTTGCTTCCTGGGCAAGAAAAGAGCCATGAATTGCTCCCCAAGACATAATCCATCAACCAGTTTCTCTCCCTCACGAGTTTGGAGCTACCTGGGCATTTTCCACCCATGTTTCCTGTGTTTTCCTTCATTCTTAGCCAGGAGAAGGGCGTTTTTGTGTTGTATACCAGTGGGGAAGAAAGGGAATGGAATTGGGGTTCCATAGAGATCGTTTGGCTACTGAATGCTCAGTTGGTTGGGGAAGAAATCATTTTCCTCCCTGTGATTGTTTCTCCCCATCCCATGATTTGTTTTTGGCTAGAAACGAATTGGGGAAAACCCATGACCATCCTGTTGTAAATCCCATTGTTAAATGTGTATCCCTACCCAATGATTGTGCTTGCTGTGTGAGAAAAGAGTATGTTGGGGTATGGGTTATGGGTCTCCATTGTTTTGGCTTGAGCTTGAGTGCAAGCATCCAGGGTTCTGATATAGCCTGATAAACCCAGCTATGGACTGGCTTGGCTCAAATGAAATGCTTAATTGGTTGCGTATGAGCTGAATGTCCCCTTTTTCCTTGTAGGAATCATGCCCAGCTCGGGGGTGGCAGTTGTGTTAAGAGATTGATGAACACAACTGGCCTATGGTTGGGTGGAACATTGCAATGACATAGCTAGTTGTTTGGGACAATTGCAAAATGGAGAGAAGTGTTTTTCTGTCTATGTATTTACTTCTGCACTATATTAATTTGATGACTGTTGATATGCTGTATGAATGAGTAATGTGTGTGGACAGTTTAATTTTGCTGTGCATAGTTGATTTGTTTTACATATGCACACAAATGATTTATTCATATGATTCTAATGAATGGGATGAGATTATGTGAAAGCCCTAGAGATTGGCATCATGTTCCCTCCCTTGCCTTGGATGGATGGGTGGGTACGTGACATTACACTAGAGAGATTCTTGGTTTGGAACCAAGCAGCATATGCCCCTAGCAGTTATCTAGGGCCACCCTAGCTTATATCTAGGGTACTTGGTCTGTTAATTAGGTGGATCTTGGTCAGTTAACCAAGATAATGTTGTGTTATGCTCTCCTCTCCTAGGTCTTCGAGATGGTTGAGCTAGGTTTTTTCCTCAAGGGACTGGAAACCCTGTATAGAGTCACTAGCATTTGACCTTAGGAGCAGTCAGGAGGATTAGAGGATCACATCATCCAGTTTGAACCTTCCTTATATGGTGATGATAAAAATTCCAGTTATTGCAAGGGACACTTGTGGACCATAGCTCATATTGTCACCTTAAACAATTAACTTTGCTGGTTGACTTCAATGTGTTGACAACTCCATGGGGTTCAGTACAACCCTCAAAATTTGTAGAACGTATATGCATGTGCTTGAATATAAAAGCATTCAATAAATGGAGAGTGGGTGCTAGCTACCCAATGTGGCTTGCAATTGGCTGTAGGCTAAGGGTAAAAATGATGCTAAGAAATCATGGTGTCCTCAGTCAAGTTGTTCCAAACTTCTAGATTTTATGTGACATTTGAAATTAGTGCCTTTCATGGTCCAACCCAAAACTAGATTGGAGATATAAAGTGGCTTCTCAAAAGTGGCTCTGGCGGTCCAAGATCAAAACAGACTAAACCCTTCTGTGAGTTCTTGATGATGAACTACAACCTGCAACATAATGATTTTAAAAAAGGGTTGAAACAAATCCACTTTGTCAAGAGGCTAATTTCAACGCCTTGATGTTTGAAACTATTTCTAGGCATATAATATTTCAATGGTCCTACCTTGATTTGTTCAATTTGGATTTTGCAGCTCCACTCCTCCACAAAGTTGCCTTATATGCATGTTAACCTTGTAATTTTTTTGGTCCCTTTTTTAAAACAATTATTAATTACTTTTGCAAGGTTGGGATCATTGGCATTCCCCTCAACCTCCAAACCTATAGTTTCCATCCAACAGGCATCTAACAAAGTCTCCAAGTCCTCAACATGAAACTTTTCAATATTCTCGGGCATTTTCCTGATTATCTTTGCAACTGTCAAATGGGATTTTTTCTAAAATGACCAATGCCTGTTAGTCATCATTGTTCATGATTTTGATTGACCACCTATGTCTGATTGCAACTTCTAACAATATGACCTCCTCATAGTACAACACTCTTCCACATGAAGCACTTATTAATTTAGCTGTGGCCTCAAAATGGTCCCATTGCAGGTAAGCTGGAAATATCACCTTGGGTTCAATCTAAATGTCTACTTTTTTTTGCTTTGCAAAACACTTGAGTTGGAAATGTCAATGTAATGTTGATATAATATTGTACTTATCTTAGTTTGAGTTGTTAAGAATATTCTCAATAAACTAAAAGAATAAATAAATACCAATATTTGTTAAAAAAATAAGAATATAATGTTATAGATACTATAATTGAAATTCTTTAGTATGTATGACTTCTATAAAATAGTTCCACTTTGATCATATTTTATACGCAACAAAAAAAAAACATGGTTTTCTAAATAAAATAGTTCCACTTAATTTTCCCTCATTTTTGGTTTTTTATTAATACTTCCACTTTTTGTGTTTTCACTCCTTTTGAGTTTTAATCCAGTTATCTATGTTTTCCCTCGTTGCGTTTTGAATGTTGCAATTTATGAATCTTGACTGAACCCTTACTGCGCATGGTTGAAGAAATGGCCTATCTCTAATATACCATCGATCAACTAGAGGCAGAGTGAATGAATAAATCAATGGCTACATCCCAAAATGTTCTTCATGGGCATCCACGATCTCTATATTGAATAATGGAATCGTGTGGATCTGTAACTCAAAGCAAGGCCCAAAAATTTGCACTAGAAGTGCTCGATCTCAACACAGGGGTGGGAACAAGCGTGAGGAAAGGATATATTCAGCGTGGTTCTGATGGCAGTCTGTTATGATGCTCTATTTCCCTTATAATGTAGTGGAAACTCAAGTGTGGAGGTTCCTTATAATGCATCAGTGAAAAGAGGGCGCTTCCATCTTAAGCAATCGATACTCATTTCCTATGCTGAGGACGCACTCTAAGTGACTGTTGGCAAGTATGTGCAAGATGGATTGAACCCATAATCGGTACAAATACTCTACATGTTGCATATGGCCAAAAGAGTTCCCATTTCATGGTCTTTTATTGAGCAAAGTGGATGGAGTTAACCTAGCATAAGGCAGAGAACAAAAGAGGTGCACTCTGCTACTCCATTGCTCAACTCGTAGACTCTAGAGGGAGCCTCTTATTGCTGCAAGTAAATACTTATCAAGAGCAGGAAGATTCAGTGAAGGAAGGGTGCACCATTGGGAGTAAATCAACCAACAAACAATCTTCATATCAGTTGATAAACATCTCTGAGTAGTGGATCATCTCAAGTTTACAAACAGATGCATCTATACTATCAACTCCCCAGGTCAGCAAATACTCAAGTTCATATTTGTGTATTTATTGTGTTAACTATCAGTCACTACCAATTGTGACTGGACTTGTGTTTATTAGTGAAAATGCAAATTTTAGTCTTGTTTATTCATGGGTTATATGTGTATTGAGTGATGCAAATGAAGCTAATTAGCTCTAACATAAATCACATAAATTCTCCTTAAACTCAACACCAAGAAAACCAAATAAATTTCAGCTACAATGATCAGATTGGCAAACGTAAGCTACAATAGTGAACATCCAAAGTGTTTGTCTAAAGTCCTCAACCAATTAAGCCAACAAGGGTGTTACATAGTTTAGATTTAATTAAGCTTAGCACCTACAACATTCTACCATAGTGTTCAAACAGTGTTGGTAAATTATCCGAACCAAAAATCTTTGCACCAACAGTTAGTAATCATCTTCAAGTGCAGAGTATTTATTTTGTAGAACGTTTAATTTGACAATATTCCCAGAATTACAGTAAAATCTATCAGTGAATTATGCCCAGTTTTCTTGTAAGAGTGAATTATCAATTTGGTGTAGCCTCACCACAAAAGTAGTAAGAATGGCTTTCTTTAGCAAAAATATTTAACATCAGAAAAGCTACATGCATGTGTTTGGGTTGCAAATGGAGGCCATGACTGATCTTGGTTAGGTTCATACCCTACCAATTAATCTTGAAGAGAACTCTGCATAACTATCTTATTTTTCAAATTCTCAAATTTCACACACGGTTTGGCAGAAGATCTATAGTGTCATGTTTGCCATGTGAATTTATTGTAGAAGTTTATAACTTTCTCGTCAGGAAATTTAGTCTTTCATTGTGAATTGCGTTATCAGGAAATATAGTCTTTCAATGTCCATTTCTTTTGGAGTTTCTAGGAAAAAGGTATTCAAAAAACATGTGAGCCTGGTCATCTTTTGTGACATATTATTCCCTTGGTTGAACAATTGTTTTAGCTTTGCATTTCCATATTAACTTGATACCACCTAAATTTATAGCAACAGGCCTTTTGGCTTATACCAGATAAATAAAATTAATATGTTTATGAGCTCTATCCAAACCCAATTCGAACTGATTATAAGTGGTTCATGTAAAGTTTACTCTCCTTTGTCATGGAGTGAAATGATGAAAACATGGTTCCAGGTCTGAAACAAGCCCATTTCTACCCTGACTTGAATCTATCCACTATGGCATATTCCCATGCTTTGGTGCTAACATCATTGGTGGTTTTGGTATCATGCCTTTTGAGTAGTCTTTGTCTGGTGGTTCCTATCTATGTGATGTTGCAAGCAATCTCACTACAATGGCATATCCCTATGTAGGGATCTCGTTCTACATTAATTATCTTCTCTCAATTGGATTGTGTCCTTGAATAAGATAACATTCACTGCATCCTTTTTCTTGGTGACCTTCTATGCTTCAAGCTATAATGCTTATCTTCAATGCTTCTTCGACGCTGCCTACATCTTTGTTTTCTCAGCTGCCTTTTTTTTTTTTGGCAGTTTGCCTTTGGTATGTTGTTCTGTTGTTGAGAGCATATGCCACCTCTTCATAGTTCATTGATCTGGATCGTGGCCGATTCTTCAAGGAGCATAACCTTTGCGACCCATAGTCACAACACTTAGCAATTTGTTCTGGTATATCTGAGCATTATTTAGTTTGTTGCTCTTTGGGGGTGGCTCATTGCATTATTGTGCTTACACCCTTGCCCTTCATTTCCTCATCAAATGATCTGTCAGTGGTCGATCATTTGGTGATAAATTTTAATGGTTCCATTGTGCTAGCTATAGGTTCCTAGCTATGGTGACATCCTTGGACCTTTTCTCTGTTAGTTGTTTCCTTGTAGATTCGCTATTGTTGACCCCTTTACTTTTGTTTGTATATTAGTTTTGTCTCAGACGGATTTCTTTCCGTGTTGAATTGGCTCACACCAAGCTCTGTTTTGATAGGGTGCATGATATAGTTGTGTTTGGCTCATCTCCTTTGGTGAAGGGGACTTAGATAGGCACTCATATCTATGAGTTTCAATATTTGTAGCGCAAACTAGAGGCAATTTTGTTTCGGAGATAGTTTTTTGTGGTGATTAGGACTATATATCCGTAGTTGTTGTTATCATATCCATGAGTGGTTTTCAGATCAAGAAAAACAATACTATTTGGAATCACGTCAAACTATGAGAGTGCCAACACATCATTCAGATATGCCAGGGCAAAGAGGACAACTCCAGTTTATCTCTTTGGTGGTATGTAGGAATATTAATCATAACATAATGAAAAATGGTAAAAAAATCAATTTCTAAATGTTTTTGATGTGAGATCGTTGTTCTAAATTTTAGTGAGGATGTCAGTTGGAAGAGAGGATTCCATTCTCTGGTCAGAGCGTTCATATGCTTGCTCATACATCTACTCAACACTGATTTTTAGGTCTGAAAAATGACCCACTGCCCAAACACGAAGTGTAGGGGCTATTACTTTCCCAGATTCAATGAGTAGGGTCATTTGCTCATGTTCATTATCTTATTAGGACTACAATATGCCCAGAATTGTGGATGGGAGATGACACGTTACTTTCATGGGCCTGATCATGCCTTGAAATCCCTAGAATTTCCCCACCAATAGCAAATAAAGCACACCCACACAAATATGGGGGTAACATCGGGTTCTATAGTGATGGATGGTAAGATAGATGCTTGAAATGTGTCCACTTTTGAACATTTTGTGTCTTCTTGCTCCAATTCCCATTTTTAATGGAAATTGATTGCTTAGATCATTAGAAGTGCACAATCTTCTTGAAGGACCATTTATATGAGGTCATTGAGGAGGTGGGTGGGAAATCCAATGTGAAAATCATCGCATATGCAACACTTGTTTGCAAATCTGCAAGGTTGATGGTTCAAAAACAGTTTATCCATATTGTTTAGATGCCATGTAACTCCAAGCTACTTAATAAGACCATTTGGTTTCATCTCCTCATCATCACATATAGTATCATTTATGTATTGGTTCCATCTCTTGGAAGTACTGCTTCTACTCTTAGTTTTTTTGAGCAATATCATTTGTGTATTGGTTCCATCTCTTTGTAGGATCCCTCCTTGTACCTTACTATTTTTTAGCAAGGAAGTATACTATGAATGTAGGTCAAGTTCTCTGCGCTCTTATATTCTGATTAGTTTCTCTTCATTGCATGAATAAAAAGACTCTGTGCTCCAATTCCTCTCATAGGATAGGGTACTAGCTACTTTTGAAAGAAAACATATATAAAATCTTGAGTAGCCCTATTTTGACCTCAAGGAAGCAGTCAGTAGTAGTCACTGTGAATTCTGGGCAAGTTCTGAGCAAGTGTTAGCCATCAAACAACAGTAAAACCTCATCACTTTAAATTATGGGTACTATCTAGGCAATCTGTGGATAGGAGCAACAATAAAAGGGCATCTATGAGTAACCTATGCACTGTTCTTGATACTAAACAACAGTAAAATGCAGTTCTAGGCGGATTCCTGAGAAGCATGGGTAGTTTTGGGGTCATAGCAGCGGTAAATATCAGGTCTGGGCTAGTCCTCAGCCAATTCTGGACAATTATGTGCATTTTTCAGACCTGCAGCAGCAATTCTGGGCACATCTTAGGGTTGTGTTTCAATTCTGGGCATGATTCAACCCTATTTTTAGCCTTAAATAGCAGTAAAGAGGCCTCAAATCCAAAGCTATGCATATTCTAAGCAAGTGGCTTTCTTTTGCTTAACAAAGATTTTCCTCTCTGGCTTGTGGCTGTTATTTACACAATGTCTGTAAATGAAAGCTATTTTATCATGGTGGCATATCCCTATGATGGTCTTTAGCTCCACATTAATACTCCCCTCTATAATTATAGAATTAGAAAGAGACACTTGAAGAAAAAAAAATGCCCCCCAAATCTAAATACTTGAACCCCCGAGTGACCAGGCTGGATTGTATGGTGGGAAGAAGTGATTGCCAGATTAGTCAAGTCTACTAAGGGGGGGCATGGTGGGATGGGGTAGGCCAATTGCTAGAATAATAAGATTAAGAGAAAACAAATAAGGTGAACATCTAACCTAAGTTGGATTGGATTTGGAAGCAAACCCATTTAATTTTGAAATGCAAAAACAAGCTCCCCAACCCAGGCAATTCCTGAAAAGTTCCAAAAGGTTAGAAAAGCCAATGGTGCACAAATAAGAGATAAATTGAATTGGAATCCGAGGTGGGGATAAATGAACCAAATTGTTTTTTCAGTCTCTTAAACAAAAGCAAGAGTTTAAACTTTAAAGACATCACTCTACTTACCATGGATTATAAAATCCTAGCTAAATGCCTTTCCAAGAGAATCAAATTTATCCTCAAAATCCACTTTTGAACCCTTCGTCCTTTTAGATCCATCAAACAAGTTTTCCTTTTGGCACCAACTTGATATGTGTTGGCTACTGATGTTTGGGTTTCCATTTTGAGCACGACCAATACATGGCTAGTCAAGAGAATGGATTAGAAAATCCTAGCTAAATGCCCTTCCAGTAGAATCAAATTTATCCTCAAAAGCAACTTCTAAACCCTTCTGGTGTTTTTAGATTCATTAGGAAAGTTTTCCTTCTGGCACCAGCCTAATATGTGTTGGCTACTAATGTTTGGGTTGACATTTTGAGCACGACCCATACGTGGCTCGTCAAGAGAATTTCACCGCTCCAAAATAAACAACTCATGCATTTTACTCTTCTTTCCAATGCTATTTGAAAATGCATATAGCCTGTTGACCAACATTTTCATAACCTTTCAAATTCTTATAGACACCTAGAGAAGAAAAAATGGGTCTTACCAGACTTAAAGAGGGATTGAATGATGTTGCTAAGTAAGGTGCATCCATTTCTGCTAAATTGGATTGTTAGGAGTTGGGACCATCCAGGACAACAAAAGATAAAAAATTCTTCTAAGGTCTAACATGGACAAATACACTCCTTAGATGTTATACATACACACGGGTTGGCCCCGCACATAAATAGTTATAGATCGGCTCAAACTTGTATATGCACATTTAAAGTAAGGTCAGACAAACCCTAAATATAAACATTCATTCATAGATTGGACAACCCTTTATTTTGGTGATTTCATGGGCGAGAAGGGCTCTAAATGGATCATTGGAAAGGGGGAAGTAGAGGCAATGAAATTGCTAAAAGGATTGAACCTGATTGTGGACATCATTAATGGTCAACAACTGGTATCAAAGGATTTGTGGAACTTTTTGGTAATCTTCAATAAGCGCTTGCACCTATTTGAGTATTTTGCTTGATTTGCTTGTTCAAAGTCTAGGCATGACTTCACCACCTTACTATTGTTCTCCTTGGATACTACAAGTAAATGCTGATTTCAGTGCTACTATATTTATCATATCTAAACACTTAGCCTCATGCTTCCAAGTTAGCAAATTATATGTGTTTGAACTGTCTCAACACTTAGACTTGAGAAGAATTTCAATGCATAGCTTGAAGGATTATAATCACTAGCTATAAAGTGGCATCATGCACAAGAGATTGATCCAATCTAAGGCACAATTGATCTCTGGAAATCTGCTACAGGATTTTGGGCTCTGTATGCCATGATCTGCTAGAGGAATGTGGACTACAAAAGTTTGACATGTGAAATGCATGTTGAATTTTAACTTAGCAATATAATTTTTATCTCTTTCAACTTTATTTCATAATTCATTTCATCCCACAATTATGCTTGAAAGAAAATATCATTCATTTGCAGCGGAAATAAAACAAGGATCACTGAAAGATAACCATGCAAAAGAGACACATATGTTACGGTTATGGTGTCCATGGATTGAGTATATGGAGATATGAGAAATTAAACATATTCTAAATGTGGGGTATTAAATTTTTGTTTCCCATCATTTAAAGCATAGTAGCATAATTCAGTCGTATTGGTACTTCGTGTATGGAAATTCAGAATAAATTCGAATTCGTCGAATATTCGATGTAGGTCTAATACGGATATAGATTATTAGTGGAGAATTAAATTTTGAAAACCAATTTAAAGAAAGAAATATTAATTATTTAAACACTATAAAACAAAAATACCATTCAATTTCATGCTTACTTATTTTTTTTTTGTAAATAAAAAAGCAGGACCTTCTATTCAACCAAACAACTTATACATAGTGTTACACAAAAGTGCCATCCTTGCATGTAAAGGACAAGCGATGGGAAACAAACCCCCAAAAGGATACAGGGGAACCACTGACACAAGATTAAGACGCTAGACTAAGACCAGAAGAAGGGATCGGTTCATTGAGTGGACCGACCAAACCCCATTCTCCCCTTTTTCTTCCGAACATCAATCCATCCTATGGAACTGGTAGGTGTAGCAGATTTCTCCACCACAGCCAGCTGATTTGAGGGAATACCGTCGTTGCGACCTATATGAACTGCAGGTGCTTCCTTATCACTGTTTGAATGGTCTGATTCGTGAGGACGTTTTTGAGCCCCTGGAAGCGGATCTATGGCCATGATAGTATCATTTGGTTCAGCATGTGCAAGGGGGGAAACCCCTGACTGAGATGTGGGATCCGAAGCCTGAATTTCTGTTGCTTCTAAGGGTTTGAGAACTACCTCCTCCATTGGTTGTTTCTCAAACAGCGGGGGCTGTACTGGAGAAGAAGAAGACGGAGGTTCTGAAGAAACTTTATTATGCTGTTTTCCATCCACCGGGGGAGCCGATTGACTTTTGGGAGGTTTGGGGTCTTGCCACCCATTAGCCTTCTTCCGTGTCCCAAAGGACGCAGGTGTGGTGGGGGAAACGGGACAAGAAGCCTGGAGATGCCCTGTCTGATGGCATGAGCGACACTTGAAGGCCGTATTCTCATAATCAAGCAGCTGCACATAAGGGTCCTCCTCAGTCCCATCAATGAAAATCCTATCCGGAAGCCCTTGGCTGAGGTCGATTTCAACACAAATGCGTGCATAAGTGATGAAACCCTTCATCAGACGGTCTTTATCAATTTTGATAAACCTTCCCAGCGTATTGCCAATGCTGAGTAAAAAATCAGGAGAATAAAAATGTAGAGGTAAGCTGGGGAGTCTTACCCAGATCGGAGTCCGCATGGCATTCATAGTTAGAGGGTTAAAAGGGGAAAACCATGGCTACATGGAAAGACCAGATCTGCCCCAGAACCACGGTCCTTGCTCTAACACTCGTTGGCGATCCTCATCTTTGGTGAAGCAGACAATGAAGAAGCCTTTGGAGCAGAGGAACACCTCTAGATCTGGCGCCCATGTCTTGCGGATCCAATATCTAAGAGTCGAAGCAGAAGGCCATAGACCGTTGAAGCGAAAGATGACGACCCTTTGCTCGTAGATAGAAGCATAGGAAAAAACGTAGGGTCCTTCTACCTCAGCCGTAGGAGGTTCTGTGGATTGCTCTACAATGAATGCAGATCCTGAAAGTGCCTTTGATCCAAGACCTGCCGCCTTAGATCTAGATGGAGCCTCAAGCCCTATTTTAACTGCATGTTTGTAAGAATGGGGGGGAATGGGAGTAGGATCCCCACCCCTTTGCCTAACTACAAGCGACAGTGTTTCATTCTTCATATTCCCCAACCTCTAAAGCTGAACATCATCCCCAAGTTGGCGTCCCTCATAGATTAGCCTTTGAAAGCAGGGTGGAATCCCTGTTACCTGATAGATCTTGGTTTTAAGGCTGCATACACTGTAAAATGGATGAGTGTGCAAGCATTTTGTCGAGCCATAAAGGACCCTCACGAAAAGAGGAAAACCAACAACGCCCTCTGACTTAGCCGTGGTCAGAAGTGGATCCTTCGACCAACAACCGGGAAGAAGAATGGGCGCGGACGCATCATGCTTTGGGGTAGGCTGAACGATCTCCTGAAAAACGGAAGCAACACCACCGATCAGCAAAGCACTACAGGGTTATGAGGTTGGGAATAGCTCAGCGGGAGATGACGACGGCATCCCAGCTGCGGCCAGGCGACCCAGAGGCCCTGCGGCGGCTAGGGCTCGCGTTAGGGTTCTCTTGGAGCACCACATTCTCAAGCCAACCATAAAAGGAAAGTTAATATAAGTTATGCCTTGTGCTTACTTATTAAAATAACTATAAATAAGTAGTTTCTGTCTCTCACACTTCCATATCCGAGGTTGTTGAGATTTTATATTTTTGTTTCTTAAATATATGCTAAATTTTATTATATAAATGTCTATGTATATTTATGGTATATTTGTGAATATTTGATTAAAAATATTATATATAAGCAAGCTACTTCCGTATTTTATTCGTACTAGATATTTTCATTATGTATTTTTTCCATATCGAGTCGTATTCGTACTCGAATTATGCTACTATGATTTAAAGTGGCAATCTGGCCAATGCTTGTCTCCCTAATCCAATTCGTTATGATAGATTGCATAGGCACTTGATACAAAATATTCTAGTAGGCCCTAAACATGATGAGGTTTCTTGGTCATATGGGGTCAAAGAAGCCATCTGTCTCTACAAGTTCGTCCTGTTTTGTGTCTATCTTTTTGCAAATTTGGCTTGTGATTTATTAGCAGAGAAAGTAGATTATTCTTTCTGCGCACTTGTATCAATTTATGTGGTTCTCCTATGAGTTAGGGCCTCTTCCTATAGGCACTATGTCTTCATCTAAATTATCCATACATAGATTAAATTTTGTCTTGTTTTGTGTTTATTAGCAGTGAAAATAGATTACACTTTCTATGCATCGGTATCAAATTATGGGTTTCTACTATGACGTAGGGCCTCTTCTTATAGGCCCTATGTCTTTAACTAATCACCTTTATATGGATCACCATCAAATTAGTTTAAAATTTAAAGTATATTTATTATTTTTGGGTTCTTAAAAGAAACATGAAGAAGTATTATATTTTAATATAATGAAGTTTTGTTTATTTTATGGAACTCCTTGTCAAAACCCTATATGAAATGGTCGTATTTAGAGAAAATTTAGCTTTCTCTAATATGCATGGGAGAATGGCCTGTATTCTGATAATGGATGTTTCTTGAAATTGCAGATAAGCAGGCCTGAAGATTGGGAACAACTACCTGATCCTAGGAAGGTTTTTGTTTATTTCTTCGGTACAGATGAAATGTAAGTGACACCATATCACAAGTCTCTTTGAAATGCCTATATAATGATGGTAGTTTTCAGGTCCATTTTTTTAGCTTTTTAAGTTTTTTGTTATGGAAACTGGCAGGATAAGTTTTTTTTTCATTATTGCACATTGATTGTAGAATGGCAAAAAAATTCAAAATATTAATATTTGTATGCAAATGTCATACTCTGTTAGTTTTTTCTTAGCTGTTGACATACAAAGAGGACAATGTATCTCTGTAATCTTGTTTGTTGTCAATTCTGTTTTACTACTAATGATTCTGCACCAAATTATGAGTCATTATGATTAGAAATTATATTGGGTAGTTTGGTGCTTGTGTTTTTAGTAATGTTGAAAACTTGAAACACATTTAATGTAATTGATTACTATAGAAATATTTGATATACTATACTGTAAACTTAGGATTTGGATATCCAAAATGAAAAATAAACTTTGGGTGTGTTATCACTCCAAGAAACCCTTTGTGGTTGTAGACCAAAGGTGCTTGGTAACTTAAGAAATTATAATAATCGAAGTGTGGATCAATGGGATAACTGAGAAGACTAAGCAGTGAGACAACATGCCATGCCTCTAAATAAGCCAGTGCTTCGAGAAATCAAATATCAGCTACAGTAAATAATCAAGGTATGAAGAAAGACATTCAAGATAACCAAATACAGAGCTGTAGGGTCATACAAGAATATAAAGAAGATCTAATTCCTCCATGAGCTGTATCAGAAGATGACAGTTCTGAACAACTGAATTGAATAGAATCAAATGTAGAATAATGGAAATTGTGGAAAGACTGATATCTAATGACCAAAGAAAACTGTGATTCATATAGCAAGAAAGTGTCAAGTACATAGCCCAAAATGTATCCAAACTTGAGCCTCCTTCTAATAGTCTTGGTTCTGTGGCTTTATAGCCTTTACTCTGCTAGTTCAACGAACAAAACTGAGATCTGGGCGAAATTAGAGAAAATTGGCAAAAACAGGCTTTCGGCAGTTAACTCTTCTGCTGATTTCGTGCCTTAGCCACCGGAAGTCAGACCTTTCGGCAGCTAATGAGCTCTGTGGGGCTCGCCTAAGCTGCCGAAAGCTGTAACCGTTTCAAAAATTTAAACCCAAAACGTTGCTTTCTGCTGATTTCGTGCCTTAGCCGCCGGAAGTCAGACCTTTCGGTAGCTAATGAGCTCTGTGGGGCTCGCCTAAGCTGCCGAAACCTGTAGGATTCCTGAAAAAACTGCCTTTGGAAAAAATCGATTTTCTCAACCGTCTGATGTCCGTTTTGCACGTTCGAATAGTCGATTTTGATCTACAGATCATAAGCTATCCATTGGTGCTTCCAGATCTGAATTTGGAGTTCGGGAAGGCCGTCAAAATCGCCCCGCAAGATCACGCGATTTCAGCAGAAAATTCCTCTTGAGTTATGGTTCAACAATGAAAATACCTCACAGGGCAGCCAAGTGACAAATCATAGCTGAGCATTCGGGATTTATTTAATAACAGAGCATGTTGCAATAGATAGATGACATAATGACTGGAGATTTAGCCTGAGATTGTAGGGATGAAGCGTTCTAGTTCAAACTGACTTTGTGGCTAAAATTTAGGAATGGAATCGAAACCACTTTCACAGACTCAGTTAACTGCCGAAAAGCTGGGATTTTTTGATATTGAAGGCCAAGACTCACAAAAATAATTTTTTTTTACCCATTCTATCAACCAAAATGACGGTGGTCAATTTGGGAGATAACAGGGTGTATTTCCGATACCTGTGTCTCCTCAAACCTCATTAGCTGCTGGATAAATGCCTTTGGTTATACTCTGGTCAGATAAGCTTAACTATGGTCTCTAGCATGTCAAGTTGGTCACCTTGCTATTCAAAATATAGGATTTGATTTTGCTTTTACAAGTAGATGCAGGTTTTGGTTTTTTGATTTCATTTTTTATTGCTTCTTTTGCAGTGGTTTCTGTGCTCCTACTGACGTTCAGGCATTTACCTCCGAGTTGAAAAATAAGTTGTCAGCCAAATGTCGAGGAAAGGATGAAACCGACTTTACTTGGGCAGTGAAAGAGATATGTGAGGAGTATGATGATAAAGTTATAGAGGAAGAGGAATTTATCCCGGAGATTGATGATGGGAAATCCAGATCATGTATTGATGAAATCTGAAAGGATTCCGCAGAGAAAGTACAGTTTACAAAAAATGATAAAATCCCATAAGCACTGAGGCAAAGAAAATGTTGGAAATCCATAAAGGTACATATGTTCAAATGCATTATGAGACTATCATCAAAAAATGTGATATTAAGAGGGACATACATAGGCATGAAAACTGGTGAAAGACACGTGGGGTTGGCGAGAATAAGAAAAATCCTACTACCTCTCTGATCTCGTCTGATAAGAAAGATAGGAAGATGCTCAATGCAGTCAAGGTTGGGATTAAAAAGAATAGTTCATTATCAACATCTAAATTTTACAACATGAGGTCCATGCTAAAGATAAAGAAGCCTACAAGCCATTTTGAGCACCATTTGAGGTCTGATGTTTTTGGTGCAGTGCCTACAAGCCTTTTTGAGAACCATTTGAGGTCTGATGTTTCTGGTGCAGTATCTACAACAGCCGAGCCAGAGTTAAGGATATTAAAGAGAGATTTTAAAAGGTCATCAGAGAGTGAAAGCAATATTCATAATGATGGAGACAACATTATGCTTTTTCTTCTTATCTTGAAGAAAATGGGGCACATTCACTAGATACAGGCATGATTTCAGAGCAGACCATGAGTGAAAAGCAGTTTGGTTAGAAAAGGCAAAGCATGGAAAAATAAATTAGAGGTTCTTGATTAGTGCCTGAAAGTGAGCTCCTAGATCGTAGAAAAACAGTGACAGATAACAGTGTTAGCAATTTTGAATCTTTTAAACATGGAAACATTGGATACAACATTCAGGTTTCAAACTGTAAAGAAAATTTGAAGGGTGAAAAAGATTATGAAAATATTCATGAAAATTCTGTTCCTAATGACAAAGATCATGTGCTTTCTACATTTATAACTAAAGACAATGAAGTTAGGGTAGTTCCAAACACTTCTTTGCATCAGAATTCCATTTTGAAGAAGAAAAGAAAGCTCTTGAAGAAACATAATTCAAGGTTATCAACTCTACCAGAGAGATCTGACGATCAAACAAAGATAAATATCTGCACGGAAGAAGAAAATGTTCTTGAATTATTATCAGGAGTAGATCATCGAAAGAAAAGGACACAGATTAAGGCAAGGAAACATAAACTTAACTTTGATGAACATTTGCATTCGGTAAAAAGGGCAAGAAATGAAGTTGAAGATGAAACCGATCAAATTTTACAAAGCTTGAATAAAGGAGGCGTAATAAGTGCCATGGACAATAATGGAGAAAATATGGTAGTAGATAATGCTTTTGTGTTAAATGAATGCCATTTGAGAACTAATAATATCATAAGTTCTAACAGTCTTGAAACTGAAGGAGATTTGTCTCATGGGCATACGTCTTCAATTCTCATGGAAAGGCCTATGTGTTTTCCACCAAAGGCCGATAAATATCGTTTGAGAAGTAGCCTACCGAGTGATGAAGCTACCCTGCCTCCCTCTAAACGACGTCACAAGGCTCAGGAAGCTATGTCTGCATGTGTTGCAGAGGCTGCAATTGCTTTAGTGGAACCGGTGACAACTGGTGTGATCAGACAGGATGATGCATACAAGATTTCTGCAAATGAAAAAATTTATAATAAATCCTTTTATAATGACAAGGAGTCAGTTAAGGGAAATGAGGAATGTGTCAAATTAGACACGTTGATTCAAAAGGAAGCAAAATAAACATGAGGTAGCAAGAAACCTGTGGCGTCTTCAGATTCATATCAATCCTTTATGAGGTTTTCTTGAGAACCTGCTAAATGGGTAGAGGAGAAGCAGATGGATCCATGGTTTGGAGATTCAATGTCCTATAGGCATATGGATAAATGGCAGATTGGAGATAAAGATGAGAGGAGTGCACACTCTAAAATGTCTA
This sequence comes from Larix kaempferi, assembly GCA_027924585.1. Classification (NCBI taxonomy): domain Eukaryota; kingdom Viridiplantae; phylum Streptophyta; class Pinopsida; order Pinales; family Pinaceae; genus Larix; species Larix kaempferi. Next base: position 38,268,858 of record BSBM01000205.1, read on the forward strand.
CTGAATCATAATTAAAAAGGAAGAACAAAAGCTACAGAGCATGATTGGACTGGTGCTTCCTTCTCCAAAGAAGCAAGATGATTCAAATTTAGCTTCAAGACAAGCCAATTCAATCAGCACACCTCCAATCAAGGCTTATGTTGCACAAAAAGGTGAGGCTGGCCAATATGAATACAAGTCAAAGAGCATCAGGGTGAATAAATCTTGTGCGACCTTAACAGAGGCCTTAAGAAAGATCATGGGCAGTCTGGCTCAGAGAACCTTAACCAAGGGAAATTAGCTAAGCAATTGGTTGTTCGCAAGCATGATCAAGTTTCCCCCATAAGATCTGGAATTGAACCTTCAACATAAAAAGTTACAGGTTCTTCAAAATTTAAGGTGAAGATAAATGGTACTGCAGTAATGAAATTGGATGGTGTGTCACAATCTACAGAGTTGCATTTAGAAAAAGCAAACAAGCTTAGACAAGTGTAAGTCTTATATATTCATTCACTTGTGTTTCAAATTATAGTTTTCTTCCTTTTGTTGTTATATTTAGATGCCCACTTATTAATGTTCATATTGTCCTTCCTTTGTTGGTCTTATCGTTTTGGCTTATGTTGCAGGTATGATGCTGCAAAAGAAATAAAATCCAAAACTATGTCAAACAATTCTGACATTGCTACCCAATCTACATCTATGAAGCATCTTATAGCAGCTACATAGGCTAAGTGAGAATAGGCACGTTCTGCAGCTCTGCCACATTCTGTTTCAATTGAAGAAACTGATAATTCTATTCCTTTTATATCCAGTCCTTCACCAATCCGAGGGAGTAGTTCAGAATTCAGATCACAGTTCCCCAGCCCAACTTCACTTTGATGGTGAGGCACCCGAGGATACAAAGGATGCCATTGCCGATACAGAATCAAGAAGTCCCAAAGTTAATGGGCAGCAGTGGGGTCTGCCGAATACATTGGATCTGGAATCAAGTGAAGAAGGTAAAATAAGCTCAGAGCGAAAATCGGTTGGAGGGACAATTAGTGGGGATACAGAAGCGGCAATTTCCAGGGATACTTTTGAAGGAATGCTTGAAACACTGTTAAGGAAGAAGGAAAGTATTGGAAGAGAATCTCGTCATACTATTGACTGTTCAAAATATGGCCTTGCTGGTGAGGTAAGCTTGATATCTGTTATTTTCCAGTACGGTTAAAAAGGAGTTCATGTTGTTATTGTTGGCTGGTTTTTTCACTTTTTGGAAAATTAATGATGAAAATTGTCAAGGCTTAAAGTGAAGAATGAATATCTTGCATGTGGATCATTTCTGCATTCATAGTGACTTTTATAAGAATCATACACATTGGGTATTTTTCCCTGCATTAACTTATTTCTCAATGCCTTTTTAGTTAGAACTTGAAACCTCTTACATATGGATGTGGATTCTATATCAAAAGACAAATTGGTGTCTTCAGCAAGATACACAGTATCCCCTTCCATTCTCTACACTACAAGAAAAAAGGTCATTGGTGAGGGTCCAAAAATGTCACCATAAGCTCATTTGGTGATGGTCAAGAGGGGTCCCGTCACCAAAACCTGAGCGTCACCAAAGGCACCGTCACCTTAAGTGGGGGTATGTGGTGACATTCAAGGCCCGCCACCAATAATGATGATTATTCTAGGGTGTGACCATCACCAATTGCTATGAAGTGTTGGTGACTAACTTGTTTTGACCCTCACCATTTGATGCATATATGGTGACGGCCAATGACCGATCATTGGTGAGGGTTGAGACATGTCACCATAATCTCATCAGTGATGGTGAAAAATGAGGACGTCACCAAAATGTGAATGTCACCAACGGCTATGTCCCCAAAAGTAGAGGTGTTGTGGTGACATTCAATGTTCGACACTAATAAGGATTATTAGTGACAAATAGTGACCCTCACCAATTTCAATGTTCGACACTAATAAGGATTATTAGTGACAAATAGTGACCCTCACCAATTTCAATGTTCGACACTAATAAGGATTATTAGTGACAAATAGTGACCCTCACCAATTTATATGAAGTTTTGGTGATGGACCTAAGGGCCTCCATCACCAAAACATTGAACGTCGTTGTTGTAGTCCCAAGGTTCATGTGGTTACCATAGATACATTACATAATATAAGTAAAGCATACACAATGATACATATACAAGAGACAAGACAGATAGAGAGAACACAAGCTTTTATATTAACGAGCAAGAGCAGAATACAATCATAGAACCAACCTTAACTAGTACATCGGCTCAAAATCCTATATATATATCTATGCAAATACAGTTACATAACTGTCTTTCGGTCTATCCTCCCGACCCGACCTATACTAGTCGATGTGACCTGTCGACATGTGCTTCAGAGTGGTCGGGCAGAGGGCCTAGTCGACAAGCTGACCTAGGCCCCTCCAACATCTCCCCCACCTCAAAATCTTTCTTCGTCCCGAATAAATGGAGAGATCAAAATTGTAAAAAGAGTTATTAAGACGGTTATGATGAAGGTAAGCTGGAACCAATAGAATCAGGTATCTGGAGACAGGCTTCAAGAATAACTTCGGCAGAAACAAAGAGATGGTGCTGGAACTCTTCCCAGGTGCGCAGCAGATTTTGGATGTCAACAGTCAGAGTTGTGAGTTTCGACAATTTTTCCATCTTGTCATGAGTGGATGTAGCCTGTAAATGGATCATGTCGAGACCAAATGTGGTAATTTCTCTTTCGACAGCAGCAAGTAACTGGTGGAATCGGGGCTGAAATTTTTCAAGTTTGTTGAGGCCGCCTTGGGATTGAGACATCCACTGAACTTCTTGTTTTTCTAATTTATCCAATTTCTTATTTTCCATGATAATTTGACTATCAAGTTTTTCAATAAGGGCTTCCTCTACAGTCAAGCGCTAGTGCTGAAGTTTTCTTAGCAGTGTTCTTGTTTTCTGAAGATCTTTGTAAACGTCGCCATAATATACATAGCAATTGTTCAGAATTTCGGTAAGTTTTTCTGCTTGACTATTGTACTGCTTGAGTAATTTGAGAGCTTCTGAAAAGGCTGTAAACTGATTTGTCATGAGGGAAGCTACCTCGATAGCTTGATCCTGTTGTTTCTTGAGAATCTTGGATTGTAGCATCGACACGACAGACTCAAATAACTGATATGCTCAATCAAGAGGTGACGTCATGTCGGAACTGGCTAGAAGCGGGATAACTCGCTGAGCTAAGTTTTCACATTTAGCTAGGAATGTAGTCCTTTCTTCCTGTAGCTGTAGTATCTGATCTTCTGATTCATGTCGGCGACATCTTTGCACTCTGAAAACTGCATCTTCAAGTAAATCAAGCTCTTCTTGGGAGGCCAACTGTGGCTGATAGCTTGTAGCAGCTCCAAATTGATCTAAGTATACAGAAAGAGTATTTTTTGATTGGCCTTGCTGTGTTTGTTGCATTTGCAGTTGCCGCTGCAATTCTCTTTCTTTGCGTTTCTTCTCTTTGTGTTTCCTGTGGCTACTCTTTTCTTTTTCTTTGCTCATGATTTGTTGTTCTGGCCCCTTATCTTTTTCAGCTGTTGCTGGATGACTATTGCTGACTGCTTGTGTGTTGACAACAGCTTGTTCTGCCTGGGTTTGTGTACTTGGTACTGCTGCAGTGGTGATTGGAGTTTTGTGTTCAACAATTCCTTCATTTGGTGGAATGTCCGTTGCTATGCTGGATGTATCCCTATTGATTGCACTGATATCTTGAACATTAGTATGCTCTAGTGGTTCTATTGTGTCGGCTGCAGGATCTTGAATTGCGGCTGGTTCCTTGGCTTGTATGGAAGCAGCTTTGGCTACTTCTGTCATGGTTGCTTCTTTGTTGTGCTGCTGTGTAACCGTACTAGACTTGGATCCGTCGACAGGGAGACTCGACTAACTTATCGAGAGTGATGGCAGGTCGACTGATGTCGTAAGTGGACTCAAAGAAGTGGTATTGTCAAACGGATCTGGACTAACTAAACTAGACTTAATTGTAGACTCGACATGGGGAGTGACAACTTGGGGTGGTTTTTCACTTTGAACGACTTTTGGTAATGTATTGATTGGGAGAGGAGTGTAGACAGTTGTTTGTTGAGAATAAACTAGACCTAAAGGGCCAGGGTTTCTGATATGATGGGTCTTTTTGTAACCAACAATTTCTGGGACTGTTGATGGTAAAGGTAAACTTGTGGTCTGAATGGTGTTGGGGGGAGCTAGGTTAACTGGGACAGTGGCCAGAGATGCAAAGACTAGTTGTTGAATAACCATCTCGCGCTAGTTGGGACATAGCATCGGAAGGTTTGCAATGAACGTACTCAAAGCGGTATCTGCTGGGTTAACATGAGCAGGTAATGCTAGAAGGATGCTTTCTTCTTCTACTGTAGTTGGGGAAGAGGGGGGGGTCTGAATGGTTAGGTTGACATATGGTTCGACTGAAATTTTGGGTTTTTTAACAAGAATTCTAGAGGACGGATACTTATCTGTTTCTAGAAATTTTCTGAACTGATCTTCGACAGGTAATTTGTCCTTGGCTGCATCTTCAAGAATCTGAGTAGCAGTGTTGTATAACTCGATCTCATCTTCTTTTGTAGGTTCTTGAAATGTTACTTTTCTTTTCCCTTTCCCCTTGGTCGGTATTACCTTGTTCTGTCGGGCTATAATGAGTTCAGTTGCTATCTTCTGTATGTTATCATCTGTTAAAAGATGTTCTGGGTTGTGTAACTTTGTGCTGTTGTCCGATTGTTCTCCGGCCTCTGCTGATTCTATGTGCGGAGTCTGGGTAAGTGCTAACACCTTAGGGTTAGGTATCAACTCAAGTTGATAAGTGAAGGCGTTCATATACAACCGGCTTTCGTATGCTTCTTCCTGCTCCATATCACTGAGAGGCTCGACATAATTAAAATTGTTTTTCTTTCTTGGGACGGAATAGCTAATACTTCATTAGACTGTTGACTTATTTCCATGAAAATTTTAGTTACCGAAGGGTAATAGTCGAGGCACCTTGCTGGACCTGCGGCTCCTTCCATGTACCAGATTGTTGTATCATCCAAAGATAGTTGGATGTGTGCTGTCGGGGGTATACTTCGACGAACATTCTGTGGTACTCTCCATCTTGTCACAATTGTTTTAAGGTCTATAAACCATGATTCTAGCCAAAGTTTGATTGTTGTAGGCCCATGTCGACTTGCTCCAGGTGCAAAACAACGGAAATTCTCCATAAGGACAAGTCGTTCCTGCGAGAAATCCTTGTTTCCTTTCGGTTGAATATGGGTCATAGCAATCCATATGAGTACAGATGGGTAACGAATGCTAGCTCCCTCCTCTTGGCACTTATGGCATGTGTATTTGAGAATATCGACCAAGAAGTTTACCCATTTGTATACTTTTCCATTCATAGCCATATTCTTGACAGCTTCCAACATGTCGGTCTTCAAATCTGATCTCCTGCCTGTTTGTGAAAGTGCATGCGACACAATCTTGGCAGCAGTTTTGTAATTGCCATATACAATCTGGCTCACGACTATGCCTCGTGAGTTGTTTTCGGCAGGAGTATCAATAAACTCGTTGACCAAGTCTATGCCTGAACTTATTGGTACAGTGTCTCCCTTATCTGATAGGCCAGTTATCTTGTGGATAATTTCTCCATTGATGTCAATAGGGACATCGAAATAAAGCTTGCCATTGTGATACCTGCTAACAATAAATTGTGCAATGATTTCTTTCAATCCTCCAAATGTATCCAACAAGGGTGCTTTCATATAATGCAGAATTGTGGTTGTCTGTAATCGCTGTGCTTCCTCCCTCCAGCGACCGTCTGTTTCCTTCCCCCAATCTTCAATGCTCTTCCATGCTTTCTTCCAAGTGGGTTCTATTGCTTTCGCATTCTGAATCATCTGGAGTCTTGTTTCCAATGGTGTTTGTGCTTTTTCCAACTCTCGAACTGTCGTCGCAGTGGATCTGGTAGCTGTTAAAGTTTTTCTGGGAGCCATGGCGGATTCAGCGTTCAAGAGTGCGAAATTAGCTTCGGCGGGGTCAGGGAGCTCTGTATCTTGGAGTTCAAGTTCTCGGCAAAAGAGTGCCCCAGAATCCTCGAGATCCGGATTTATGGTGGAGTTACTCAACACGGGTGAGCGGGACGTGGAGGCCTGTATTAATGGTTGATTTGATGGGGTTATTAAATTGGACTGACAGGCTATCGACGCCCCGTCAGGTGCATTACTTCTGGCGCTGCGGGTATCTCTAGCCTTTATTTCTTTGTCATCATGATGCCGCAACACCTTGTTTGATGTGTTATGTCGATGAACTTCTCTATTTGAGTTTGGTCAGTCTGGGCTCCAATGCTTCTGTCATGCCTGATTTTCCTCTGCAGATCGTCGGCGTTCTTGTCGATGTCTATAATATCGACGGTTATGCACCGGACTTCTTTCTCTGCTTTTTCCATCCTTCTTTTGCCATTCTCTCGTCATTTATGCTTTTGTCATGATCTGCTGTTTTTCTTGATTGCTTATAGTACTCTCATTCGGTTACTTCTTAACCGTTTTTTTTTTTCGAATATTCATGACTTGTACCGCTTCAGTCGGGCGCCATTTACCGCTTTCTTGAAAACATTTCCTTGTAGTGTTTTCAGTCATACTGATTCGTTAGGATTTAATGCTTCGACAATGTAGGGTCCCATCCATTATGTATGAAGCTTCTTTGGCTTCCCTTTTACTTGGCTATTATAGAGAAGTGCCAAATCTCCAACTGATAGATTCTTCTATTTGATATTTCTATCATGCCACACTTTCTGTTGCTTTTTTTGCACTCGATGATGTTCTATCGCCAACTATCGGCTTTCATCTAGCTTCGATAGTTGTAGTAGCCATTCTTGATGAGTATCTTCGACATCAATATGTAAAGCTTCTACAATGGTCGGTGCTTGTCGTTGAAAATGTAATGGGATGACAGCTTCTTGTCCATAGACAAGTGAGAATGGTGTCTAACCTGTCATTCTTTTGTATGCTATTCTATATGTGCCCAGAGAACAACAGGTACTTTGTCATCCCAGTCATCTTTTTCTATGTTGCATATTTTCGTCAGTCCTTTTGTAAGTGTTTTGTTGAACGATTCTACGGCTCCATTCGACTGAGGATGGTACGCTGTGCTTATTCTATGATCAACTACAAATTCTTTAGTCAGTGCTTCAATGGTTTTACATACAAAATGCGTACCTTGGTCACTTATCAATGTTATAGGGCATCCAAAGTGTGTTATGATATTTTCCTAAAGAAACTTAGTGGAAACTTCGCTTGAACATGTTTCGATCGGTTCTACTTCTCCCCACTTGGTAACATATTCGACAACAGTGATAATATATCGAGCACCTGTCCTTCTCCCCACTACTGGAAATTGTCAAATAAAATTGATAGCCCAAATTTCAAGTGTTAGGCTAGGGTTAATTGGAACCAGTGGCATTTCTGTTCTTGGGAGTGGTCGGCCCATGCCCTGACATCTATCACACTTAGATACAAATTCTCGATAGTCTTTATGAATTGTCGGCCACCAAAGTCCGGCTTGCAGGATTAGGATTTTTCTAGCTGTTATGTCTGCCTGATAATGTCCTCTCGCCGGTCCATCATGAGCTTCTGCAAGTATATCTTGTCTTTCATGATCAAGTGCACATCGGCATAATATATCATCCAAGCCAAGTTTATAGAGGAATCCATTGATTAGAGTGTAGGGGGCTACTTTCATTGCTAAGATCTTCCTCTTTTTCTCAGTCATTCCTTCAGGAGCTTTCCCATCCTCAAGAAATTGTGCAATTTCCGCAAGTTCTGAAGGGACTGCTTCAATACGAAACAAGTGGGCATCCGATAAGTCATCTTCAATTCCTGTCGGTTCTTTTCCTTGTCGAGTCTCGACAGGTGGTCTGGTCCGACATTAGCTTTTCCAGGTCGAATGATTACTTCAAATTCAAATTCTTGATGCAATAATAGCCAGCGGCATAACCTCCCATGATGCAATGGTTTATTGACTAAGTATTTTAAAGCTTGGTGATCTGTATAAAATACAAATGGGTTAGCCAATAAATAATGACGGTATTTCTGTATTGCAAATACCATACCTAATGCTTCCCTTTCGGTCGTAGAATAATTTCTTTCAGCTTTATTCAATTTCTGACTGCTGAATGCATTAGGGTAATCCATGCCATCTTCTTCGGGTTGTGTTAGAATGGCGCCAACTGCTATTCCAGATGCGTCAATATGTACATGAAATTTCTTCGACCAATCCAAAAATCGGAGGATGGGTGCTTCGACCATTTTTATTTTCAACGTGTTAAATGAGATGTCGCACTCCTCCGTCCACCTATAATATCGGTCATCTTTTAGCAATTCTTCGAGAGGATAAGTCATATCGGAATAATGTTTGATAAACTTCCTGTAATATATAGTATGACCCAACAGGATCCGTACTTGTTTCGGATTAACTGGAGGTTTCAGGTCGAGGATAATTTTGATCTTCGCATAATCGACCTTGATTCCTTCTTTGCAAACTACATGGCCTAGTAATATGCCGCTGGGTGTCGCAAAAATGCACTTTTTAATATTTAGCAACAATTGTATCTGTCTACATCATTCCAACATCAGTTGAAGCCATTTGTAATGATCTTTTAGCATTGTATAGATTTTCCAATCATCAAAGTATACAGCCATGGTTTTGTAGATACATTGTTGAAATGATTTGACGACAATTCTTGAGAAGACCGCAGGTGCATTCTTCAAACCAAAGGGCATAACTTTGTACGTGAATGACCCGAATTCGTAGACGAATGTTGTCTTTTTCTGATCTTCCTTTGCAATAGGTACTTGGTTATACCCCGAGAATCCATGTGTGAAAGAGTAGCACTCATGCCTTGCAACTTCATTAATAATTTCATCTGTGAAAGGAGTTGGAAAGGGATCTTCGAGTGTTACCTTGTTCAGCTCGCGAAAGTCGACATAGATTCTCAGTCGTGTCGAATCTTGTTTCTTTGGCTGAACAACCATCGGGCTTTCCCATTCCAACTGGTCGATAGGATATATGATTCTTGCTTCAAGCATGCTATCGATCTCCTTTTTAACAATATCCTTATGTTTATGAGCAAGCTTGTAGGGTCTTTTCTTTACAGGTCTGGAATCAGGTTTAATATCAATTTTCATCTCACCCATTTCCTGCACAAGTCCTTTCAAGTCTCTATAATCTCGAGCAAATACGTCTTGAAATTCTTTGAGAATACTGGAGATTTCTGCTTTTTTCTCTTCACTCTAGTAATCGCCAATCTTTGCCATTTTCGGTCGGTCATCATTTGAAATATCTATTTCCTTTGTTTTAATCTTCGCGTCCATCCATTCTAGTGCACGACTGTTACTTATCTGTCTTTCACCTTCTTTGATTTGTGTGAAGGTTGATGGAAAGTCTTTTCCTGACAACCTTTCAGGTTAGTCTTTTTCGACAATCTCTGTGCTAAAGATTGTTTTTACGGGCTTCGACACGTCGGGGTGATCCTTTCTCCATTGAAAAATATTTTCGACTGATATCTTCGTTTCTAGGCTTAGTCTTGTCGAATGTTGGCTTTCTGTCGAATTTATGTTGTAGCAGGTAGTGGGTGAGTGCATAATCTTTTGTTTTTCTATAAGTTTTAAAGTTTCCGTCGGCCGCAGAAATTCATTAATGTTTCTACTTGCTTCGACCAGCTTCTCATCCTGCGGAGAAAACTGGAAATCCTTGATGAAATTTTCTTTTAAGTCTTTCCAGAAGAAAGTTTCTCCTCTCACTTCTTCCATCTTGTACCATTTGTTAGGTAGATCATCAAGTGTTCTAGGGAAGAGGTGAGGCCATGCTCTTTCATCTTTATAGCCCAATTTTCTCCATTCACTTTCGCAACAGTCGATGTGGGATTCGGGATTTTGTCCTTGTGTAAACAGAGGGATATTGGCCCGATTTGTCAATTTTCTACCTCCAAACCTTTCTATAAAAAATGTTGATGCAGTATTCCAATTTTGGAGTTTCGACTGATGGGTGTCCCACCATCTCGCAGCTGGACCAGTAAATGTCTCTACCAAACTTTGTAGTCGGCCTTGTTCTCCGACATGTTTTGATACCTGTTCGACATGTACAGCAGGTGAATCACATTCTTTATATCTTAATGTCGAATTACCTGATTGTGCATTTCTGTCTGGAACAAGTGTTGGATATGCTGGCATTTTTTGTTCAAATATCTTTGGTGTGTAAGATACTGAGAGACATTTCTTTATTTGCTTCTTTGGGATGGCTTCCACGGTCCAGCATTCTTTCACATGTAAATCATAGTTCTCTATTTTCCAGTCATAGAGTTCTGCGTCGGAATTGTATCCGAGCAAGACAGGATCTCCGAGGTGAATTTCTCCTTGGGTATTTGGCTCAATACAATCTTCATTATTGTCTATCTGGTAAAGCTGTCGAACATCATTATCAATTTCTGTAGGTTCCAACCATGGTTCTCCCTGAGATGGGAATATTGGTACGATAACCTTCTGCCCGTTGCCTTTCAACTTGATACGACTTTTGTCTAAGGAAATTGAGGCCTTCATCTTTCATCCCCAAGGTCGACCAACCAAGGCGGGGAAAGAGCTCGCATCGTCCTTGGGAGTGATGATCTCAAAATCTACTATTGTCGTGATGCCTTTGATGGAAGTTTAGACTCCTTTCCATACTCCAATCGGCTGAATTAATCCTTGATCTGAGAGCTTTAGATAGATTCCTGATTCCTGCAGTTGTGGTCAACCGAGTTGGTCCCAGGTATCACGAGTCATGATATTCACTTGGGATCCAAAATCTAGTACGACTTGTCGTACATGATATCCATTTATGTCGAGGTCGACTAATGGATCAACATCATTTTCTTCTTTTTTCTTTAGTCAGAAAATGTTCTTAGTTTGTCTTTGCTCGACATGTTTATATTTTAATTTATGCAACAAGTCAATCATTTTTCCTACAGCTTCCTCGTTTGAAATTAATCTGAGCAATTCATTGAGAACTTCCTGTCAGTTTTCTTCAATGTCTTCGTGTGCTGCTAAGTCATGAAATATGTCAGATTCATCTTTGTACACAGATTTTTGTTTTATAGGATTTGGATAATCCTCTTTATCGACAATTCTACTTATATGTGGCTTATCTTGACCAATGTGAGTGCTTTGCCTAGTTACAATTTGCAAGTTTTTTGTACGAAGCACATCATTTTTTGAAATACAAGATAAAACATGAACATTCTTTTTATTATTTATTTTCTCAATCATGGTGGGGCAATCCTCTAAATAGTGATCACCTACCCCACACTTTGTACAAAATTTAAGATCAGTTCTTTCCTTATAAGGGCATTCTGCATGCCAATGGTCCTCACTGAGACATGTGAAACACGCACCAGGTCGATTAAGTCAAATACCTCGACCTCCACCGCCACGACCACGACTCTGGTATCCTCCACGTCTATTGTAGCCATCATATCACCGATCATATCGACGGTCATTATACCTTGGGTATCTGTCGTTCCTATTTTGATTGTATTGGTTATTTCTTCCATCATTTCTATCGAATCTTTCGTTTTCTGTATTTTTGTCGTGATTATGCTCAACAGAGTTTGTCTGGTACATTGCATGGTAATTTTGCTGATTTTTCAGGTTAAGATGACATTCTTCAATTATATGTGTATTCACTTCACAAATTTGACACCATCTTGCCTTCTTGTTTTTCAGATTGTATGGACAATCATTTGTGGTATGTGATTCATACTCTTTGCACATATATTAGAAACATTTGGATTGAATGAGTTTCACTTCTTGTCGCTGATCCTCAATTCGACAAGAATCTTTAGTATGTCCTGACGTTCAACGAGTTGTACACCATAATTTTGGCCCTTTTAGCATCATATTTCGGATAGCCTGCTCCATACTTTCAAGGAATTCGTCGACGTGTCTATCCATAGATACCAGAGGGTATTCATCATCCATTTCAATTTCTAGTGCTACTCTTAGTGCCTCTGCATAAGTATTACCACTTTGTCGATAGACATGTATTTTGATTTTATTTATTAGATCGGAAATAAACCATTTGATTAATAATTTTTCTTCGATTTCATATTCTAATTTGCTCATGAGGTCTTTGAACCTCTTGTCATACTACTTGACAGTTTCTGTTGGCTTTTGGACTGTCGTCTTCAGTCATTTTTCCGCCAGGTATGTCGCATCTTCGATCATGAAAAAGTCCAAAAAACTTTGTTTGATTTGTGCCTTTGTTGCATTTGGTGACTTTGCTATGTACCCCATGCACCATGTCAATGCTCTTTTTCTTAACGAACCAACAAACTGCGCAACCTGTCTGTTTTTGCTAGTGATTTGATTGGCTGTCCATATTGCCTCGCACATAAACCAATGTCTTATCGGGTCTTCATCACCTTCGTAGAACAGAAGATGTGTTGTTGAGTGTGCCATGTCTGCTAGTGTATTATTTTGAGAATTTGATGGTGGTGTGGGTGGGTTATTTCCACAATCAGAACTTGGTTATTTGTCAATTTGAATTAGCTGTCTCTTTGGACTTGGTTCTCTGTCTTCAGAATCAGTGACTATAACTTCTTCTATATCGCTAGGTCTGCTTTCTTCTACCACTTATGTTGAAATCCAGTTAAATTTCTACTCAAACGGGATTTCACTGAATCTCGGGCTTTCCAACGTACTCGACGAGTCACTCAAATTTGGTATTGGTAGGGGGGCGCTTCTTCATGCTCTGAGTACACTAAATGAAAGCTTCTATTTGAACATTCGGGTTGAAAAGACACCCAATTTCCTTCCTCCGGCCAATGAATCAATAGTCTATTAATATCATTGCCTTCTATACTTCGACGACTCCAAATTCCCGACTGACTAGCATGGAGACCAATATTTTCCTCGACAATTTCTTGCTCCTGAACGCTTTATGTTAAATGAAATGGAGACAGAGGTGTTACCGTTTCAGGTATCTGAACTTGGAGAGCTCTACCACGCTCTATCCACAAGTCTTTATCCATTGACGACAGGTCTTCTTTGACACTCCGATCATCACGGGCTCGGCTTGAATCTGGCAGATTTCCTTCTGCATCTATCACAACATTTATGTTAGGATATTCCTATACTCCATCCTAGTCCCACCCGTATTTTGATCATTTACATTTTCAGTCATGCATGCACCTTTAGGGTTTGCATGCATCCCAGTCATCAGTCCAACACCTAGCCCTCAGTTATCCAGCCCCCAGGAGCTTCTCACTATTCAATTTTAGCCCTCCAGTTGCTTAATGTGCCCTTCTTCCTTTATTTTAGGGAGCAACTCGCCCTTCTTCACCTACCAGTCCAGTTGTCACTCAGTTACACTCAGTTATAGTCAGTTACAGTCAGTTACAGTCAGTTACACTCAGTTACAGTCAGTTACAGTCAGTTACACTTAGTTACACTCAGTTACAGTCAGTTACAGTCAGTTACACATAGTTGCACTTAGTTACATTGAGTTACACTCAGTTACACCTACCAGATTTAGTTTGACTGATGGTTGACAGTTACTTGAGCATTGATGACTCCACTGATGATGATGAAGACTTCCAGTTGCGCTCCGATGATCATGAGGACACCTAGTTGTGCTCCGATGACACTCTATTGATCTTATGATCACTCTGAGAGGCTAATTCGAATTGCCACCTTAGGCATTCGAATCCTCTCTACCATTGTACTATTTATTTGTCCATACTGTGATTAATTAATTAGTGTGTGTGAAGTATTATTGCTTCTATCTAAGTTCTACTGTACCATATTATTCTATTGCTCATTATACTGTATTGTTCACTCTTCTTCTATTTTCCTGCTTAATCATAATTACTCTTGCGAGGTATACATCATCTCTTAGATCTGCTGTGAGGATTTTCACATGGTATCAGAGCATGTTGAGAGTATTGTTTATCTCCATTCTTGAGAGTTTTTTGCAGGTTATTACCAAGATTTCGAGTTCAGCAGTTGCAGCAGAATCTGCATTTTTGCAGCAGTAGCAGTTGCAGTGATTCTATATTGTTTTTGCAGGTCCTCTACATCTTCAATGTATTTAGAAGAAATCCCTCCTCTTTCTCGACTCAAGTATGTTGAATGGAAACAAAAAATGATAGCATATTTAAAGAGCCATGATCTCTTTGATTGCTATTTTGAAAGAGAGTTCGAATCCTCTACAAAGAAGATTAAATGGTTGAATAAAGGTGACATGCACATTGGAAGAATGAAGCTTACTATGACTGATTACATATTGTACCCGACCATCATTGATATTGAAACTCCAAAAGAGTTATGGGCTCATCTGGATGAAAGATTCGGCAAAAAGAATGATGGATTTGGTCCAAATCCCTTCAAAAGCAAGCAAGGTGATGCATTCGCTCCACTTGATGGTCTCTCAGATCATGATGCATTCGCTCCTCCTGATGGTCTCTCAGATCATGTTGCATTCGCTTCCCTTGATGATCTCTCAGATCATGAACCAATATAATCTCATATTGAAGTTGTTGACAAAGAACTTACAGATTCTCCGCTTATGCTCAAACTTTCTTCTCCTTCTGTGCCAGCTCACACTCTAGATATTGCAGAAGGTCCTAAATCCTCTCTTGCACCAGAGTCTGTTGGTTTGCATCATGATCACATGGTTATTTTAGAGGTCAAAACAACTACTGAAGGTAATGCATTCGCTCCTCTCCAGCTATCTCCTCTTTTATACTACTATATGATCATAAATTCATGCTTTCAGAAGGTCATTGAAGAATATGGCCATGGCCATTCGCTTGGGATAATTTCTCATGCATCTACTGGTTTTGATCTCACCTCTCATGGTTCAAAGGAGATCTCAAGAAGCCATGATTCAAGTCTTGTATCTAATTTGGGTTCTAAGCAATTACTGCTTGGGATAATTTCTCATGCATCTGATAGTTTTGATCTCACCCCTGCTGGTTCAAAGGAGATCTCAAGAAACTGTCTTTTAAGTCTTAAATCTGATTTTGATTTCAAGCAAACATGTAATAGTTATTTTTGGCATAATCTCACCCATGGTGGTTCGAAGGAGAAGACAAAAGACTATATGCACTTTCACAGATTTGATCCTACCTCAGCTAATTCGAATCACAGGTTCAAGGATCATTCTCATCACATTCGATTTGAAGAGCAAGTACAAGCACATGCTTTTTGAGCATGATCCACTTCCTCCCAAGAAGAAGATACCTCCAGACATATGACCAAGCATCACACATGCTTGAGTTTGGAGCATTTATTTTTATGTGTGCCTTACAGTCTATTTTTTGAGGAGGGGGTATTTTTCCCATGAAATTTTCCCACTTCCTTGGTTTATTGATTGTTATTATTCATTGTATTGGGTGACCTTTGGTCTTAGTTACCAGGGCCTAGGATGGATTAAGGGGGGGTGTTAGGCTATTCCTATACTCCATCCTAGTCCCACTAGTATTTTGATCATTTACATTTTCAGTCATGCATGCACCTTTAGCGTTTGCATGCATTTTGCATGCATCCCAGTCATCAGTCCAGCACCTAGCCCTCAGTTAGCCAGCCCCCAGGAGCTTCTCACTATTCATTTTTAGCCCTCCAGTTGCTTAATGCGCCCTTCTTCCTTGATTTTATTGAGCAACTCGCCCTTCTTCACCTACCAGTCCAGTTGTCACTCAGTTACACTCAGTTACAGTCAGTTACAGTTAGTTACAATCAGTTACAATCAGTTACATTGAGTTACACTCAGTTACACCTACCAGAGTTAGTTTGACTGATGGTTGACAGTTACTTGAGCATTGATGACTCCACTAATGATGATGAAGACTTCCAGTTGCGCTCCGATGATCATGAGGACACCTAGTTGTGCTCCAATGACACTCTATTGATCTTATGATCACTCTGAGAGGCTAATTCGAATTGCCACCTTAGGCATTCGAATCCTCTCTACCATTGTACTATTTATTTGTCCATACTGTGATTAATTAATTAGTGTGTGTGAAGTATTATTGCTTCTATCTGAGTTCTACTATACCATATTATTCTGTTGTTCATTATACTGTATTGTTCACTCTTCTTCTATTTTCCTGCTTAATCATAATTACTCTTGTGAGGTATACATCATCTCTTAGATCTGCTGTGAGGATTTTCACAATTTAATCCTCGCGTCCTTCGGAGCGCAATTGCTTGCTCCCGTAGCTCTTCACACCGCTGCCTCCTCTTTTCTCTTTCAATTTTCTGGATATCTGGGGTGCTTTTATGACTCAAAAGTCTGTCTTTGTCGAATTTTCTTCCACTGCTGGCCATGTCGTCTTGTCATATGTTGAATTTCATCAAACTAGGTACATCAGAGCATGATTCATCACCCCCCCAATGCCGACCCGAAGGTTTCTATATCACTGGGGAAGTGTAGACCATCATTTGTTGAAGAAAAATTCCCATTCGCGCTCCTTTACAAATCTTTCCCACTTACATTCTTTCTCCTTCCAATTAGAATTCGGAAGGGGCAGGAGTAGCGATAGTCGTGTTTCGACAATATGCGCAACGCCTTTGTCGATCAGAAATTTGAACAATAGATTCGACAGAGAACACAGAAATTGATTAGCGAATTCGGTGAAGAATTTTATTCTTATTTCATCAACTGAGACACGGTCTTCAATCGCCTGTTCTTCATAGAAATCATTTGCAATATTTTCGCACCGCTTCGACAAATTCGTGCATCCTCCATTGATCAGCTTCGACAACAGCTTCCTCTCTGCTTCATCAACTGGTCTTTTCATTTAGAAGCTTCTTCAAGGCGGTCGGCACAGACTCTACAAATCTCTCATGGGTCTCGGAGAAGAATTGATCTCTCGCTTGGCTAATCGTCAAGTTGTTACGTCGTGCATAGTTCTGCAGATAATTCATGATTTTCTTCTCCCACCAATCTCTAATCTCCTATTCTGAAATCATAGGTCATGCTGCTATTTGTTTTTCATGTATCAACCAACAACGGAACCAGATGTTGTAGTCCCAAGGTTCATGTGGTTACCATAGATACATTACATAATATAAGCAAAGCATACACAATGATACAAATACAAGAGACGAGACAGATAGAGATAACGCAAGCCTTTATATTAACCAGCAAGAGCATAATACAATCATAGAACCAAGCTTAACTAGTACATCGGCTCAACAGCCTATATATATCTATGCAAATACAGTTACATAACTGTCTGTCGGTCTATCCAACCGACCCGACCTATACTAGTCGACGTGGCCTGTCGACATGTGCTTCAGAGTGGTCGGGCAGAGGGCCTAGTCGAAAGGCCGACCTAGGCCCCTCCAACAATCGCCAATGACATATGATGAGGGCCTTACAATGAACCTCACTATTGAGGATATTTCCATTAACATATCAATGGTGAAAACCGCTATGAGATTGTTACCACTTTTCATTTTGAAAATCTCTTAATGACGCGACATAAAGGACCGTCGCCATTGCTTATTAAATTGTAAAAAAAATAATTATAATGGTCCTTAAAGGATAACGGTTCAATGTCACCATTGCTTTCCACAATGGTGACAATGGTGACAAACAATTGATTAGAAGAGAAGTATGTCCAATCATTATTGATAGAGCACCTTCCTTGCTGTTTTGGGCATCTTTTCAATTCAGCCTACCTAGATTTGAAGGAATAGTTTTATGTTGTGTTGACTGTACCTTACAAAGGCATATCTCTGAGTTTGCTGGTTGTAGTTTACAGGGGCAATTTTTTGAGTTGTTGGTTGTACTTGGCAGGGGCAGATTTCTGTTCTTGTTGGTTGTACTTTACAATCACAAGAATTGTTACCTTGCATGGATTAGTTTCAGTAGGCCTATAAACTTGCTTGCAAAAAATAATGCAGTAGGCCTATAAATACTTAAACACTAAACTATGGTAATTAAAAAAAATTTCTAACTGTGATTGCATCATGCCTATTAAAATTCCTAGATCATAATTCTATTGGCCATCATTATTTACGATTTGAGCAAATCCTAGGGACATAAAAATTTACTATCTAAACTTAGTTTCACATGTTCCTTCAAAAGTGAATTTTGGAGAATGGATTCAATATGTTGGAACTCATTCCAGTATATTAATTAAAAAACATGCCTGTATCTGCTATATAATTTCATGTTGCCTAACCTTCCAGTATTGAAGAAAAATGTTGGGTGTGGATGATTTAAGTGGCCTTCCATGATGCTAGAATGGAGATTAAGTAGTGTGTAAGGTGCCATAAATGAAGCAAAATCAATGTGCCATTGGGTAGAGTTGATTCAAGTTTTTTCCATGTTTGAAACCGCATACAAGGCAGAGAATAGACATGTGTGATACTGCAGAATTGATACAAGGTAGAAGAATAGTCATGATTGATATTGCAGAATCGAAACAGGGCAGCATTGGGTGAAGCATGCAGTTTCTCCATGGACTATGACTATCACGAGCAGACTGGTCTTGGAAGCTCCAGGTTACTAGGTCAAAGGAGAGAGCTTTGATCTTCTTAATTTATCTATCCAAATCTAATAAATATTTAAATCCAAAAATCATTGTAGCAGGAAGAAGGATTTTTATTTTTTTTGGTTTGCTGATCGCTGTAGCAGGAAGAACGTGAGAATTACATTCCCATCTCAGAGGAGTCATAAGAAGTATGTCAGATTGCTCTCTAAACTATACATGGCAGCACACGGTTAATGGATTAGTTTCCAATAGGTGTTTTGGAAAATTAGAGTTAATAATTTATGTCAGAGATTGGGCAGAGCTAGCTATCAATGGCAGCTCTCGGTTAAGGGATCAGTCTCCCCTTCCATTTGTAATTTGATTCATTTTCCTCTTTTTAATAAAAGCTAATTAACCATCATTGTTAAAAAAAAAAATACTTGAGAATTTTCTCTTTATAATTGTCATGTTCCAGAATCCAAGCATTGGTTTCAACAGGTGTATAAACGTGCTTGAATAAACAACAAAGTAGCATATCCTGTGAATTATTGGTGTTATCTCAACTTACATTCATTTTTTAATTCTCATATATAACATAAATGTAGAGCACCTAGAAAAGTGCAAAATTCCTAAGATTCATATTGGCATGAAATTACACTTTTTTTTTTGGAAATGCTTCAAGAAACTTCCTCTGATGGGTTACATAGGGTAGACTTTCTTTGCTTACCTGCCCAATATGAGGTGTAGCTATACCCATCAAAATTGCTTGGGACTAGTACCCGACCTCATCCCTTTTGAACTCATGTCAGTCAAGTGGAGCAGGTCACAAGCAGAATGTAACCCTCGTAGATGGTGATGACCAATGGCCTCCTGGAATAAATTGAACATTTGGTTATTATTATTATAACATTTTACTAATTTGAAAAAGCAAAAATATCACATTGTTATAAGTAAAGTAAATAGAACTGATTCACTAACTTGTTTACACAATAACTAAAATAGATATCTAAGCTTTTTTAAGCATATGGAAACAAGATAGCAAAAGATGATATAAAATGCTGTAACAACAGTTTAATAACGTATATCTACAGGCTTGGCCTAAGCCTGTAAGATGAGTTGTTTTTTACACTTACATATGCACAAATGGAAATCAGACATATGGGCCTTGTTTGGAATCATGTCACCCAGCTTATCCTCCTGTTTGTTCCTCCAAGTTTGTTCTAATGTTAGATGATGAGCGGATTTATTGCAGACTGGTCACAGAACAAAGGAAGCATAGTTTATGCTTCCGTTGTGATGAAATGTTAATAAAGGTCAATGGAAACTAAACAAGCACTATAATTCAACACTATTGACAACAACAAAAGCACAAGATATTATTCAAAAAGTTATTCAAACAACTTTTTTGAACTCCAGCAAAAAGCATGAACCATACCTCAGTCATTATTTCTGCCAGCTGCTTGACAGTGACCTCATTATTAGGATTTCCAACATTGAAAATGTGACTGTTTTCCCTGGAAGGAATTTCCTGAAAAATGAAATAGGTAAGTACTATAAATATATAAGCACCATACAAGATCAGTAGAAATCCACCAAGGATTGTTGTTACTTACAATCATCAAGAGAACAGGTCAGCTAGCATATTATGCCCCATATGTTTAAAGACTGTTTATACAATTCCAAGCATGCAAAACCAAAACAGAATGACACTAATTTTTTCCTTAAAGAAATCTATTGTGGAATAACTCCAAGTTAGCGATTTAAAAATAAAAAACAAATGCAAAACACAACCAAAATACACCACTATAAAATGATATAATTCCATACCCAAGTTAACACATCTAGAAAGTCAATATGAAGCAATTACAACCACATAGCAGTCCACTTACTTTCCAAGAGCATAATCAAACATAAAGGACGAGCTGTAAATAATCCACTGGATAGTCCAAGAACATCTTAATTCAGTCCAAGACAAAAGATCAAAACTAGCATTTATCAAGAACATCATTCATTCAATGTAAATCCAAACCATTAGTGACCCAATATGCAAAGTCTGCAAATGTATATAACATGTAAAGGTGAATATAGCAGAATCAATATATTTTATTGTTTAATATTCAACCATATTCCTTCACAATCTGAACGGACATAATCCACGTTCACGTCAACATCAACATCGACTATATCTTTTTCATTTACACATTTTGCTTCTTGAAAGTCTGTAACCCCTGACAAATTTGCATACTCGGGTTCATATGATGTACTATTTCTCAATCCTTTTGGAGGACATGTTAACACTACATACCAGTCAGTCTCAACTAGATCTTGTACATAGAATACCTGTTTAGCTTGCGATGCCAGAATAAATGGATCATCTTGCCAATGATTCTGACTTAAGCATTTCTTCATATTCACCATTGTAAAACCCAAATCATCAGTTTTAATCCCTCTCTTATTGTATACATCAACCCAATTACATTTGAACAATGTGTACTCCATACAAAAATAGTCCAATGTAATTATTTCTTCTATTACTCCATAAAATGTTGTTTTCTGAAGTACAGGGTTTGGATCTTTGGAACTTGACTTCATCATTGTTTCGGCTTCCAAACACACACCACTATTTTGGGTGGTTCTATCATTATCCATTCTTTTTGTATGGTATCTATAACCATTGGTTAGGTATCCCTTGTACTTATTCACAAATTTCCTTGGGCCCCGCGCTAGCCATTTAAGTGTATTAGACACATTTCCGTCTCCTTCCATCTACATATTTTCAGTTTTTTTAATGTAGTTAGAACACATACATCCAACCTATGATAAAATATTTAAATTTGTACATGACAATATTCAACATGTAATGATTTTTAAGTACTTATAATATAAATAGTATATTGTCACCTGTTTTTTTAGCCAACTAGAAAATTCTTGGGTGTGGAGTCTCTGCAATAGAGCTTCATCTTTTTTGGTTTGGGTAAATGAGTTGAGAATCTCCATTTTGTGCATCCTAATTTGACAATTATGGATAGTAAAAATGGTTGTTAATGTGTTTTGATAAAATATGAATAAAAGTAATTTGAAATGTCAAATACATTATTCTATCCATGGATCTGTGTTTTGTTAAACCACAAACAAACAAAATTTTGAAGGTCAAACATGTTACTTACTCTATCCATGGATGAACTTCATTTGTGTGAAATAGAACCCACCTATGGGCTTGTTCCCAACTAATGTTATCCATTTCTGATGGAATTGAAGCAAATAATGGCTTTCCATCAAGAATTACTTCTTCAAATTCGTCATCCCACACTTCATTTCGACCATGTGTGGTTCCAATAGATTCCATACCTTTCAAGTATCCTCCACAAAACTTTATTGATTCCTCCACATTGTAGCTTTCAGTGATGCATCCTTCAGCCCTATTTTTGTTCTTAACATAACTCTTGTATACTTTCATACACCTACAAAAAGAGCATATTTTTTAAGTAATGTCAAAAGCTTTGAAGAAATTATTCTTCTTGTGGTTCTTGATAGCAAGTAAAGTTTCATGTACCTATCAAAGGGGTACATCCATCTATATGAAGTCAGGCCACAATATCGATGCTCACATACCAAATGCATCATTATATCGAAAAATGAAGGAGGGAAGTACTTTTCAAGCGAGCACATTGTCTCCACGATATCATTTTCCAACTTGTCAAGGTTCTCTATTGAAACCGATTTTGCACAAATTTTCCTATAAAAGTAACAAAGCTTACAAAGCGTCTTTCGAACAACAATTGGTAGCACATGGCGTAGAGCTACTGGGAGAAGTTGTTGCATTGGAACATGGAAATCATGTGCTTTCATTCCATGGAACTTAAGCTCTTCCATAGATATATGATTTTTTGGATTAGAGCTATAACCATCTAGTACTTTTAATGTGAAAAGAACGTGACATAGGGTCTCTTTCTCTTTCTTTGAAAGAGTATGCAGTGTAGGTGGAAGGAAGATTTTTTTTCCTTTAACTTCTGGCCATAGTGATTTTCTCAAACCCATTTTTTGCAAGTCATCTCGTGATTTCTTTCCATCTTTGGACTTCCCTTTTATATCCAAAAGAGTTCCAAAAATTCTTTCACACACATTCTTCTTCACATGCATTACATTTAAATTGTGACGTTGTAGGTGTTTCTGCATTCCAACACATTGAGAATACTGGAAAATGATTTAATATGGAGGAAATCATAAACAATGAATTCAATGAAGACATATAAGCACAATGATGTCATATAAGCATGCAATGTATAATAATTAGGAATGATTGATGTCTCTACATACCTCCCAATATGGCAGATTGAATAGGATTGATTGTTTCGTCCACACCACAACATTAGTTTTTTCACCTTTTTCCTTATTTCTTTTCTTTTCTCTAATTCACTCTTCCCCCCAACCGTTTCATTTCCCTTTGTTTCCTTAAAAATATCCGACACTCTTACAACTGGAGGGGCATAACGAAGCTCCTCCTTCCCATTAAATGGTCCCTTCTGTGAGCAAAACTTATGATATTGAGGAAGAAATATCCTATGTCCCATGTACAGACATTTCTTGCTACAATTGAGGTACTCTGATTATGTGCTCTTTCCAGATATGGGGCATGCATTATAGCCTTTTGTTGTGCAACCAGCCATATTCCCATAAGCTGGAAAGTCATGAATCACCCACATAAGAATCGACTTCATGTTAAAGCATGTGTTATTGTAAGCATCATATGTCCATACTCCTTGGTCTTATAATTCCTTTAGTTCATCTACCAAGGGTTCCAAATACACATCAATGTCATTACCTGGTTGCTTGGGACAAAGTATTAACAATGTTAACATACAAAAATTCCTTTTTGTGCACAACCATGGTGGGAGGTTGTATGTAACAAACACTACAGGCCAAACACTGTATGTACTGCTCAAGTCTCCAAATGGATTAAATCCATCTGTTGCCATTGCAAGTCGTACATTGCGGGGTTTGCCTGAAAAACCAGGCCATTTTTCATCAATATTTTTCCAGGCTGGGCTATCAATAGGGTGGCGCATATGACCAACATTGCTTGGATTCTCATGATGCCACCTCATTTTTTGTGACATGTCCGCAGAGCTAGAAAAACAAAGAAAATCTTTCATTTATATATAATATTATCATATAATAACACTATGAAAAATGGTAAAGATAATACAAGAAGGTGAAAACTTGAATACAATTATGGTGTTGAAAATCATACCTATACATTCTCCTTAGCCTCAGTGCTATGGGGAAATATCTTAACACCTTTGCAGGAACACCTTGACGCACCTTTTGAGATTGAGCATCCACCTTCCATCGAGATTTTCCACATGTTGGGCATTCGTCTTTACTTTCGTTACTTCCTCGATATAAAGTGCAATCATTGGGACATGCATGTATCATATCATAGTTTAATCCCAATGATTTTATTTGCAGCATATGCATAATCTAGAAGTGTATTATCTCTAGGAAGTGTATTTTTATGCAATTTTAACATTTGGCCAAAACTTCTATCAGACCATCCACTATTCACTTTGAGATTGTAATATTCCATGGTTGTTGATAGTTTTGTGAAATCAACACAACTAGGGTACAATGGCATCTTTGCATCTTCGATTAACTTCCTATATTCATTAACTTCATTTAGTACATTTGTTGATGCCAACCCCACATTATCACAACCTTCGTTTAGGTTTTGATCAAGAGATGGATAAGCATCATTCACCATATGAAGCACTTGATCACCAACAATGGTTGTATCATCATCCTTTTCGAGGGGATCATTACCATTCTGAAATGATGTTCCAGGCTCATCAACCTGATTATCCTAATGGAATTCTACATGTCCATAACCCTATTAATAAGAAAATTAAAATTCATGTCAGTGATTTTATGGTTTTTATGAAAATTAGAATGAATAGATATTGGTCAAATAGGGGTCTTTACCAATGCAAATTAGCTTACCAGTTGAGATGATATATGCTCTATAACTTCATGTGGCTCATTTTCAGAGCGTTGCCTAGCCTCATCAATAACGGATGGAATCTAAAGGTGAGAGGAAAACATAATTAAGCACATATAAATATAATTTATATCTTTATTGTAATATAATTTATATCTTTATTGTAATACAAGTAAGTTTGAAACTAGATCAATTCATTTTTTTCAAGATACCTGACTGTGAATGCTCTCTCCATGAAAATACCAAATTTTATATTGTTCTATTATTCCATCACAAATCAAGTGCTCGCGCATTTTATCAAATGTTTGTACTTTGACTATGCCACATTTATTACATGGACATTTTATCAACATCTTATTCCTTGAATGCGCCTTGGAAAACTTTAAGAATTCCTCAACCCCATCTCTATATTCTTGTAGTGTCCTACACATAACCAATTTCCATTAAGTCACATAAATTTAATTGAGAACAAGTTACACTGATACATTTTTTTTGGTATATCACGATGAATAACCAAATATAGAAACTATACCTATTTTTCAAGTTCATCCAGTTTCTTTTGTCCATTTGATAATATGCTCCAAGCTCCTTTGAAATTATGTCTACAATGAACTAAAAAAGTTAGTTGATACTAAACCTCATATATACTGAAAACACACAACTTTGCACTAACAACTTGCAGTCAAACAACTGCATAAACCCACATTTCTTATTAAGAGGTATTCTGATATAAAAAAACTCCCTAAACTGTTCAAATATTTGACTTAGATCTTCTGGAAATAATCTCTATGGCTTAATGCATTATTGTAATTGTCTCTTTAGATGTCAATTTGTAGAAGCATTGAAATTCGAACCAATATGGCATCTAACTTCTAAGAAAGTAGAACCCATAAATATTCTACCCAAACTCAAAATTAATTCATTCTAGGCAGCCCTTCAATGCAAAGTGTTCAACATCACTCCTCTTCATACTGAGTGTAATTCCAATGTAGTCAACACTCAACCTTAGATCTTAATTCAACCTTAAAATTAAAATGTAGCCCAACAGAGAGTAACACAATTAACTAATTCATTTCCTGGTTAGCTTGTATATTCACCAGAGTTCACAAATCACATAGACATATATGAAATCAGCACACAACATCATGGAAAATAATCCTTTTCTATTTATTACTTGGAAATTTGCAGGCTAATAAGCAAACTCTGACCTATCCTCTGTTTTTCTTGCCTTGATTATTACATTGTATAGCTAACCCTCCTAACCATCATTTTTCAAGCCTCTCTCTCTAACCTCTAATGCTCAAAGGCATACAAGATATACTTGGAAACATAACTTGTAACTAAATAACAAACCTCATACATTTATGGAACTAACTCCTAAAGTTCTTGTAATTGTAATTGTAATTGTCACTATTATGTTAGAATAAATTGATTTTCATCCTTAAGACAGTTTAATAACGTATATCTATAGGCTTGGCCCAAGCCTGTAAGTCGAGTTGTTGTTTATACTTACATATGCAGAAATGGAAATCAGACACATGGGTCTTGTTTGGAATCATGTCACCTAGCCCATCCTCTTGTTGGTTCCTTCGAGTTCATTATGATGTTACTCGAGGAGCGGATTTATTGCATACGGGTCGCAGAAAAAATGAATCACTTTTTCTGCCTAGATTAGAGGATCTGTCGATTCTTTGAATCTTGACAGATCCTCCCTGAGCCTCAAGGAAAGAGGTCTACTTATCATATTAGTTCTCTCCTCCATTTCAATATATTAGTGCTCCATTCTTGTTACTCTTTTTGACTTTTTTAACTTGTAAGAGAAATGGAAAAATATCATTTCACAATTCTTGTGGCCTATATAACAAACCCTTACATACGCTGCTGCATACAACAGAAGTCCACGGCACGATCAAACCAAGCCACCAACAGCTGCGGCCTCATCAATCAGGACACATAGTAACCCTAGCAGATGACGGTAAGGCAGATCAGACCTCAACAATCCCTCCTCAGGCCACGACTCAGCAGATCAGGCCTCAAACAAACTCACATTCAAAGTTTTAAATTTTTGATAGACCATGAGGTCTTGACTCTTGTCCTTAAAACAAGGAGGGGTTCAATCTAAAAATCTTGTAAATGTTCAATAGTTTGCAAGGTTAAACTAGAAGTTTCCAAGTTTGATGACGTGTCAATGATGCATCATCCTTTAGGATAGAGCCGAACTACTATTTAGGGATGCAGTTACAGAAATATAGAAAGGTCGTTAGGGTTAAACCGTTAAATTGATTCTTCATATATACGATTGTAAGCCTACGGGCCATGGCAGAGGTAGAGTAAAGGTGAGGCAAAGGCAGAGAAGATAGGAAAATAGAGAGGAGAGGACCAGGGTAGAATACTCCCATATTGTGTAATCAGGTCACGAAATTCTGAGTAATTGAATTTGATTAATGAAAGCATTTTATATGCATATGGACTTGTGAATATCTCTTTCTATGTATTTTTTATGAAGTTCGTTGTCTCTATTGAAAGTGAATGGCGTCCTGCTGAAAACATAAAGTCATTTACTCTGGAATTTGTATGTAATTCCTACAGCGAAAAATGAGTACATAGGCTTTGTTAATTGGCTGACTTCCTGACAGTAAGCAACTACAGGAATATGCGATTTCTGTGAAGGATTTGGAATTGGAAGACCCTTCTGAAAACTGACTCGATGTGATTGTTTATGACTCGAGTGTCCTTATGTTATGAGATCTCAGGTTATGCAAATCGGAAGGAAGTGAAGCGATTGAAGTTGGAACATCAAGTTACTTTAATTAGATTGTTTAAAGTACATTTTGCATTAAACCCTAACCCTAACCAAAATTTAATAGAATAAATAAATGTGTTGGGTGAGAATCTACTGTTGCTGAAGGTAAAATATTGGATATTTTAGCATTTGTTTAACATTTTTATATAGAGATTGAGTTACGGAATTGATAGCGAGGTTCCATATTTCAGGGTTAGGGTTTGAGTATTTGGAAGTGTGTTGAAGGGTAGTAGTTATTTTTTTCCACTTGTTCATGAAAAACTAGGTTTCTCAAATGTTGAAACAAACACTGAAGAAATGAATGCTGGCCTGGAGGAAAAATCGTGGCAAATTGTCATTGTGCACAAATTTGAATACCCAGGTATACTCTATTTGGGAATCGAACTCCATTTTAGATTCCATTTGTGTACGAGCAGTAGTAGATCATGGCCCAATTGTAATCATATTATTAAAGGGAAAATGCCATTTCTGAACAAAGAAATTGAATTTACACTCAAGGTAAGAGTTCAAGAATTTGGGGAAGTGTTTTTTGTTGAAATTGCAGGTGGTTCCTACATCAAAAATAAAAAGAGGAGTTGCATGGATAGCATTGGAACCTGATTTCCGCCATTCGTCTCACTCCCTTTCCTTCCGATTGGCACCTATGTCTATCTTTCCATACGCGGTTCAACCCAACAACATTTCATTGTGATTTTTTGTCTATCTCTCCATGCACGTGGTTTAAGCTAGAGCAAATCATTCCCACCTTAATTTCATCCGCACCAAAATTCAAAAATTGAATTTTTTAGTCTTTGAAAATGGTATCTTTTGAATCTTTGAAAAAGGTATAAAATTGAATCTTTTTAGTATAAAATTGAACCTTTCGAATCTTAGAAAATGTAGGCATCGTTTCTTGATGTAATTTAATTTACAATATACAAAGTGATAAAGTGTTACCATTATTGCAGTTTATTATTTAAATATTTTTGAATGATTATTATTGTTTGTTTATTATTGATCTCCCCATGGATTTAATAAGCTACTAATTTAAAATGGTTTATTTAACCAAATAATTAAAAAAATTTCCCCAGATGGGGTGTCTCTTAGCCACGTGGAGGAGGGGACAAGTGCCACCCACGAGAATGTTTCCCATGGAAATCACACGAGCGACCAACCTCCCCAACCCCCAGCCCAAGCGCAATTATATCTCCTCTAGTTTGATGAGATGGGGATGTTATTCCATAATTATCTCCCGACTGCAACTAATTGACACATATGCTAGTAAATGATCATTCATCACCGCACGCACCATCAATTATTGAGCAATCGTAATGTGCAATTAGAAATATTCACGGTTTTAATGGCAGCCATTATGATGGATAGAGTTGATGGGAACTGGAGTCAATGGGTTCTGTCGGTTATGGATCAAATCACCATTTTAAAGTTTTTATCAATCAATTTGGGCCTGGTTGAAACAATGTTTACAAATTCTCGGTTTGGTTAAAACTGTGTTTTCAAAGCTTGTCCAAGCTCTTGGAAGACATTGCGAGTACTCTCACTTTTGTTTCTAGTATTAAAATGCAGATGCGCTCTCCGTTCATGACAACCCTGCGATGGGTGGGCCACACCCTCCTATGAATGTGTCTTCGGCTATAATGCCAAACAACATTATAATATAGGTGGTTCTTTCAAAGCTATATTAATGCAAAACAACATGCTTACGTTCCAACTTCATCCATAGATATGAGGGTAGCTATAGAAACAATAAGCAAATTATAGGATCACATGTATATAGAAAATGCACAACTACACAACATGTATCATGGGAATCCCTCATGGGAGAGAAAACCCAATTACAACCTTTCACTGTGATAGAATCCGTAAAATCAAGAGTCGTGCATGACTTCACAATGTCTCAGTTTGACATAAACCCTAGGCGAAGGCATTCCTGGTGGGAGACCATACGTTACACTGTAGCTAGGGTTTTCACCCCAGCTTGTGCAAATGAGCACCTACTAAGGAGAATGGACTCCTTAGTAACAGTTCAATAAACAGTAAATTAAAGTAATAAAACCACACGAATTCTAAACTAGCATGAGCATTCATAAACATAACAAAAACATGGAAATATGGTGAAGATCTTTCTTTTTTGTATTAAAATTTTACCTCAGGTGTAGAGGTTGGTGAAGTTCTTGCAATAGTCCAAGAGGGTTGCTCCAAACTCCAGCTTTGCTCCTTCTCTTTCTCCAAAAGGTTGAAAATGGGCCAAAAGGGGCACTCAAGGGTGAAAGTAGCTCAAGGGTGAGCTAGGGTTTCAAGAGTGATTTTGGCAGAGTAAGGGTGTATTTGACTGTGGATATGAAATGAGGGGTCTCCATCACCTATTTATAGGTTTTTAGTGGTGGAGTGCTGGCCCATGGTTTTGGGAACCATATGGTTTAGGTCAGCTGTATAGGGTTTTTTCCTTCTTTTTCCCTCTTTTTCCTCTTTTTTTTATATATTTTTTATTCCCTTTTTAGAGGGTTTTTCTATTTTGGAGGAATTTTGGGGGAAAAAGGGGTTTTTTGGCCTTTTGGAGGCTTTTTTGATGGTTTTGTGGCCTTTTGGAGGCTTTTTAGGGTTTTGAAGGTAAATATGGTAGGAAATATGGACAAATGAGTTATGTAATGGGGTGGATGAGGTAGTGAGCACTTTTTGGGTGTTAACAGATTGCCCCCTGATGTGTGAGGGCAGGAGCTCATCATATGGCCGATAGACATCATAAGTCTTGTATGGTTTTCCTGGGGTGTGGAGAAGATAAGAAACAAACTGGAGACCGGAACAACGGTCCCGAACAAGCTGCAAAAACTGAAAGTACATAACCTCAATAATGGATGAGGAATAATCTGATCATATGGACGAGGTGGGCATTCCCATGCTCGTATCAAGATATAGAACAATAATAACAATGGGGTCCAAAATATGGGGACCTGACATATACATGGCCTTAAATAATGAATGAGGAAGAATCTCAATATATGGATGAGGCGGGCATACCCATGCTCGTATCAAGATACATAAAAAATAACTGTGAGGCCTGAACAAGGAGGACCTGGAAGATCCATAGAGAACCACTGTGTACATCATAAGGGTCCAGAGGGGACACAAATCGGGGACATACTGCTGGGATGACCATGTATGAGCTGAAGAAATGATACACTGGAATAACAACAGTGCTACTGAGTGGGGTACCAGAGGAACTGATGAGATGTTGGAGCATAGTGACGGGGAGTCATATCCTCAATGGTACACTGGACTGGAACTGAACTGGGTACTCAAGGAAGCATATAACTGGATGGCTTCTGAATACAATCACCAACGCAACCCGGACATCCACGGGAACATATAACTGGGTGTTCCGAAGTGACTCACCAATGTGCTAGAGTCGGGGGAAATCCAGGGTCTTCGACTAATAACTGAAGGGATAAACCCTGCGCTATTCTCAACGATGCGTTCAAGGTGTTGAAGTCGAGCATGTGAGAAACAACCACTCGGAGAGGAAATGATGACTCCTCTCGAAATGGTCCGTAGGCACTCACCACAGATGGTGATGGGTCCAAGGCGCAGGGACCTCTGGGTCTATCCTCTGGAATAGAGGGGCTACCATCGATAGAGGGAGACCTGCAACTATCAAGGCAATGATGTTTCCTTGACAGGAGCACGAGGTGGAGAACCAAAGTGTGAGAGTACTGATGGTAGGATTGACATACTGTGGGGGATAACTGGACAAGTAGAGTGGGTGGACTCAATCTTCCTTTGTTCAGAGTATGATGGTGGGGACGATCGGGCAGCATATGAAATTGATTGGTGGGAAAGGGATCATAGCTGTATTGGATCAAGGATAGTGACTGGGATGAGGGATACTCAAGCTGACGTAAAAGGGCAGGAGACTGCAGAATACTCTGAACAAAGGCGACCTGATTGGAGGTGCTGCCGAGATGATCGATCATAGTTCCAAGAGGCATGGGGGGACTTCTTCATGGGTTAAGGAACTAGAAGAAGTGTGTGTAAAATGGTACTGTCGTGTGGATTTATACGAGCCCAGGATAGTTCATGCTCGTGATTGCTTTCAATTTTAAGGAGTCTGAAAGCGATAAGAAGACTCTGAAATAATGGAATGGTACTGTCGTGTGGATTTGTACGAACCCAGGACAGTTCATGCTTGTGGTTGCTTTCAATTTTAGAGAGTCTGAAAGTGATAAGAAGACTCCAGGGGGTTGCTTTGTCGTGTGTTAGTCTCCAAGGCCCGAAGAAGCATAAAAGGATGCAATGAAGAACTCTTCTAGCCGGTGTGACTAGAGTATTCCTTTTTCGTAATTAGTCTACCAGGTCCAGAAAAGGGTTAAAATTATACTAGATAGACGCCCTTTCAGGTACTTTAACGAGCATGAAAGGAAGCAAGATTGCTCAACGATCTTTTCATTGTTTTAGGAGTTAGAAAAGAGCTTAACAGAAACTCCCTAAGTGCCTTTTTCATAAAGGATTTGTCCGGCCCGAAAAAGGGATAAAATTATACCGAACAATAGGAATGGCCAGGCAAGGAGGAAGTGTTCAATCAAGGAACATTGATGATGACCAAGAATGAGGGTAGGGGGGAACACTGGTGGGCCTCCTTGCGGGATAATGAATGGTGGAAAAATAACGAAATAATTGCAGTATGATAGGAGTGAATGGCTCATGTAAAAAGGTGGAACAATCCGATGGCGGCTGATGTGGTGTGCAAATCAAGGCAGCAAGGTGTCGGGACACAATGTTGAAACTGTACCTGGTGAGAGAGAGAAATGACCTCAAGCATCATCACGAGCTTGGAAAAATGAATCCGGTGATATAAAAGGTGTCAAAAATGGATAAAAGCCGATGTGGCACGCAAACCGAGGTGACAGGGGGCGTTTTGGAAAAATACCCAAAAAATATGGGGGTGAGAGCGAGAAATGATCTCAAGCATCATCACGGGCTCGAAAAAATGAATCCGCTGATATAAGGTATATCAAAAATGGGCTACGGCCGATGTGGCATGCAAACCGAGGCGACGAGTGGTGTCTAAAAAATGCTCAAAAACTGATTTGGAAAAAATGAGAAAACAAGTGGACCATCATGACAGTCTCGTCGTGCTAATTCCAGTGGTGGAAACGGTTCGAAAAATGGACTCCGTATGGGTTCAGAATGGCCAAAACAAGAAAAAGTCAACGGACTATAAATAGTGAACCGAGACGTGGATCCGGAGGTGATCCAGGACTGTTTGAGGGCGCCGCGGGAGTTCTGGTCGATCGCGATCCAGGTGGCTATCTTGGTGGGTAGGGGTCAGGCACAGGAGCCCGCAGGGGATGAGGAGCTGCCGGAGGAGGAGCAAGGTGAGGACTCGGAGGCAGCTGACGCAAGCAGTGATGTAGGGTATGACTTTCATTAGGGAGTGCAGGGGACTCCCCCCCGATTTTGTAGCTACGACATGTATTCTATGAGGCGTAGGGATGTATAAAGATTTTTTTGTATAGCTGAGTACGGGGGTACTCAGGACATGTGTAGCATATTGACATTTATGTCTTGATATATATATGTGCACATGGATGCACCTTTTTGCAATGATAATTCAGTGTACGCACGTGGATGCGCTTATGGTTTGTTTATGTTTGTACTGCACGTGGATGCAAGTAGTATAGGATGATGGGCACATGGATGCCCCTTGTGTATTTTATGTGATGCAACATGATGTAGGTAGGATTAGGCACGTGGATGCCCCTGTATATGAATGTGTTTTTATTTTTATATCACATGGATGCAAATATTTATGTGGTGATAGGCATGTGGATGCCCCTTGCAATCTTTTTGGGTTATATATATATGTTTTTGATGAGATGTTGATGGGATGATGATGCATGATGGATGTTTTACATGGTGTGATTGATGTGCCAATCTAGGATGTTGTTAGCCATTTGATCCGCGACACTATTTTGAGCTCTTGGGACATGGGTGAATGTTATGGATTCAAATTGTCGGCTAAGTTGTTTTGTGCGCAGGAATTTTCTAAAGAGGCAGGGATCATGCACCTGGTAGCAGTTGTTGACCTGGAAGACAAGTAGTTGGGAGTCAAGGAACACATGAAGGTGACGTATGCCCATCTGGAGGGCAGTAGTCAGGGGACCAGTCACAGCATCATACTCCGCCTGGTTATTGGTAGCAGCACCTATACATATTCCGTCAAGGTGAATCAATTCATGTGAAGGGGAATATAAGACCCATGCTGTAGAAGCCAAGTTGGGAGACTAGCGGCTTGATCCATTAGCAAAGCCAATGTAATAGGGTGGAAGATGGTCCATCTGTGGTCATGCAAAAATGATGAATGTAAGATTGTGGTAAAAAAGGTGAAAAACAAAAAAGAGAGCAAACTGTACAATACGGACCAATGGGGTCGTGGGTTTATTTAGGGATAAAAGCGTTTAAGATACAACCCGTTACGGGGGTTGCGCAAAGGGTGACCTTCTGAGTCAGCTAAAATGTATGCCCCATTGCCGAGGTAGGTCTGCACAATGTAAGGGCCTTGCCACATGGATTCAAACTTTCCTTTACCAGTTTTGTCGTGGGCTTGGTCATAGGTGAGGATGAGGTCCCCTTCATGGAAAGTTCGAGGGTGTACATGTTTGTCGTAACCAGCTTTCGAGCGGTTCTTGGCGGCTTCAATGGTCTGGAGAGTGGCATGACGATCTTCATGAGCTTGTTCTAGTGATAGCAGACATTGCTCGAATGGGGAGGTGTCTGGGAGAAGCTCGACGGCGATGTGTAAGGCAGGTATCTGACACTCGATGGGAAGGACAAACTCTACACCGTGAACTAAATGAAACGGCGTAAAACCGGTGGCGGTTTTGGTGGATGTACGGTAAGCCCATAAGGCAGGGAATAACATGTGGTGCCAATTGGACTTATGCCGGTCAACAGTGCATTGGAGGATGGTTTTTAAAATTTTGTTAATAGCCTCTACTTGGCCGTTCCCTTGGGGGTAGTACGCAGATGAATACTGATGTTCAAACTTGAGGAGGGTGGATAACTCGCGCCAAATGGAATCTTCGAAGTGGGAACCATGGTCTGAGACCAACTGTTTGGGGACCCCGAATCGAGTGATAACGTGGTTGACAAAGAAACGGGAAGCAGTGTCAGCTGTACCATTGAAGGTGGGCATGGCTTCCGCCCATTTGGTGAAGTAATCAACGGCGACAATGATGTACTTATCGCCGTTGGCAGATGGGGGTTTACATTCCATGAAGTCGATGGCCCACTTACAAAAGGGACCAATGGTGACGACTGGTTGTAACGGAGCAGGTGGTGTCCGGGCCTTGGGGACAAAAAGTTGGCAATTATGGCAATGTTTGACCGCTGTGATGCAGTCGGTAAAGAGTGTGGGCTAGAAATATCTAGCGCGGATGACCTTTTGGGTGGTGGCCATTCCAGAGAAATGTCCGCCGCAGGCACCGCTATGACAGTTATTGAGGACATGTTCGGCTTCCTCGTGTGTAAGGCAACGATGGAGAATCGTGTCAACCCCTTGCCGGTAAAGGACATCGCCTAAAAGGAGATATCGAGAGGCCTGGTGATGGATACGACGGCGTCCATCATGACGAACGTTGGGTCTGCACTTTTGTGTCCGAAGGTATAACAAAATATCACCGTACCATGGTTCATTAGACGAGATGATAAACAAGTGATTGTTGGGTAACTCATCGGAGATTTGTGGGGACGGCAGAAGGGAGGGAAGATCGGTGATGAGCTAGGAAAGCGCGAGGGCTTTGGTGCTCTTAGGGGTTCTGAAAGTGAGGTCATATTCCTGGAGGATAATTACCCATTTAACAACACGACCTTGCTGGAGCCGTCGGTTTAGGAGATAGACCATAGGGTTGGAGTCGACGACAACTGTGGTATGACTGAGCAAAATGTAGTGTCGCAATTTTTGGACAGAAAAGACCATAGCTAGGGCTAGTCTCTCCTCATATGGGTAACGAAGTGGTGGTCCAGACAAGGTCTGGCTGACGTAATAGATGACATGCTCCTGGTGAGCGGCGTCTTCCTGAACAAGGACTCCGGACACGGCATAATCGGATGCCGAGACGTAAAGGATGAAGTCCTGAGAGAAATCCGGAGGGGAGATCAAAGGGGCTTGTGTGAGAGCTTTCTTGAGGGCTTCGAATGCCGCTTCGGCTTTCTCATCCCAAACAAAGGGTATGTGGGTACGAAGCAGACGTAAGAAACCATGAACATTAGTGGCGTAATCAGGAACGAAGCGTCGAAGGAAATTAGATTGCCCCTGCAGACTCTGGAGCTGCTGAAGCATGTGAGGAGAGGGAAGGTCTAAGATGGCTTGGACTTTCAGGGGATCAATAGTAATTCCTTTCTGGGAAACAATGAAACCCAACAACCGGCCTGCCAGAACGCAAAAGACACACTTGTGTGGGTTCAAGCAGATTTGATATTTGCGACAACGCAGGAAAACTTGCCGAAGGTCGTTAAGGTGGTCTGATCGTTTCCAGGAACGAGCTATAAGGTCATCAAGATAGATAAGCAGGATATGGACCAAGTCGTGAAAACAATAGGTCATGGCCCGCTGGAAGGTGGCACCAACATTTTTGAGGCTGAAAGGCTTGACGCGATAGGCAAAGGTGCCCCATGGGGTGGTAAAGGCAGTCTTGTACTGATCCTCCTTACGGATCTGAATCTGGTTGTATCCGAAAAAACCGTCCATGAAAGATAGGACTTCATGTCCCGCACACGCATCGATGAGTTGGTCAATAAATGGCGTGGGGAAGTTGTCTTTGGGACAGGCACGGTTTAAATCACGGAAGTCAGTACATACTCTGATGGTGCCTTGTTTTTTGTTAATAGGAACGGGGTTTGAAACCCAGGTGGTATATGCAATAGGATAAATGAATCCTGCTTTACGAAGTTTCTCAACCTCTGCTTTAACAGCGGGGAGCTTTGAAGGATGAATGGGGCACTGTTTCTGGTGAACGGGGGGTACATCGAGCCATGTGTCAATTTGGTGTTCTATAATAGCGGGGTTGAGACCAGGCATTCCGGTATAGGACCAGGCAAAGACATCACGGAACTCTTGGAAAAGTTTTTTGTACACGTCAATCTCAGACTCATTGTAGGAGGCTCCTAAGGTAATGATTTCAAGAGCACCAGGTGGGTCAAAGATATCTATGTGGATGATGGGTGAGATATTGGCCATGTTACCTTCCTCAAAAGCATCAGGAGCGGGAATAGGATCCTTAAAATAGTCAACTTTGGTGGGAAGGAAATCTTTGGACTCAACCGCAAATTGGGTAGCTGTGGTAGAGGAGGAGTCTTCTGGGAGGAAATAGGAAAGATGGTGCATGTCATCCCATGGATAATCTGCGGTAGTGAGAGCCTCTAGAATCTCCTCATCATTGCGGAAACTTTGAGTTGTCAAATCGGTTGACGAGGGAGTGGTAGTCGAAGAGACCATATAAATGGTGTTAATCTCTCTGGATGGGGGTGATATGGGAAGGTGGATCTCCTCAATTATGGGGGGTGCCGTCTCGAGGTCCAAATTATTTATCTCATAGAGAGCTGCTCTGTAATCTGGGAGATCAGGACAGTGATGTGAGTAATGGCCGTAAATACCGCATATTGCACAAGGGTGGTTGGTACGCAGTGATTTATCATGAGGCTTAGGGGTTGGATCGAGTTCGACAACTGGGATGTTGGGGTCGTCGTCAAGCATTTGCATGTGTTCCTGTAATGAAGGTAGTTGTGGACATTAATGAGTTGGATGGCCTAATTCATCACACAATAAGCATTTGGGAGGAGCACGAAACACGGGGGGGTTTTTAACTGTCTTGGGAGGGGGTACAGCAGTGTATGGTTGTGGGCCTCTGCCCCCATTGTGCTTGATAAGAGGGGGGGGGGATTCGTAGATGACAAAGCGGTAGTGACACTGGGAGGTGGTTGACTAGTAGCGACAATGGGTTGCACGGTTGAAGGACAACATTTGGTGTCGGCGAGAGAACGGGAGGCGAAATATACCACATGGGTAATCCTAACGTTAACCCGAGGAGGCTAAGGGTAGCCATAACCGGGGCGCTTACTACTCCCGAAGGAGGGAATAGGAAGGGGATTGTGTGGGTGGGTGTAATACCAATGTGACCAGGTACCAATGGTGGTTTGGGTAACAAGGGCGGTTGATTGTTGGGTGTTTGTGTATTGTGGGAAAGAGTACAGAGTTCAGAGACTTCGGTTGCAGGTGACGGAGGGGAAATGGATTGGAACGTTGAGGTCATCGACGGATCTGAGTAAAGTCTGGGTCCCACGGAGGAAACAAACGAGGTAGTTGCACCACCAACTGGTTGTTCAACCATGGGGAGAACATTTTCGGGTGCAGCGGGGGCATTGGGATTGTAATAGGTGAGTTGGTCGACCTTGACCACGCATTCGTCATGGGGGAACATCATGGTGCGAAAAACAGATGAGGCAACCGTCCGCATGGCATACACGTAGCTGCGGCCAAGTAAGAGGTTATAATCAAGTTGGGCATTGATGACCTCTATGTCAACAAGCACAGTTTTTCCAGCCAATTGGATGGGGACATTGGCTAAGAGACCTTGGGGTTGAGCCGAACGGCCGTCATAGGCTCGCAATGCAGTGGTGGACTGCTAGAGCGTAGGGGGTCCCAACTTCTGCCAAATGAATGTGGACATAACGCATGTAGAGGCACCTTCATCGATAATGCACCGATGGATGACAAGATTCCGAATGGAAACAGAAACTTGGAATGCTAAAGTGGAAGGCAAGCGTGGTTCGGACTAGTCCAAATCGAAGGCCATCAATTGTGAATCATTTGGGTCAATAGCACCAATGGTGGAGAGCAAAGTCTTGCGCTGTGAAGGACAGTTTTTTAAGACTTCTAACGTAGACATGGCTGCGGGAGATTGGGCTAAGTCATCGACAATGTTGTAATTTGACGCAGCACGAGCATTGGGGTTATTGTTGATGCGACGAAGTGGGAAGCGAGGTGCTTTAGAGGCACCATCTAGTGGAGCTGGAGGTATACGTAACGTCTGATCAATGGGATGAGCGTTAGTGTTTTTGTCGGCGGGAGGGGCTTCGGGGGTGGAGCCATATTAGTTTCGACGAGTTTAGAGGTTGACATCGACGGATGACATCATTAACAAGTGGTGGGTACCTGAATCGAACATGGGTTGATCAGGAGCGGCATAAGTGATCTGTTGTTGTGGTGGCGCGTTGCCTTATGGGGAGCCAACGGCTGAGTGGTCACTACGCCTTGGGTTGGTAAGGGGTTTTGCAACACCAAAGGTTGCTGTTGAGGGGGTGGGGGGTTGGGTGGTGCCTGAGGAGCCGCGTGCCCTTGGCGATGGGCATCATCAACCCAGAGTTGCCGAGCTCGCTCTAAATGTGGGCAAGCATGTGTGTAGTGGCCATAGACCCCACAAATAGAACAAGGATGGTTTGTTCGCAAATTAGGATTTTTGGCTTGCTTGGGCGGTCGATCAGGGTTCTGGTTGGTAGGTGTCGTGTTATTGTTGTTTGGGGGATTGGGAGGTTGGCCACCTTGGTCTGGAGGGGGGTTGTTCCCACGGCTATGGCCTTTGCCATGGTTTTGCTGGCCCTGTTGGCGCTGGTTGTTCTGGTTTTGCTGCGGATTCTGTTGGGCGTACACTTGCATGCCCTTGGGCAGTAGGTGGGTTCTGGGGTTGTGCAGGTGCGGGAGCAGGCTGCGATGGATAATAAGTAGGGGGAGGCTGCGCAGGTGCTGAACCTTGTGGGGGTTGCTGATACGTCTGCGGAGTGGGTTGTGGGTTTGTCGCATGGGTTGCCTGTGTTGGGTAATAAGCATGTTGGGCTTGAGAAGACACAGGAGTTGGTGCAGCCTGCGGGTGGTAATAGGGCTAAGGTACGACTGGGGGGGCGTAAGCGGGGGATGCATGACCAAAGCAATGAGGTGGACATGAGGGTCCATGGGAATGGTGGTGATGTGCCATGGGAGCATATGAATTGGTTGCTCCGGACTGTGATGTAGCCCGCGAAAGGTCGGGGCCATGGCTAGGACGTGCTATGGAAAATGGTTGGGGATGCGAGGCAATACGGCCAATGATGCCGTTTGCAGCATGGGATGCCCCCAGCGCATCATGTTGGGAGGAATTGCCGTGAGGGGCGTCATATATGATGGTATATAGATAACCCGACTGGGCGTAAATGAGGTCAAATTGCTGGGATTTGAGGATGGCCTCTTCTTCAGATTGGGGTCGTTCGGATGCCACATCCTTGGCAATGACAGGAAGGAGGGATTTTAGAAACCAATCTAAGAAGATACAGTCGTCTAACTTGATTTTGCAGAGGATGCAGTGTCGACGCCACTCATGAATGTGGTCAGTGATGTGGGTAGCCGTGTTTTGTCTGCAAGACAGTAGGATCTCAACTCTCGCGTCATAGCGGACAGGTAACTGAAAGAACTGTAGGAAAGTCGAGGCAAGGGAAGTAAAGGTGGCATGGGTCCCATGGGGCTACTCGATGTACCACTTAGCTGCAGAGCCAGTGAGGGTGCGCTATAACAGACGAAGGCGGATAGAGTCGTCCACTATGGAGTTGGAGGAACACCATAGATGGAAGGACATAATATGGTTCTGGGGGTCCTTGCCTGCCTTGCCCTCAAACTTAGGGATGTCAGAGGGGAGCTTGGTGGGCATGTGAGGCCATGCAGGGTCGTGTTTGATGGGATCGTTAGTCAGTCTAGCTAGGTTAGGAAGGTTGAGGCTAGTCATGAATGGCAAACTAGTAGAAGGATGTGACATATTAGTGGGTTGGACCATGTTGGGGCCAATGCCCCCAAGTGTAGGGGTAGGGTTTGGGATGTTGCCCCTAAGTGGAGGGATGAAAGTGGTATGGGACGGTCCTGCACCGCCAAGGGTAGTGTGAGTCACTGATGGAGTGGCGATAGGTATGCCAGCTATTGGAATGGGTACAGTGATCGGAATGGTAGATGGGGGCCCCATCGAGGGCATACCCAAGGCAGGTGTGGTAACTGGTGTGGTGGTGGATGCTCCACCAATAGTCCCTACAAAGAAAGGGGTGGAAATCACGCCAACCATGGGGCTGGTTGGTGCAGTGTAAATGGGGTTATCGGACTCTGCCTCAGAATCAGAGGTAAAATAAGGGGCGTGTAGCTCGGGTTATGGAGTTCTATGCCGTTGACGAGTGGAGTCAAGTGACAAGGCTCGAGATCTATGATGAGTGGTATCAAGTGATGAAGATCTATGTCTATGACGGGTGGTGTCAAGTGAACCGTGTTGTGGGGGCTCGCCCCGGAGGCGCCGAGAATGTCTCGGGGACTCAATGGTGACAGATGGTGTCAAATATCTGGGGGTTGTGTTTGAGTGAAAAACAGCTCAAAAACCCTAATGCAACCGAGTGTGTAGAAGGAGAGCTCAAAAAATATGGCACTCAGGCCAACAACCAACTCAAAACACTTACTGTAACAGCTGTGCTACAATAAGTGGAGTATCAACAGAAATGGTCAGAATATCAACAAGCAGCAGGTTTCCTAAAAAATAAAAATAGTGGACTCGCTAGACCAAAAGGAGGTAAGGGAGCATGCAAACACCTAGCTAAATAGTATTCTTGACTCAACTAGACATATTCTCTTCAAGGTGATGAAATCCAAGTCAGACAATATGGATAGTAGAGCCAAGTGGCTAAAGATATCCCCCTATCGGGAGGGACATCGGGTAGTCAATCCTAGAAGAAAGGCAACTAAGATACCCCGTTCATGACATGTCTAGAAAAGGTGAATCTGTCGTTTGGTTCTATCACCGCAGTATCCCCATATAGGGATACCCTGAGAACTGCGAAAGGTAGCCTTCGGTTACTGAATGGATTGCAGTATTCCACTCAGGCCTCCGGAACCAGTTTGGTGACTTCAACCCTCCTAGGGGAGAGGCTCTGTGATAAAATGGTTGTGACCATGCCAAAAAATACTAGGGGATTTTGGTTCCCTAATGGACAACAACTATGTCTCAAGTGTAAGCAACCAAGGGGTGTTATTTGGATGCCTATCCCCCCGATCCTACCTAACTACAAAAATTCTTATGTGTTCTCCAAGTGGGGTTAGAATGTTGGTTTTGTTAAGTAGTTTTTTAAGGCTCACTTGAATTAGGTGACAGAGTGTGTGCGTGTGAGATGATGATGAACCCAAGTAAAAGTGCCACTAGGGTGGGAAAATTTCTAACTAACAATACAGAATTTAAACTTTGAAATGCAAAATTTTCTTTTTTCAATTAAAATGCTGAAATTTTGAAAAATATTCTGTAAATGGAACAGAAATAAAACTGTAGAAAAGGTTGTAGGGAAGTATGGCTGCAGGTAGGACAGATGGCTGTGCAGGTGCAGAAAATAGTGCGGCAAAGTGCTAGGTTCAAAATGGGGAAAAAGTGCAGAGAACAGACCGTGGGTTTGTGGCAATTCTGGGCGGTTGGACTGCGGGAAACAGCTCAACAGTCACGGACATGTTGCGGGATTTTGGCCGAAAGATGCAGTCGGACCATGGTAAACAGGTTGAAAGCTGCAGGCGGGTTGTAGGAAAATGGCTGAAAGCCATAGGAGGGACGTAGGAAAATGGCTGAAAGATGCCAGCGGGTTGCAGAAAAATGGCTGAAAGCCGCAAGCGGGACGCGGGAAAATGGCCGAAAGACGCCGGCGGGTTGCAGAA
Source organism: Larix kaempferi (assembly GCA_027924585.1). Classification (NCBI taxonomy): domain Eukaryota; kingdom Viridiplantae; phylum Streptophyta; class Pinopsida; order Pinales; family Pinaceae; genus Larix; species Larix kaempferi. The sequence goes on from BSBM01000205.1 coordinate 38,310,927, forward strand.
AAATGGCTGAAAGTTGCAAGCCGACCGCGGAAAAAGGGTGAACAGACGCAGTCGGATCGCACCGAACAAGTTAATAGCCGCAGTCAGATCGCAGGTAATAGACTGAAAACGGTCGATAGGTCACCGGAAACAGTCTGAGAGCTGTGGTCAGATCGCAGGTAAATGCCTGAAAGACATGGTCAGAACGCAACTGCAGGGGGTAAAAGATGCAGTTTACGACAGCCGAAAGGGACAGCTGAACATAAAAAGATTGCAGAAAATTAAAAACGTTTAAAACTTTAAAAATTATAACCAGAAATTCAAAGGAACACAAGGGGAGTCGCCAAAACTGTAGCTAGGGTTTTCACCCTAGCTTGTGCGAATGAGCACCTACTAAGGAGAATGGACTCCTTAGTAGCAGTTCAATAAACAATAAATGAAAGACAATACATTAAAATGGAAATTATTCTAAACATGTGCATGAAACATAAAAGACAAGAAATAGAAATGTTTTTTTTTGTATTAAAGATTATACCTCAAATGTGAAGGTTGGTGAAGTTCTTGCAATGGTCCAAGAGGGTTGCTCCAAACTCTAGCTTTGCTCCTTCTCTTTCTCCAAAGGGTGGAAATGGGCCAAAAGGGGCACTCAAGGGTGAAAGTAGCTCAAGGGTGAGCTAGGGTTTCAAGAGTGATTTTGGCAGAGTAAGGGTGTATTTGACTGTGGATATGAAATGAGGGGTCTCCATCACCTATTTATAGGTTTTTAGTGGTGGAGTACTGGCCCATGGTTTTGGGAACCATATGGTTTAGGTCAGCTGTATAGGGTTTTTTCCTCCTTTTTCCTCCTTTTTCCTCTTTTTTTTTTTATATTTTTTATTCCTTTTTTAGAGGGTTTTTGCTATTTTGGAGGAATTTTGGATTATTTTGGGGGAAAAAGGGGTTTTTTGGCCTTTTGGAGGGTTTTTTGATGGTTTTGTGGCCTTTTGGAGGCTTTTTATGGTTTTGAAGGTAAATATGGTAGGAAATATGGACAAATGAGTCATGTAATGGGGTGGATGAGGTAGTGAGCACTTTTTGGGTGTTAACATACACATCAAAGAATACAAGAGTATAACTTCTCTACTACAGAAAGATAGTGAGCTAGAGAATAACGAACCCTAATCATACACACAAGAGGAAGACCAAGTTGATAGAACATGATGAGAACATGACTCTCTCATATATATTATAAAGGTCTAGGGGTAAGCCTCCAATAAGTATATGATCCCACACAAGACCGACTTAACCAACAAGTTAAGTTAGGGGTCACACATCATGACCAATACTACAACGTTAGGTGAGGGGCTCGCAACCACATAAGCAATTCTCTATACCTATGACACATGGAACACCCATCAAGGAAACCAACTCAATCCACCATCATTAAGTATTGATACCACCATCAAGGGATAAAATAGGTGAGGGCCAACTATTTGCTGAGGGATCCATCCCCTGGCTCAGTGGCGTTGGAAAATGCTATTGTCTCTCTGACTAGTCCTCTCACTTTTGTTTCTAGTATTAAAATGCAGATGCACTCTTCGTTTCGTGACAACCCTGCGATGGGTGGGTCACACCCTCCTCTGAATGTGTATTCGACTATAATGACAAACACAATTATAATATAGGTGGTTCTTTCAAATCTATATTAATGCAAAACAACATGCTTACGTTCCAAATTCATCCCTAGATATGAGGGTAGCTATAGCAACAGTAAGCAAATTATAGGATCACATGTATATAGACAATGCACAACTACACAACATGTATCATGGGAAGCCCTCATGGGGGATAAAAGCCAATTACAACCTTTCACTGTGATAGAATCCGCAAAATCAAGAGTCATGCATGACTTCACAATGTCTCAGCTTGCTATAAACCCTAGGTGAAGGCATACTTGGTGGGAGACCATGCGTTACACATCAAAGAATACCCGAGTATAACTACTCTACTGTAGAAGGATAGTGAGCTAGAGAATAACGAACCCCAATCATACGCACAAGAGGAAGACCAAGTTGATAGAACATGATGAGAACATGACTCTCTCATATATATTATAGAGGTCTAGGGGTAAGCCTCCAATAAGTATATGATCCCACACAAGACCGAAGGCATACCTGGTGGGAGACCATGCGTTACACATCAAAGAATACCCGAGCATAACTACTCTACTACAGAAGGATAGTGAGCTAGAGAATAACGAACCCCAATCATATGCACAAGAGGAAGACTAAATTGATAGAACATGATGAGAACATGACTCTCTCATATATGATATAGAGATCTAGGGGTAAGCCTCCAGTAAGTATATGATCCCACACAAGACCGAAGGCATACCCTAGGCGAAGGAATACCTGGTGGGAGACCAATATGCGTTACACATCAAAGAATACCGAGTTAGTATTAAAATGCAGATGCACTCTCCGTTTCAAAATGCACAACTAAGGCTAGCTATAGCAACAATAAGAAAAACAAAGCTATATTATATTAGTATTATAATATAGGTGGTTCTTTCAAAGCTATATTAATGCAAAACAATATGCTTACGTTCCAACTTCATCCCTAGATATGAGGGTAGCTATAGCAACAGTAAGCAAATTATAGGATCACATGTATATAGAAAATGTACAACTACACAACATGTATCATGGGAAGCCCTCATGGGGGAGAAAACCCAATTACAACCTTTCACTATGATAGAATCCGCAAAATCAAGAGTCATGCATGACTTCACAATGTCTTAGCTTGCCATAAACCCTAGGCAAAGGCATACCTGGTGGGAGACCATGCGTTACACATCAAAGAATACCTGAGTATAACTGCTCTACTATAGAAGGATAGTGAGCTAGAGAATAACGAACCCCAACCACATGCATAAGAGGAAGACCAAGTTGATAGAAAATGATGAGAACATGAATCTCTCATATATATTATAGAGGTTTAGGGGTAAGCCTCCAATAAGTATATGATCCCACACAAGATCGACTTAACCAACAAGTTAAGTTAGGGTTCACACATCATGACCAATACTCCAACGTTAGGTGAGGGGCTCGCCACCACATAAGGACTTCTCTATACCTATGACACATGGAACACCCATCAAGGAAACCAACTCAATCCACCATCATTAAGTACTGCTACCACCATCAAGGGATAAAATAGGTGAGGGCTAGCTATTTGCTGAGGGATCCATCCCTTGGATCAATGGCATTGGAAAATGCTACCGTCTCTCTGACTAGTCCTCTCACTAGCGTTTGAAAATGCACAACTACACAACATGTATCATGGGAATCCCTCATGGGTGTGTCATAAGACAATGCATGGCTACTACCCATTAATGTGTCCTCATCGACAAGGAGTGGGAATCGTTAGGGGCTCTAACCACTATATTGACATCGACAGGGAGTGGGACTGATCATCACATAACAACACAACTGTTATAATGTCTACCCACTCTTCCAGTGCAGGAAGAGACGCACCATTATACCAGTCCATGGAGAATATTGTATCACTGATCTTGCAAACATAAAAAATAATGAGTTTGAGGAATGCATCCATCTTATGGTTCATTTGATTCAAGCCATCTATGTGGTTACAACAGTCTAATAGTAGGTGAAAACACCAAGGTTAAAATGTATGGTTCTTTTTGGTATTTGTAAAGGTGTTAATTCCTCAACGTGAAGTCATATTAATGGATAGGGTATTTTTAAAATAGTGATAATTGCAATCCATGAGAAGAACCTTGGATCACACATTTTAGTTTGATCTTATTTTAGGCATCACTCATGATGTTTGATCAAGGAAGCAAATCACTAGCATGTATGAGGGTGAGAATTTACTCAAGAGACCTTTCGCATTACTAACCGAGAATTTCCACATATTTAGAGGAAATTTTGCATATTTGAAGGCATACCTCACCATTGAGGTTCATATATATGTTTTTAAATGTCTTTGCTTACATGGTATACTAGGTCTTGGCACCTCTTTTATGGTGTGAGAATGTGTTGTAGGCAATGAAGTTTAAGTATGTCTATTTCAACTTTATTTGATTGTTGCATTAGTTTTTGTAGGAGAAGGGTTAACATTAATAGAAAACCAATGCATTACACTCACCATTACAGACCTTTTTCACACCATTAGTTTGATTGAGAAATTATATTGTTTGACTAATGATTTTACTCTTGTACATGTGAAGATGCTAACTTTATGTTTTTTCAAATCCATATGCTTTCCTTCTAGTTGTGCATTTTTTAGTGGATTGCATATCTTCTATAATCATGACTACCTCTTAAAATTTTAAGGATCCATACTTAAAAATGTATAAGTCTTGGCAAATCCAACCAATTCTTAAATTCTAACTATAAAATATTTGGTGATACTTTTCTAGTTTTTTTTCTTCTAATTTCTAAGTATTTTATGTACTTTATATAATAATTTGGTGAAAACAGCAACATCTGTAAATGGAAATAGGAACATCTATTATCAAGAAAAGAATATTTGGATTTATATTTCCCTCCAGTGTTTTTAGTGTTTAGATTTCCCTCCAAATTTTTATTCATTTTGTAATATAAATAGGAACAAAGCTCATCTCTATTCAACAATATTTTAATTGAAAACATTTTTTGCTCGGCGTTGGAGTTAGAAAACTATGAAGAATAGAGGAAATGAGAAGCAATCTCTCTTACAATAGGCAATCTTAACCCGTGGAAACAAAAATAGGTACCATTGCCTTGTACTATTGTTTGTACTATATTGCTCATACTATTGTTTTGTCCTTATTGGCCATTGTTTTGTCCTTATTGTCCCTTTCCGGCCAGATGAATTATGATGAGTATTTCAAAATTTAATAGTATTTTAAAATCCATATTTGTAAATGACATTTACCGTGGATAATTGGCCTTTTGCAAATACATTTTTTGTTATCTTGTCACTTGTTTTTGTCCATTCATGAACTAGATATTAAAATACAATACATCATCAAATTGTGGATTTGAAATAAGTAGGCCAACATGTAGTGTTTTTCTCCCAAGTCAATTTTGAAAACACATCATGTGGTGCCACCGGCCGTTTCCACCCTTGTTGATGCAGGAGATGGGTATACCTGCTCCGTTCCCTAATATCATAGTATTAGAATAGGGTTACCAGAATTTTCCAAATGTATCGTTACTGGAAATCCACTTACTCACAAATCCAAACAAAAAATGCAGATTCACTCTTTCCAAAAGTTACAGAGGTCTTCTAAACACTCGAGTCAGTCTCTCCAACATCTAGTTAGCAAAAATCACAGAATTTCTTCAAGGAAAATTATTGGGATCTAAACCGGGAGTAAATGGTGAGATTACAGATTCTAAACCAGTTAAGCAAATTATATAAAAATTCTCAGAACCCCAACTCACATCTGCTTAGTATTTAGAGCTGTGCAACATAATTTCCAAACACTCTTCATGAATTCATAGTCCACAAGAACATATTTTGTGGTTTCAGCATTCTGCATACACAGACAACATCTGCTTGGACCAATCCAAATTTTTTTAAAAATATTTTCCCATGTCTTGAGACGCCCTTGTTGGAAATATGGCAGTTATGTCCTCAGAATCACAAACCCTGGAGTCACTCTTGGTTTCTGATGAGCGTAACTTTGTGATCAAACAATAGAGGTGACCAGGTTGTGGTATATGATCTTGTGTTGGCATGTTTTTCTATGACAAGTTTTTCTCCACCGTCACTGCAGATCTTATAAAGATGGAGATCTTAATAAGAAGAAGCCAGAAGATTAAAGAATATCATACCCAAGTTTTGGGAGAAAGGAAGCCCGTAGAAATCCCAAGCATGCAGTTTTGAAGGAAATTAAGCCTACAGGCTTGAAGTTAATTTATGAATTAATTGACTAGTTAATTAATTAATTAGTTCATTAAAATAGAGATTTGAAAGGGCATGAAGCCAAAAAACCTGGAAGATGTCCATTGAGATTTTAATTGGTTAAATAATCAAAATCTGCAAAAGACAGAAATATGAATTAAAAGGTTTAATAATAGAAGATTCGATGAAGCATGTGAAGATGATTAATTTAATTAATTATTAATAAAACATAATTAAAATAGCAGAGAAATGAAAGGACATGTTTGTTTGGAAGAGATGCGACTTTTAGATTTGAAGAGGCATGAAATAGATATTTAATAAAGAATCTAAATAGAAGAAGAGAGTGTGTCTTGGAGTCATAAGTTGCAGTATCATCATGAGCAGTCCAAGATGCAGTAGCATCCTGAACCAGTTAATAACATTAGATTTCATATATTTTGCCTGTAAAACTTTTGACCACAGAGTATTCCTAAAAAGCCCCCTCTATATTTTAGTATACATTGTTAGACATTTTATTATGAATGAGTTAGAGATATTTGTGTAATGTTCATAAATACTATTTAATTTTCAAGATTTTGTTAGTTGGCTTGTTTCAACGATATGTTAATAAAAATGATTATTTTTGTTATGCAGTTTATTTGCAGATGTCCATATCAAAGTAAGACATTATTTTTTGTTTGTTTGAGATTTCAATAACTTTAATATTTTTTTAACAATTATTGTCCTTTTTTATATACTTTAAAAATTGTCTAACTTTCTTTGAGCAAGAGTTGAAATCCATATTTGTAGGGAGCTAATAGGATTAAATTAAGACATTGCAATACATCACTTGTAACAAAGTCAGGCCGCATTAACAAAAGAAATGACAATGTTATATGTGGCACAACTTCAGGTAAATATTTTAAACATGATGGTAACTTATTATTTATTTTTTAATAAATAAACAATTATATTAAAAAAAGTCATAATATACTTGACCATAGGCTCTAAGATGGGAAACAAATTCCAACAAAATATAGCATCGGGATCCACTGTCCCATTACAAAGTGAATCTACTTGCTATAGTGTCGACAACAATTCTAATGCACATACTCTTGAGAAAGATGTGAAAGAACAACTGGAAGGTATGATCATTTCTAAACATTTTTTGTCCTATACAAGTATTTCAAGATTTCATATTAACAATTTCATATTGTCATTGTCTCAAGAGGGGTACTGGTTTGTTTTTCCAGAAAATTTTCAACAGGAACCACCACAACAAGATCATGTTTTGGAGGAGGATCCACCACAACAAGAGCATGTTTTGGATCAGGATCCACCACAACAAGAGCATGGTTTAGAAGATGCGAATGCATCTACCCAAGCTAGTATTGCAATAAATTTGAAAAGAAGGAGTAGAGGACCAACAAAATGTCTCTTTGGAACCACTATAGAGGGCATTGCATTGCCTGAAATTCAATTTAATTAGAGGGGCCGGCCTATTGGTCCACATTCAGAGAAATTCTCCCCATTTTTAGGTGTTATTGCAAGGGAAATTCTAGGCATCAAGCACATGGAATGGAAAAAAGTGTCTGAAGTGCAAAAGAAAGACATGTGGAATGCAATCAATGTGAGCATCAACTTATTCTAAACTTTATTGATGCATATTGAGCATGTGTGTGATAGGTTTAGTTTCAAATAACGCTTGTATCTTTTATGGATTGTTTATCTATTGTAGCGTACCTATCAAATAGATCCGTCAGCAGAGCAATGGTGTCATAAAGCAATATCTCAACGCTTGAGAACCTATAGATATAATTTGTATAAGAAATACTATTTGAAATATGAAACATATGAGGAGAGGATTGCAAACGTTCCTATTGGAGTAAATGAAACTGATTGGATTGAATTTGTTAGATTATGATATGACCCTAAATTCAAGGTAAAAATGAAAGACAGATTTGAATGTTATCATCATTGATTTTGAATCCTCTCATACAATCAACTATAATCTTAGCATCTATTTTTTTATTGAGTTGCAGGAGAGGTAAAAAACAAATAAGGAAAATAGGGCATTAGAACAAGAGACCTACACTTATGGCCGTAGAGGTTACCTTAGGGTTGAAGATGACCTCGTAAGTTGCAACAAATTCTATTATTTGTTCACAATTAACAACTTTAAATATAATTAACTAGATTCTTGTATTTGTTCATACTAGAATCAATCTCGTGGTCCAAGTGATAAGCCTATAACTAGGGATGATGTGTGGATGAAATGCCATAAAAATAAGGATGGCACTCCAATGTCATCATTCATTGCAGAGAAAATAGTAAGTTCTGAACCTATTCTTGTATCATTTATGCTTTTTTTAGAGTTAATGATGTTTCTTATATGATTTTGTTGAAATGTTGACATTGCTAGAATCAAATTGAATCGGCACAAAATGAGTCATTGTCTCCTACATATGCTACAAAGCAAGATGCCCTTGCTATAGTTTTGGGGACTGAGAGGAGGGGTCGTGTACGTGGGGTTGGATTCGGAGTCACTCCAACTGTATTATTTGGAAAAGAGCGTTCCTACAAGAAGGAATTTCATAATACTAAAAATAAATTAAGAGAAAAAGACAAGGAACTCGGAAGATTGAAAAAAGTTGTTGAAGAATTAATGGAATGGAAAGCTGCCATGGAGGTGGGGAAAGAAAGTGGCAGAGTTGTTCCAAAATCCAACAATGTAAGGATTGCATGTGTAGACTTTAATTTTTTATGTAGGCCATCTTTGAAGTTGGGGATTTCAAAATCATAATGCTAACATGAACATGATTGTATTGTTGTAGGGTGTGTAATATATGAATTATTGTTTTTGCATCCTAATCATTTATCTTCTGATTTCATGATATCTAATGCAAAATATTATATTGGCCGAGTAATATTGTCATGTCAGATGTTGAATCAAATCGAGGACCTCTGCAACTGTCACCTCTTAATCCAGTCACCCCAATCCATGTAGTTTTTTAAACCAACTCTTATTTTTTCCATTTTTATTTTCCATTCTTTGAAAAGCGCTCACAAGTATTTATTTTTTAGGAGAGTCTCTAGAATAATCCTAGTCAAGGTTCATTGGAAAAAAATACAATGGCTCCTAGACCATCTAATACATTTGATACTCCAAAGTCTAATACATTCCATACTCCAAAGTCGACGGTGAGTTTTGAAACTATTTAATATTTAGTGCAATGTTATAATCGTTATTTCACTATATCTTAGAAGTATTTATTTACTAACAGGATTCTCTGAGTCCTAATCATGCTTTTCCAAAACAAACTCCATTGACTTCGAGAGAACATAATCGTGACCCAATTGGAAAATCAATACAACAGGTAAGTTCTAAGCCTGTTTATTTCTATGTTTAATATTCCATTCTTATTCCGAGGAATCTCACAGGAATTTGTTTATTGGCAGGTTCAACCGCAATTACCATCTTCAGATGTGGGATTGAATAGAAAAAATGTTTACTGACATATTTTAATGGTCAATTGAAGGTTGCAAAGGGTTACATAAAAAGAATTGAACCAAACTTTGTCATGCCTAATGGGGAAAAAATAGGTGATGGATATTATCTTGTGTGCCCACAATCAATTCTGGTTGATCCTGATTATGAAATCAAGCTTAAGCATAGAAGTAATCAATGCAAGTATTTAGTGGATGCAATTAACAGTTTTATACCTTGGAAAAGCAATGACATTGAATTGATCAAAGATTGAGAAGAATGTCAATGAAATTTTTTATCCCTACTAGAACAAGTTCATACTCTGTTGTCTAATGTCTTACTATACTCCAGTTGTAGTTTTTGTGAGTAATAGTTGTAATGAGATAATTTTTTGTGTTCAAGGGAATAGAGATAATGAGACAAAGTGGACATGTGGTATTGTTTGCAAGGAACCTGTCAATGTACTCCAAGTGAAAGGTAGGCCCATAGACAATTAGTTGTTGTATCTTTTCATCTATTTGGTCATCCTGAAGACACATAACCGACCTGCAACAACACCCAAATAGATATATGGGCATTCTCCTTAGACCTCTTGTGGGCATATTAAGCATGTGGATATACAAAAGTATTGACAATAGGTTACTTGAGTTCAAGCTTTCTCAAGGACAATCTACATCAGAATGAACTCAGAGCAAACAATAGGAGGATGGGCTAGGTGACAGGATTCCAAATAAGACATGTCTCCAATTTCCATTTGTGAATATGTAATTATAAACAACAAATCAACTTACAGGCTTAGGCCAAGCCTGTAGATATACGTTATTAAACTGTCTCAAGGATGAAAATAAATTTTAATATAATAATGACAATTACAATTACAAGAAATTTAGGAGATATTAGAGAGATACCTGTCATGCCTTTACAAGAATTTTAACTTAAGTTATGTATCCAAGTATATCTTGCATGCCTTCGAGCATTAGAGGTTATAGAGAGATCTGTCAAGATTCAAAGAATCGACAGATCCTCTAATCTAGGCAGAAAAAGTGATTTCTTTGTTCTGCGACCAATATGCAATAAATCTGTGATAAGCAAGGTTGTCATTGATGACACCACATTAATGACAAAGGTGAATGGCAATGGAAAAGGACAAGACATGGCAGAGGACAAAGAAGTGTGTATTTGCACTTGTTTGTCCATGATTGATAGAGAACAAATTTCATCCTCTTGGTTTGTAATATTCAGAGAATCATTAGCATCAACAGGCAATGTAAATGCAGGACTAGAATCCTTGTCACATGTTTCTACCAAATCCTTTTTACATGCTTCTGCCAAATTCTTTCTACAGGTTTCTGCATCTCCTGTAACCATGACAAGTTTATTTATCTGATCAACCACATCTATAGAAGTAGTTTACATCAGTATCAAAATCCTTCTCTTGGAATGGAAGACCATCGATTCCAGTTAGATTTCCATCATCATAGTGCTCTGTCATTTCTGTCGATTCATTTCCCTCTCTTCATAATGCATTGGACAAGTAGACAGGTAGACATTCTATTTCCCTCTCTTCATAATGCATTGGACAAGTAGACAGGTAGACATTCTATTTCCCTCTCTTTTTATTATGCTGCTCTTTCATTGTCTATGCCATAACCATCTACTCTTTTTGCTGCCACTGTCATCTGCTCTTTTCACATTGCTTGTCATCATTCTTGCTTGTGGCTCTGTCTTCATCCAGTTGCCATCAATGAAAACCTACACTGCCATACTGCCAACAATGTCTCCCTCTCGCAAAAGCCGTGTCTGATACAAATAACTATATTCACAGAGATAGATTAAAAAGGGCAGTGACTGCAACTATAACCTTTTCAGCATTATTTCAGGTTTATGGAAAAAATGGATCTGTAAGAGGTTGTAGGACTGATTACCTTGCAATCAATGCTAATAGTTTCATGTGAACATGGCCCTTCTATAACTACTTGTAACAAACCAAGTATAATTCAGTTGGTTCATTTACATGAAATAAAAGGTCGAAGTTTTTCCTAAAATCACTATAAAATATCAGATTATGGGATTTAGTAAGTTTCCAAGGAAAAATTTATACACTTCTTTTGAACAAGTTCAAATTCACATAAACAAAAAAAGACACATTTGGGAAAATCATTAGATTTTAAATATCATACTTTAGAGTCTAGATAAACAAAATGCATATTTCCACTATTGTGCATTGAATAAACCTGAAATCCTGACAAACCAATTACATTTTTTTAACATCCTCTGGTATATTTTCAAGTAACAACACAATGGAGATCCAAGAGAAAACCTGCCCTTCGAGGAATAGATAAAAAAAAACCACAAGATGATATTCCATAGTAGGGTGTTATTCAACCTAGATTTGTACTAGGGTGGGTGAATTTAATTTCAAGAGATTGGGCGAAAATTTGCAAGAAGTTAAGGTTTCAAGATTTGTACTCTAGACCAAGTTAAGGTTTCAAGATCCAAAACATCAACTTCTCCTAAGTAATGGTATCCAGAATATCCACCTTATACCACAAGCATGTTTTCAATAGCAATTGTAGTGTGGCTATCTCTGGGAGCAATAATATCCCATTCACATCAAGGGAAATCCATTTCATTAGCTTCAGGTCCAGAATATGAACATCAATCAAGTAATTTCCTCCCCCTCTCTCATGGGGATGGTGGAGTTCCTCGAATGCAAGCCTACCTCCATTCCTTGGTCTACAAGTCTAAAATGTGCAGATCATTTATCTTATTAGACCCGTTTGTTCCCCCAAACACTATCATATTGTGGTCTAAGAGAATGGCACTATGGATGTCTCTTGTAGCTAGCTCTTGCCTAGTTGATACTAATAGGATACAGTACACCATCCTATGCGGGCATTTGAAGCCCCTTGCATTTAAGGTCTCTAAAATACCTTAGGTACACCTTGAGTTCATTGTTGGAGGATGGACTTAAAGGTATATGGTGGTCGCTAAGAAACAGGTCCTAGGATCGATTTCTAACATTAATAGAAGGAAATAGGCAGGGATGAAGTTGTAAATGACTTCCTCCAGCCTTGGATATGATTGACATAAATATATTCACCTGTTGTTGGTATCTTATTGTATGACTTAGTTTTTTGTATCAATATTGAGAAGACACCTTTTAAATGTCCTGAGAAGAACATCTATCTCTGAACGAAGGAAACATAAAGAATAACCTACAGCTGATGAAAGTAAGCAATCTAGAGAGTTATGAGAACAAGAGGATGATCTCTATAGGAACTCTACAAACCTAAGAGCAGAATTGAAGAATTGTCTGAAGCATTTTTTTTGGCACAATAATTTGTGAATGCATTTGAGAACTGTTCAAAGGCAGGTTTGAAGGCTTTGAAGCTAATTGGGAATGTTCTAGTAATTCCATAAACAATGAAGAATTAGTTGCATGTGGATATACAAAAGTATTGACAATAGGCTGCTTGAGTTCAAGCTTGCTCAAGGAAAATCTACATCAGAATGAACTCAGAGCAACCAACAGGAGGATGGGCTAGGTGACACGCTTCCAAATAAGACCCATGTGTCCGATTTCCATTTGTGCATATGTAATTATAAACAACAACTCAACTTACAGGCTTAGGCCAAGCCTGTAGATATACGTTATTAAATTGTCTAAAAACACTAAACAAGACAGACATCGGATCCCATGGGAAAGCAACTAAAAACAATCATGATATCCACAAACATGTATAAATTCTACTTAAAACATGATTCGATGAACTAAATCAACAAAACACAATGTAACTTACTGGTTTTTTCTATTGTTACCTATGTTTAAACCAAGCCATATTCATGGCAGTACAGATGCAGTGATGAACCCTATCAGGCCTTAGAAAAAATGTGAACTGAAACCAAATGAGGGTTCCCAAAACCCATAAAATCTAAGATCAATGAAAGTTACAGATCTCTGGGTGGCGGTGGATATCAGTGCATTAGAAATGAATGGCCACTGATGTCTACTTGGAAACCTATTAGAAGAGTCCCATGAGCTTATATTTATTGAATAAATCATTAGTGCAAAGCCAATGAAAACATGAAAAAATAATTATTTAAATAATGGAAAAAACCAAATTTTTATTTCTAATGTCAAACATTGGGTGTGCCTTAAGAGAAATCTTGAATAGACATACAATTGTGTCCCTGCAATCGCTATATTTCCCATAGGGACATAAAAATATCAGAGATAAAGCCATGGAATACAATAGGGTATGGAACCATGGTGTGGATACATCCCTAAACACCAAAGAGAACCAGAGTAACATGAAACGTAGTCAAAATACATAAACAAAATTCCTAGATGTGAAAACACCTCCAGAGATGGCTACAGGATAGTCCACATGATAATGGATATGGATATGCCTTAAATACATTGTACAATCGCCCAAGAGGCAAGAGGAAGATGCACCACATTGATCAAAACGATAATCATACTAATTGTCTGCCAATCATATCGAAATTTGAAGCCAATAGGGGATGGAACCTTCCCCATGTTGTTGTTTAGTTCCAAACTTGGGAGGTTGGAATCCAAGTTCCCAAAAGAAGGTTTTGAATGCCTAGTCTCCTTAATACATAGTTTTCTTATCCAGTTTGGTTCACTGCAATAGTTTGTTGGTTCACTAGTGAGGTGGATGCACGGTTAAATCATGGGTTCCCTTCTCAGGTTGGTATTCTCTACTTGTATGCCATTACTTTCAAAGGTGTAAGGATAAGTACAAGACCTAGACCAGGAACCTAAATAGAAGGAAGTTCACATTGCTTGTCATCATTCCTGCTTGTTGCTTTGTCTTCATCCAGTTGCCTTGTCTTCATCCAGTTGCCATCAATGACAACCTACACTACCATATTGCCAACAATAGCTCCCTCTCGTAAAATCCGTGTCTGATACAAATAACTATCTTCACAGAGATAGATTAAAAAGGGCAGTGACTGCAACTATAACCTTTTCAGCATTATTTCAGGTTTATGGAAAAAAATGGATCTATAAGAGGTTGTAGGACTGATTACCTTGCAATCAATGCTAATAGTTTCATGTGACATGGCCCTTCTATAACTACTTGTAACAAAACAAGTATAGTTCAGTTGGTTCATTTACATGAAATAAAAGGTTGAAGTTTTTCCTAAAATCACTATAAAATATCAGATTATGGGATTTAGTAAGTTTCCAAGGAAAAAAATTTTACACTTCTTTTGAACAAGTTCAAATTCACATAAACAAAAAAAGACATATTTGGGAAAATCATTAGATTTGAAATATCATACTTTAGAGTCTAGATAAACAAAATGAATATTTCCACTATTGTGCATTGAATAAACCTGAAATCCTAACAAAACAATTACAATTTTTTAACATCCTCAGGTATATTATCAAGTAACAACACAATGGATATCCAAGAGAAAACCTACCCTTTGGGTAACAATTCAAGCACCAAGCATCTTCCCTAGAAGGAAGTTTGTTGCATGTCCCTATGCAACTTATTCCCCCTGTAGTAAATTCTGATGTAGCTCGGTCCAACTGTAAGATTGGTGACTTACTCCATTTCTTTCCCGAAATCCTAAATGACGATCCACTTCCATCCATGAAGAGTTCTCTGCAAAATCATACCACTTCCCAGCAACACTGTACTCATTTTTGCTGCACCAGAGCAAAAGAAAATGGAACCTTAACCCAAGCCATTGAGTACCATTTCTTCATAGAGAATTCACATACAAACTTGTTCTTGAAAAGGAAACCTGGAAAAAGGGGTATCCCATGGGGTCTCGTTGTTTGAGTATTGGAGGAAGCAAATTCCAACGGGTCTTTGAGGCCTGCAAAGAGGCCAAAGTCCCACAAGATCTAAGTTCTTCAAAACTCTGTAACGCTGATCTCTGATTCATTCTAAATTGTTTCACCCTCATAGGATCCCTAAGGAATTCACTGTGACTAGAAAAGGCTACTTCAGGATCGGGATGATCTCCTCTAACGTGAAATTCAGACTAGAATTCCAACTTATAAAAGAATTTCATCCCTATTTCCCACTTAATTTGATTCTGAATAAAAGATGAAAAGGCTCGTAACTGAATATCTCCTACTATAGGATTGGGATTCCATTCCAATTCATGTTCTAGAAAGAATTTAAATTGATAAAGTTCACACAACAAATCCTTTTCCCTTGTAGATGAGTCATTATAAATATCCACAAAGTCATCAACATTTCCTATCATGAACTTTTTGTTATTATTCAATCTCATCATCTGAAGGCCTACACATTGTTCATGCAGGTACATTGAATAAACTCTAGCAGGACTTCTATACGAAATGGCTTGCCCAGAAAATTGAAACATTTGCCTCTTTTCTTCTTCTTTAATCATTAATTGTTGCTGTAAAGACTATATCTTGGACTTCCACTTTTGTTCTTGAACCAAGTAAGCAGAAAACCAAGTTTCCTGCATACGTTGTGCTTCAAATTTATATCGTTGTTGATAAATAAGGCCCAATTCATATAATTCATCATTTCTTCTAGTCCATTTAACAGTATTTACTTTAGTTGATGCTAAATCCACGGTATTAGTCCAGACATCATCAAGAATTTGATTAAAAAATTCATAGAGAACATCTGTGACTTTTTCTTTATCTTCAAAACTTTTAGAGGTACTAGGAAGAATGTTTTTTGCAGCTGCTGTAGCCAATAATTCCAAAATTGTATTATCCTCAGCTAGTGGTACTGATTCCTTTAGTACTAATTTATCTCTAAGCAATTTATTTTGTTTCCTCAACCTTTTGTTTTGCAAACTCCATCGGTGAGCCTGACTTCTCAAAAATTTCAGTCTTTTCTTAAGAACATCATTCTTTCTCTATAATTGTCTACTCCTCTGTTTTAACTTTTCATTTTCATTTTTAACATATCTATCAAAAACTTGAAATTCACGAACTTGCTTCTAAAGTTTCTTAATTCTCTTCTATAACTTACTTGAAATTAAACCAGGAAAATCAAGCCTTACCACTTGATTAGATTCTTCTTCTTCCCTTTGAGCTTGGTCTTGAAACTGAGTAGATTCCAATTTTGGTAGGGGTGTTGACTCTAAATTCTGTCTCTGTGTATAATGAGTTCTTGGACATTTGGGTATTGTCGAAAAAATATCTTCAGATGTTCTAACTTTTTCAATAACTTCTTCAGAAATGCCTTCTAGCCTTGCATATCTTCTTCTCACTGTAACTGAAATTTTATTAACCTCTTCATCATATCTATGCCTCTTTGGAGATGGTTGGGATTGAATTGGTTCAGAAGATGTTGGTGCTGGGTCAAATTATATCTGAACTGCTAGAGGGGGCAATACAGAATCTTGTGGATCATCATTAACCTGCTCCTGAAAACCTTTTTCCACTAAAAATTGTTCCCACATTAGGTTGCTCTTTTGTAATTCCTCCATGATCAACAACTTAATTAATCCATGATGATACAAGCTATTACCAAGTCGCTGATCAGGCTGCTTTTGGGCAGCTGAAGCCATTTTAGACAGGCTCTTTCACAAAAAGTATGGAATGTTCATCAATTCTTCTCCTTTAATGTGAAGGAGAAGCTGAATATGATAAAGAAAGACAAGGCTATATCGTCCTTCACAAGTCAAATATTTCTGCAAAAAGAAAATGACATTACCCCATTCAACAGTGAAACAGTTGCGTTCAGCTCCCTTCTTCCAATGAATACTAGAATTAGCCACTTTCACAAACTGTTTCCAAGAGTCAGGGTTTTTCAAACGACTAGCTTTAAACCATCTTTCCCCTGTTTTTGGTAAGTCTGCAGTGAGAGCAATGGACGTCCCTGAAACTGGAAGCAAAAACCCCCGAATGTTAGAACAAGCTCCATCGAAATTGAGAGAAAATTCCTTGGTCACATCTTCATTGTGCCCTCTGAATTTACTAAAAAACGCATACAATCCAATTTGTTGAAAAATCCTCTTACTAGAGGGATCTTCATCCAATAGTTCAATGGAATATGGCTCCTCCCTACATCCAGTAGCCATGCCAACTGAAACTTTCTTTGCTGAAAGGAAGTTAGGTGATCAAACCAGTATCCTTTAACCCAAATTGGTATTTACAGGCTTGACTTATGCATAACAAATAAATCCAACTTTCAAATCGGGTATACATATAATTGTTCAGACATGGGACAAAAGGATAGAGCTAATTACGACAATTGATGGGGTCAAATCAGCATATACCCATTCGTCCAAAAAGCAATGAGTTAACGGTCACTCCATTTATGGAAATTATTTGAACAAAAATGCTTGGTATGACATGTCACGATATATAATAAGCCATGAAATGACCTTGAAAAGCTAATTGAAATGTATACAAACCATTCTTATAGCTATAATTTATACACATTATTAGGAAAAATATATTGAATTTAACCCTACCGGAACAATACTTGTCCGAAATTAAGAGAAGACTTTGAATAGCATACCACATCGGCAGGGGATAAAACCGAGATCCAATCCTTCCAATCATGCAAATACAGATCCTCCATGGATTTTAAAGATATAACTCTGTTGGAAGAAATCATTATATCTGCAACTTGAAAAGCAAAATTCCAAATAGAACTGAAATTTTGCTTGTACTGGGAGGGATGAATCCAAGATAGTATCAACGTTCTATTCATTTTCATGATTACCTTCCCCATATACACGAGACATTCCATTTTACCAACAATCTGTTCATCTTCAGGATTTTACTGAAATATTTAAAAAACACAGAAACTGGAGATTCTACAGGATTGAGCCAAGCCTGTAATTGTCTGCTAAAACATGCTGAACTGCAAATTCTTCAACCAAACCATTCGTGATGCAATCCAAACCATGTGAATTAAGGTGTTCGTGTAGAAAATGGATGAGTAGACATCCCTCCATTAATGCTAGTGGCTTTCAAAGCTTGTTAGTGCAATCTAACAGGATATATGAATCAATTTTGTTGATGTCGAATACCCAAAAGATCAGATTGCTTATGGATCCATATTGGAATGGTACTTATAAATTGCTAGTGGTTTCTTATGGAAAACCACTAGAGATTGCTTATAGAACTTATGAGTGGGTATTGTGACTAGTATGACCTTGGAAACATATTAATTACAAATAATCCATAACAATACTAGCTGTCTTAAACCATTATATTCTTTTGTCGAAAAATATAGCAACGCTCACATAGTGTTGCCAAAAACCAATTATAATGATAATTGGTGACAAACATTTACTACACTCACCAAAAGTAAAATAAACATGTATTAGTGAGGGCTACTAAAATATTGTCACCAGAAGTGTCACCAAAGAGAGAATCAATAATGGGCCTTTAACAACCCTCACTAAAAATGTCACTGGAAAGGGATTTGGTGACGAACCTTAAAGGACAATCTCAAAAGGCACCTATAACGACGATGTTTTAAGGACCGTCATCATATGTGACATTCGTGACAACCCTTAAAGGTTCGTCACATGTAGGATCCTCACCAATGACCTTTTTTCTTGTAGTGCTACCACCCAATGGGATCTTGTTGGCCATGGGATTTACCTAGCCTCCCTGGAATTGATTGTCTTGGATTGACTGAGCTCAAAAAAATATAGAAAGGCTACAAGATTACAGTCATATTCTATAATGACTGATTATAGTCATATTCTATAATGTGTTTTTTCTGAACCACTCTACAATATTAGGATCTAGGTGAAACCCTGCCACCTATTCTGCATGATGACTTGGATTTGATTTATAGGCCAATGCAGGATCCCCTCTGGATGATAGATCTCATTTTCCTCTACTCAAATGCAGTCCTTTTTTGTTGAAATATGTTTCCAAGCTTTTGTTATTTTTGTTTGTTTATGTGTGAGGACTTTTTGTTTTGATCTTGTTAATTGGTTGCGTTAGAGCATTGAGTTAGATTAGGTTTTTAGCTTGATTATTGGGATGGTTTGAAAAATTGGGGTCAGTAGCTTTCTAAAGGTCTGTTTTTATCCAGGTAATAATGAAGATGGTAGTGGGGATGTCCATCTGTCCCCTGTATGCTGGTGCCGCTGATATAATTTGGAGACATACCCTCAATTGCCAAATCTCTAAACTATTAGGAATGCAGGAAACTCAGTCCCATCTTGAGTTAGCCCTAAATTTTTGCACTGAGAGAAGCTAGGTGCATTCTACACTGCAGTAGTGAAGAGATTGTAACGTTGTCTCATTTGTCCATCCGATTTGGTCGAATATAATATTTTATTCAAAAGTATGAATAAAATAGTAATAAATTTAATGTTGATTAACGAATAATCATTCTCAAATCTTTTTTTTTCCCAAAAATAATATTTATATTCGATAATTCAAGTGTGAAATCAAAATATACATCAATATCCCTGGAAAGCCTTTGTAGCATGTATTTTTTGACAAAAAATACAACTCTGAAAATCACTTCATCTGTCCTATGTGCACTTATGTATAGTCTCGTAGGTTCATTTGAAACAACCTTTTCTTCTCATAAAAAGATCCTTTTAGATCCACTTCTATTACAAAAACCAAAAATCAAGAAGCTACTGAGATAGCATATCTATACTACAATTAACCAAGGTATTACTATATTTGTTAATTCCGCAAAAAACCTTAGTGTAACCCCCCAAACTTATTTTGAAAGTGGTCCTTTTGCAGCGGATGAAGTAACATTTAATGAATCATTGGTTTTTCGTAAACCTTCTTGATTTTTGTCTAGATCATTCTCTTGCACCTTTATTGACTAGCAGTTGGTACTCAATCAATTATTGCTATTTGGTAAAAATAATGTCTTTTATAGGGTGAAGGCTTGAAAGTTGAGAGCATCACTAAGGTAGTTAATTATGCAAAATACCTTAGCATTGATGCCCCCAATTTCTTTTGAAAGTGGTCCTTTTGTAGTTGATCAAGTAACATGAAACATCTAATGAACCATTGGTTCTAGGAAATCCTACTTGCTTTGCTTTTGTGTGGGTCCTTCTCTTGCACATTTATTGACCAGCAAGCAGGCCCTTAAGGGACACTGTAAGAGTTCCATGTAATAAATAGAAGGGAAAATGAAATCATTGAAATATTTCAAAAATAATTTAAAGTGGTAAGTGAGATTGGTGAGTATGCCATGATAAAGAACAATATATTATATAAGTGTTTAGCATAACCTAAAAAGTTAAATCTGAGTTGATGAACTCAAGATCTAATGCTAGTAGGCTTAAGAAACATTATATCTTGGATTCTTTTAAGTCACTAGTTGACTTCATAGTTTTCTATTCTGAATATTTTGAAATGTTTTAGATCTTGTTCATTTTTACAATTCAATTATTTGCGATATTCACTGCTATTGTAATGCTTCAGGAAGGATTTTGACGCTGAAAGGAGAGCTTTGCTTGAAGAAATCAACAATGGTCGGTGCCCTATTGGAAACCAATGGCAGAAGGATAGTTGGAAAGTAGTTGTAAAACCAATGACAGAATGATAGTTTGTAAGTAGTTCTAAAAAATATCTATTTTTGTTCCTATAAGTGTCTATCTGTAAATTTTTGCTATTTTCTCTTGGTCTTATGTTTCAGGGGTGACTCGGTTTTAGAGGATATGTATATGTATATAGAGTATCTTCTAGATTTAGAGTCCTATATTACAAATCTTTTGTTACTTTTAAGATAGGATCTTACCCTGCCAAGAGACCAATGAGCTAGAACAACCGGGGGTCAAGGCATTGGGGATCATAATAGGGGAATGCCATTTATTTGGATAAAAGGGGGGTCAAGGAATTGGGGATCAGAATAGGGGAATTCCATTTCTCTTAGATGGGGATCAAATATTGATCATAAAGAGATGTCTTCTGAGGTAGAGATTTTATTGCTTAAACAACATTGCCTGAGGGATGGAAGGTCTCCATATAAATTTTAGAGGGGGGATATCAGGATAGAATCCTCTCAGATGCCGACTGAAAGGATCCTTAGGAATCAAATAGATTTATCCTTTTCTAAGGATGAATTTCAATATTTTTGAACCATACAGGGAAGGGATATCTTTGAATATTAAGTTCCTTCATGCTCCAAGGTATTCTCTTAAATGATGTGCTTCCAACAGGTCAAATCCCCACTGATCAGACTCCACAAGATCCTGGCTCCCATGCCAACATGTTTGAGCTTGGGCTTGTTGATACCCAATCCACCTAGGATGGGTGGGATTGACTCTTTCCATGATATCAAGGGAAATGCCCTTCCGCTCGACTACTCTCCACCCTTCCATAGTATTTTTTTAATCATCCTGCCCATTTTATTTAAGATATCAGTAGGGGATGACAGGGTTGAGCACAGATAAAATGGGGAGGCTATAGAGGACTTCTTTTATGAGAATTTTCTGGCTTGGGGATTCAACCATTCAGTGCTCCAGTCTTCTCTTTTACTTTTATGTTTTTCAATCACAGGAAGCTAGTCAGTAGATCTTAGGTTTACCAGGGAAAGGAACGTTCCCAGATAAGTAATGGATCTCCATTTTCTCTCAGCACAGAGCTCTAATTTTTTAGCTATTATATAAAGGGTGGCTTCATCATCATTCATGCCATAAATTTGTATTTTATGTTATTTAATTGACCCCCTGATGCATTCAAGTATTTAGAAATAGAAGGTTTAACTCTTCTATCCGTAACAGTCTAAGATCCGCCATGTAGAAGGGTGGTGCTAGCAACAAATTAGGAATGGCTTATAGGTTTGGTCCCCTGGACCAATTGGATACTTGGAAGCTTTCCATTGTTCTTTTTGCTTCTGGATCTCTTCCCAACATTTTTCCATAAGGATATATAAATAAGGGGAAAGTGGGAAGCCCTGCCTTAGCTCTTTAGTGCCATTGAAAAACCTCATGGGCCTTCCATTAACTAAGGGAGATACCCATTGAAAATAAATACATCCTTTTAACAAGGATATACATTCTTCAGCAGAACCAAATGCTCCTGAAACTTTGAGAAAAAAAATTAGTTCATTCTGTCAAAGGTGTTTGCCATATGTAGCTTTAGGAACCATATTCCTCTTGTTGAAAGCTTTTGCTGAGTGGATGGCTTCATAAACTGCTCTGAGATCAATGACTTGAGGTGCCATGATATTATCTTGATTAGGTTTTATATGAGACATTGCCAAGTGATATAGGCCTAAACCTTCCTAAGGCAGATGTGTCGATCTCTGCAGCGAACAATGTGAGAAAAGTGAGTTAATCCCTCAATATAAAACTTGGTATGAAAAGTGAGTTAATCCCTCAAAATACAAAGCATGGTATGATTTTTATTTTGATCCCGTGCCTATAACCAAAGCAACTTAGTCCTTTGTCTCCAATATTCCTCCTCATTGTGATGGGTTCCAAAAAATTTGAGGCTGTCCTTTTTCTCTTCTAACACTAGGGCATTGGAATATCCAGCAGCATCAATCTGTTTTTGTATTCCTTGAAGGATTTTCTCATAATATTTACTCTCACCAGGATCCTGAACATTTGATTTCATCAATTTGTTAATATCTTTCCTAAGACTATATTTTTTGTTCCCATATGAAATCTACAAAACCCTATAAACCCAGGGGTAGAGCCAGGATGAAGAAACATGTCTATGAACTGATGATGCTTCAACAAGATTAAACAAGGGTCAAAGGGAAGGAGGCCATAATTTTCAAGCTTTTGATTTCCAGAGTGATAGGCTTGTGATTGGATCCTACTAAAGGTATGATGGAGGAGACTAAATTGAGCCCATCATGCAAGAAAGATGTTAGGAACCCATGTCAACCCTTCTATTTACTTTGTTAGTATATTGTTGTTGGACGCATATGCTTTGTAAGTCGTCCCATAGTATTTGTTGATCCATAGTTTGTATTATTGTTGTTGGACGCATATGCTTTGTAAGTCGTTCTGTAGTAATTGTTGATCCATATTTGGTATTGGCCCATGGTTTGTATTGACACATGGTATTGGCGCCTAGACTTAGTATATAAGTTTGTGTTGAGACCAATGAAGGTACGATGAAGTTATTTGTATTGAGCTTGCTCAAAGGATGTTGCCCCCTCGAAGTGGCCTGCGATCAATATAAAAGTGATTCTGAGTTCTGTTATTTCGCTATTTCGTGTGTTTTCATTAATTAATTATTGCAGGTTATTCACATCTGGTATCAGAGCACTTTCTTGGGCTCCTTGGGTGAAATTTCTGCCAATTTTTTTTTCACATCTGTTGCAGCTTTGGATCTAGGAATAATCCCTATCCTCTTAACTGTGGGAAGTACTTGGGCATAATCCCTAAAACTCATTGTGAGGAGTACCACATGAACCCCAAAGTAGCTGCCCCATTGAGAGGACCTGCTAGCGAAAAGGGCAACGACCCCTACCTGATTGACTAGTTCCCACTCGTGAGGTAAACCAAGAGCTGTAATTTGTGGCAAAGTGGTTATCAGTTTTACCTGAGTCGTGGAGTGAGGGGTACTGCCCCAATATGCAAGCCGTCAGACAACATTGGTGGTCGAGTGAATCCTGTGAACCGATAGGAAGCCGAACATACTTGGGGTCCATATCTATTTTCAGCTGAACTGTTGTCGATCACTTCTGTGTCGTTTCAGATCCAACCATTTCAAAACCATTCTGAAAGCCGTTCTAGATCCAGCCGTTTCAGATCTATTTCAAATCCAACTGTTTTCTATCCATTCGGCGTCGTTTTAGATCCCTCTATTTTCGATCACTTTCGCGCCGTTGCATATCTAACTGTTTCAGATCCCTTCCGCGTCGTTGCAGATCCATTCTGTTTTTTGGCCATATATCCCTTGTTTTCACTCCGCTTCCCTTGAAACTTCCCTGACACCCCTGTAATCCCATTCTGCATATTTCATTCCTGAGGACCCTATCCCAAATTCCATTTCCCAAAGCCATAAATTCCACGTTTTTCTATTTTTAGGGTTTTCCATAACTTCTTCAATTTTCACCCACTTGCCTCCAAATTTTTCCACAGTGTTCAGTCCCCATTTTTGCTTCTTTGTCGCTCTTTGACAAATTTTCTCATTCTTTCACCCCGCTTCTGAAATCCCCATTTTTTGCTTCCATGTCCATCAGAAAGTGTCCAAAACCTAGTCAAACCCCAATTACCCCTATGAGTTTTTCCCAAATCCAAATTTCCCTTTACTAAATAAGCTTTTGTTTGTGTTTTTCTATCAGTCCCCCCCCAAAAAAAAAAAAAAAAAAAAACTCCTGGTTATGGTTGTCACCCGCGTAGGAGCAAAAACCATGGAGGAAGCACTTGCAGCCATCCAAACCAAACTCCAAGATCTAGATGAAAAATTTCTCAGCATCCATCTTTAGCATTCAACCATGAACAATAATCGACAACAAGAATCTTCTGCAGCTAATGGGTTCTCTTCTTCCATCAATTTCCGTGGTCCGAAGCTTGAATTTCCTTGCTTCAATGGTACCGATCCGACTGGATGGATCTATCGTGCAGAACAGTATTTCAGTCTGCATAATACTTTTGATGTCCAAAATGTTCCACTTGCATCCTTTCATTTGGAACAGGAATCCCTTCAATGGTACTGTTGGTACATCAAGGCTCATGACGAGCCAAAATGGACAGATTTTTGCCAACTCCTTTTGCAATGTTTGTTCCTAGTGCTTTTGATCACTTCACTGGAGCACTCACTAAAATTTGTTAAAGTGGCACTGTGAGAGAGTATCAGAAAGAATTTGAGAAACTAGCCAATCATACAGAAGGATTGTCTGATGAATTCTACAGGAGTTGTTTTATCAGTGGTCTTAAGGATGAAATCCGGTCAGAGGTTAAAATGTTCTATCCCAACACAATGATGGAAGTCCCAGGGTTGGCTAAGTTGGAAGAAGAAAAGATTGCTGCCCAACATCGTTCCAAATCCACTTTTGTTCCCTTCCGAAATATGGGTTATCAACCACCTCCCATCCCGCCAACTCCTCGACCAACTCCTATCAAGCATTTGTCTGAAACAGAGATGCAGGCATGCAGAGAAAAAGGGATTTGTTATAATTGTGATGAAAAATTCACTTGGGGACATAGATGTGTTCAACAAAAGCTTTATCTCTTGGATGTGGATTCTTTGCCCGCCTCTAAAGTTGATGAAGAAGCTCCAGATACACCGGATGATCAGGTCGACATTTAGGAGCCACCTATTGACTTCCCATCTTAGGAAGACCACCCAGAGATATCTCTCCATGCTTTATCCGGCGTCACCAACCCCCAAACAATGCGGGTCAAGGGTTACTTCAAGAAGCTTCCTCTTACAATACTCATTGATTCTGGTAGCACTCATAAATTCATTGACCCAAAAATCGAATCGCCAAACATGCTGATTGTTTTGTCCATCCTTTATCCAAATTTGAAGTCATGGTTTCCAATGGGGGCACCTTACCTTGCAAGGGAAAGTGTCACACTGTGCGTATCTCTCTGGAAGATTATAACCTGCGCTCTGACATGTTTGCCTTGTCCTTAGGTGGGTGTGATGTGGTTTTGGGCATTCAATGGTTACGCACACTTGGCCCCATCTTATGGGATTTTGCTGAACTTTGGATGCAGTTTTCAGTCAATGGGACACAACACAAATTTATGGGCTTACAACCAGTGTCTCTCCGCATCATCAGTTCACATCGCTTGGAAAAGATCCTTAAGAAGAATTCACATGTTGTCATCGCTCAGCTCCATTCCATTCAGATGCACCCACCAATGGTCTCCACTACTTCCTTGGATAGATATGCAGGTGTCTTTGTTGCACCAGTGGGCTTGCCGCCTTCAAAAGACCTTTCCGTTAAGCATTTAGCCGCATCTACATCTCAGCAGGAAATGATGGCTATTTTGCATGCAGTACAGAAGTGGCAACCATCCCTATTAGGAAATTATTTCTGCATCAAGACTGATCTCCAGAGTATGGAACATTTTCTAGAACAACGGGTCTCCTCACCAACACACCAGAAATGGGTTATCCACCTCATGGGTTATGACTATGTGATCACTTAGAAGAAGGGTAAGGATAATATGGTGGCAGATGCTCCTTCTCGCCAATTTGATGACCCAGTTTCTCTTACATCTATTTCTCTGCTTGTTCCAAATTGGTTGCAATCTGTTCAACAGGGCTATCTCTTCTATGAACTCCATGCTTCTTCATCAGTAGGGCACTTTGGGTTCCTCAAAACCTATGACCGGGAACAATGTAACTTCTTTTGGTAGGGACTGAAAATGAAAATTCACCAGATGGTGGTTGAGTGTGATACTTTCCAGGTCAACAAGGGTGAAATGACACTCCTTTCTAGACTGCTCGAACCCTTTCCCATCCCTACACAGATGTGGACAACTATTTCTATGGATTTACTAGAAGCGCTCCAGTGGTACAATACCACATCTAAAAGGACACCATATGAAGCAGTTTATGGATACGCACCACCAATTCTTCTTCCATACACGCTCAGTAGCTCCCTAGTTCAGGAAATTGACTCGGTTCTTTGAAACCGCGATCATATTCGTCTCTTTTGCAGGACAATCTGCACATGGCAAGAATTCGACTGAAACAACAAGCCGATCAGCACTGTTCTGAGTGCACTTTTCACGCGGCTAATATGGTCCTTCTTTGTCTATAGCCTTCCAAGCAATCCTCCCTAAAACTCAAAAGGCGTCAGTGGGACGGAATGCAACCTGAGGATGCTATAGGGGAACCACTCCTTTAGATTCTGCATCAATTTCCACATCTAAAGCTTTGAGGACAAATCTTTTTCTAAGGGAGAGAGGATGTTAGGAACCCATGTCAACCCTTCTATTTACTTTGTTAGTATATTGTTGTTGGACGCATATGCTTTGTAAGTCGTCCTGTAGTATTTGTTGATCCATAGTTTGTATTATTGTTGTTGGACGCATATGCTTTGTAAGTCGTCCCGTAGTAATTGTTGATCCATATTTTGTATTGGCCCATGGTTTGTATTAACACATGGTATTGACCCATGGTATTGGCACCTAGAATTAGTATATAAGTTTGTGTTGAGACCAATGAAGGTACGGTGAAGTTATTTGTATTAATCTTGCTCAAAGGAGGTTGCCCCCTCGAAGTGGCATGCAATCAATATAAAAGTGATTCTGAGTTGTTATTTCACTATTTTGTGTGTTTTCATTAATTAATTATTGCAGGTTCTTCACAAAAGACTCTTGAATAAGACACCTATCTAAATACTCAAATCCAGGACCATTTTGCCAATATTAGTCCATATATTATTTCCTTTCCTGGGTATAATGTCTTGGAAACCAAACTGGAACACCAAATCTTCAAAAATTCATCTACAAGGGTCCTGTATCCTAGATCATCCCTTTTATCTTTGTTGTTAAGTATCAGGTTGAAATTACGCATAATGATTCCATTGAAGAGGGGAGTGGAGGAAAGGAATTCTGTTTTGAACATTGTTTTATTTTTCTGGAGGATTATTAGGGGCATACACATGGAAAACTTGAAAGGATTGATGTAGAGCTATACAATGATCAATCTTGACTTTACTCCTCACTTTGATAATAGAAGGGTCACAAAGAATTGCAAGGCCTCCAAGGAACCTTCTTGCTTCCTTATACATATTCAGCTACCTCTGTTGAGATATTGAGAAAAGTGTAAGTTTCACTTTCAGTCATGACCAACCTTATATTGTATCATTTATTATATTTAAGGCTCAAAAATGCTCTTGGGGAAAGTGACCTACACCTTGAGTTGTGTATATAGTAATATACTATATATACACCAACCATAGTCACTAGACTCGGAATCGGCAATAAATCAACAAGGCGAATGCTTTCAAAAGGCTAAAGAGTGTATCAATTTTGATATTGTATCCTATACCCATATGCTAGTCAAAGTAATTTTGATATTGTATCCTACACCCATATGCTAGTCAAAGTAATTTTTCTGTAAGCTTGTATTTGGTATAGAACCCTTACATTGGTTTAATCAATGTTTTCCAATTTTTGATAGTTTATAATATATATATATAGTTGTAATTTAATTGCATATCAATGTCCTTTGGTCATTAGTTCTTTAATTTTTAGTGTTCCCAGAAGTTCATAAGGTGTCACTTTCTTAAGCTCATTACTTTGTAGTTATTTTTATTCTTCATTTTTCTTTTCAATTTATAGTTCACACACCTTTATTCAGATTTTTTGTGGTTAATAATCTTGATTTATGGTTGATTACTCAAATGTAGGCATGGGATTTTAAGCTAAAGCCGATGACAATAGGAGGGAAAAGGTTGAAATTAACAATTTGGGATACATGTATGTGGTCAACTTTTGAAATTGAAGCATGGGGATAAAAAGAAAAAGGAAGTAATACATTTTTTGCATAATATTAGCTGCATGCTTTACAAAAAAAAGAAAAGAGAAAAACATTCCAACTATCCTTCCCAATGAAACCATGTATATATTTTGCAATAAGGAGTTGGCATTTATTTCTTTGTTGACTTTTGTGCATGTATGCTTAATGTTTTTCATATTATAAAATATAATTCATTTGCATCATAGTCTTTGTTTTGGAGTTTTGGAAGAGATTCCATTACAAGCTAATCTTGTGGTTTAAGAATTCACCTTGAATATTTGCTAAGATATAGTATGTGACATACATTAGGATGACGACAAGTATTTTATATTTGAGTGGCTTCATACAATTAAAATGCTTTCTTGAGGGCATTTCTGGGCCTTTTCCCAAAGCCTTGCGGACATTTTTGGGCCTTTTCCCAAAGCCTTATAGGCATTTCTAGGCCTTACTAAATGAATGTGAGTTCATTAACAATTTTATGATTTCTTGCATTTCCTTTCATTTTCATTGGATTAGTATAATCTTGTAATTCTTTTATGGTTATGGTGTTTAGCAATTTTGAAGTATACCCTGTGGATCTAGTATATGATAAATGTTAATTATTATATGTAAACTACGGACTTAAATCTCAGTTTCTTTACCAACATAGATCCTATGTGAAATTACTTATTTAGATTTTTTTGGTTAGACATCTTTGGGGTCTCTTCAAACAGTTCCAAAAGTTAGAAGAAGCTCTAGGATTATTATGGTAGATTTTGTGCTTATCAATGTGTTTTGAAAAATAAATTGGATTTTAAGCATGGTTGCCTTTGAATATTAGTGTCTTTTCTTAAAATTACAAATGATGCAATCTGGGTGTTCATATTCTCCTCTCCCCAATTCTGAAAGGGTTCTGGCTCAATGGAAGAGCGCCTGCCTTACAAGCAGGAGGTTGGTAGTTTGATTCCTTCGTGCCCTATTGATATTGCAATATTGGTATTTTTAATAAAATATATTTTATTATGATTTATTATGGCTATAGAGGGGGTTTCAAACCATCTTTGTATGTTGCTATGAGGGGGGTTCTAAACCACCTTCATATGTCACTACGAGGGGGGTTCTATGACACCTTCATATGTCATTACGAGGGGGGTTCGAAATTTCCCTTGTATGTTACAACGAGGGGGGTTCGAAATTTCCCTTGTATGTGACAACGAGGGGGGTTTAGAACCACCCTTGTAGATACCTACGAGGGGCGTTTGTAACCGTACCCAAAGGTTTGTAATAAGTACTTTTAAGGGGGGTTCAGAACCGCTCCCATAGGTGTCTACGAGGGGGGTTTACAACTACCCCTAAAAGTCACTTTTAGGGGGGTTCCAAATCGCCCCTATAGGCCTCTACGAGGGGGGTTTCAAACTACCTCTATAGGCCTCTACGAGGGGGGTTCAAAACCTCCCCTATAAGCCTCTATGAGGGGGGTTCTAAATTGCCCCTATAGGCCTCTACAAGGGGGGTTCCAAACCACCCCTATAGGACTATACGAGGGGGGTTCACAACCACCCTTATAGGCCTCTACGAGGGGGGTTTGAAACCGCCCCTATAGTCCTCTACGAGGGGGGTTGCAAACCGCCCCTATAGGTTTGTATGAGGGGGGTTCACAACCACCCTTGTAGGTCTCTATGAAGGAGGTTAAAAACGGCCCTCGTAGGTCTCTATGAAGGGGTCTACGAGGGGGGCTTAAAACCGCCTCCGTAGACCTCTATGAGGGGGGTTACCAATTGCCCCCAAAAGTCACTTTTGGGGGCGGAAGACAACCCTCCCTAAAGGCCAAAAATGTAGTAGTGTATGCATGGAACTTGAAACATCCATGCAATCTGGAAATCATTCATTGAACAATTAATAAATAAGAATTCTTTTAGGTTAAAACAGCGCCATGGGCTCTTCTCTACGTGCAATTTCTTCCACGGTTTGTCCCTAATAGCCCCAGTGTTGCAACTGAAGCTATGATACCATTTTGTAACATCCCTTGACCTCCTTGGTGGCCTATGAGGCCCTTCTTTTTCTTTTTTCTTTTTATTTCCAATTCATCCATTTTACACATAGTTGCAATGGCTGTCGATCCGCAATCCGCAATCCACATCGCCAGATTTGGAATGCGGAATCCCCAAAATAATCCTTTCGACAGTTTCTCTTTTCACATTCCGCAATCCGCATTACAGAATGTAGAAATGCGGAATCCCAATCCCAATTCCCGAAGTTTTCCCCCCTTCCGCATTCCGCAATTCCACATTGCGGAACTCGAAAATGTGGAAGTCCAAATCCAACGTTATTTTCCAACGTCCACAATCCGTAATCCGTATTGCAAATGCGAAACTACGGAAGCAACTCCTCTGCTCCCAACCTATGCAATCCGCAATCCGCATTGCGGATGCGGAAAGGGTAGGACCGAAGACCTCTATTCCAGTAAGCTTCCAGAGCAAAGTTCCAAGGGTCATAACTCCTTCATCCTTAATCCAAATTGGACAGAGTTGGTATTGTTGGAAATATCTTGGAGAGATATATCCAATGGTGCAATCCCCACCCCATATGAGCACCCCAACCATGCCAATTTTCCAATTGAACTTCTATTCATAACCCCACCTAAGTGTCTTTGTCCTTCTTCCAGGGAATTCTTCCTCCTTACTGCCATGACTTCTCCCTTCACCTGACCCACAAACGGGGTATGAAACACATCAGGGACTATACCCTCCCTTCTCCAAGACTAGGTGAATCCAAGCCATCCCTTTTAAGGGCGAATACAATGCATAAACAACATATATAATGAAACTAAGCTAGTTGCATATCACAACCTGCAGGGTTAGCAACACATATCATTCTTGTAAATGATAAATAATTCAATCATGCCCTCAACCTCATAACCATGATTATACCTATCCTCCTAATGAGCAAGTTCATGAGATCATCCATTCATTAATTTAGGGAATGACAAGCATAACCATACATAAGGTGCATGAGACTAGGTCTAACCAATAAATCTACCACATGCAAGATTTATAATGCATTAAAATCATGCAAATGAATTAGGCATCCAACATGAACTCAGTCTCCTACTTAGGCTTATACACATTATACCTATTGCTCACATTCATATAAACATTCATTCAAAAACTTGAACAAAACAAACATAATATAACATATGAAATATCAACATTCACTCCACATAAACACTTATCTTTGTATCTTGAAGTTGCCCAAGCAACTGGCTAAGTGAGAGAAACGTTCCACCCAACCTTAGGTCTCTGTCCATCTTATACTCTTTCAGTTGGGAGACCACCCCCGAGATGGGCTGTGTATCCACTAAGGAGGGCTAACTAGGATCTCTAACAATCAAGGTCCACTTCAATGCTAAGCCAACCTACAGTTGGGTTTATCAAGCATATAGGGCAGCATGGAGGATATTGCTAAGCCAGTGAGCTCAACCACAGAGCTACAGAAACCTCAACACTCAACAGACATGGCACCCACATTATCTACCTCACCCAACACAAGGAAGGCCCTCTTCTCTATTGCACAGCCCCTTAAGGCTCCTTCCCTTCATGTGCTTTTCAGGATGTCATAGAAGGGTCCAACTGCTAGTTCTATGAGATTATAGCCTTCACTAGATTTATCAAGCATTCCAACCCTAAATTTGACTTTCTGCCTCTATTAAACAAGATGGGTTCTTCACACGGTTGCAGACCAAGCTCTATCCCGCAACTCGACTCTCTGCCTACAGATTCCAATCTTCCTACAACTTCCTCAAGATAATAACACTCTGTAATTCTCCTTAGGATTTTCTTTCAAAGGTTTTATCAATAGATAATGCATTCACATAGGGTTTCTATGGAATTCGGCTCTGCAATTTCGGCTTACACAGAAATCACGTTTTCCTTCATTGTTTCATGGCAGGGCTCTACATTTCGTGATGAGTATGAAGTTCTAGTTCACCATGGCCTAGCCAAAACAGTTTTTTTTGGATTCCTAAGTGATCGAATGCTTCTAGCGCGAATGGACAGAGCCCCCTTTCGGATCTCAGGGCCGTTTTTACCCCCCATTGAATATTTTCACTGACCTCCCTTCCCCACCTTCTGTAACAGAATTCCATGTCAGTATGGGGAATCAAACCGGTTTCTCCTGTACAGGTGGCAGCATGGGTTCCCATCCCATAACCCCCTCACCTCTCCCTAGTGGATACCATAGCCCTTTCTCATTAGTTGTCCCACCTAGCCAATTGTTTTGGGTATTTTATTGCAATATTAAATATTTACATCAACTACAATATTTCATGGCTTGGTAGCACATGAATAGTTCAAATGTCAAATACTTGCCTACGCAAACAAACCTTAAGCAACCACTAGTGGGGCCTTTTCCTTGAGCTCCACACTAGGGAAAACACACCTTGCATATACACAATATTTACAATGAGGCCAATAAATATTAAGGCAAGGTAGGGGTATTACAACTTGTATTCAAGGAATATGGTTGCATACATTAATTGGCTAAATCCTAAGTAGTCTAAAGTAGGTAGGTTAGGGTAGGACCCTCACAAGCCCTTCCCCTTCAAGAGAAGCATTGTCATCAAGGTTGAAGGCGAGGCAATTGTTATTGGTTCCCATGTGGTGTATTTTGGATTCATATATTTCCACTGGATTGGGACTTCTTTGACTATGCACTAATGCAATTGATGCTCTCTGGTATTCAATATTGCTTCTAGTTGGTCCCAAATGGAGCCATATTCATCAAGTTCTAGTAAGTTGGTTTGCACTTTGAAATTTGATCCCATTACCTTCTTGAGACAAGATAGATGAAATATCGGATGAATATTAGAGTGGTCTAGAAAAGCTAGCTTGTAAGCCACTTGTCTCATGCACTAGATAATCTTGTAAGGTCCATATAGATGTGGTGTCAATTTCTGGTGGGGTTTATCTTTGGGTGATGTTTGTTTATTTAGAGGAAAATTGATTTTAAGAAGTTAACTTCAAAATTCCATGTCATAATATGTTTATCAATCAAAATCCTTAAAAATTCAATAGAGGTAGATGTCTTAAGAAATATTTTATCATATAATTTGGAGATAGGTGGAATTTTTTAATAATATAATTTGTCTACCCTAAACATAATCCCTGCACAAGCTGCCAAGAATTACCTTGAATATCGAAAATATAATATACTAACCAATTTTCAAACTATGCTAATAAATGAAATAAATAAAAGATAGTGTATTAAAATGATATTAATACATTGGTACACTTTTTATTACTAACATTAATTAAAAATAATAATATTATATTATATAACATAATATAACTAATAATAATACTAAATATAAAGACTATCTATATCTTTATATATATTATATATTCTTATATATGATACTATATATAAAGAGCCGTGTGGGGGCGATTACGGCTCATTTTATGGTATTATATATATTAGTATATATATAACACTATATATGAAGAGCCATGTGCATTCTTCCAAAATAAACAATATAATATGTCACCTTAAACATAATATATTTATAATATATTAATAGATAATGTAATATTATAATATAAGATATTAATTAATATATGATATACTAACTAATTTATTATTATGTATTAATTTTTTTTCTTGTTATTGGTGAAATTTTTTTTTCAGAAGGAAAAATATATTTTTGGTATTCTATTAGAATAAAAAAGTATTAAATTGTCTGTTACATTCAGTTCGAAAAATGACTAACATCATTCTCAAGACCAATGCTATCCAAAAATATTAAGGACTACCAGCCAGAATCCAACAATC
Source organism: Larix kaempferi (assembly GCA_027924585.1). Classification (NCBI taxonomy): domain Eukaryota; kingdom Viridiplantae; phylum Streptophyta; class Pinopsida; order Pinales; family Pinaceae; genus Larix; species Larix kaempferi. The sequence goes on from BSBM01000205.1 coordinate 38,345,438, forward strand.
AGAACCAACTTTCTTTTTTCAGTAAACTATACCGAACTAGAAAACAATAAGTAGCTAGGAAGAAACTAAGCAGCGAAAAAAAGAGTACTCCCCATATCAGATTTCTTATAATCCAGGAATTCCTCCCAGAGTAAGGTTCCTTCTACTCCTTCCAAAGCCTCTTTTGATAGTTTGTCTGCCTACAAGTTCTGTTCTCTGTAGATATGGGTAGGTTCCAGATGCAAAAAAATTCTAAATTCTTCTTTAATTCTATGGCACCAAGGAAAAATGTTGATAACTTGTAGCTTATAATCACCACATGCCCATTTAATAGTAATTCTGGATTCCCCAAAAATCACAATAGACACAATTCCAAAAGTTGTTGCATTTTGCATAAAACCCATAAGGCTAACAACTCTTCCTTCATATTAGTGCCTGAGCCACAATGGAGTTTAAAGTAGAACCTATGATATTCATTGATATAAAGTACTACACCTGCATCACATCGACCATCTTGAGCAACCCCATCAAAAAAATCGATAGCTCCATTGTGAAATTGTATCTCCTTGAGGATTCTAGTTTTGCAAACTTTATTTTTTCCAGACTTGAATTCTTTTACCCAATTCAGAATTTGCATGACAATAAAATCCAACTGTTCAGATTCATCTTAAAAAACACATCTATTTAAAGCTTTCCAGATTCTCCATGAGATAATAGCTGGGAGAATATTGAATTATTTGCAAGAATTTTGCCACTCTTTGCATGTCTGATAAACAAAAGTATCTTGCCAAACCTGAAGAATATTAAGAGAAGTGCATACCTTTTCCCATACCAAAGTAGTAAGACTACAATTTATCAATACATGATTAATTGTTTCTGTATCCCTTTTACAGAGAAGACAAATATTAGGACCATGCCAACCTTTCCTATGCAAGTTGTCCCAGGTCTTAAGACAGTTTTGCGAAGCGAACCACATAAAACATTTAATTTTCAAAGGAATATTCAATTTCCAAAGTACCAGAAACCACCAATTTTGAGCTATACATAAGTTTTCTCTTACAATAGCCATATACACAGATTTTGCAGTAATAGAACCTATCTCAGAATTTGATATCCAAATTAAAGTATGCAAACTGTAATTTAGTCTGCATCTTGTAGCATTTGACCTCCTGATGAAGTTGTCCCATTCCGCAGCCCAACAACCTCCTATGCCCATATCTTTACTGAGTACCAGTATTTTTCTCCAAATTTATCCAACTATGCTTCCTTATATCTGCCAATGTAGAATAACCGATCTTTGATAGATAATTTACTATACCTGAGGAAAGCTTATAATCTTCTCCCAGACCAATAATTTGATCAATTCCAACTATTACATTCAGACCATTTCCTACTCTCCAGGCTAAGTCCTTCCCTATCTAACTCTAAATTTTAAGAAATCCATTCCACATTGGGGAGGAGTTCCAACCTTTTTTCTTTTCATTCCTTATCCAAATAATATCATCCTTTTTGATATATTTTTCCTTTAGGAAATATGACCAAAGACTATTACCAAATAAATCACGCCAGAAACTTTTCAACCTTAATGCCATACTAAACCAACTTAAGTTTTTTACTCCCCAACCACCAAATTCTTTTGGAATTGAAATTTTGTCCTAGCTAGCCATAATCAGCTTACCTCATTCAGTACATCCCAACCAGAGGAAATAAAAAATAAGCTTCCTCAAAGAATTAATGATAGAGATAGGAACTTGAAGTAAATAGAACCAATAAACATGAATACTAGTTAGGATAACTTTGATTAGTGTAAGTCTTCCCCCAATAGATAGAAGCCTAAAAGTCCAATTTTTTATTCTCTTTTCAAATTTTTGTAACAACCACAACCAATCTTTAACTTTATAGCCAATTGGTTTCAGAAAATATCCAAGATATTTGAAACCTTCCTCAAGCTTATGTATCTTATATGGAAGAGTACTAATGATAGTTTCCATAGTATTTTCACCCAACTTGTGCATATAGAGAGTGGATTTCTTCACAGTAACCTTCATGCAAGAAGCCATACAATTTTTTTTGATAATATCCATATAAGAACCCCATTCCTCAGAAGACTCAGTACCAAAAATTAAAACATCATCGACAAACAAAATATGTGTGATGAAGAAAACCGTTGAATTTTTCACACCTTTAATTTTACCCTTCGATTTGGAATCTAAAATTAGCCTACTCAGCCCTTCTATGATGAGAAGAGAGATCAAGGACGGAGAAAGAGGACAACCTTGATGAATTCCTTTACTACTTTTGAAAAAATCAGTAGGGGCACCATTTATCAGCACAACAAGTTGTGCATAAGTAACACACGCAAGAATCCAATTTATCTCCATAAACTGATTTTTGTTGATGTATTTGTAACTTCAGAATGTATTTCATATATGTATAATGTATTCCTAAAGAGATGTTATTATTCCTCTATACGGAAGTGTTGTCATTTATATTGTAAGTGTTGTAACTTATACTTGATGGGTTATTAGACCACCTTGTTGGGGTCGGCCTTGTATAAGTCATGTGGGTTAAAGGGTTATTAGACCACCCTATTGGGGGTCGGCCCTATCAGCATTATGTTATGTGGTTAAGTTAAGGCCGACCTAGTAAAGGTTATTAGGCAAGTCAAGTCAAGTATAAATAGAGTGCGGGAGGCACTCTATTTGATCATTCACTTCTCACTCACACACTCATTGGAGAGTGGCGCACTAGTGGAGGAGGAGAAGCTGCTGCTAGGAGGACTATCTCTTGTACTTGGGTTGTATCATTGCTCTATCTATCTCTGAGGAAGTTGTGGGGTTTTTCACCTTCTTGGTTTCCCTCGGTGAAACTCTGTGTCTCTTGTGTGCTTGCATTATTGTGTCCATGATTGATATGCTATACATGTTATTCTCTCAGTTAAGATCCTAGATCATATTGTAATTTCCGAAAAACTAACATGGCATTAGAGATATCCTGAAAGAAGGCATGGTATGGCATTTATGACACTTGTTGCACTTGCAAAGCTAGGGCTTGATATAGAAAAAACCAGTCATCGTAGCACTTTTGCTATAAAATCATTTTGAAAAATTTTCAGGATATGAAAATCTTACAGGTCGAAGATAAGATCCCCATGTACATTGTATCCGAAGGAGAGCCTCTAATTCATTGTACTTTCATATTTATGATCTGTACAATATAGGGTTTCTGCCTCTTCCAGATCTCAGTCATAAACAGGTGACCTAGGAAAAAATGTCACAACTTGGGATAGGAAGCTCCAAATGAAATTTCATAAGAAGTGGTAGGTAGGGCATGGACTATGCTTTCACAGGTCCAATTTTCAGAGGCCAAAATTGAACCAGTGACACGTGGCACTCTATACAAGTTCGCTCTCCTGTTTTATCCCATAAATAGGTCACGTTGCGACACTTGGCACAACTCTCTCTCTCTCTCTCAGAGAATCCATTTGAGGTCAGACCTGTGGGGTTGGAAAGATGACAGGTCAGGATACCATAGGAAGCATTTTTAGACCCTGTAGATCTGAAATTTCGGAGTTACACCAAAAACAATAAGGTGCATATTTCTATCAAAATAGAATTGGATTTCGAGCACCTTCACTCATGGCTACGGGAATTTAGGGTTTCAGAGAAAGTTGGAATTTTTGTAATAAGAGAACATGGCTGGATGCTCCTCATCAAAATCAAAATTTAGAGACCAAGATCGAATTTTTTGGTTGGGCAGAAGGCTGGGCTTGATCAAACCCTAGTTTGAGACTTTGATCGGAAAGGTGAAAAACTAGGGCTTCTGCAAAATTGGGAATTTTTGAAATCTGTGACCATAGCTGGAAGCTCCTTGGAAAAATCGAAGTTTAGAGCTTTGGATCAAACTATTTGGTTGGGTGAAGCTCTAGGAAACTGAAACCCTAATTCAGAGTCCTCCCTAGTGAATCCGGATGATTGAAAAGCAAATTTGAGGGGTGAAACTTTGCAGTTTTCAAATTCTGAGTATACTAGGTTGATCAGATCATCAAGGCGCATCTTTCTATCCTTTCAGAAGTTTGAAATTCAAAGTTTGAATTTTAGGGTTTCCCTGACAAACCCTAATCCAGCTCCAGATCCAGTTTTTGCAAATCAAGTGGATTGGGTTAATCCTAGAAGAGAATGGATTGGTCACCTGCATAAGTGAAGAAGTTCCCGTTTTAGAGGGAGATGAGGCTAAGGCCTTACATAAGAAGATTACAAGCAATCTCGACAGGTATGACTTATCCAGGTATGTTTCGAGATCTGTTCATGATTAAGTTTATGGTATGTTTGTCTTCATTAAGATTAGTACAATCTTGATTAATTTTAGACTTGTCGTATCACCTTAATAAAAATATGAATGCATGATAGAAGATATTCATTGATTAGGGTTTTGACACTTATGATTGTACTAATGCATTGTGGTGTTGTATGAGGTTGATGTCCGCTAGCATGAAAGGTACATCAAGAAAGACAAATCATGTTCTAGTTCAAGAACATATGACCATGGTGACATGAAGACAAAGATTCATCCATTGTCATGGATCACATAGAAGCTCTACTTACGAGGTATGTATAATTTGGTTCTACAATGCTTAACCTATGAGATATGCAGGTTACTAGCACAAGTCATTGAAGAGAACAAGAAGACATTGCTAGACATAACTAGCAAATATGATAACCAGGTAATGTTTTCCTATATCAAGTTAGAATCCTACCTTGTGTTAGGATCTTATACTGTTGTATGGTTGATAATGATTATTCATGAAGTTAGAAATGTAAGTAATCAAGGGTTTATGCATATTATGTCTCTTACCTTGATTGATGATATGACTAACCAGAAAAGTCCTTTGGTCAAATACGAATATGCATGAGTAAAAGTAGTATTCCCTGAGACCTTGAATACTAATGTTTATTATCTATGTTTGAAATGATCATGAGTATACATGTTTAAGATTATTGTGTTTTGATAGTATTAAGATTATACTAATGAATGTATGATTATGTATGAGATCTCGAGGATAACAAAATAATGATACTAATAAGCATGCATAGTGATCAAGGATGGATATAAGTTCAAAGGACAGGTAATCCAGGAAGCAAAGATCAAGAGGGAGCACACTCCAGTAGTTCCTGCAGGGAAGAAAATATTGAGAGGGAGTCCACCCTACAAACAAACAAGATAAGTATTTGAATTGTCATTTGTTGTATATTTGATTGTTTAGATAATATGTTCAATGATGTATATACTTATGTTCCTAGAATTAGGCTGTGTATTATGCATATTAGAATAATTGCATTAATGAACAATACACTACTAATATGCATATAATGGGTAAGTGGCCTATGGAACTGTACAACATTCCATTGCTACTTATCTAGAATGAAACCTCTTTGCTGACATGTTGGGAGTTGTGCACACTCTTAACCACTTTCTGGTAGAGATTGGAAGGCATCTAGAAAGTCACGGGATATGGATAAATGTTGTATTGAAGCATTGGCTAAAATAATTGCATGACTGTATGACATATTTATTTATGTGTAAGAATTTGTTCTGAAAACTATGAGATGTTTCTAATCATGCAATTTAACTTGTCTTGTAGGAAAGATCGTATGCCATCACCTACAAAAGAAGGACTACAACATTTGTTCCAGCAACAAAGCTATCTATTGAAGATATTGAAGAATCTGAAGTTCCCAAGATCAGGGATACAGTGAGGCCATGATCGAGGAGTACCAGTCGATCATGAAGAATGATGTTTGGGAAGTGGTCCCAAGGCTAGAAGGGAAGTTTGTGGTGACTTCCAAGTAGATCTATGAGATCAAGCATGTTGTAGATGGCAGCATAGAAAAATACAAAGGGAGATTTGTAGCTCATGGCTTCTCCCAGAAAGAAGGGATTGACTATGAAGAGACTTTTGCTCATGTAGCCAGGTACACTTCCATCAGATCAGTACTTTCCCTAGCTACAGTGATGAAATGGAAGATACACCAGATGGATGTCAAGACATCTTTCTGGAATGGTGTAGTCAAGGAGGAAGTGTATGTGGAGAAGCCACTCGGGTTTGAGACACATGACAAGGAGTCATATGTATGCAGGTTGAAGAAAGCCTTGTATGGCTTGAAGCAAGCTCCTAGGACTTGGTATGGTAGGATAGACAACTTTCTATCCAGTTTGGTCTTTACCAAGAGTAAAGCAAATTCCAACCTTTACTACAAGGTTGAGGAAGGCAATCGTGTGACACTACTATTGTATGTGGATGACCTGTTTGTAATAGGTAAGGATTGATTGATTGCCGACACGAAGAGGAAGCTTGCTTCCAAGTTCGAGATGAAGGACTTGGGGATGATGCACTACTTTCTAGGCATGGAGGTGTGGCAGAGTGCAGATGGGATCTTCCTTGGACAAGGGAAGTATGCAGTAGAGATCCCGAAGATGTCCGAGATGATGGACTGCAAGGCCATGGCCACACCTATGGCATCGAACCTGAAGCTTCTGTGTGATCCCTCATCTGAGCCGGTTGATGTCACTATGTATCGTCAGATGACTGGGTCCTTGATTTACCTGACGAACACTAGACTAGATATTTGCTTTGTGGTGAACACATTGAGCCAGTTCCTGACATATTCGAGGAGTGTTCACCTAGTTGCTGTAAAGCATATTCTGAGGTACCTGAAAGGTACAATTGATTATGGGCTCAAGTATGATGCGAATCAAAATTTTAACCTGCAGGGTTATGTTGATTCAGATTAGGCAGGCAATACTGTAGATAGGAAGAGCACTTATGGGTGCTGCTTCAGTATGGGATCAGGTGTGATCTCTTGGTGTAGTAGGAAGCAATCCTGCGTAGGATTGAGTATAGCCGAAGCAGAGTATGTTGCAGCTTGTTCGGCTAGTTGTGAGGCAGTATGGCTTCGGAAGCTACTGTCTGAGTTATTTGATCTCCCGCTGGAGGCTACTGGTATATTTTGAGACAACTAGAGTTGTGTAAAGCTATCTGAGAACCCGGTATTCCATGACAAGTCGAAGCACATTGAGATGAAATATAACTATATCAAGGATATGGTGCAAAGAGGAGCAGTGAAGCTCCTGTATGTTGCGACGGATGAGCAGGTTGCAGATGTGTTGACGAAACCACTAGCTAGAGTGAAGTTTGAGTACTTTAGAGAGAGGCTTGGTGTTCTTTAGATTGACGACATTTCAAGGAAGAAGTGATGGACACATTTGCAGGAGCCATTCCAAGCATGGTAAGAGGAGGATCCTTCCCATGGCTGTGGATGTAAGCGCTAGATGATGAGCATCAGGACGATGCTCCAGTTACTGCTCTGTATATGCATCATGTTGGATGCTTGTTATGGTCAGTTGGATCATGTATATGTATATGTATCATGTTGGATGCTTGTTATGATCAATTGGATCATCTATATGTATATGCATAATGTTGGATGCTTGATACGATCAGTTGGATCATGTATTTATGTATGCATCATATTGGATGCTTGATATGATTAGTTGGATCATGGATTTGTATATGTATCAGGTGGATACATTGTATGATCAGGTAGATCATGTATGATGATATGTATTAGGTGGATACATTGTATGATCAGGTAGATCATGTATGATGATATGTATCAGGTAGATACTTGGTATGCATCAGGTGGATGCATTGTATGATCAGGATGATCATGGATGACGAGCTTCAGGATGTTGCTCCAGATGATATGCATCAAGATGAGGCTATGATGATGATCAGGTTGATCATGTGCTGATGTACATCACGATGATGTATGGTGAGTATTAGGTTGATACTCCATGGCCGTGGACAAGTTGTGCAAGGGTAGCATGTAATAAGTCCTGGAGATCTGGACAGGTTGTGCTAGTCACGTAAAAGGCCTCAGATGCTCTTTAGAGATCTTGCTTGGCAAGAAACTCTTTTAAGGTTTTGCTAGACCACATGTAATACATCCTAGAGATCTGGACAGGTTGTGCTAGTCACGTAAAAGGCCTCAGATGCTCTTTAGGGATATTGCTTGGCAAGACACTCTTTTAAGGTTTTGTGGGGACCACATGTAATAAGTCCTGGAGATATGGACAAGTTGTGCTAGTCACGTAAAAGGCCTCAGATGCTCTTTAGAGATATTTCTTGGCAAGACACTCTTTTAAGGTTTTGTGGTAGGGGTCACATGTAATAAGTCCTGGACATCCGGATAGGTTGTGCTAGACACGTAAAAGGCCTTGGATGCTCTTTAGAGATCTTGCTAGGAAAGGCACTCTTTTAAGGTTTTGTGACAGTCACATGTAAAAGATCATGGGAGATCCGATAGGTTGAGCTGTGTGCTTGTAAAAGGCCTGGGATGCTCTTTCGAGGTTTTGTTGACGCACGTAATTAGTCCTAGGATCTACAAGATGACCACTGATGATGAAGACCTACAGGTGGTAGGCCTACATCCAGCGTGAAAAAGGACTAGCTCTGTAGAACTTCCTATGACAAGTAGATTGGAGATTGATTGAGATAGAAGCAGTAGCAATGATGACGATGATTCGATGACGATGATCGAGTGATGATGATGCAGATAAGAAGACTTGTGCTAGCAGATCTGTGTCGAGAAATACCTTCCTAGTTAAGAGGGAGTGTTGATGTATTTGTAACATCGGAATGTATTTCATATATGTATATTGTATTCCTATAGATATGTTATTATTCCTCTATACGGAAGTGTCGTCATTTATATTGTAAGTGTCGTAACTTATACTTGATGGGTTATTAGACCACCTTGTTGGGGTCGGCCCTGTATAATTCATGTGGGTTAAAGGGTTATTAGACCACCCTATTGGGGGTCGACCCTATCATCATTATGTTATGTGGTTAAGTTAAGGCCGACCTAGTAAAGGTTATTAGGAAATTCAAGTCAAGTATAAATAGAGTGCAGGAGGCACTCTATTTGATCATTCACTTCTCACTCACACACTCATTAGAGAGTGGCGCACTAGTGGAGGAGGAGAAGCTGCTGCTAGGAGGACTATCTCTTGTACTTGGGTTGTATCATTGCTCTATCTATCTCTGAGGAAGTTGTGGGGTTTTTCACCTTCTTGGTTTTCCCCGGTGAAACTATGTGTCTCTTGTGTGCTTGCATTATTGTGTCCATGATTGATATGCTGTACATGTTATTCTCTCAGTTAAGATCCTAGATTAGATTGTAATTTTTGAAAAACTAACAATTTTAATATAAAATATATATGTAAGATAGCTTTGAAAAAAAATAAATAACCATGAGCAGCTTCGATAAAAGTGAAATAGTAAAAATAATAATTAAAAATTGTATACATGGCATTATTTTATTAATTTCTTGAATTTTACTTAGGAGGCCATTTTTAAGTTGAAATTTCCTCTAAAGGTTGAATGCAATGAAACACCTAATCCCCTTTTGCAAAACAACACTTTGTGTGATGCTATTTAGCTTGTTGTTTCATTCTATTTTGGTCCATAACCAATTTTTTTTTCCTTAAGGGTGTGGAGAATGGCTTCCTTGGTGTGAAGTGTGATGTCCACTGCATGAATCTTGGAGGTTCCTAGTAAATAGGAAGCCATTGACAAGGGTTTTGGGCAATATATCACTTCATATGGTTTCATTTTGGTAGCTCTATGATAAGTGGTGTTATACCACCATTCTGCAAGAGGAATCCATTGTGCCCATTGGTGAATATTTTCTTAAACGAAGCATCACAAATAAGTTTTTAAGCATTTATCGACCACTTGTGTTTGACTATATATTGGGAGTGATATGTCATGGTTAGTTTCATCTCAGTACCTTGAAATTTAAATAGCTCCTACCAAAATTTACCAATAAATGTGTGGTTCGGATCTGAGACATTGGAGGTGGGCATGCCATGTAACTTAAAAATATGACCCATGAAGACTTAGACAACTAATGATGGGGTAAAAAGGTGTGAAAAGGAACTAAAATGAGCATATTTGGAAAGATAATTGACTATCACCATGATGATAGATTTGTTACCATCTCTATGGAATCCCACTATAAAATCCATATAAAATTCATTCCACATTTTTGTTGACATAAATAGTGGTTGCAATGACCTTGGTGACTTCATCATCTCACCCTTGTGTCATTAAGAAGTGTTGCAGGCCACTACAAAATTTTGGATGTCGATTTTCATACCTTCCCAAAAGAATGAGTGCTTAGCTCTTTCATAGGTTTTATGAAAGCCCTGATTGACCTATTGTAGGTGATGAATGCAACTCCTCTAAGAAGACCCTTTGTTTTAAGGAAGAGCTCTTACTATAAAAATGCACTCTTTATACCTCAATGTATCTTGGTGCCATTTATACACTTTGGGGGGTTTGGGTCTTGTTGAAGCATTTGGAAAATAGAAATATCATGGCATCTACCATCTATTCTCGATGGACATGCTTAAGCCAACTTAGAATTGGTAAGGATAATGCAAAAAATGATCCATTTTCTTTACCCTTCTTACGTATAATCTCATAATTATACCCTTGCATATTCTTAGTGACCTACTTATGCTACTCAGGTGATGACAATATTTGTTCTGGGAAATAGTTTAGATTATGATGGTCAGTCATGATTTAGAAATGAGGTATGCCAATCATCTCTTTTTCATATGTGTATTTTCCCAAATTTCAGTCACACAACTGCTTATTAGTGAAAGCCAAAGGGTGTCGTTCTTTAACTAATACTACTCCAAGGCCTCTTCCCAATTAGGCATCACATTCTAAGTCAAGTCTTAGTAAAATCAGGCATTGCTAATATTGGAGCAGTACACATAGAATTCCTTAAAGTTGTGAAGGCCTACTCAATTTCTTCACTCCATACAAAGGAATTATTTTTTAGCAGTGAATTTAGGGGGGGCGAAAATTTTCCATAAATTTTCACAAACTGCTTGTAGGATCCAGTCAATCCTATGAACCCCACAATATCTTCAAGGTCTTAGGTGGAGCTAATCTTGTATAGCTGCAACTTTCTTGGGGTCTATTTGTAGTCCTTGCTTACAATGTAACCCAAATACTCAACCTTTGAAACCACAAAAACACATTTGGAATGTTTCATGAATAATTGATGGTCCCTCAATAGTTTTAATGCATGATTGATGTGCTCTAGGTGGGATTCCCATGTTTTGTTGTAGATTAAGATACCGTCAATGAATACTAGCACACAATTTTGTAACAAAAGGCCAAAAAATGTTGTTGATGAGGCTCTGAAAGGTGGATGGACTTTAGAATAGGACAAAGGGAATCACTAAAATCCCATAATGGTCTTTCATGTGTGTGGAAAGTTGTCTTAGGGATCCTCACCTTGTACGACATGTGTTGTACTCTTTGTAGCCTCCTATAGAAAGGGGGTTATAGGGGGGATAATTAGCCCCCTCGGCTAGGGGGCGCAAGGGCCAACGCCCCCCCCCAAAAAAATTTTGGGTCAATTTTTTGTTCATTTTGAGTTGTTTTCGACCCATGGTTTTTCGGCCCATTGTAAACTAATTCAAGCTAAGGAATTGGGATTGTAATCTAATCTAGGTTATTGGATTAGGGTTTTGGATTCTATAATATTGTATTGTAAACATAAAATATAATAGAATGAAATAAAGAGTGGAGAAACTCTTAGGCATGTTGGGTTTCCATGGAAAATCTTTATGTAATGTGTGAGTGAGTCATTGTTAATTATTTTGTTTTAGATTCTATTTTGTATTGTCTTTCTTACACAAGCTTATCAAAACTCTTCACATCTCTTTAATCCTGATTTGGTGGTATCTTGAACGAAGGTCAAGCTTAGTGAAAAAAATGGCTCCATAAAGTTCATCAAAGAGGTCATCAATGACTAGAATGGGAAATTTATCCTTGATGGTCAACTTATTGAGATCTCGAAAATCATGGCACATTTACAAAGTGCATTCATTTTTTAATAAAATGACCATCAGTGATGAATAAGCGTTGGTACTAGGACAAATGACGCCAACCTCCAACAACTCCCCAATGATATTTTCTATTTCATTTTTTGTGCAAAAGGGTGTCTATAAAGATGCACATTGGGTGGTTGAACTCTTGGAATTAGTGGTATACCATGGCCATGATTCCCATGTGAGGGTTGTATACCCTTGGGTGTTTCAAATACTTGTTGGTGTTTAGACAGAACCAACTACAACTAAGGTTGAATTTCCTATGGGGTGGTGTCTGTTAAATATACAACATTAGTAGACATTCTCCAAACCAATCTTGTACAACCAAGATTGATCCTCCTGTATAGAGGTGAGCACTTTGATTTCCTTCCGTGTAAAGGTTATTCCTTCCGTATAGAGGTACTTTATACAAGTAATGATGTTGTAAAGTCTTGTTGGAAATGACTCCGGAATTGTGTGTCAAGTCATGATTATCATGTGAACATTCCGTATAAAGGTATCCATGAGATGGAACTCCTGTATAGAGGTGGACCTTCCGTAGAAAGGTCATGCTTTACTTGCTAAAAGCATTTAATGTTGTGTTATGTATTATTAACCATGGTCACTAGATTGCTATTAAGTCTCCTTTAGAGATTGATCACCTCTAAAGTGAATTTCTTTAGCATATGATCATTTGGTCCGAAATAATATAATATGATCACACCATCTGATAATTATTCTTAGTATAATGTAATGTGATGGATAATTAAATTTAGCACATATTGACCATGCAGTAAAATATAAAAAAATAAAATATAAAGCATAGAGATCAAGATAATTCAAAATTAACCATGCAGACATTTCAGCTAATTAAAGAGAACTCAAATTGTTAAAGCTTCAGTTAAGTATCATTACTTCAGTTAAAGCATTAGTTAAATATATGACCCAATTAGCTAAAGAACTCAGAGTAGTCGCTTCAACTAAATCAATCAGCATGATTTCAGTGAACTAAGTGTTAAATAAAAAGGACTAGTTAACTAAAGTGTTTTCACTTTAGTTAAACTAGAAGACGACACTTCAATTAAAGAGAGTTAACTAAATGACAACAAAGAAGATATAGTTAACTAAGTGTTATTGCATGATGACACTTATGTTAAACTAAAAGATGACACATGACTTGTGACACTTGCATGTCGAGGCTTAAGTTAGCCACCTAACTAAGTGGGAAAGCTTTTAGTTAAGAGGCGAGTTCATCCTAAGTGACAACTCAGTGAGATAAAGCACTGCATGAGAAGTGGGGCTCACCTATACATGCAAGAATAATACATCCAGTTTGAGGGCGAGTTCATCCTGAAGTTAGAAGTTAAAAATAGAAGAGAAGAATGTATAAATATGTTATATGGGATTGATGAATCCAATGTGAAGTGAATTGTCTTCTCTATTGAAGGCAAGGCACTTCTCTTTATGCAGGGTATTGTTTGTGCTTGTTATTGTTGTGTTGGGCACATGTCCGATTGATCTCTCTTCTCTATTGCTTCTGTATCTTCATCAAGAGTGTTTGATGATATATTATCTTCCGAAAGCAATCTACTATGTTGTAAACGAAAGCATTCTCTGCTATCCAATATTATATTATACTGAGAAGAATTGCTGGGGATTTTGTTCTCATAATTTTGAGGATTTTCTCCAGGGTATATATTGTGTTATGGTTGTATGAATTTCATGGATTGAATTGTATCATTTCTTCAAGTCTCTACATATAAAATAATTAAAGATCAAAGCTCAACCAAATTTCAACATGGTATTAGAGCTCAAGGCGTGAAGGAGCTCAGTTTTGCATGCCAGATAGAGCGTACGTTGATCCTAAGAATTTGAGCACAAGATTTGAAGACTATAGCATCAATCTCTGTGCAACCGGAAGACCATCTTGAGGGCACCCCAAACTTCAACACTTGGAAGGCTAGGATTCTCAACATCCTAGAGGAACATGACTTATATAGCTACGTATCCACTATGGTGGAGGAGCCTACATATAATGCAGGGCGCATCAAATTCAAGAAGAATCAAGCTAAGGCCAAACATATCATCTATGATTCGGTAAAAGATAACTTGATGCCTGTGATTACACCACTGAAGATCGCGAAAGAATGTTATGATACATTGACTAATCTATATGAGAAGAAGGCCCCGATTCAAAAGAGGGCATTGAAGAATAATATTTGAAACTTAAATATGGATATGGATGAGACAGTGGCCTCCTTCTTCTCCAATATCTCTCAGGTAAGATATCGGCTTGCTATTATTGGAATAGTGGTGGATGAATATGATCTTCTCCAAACCACTATTGATGGTCTCCCATCATAATGGGAGACATTATTGGTTGCGGTAAATGACCGAGAGGTACAACCTAATTTCGAAAGGTTGTGGCATGACTGCCTCCAAGAGGAGGGGTGAATATGGAGCAAGTCCGTGTGCATCGAAGAAGAAAACCTTTCCCTCACAGCAAGAATGAATAAAGGAAAGAAACCCTTCTTCCAAAATAAGTTCTCTCATCCAAAGGAGTTCAACAAAGGATTTGACAAGTCAAAAGCTAGATGCTTGAATTTCAACAAGAAAGGCCATTTATCAAGAGATTGCAGAGCAAAGCGGAAAGGAAATTTTCATGCTTCTACCACCATAGAAGATGAAACCACTCAAAATAATGCATCCGAAGAAAAGGAGACAAGAAGGGAGTATTATCTTGTCTCATCCCTTTTGGGATCCGTCATCACAAATGTAGACACATGGTTGATTGACAGTGGTGCATCCAAACATATGATTGATTACAAGGGTGTCATCACCTATCTAAAGGAGAAATAATTCACATGCATGGTACAGTTGGGGGACAACTAAACTTATTCGATCCAAGGAGTTGGACCCAACTCATTCCAATTGAGCACCGATGATATTCTACATGTGGAGGAAATTCTATATGTTCTAGGATTGAAGAAGAACATCCTCTTAGTTTCGGTTCTCGAAGAAAAAGGATTCCGAGTTATCTTCATGGATAACAAAGCACTTTTATGGGCGGAGAACAAAATCCTAGAATCTGCTGCTGTGATTGGAGTTCGAGAGGGAGGACTCTACAAAGTACCCATGAAATACATTCAAGATATGATTCACAACACTATCAGTCCATGCGAGCTATGACACCAAAGGCTTGGACACCTACAGTACAAAGCACTACCAGGACTTCAAAAGATGGTAAAAGGTTTTCCCGTATTTGATTTTGAGCATGATAGTGTATGTCGAGGTTGTTCACTTGGGAAGAATGTTAAGAATTTTTTTTCTAGTAGTCCTAATAGATCTAAAGGGATTTTAGATTTAATTCATTCTGATGTATGAGGTACCATGTCATCCCCCTCCCTGAGTGGCTTCTTATATTATGTATTGTTCATAGATGATTTTTCTAGGAAGTCATGGATTTATTTCATGAAGGATAAAAGTGAAACTCTTAGAAAATTTAAAGTGTTTAAAGCCCTAGTTGAAAATCAGAAAGAAAATCACATTCATGCATTAAGGTCTAATAATGGAGGTGAATTTGATTCACATGCACTTAATGAGCTATGTAGTTATGCAGGAATGTGTATACAGTTAACAGTACCATACAACCCTCAACAAAATGGGGTTGCTGAGAGGAAGAATAGAACCATATGTGAGGATGCAAAATCCTGATGCATGATCAAGATATGTCTACCTCATTATGGGAAGAAGGAACCCGTACAACTGTGTACATCCATAATAGAATCCCACATGCCATTCTAGATGAAAAGACACCAGAAGAAGTGTTTACTGGTGAGAAGCCAGACATCTCACACTTGAGGATCTTCGGTATCCCAGTATACATGCATGTACCAAAATAAAAGAGAACAAAGATGGAGCCTTCTGGAAGGAAAGGAACCTTTGTGGGTTATAATGAGTCATCCAAATCATACCGAATATATGTACTTGGTGAGAGACACATTGAAGTTAGATGAGATGTTACCTTCCATGAAGAAGCTGCTTCAAAAGATCGAAAGAGGTTCAATGTGATTCAAAGATGGAGGATCTTGAGACTGATTCTCCCCTTTCATAGTTTGAGAGGGATAAACCAGAAGATGCCTCAGATTCAATATCTCCTGAAGTACTAGTATAACTGGTTGAGAGGTCACTTGATGGATATCCCGCTAAAATAAGATCTGATTGGTGCAGAGACATATTACACAATGCAGAGAAACATGGAGCACCAACAGGATCATCCAGAGAGCACAAGAAACCTAACATATATTTAGCGTATGTTGCACTGATGAGTCACATCAGTGATTTAGAACCATCCTCATATGAAGAAGCTGCAAAGAAACAAGTTTGGAAAGATGCAATGACAGAAGAGTACAAATCTATAATGAAGAATGATGTTTGGGAGGTTGTTCCCAAACCTAATGGGAAGTCCATTGTGACTTCCTGATGGCTTTACAAGATAAAACATGTTGCGGATGGTAGCATTGAGAAGTATAAATCCAGATTCATTGCCAGAGTTCTCTCGGAAAGAAGGCATCAATTATGATGAGACCTTTTCCCTTGTGGAAAGGTACACCACAATCCGAGCAATGATTGCACTTGCATCTGTTCTAGGATGGAAAATTCACCAGATGTATGTGAAGACAACCTTCGTCAATGGTGAGGTTTAGGAAGAGGTTTATATTCAATAGCCTGAAGGATTTGTAGTGCATGTGAAGGAGTCCCATGTTTGCAAGCTAAAGAAATCTCTATATGGGCTTAAGAAATCCCCCAAGACTTGGTACTCCAGAATTGATAGCTATCTTCAGAAACTGGGTTTCTGTAAGAGTGAAGTTGATCCAAATTTGTAATTCAAAGTAGTGAAGAACCAATTGTTGATATTGGTTTTGTATGTTGATGATTTTTTTCTCACCGGAGAGGAGCATTTGATTGCTTGGCGCAACAGGGAGCTCACCTCAGAGTTCAAGATGAAAGACTTAGGTCTAATGCACTACTTTCTTGGCCTTGAGATTTGGAAAAGAAAAAATGAAAATTTTCTATCTCAAGGGAAGTACACTGTGGGTATATTACACAGGTTTGGCATAATATATTGCAAATATATGACTACACCGTTGGTTTCCAATTTGAGGAAAATTCATGAGTCAGGCTCTGGATCAGATCCAATAGATCCCACTTTGTATAGACAACTTATAGGCTCGCTAATGTACTTGATACATTCAAGGCTTGATATATGTTTTGTTGTGATCATTCTGAGTCAATTTATGTCTGATATGAGACACAAACAATGGACAACTTCTAAGCATGTTCTTAGGTACCTTCGAGGTACAATTTCATATGGACTTAGATATGCCTCCAGTGGAGGAGACATGTTACTTGGTTATATAGACTCAGACTGGGGAGGAAGCATTGTGGACCGTAAGAGTACATCCGACTATTGTTATAGCCTAGGATCAGCTATGATATCTTGGTCCAACAGGAAGTGGGGCTCCGTATCCCAGAGCACTACCGAAGCAGAATACATAGCTGCTAGTGTTGCCTGCAAAGAAGCAGTGTGTCTCAGAAATATACTTGTAGGGTTGTTAGGTGAAAATATTGAGCCTACGGTTATTAGGTGCGACAATCAGAGTTGCATCAAGCTTTTTGAAAACCTAGCGTTTCGTGACAAGTCGAAGCACATTGAAATGAAGTATCGCTTCATCCGAGACATGGTCCAGAAAGGTATAGTGAAACTTCAGTACATTGATATTGATGAGAAGATTGCAGATGTGTTAACAAAGCCTCTATTGGTGACGAAGTTCAGGTACTTCCGAGACAATATTGGTATGCCAGAGAATTCCTCCCTCGCTAAGAGGGAGTGTTAAATTTACAGCATCAGGATACATTCTCCAAACTAATCTTGTACAACCAATATTGATCCTCCCGTATAGAGGTGAGCACATTGATTTCCGTCCGTGTAAAGGTTATTCCTCCCGTATAGAGGTACTTGATCAAAGTAATGATGTTATAAATTATTTTTGGACAAGACTCTAGACTCATGTGCCAAGTCATGATTATCATGTGAACCTTCTGTATAAAGGTATCCATGAGATGGACCTCTTGTATAGAGGTGGACATTCCGTATAAATATCATGCTTTACTTGTTAAAAGCATTTAATGTTGTGTGATGTATTATTAACCATGATCACTAGATTGCTATTAAGTCTCCTTTAGATATTGATCACCTCTAAAGTGAATTACTTTAGCATATGATCATTTGGTCTGAAATAATATAATATGATCAAAGCATCCGATAATTCTTCTTACTATAATGTAATGTGATGGATAATTAAAGTTAGCACATATTGACCATGCGGTAAAAGATAAAGAAATAAAATATAAATCATAGAGATCAAGAGAATTCGAAATTACCCATGTAGACACTTCATCTAATTAAAGAGAACTCGAATTGTTAAAGCTTTAGTTATAAATCTACAGTTAAGTATAAATGCTTCAGTGAAAGCATCAGTTAAAGATATGCCTCAGTTAACTAAAGAACTCACAGTGGTCACTTCAAGTAAATCAATCAACATGATTTTAGTTAACTAAGTGTTAAATAAAAATGACTATTTAACTAAAGTGTTTTCACTTTAGTTAAACTAAAAGACGACACTTAAGTTAAAGAGAGTTAACTAAGTGACAAGAAAGAAGATCTAGTTAACTAAGTGTTATTGCATGATACCACTTATGTTAAACTAAAAGATGACATGTGAGTTGTGACACTTGCATGTCGACACTTAAGTTGGCCACGTAACTAAGTGGGAAATATTTTAGTTAAGAGGCGAGTTCATCCTAAGTGACAAATCAATGAGATAAAGCATTACATGAGAAGTGGGGCGCTGCTATCAAACAATCTACCAAAAGCGGACTTAAGGCATGATCTCTCTAGCTTAATGTAAGTCTAGAACAAATGAGACATATTAAGAAACTACTCTCCTAAATCTAGTTAGAGATTGAGTAATTAAGCATCTTACCTCAGATTCGAAGATCTTTCTCCTCGTTGTTGTTCCGAGCTTCATGGTTGTTAGATCTTAGCTGCAAAACCTGTCAAGACACATAGGAACAATACAAGTAGTAAAACATGCCTAAACACTAACTAGTCTAAGTAAACAGTTGAGGACGTAAACTATAAATATCATTAACACAATAACATTTATGGAAAGCATTTATATTACTGTATAAAAATTGGGAAGTACAATAGAAGAGAGGATTACAACCGATGCCTTAACGTCGCAATCTCCTTCTGAAAATCCAAACCAAAACTCCTAGAGAGAAGTAGGTGCCTCCAAGACTAGGGTGCTGAACTACTGAGCTAATTTCACTAGCATAAGAGTACCATAGACTTCCTCCCCTTGGAATGGAGAGGGCTCTTGCATTTATAGGTCCAAGTGGATAGAGTAGGTTGAGGATCATGGGGAGAGGGTTAAGGGATCTTCCCATTAGGTTAGGGAACCGAAGGACAGCTCACCTAGGAGTTAGGGATAGGGATCCACCTCATCCAACTTCTAGAATTCACTTGAAAGATACCTTTATCCCATGAAACTGACTCCGGCGCATGTTGTAGGAAGGCAACCTGCACCAGCGCACTTTGCTCAAAGACAACCTGCGCCGGCCTAATTAGGAGTGTGGATAAAGGCCATCAACTTGCTCTAAGTGACTAACTTGATCATGGTACTTCAGGTATTCAGGCACTAAGGTTACATAGGTGTAGATTTTGGGTGTAACAGAATGCCCCCCAAAGCATGAAGCTGGTAAAAACTAATAAGGTAAAATGCTTTGATAGAAGAAATGGAAAGGACTTGTCGGAGAGAAGATGTTGTTGCGAGAAGATGCTGTTGCAATACAATAGACTCTGAGAACATAGTCTCGCACGATGCACAACATGGCTACCGACCGATACATTGCAGATCCATGGTAGTAATGACCGACTAAACAAAATCATGGCTACTGGACATAATCATAGATCCATGATGAGATGATAACACAGCCACGACCAATACAAAAGTGGATCCGTGTAATATGACTCAAACAATCTCCATCGCAACCTGGGTAAAACATGACACCCCAGGGTCTTCAAGTCGAACCCGCACTAATACGAATCTATCCATGTGATTACAAATGTCTTGACGTCGAACATGGTAGAAACCACTTGATTATCGGTCATTGATGTATACCGTTAACAAGTGCGAGGGAAATCACCATTAATGTCAATGATCCCCAAGGTATCACAATATACCATTGAATGTGAATTAATGAGTTGAAGTCGAATGCTCAACGTGATCTTTCAATCAAGAGTCAATAATGTAAACTCATGTCGAAAGCGAGGTAACTTGCCATTGAGGCATGTAGGCCCAAGGTACTTGATTGGTTTCTAAGTTCAATCCTCGGATGATGATCTGAAGTCGACGAGGATGAACCCGTCGAAGGAGGGCCATGATGAATCCCCCATCATCGACACGAAACTCGATAACAGATGTTTGGAGTAGATCGGATGGTACAATATCATGCAAGACTGACTTAGAATAGACCGACAAGGTGGAAGGTGTACTGACTGTAAATAATGAGTGGTGAATACATCTCTTAAACATGGGCATGGCATGATATGGTAGTATTGACCTGGAGAGAATGACGCCAAATCCTAATGCAACTGATGGTGGAAGCATTCTTTGGATGACCCAAAGGAGTAACAAGACTCATGAAGTTAATAGGACTCAAGGACAAGTACTGAGTGAAAATGCAAGATGAGTGTCATGTTCAAGAGCGACTAAGTACTGTCATGAGTAAAGGTGTAACACAAAAACTTTCATTTTTCCCCATCATGACTGATGAGTGCCTCATGTGTTTTTAATGAGCTTGATGAGGGTAACCAGATGCTCGGTATAGCTCATCTCATAGGTGAGTCCAATCCCAAATGTTTTTCGAACTTGGGAAAGGAGGGGTTCGTCCCATGGCGGGCCCTTCAATGTTGAGTTTTAACGAGTCCATAGAAGGTAAAATCGACATCATTTCATATTTAGAGAGTCTGAAAAGAAATAAAGAAGACTCCAAAGGTCCCTTTTCGTAAGGTTAGCCTCTTCACCCGGAAAAGGATAAAACAACGTGAGAGAGGACTCTTCTAGTCATGATTGGTTGGAGTATTCCTTTGTCGTAAGTAGTGCCCCCTAGTCTAAAAAAGGGGTAAACTATCACTAGGAAGATGACCATTCAAATACTTTAACAAGCGTGAACGCGACAAGTTCACTTGGCAATCTTTTCATATTTCGAGAGCTTGAAAAGAGCTTAAAGAAAACTCCTGGGGTTTCCTTTTTCGTGGGAGTTTAACGAGCCTGAAAAAGTGATAAACTATAACTCGATGACTTATTCTCATCATTTAACAAGCACGAGAAAGAACAAAGAGTTAGCTCGGTTGTCATTTGATAATTTACATTAATGAGCGAAATAAAGACAAAAAGACGCTCGGAGAGTGTTCATACCCGATGATACTTACTAGATGAACACCATGCCGAGAAATGGCACAAATGAGGCACCTGTAGCTCAAAACTAGGTCAAAAGCAGTTAACCAAGTGTTAAATATAATAAATGACCCAAACTATAGTAAAAAACCCACTATGCATTAAAATATAAAAGGAATATTCCATTTTTTGTTATAAAATGGATGAAATAGTGAAAATAAATTACAATTGTTTTTTACCAAATTGGGAGAGTGAAAAGTGCCATTTGGAGCCGAATTTCAACTGCAGTTTCTAGGAGCTACGATCCATCAATTCGCGAGCCATCTGCGACAGGTAACCCTAAACCTTCCCATTTAAATTTTCAGTGAATTAGAATTTTCTTTTTCATGTTTTTAGGTAGATTTTAAGAGTTTTAAGTTGGTAGAGTTGCATTCACGGGCCAATGCAGGCAGCCCATTCGGGCTTTGCGCCAGTGCAGATCCTAAAAGGGAGTTCTGCGTCGGCGGTGCACTATCAGAATGGGTGATTTGCATCGGCGCAAACGGCCAGATGAAACTCAAGACCAAGCAAAAAATAAAAGTTTGGGATGGAGGGGAAAAGTTCTAAACATGTTTAAATGACTTGCTTGGTAGGTTTGGAGTGATACCATCGTCCTTGAATGGAAGGAATGCAAGCATGAGCTCGAGGATATGCAAGTGGAAAATAATCCACAAAGTGTTGCAGCATTGCGAAACTACGGGCTACTCAAGTACTTTCGAGTGCCAGGGATGAGATCCCAAGTCAACCTACCGACACACCTGGTCCAATGTTGGGACCCTATTCAGCAGCACTTCCGGATAGGTGGGCACACGCTTACCATAAATGTTAAGGACATCTATTTTCTGACAGGATTATCTCGGCAAGGGAATCTTGTGTCTTTGACTAGGTCACGGGGTGGTGACCATTCGGTCGAGGACATGATAGTTCAGTGGTGTACTCCAGGCACCGCGATGGTTGGTGGGAAAATTCCCATCAAGCATGTCATGGAAAGGGACTTATGAGTGATACTCTTCACTGTTGCATGAGTTGCTGGTAGCCGAGCTGCTCACTTGTCCAGCAAGTCGCAAATGATGTATGTTGAGGACTGCATGACTCCTGCAATGTTTAACTAGTGCAAGGGGCTTCTCATCAGCCTCAAGGATGAGTTGACCAAGTGCCAGAGCGGGGTGCTAAAGCAGTTCAGATATGGCTCGATTGTGGTATCTTTCATGTTGGAGCGGGTTCCTCTCTTGCACCCGTAATTGGATTTCGAGGATCGGGAGATACACGATTCTCACATGCTGAGATGGACAGATGTGATGGCTCTCCATGGTGGTGGGGGGGCCATCGTCAACTTCGGTACTGGGTTCTTCTCATGGCTACAGGCATAGACCCTCATGGTGGAGGATTATCCATATGCCAGTACAAACTTCCGGGGAGATCCCAACCTAGTGCTTCAAGAGGGGATGCAGTGGGGTGACATAGGAAAGAATCATTGCTTGTGTTTTTTTTTTATATTTTATGATTTTTTTTTGCAGTAGTGTTGATAATGTTTACATGTTTCTATGCAGACGTGGGTCCAGAGAGACCATTGGGGGTCTCCCACCAGGTGCGGAGAGGAGGAGTGCTAGAGATGGAGCCCGCAGCCCATGATGCTATTGAGGAGCAAGAGGTGCTCGAGGAGAAGATTTGGGGGATGAATTCCAACATTCCAGAGCCCGTGGTGCATAACTTACCCCTCCAATATCAGGAGTTGACAGTTGGGGTATCAGCTCGTTTCGGCATGCTACTCCGAAAGGTGGCTAGGGCCGTTGTCTATTAACATGCTCAGCCTGGGGTTGAGTGGCCTAGGGCTGTGCATCGTAGGGTTTAGGAACATGGCATGTACATGTATACTCTGAAAGCTTATGGGCTTTAGAATTTTTGTAGAGTTGACTCTTATTTAAAGCTAACATGCTTCAGATTTTTGTATTAGCACTACCATTTTGTACTTTTGTATGGATTTATATATATACAGACATTTCTGGCGGCTTTATACATTATGTGTTTTAATTGATGATTGATGTGATCTTGTTTTACATGTTTTCTTATACAATGGATTATTTACATGTTATGTTTGCTTTTATGCTTTATACAGATGTTATGTGTTTGCAATGTACCAATCTAGAATGAAATTGGACATCGAGTTGGCAACTGCGTTCATATCTCATGGAATGTGTAGGTATTGAATAGATTCAAAAGACCTTTCCAAAAGATGAACTCGTCTGTAGAGACAGAGTAGGGTAGGGTCACAGATAGCATAAATCTGGTTAAGATGAGAAACCACTAGTTGCAAATCCAAATAGATAACAACGTGGTCCATACCCAAGGAAAGAGCGTCGATTAGGGTTCCAATCATCGCCTGATACTTTGTGCGTTGTTGGTAACAAAACCTAGACAACTTCCTCCTGAGCTAACGAGCTCGCTAGTCGGGGAATAACGTACTTAGGCTACCGAAGTAAGGTTACGGGTATGCCGGCTAATGCCGTCCGCAAATCTGTAGCAACCATCTACACATGCAGATAGAACATGATATAAGAAGTGAAAACAAGATCTAGACACACTAAACAAAAGCGTCACACCACACAAAAACACACAGGCCATGTACAGTATATACAATGTACTTATGTATAAAAAAATCAGGCATAGTACATCTTCAGGTAAATCCCATTGCGAGGTTCACCTAAAGATATCCCATCGTAGTCTTCTAGTTCATAGGCTCCCTTCTCCAGAACATGCTTCACTATGAAGCGTCCATGCCACATGGACTCAAACATTCCTGCACCCAACTTATCGTGTCTTTGGTCATATGTGAGGACCAAATCACCCTCACTATAGATGCGAGGTTCTATCGATTTGTCATACTATGATACATTTCTTATGTGCTTCTCTGGCAAGAGCGGCGAGTTTCGTCGAGGTTTTCCAGGTATAGGAAGCATTCTTCCTTAGCAGTAGTGTTAGGGAGAAGTTCAATTGCGAGTTTGAGGGACAGAATCTCGCACTTGATTGGTAAGACTGCCTTCAATCCATAAACTAATTGGAAAGGGTTAAATCTAGTGGCGGTCTTAACGAAAGTTCGATAAGCCCATAGTGCAGAAAAAAGCATATTGTGTCAGTTGGACTTGTGCGTACCCACCATGCGTTGGATCATGGTTTTCAAGACCTTGTTAATGGCCTCTACTTTTCCATTGGAATGTGGGTAGTAAGGTGTTGATTTTCATGGAGAAAACCCAATCTAGTGTTTAATTCGTCAACCATGTGGTTCTGAAAGTGAGAACCATGGTCGATGACAATAGCTTGAGGAACTCCGAACCGCGCTATAACATGATTGAACATGAAGAGTGCGGCGGTTTTGCCGTCGTCAGTGTATGTAGGCATAGCCTCGACCCACTTTGTGAAGTAATCCACAGCTACTGTGACGTAGCCATGCCCCTCGACTGAGGTAGGATTACAGTGCATGAAATCAATGCCCCATTTAGCGAAGGGGCCAACGGCAATAACCGGGTGTAACGGGGCTGGGTGGGTGTGCTTTTTCGTTTGAAAATGCTGGCATGGATGACATTTTTTTACGGCCTCAATACAATCTTTAAAGATGGAAGGCCAATAATATCCTGCACGAAGTATCTTCTGGGCTGTAGCCATCCCAGAGAGATGACCGCCACACGCCCCAACGTGACAGTCATTTAAGACGTGTTCAGCCTCCTCATGAGTGAGACAATGTCGAAGAATAGAATCGATACCATGACGGTACAAGGTATCACTGATGATTAGGTAATACTTTGCATGGTGGCGTATTCTACGATGGTCGTCGTGAGATAGTTGGGGGTTGAAACGTTGGGTTTGAAGATATAAAGTAATATCTCCATACCACGGATCAGACATGCTGATGAGGAACAACGATTCATCTGGAAGAGAATCATTGGGCTCAAATTATACATCAGCAAGGGGAAGATTGTAGACAAGCTTGACAAACACCAGAGACTTTTTAGACTTAGCTTTTTCAAATAGGAGATCAAATTCCTGTAGTATCACAATCCAGCGTGAATACTTGCCCCCAAGTACCTGATGTGTCAAAATGTGGTACATGGGATTCGAATCGGTGATGATGGTGGTGGTGCTATTCTCCACAGTATCCAATGGAGGTAGGAAAGACAATCGATGGTGAAAGTATTCCCATGGAGGGTCATCTGCACTCATGATTTCCATAATGGACTCGTCAGAATGAAAAGTCTGGAGCAGAGGATCGGGTAGGGACGACATCCGTTGTAGAGAACAGGAGGTGGAGGCCACAGCTAAGTGGTCCTTCGGTGTTGATTGGATAGCCTCATAAGTGAGTTCAGCGGGTGAAAGAGGCATAGTGTCTCCAATCAGGTGTGTAGTGGCTTCATCAGGTACGAGCCATTGATTAGTAGAGTTGGGGATAGATGAAAATCTGGGGGATATCATGTTTACCGTGGAAACATGATTAGGGGGATCCGATATTGGAAAAATGCCCATAAGGGAGGAGTCCTTTATGGGGCCGACCCCCATGCTCTCATATAACTGCGAAGATTGTCCAAGCAATGGACCATTATCGCCCGGATGAGTAGCGGTGTCAGGTGTGCATAAATCCAGTTGGTTGACAATAACAATTCGACCTTGATGGGGGAATTGTACTATGCGGAAGACAGATGATGCGACCGCAGTCATGGCGTAAAACCAATTACGACCAAGTAAGATATTATAATCTAATGGGGCAGCGACTACTTCCACATTAATGGTTGCGGTCTTTCCCCCCAAATCTACTGCCAAGGCTTGTAACAGCCCATGAGGTTGAAAGCCATGTCTGTCGAATGCTTTCAAGGTGGTGGGAGAACGGTTCAAATCGGGAGAGCCAATGGCTCTCCAACATGAAATCGACATGACCGAGGTAGAGGCACCTTTGTCCAAGACGGTATGATGGATTGTCTTCCCAGCAATGTTTATGGCAACTTGAAAGGCCAACTGGTGGGAAAGCCTCGGCTTAAAGTACTCCAACAGGAACATGATGGTATTAGAAGAATCTAGATCAACCACGCTGATGGCAGCGAGGAGAGTCTTAGGAACATGATGGTATTAGCAGAATCTAGATCAACCACGCTGATGGCAGCGAGGAGAGTCTTACACTGGTTAGGATAGTTCTGCAAGACCTCTAGCGTCGACATAGCATAAGGAGCTTGCGCTAGGTCCTCTACAATATTGTAGTTTTGAGCGGCCCGAGCATTGGGATTGAAAACAAATTTTCGAATCGTTCTCTTGGGTGGACGCAACACTGACTCTAAAGAGGGATTCTCAATGGTGAGAGAAGCATGCGGTACGGTGACGTTGGGAATAGAAGTGGAAGCTTTTTCAATATTACTTCCAATGGGTTCCTTTTGAGGGACGGAGTCATACGAATGGGAACGTGTGTTCAAGTTTACGGTATCACTATGCATCATGAGAACATGCGCGGTGGAGGATGCTTCTCCCTAGGAAGGAGAGGTTTGTGCGATCAACTGTTGGTTTTCAGTGGGGAAGGGATCGTTGAGAACTGCGTTAGTAGAGTTTCCTTTGAGAAACTTCTGCACTTCGTCTCGGTGGGGACATTCCTTTGAGAAATGGTCTCCACCACATAGCAAACAAGGATACTTTAACTTCCTCTTCTGTTTGGTATCTTCGGGAGTGGGCTTGGGCTCTTGCTGGTTAGAAGGCTTCTTAGGTTTCCCTTTGTTTTTCTTCTTACCACCGAATTTATGAGATGAAGCTAATTGCATAGAATTCACCTCTTCGGTGGAGGCAGGAGCAGTGGACTTGGTAGTGCTGTGACCAGCCTGTGGTGGTGATGGAGAAGAACCTTGGGGGTTCGACGAGCCACCAGTTTGAGTTGAAGGCTGGGAGGTAAGGGAACCAATGATGCCATCGGCCTGTGGTCCCTTAGGTGGTTTCGCACGGTCATACGTAGGGCGAGGTGCATTAGGAACAATTTCATACAATGTGCCGGATTGAGCATAGACCAAGTCTAAGTAATGGGCACGAGAAATAGCCTGTTACTCAGTGACGACCCCTCCCATAGCTACGTCTCAAGCTACGACAAGTAAAAGTGACTTTGTGAACCAGTCAGCTAAGAGTTGGTCCGGAATATGAGCCTTAATAAGGCGTCGTCTTAGCTGCCATTCATGAATATGATATGAAATATGAGTGGTAGTGTTCTGGCGAAGGGAGGTCAATAAGTCCGTACCAGTCTCATAGCGTATGTGAAATTGGAAGTGGGTCAGGAATGACATAGGAAGAGAGTGGAAATCGGGAAAATATTTGGGTAGTAGTTCAATATACCACTTGGCAGCTGGGCCGGTGATAGTTCATTGAAATAACCTAAGACGGATTGAGTTGTCCATCAAGGAGTTGGATGAACACCATAAATGGTATGTCATCACATGGTTTTTGGGATCCTCATTGGACTTTCCATCAAATTTGGGAATATCTGATGGTAGTTTCACCGGAATAGGTGGCCAATTATGTCTGTGGAAAATGGGATCATTAGTCAAACGAGACAGGTCGGGTAAGTCCAATGTAGCCAAAAAGGGAAGCTGTTGGTTCAGCTACGGGTACTGATAGTACCGATATGGCATGTATGGACCAATGGGACCTTGTATTGACTGGTTGTAAGGTGTTCCCTGGGGAAATTGATCTTAAGGGGGTGTGCCGCCCGGACCATATGTAGGTCCGCCACCATAGTAAGGTGGCCTATTACCATAATAAGGTGGTCCATTACCATAAGGTGG
Source organism: Larix kaempferi (assembly GCA_027924585.1). Taxonomy (NCBI): domain Eukaryota; kingdom Viridiplantae; phylum Streptophyta; class Pinopsida; order Pinales; family Pinaceae; genus Larix; species Larix kaempferi. Next base: position 38,373,729 of record BSBM01000205.1, read on the forward strand.
GGATCCGCCATCACCACCACCGAGAGGGGGTGGGCCGCCTCCAAATGGTGGGGGTCTGCCGCCGCCACCATGATAGGATGGACCTCCACCGCCTCCGCCGGGAGGAGGTGGTGATCCACTGCCACCGCCGGAAGGGTAAGGGCCTCCTCCGTTATTTCCACCAGGATAGGATGGTCCTCCACTACCACCACCAGGATGGGATGGTCCTCCACCACTGCCACTAGGATGGGATGGTCCTCCACCACCACCACCAGGATGGATGGTCCTCCACCGCCTCCACCGGGATGGGATGGTCCTCCACCATAAGGTGTGGGTCCTACACCACCGGGGGGGGGGGCGGGAGTCCCTCTGCCTCCACCTGAAGGGGGAGGGCCTCCACCTCTACCACCAGGGGGTGGGCCATGGTTGCCAGAATAAGGTGGTCCTCCACCAGAAGGTAGAGGTCTGCTTCCTCTGTAATTGTGTGTGGGCCCGCCGCCTCTGATGGGAGGTGAGGGTGGACCAAATGGGGGTGGTGGTACTTGAGGGACTGTAGGTGGGGGTCCATGTTGTAAAACATTTTGCAGCCCCCATAGAATGTATGGATTGCTGGGATAAGGTATCCTGTAGAGTGCGTTTCCGGGATTGAGTTGTCCCGACACAGGGTTAAGATAACCTGTATACGCTTGACTTGATGGTGGTTGGATTACATTGGATGGTCCCCCAACATGGGATAATCCCGTGGTGGAAGGTCCAGCAGGTAGGGAATTTCCAACGGAAGGACCGATGGGAACTCCTCCTTCAGTATTATGGTTAAGAGACGGGGGTTTCCCCCCAGCAACAACTTGCTGACCACTAATCAAAGGTTGACCCAACACGGGTTGTTGATTATCTATTGTAGGATTAACATGACCCTTGAAGAAGGTAGGGGGTAAAGAGTATCCTCCCCACGAGTTTTGGGGTGAGGGAGGAGTGGGTAATGTAACCATGGTAGTAATAGGTGTGCTGGACTGTTTTCCTTCTACCGGTTGAGTCGTTGGAGGTATAGAATTGGTCTCCTGTCTAAGGGGTGTATGTGCAGGAAGTGAGGGTTGACCAGGTTCAGAAGTGGTCACGTGTTGTGTGGATGATTCCGGTGAGTCAAAAGATAAAAAACGAATCAGAAGTGGCCGATAAGGTGGTAACGTTGGGTCTTCAACCCTTCGTAAAAGAATTTGTCTTCGAAACTCCTCACCCATAGCACATAATCGAACCAATTGTTCACGATAAGGTGCTAGAGGGTCACCGGGAGTAGCCTAACTGGGTGGGGATGCAATGGAAAAATGAGCCACTAGGTGGCCTAGAGATGATGTCCAAAAAGCTGCAGTTGAACCAACAGCTGCTACGGGGGTCGTCCTGGGGAGGATTTAACCATTCCAATGATCCAGGATCTCCTAGTAAAATGGGAGGTAGGTCTTATGAAGTTGAAGTTTCCACCTCTTCACCCCGTGCAGGGTTGGAGGTGGGTGAATTTGGAGGGAACATGTGTGCTCCAATATTCAAAGTAGGGTTTTCTACTTCAGGTGACACGATTGTGGTTTGCGGGTCCATTCTTACCTTCAAAATTACCTCCTGGTTAAGGGGATATTCGGGTGGTAAGTTCAAGATTCTACAGGACCTTCTCCAAGGAAAGTCAGCCAGAGTGACTGAAACAGAGTTTCTCTTAGGGAAATCTAAACAAAAGAAAAGTAGTCCAGAAAAACCTACACAAACTAAGGCCACAAGCAAACTTATGTGATAGGTGTGGATTCAAAATTCTAGAACCTCACAGGATTTTCAAGGCTTCCCAACTCGTTATATACCGCAGGGTCCAATAGTAAAACATGAAAAGGAGGATTGGGACCATACCCTTTCCTGAATACCCGACTACTTGGATGGCACGTGCATAGTAATCTCCCCGAGTGTTGTTCTCGGTGTATTGCTCCGCCAAGATGTCCAAATGGATAGCTCAGTTGGTTTCATGAATCCTAATGGTGTCTCCCGATATACGCAAGGTACGTGGGAGCTCAAATTCATAGTGGTGTTGTCTAATGCACAATCGTATGGTACGAGACCTTCCTATATACTACCGAGTACGTGAAATACCTTTCGATATACGCCAAGTACGTGAAACACCTTTCGATATACGCCAAGTACGTGAAGTACTTGGTGGGTACATGAAAGAGCTTCGATATACCTAGTTGGTATGTGAAAGAGCTTCGATATACCAGTTGGTACGTGGAAGACTACAATACCCCCGGAATACAGTGCTGGAAAGTAATGACAACTGCCACATTTTACGACGCTGGAACACGTCTCTAACTTAACACACAAGTTACTAAAGATTTTACCCAAGTTCTACTGTTAATTTTATCTGGACAGTTAGGTGAATGCATGAGGTGAGTACATAAATGTAAACATAGTGCAAGCTCTAACTACATGCAAAAATATACTTTTCTTTCGATGAACTCTATATATGGGAGGGAGAAATCTCTTTCCTGATTTTACCAAAACAACAAAATGCAACACAATCCCAAATCTACCAAATTTGACAATGAAAGTATTCTTTTCGTTTTTCCGTTTTTCCAAGCAAAACACAAAAAATCAACAAACATCACAACCAAATCTAAACATTGTCTTTTGTCTTTTCGAATCAAAACAAAACTAAGTGATGAAAAGAGAGAAATTTCCTATCTAGAGCACTCTAACTTTTCAAATTTCACTACGATGGTTTAAAAGCATAAAAAACCAAGAATGCATGCAACTCTTTCAAGCATGGAATCACTTTTGTAAAAACTTGATCTCACTTGAATTTTTCAAGAAAATGAATGACTCATAATTCCTGAAAAGCACAAATGACTAACTTTCCTCTCAAACTTTTCAAAAGACTAATGAATGATAAATTTCAATGCATGAACCAATTTCTACAACAATTTTCAAATGCACGTGAAAACGGTAAAAATGATGCACTTTTAATTTTCCAATGATATGCCAAGATTACAACTTGATGACAATGATGCTTTTGAGCATGAATAACTGAAAAGAAATATTATTTGTAGCACTCCAAACACTCATAAATTCTCAAGAAAATGACAAGCACTCATATGGACTCAAAACACTGAAAACACTTGAATCACTCAATCAAACAACCGAATGCAAGCAAGGCTAAATAACATGTGCAAAGGAGGTATGGGATCTAAGCCAATGGAAGGACTAGATTAGGTGAGGAGAGCAGGGAAAGCAAGGTCAAGCGGATGAAGGTGGGGGAGACCAAAGTGTCCACCACTACCAAAACTCAAACTCGTCCAAAATGGAACCCAAAGCCACCCCGAAACAACCCAACAAAACCAAACATCAACAATACAGCATCAAAAAGGTCCCTGATTGGAAGATACCGTGCAGAGGGAGCTTGTAAGAGAAACCAAAACACAAACAAAGGAGAGGGATGACTCAAACCCTAGGTTTGAGTGGTCGGCGTAGGCTGTAGTCAGGCACAGAGCGCTCGGTGCAGATGATCCACAGGGTTTTAGTGCCGACATTGCAGAAGGAAAACAGGGCTTTAGCCCCGATGGCGTAGATCACAGGAAGGAAAATTGTGGCTGTGAAAGGAGGGCGCTCTAGTTACACTGCCCAAGTGCGCCAAGCGAATTCCCAAAGATAAAATAAAAAGGATCTCCAAGGATGTGCAATGAAATGGTTTAATAATTATATCTACAGACTCAGAGAAAGCTAACAGACCCTTCAACAAGAAGATTTGATGGTGAAAGAGGCTCAGGAGGCAAAAGAAATGGCTTGCAAAGAAATCAAAGAATATTACATTCAACTTGAAAACTTAAATCAACGTACGTTCCCCAGTATGGTCGCCATATTTGTTATCATACAATCTACCAAAAGAGGACTTAAGGCGTTATCTCTCTAGCTTAATGTAAGTCTAGAACAAATGAGACATAATATGAAACTACTCTCCTAGATCTAGTTAGAGATCAAGTAATTAAGCATCTTACCTCAGATTTGTAGATCTTTCTCCTCGTTGTTGTTCCGAGCTTCACGGTCATCAGATCTCAGTTGCAAAACCTGTCAAGACACATAGGAACAATACAAGCAATAAAACATGCCTAAACACTAACTAGTCTAAGTAAACAGTTGAGGAGGTAAACTATAAATATCATTAACACAATAACATTTATGTAAAGCATTTATATTGCTGTATAAAAAGTGGGAAGTACAATAGAAGAGAGGATTACATCGATGCCTCAATGTCGCAATCTCCTTCCGACAAGCCAAACCAAAACTCCTAGAGAGAAGTAGGTGCCTCCAAGACTAGGGTGCTGAACTATTGAGCTAATTTCACCAGCATAAGAGTACCATAGACTTCCTCCCCTTGGAATGGAGAGGGCTCTTGCATTTATAGGGCCAAGTGGATAGAGTAGGTTGAGGATCATGGGGAGAGGGTTAAGGGATCTTCCCATTAGGTTAGGGAACCGAAGGCCATCTCACCTAGGAGTTAGGGATAGGGATCCACCTCATCCAACTTCTAGAATTCGCTCGAAATCTACCTTTATCCCATGAAAATGACTCTGATGCATGTTGTAGGAAGGAAACCTGCACCGCGCACTTTGCTCAAAGACAACCTGCGCTTGCCTAATTAGGAGTGTGGATAAAGGCCATCAACGTTCTCTAAGTGACTAACTTGATCATGGTACTTCATGGATTTAGGCACTAAGGCTACATAGGTGTAGATTTTGGGTGTAACAGGTGCACCTTTGCATGCAAGATTAATACATCGAGTTTGAGGGCGAGTTCATCCTGAAGTTATAAGTTAAAAATAGAAGAGAAGAATGTATAAATATGTTATATGGGATTGATGAATCCAATGTGAGGCAAGTTATTTCTCCATTGAAGGCAAGGCACTTCTCTTTGTGCAGGGTATTGCCGTGCTTATTATTGTTGTGCTGGGAACACATTTGATTGATCTCTCTTCTCTATTGATTTTGTATCTTCATCAAGAGTATTTGGTGATCTCTTATCTTCCGAAAGTAATTTGATTGTGATGAATCCAATGTGAGGCAAGTTATTTCTCCATTGAAGGCAAGGCACTTCTCTTTGTGCAGGTTATTGCCGTGCTTATTATTGTTGTGCTGGGAACACATCTGATTGATCTCTCTTCTCTATTGATTTTGTATCTTCATCAAGAGTATTTGGTGATCTCTTATCTTCCGAAAGTAATTTTCTATGTTGTAAAAGAAAGCATTCTCTGCTATCCATTATATTATACTGAGAAGAATTGTTGGGGTTTTTGTTCTCATAATTTTGAGGATTTTCCCCAGGGTATATCTTGTGTTATGGTTGTATGAATTTCATGGATTGAATTGTATCATTGCTTCAAGTCTCTGCATCTAAAAGAATTAAAGATCAAATCTCAACCAAATTTCAACAATGTCCACTACCTTTATGGAATTTAATTGTGTAATAATGCTTGAGTGGCCTTTCTTCAATAACTTTTCCATGTGATATTAGGTGATAATTTCAAGAGAACTTGAGATGAGACCCTTGAGTTTATGCATTCCACCTTCCTTAGTGACGCTTATGGATGGCTCTTTGAAATCCATGGTGGTGTGAAAATACTCATAGCATATCTACGAGATGATGCATACCTCACAAGAGAATAATTATGATTAAGCACGAAAATAGAAGAAGAGTGGTCAATGCAGTATAATGAGCAACAGAATAATAATGCGGTAGAACTCTGATAGAAGCAGAAATGCTTCACACACACTCATTAATTAATCACAATATGGACAAATAAATAGTACAATGCATGAGGATTCGAATGCTGATCAAAAGATCACTGGAGTGTCATCAGAGCACAATTAGTAGTCTATCTCATCATCAGTGGAGTCATCAATGCTCAAGTAATTGTCAACCATCAGTCAAACTGAGTCTAACTGAGTGTGGTAGGTGTAACTGAGTGTAACTGGAACTAACTGAATGAAGGAGGCTCAGTGGAGGGCGCATGAGGAGCTAACTAAAGTCAGAATGGGCAGTTAAGTCTCACTGGAGGTCCATCAGAGTGATACAGTCAGTTGAGAGTCAGTCTAGCCTTAAATCAAGGAGAGAACTGAAGATAACTGAATGGTAGGTAAGGAAGGGCGCCTTTCTCATGCAGTAGGTTAAAGGAGGGCACACTAAGCTCTAGGAGGGCTGAAACTGAGTGGAAAGAAGCTCCGGGGGCTAGCTAGCTAAGGGCTAGGTGCTGGAACTGATGACTGGGATGCATGCAAATGCATGCAAACCCTAAAAGTGCATGCATGACTGAAAATGCAAATAATGAAAATGCTGCTAGGACTAGGATGGAGTATAGGAATATCGTAACACCCCCCCTTAATCCATCTCGATCCCTGGTAACTAAGACCAAAGGTCACCCAATACAATGAATAATAACAGTCAATAAACTGAGGGAATGGGGAAACCTCTGGGGAAAAATACCCCCCCTCAAAATAGACTGTAAGGCACACACAAAAATAAATGCTCCAAACTCAAGCAGGTGTGATGCTTGGTCATATGTCTAGAGGTATCTTCTTCTTGGGAAGAAGTGGATCATGCTCAAAAAGCATGTGCTTGTAGTTGCTCTTCAGATCGAATGTGATGAGAACAAATCCAAAAGTATGATGATGATCCTTGAACCTGTGATTCGAATCAGCTGAGGTAGGATAAAAAACATGAATGTGCAGATAGTCTTTTGTCTTCTCCTTCGAACCATCATGGGTGAGATCATGTCAAAAAGAACCATCATATGATTGCTTGAAATCCACATCAAATTTAAGACTTGAAGAATAGTTTCTTGATATCTCCTTTGAACCAGCATGGGTGAGATCAAAACTATCATATGCGTGAGAAATTATCCCAAGTAGTGATTGCTTAGAATCCAAATTAGATCCAAGAATTGAATCATGGTTTCTTGAGATCTCCTTTGAACCATAAGAGGTGAGATCAAAACCAGTAAATGCATGAGAAGTTATCCCAAGCGAATGGCAATGGTTTCTTGAGATCTCCTTTGAACCAACAGGGGTGAGATCAAAACCATGATGCGCATGAGAAATTATCCTAAGCGAATGGCAATGGCCATATTCTTCAATAACCTTTTGAAAGCATGGAATAATGATAATATAGTATTAAATAAGAGGTGATTGCTTGAGGAGAGCGAATGCATTACCTCCAATAGCTGATTTGACCTACGAAACATTCAATAGATCATGATGCAGACCAACAAAATCTGGTGCAAGAGAGGATTTAGGACCTTCTGCAATATCTAGAGTGTGAGCTGACACAGAAAGAGAAGAAATTTGGAGCATTAGTGTAGAATCTGCAAGTTCTTCTTCTTTGTGGACAACTTCAATATGAGATGTGTTTGATACTGGTTCATGATAAATGAGATCATCAATTAGGGCGAATGCATCACTTTGCTTGCTCTTGAAGGGGTTTGGACCAAATCCTTCATTCTGTTTGCCGAATCTTTCGTCCAGATGGGCCCATAGCTCTTTTGGAGTTTCAACATCATCGATGATTTAATACATTATGTAATCAGGCATAGCAAGCATCATCCTTCCAAAGGCTTGGTCACCTTTATTCAACCAGTCAATCTTCTCTTCAGAGGATTCAAACTCTCTTTCAAAATAACAATCAAAGAGATCATGGCTCTTCAAATATTCTATCATTTTTGGTTTCCATTCATCATAGTTGAATGAAGGAAGAGGATGGATTTCTTCTGAATACATTGAAGCTGTAGAAGACCTACAAAAACAATAGAGAATATCAGCAACTGCTACTGCTGCAAAAATGCAGAAACTGTTGCAACTGCTGCACTTGAAATCTTGATAATAACCTGCAAAAAACTCTCAGGAATGGAGATAAACAATACTCTCAACATGCTCTGATACCATGTGAAAATCCTCACAACAGATCTAAGAGATGATGTATACCTCACAAGAGAATAATTATGATTAAGCAGGAAAATAGAAGAAGAGTGGCCAATGCAATATAATGAGCAATAGAATAATAATACAGTAGAACTCGGATAGAAGTAGAAATACTTCACACACACTCATTAATCAATCACAATATGGACAAATAAATAGTACAATGCATGAGTATTCGAATGCCTAAGGTGGCAATTTGAATTAGCCTTCATGGAGTGATCAAAAGATCAATAGAGTGTCATCGGAGCACAATTGTAGTCTATCTCATCATCAGTGGAGTCATCAATGCTCAAGTAACTATCAACCATCAGTCAAACTGAGTCTAATTGAGTGTGGTAGGTGTAACTGGAACTAACTGAATGAAGGAGGCTCAGTGGAGGGTACATGATGAGCTAACTGAAGTCAGAATGGGCAGTCAAGTCTCACTAGAGGTCCATCGGAGTGATACAGTCAGTTGAGAGTTATTCTAGCCTTAAATCAAGGAGAGAACTAAAGATAACTGAAGATAATTGAATGGTAGGCAAGGAAGGGCGCCTTTCTCATTCAATAGGTGAAAGGAGGGCGTACTAAGCTCTAGGAGGGCTGAAAGTGAATGGAAAGAAGCTTCGGGGGCTAGCTAGCTGAGGGCTAAGTGCTGGGACTAATGACTGGGATGCATGCAAATGCATGCAAACCCTAAATAATGCATGAAAACCCTAAAAGTGCATGCATGACTAGAAATGCAAATAATGAAAATGTTGCTAGGACTAGGATGGAGTATAGGAATATCCTAACAGGTGGTAGGACCCAATGTATGTAGCCATTCTACCCCTATAACTACATCATAACCACCTATTTTAATAGCAAACATATACGTTTTGAGATGGTACGCACTTAGTTGAAGTTTCACATTTTAACATCGACCCCCACATTTCATCATACTACTATTTTCTATTATAATTTGGAAATTTGGCATGGGATGAACATAGCAATGAGTTTCTTTTGTGGCTCTCCTATGAATAAAATTGTGGGTACTTCTATTGTCAATTAGTACAATCAGTTTGTGGTACTTGATGTAGCTAATCAACTTTAATGTTTGGGGTGCCAAAAATCCTGACACTACAACAAAACATGCCATTATCTCTTCTTTTAGCGTCAGAATATTTTACTGTTTTTTCAATTTGGTACAACTTACAGATGTTAAAGTCAATGTTAAACAACCATTTCAAAATAGTGCCAGGTTTAGCTTAATTTTTAGTGCCAACTTTAGCTTCCTTTTAGTGCCAGGTTTACCTTCTTTTTTAGCACTGGCTTTAGCTTATTTTTTAGTGCCAGGTTTAGCTTCCTTTTTAGTGTCATATTTAGCTTCATTTTTAGCACTAGGTTTAGCTTCCTTCATAGCTCTGGGTTTAGCTTCCTTTTTAGCACTAGGTTTCGCACCAAATGTCTATAGACTAAAACTTATTAAAATAAAAACAGAAAATAGTAAAAAAGAAAAAAAGAAAATGTGGTAAATGAATGTTAGGATTTGAACCTAGATCACTTTCCAAAAGGAAAGAGCTCTACTTGAGCTACATTCCCACAAAAATATAACATTAAAAGTGGTGATTTGAACTAGAACTAGACTAATCTTGTACAAATTAGAATTTATAGAAACATAATAAGAAAATGGAGAAAAATGAAAACATAAATAAAAAATGGTAAGGGAATGTTGGGATATTAACCCATATCACTTGTCAAAAGGAAAGAACTCTACTTGATCTACTTTACCACAAAAATATGCCATTAAAAATGCAGATCTGAATTGAAACTAGCCTATGCACGAAAACAAGTGAATAATGCAAATATTATATAAATATAAACATTTAATACAAAGGTAAAAATATGTAATAAGAGATATATGGTTTCCATTATTTAAACCTAGATATCCTTATAGGAATTCAAGGGTATTCCTTATTCCACACCCATGAACTAGATTTGTTCAATAAGAAGAACCCCCAAAATGTTATTTTTTCCTTATTTCTCCATTAAACCTGCAATGGAAAAACAACAATAAGAATTAACAAATCAATAAAGGAAAAAAAAATCAAAGAGGAAGGAAGGGGAAGAAAGGAAAGGAGAAACCATTACCTTCCTCATGGAGGTTCCTCCATCGAACCATACCCTCCAAGTATGAAACCTTAAACCTGCAACAAAGAAAGAACAATAAACATTAGCAAATCAATAAAGTAAAAGTAAAGTTACAAAGGAAGGAAGAAGGAAAAGGGAAGGGAGAAGTCATTACCTTCATTATGGAGGTTCTTCCATGAAACCTTAGCCTCCATGCATGAAAACCTAAACCCGCAATGCATGGAACCCTAAACCCACAATAAAAATACACAATAAAAATCAACAAAAAAATAAAGGAAAAACAAATTAAAAGAAGTACTAAAGAGGAGAAGGGAAGGGAGAATAAATTACGCTCATCATAGAGGTTCCTACATGAAACTAAAACTAAAGCCTCCATGAGGATGAAACCCTAAGGGTAAAAGGAGAAGGGAGAAGAAGGGAAGAAAGAAAGAGAGGACATGAAAAAAGAATTAAAGAGTAGGTATTGATGGTATTTTATGAGGGAAAACAAGATATTATAATTAAAATAATAGAAATTTGCTCACACTCACAAGGATTGAGACAAGTTCCCCCCACTTTTATTTGGTTACTCAGGAAACTTGGTGCTAAATTTGGAGCTAAAAAGGAAGCTAAAGTTGAACCTAAGAAGGAAGATAAATTGGGCACTAAAAAGGAAGTTAAACCTGGTGCTAAAAAGGAAGTTATTCCTGGTGCTAAAAAGGAAGCTATTCCTAGCACTAAAATGAATGCTATTAACATTGATTTTAGATAAAATAGGTGCCACAAAGAAACTAAACTTGATGCTAAAATGGAAGCTAAAATTAGCATTAGAAAGGTGTTTATTCCTGGTGCTAAAGATGATGCTAATAATGGCAATCTTTGCACCAATTTTAGTGTCGACCCATGAAATACTGTTGTTTTTTTTCTTTTAAACTACCAAAATACTCACTAAAAAGGTTAATGGAAGCATAAAAGGAATATAAAATGGATGTTAATCACAGGGTTTTTTCTAGTGTGATAAGGCATGGAGAGAAATTTGAGGCTTCTCATTCGGACCTTGGTAGTGTCTTCATTGGTGAAGTGGCATCCTCTACTTTTGGTTCTAGAATATCTTCAATTGTTATATCTTTTGGATGATATTGTGGGGATACATCCATTTGGAATAAGCTTATATTCTTTACATTTGTGCCTTTTGAAATACCCTTCATCATAGTTATCATACATAACTTGAGGTGTTGTCATTCTATTGTATCTTCTAGAGACAAACTTTGGATTCTTAATGGCTGAGGGTTGGAGGTGTTGGAAGTGGTTTCCATGGGGGGAATAGTGTGAGTAGTGAATGAAGGTATTTTGGTTTGGGAATTGATCCCCATCTTGGCCTCTCTAGATTTATCACAAGATTCCAACCATGTTTTGGGGCGATACATTATGACATGTGATCTAATTGCCTCTTTGAGACCAATGATGGAACATTCTCTAAAAAAATGAATCAGAGAGGCCCTCGATGTGGATTTCCAATTGCTCAAAGGTTGTGATATGGTCCATAACTATGTCACTTTGGAATAATTTTATTAGTCTTCCTATGTAGTGATTGTCTTGTTCAAAACTATCATGAGGGAAGTTCACAAATTGGGTTCAAGGACTGTAGTCATTAAGCTTTCTTATACAGTTGCCACCATTGCCAGCATTCAAAATCTAGATATAAGACCCCCACTTTGATTTTTTGGAAATCACCAGTAATACCAAATAGAGAAAAATAATGTTCCATTTGGGTAATGCAAACCAAGGGATTTATGCCATCAAACTTGTTCATGTATACATTTGGAAAGCTATGCCATGAATTGTGATCTTGAAAGGGTGGATGCTGAGTATTTGGAAAGAGAGTGTGAATGTATTGCACTTCATTTGCTAAAAAATCATCTTTGGTTGGATTGGTGCTAGGATTTGTGATACCCATTCATTGACATATCACTTTCAATATCTTTCCTTGGCCATTAATTAGTGTAGTGAGTTCTTTGACTGTAAATTCAAGTCAATAAAATTTTCCTTCAAGCTTATTTTCCAAGTATGAGTATTTTTTTGGGGGGGGTTCCATATTGTGAGTATGGTAAATGAGACCACTAAAGCTCCTGTAAAGTGTTAACACCAACTTACCTCAATACAACCAGTGGTTCAAGATATGTTGCGAGAGAGGTATATCAACATGATCAACATGTTGCAAGGATTCTTTTGAGATTGGTCTCTCACAATAGTGTTGGAAGGACCCGACATTTATTTTTTTAAACTCTGGTAGGAGTATTGCTTCCTATTAATATTACTATGTTGATATAATTCCCAAATTTCTTTGGATGCAAAGATGTAGGAATTTTGTTGGCTAGTTGTACAAACCAGGGTTTGCAGGGTCTTGCAAACTAAGGAATGTCAAGTGCTATATCTCTTTGATATACCGAAGTGTTTTCAATAATAGTAATTAGTTGAATATTTCAAGACACCAACTGAAGATGATATACCATACCCGTAATCGTATTATCTGATATCCTGGTACATGAGAGTGATCTCCCTGAGTGTTATTCTTAGTGTATTATAGAAACAATACAATTGTCGATTTATGTAAGGTTAGTTTCAAGTGTGCCTAAAGGGATTTCGATATACGTGAGGATATGTGGAAGACAATTCCATATACAAGTGTTGTCTAATGTGATACTACTTGAAAGGGTACCAACAAAGGTTCCAAGGATGTCCAACCAAGTGACTTGACTTGTATTTTATGTGTGTATTCTTCCTAGATGATATTTTTAGTTTTCAAACAATAGATCTCTATGTTATTTAAATATTTTGGAACATGTATCTATCCTAAAACAACAACAAAAATTGCTAAAATCTAGAGGTGTGCATGCACAAGAAAGAGCTCTAATATGACTTGTAGTCTTCCTTAACCCTTAAACTTAGAACACAACCATGTGTGTGTGTGTCTATATATGTAGAAAAATATATACAAGAGACAACTGAAATGAAATTATGTGAAATATACCCTTTTATTATGACAATCAAAAGAGAGAAAGCAATGTTTGTTTGCCTCTCAATGTGGGGCGACCTTTCACTTGCATAGAGCTCACATTACAACAATACTCAATAAACATTCCTTAGTATCCTAGCCCTTTAAAATATATTCTCAATAGCACATCTCTAACTACTTAAGGTCCCATCATTAATGAGTGACAACTACCTAGTAGGCGTTATTTAGTAAATAGGACCCTTTTACATTAAATAATTGTCTGCTACTACCTAATGGATCTTTATTCCAGGAATATGGACATATACATTAATTGAATAAATATCAAGGAGCCTAAGGTAGTGAGGTTAGGCTAGTACCCTAACAATGCATCTTTGTATACTAAGGCTTTATGGGAAGCTCATGACTAATAACATAAATAACGTGGTGAACCCATCATTACATGGGGAAAGTTCATGTGCTAGTCAATGCATGACATGTTCTAACAACTAACGTACCAAGAATATTAGTACATGAAATCATTGATTGCACCAAGATTGTGACTACCTAGTTTAATCTGATTTGCTATAACCTTGGAGATGATATTATATACTAGATTGCAGAGTGAAATAGGATGAAAATCATTATAAGAGTACAGTTTGGAACTCTTTGGTATACGGGCAATGAAGGTCGAGCTCAATGCACCAGAGACATACCCTTTCTTCCATAATTCTTGTACAACTACTAGAATATCTTCTCCAATTATGTCAAAAAACATGGAAAAAAACTCCATTGTCCAACCATTAGGTCCTGGGCTCTTGTCCCTGGCCATCTTATGCAGGATTCCTTCAATTTCCCCCAAGGAAACCTCCCTACCAATTAGTGAGCCTTCATCTTCTAAAAAAAACCTTGGAAAATGACTAATTACCTTTAGCTAAGCCTCAATCTCCACAGTACTAGGATCTTTAAAGGATTGCTCAAAATATTTAACAACTTCACATTCCAAATTTAATTGAGAGGTAATCTTCTTGCCATTACAATCATTAAGTCCCATATCACATTAAGATTCTTGCGATGAGATGCAAATTTATGGAAAAATTTGGAATTGCAATCTCCCTACCTAAGCCTTATAGCACGATTTTTAAGCCTCCATGATTCCATCTTAATTCTCAAAATTTTGTTTTTGTTAGCTTCCAACTTCATAAGATTTTCTTTGTCTTTAGATGTGAAAACTCCAGTAATATTTTCATGGAACAACTTATTAATCTGATCTTCTGTGTGCAGAAGGTCCTTCCTAAGAGTAGCTTTCTTCCTCTTTTCCCGCTGCACCACAACCCATTTCAACCTTTCTGGTTTGTCATAAGTTTGTGCATGTCAGAGTCTTCAGGATGAGTACCACAAGAAATCCAAAAATCCTTAACCAAACTGACGAATGCTTCATCTTCCAGCCAAATATGGTTGAACTTAAATGGAAAATTTTGTTGCTTGCCATCAATATCCCATTGAAAAAATATTGGGATATGATCTGAGATCCTTGAACACATATAGTAGGTCCAGAAACCGGGAAACAACTCCACAAGTCCATCAGAAATGAGAAAACAATACAACCTTTTTGATATCACAGACATGCCACTTCTTCCATTATGCCATGTAGGGGACAGAGGGATTGGTAGCACATCATGCAATCCATGCTCAAGAAAAAGGTGTTTGAAATAATCTGCTAGAGGGTCCAACTGAGAACAAGAGCCCCATACTTTAGAGGCATCAAGGGTCATGTTAAGGTCATCGCCCAAGAAAATATGAGGGAGATGCAGAATGCCACTGTATAACATACCAATGGGAAAGTGAATACATGTCTGTTGTGGAACATAGAGTGTTCTATGTTTTACAAAGCAATATGTACATGTTTTAAGAGATGTTTAATGTATTTTAGATTATTCTGTAATATTTTTTTATATATATTTCAATTCTTTTTCATTAATAATTCAATATCATAAGATATAACCATATTCTTTGATAAGAGTCTAACATAAGTGTTATTTGTTTTTTTTAGGTTTTGAATAATTATTTGTTGGACCTTAAGGAATGATTCAATTAATGGTTGATTTTATACTGATAGTTATTTAAATCATTTTCTATTGGATAGTTTTAATTTGTATTGATATTTATTTAGGGTTAAGTAGTTAGATCTTTCCTTTATTTTTTTATTCTTTTAAAAGAAATTTAAAACTCATAGAAAGGTTGTCAAACCAATAATTCTGGATGTTACCCCCTACCCTTACCCCTCCACCCCCAACATATAATGTAGAATTCTAGAGAATTGTGTGAAACACTCCTCATCCCAAACGTTGTCACATTCTGTGGTGATATTTAAAAAAAAATGTGAATCATAGATATAAAGCCTTAGATTTTTTTTTAATCCAATGATACCATCAAAATTGTTTTGGTTGCATATACAAGGCTTGCAAGGTGATTCTCTTGTCCTATATGATTGTTGCAAAATAAAATAATTTTCCAATCTTGCTCAACCAAGTATGAACATCATCACTATATAATTTATTTATATCTACTTTAAAAACCCAAACAACTAACTACCCTTCATGAGTGGGAGTCTTAACTATAATACTATGGGTCTAGAAGTTCCTCCTTGCTCTAGATTTCATTCCCTTACTTTCCATGTGTTTTAAAGTTTTCATGATAAGCTCTTTCAATTTTACATCCATGTGGATTATGTAATCTTGCATGTCCTCAACCAAAAATCTCATAAATATTCAATTTTGATATCAAGTGCGTTGGACAAAAAGGAATCAATTTTATTATTGGTGGATGCCATGTTGCAACTTTGATTGAAACCAATTTCACCATTACTCTGTGCATGCCTTACAAAAATGAATTATTGGTATTGATTAAAACATATGCATGTGCCGATGATTTTTCACCAACCTATCTTGCACAAGACACATAATTGAGACATTAATAAATCATAAACTAGAAGATATTCCTTTCTAACAATTTTTGCAAGCTTATTAAACTCATTATTACTTTGTTAAGCACTAATCATTAAGGATAATCTACTATGTCAAGGATACGGTGGCCCGTTGGTGGGGTTAGATGGATTTCATTCCATCCACCTGGGTTCAATTCTGTTGAGACATCTTCTGGCTTGGATTATCGGCCCGTTGGTGGGGTTAGATGGATTTCATTCCATCCACCCAGGTTCAATTCCGTTGAGACATCTTCTGGCTTTGATTACCAGATGACGGTTTGCTCGACCTACCATCCACGATATGTGAGGAAGTTTGTTGATATTTCCCGTGAGTTGTTAGCTTTCCTTGATTCCTTCGGAATAGCAGGAAGGTGATTTTTCCGCTTAAAAAAAAAATCTACCATGTTAAAACCATCCCAAAAACACCTTTACTCTCATCCACATAAACGTTTCCTAATAAAAGTAAATCGACCCATGAGGAAGGTAAGAATGTCAATGTAGAAATTGAACTTTGAAGGAGAGACACCTTTAGTCTCATCCACATAAACGTTTCCTAATGGAGGTAAATCGACCCACGAGGGAGGTAAGAATGTCAATGTAGAAATTGAACTTTGATAGGGAGGAGGGCATTCTCTTGCTTTAATTACCCAAATTGGAACAACCTTTAACAATTTTGTTCAAGTATAAATTTTCTATTTTCAAACCATTTCTTGAAAAAATTAATTTTATCCACATAAATGAATCTTAATGGAGGTAAATCGACTGACTAAGGGTAAGCATGTTACAAAAATAAATAAAACTTTGATGGGGAGGAGGACAACCTCTTGCTTTAATCACCCAAACTAGACCAACCTCCAACAATTTTGTTTGACAAAAATAAATAAAACTTTGATTGGGAGGAGGACAACCTCTTGCTTTAATCACCCAAACTAGACCAACCTCCAACAATTTTGTTTGTATAACTTTTCTATTTTGAAACCATTTTTTGAAGCAAGTAATTTTATCCAACTCAACAATTATTTATACCATTTTCCAACTTAACCCATCAACGGTAGTTATCTTTCATAACCCCCACACGACACTTGTTTATTTTGACACATGCTAGATACCATTTATGATGGACCTAAATCCTTATGAGCTCTACTCACACATCATACACATAGACACGTATCTACCTCACATACAATACAAGATAAAATCCGAACATTATACACATAATGCACATCAGTGTAATTACATCAACATTTTTTTTGCCATGAGGGTGTCATACCATCTTTGTTAGGGCGGTTGTACCCATAGGTATAAAATGCACACTACTTAGAGCATAGAAAAATGACATTTAACCTTTTTCATTTATTTTGCATGTACAAGACATCACTATAATTTTTGGTGAATTTAGTTTATTTTTAATATAATTTTATTTAAAGTTTAAAAATGAATATTTAAGAATGTAATGTAAAATTTGGAAACAAGCTTGCCATTAGTGGTGGGGAGAGAGGAATTTCAAACCTTGATGAAGGTTCAGAGTCAAGTTTCATTGATTTCATTTAATGCTTTGATTAGGTTCTAGTTCTATTTCCATGGATTGTTCCTCATCCTCCTCTCCTTTTTATTAAAACATATGGAGTGAGTTGTTCCACTTCTAAACACATGGTGTGGGTTGTTCCTTGTCCCACTCCCTGTTATGCCAAAGGTGTGTAAATAGGGATATGATATCCGTATAAAAACATCATTATCCAAAACTTTGTCATTGTAAATTGCTTTCCACTATTAGTTTTAAATCCACATTCATTTCAAGAAGATAAACCCTCCTTCTGGGTAGGATTTTGCAAATTACTTTATATATAACTTCAAAGATCTCATAATGAAACCCTTTCTTTATATATAACTTTAAAACATCTCATAATGAAACCCTTGATTATCTTATTTGTGTAGTAGCGTGATCATTTGATTGAGGATAAACAATATTGCACCTTGCATCACAATGCCATTGGGGTCCAAACTTGGGCACACCACAATATCATATTCGAAGTTAAGACTTATGTTCAATTGATGATCCCAACACTAGTAGGGGCTTATCCCCAAACCTACAGAATTGTTCCCTTCGCATAGAGTCCCTTTCATGTTTACACTAGTTGAAATGAAGCCCTAAAGAGTGGGATAGGAAGGGATAATCTCTTGAACTAATAATATTGCGTCAAGGTTGCAACTAGGGAGCTTATGGTCCACAAAATTTTAAATTTCAGCTAGTTATTTATGTAAAACAAATTGGGGATGCTATCATTATCGTTATGTAATCCTTCCAAAAATTCAATGCCATAATTCAATATTTATTATCTATTTCTTCTTGAACAATTTTTCAAACATTGTTTGACACTAAAGCAACTCCAAAAATCACATAGTGCTCCAAAGTGCCAATGCACCTTTATTTCAACATAACCTATCTTAAACATTAGAAGCGCAATTTTGAGGCACTAAATCTTCTTCACTTTTTCCAAGATAATTACAAAATAACAATGGAAAACTTTCTTTGTAATTTAAACCGACCCAATTATATCACATAAAACAATCCTCCCATCACCAAATTGGTTGTTCACAATTCCATCTCCTCCATCATCTCCACCATAATGTCTTGAATTTCCTATATCACTATAAACATTGGTTTCTTCCTTCTCCACTATTTTGTTGTCACAAACTTTCCTTTTTTACATGATCATTATCAACTCTCCCATTACATCATTACATATTACTATTTTGTTGTCACAAACTTTCCTTTTTTAAGGTGATCATTATCAACTCTCCCATTACATCATTACATATTTAATTGTATATTGCTCCTCACAAAATCACATGTTAGGTATCTACATAATTCAAATGGATACCTATAAAAAAATACTTCAATAAATTAAAAATGATTTTATATTTCCATCACAAATCCAAAATCCTCATTACTGTTATGATAATACCTTTTTCGAAACATCCATCCCAACCCCTAATTTGTTTCCACGTTCTCCTCCTAATATTTAAGCATACAATTTTTAAATGATTTTAGTGATCACTTTATTTTTGCATGAAAACTTTTTGTACCTGCACTACATTAACATTTTCTCACCGTAATAATTTATACACAGATCCAAGATTTTCTCACCGTAATCATTTAATACACGGATCCTTGGAGCAGTATAAACGCTAATTAAAACGCTCCAACTCGCCAGAATCCGGCAAAAGAATGGTTGCTGAAATCGCTGGAGTGTTCAAATTGTAAATTTCGATGATTTGGGTCATTTTAAAAGAGGGTAGTTAGTCTAAAACTGATAAACAAGATTACTGAAATTGCAAAATTGTTGAAATAGCAATTTCCAAAAACAATTTTCACCAATTTTTGTTAAAAAATCGCCAGAAAGAAATAAGAAGCGTTTTAGTTTCTCTTTATCCCACGCCCAGATCCTTCATAAATTCCAAATCTCATCAATGATAATAAGAACCCAGGTTCTGTCTGAGTATACCTGACCAATCCTTAAATATTACGAAGTCAGTACGGTACTAGTGAGTACAATTGAATTTGACAGGATATGCGAATTTTCGTCTTAAGAAATGGTCGTCTTTCTGTACAGTTCTCGTTAGCTACGTGTTAGATCATTCGTATGACGCGTGAGTACTGCATTGCAGGGCAGGAAGGTACACAATTTTTTCGTGTCAACTCCCTGGTTTTGCTGTGTACGAGGTTTCTTTTTGCTGTGTACGAGGTTTCTTGTGGCCAATCCTCAATAGACGATCTGTGGTCAGTATCTTCTCCTATAATCCCGGAAGCGTCCTTCTCTAACTACTCGTCAACACCCGACTCGTCTTTGGTAGAGCCCAAGAAGGACAACCGTGTCTCACTCAGTGCCGTGCTGTCCAGTTTGTTGAGATGGTCCTGCCATTGTTTTATGTCGAGAGAGACTTGTGGGGGTAATTTGGGGTCATTCATCTGAGAGCCTGACTTATTTCTCAGACGAACCATATTGAAAGAGATGGTGCACACATAGAGGAGAGGAGAAGATAATGCAATGCATGGAATGTGTTAAATTATTTTGACAGGTATTCATGAGAACCCCCTTCAGTATACTCTTACCAGGAACTCAAGATGAGTCCTACTTCTCATCATACATTTTGTAGCCTTACAGGGGATTCATCTTCAAATGCCATGCTATTCTATTCAAGCGGACTGCTGGTCCTATGGTCTGCCTGCTGCACCCAACATTTGTGCGACATACATATAACCTGGATATCATCGTGGGCACCAACTGTATCAAATTAAATGCTTCTTTGTATTTGGTATGCTTACCAGATTACTACTGCTTGTATATTTGTTTCAAGTTTGAACTCTTGTCTCAAGCATTCCTTGTTGCTGTTTTCAATATGCATGCATATACGTGTCCCATTGACTGAAATGCATATGGTGTACATCAGTAATATTCCTTTATTTAGTAATATGAGTTATTATTAATGGTGGACATTAGTAAAATTTCTATGGATTTTGAAGTCAAATCATTTCTTTTTTCCCCTTCACTTTGACTGAAGTGTTAGCAAGCGAGAGGGTCATTAATGGTGGACATTAGTAAAAATTACTTTCTTCATGACATGGATGTCTAAGTCAAATCGGTTCTTTACTCTTTCCCCTTCACTTTGAGTGAAGTTTTGTGATACTTTACTTCCTTTGGCTTTCCTGTTTTCCCAGGTTCCCTTACTGTTGAACTTACCCTGAAAGCTTGTCATTGTGTATAGTCAAAGTACATTTTTTGAAAACCAGTTCAATAAGAAAATCTTGTAGAGACTTTGAGGATGACTGTGGGGCAGTAACGCTAATTTATTATAGTTTTCTCATAATGCATCTATATAATAGACATGGATGCCCTGTATCTGCAAAAAACACTTTGTAGAACATGTTTCTTTGTGTTTTTCCTAGTTGTTGGCAGCATGGGCCACTATGTTTTGTCATGTATAGATACGCTTAAATTGGTAACAGTAAATACTGGGTTTTTGTAGCCTTACAGTTTTTAAGACGTGTGTCATGTAAGTGCTAGCAGTACATTTCTCATTTCATAGCATGTCTTTTGCTAAAATCCTTTCACAATTCTCCGATGGAAAACCTTGCTCTGCATATGTGATCTTCCTCTTAATCCATATGCTGATTCTGATCTCTATGGTATTTGCCTAACAAACTCCGCATTTTGCCCATCCTAGTGTGCTGCTTACTTTATTGTTGTCTAATAACATATTGACATATATATTTCTCCAGTCTGATGAAACATTCTGTAGAAACTGGAATTCAAGTTAATCGGTCTCTTATACATTTGGCCTTACAGTGCTCATCACACAGTGAGGCTGAAGAGGTTGATTGTTTTCATTTTATGCAAGGCCCCATTAAGTTTTAACAGAGGCAGAAGATTCCTGACACCCTAACATAGGCTTATTCAGCTCAAGGATTTAGAGGTATGGGTGGGAAATGTATTGAAACTCATCATGAAGCAAAGCTAGAATTAACAAGGAAAAATTGAGATAGAAGGAACATTTTTCACAAAGGAATGAAAGACTTTCATGAAGCAAAGCTAGATTTAACAAGGAAAAAGTGAGATAGAAGGAACATTTTTCACAAAGGAATGAAAGAAAGACTTTCATTCAAATAGGCCCCGGTAGTCCAGCAACGTAAATGCAACTGTGTGCACAACATACAATTAAGATGCAATTTGTGAAAAGACTAATCAAATGAATTGCAGATAAAAGATATCAAACATAGAAACTGATATGATCCCTATAAGACAAATAACAGATAAGAAACTATGTAACTGCATGTAATGCTACCCACTTGAATTCTGAACTAGATACTGTGAGCACTTGTATTGCCTCTAGATTGAGTAAAAGATCTGATTTTTTGAGACTAGATGTTGACTCCAGAAATATGTGGGTTTGAAACCTTGATTTTATGATGTTGCCAAGTGTCTGATAGAAATCATGGTCAACCATAGTTAAAGAGATGAACCACACTGAATTTCAACTTTTTCAGCAGAGTTTGGTGTTTCCTCAATTAGAACAAGAGTCTGTATGGTTAAAGAAGAGTACAATTTGCTGTATTTTGGTAAATGGTTTACACTGGGAAAACCAAATTAAGTTTTGTGCTAGAATTATTGCTTTCTTTTGCCATCAACTCTGTTGAGCCTCTGCATCATTTTGTTGTCTTCTATTTGAAGTTGCAATTCAAATATCATCTAACAAGATTGTTTCTAGAAGCATGGCTGTGCCTCTTTTCACAACTGGGTGATGCTTTTTGTACTATCGACTTGTGTTTATATGAAAATTAGGTATACTATGGAACTCGCAATCTTCATGTCCCTTTTACCTCTTTTTGCTTCTTTTCTTTAAAATGATGAACTAGAAGTATATTTTTAAAATTTTAGAAAAATGATGAACTGTAAGTATATTTTTAAAATTTTATCAAGAGATTTAAGGAAGAAAAAATTACAAATACGGATGTTTGTGCAGTTTAGATCTAAAGTAATTCTTCGTTGGCTCAGGAATGCATATTTTGATGGAGTATATACTTCCAATGTTCAAGTGGGACGTTTATGGAGAAAAAAACGAAAATATGACTCAATGGCATCAGATTGGAATGGTAAGAAACCTTTCAATTGAGCAAGTTGCTTTTAATGACAAAGTAAATAAAACTGCATGCAATAAGTTTGCATACAGACAGTGACCAGTCCATGTCATTTCTTCAGTTTCAGCAGCAAATATTAGAAAAATGTCGAAAATCTGGAATAACTCAGTTTCAAAGTGTTTTAGCTATGCAGAATTTTATGTAGTATTGCGATGTTTATATTTCTATTTAGCTGGTAAAGTGTTGACTGTTCTTCACATTTAAGAGTTATATCATAATAATCATAGAATCCCATGGGGTCATCTTGGGGTGATCCTAGCTGCACCCTGTGTGTAGTCTAAACAATCCATGATTTTGACCATTTTTTTAAGCCATTTTTCAATCATTTTTGTCTGAAATTGGAGTGGAGTTATTGGGATTGTAGATATGAGATGTTGAGATAATTCCTAGTCTAAACATATAACTTAGGGTCTAAACATGACCAATACAAAACACTAAACATGACCAACCAATACAAAACATTGCCAAATAGAGCACCAAGTAACTGGGAACAGCATCAAGTGACCACCCAAATGAACTGTTCACGCAATAACATACAAAAGACCTTTCGAGCCTGTACATTAAGACAAGACAAAAAAGAAACAGCATATTTCAAGTATATAAATCCAGTAGACCCAGATTTTCAAGCATATGATACATAGTACTTTAGCGTTGGAGGAAATTTAACGTGTCTAAGTTTTTGGAATTGATTTCATTTTTTTTTGGCTCCAAGAACTGATTCTGAGCTGAGAGTGGCCGAGAAGGGTTACAGTGCAGGAACTTTGAGCTGGAGAGACGTGCCTCTGAAACTGATCTCTAGGTTTTTTTGGAGCTCTTGGAGGAGTGGGTGCGCGGGAGGTATCATTGATTCAACAGTTGAAGAGCAGGCTTTCTGAGGTGCAGGAATAGATCTGGAACTTCTATTGGGAAAGCTGAAGATTGGCTGGGGACACTCCACTGGATCGAGGATGAGAAATGGGCTCCAAGAAGAATCGCAGGAGTACGTTGGCAATACTGTTGGAGGGATCCTGAGTGCGCTGGATTCAGGCAGATGCTGTGGTGAAATCAGGAGCCAAGATATTGCGTAGGCCAGCCGATCTCCTTCAATATCGCCCAGATACTGGACAGATGAAAGGCGAGCTCCAAGATTACGGTAGCTGATCGATTTACAGGATATGAGTGTGGAGAACGTGCCGAATGACTTACAGGGTTCCTTTCTGAAGACCTGGGCATACAAATTCGCTGGCATTGCTGATCATTGACTGATATTTGGAGCTGGATGGAATACTGACGGGGATAGCAGAGGGAGAAACCTTGCTGAGGCCGATTCGGTGCTGATTGGGTTGGGGATAGGGCTTTGGGGATACTATTCTGTCTGCCCTGTTGATCTGGGGCGATATGGCAAGCAATTATGAGCAGGAGGTGGACTACACCTCGGATGGAGAATGTGCCAGAGGGATTTTCGATCTTGGAACCATCACTACTGCGGCTTCTGGGTCGAGGGCAGGATCACTCTTGACTGGCAGGGGGACAGGGTTCTTTCCTGGGCCAGCGGATGAACGGCCTGACTTCGCGGACCTGTTAGGGCGGACACTACAACCACGATTGGGGAATTTCACAAACTTCCCAACCTGCTCGGATACCTTATGTGTGGAGGGGAAGACTAGTAGTGGCAGACGGAGGAAGGACCTGGGTGGTGGTGTGTTATCAGCTGGGGATGTGGCTAGGTCTGTGGAATCTGGTGATTCTGATGACAGGGGACTGGGTAGGGGAGGATTGGGTTCCTCTTCCAGTGGTCACATTGCGGGAGTTACTGGTGGAGGAGATGCATCCATGCTAGCTCCTCGTGCAGGGATTTCTACGAAGGCAGAATTACACAAAAACACTGCTAACAAGGTCAAGGAACGGAAGAGGAAGGATAAACTTGTGCTGGGCGTGGATGTATCGATTGAGGAGGCTGAAGATTTCTCAAAAATTGCAGTGGTTGGCCATGTCCGTGGTAAAAGAATTGGACAAGGTTCTCTCCAGCGATGGGCAGCCGAGCAGTGGAAAGATATCGTGGCTACGACACCTATTGTTCGGGTTTTAACGAAAGGATGGTTCTCCTTCATCCTGTCGAATATTGGGGAGGTTGATGCTGTCTTACGCCGACATTGGTCAATGTTGGGCGTACCTATTATCCTGAAACGTTGGTCTCCTTTCTTCGATTCCAAACAGGAGAAAATTGACAAAGAACCGTTATGGGTGAAGCTTCCTGGGTTTCCCATGCACCTATGGAATGAAACACGGTTTGCAGCGATTGGGAACTACCTTGGAGACTATGTATGCTCTGATTATTCCCATATTGAAACAGGCATTTACATAGTGGCAAAGATTCTGGTTAACATCGATCTTCGACTGGGATTAACAGCTGAGATCAATGTACAAACAAAGGATGGGGCATTCGTTCAAATACTGGACTATGTGGGTGTGCCGTTTAGGTGCCACCGCTGTCACAATTTTGGACACTTGGTTGCCGGTTGCCCATTTTCATTTAAGGGTAGCAGACCGAAGGTTAAGGCAGCAGTTGCTGATTGCACAGAGAAGGTGGTGCACACATCGGCGATGGGAGATGAAACTATCGAGCCTCCACTTGGCAATTGGGCAGAATCTCCGGTGGTACCCGATGCATTGAGTGGGCAGCAGGGATACAAGGAACATTCAGCAAAAATGGTGAACAATGGGTTGGATGTTCCTAGGAACATGGAAACCGTTGAAGCAGGGGCAAATATGGGTACCACGACACCATTGACGCGGGCAGCCTCCAGGAAGCTCCAGGAGCAGTTAACTATCCGCCGGGGCTCATCTTCGAACAACTTGGGTTTGTTTCATTTAACCTCTGCTGTTTCTTTAATTAATGACCCTATTGTTTTGGGGGAGGATTGTCTTGGGACAACTCCTCCGGTTCGATCTGCTATTTGTCCCGTTGCTCCTTGTACTGTTCCGGATAGTGTATACACACCGTCCATTGTTTCTGCTAAACACTCTCCCAGCACTGGACGTAGTATCCGATATGCTCTACGAAACAGGATGATCACTGTTGATGGCTCGGGGGGTAAGGGACTTGCTGAAATGGCTGTTAGTGTTGGGGGGAAAGGGCGGGGCAGAAAATCTCATTTGTCTATAGCTCAAGAGCGGGCAAAAGTTGATCTTGTTATGGGTACACAATCCTCTATCGAATGGGCACTTAGAGCAGCGAAAACCCAGGAAGGGGGTTTCATATGAAATTATTGTCTTTCAACTGTCGTGGGTTGGCGAGTCCCATTAAAAAATCGTCACTTCGGAGGTTGGTGGATTTAAATCAACCGGATGTCCTACTGTTACAAGAAACTTTGGGTGGCAGTGAGGAGGTTGTTAGGGCATTGGAACTATTGCTACCTGGTTGGAAGTTTGTTGGTGTGGATGCTCGTGGACGCTCTGGCGGGCTGGCCACAGGGTGGAAGATGAAAAGCTGCAGATATGATTGCTCTTGGGGCATTCCCTCTGGTATTGGATTGGAAGTTTGGGATGCATCGATGGGGAGGAGGATCACAGTCCTCAATATATATGGGCCCTATCTAAATAGGGTTGGATTCTGGGACTCTTTGTTTAGTATGGACATCTTTGCTGGCAGGGAAGTGATATTGGGTGGGGATCTCAATCTTACACTGGGGACTTCTGAAGTTTGGGGGCCTCGGGCTGCTTCGGATCCACTTGCAAATTATTTCATACAAGCCTTTGCAAGGAAGGACCTCCTTGACATACAACCTACCAGGATTACCCCTACATGGAGGAATAAGAGAACCGGGGATCAACGGGTGGCTAAGAGGCTGGATAGGTTTTTGGTAACTGATGTGTTGGCTATGGGAGTTGATGTGGTCAAGCAATGGGTTGGGACAGGGGGGGTTTCAGACCACTGCCCAATCCTGCTGGAATTACGAGGAGGTAGAGAAAAACCCCCCAGCCATTCAAATTCAATCCTAGCTGGTTGAAGGAGGAGGATTTTCTCAAATTAATACAGGAACAGTGGGTTCATCGACCACCGGAGTCTCTGATGCATGCGGGAGAACACTTTCAACACAATCTCAAGCGAATTAAAGAGGTCACCATTCGCTGGGCCTCTGAAAAAAGAGGGAAAGATGAACAAAAGCTGAGGGATGCTAAGATGAATATCGATCGACTACTACATTGTAGGGGCTTGGGTTATCTGGATGAAGTGCAGAAAGGTGAGCTGTTGGAGTGGGAATGCTGCAGAAATGTGATTCTGTCTGATAGAGAAGTGATGTGGAGAATGAAGAGCAGGGCGCTCTGGCTACAGTGTGGGGACGAGAACACAAAATTTTTTCAAGCCTATGCAAAGGGGAGAAAAGCTACAAACTCTATCTGGGAACTATCCTCTTCTGAAGGGGAACAGATTTCCAGCTTTGATGGCTTGGCTGATATGGGAGTACGACACTTTGGAGAATTATTCACAGCACAACCTGGGGCCTCTATTGCTGAGGTAATTCGAATGGCTCAGCTCTTCCCTCGTTTTGTGGGAGAGGAGGAGAACATTATGTTGATGGCAGAGGTGTTGTCGGATGAGCTTTCGCAGGTTATGCACTCCTTCCAGAAAGATAAGAGTCCGGGGCCCGATGGGTGGCCTATTGAATTTTTCTTGGGTTTCTTTGATTTGTTCGGGGAAGAACTTTTGAACGTGGTGGAAGAATCTAGAAAGGCTGGATTTGTTCATGGACCCTTCAATTTGACCTTTTTAGCTCTCATACCCAAAACGGACAAGCCTGAAAGCTTTGATGCATTCAGACCTATTTCTCTCTGCAACTGCATCTATAAGATTATTTCAAAGGTTATGGCGAGGAGACTCAAGATTATCCTGTCTCAGAATATTTCTAGTGAACAGTTTGGGTTCTTGGAAGGCCGGCAAATTCACGAGGCCATTGGAGTTGCACAGGAAGGAATACACACCATGAAGGTGCAGAAGCAGAAGGGTGCTGTGATCAAAATTGATCTCTCCAAAGCATTTGATCGGGTTAGCTGGCTCTATATCCGGTTGCTTCTAACACACCTGGGCTTCTGCTATGAATTTATACGATGGATTATGGCCTGCATCTCCACGGTGAGCTTTGCTGTTCTAATAAATGGTTCAGCGAGTCCATTCTTTCACGCTGGCAGGGGCCTACGACAAGGATGCCCACTGTCACCGCTTTTATTTTTACTTGTAGCTGAAGGACTCAGTCGATTTATTTTGAAAGCAAAAGCTGAAGGTTCTTTTTGTGGCATTTCCATCTCACAGGTTTTGTATATTACACATCTCCTTTTCGTTGATGACATCCTGATATTTTGTGATGGATCGAGACAGGATATCGACAAGGTAGTTGAAGGTCTCATTTTACTGCAAGAGGCAGCGGGTATGTTAGTTAACATAGATAAATCAACAATCACTTGCTCTCATCTAAACGAGATGGAGATTCACAGATTGGTTATGAGACTACCCTACAGGACTTTCGATTTTGATGCCGGTTTAAAGTACCTTGGCTTTCACTTAAAACCGAATGCATATTTGAAAGCAGACTGGCACTGGCTCATTGCTAAACTAGAACTGAGACTTCGCGGATGGAGTAACAAATGGCTTTCGAGGGCAGGGAGGCTGGTTTTGGTTAAATCAGTTTTGGAAGCGATTCCTGTGTATTGGATGTCACTCGCTTGGATTCCCAAAGGAGTCTTGGAGCTGATCTGGCGGTTGTGTTTTGCCTTTCTTTGGAAGGGTAAGGGTGATAACCGTGCTTTGGTGTGGGTCAGATGGGATAAGATCGCGGTCCCCAAAGCACTGGGAGGATGGGGCCTAAAGAATATTTTCCTTTTTGCTAAAGCCTTGGGGGCAAAGGTGGCATGGCGAATCATACAAACTCAGAGTCTCTGGACTAGAGTGGTGTACCATAAATATATTGCTCCATTAACTATTCTCGAATGGATTCGGCAGGGCAATAAGATGCGGGCAAATTGCTCTTTGGTCTGGAAAGCGGTGGTGCAGCATTTTCATCTGATTGGGTCTGGCTTAGTATGGAGAATCGGCAATGGGAGACACGCTCGTATTGGACTGGATCCCTGGGTAGGCTGTAGCGGTGGACATGTCCTACCGGCGGCCTTAAGGGAATTTCTGGCAGCTAGAGGTTGTCATTTTCTGGCTGATATTGAACAACCGGGATCATCCACTCTGTGGCAACAGGGGTGGACTTCTGCACAGCAACTTGAGATTCCAGATGACTTGCTTGGAGCTTGGGAGAATTATATTAGGAATTTAAGATACACTAATATTCGCCTTACAAATCGGATTGATGAACTAATATGGGAACACCATCCATTTGGCAAATACACCCCAAAACATGGATATATTCAGCTGAATGTGAATATACATAACAGGGATTTGGTGTGGTGGTGGAAACATCTGTGGACACTAAAGTGCCCGGGGAAAGAAAAACTACTCTCTTGGGCTATATTGGAAAATAAGGCACCGACATGGGACATTCTGCAGAAGCGATTCACTCAGGGGCCGGGGTTCTGTCCTCTTTGTAGGGAAGCGGAAGAGACAAATTCACATATTTTTGTTCACTGTAGTTTTACTCAAGCTGTATGGGCTGCCACTTGCAAACATCTGGCGCTCAATGTGAGTTGGTGGGGAGTGGACTTTCCTGACGCCTTTCAACAGTGGTGGACATCTCTCAAGCATCCAACGTTTCGGGCTGTCCCCTGTATTCTCGCCTGGGGCATATGGATCACTCGAAACAAGATCATATTTCAGGATTGTCGGGTCCCTTTGGAGCAGATTGTGGCACAAGCGGTGGCTGTTATTCTACACTACAAGTCATCCATAAAAGAAATTAGCATCAGACCTGTGATCATGGAACTAGATAAATCCATGCCGTGGGCTTATTTTGATGGCTCATCTATTAACCAACAATCAGTGTGTGGTGGAGGTGGTGTTCTACACAAATCAGAGTCCCATTATTTTCATATAATGGCTGGTTTGGGGAGTGGTTCAAACAACTACGCTGAACTTATGTCACTTAAGCTACTGAAGCTTTTCGCACTTGAACAAGGATGTTTAACACTCCAGATTTTTGGAGACTCTCTAATTGTTATTGAATGGGCACAGGAGCGTACACATTGTCATGTGATGATACTCTTACCAATATTGGAGGAGATATTACGGTTAAAACAGGCTTTTAACTGCATTACATTCACACATGTCTACAGGGAACGAAATGGGAAGGCTGACCTGCTATCTAAAGAAGCTCAATCATTGGATTTTGGCACATGGAGGATCACGATTCATTCAACAGAAGGCATCTACAGCTATATACACAGGCCTTTCTTTGGGGAAATTGTGGACCATATGGAGAATTAGACCAACATTTTAATACTGTATGGAGAATTTAATCATCGGCTGCTTGGAGAATTTAACCAGCTAGATATCGGCTGTATTAGACCAGCTATTTATTGGCTGTATGGAGAACTTAAATATCTGCTGATTGGATACCTCTTGAGACAGTATGTTGCTGTATGGACAGAAGTTCGGATTTGTGGACTGTATCAGCTGATTGCGAGCTGTATTGGATGCTTTTATTGGACAGACATTGAGAATGGACTGTATCGAGCTATATGGACAGAAATATTTCTGTTGATTGACTTCTTTGTGAGAGCGAATTGCTGCCTATTGGCTGTATAATATCTGCTGATTGGATACATTACACAGAACAGTGTGGACTGTATCGAGCCGATAACTCAGATACATTGGACTGTATCGAGGGAGAACTATTTCTGCTGAGTGACTACTTTCAGATCTGGAATGTAAGGGACAATAGACAGTCATCTCTGACTGTCATATGTACCCGGATATCGGTGGACTGTTTGGTCATATGGACAGTATATGTTGACAATGTAGGGATCTCTAAGATTCTATTACATGTGCAGAATGTAATTTTGTTCATTAATGAAATAAAATTACGACTTTTTTCCGAGGAAAAAAAAAGTACTTTAGCGTTGGAACTTATTTTAGCGTATTATAGCGTTGGAAATTATTGTCCTTTGGTTGTCAGTCAATACTCAACGCCGAGTTGACATTAATAGTATCATACTATCATAGAGAGTTGAATAAGTGGGTTACTATCCATTTGCATCTTTATGTAAATGATAGCCTAAATTTATAGGTGCAGGCCTACCTACAACGGGTCCACGAGGTACGGCCTCCATTCAATTCAAATTACGTATGATCGTTGGATGGCAGTTTCATTTGCACACAATATTTTCGTCAATTATAAACGTTATACGATTTTTCCTTTTTTATTTATTTTCACATTTAATACACATTTCCTCAAGTTTATTTATAAATTTTCTGAAATGGCTAAGATTTTTAACCCATGACTTTGCATGACTGACTTTTGTATTTGAAAAAAAAAATATGTAAACATGGACACCATTGAATGAAAATCTATGGAAGGCCTAGCTTTGAATTTACTATTGATCTAGTGTTTATTTGAGTAAGTTATTTAATGGACAAATTCAATTTTTTTTCTTAAAAATTCTTCTCAAATACAACAGTAATTTTGTGAGAAGATATAGTTTCACCTTATTAATATAAATTTCAAAATATTTTAATGTTTTCCTCCATCATTGTCCTCATCTATCACTATTTTGTGAATGGGTATATTACTCATCTTCTTCTTATTTCATTGCGGAAAAACACAACTTACACCTCTAGTTCCCAAGCTACTAAATCACTCTCCAAGATGAGCAGCACCACTTAGTGCTCTATTATATATTTTCTATCTTTCTCATTATCATATTCAAAGCAAAACTTTATCTCTTGTTTAAAAAATTAAACCACCAAAAAAATTGAGTTTATTTACTTATTAATTCACTTTGTCAAACCTGTCAACACCATCAAAATATTTTAATGTTTGATCTACAACTATTTTGTGATGGATATATTACGTATCTTCTCTTCTCATTTCATTACCAAACTTACACCTCTTGTTCACCCCAAGATGAGCAACTCGACTTATTGCTCTATTCTTCTCATTACCATATTCATCATCTTGTTTGTATGGAATTTAGAGAAATGCTCATAATAATAATAATAAATTCTCAATCAACTAATTTACTATATGTTATTTTATTAGCCACCACTTAGTAGAGATTATAATTGTTACAATCAACTAATTGAGTACATGTTATTTTATTGTTAGCCACCACTTAGTAGGAATTATAATTGTTATTATTAGTCCCCATTTAGTAGGATTAGAGTTTTCAAAGTAACCTAAAAGATATATAATCTTTGTTCGAACTGTAAATTTTCATTATTAGATTCAATACATCATATTATGCAATTTAGACATTGATATCTTTAATTCCAACATTTCTTCTAAATATTGTGCAATTTAGATATTAATATCTTAATTCCAACAATTCTTCTAAATTTTTTAACCATTCTAAACTATGACATAGTTTTATTTGGCACAAAGTCAAAGCAATTTGAGATTGTTTTAGTTTGATATTTTTATAAATATTTTACACTTATATAATTTTTTATTAAAAATATTATTAATTTGTTTTTTTAAATAAATATTTTTTATATTTCAAAATTTCAAAACTTTATATTTTTATATAGTTTAATTTGATATTTTGATATTTAATGTTCACTTCGATGATTTGATCTACAACGATTTTGTAGATAGATATATTACTCATCTTCTTCTATTATTTAATTATCAACTTGAAAAACACAACTTACACATCTAGTTCCCTTTAAGGTGAATAGCTCCACTCAATGTTCAATTATTTATTCTCTATTCTTCTTATGACCATATTTTGTCTCATAACGATATTCATCATCTTGTTTGTGTGGAATTTTGAAATAATAATAATAATAAAAATAAAATAATTCTCAATCAACTAATTAACTACATGTAACTATGTGGTGTTTTTATTAGTCCCCACTTAGTAGGGATTATAATTGTTATTATTAGTCCACACCTAATAGGAATTAGAAAAAAATGGAGTTTTCAAAGTAGCCTAAAGGTATACGATTTGGATTTTTTTGTTTTTTTTAGTACTATATGTAACTATGTGGTGTTATTATTAGTCCCCACTTAGTAGGGATTATAATTGTTATTATTAGTCCACACCTAATAGGAATTAGAAAAGATTGGAGTTTTCAAAGTAGTCTAAAAGTATATGATTTGGATTTTTTTGTTTTTTTTAGAATTTATTGATACAATTTTTTATTAGATTGCAAATTTTCATCGTTAAAATTGTACTTCTGTTTATTTAAATGGATTCAACACATTGTACTATTTTGACAATAATATCTTTAATTCAAACAATTTTTTTACTATAGCATAGTTTTATTTAGTACAAAATCAAAGCAATTTGAAATGGTTTTAATTTGATATTTTTATAAATATTTTATACTTATTTAATATTTTATTAAAAATATTATTAATTTGTTTTTTTTTAAATCAAAATATTTTTTATATTTAAAAAAGTCAAAAACTTAAATTTGTCATTGGTCCCATAGGAGTGACCGATAAGTTGAAGATTATGTTTTTACTTGTCAAAACTTAAATTTGTCATTGGTCTAAGAGGGAATCGTGGAAAAGTTTAAGGTTAGGTTTTTCATCAAATTCTTATTTCTTGTGTAGTTACATAAAATAGGTGTTAGAGAATAACTTTTATTAATGTATTTTTTTTATGTTTTATTTGGGATGGAGGTAGATCTCCACGATCTTAAATTGTACTAATAGTTGGTTTATAGATAACCCGTAATTTTTTGATGGCAGGCCACAGTTTATCTAAAAAAAGAATAGTTGGTTTATAGATAACCCGTAATTTTTTGATGGCAGGCCACAGTTTATCTAAAAAAAGATGGATAATAACAACAAGCCAAGGCATACACAATAATAATTACAACTACACATTAAAATCAAATAACAAATTTAATTTGTTCCTTTAACTTATAACATTTAACTGGCGTTTAAATAACTGTGCTAAACAGTAAAATAATGCGAATGCGAGCACTGTGTTAAACCTTTAAATAACTGTGCTAAACAGTAAAAATAATGCGAATGCGAACACTGTGTTAAACCTTTAAATAACTATGCTAAACAGTACAAATATTGCGAATGCGAGCACTGTGTTAAACGTGCCACGAGTTGTCCTTGGGGCAGTTACAGTTGCTTAGTTATTAAAAATACAAAATTACTTAGACACCTCGTATGGTCTATAAATTTCTGCATACTTTCTTGCCAGTGCTACTCTGCTGCACCGCCTTAGATTCACCTTTGGCCATAGCAATGATTTTAAGGATTGGTGCTGTTGCCTTCCTGCCACCACCTTCAAAAAACTCCCTTCATTTGTGGGTGGTAGGCGCATTCTTATTAAAAACCCTTTGATTGGAGACATTTGCTCCTAAATTTCAAGATCTGAACGGAAGGGGAGGATGCATACCTGCAGAGTATGGTGGATCAGTGCAAGAGTGGCTGGCAGGATGCAATACCTTCAAGATACAACAACACAATTACCAGTTATAGGGGTCAACATCTGCGGCTTTTACCTGGGCACCACAGAGGAGCTCTCACGCTATTGTGGGAAATCAACAGACCTTTGTCACGACTGTTGTGTATGGCGACAACATAGAGCTTAGGATCTGGCAATATGTTAACGAATGACATTATACGCTAAATGTAATCACATATTTATTTACTAACAAAGCAATGCTACTGCCTACCGTCCACTTAGAAGGCATGCGAGTCTACTTCCCTATCGATGTTACTACCTTAGGTCTCGAGTAAGCCAATTCTAGTTCAATTGAAACTACTACTGTTGGCTAAGGAAATCTGGAACAGTCAAAGGGCTTGACTATGGGATGGGCAGAATGGTCAAAACAAGCTTGAACGTGAGAACTGGAAATGGGTTAGACCTGGCTCTTTTACTTGAAGCTATTTAACGGGCGGATTCCAGGGCGGCTTGACGCGATGTGTTTTTATCCTACAAGATACACCTATATACTACTTATTACGACATAGCAGTTATAGCCTCAGCTAAACCACACCCATCTCTCTTAGAGCCCCTCCCACTGTTATGCCAATGGTTCGGTTCACAAATTTCGAAAACGCCTTCAATCTTCACCCCTTCCTCGATATCCTCGTCTTTGTCCATCGAATTCGATGGGAAAGAACAAATTTCTAACACCGAAAACAATAGTGAAATGAATCAAAGCCAAGAGCCGGAAGCTAAATGGTACTCGGAACACGGTTGGAATTTCATTGGCAAAATACTCTCAGATACTGTTAAAAATTCTAACAAACCGTCTCAAACAATGAACAAACAATTTGTTAGGACGTATTTTTTACAATTAATTATTTTGCAAACCCTCGTTAATATGCTTATTAAGATATGTGTATGCCTAGATAAGTGGTTTGTAGTAGGTGGTTGTTATTATATATGTAATAACATAAATTGAAACTTTCCCATTTGATTGAAGAGTATGTGGGTGAGTTTGCCTTCAATAGGGATGGATTTTCTTTCATTCCATTTCTTCTTTATTTCTTTTATCGGCCTAGCGTTGTCCAATATGGGGTTGTGCCATTCCTTTCAGTGCCTTTCCCTGGCATTTGTGCCCTTCCTTAAGAGGGTAAGTCAGTTTTATGTGCCCTTCCTTCAAATGATAATTCAGTTTTCAAATTCAAAAGTGCAACTCCAAGAGAGATGTGGGTACCATTTTAGAAGAAGTCATTGGTTTTAAACTATATTGATGATGGAATTAACCCAACCACCCACCAAGCATCAACATTTCATTAGCTACCGAATTTACCAAGCATCGACAAGAGCTACATCATTGAACTTACTAAGAAAAAATCATTGGTTTTCGGTTCACTCTCAACCGGAAGAGCAGGATGAGATGAAGATCGTGTCATGGTGACTACGTCAGTCTCGACATTCTTCAATGAAAGAGTGGGATCGAGGGGAGATGACATCGACTCGAGTCCTTCAACTTCACTCTTCAAAGGAAAAGTGGGATGAACTACTTGTTCTCCACTCTTTGAGGAAAGAGTGGGATCGACTACTTTGGATTCACTCTTCAAGGGAAGAGTAGGATCGATCGAGGATGTAACTGGATCGACCACTGTATCAACCAATGAAGGGTCAAGGGACAACTTACGATATCCAGTTGGAAGGTGATTCTGGGATAAAATAATGTCTTCCAACAATTGTGAAGCTACATCCATGCGAGGACAAAGGTAAGTAAGGTGCATGTCCTTGCATAATAAACAAGGATTCTTAACTTTGCCTTTTCGACCCTTAACCATAGAGTCACTGGTCGATGGGGTACCATCAGGATGATGTCCATAAGCTGATGATATAGGTTGTTTAGAAGCTTTAGTCCACTCTTCTAATACTTTGGAAAGACCAGGACAATCCTTAAGAAGGTGGTTCCCCCTGCAAAGCCTGCAAGGGAACTTGGGTTTACGAGGTGTTTTTATAGAATGAGTGCCATCAGAGACATATGATTGATGCGTGGTCTCTTTCTTTTCCTTCTTCTTCTCAACCTTCCATTTCTTCTTCTTATTATCCTCCTGATTACTAGCATCATTGCTTTTATCAGGAGAGGAAGAAGAAACAAAAGAAGATACATCTGGCGAAGAAGGCGAATGATCGATTTGCGATTGATGCTCTCGTGGTGGAGAGTTAGCATTTGAAACATTGGGTACAACTGGAATCACCGGATTGAATAACCATACCGGTAATCCTATGGTTAATCCAGGAAGATTTAAAGTGGCAATAAAGGGAGGACCAATATCTCCCACTGGAGGAAAAACATAAGATACCCCTTTAAAAGAGGTCTCTTGATTGGTAGTCCCATAAAATGTTGCCATATCTAAACTCTCTAAGGCCTTCCAATTATCACGCACAGCAAATGCTACTCAAACCAAAAGCAACAGGAAAACTTGTGAATAGGAGGGATGTAAAAGTCGGATCCTCACGGGTGTATCAAGCTGTCACAACTCGCGATATACTGTAGGGTCCAACAGTTATACTCGGCCCAATTTTTCAGAGTACTAACCAAGGATGATTGGGATCATACCCTTAGCTGTATAACTCGACTACCTAAGAATACGTGTGCAGTAATCTCCCTGAGTGCTGTTCTCGGTGTATTGTGACAACAAGACGGCCATAAGGTTCACTCAGATGCTTCCAGGATTGTAAAGGTGTCTCCCAATATACGCAAGGTACGTGGGAGCTCTAATCCGTAGTAGTGCTGTCTAATGCAAAACCGTATGACATAAGCCTTCCTATATACCGTCGAGTACGTGAAGTACCTTTCTATATACCCGAAGGTACGTGAAAGGTCGTTCGATATACCGACTGGTACGTGGAGAAATGAAAGTCTCCGGGATGCAGTGCAGGAAGATAACGACAATTGCTGTGTTTCAAGACGTCAAAACATGTCTCTACCCTATCAGATAGGTTGCTAAATTTTTTTAATTTAACTATCGCTTGATTTTATCTTATGTGGTTAAGTGGACGGATGGAAATTTAGACCTGACTCAAAACCATGCAAGTATGAGATGCAAATCTTCCTTTCGATGAAGTCTTACTTAAGAAGGAGAGAGATATTTTTTCTTCCCAAATGCACAACCCTATGCAAATGCAATTTTAGCTTTTTAATGAATGATAAGCAAACATGTAAAACCATACCCAAACTATCCTAAAGTGACAAAAATAGATCTTTCTATCAATAACAAATGCGAAAATTCTAATTCATTTTCTATCTTTTTACACTTAAAAAAAGATACATCTAAGCTATGATAAAGTGTAATATCCCCTCCCGCGGACCCAATTCCTGGAAGGGAACATGATGCCAATCTGGGGCTTTTACATAAACTCATCCCATTAAATTCACAGCAATTAAAATCAAATGTGTGCAGATGCAATTTAAAGCAAACATGAACATCGGAATAACATCATCCACACACATTACATGATGCCATTCAATTTAACATAGTCAACAAATTAATAAATTTGCAGAAGTAATTGCATATAAGAAAATACTCATCTTGTTGCAATGTTGTCTCAAACAACTAACTATGTCGCTGCAACATTCCACCCAACCATAGGCCAGTTGTGTTCATCAATTCTCTCAACACAATTGCCACCCTCAAGCTGGGCATGATTCTTACAAGAAAAATGGAACATTCCAGCTCATGCACAGCCAAAGCAATAGAAACCCATCTCAAGCCCAATCTTTTTTTACACACAGCAATTCCAATTGGGCATGGATACCCATTTTCAACAATGGGATTTGCAAATACGATGGCCATAGGTTTTTCCAAAAATGTGGGCACACCAAAAACGGATTGGGGTGAGAAAATCGTCCATAGGGAACCAACCCGATTTTTCATGGGTATTTTGGGCATCTAAATGGCCAAAACGGCCCCAATGAAACCCCAAATCAAGCTCCCATACTCCCAACCACTCTGCAACACAAAAACACCTCTTTTCCCACTGAAAACCAGGAAGATACAGGAAAAACATGGAGGAAAACGCCCAGCAGTCCCAAAAACGTGAGAGAGGCAAAACTGGTTCATGGGTAATGGCTTGGGGAGCAATTCATGGCTTTTTTCTTGCCCAAGAAGCAAAAAACGTTTTTCCATGAAGGGTGGCTTGCCCATGCTCGAATTTTGGACAGCCATACCTCCCATTCCTAAGGCATTAACTACCTCAACCAATTATTGGGAGAAATGAATGATTGCGTAGAAAGTTAACATGGATAGTTGAGTGTTTGATGGGTTATCTCATTGACAATTGACTTGACTTGATTGGCTCAAGGGTTTGAATGTTTTCCCTCCCAATTCCTTGTAAAATCATGCCCCCATCTCTTGTTGCATTGCATAGCTAGTTGTGGGTATTTTATTAAAATGCATATTTACATGATATTCACAATTCCATTGTGCATGGCTAGCACGTAAACCATATGCACCAATAAAATCGATGGTGGGGCCTTGGCCTTGAGCTCCTCACTACGATTTTATAACAATATTACATCATTTACATTTTAATATAATGGGGTCAAACTCGGGATATTACAATCCTCTCCCTGTTAAGATCCTAATGGACGGCCTTCACTAACACCTCGGGGCTTTGGTGTAATGGTTTGTATCATTTGGTATCAGAGCCTCCACCTAGGTTCAAGTCACAGAGTGGGTGGCAATGTCGGCATTGCAGTGTTCGCCCGAGGCTCGTACGGGGCAAAGGGGACACCACCGTATGGGCGCACATCCAGCCCAGAGTCTGGACTGCGAAGCGTGGTGGGATGTTAAAATCCTAATGGACGGCCTTCACTAACACCTCGGGGTTTTGGTGTAACGGTTTGTATCACTCCCCCTTGGAATAACACCGTCCTCGGTGTTCCAACACTTAGGAATAATACCCACTTTACACACATCCAAAATTTGCACAATGTTGCAGGTCTATCCTACGTTTCATCCCTCTACTTTGAACATTCAGGATCAAGTCCTTTGGCTTCCACAAGTTGCTCTTGCTGGCTTTGATCTTCCAACACTGTAGGTGGGCATTACTCCACAGCAATCCCTTCCTTTTATTCACCTTCCAAATGATCTACAAGTCTGGAATTTCATGGATGCCATCTTCCTTGCTGCCCTGGCAACTATTTGAGGAAGATTTTTGGCCAAAACAATAGCTTTTGGTCTGCTTCCATGATCAATGTGCACAACTGGCCCACACTTTTCTCACTAGCGACACTTGGCTAATAACAACTGCAAACATTGGCTTTCAATTTCTCACCTGTGAGATTCATCATGGCGATTCCTGTTAGGACAAGCATAACACAATATTAAAAATTAGTCAATTATTTTTCCAATTGACTTGGAATGTCTATGCTTTACTCATGAGACTTCCACACATTTCATGTTTTACCAACATACACATGAAATCATTCATGTTCACCCTTTCACAGGAAAAATAACTATTTCATCATTCACAATTCATTTCAAGCAATAAACACATTCAACAATCTTTTGTTTCTGAAATGCATCAATCAAAAGGAAAGAGGAGAGTAAGAGTTTCCCCCTCTTAGTCTTGTTCCAATCCAGAGCCACACCATCACTTGTGGTTCCATGCTCCTTAGCCTCTTTCACTTCAATGTGAATACTTGACTTGCCTTTTCTTGGCTATGACACTTAATGTCTAAGGTCCGTCTAAGGATTTTCAATGTGGGAATCATTCCCATTGTTTCCTACAGGACCTTTGGCTGCTAGAACCCACATATGTCCACTAGCGCCATTTTTCATTACTACTCATACTGAGCTCTTTAGGACAGTCACATGTCCACATGCATCCTCCAGATGCTTTCATAGTCCTTACTTCCAGCAATACCTACACTCAAACATTGAATCAATTCACATGTTTAGTTTATTTTCATAGGGTTTATCTCTAAACAAGAGTTTGAGAAATCATAACAAATCATATACACATGTATATTCATAAGCAAGAAGCTACAAGATAACTAAATACTTATCTACATTGGATGTCTTCACTTTATTCCACAGGATCCTTGGATTTTCCGTGGGTACAATAATGATTGTTGGGCCAACACATAGGCTATTCCACTACATCACGTAGTTAATGCCCAACTAGTTACTCTCTGGACTTACCACGGGGGGGTCACTAGTGAGGTAATATCATATCACGTCCATTCATATTGGGGGTTTGAATACTCTTAAAAACCTAAAAAATATATTGCCTCATATGAAGGGGTCAAGGGGGATTTTTAATTTGACACGGTGATATAAATATTTGGGGTTATTTTATTTGGGTGGGTTGAGGAATAACCTACAAATCATGGCATGGATTCATACCTCCAAATCACGGGCTCAATTCATACCCACCTAAAACTGAAGGACCCTCCATTTTTATTGTGCTATTTCTTATGATCCTAATTTTGGCATAAATATGATAATAGTGTACCAATGATATATCAATGGAAGTCTCTTTGGATTATTGGCCTTGAGAAATCCTCATTTAATAGCTTATTTAGGCTTGGCTTGAATTCATGTTATATTTTTTTTCATCTTTAACTTAAGAGATGTACCTAATTGGGAGTTCTGGAGTTGAACAATTGTATTGTATTTTTTGTAGGCATTCGAGCAAAATATCTAACTCTTCATTTTTTAGGTTGGGATTTAGGTGGGTATTGAGATTCAACCAAACCTTGCTCCATGACAACCAAGAAAAGTGAGATCAATCTTTCTTGGCTCACTGGAACCAAGAAAAGTTAGATCAATCCTTCTTGACTAATGATTTCTTTCAACTTTTGTATTCTTCTTTAACATTTTCACATTGCCAGTTAGGAATGATTGTTAGATTGAGTTATATTTGGCACATTCATAATTGTAATTTCAATTCTTATATGCAAGGCATCGTCTTAGTATTGTGTTGGAATTGACATGAACATAGGTGAAAATCTAAATTCTTATTTACATACCCTATGTGTTAATGTTACCATGAAATGGTATCGTATAAGTTTCACCATCTATGTATCTTTATAACTATTGCATGCTTGAAACTTAACAATGGAGATTTTCTCCTCTCCTATAAAGATAAAAGAAAGATATAACCCAAGAAAAGGTAACTAAATGGTGTTAAAGTCGAGGAAATTCATTGCATCTTGTGAATGACCCAAATCCAAGATATACACATGATCATATGGTGTTATTGGAAAGTAAGAGAAATTTTTCTATGTTTATTTGGGTTCAAACATCAATGATGTTTGTTTTGATAGGAAGGTATGGGAGTCCGTCCACGAAAGGGTTTCAATTTGAAATGGTGTTAAAGTCGAGGAAATTCATTGCATCTTGTGAATGACCCAAATCCAAGATATGCACATGATCATATGGTGTTATTGGAAAGTAAGAGAAATTTTTCTATGTTTATTTGGGTTCAAACATCAATGATGTTTGTTTTGATAGGAAGGTATGGGAGTCCGTCCACGAAAGGGTTTCAATTTTGCATTTTTATAGAGTTTAATTTATTAAGCTTATAGAAAACATGAGCTCACTATGGCTATACTTATATTTACAGGATATAAAATTGGTAGATTGGCAGGCTATGGTGTGAAACATCTACAATTCTCATATTTTCTAAGCATTGCACTAACTATTGGACTATCATCCTTTTAAATTCTTTGTTATGTTGATCTCTTGATCGAGTTTCCTTCCCCGGTACTATTTTGTTGGGTTTTCCACTATCCAACGCTACAAATTGATCAATCACTCCTGCAATCCTGGTGGGATCATTATTAGCATTATACTATTATTTTATTTAGCATTGTGTTTGCTTATACTAATATGTGTTAGGTCTCCTATTTGTTACAACTTGATAATATGATATAAAGGGGGTATTAAAAATTGGGTTGATAAAAATGGCTACATACAATATCTGGTGAAAATAGGGGTTTTATTAATTGGAAAGACATATTGGGAGGGGGGTTCAACAATAAAATTTTACGAGGAATTTTCCAATATTTAGTGAAATTAGGGATATTGTTTAATATCATGCGAACGATCGTGCTATGTAACAAGTTCACTGAGTGAACCCCCCGTGGGACTTACCAAGAATTTTATAGCGCCCAACCAGTTACTCTGGCTCTACCAAGAATTTTGTAGCGCCCAACCAGTTACTCTCTGGCTTTACCAAGCATTTTATAGCGCCCAACCAGTTACTCTCTGGCTCTACCAAGAATTTTGTAGCGCCCAACCAGTTACTCTCTAGCTTTACCAAGCATTTTATATCTCTTTCAGGGTCCTTGCTTCCTGCAATGACCAAGGTTTCCAACAAAGAAACCACAGTGTATCAGCTTAGGTGTTATAAAACTTATACCTGAAATCTTCATTATTCCAAGCAAGAAATAAATGAAAATGAATACTTATCTGTATTGTGCATTTATTCGCTACTCCATAGGTTTCCTTCTCTGCTTTACAAGCCTTGGATCACTTGTGGGGTGGATGCTTGGCCAACACACATGCTGTTCCACAGCATCATCCGAATAGGCAATGCCAAGCCAGTACGCCGACTAGGTTTATCAGGCATCCCTAGAATCCGTATGCTAAGCCATTATGCCGACTGGGTTTATCAAGTATTTCAAAGATCAGTATGCTAATCCAGTACGCCGACTGGGTTTATCAAGCATACAACGACCATTTCCAAGCCAGTTCTCCGACTGGGTTTGTCAAGAAATGACACCGTTCACCAATACCTCCACAACGTGCAAATAATCAATGCGAAGCCAGTACACCGACTGGGTTTGTCAGGCATCCAATAATTCTTCATCCACACAAGGATGGCACTCCTTCTCCTATGCAAACCAGCGGTTCCATTTAGGAACTCTATAGGTGAATTTCTTGACTACAGGGTAGCATAGCCCCACAATACCCACTCACACTACACAAGGATGATACCCCTTTTCTGTAACACAGCTCCCCGGGCCTATCCATCCCTTCTAGTGTCCTTTAGTGTGAGCGTAGAAAGGTTACCACTGCCCATACAGTCCTCTTGAGCACCCTTTCTTCACTTTGCCTCTTAACGTGCAACATCAAATTGCATCTGTGTAAGTTGATAGCACAAGAAGGATAAGCAAACTCATCAGTATTGCTTCTCTAAAATCATAACCATTTTTCATAACATTCACCATCAAGTATTGAAACACCAGGAATGCGTCCATTCCCTTAGGGTGTAGTCAATATTAACACCCCTATCATAACTCAGCACCAAAAATGTGTGCACTCCCTTTCGGATGTGAGACATGTAGGCCCTAGTCTGGAATAATAATGAAATAATAAAACATGCTCTGCATATTAAATATAATAACCAGACATGTATATCTCCAATTAGGGTTACAGAATACTCATTCGTTTCACAGATGTATCTTTTCTTTATTTACGAAGAATGGGGGCTCCCTTCTCTGAGTCAACAGTCCTTCGGTTTTCCACCCCAATCTCTTCATGTTCCATAACCCACACATGCCTTCTTTGCATAATTTTACTGTCTG
The DNA here is from genome assembly GCA_027924585.1 of Larix kaempferi. Classification (NCBI taxonomy): domain Eukaryota; kingdom Viridiplantae; phylum Streptophyta; class Pinopsida; order Pinales; family Pinaceae; genus Larix; species Larix kaempferi. The sequence continues at coordinate 38,417,586 of BSBM01000205.1, forward strand.
ACTCACATGATTCACCCACATACAGTTTGACGGAGACATTATCAACATTTACAATGGCGTTTCACCCGAAACCCATTTCCAAAGCATGAGGTCCTCCCCATTTAGTTTGGCTTCCGCAGGCCATCACACATGGTCTTCCTGCAATGTTTCATCCTAGTACACTTATCAAATAGCCAAACAGTAAGCAACATTTAGCAATAAATTTCAAATCTGATTGTTCCATAACCAATCAATGTCATTAATAATTAAATTCAATATGAATTTTCAATTCTGTCTACTACAGAAATTGATTTGCTCAACAATGAGGCTATCCTCATATTGTTTGGCTCTCGTAAGTGGTATCACTCTGTCCATTATGGTTTCACCCTTGCTACCATACATGAACATCCACCTACAACATGTCCTCCTGACACAATTTTACATACGCCAAACAGTCATGAGTAATTATTAGCAAAATCTCAAATCTGCAATTTGTAAATCTGTTTTCCTACATAAATTAGATTTACCACCATGAGATTATTCTCACAAATTTAACCATAAAATTTGTAGATTTGTTTCATGCATAAGTTACAACCATGAGAACCTTCTCATAACCTTTGGCTTCTGCACATGGTAGATCTCGGTCTCTACCATGGACTTATCCTCATTGCCATATGTAAGACTTTTCTACCTGAAATTTGAAACTTAAATCAGCCAACCACATTGTGAGTATTTTATGCATATAATCCTTTCATTGCTACAACATTCATTGAAGTGATCTCAGAATTATAACACTCAATAATTCAAACATCTTCGGCTGTTAACATTTGAAATGCAATGAAATATATACATTTCTATATATGCATCATTATCACAATAAAATTGCAAGACACAGTCACGCTATCCATGCAATTTAAATAAACTGTAAATACTCATTACTTCACATTCCATGCAATTCTGTCCTTCCAACAGAGTGCTTTGGTAGCCCATCACATGTTTACCTTCTTCATGCAATATTTTCCCTGCATTCATAGCAGCTCATGAAATGGTATCAAAATTAACAATAGTCCACCATTTCATCTATTATCTAACTGCAGTGAAACATATATATATCACAACCATGCATTCACACAATGCATCTCAACATGCGCACCTGTGCATATGCATGCACATTCAACACATTTTTATAATCGTTTAATGTGCTTTCACTCAATGCATAACCCCTCAATACAACCTTACATTAATCCGTGAGTACTATGCATTCCAACATATTATGGCCTAACCATGCCTATCTCATAGCATGCACTACCACAACATGACCATAAGTCCTCACTTGCTTTGGTTGTTAAACTCACAACCGGCATACACAAATGGCATGATAAAATTTCATATGAATGCATTGAGGTTTCTAATAAACTATAGGGTGTAAGGCTCCTTGCCTTTTCTCACCCGCACCTCACCATACTTGGTAGGATGACATTAACATTTAGGCATTTAGTACCACATGCAAACCAAATCAACATAGTTTAAACATAGTTGAAGGGATTTTACCAAATCCTCTTTCAACATTCATGCAATTAAGCACAAATAACCATTACTTGCATGGTTTTCATTAACATCACTTGATGTTACTTGATCAGTTGGCCTCTTACCAAGGCTACACAGTCCTTTTTCCAACCTCATGATCATAGATTTGTTGCACCATCCTTTGCTCATAAGGTTGTTGGTCATATGCAACAACATCATCTTCATCTTTAGCCATGCTTCAGTTGCCTTTGGTCCTATAACCAATGCGAATACAACTAATGATTAGCAACCACAATCATTGTCTTAAGTGGCTCATTGCATATGTAAAACCTCACTATTTTACCAATATGCAATATCCTATTCATGCACAAACATTTTCACATGCACTGTGCAATGTTTGTTAATATGCCATGAAAGAACGGGAATCCTCACAAGCCTCCATCGCAACTTTTAACTTAATTTTCGCCGCCGCGTCGCAGAAATTAACCTTAATTTCACCGTGCACGTCGCAAAATTTAACATTAAAATTTGTGGCAGATCCTTTTCTCCGCGACTGCTCCGGCGCGAAATTTAACCAAATTTTCGACAACCTTGGTGCAACAGTTATGGTTAAAATCGCCGACAAAGACTTAAGCAAAATTTCCAACACTTAGAATTTTTTTTCAATTTTTCAAATTTTCAAAAACAGTTAGAAAAATTTTCTGAATATTTCCTTCTTTTTGATGTTTAGTGCTGGACAGGAGGCATACTTACCTCTGCAACTATGATAGGTATCCCATGAAGGCCCAATGCTACAACCAACAGCTCCGATACCACAATGTAATATCCCCTCCTGCGGACCCAATTCCTGGAAGGGAACATGATGCCAATCCGGGGCTTTTACATAAACTCATCCTATTAAATTCACAGCAATTAAAATCAAATGTGTGTAGATGCAATTTAAAGCAAACATGCACAGCGGAATAACATCATCCACACACATTACATGATGTCATTCAATTTAAGACAGTCAACAAATTAATAAATTTGCAGAAGTAATTGCATATAAGAAAATACTCATCTTGTTGCAATGCTGTCCCAAACAACTAGCTATGTCATTGGAACGTTCCACCCAACCATATGCTAGTTGTGTTCATCAATTCTCTCAACACAACTGCCACCCCCGAGCTGGGCATGATTCTTACAAGGAAAATGGAACATTCCAGCTCATGCACAACCAAAACAATAGAAACCCATCTCAAGCCCAACCTTCTTTTACACATAGCAACTCCAACTGGGCATGGATACCCATTTTCAGTAATGGGATTTGCAAATATGATGGCCATAGGTTTTCCAAAAAACGTGGGCACACCAAAAATGGATTGGGGGTGAGAAAATCGTCCACAAGGAACCAACCCGATTTTCCATGGGTATTTTGGGCATCTAAATGGCCAAAATGGCCCTAATGAAACCCCAAATCAAGCTCCCATACTCCCAACCACTCTGCAACACAAAACCACCCTCTTTTCCCACTGAAAACCAGGAAGGCAGGAAAAGCATGGAGGAAAAACGCCCAGCAGTCCCAAAAACTTGAGAGAGGCAAAACTGGTTCATGGGTAATGGCTTGGGGAGCAACTCATGGCTGTTTTCTTGCCCAAGAAGCAAAAAACGTTTTTCCATGAAGGGTGGCTTGCCCATACTCGAATTTTGGACAACCATATCTCCCATTCCCAAGGCATTAACTACCTCAACGAATTCTTGGGAGAAATGAATGATTGGGTACAAAGTCAACATGGGTAGTTGAGTGTTTGATGGGTTATCTCATTGACACTTGGCTTGATTTGATTGGCTTAAGGGTTTGAATGTTTTCCCTCCCAATTCCTTGTAAAATCATGCCCCCATCTCTTGTTGCATTGCATAGCTAGTTGTGGGTATTTTATTAAAATGCATATTTACATGATATTCACAATTCCATTGTGCATGGCTACCACGTAAACCATATGCACCAATAAAATTGATGGCGGGGACTTGGCCTTGATCTCCTCACCACGATTTTATAACAATATTACATCATTTACATTTTAATATAATGGGGTCAAACTTGGGATATTACAGAAAGAAAGATTCTGTAAATGTTTCCAATCAAATGCAATGCAAAGAAAAACATTCAATATCTTTTTGTAACTCAAATGCACAAGAACATGAAACAATCTTTTATTCTTCTTATGAATGTAAGACCAAGAATGTCAAATGATCAAACTAAGGTAAGAAGAATATTTATGTTTTTCAAGCTTGTAAATCTAGCAAAAGAGAGACAAAAATGAAGCTTCTCTTTGAACAAAAATGGAAACAAAGAATCGATCTACTCCAATAACCTATAAATAGCTAAATATGAAAAGGAAATGAAGCACAAAACCCAAGAAAGACGACTTAGAGATACAAGGATGTCCCAAGTTTTTCAAAGCTAATAAAAACAATTCAAAGGACATAAAAGATCCCAAAAGGTTGAAAAAAAACCTTAATATGGTTCAAAGGGATTGTAGTGCAAAAGTTTCCTAAAAATGCAAACAAACACGCACTCAAACTGTGGATGCAAGAGCACTTATAGCTCCTAACAGACACCAAGAGGTCAGATAAATAACCTTGAACCAACAGACCAAGGCAAACCCCAACAAGAAGCTTCCAAAAACCCAAAACATAGTATTTTCGCCCCTATACAGACCAACACAACAGAAATATGAGATTTTCAAGCCTTGCAACACTGTTGGATAGCTAAAATTTAGAAATTTTTGTGTCTTAGGATACTATGGGGGCACAGAAATATGGAATTTTCGCTCTGCAAGGTGTGTTGGGGAAGCGAAAATTTTTACTGTAGGTGTAAAAAACGAAAATTAATGCCTAGATCCGAACAGGGATGAAGTGTTGGGTTCAAGATAGTCCTCAATGATGACTAAAGAGGATATAAGGTGGTGGGAAACAACACTTAGAAGAGGATTTGATGATCCAAACAAGCAATCAAAGGTGAAACTAGGGAAAAATTCCCCAATGGAGTCGCCAATTTCTATTGTAGAACTTTCTTCCTACGAATAAAAAGAAGTCCTCGTGGGATCAATTAGGTCCCTAGACACCTACCCAATATAGAAACAAAACAACTGGTGATCTACTCTCCTAGATCAAAAACTTACATGAACTATTGAACATGGAAGAAGAAAGGAAGAAGTAAAACTTACCTCCAACCTGTACGTTGTCCTAGCTCCAGCTCCAAGCTTGATCTTCAAGGCTTGAACCTGTGAAACAAGACAAAGGACCAAAAATTCCAAGCAAGTAGATGTATTAAGCTAGATCTAATCTACAACATATCATGCATCAATATAACAAGAAACAAGACGTGGTAGAATAGGCCAAGTTATCATTAAGAAATCCAAAGAAGTCGATTACAATGTTATACCTTGATTTCCAAGATGATAGCATCTCCTTCCAATCTCTCCAACATCACCCTTGCAAGACTCATGGGATCATAATGGCCTCCTTTCTGAGTTTTTCCCAATCATAGGATCATAAGTTTGGTGCTTCGAAGATCAACCCCCATAGCTCATGGATGGCTCTCTTTAATTATGATTTGGGAGGCCAACCACTAAGAGGAGATTATGGATCTAAGTGAGGAAGATGTGGATCAAGGATTTAAACCATGCCAAGGAGGGAATGTGAGATGGGATTCGAAGGGGGACCTCATCCCATGAAAATCTCCTCGAGATCCAAGGTCCAAAATCTAAGGAAAACTGTTATTCGGGGATTTTCGTGCCCCTATAACTGAGCAAAGTGCGAAAATGTTGTAATTTCCGTGCCCCAATAGACATGCAGAATGCGAAAATAAGGAATTTTCGTGCCTTGCACCACTAGCAGGGCGCGAAAATATCTCTAGGAGGCTAATGAGTGGGTTAGGTCAAGTGGTTTTCGGCTGCTAAGTTGTTGGATGTACTTCCAAGTGTGACTAGGGAAGGGACCAAAATAATGACAAAGGGTCTTAACACCCTTAGGGGGCACAAACATCATGTTTATCATGGTGATGTGACATGAAGACTCTAATGGTACACAGTGTGACAATTTGAGGTGTAACAATACCTAGTACCATTTATAGATCAGAGTGGGTATTGGACCAAATATACCAAAATGAATAAGTTGCAAAAAATCAAAACGTTTACCAGAGCTTGTAGTGAATCAAACTCTCTTCTATTTACCAAAATTACGGTGGTTACACAAGTCTAAATTACAAGAATTAATCCCAAAGCATACATCATTTATGCATAATTTTCAAACCTTTTCCACTCATATGTCTAAGGTGTTCATGCTATAGAATCACTGCATCCTGAGTGTTTCTTGAGGTTGTTGTTGCTACATGGTTTTTCATTGTATCACTGCACAAATGATATAGGGTTCCATACTAATTCTCCTTTGCTAATTCTGCAATGCTTCTCATCAAAGGTAGTAGAATACTCCAACTTATCCATCATCTTGATTGAGAGAAAATCCTTTTGTAGATTAAGTACATGTCTTATATCACACAACTTCATTTCTCCAACACCATCTAACTTGATCCTAATATCTTCTCTTCACACAGTTTCTAAAGGATGTTCACCACCCAATTAGACCAACCCAACACTGCAGCATTGATATTTGACAAACTAATCTCTATGTGGAGACATGTGGAAAGATGCTCTTGAGTCCAAAACCCAAGCATATAAAAGGGATCTATTGTTATTGAGATAGAATTCCTTACATGTTTCCATCTCTTATGAATCTATTGTATTGGCCTCAGCTAATGGTTGATCCCACTTTCATCATTCTTTTTCTTTTTTAGATGCCAATAGTTCTTCCTTGAGTTCCCTTACTTCCCACAATCTTAACACTTCCTTTTCAACTTGGGTCCTCTTGAACTAGATTTGGAATGTGGTATGCCTTGTTTGCCCCTTTTATTAGATTGGCCTCTCACAGATAGATCTTCATTGGTAGAGGGTTCTAGAGAATATTTTTTGCCTCAACTCTTCTCCTAGCAATGCAACTACAACATTGTCAAATTTTAGAGTTCCTAATTATGATCTGGTGATGGTCATCACCAAATGATCCTAGGTGTGTAGGAGGAAACAAAGAAACATGATTTCTATGTCACTCATCCTCCACCTTTGCATTAACCAATACCATTTATTGATTAGGGTATTAAACTCACTCAAATGATTTTCCACAAATGAACCCTCTTTCATCCTCATATGATAAGATAGTTTTTTAGGAAAACCTTATTTGTTGTGGAGAGGATGACATTGGCACTATCCTATTAAGAAAAGTCCAATAGAGAAAACAAATAATTGAACTAACTCATCATTCTTGAGTTATTTCCATATTAATTTAGTCTCATACAACTTCTCAAGTTTCTCCCAAAGGCTTTACATGGTATTTTCTTCAACAACATTGAATAAGATAGATTCTACTAGGTAAAGACGAATTGTAGAAACTACCTTCCTATCCATCTTTTTCCACTCCTCATATGTCATCTTGCTAGGTTTCTATACAATCCCTTTCAAGGCTAGGGCTTGGTCATTTTGAACTAGCAAATCCTCGACCTTCATCTTCCAAAGGGAGAGATTACTTCCATCAAAATTCTCAATCTTGAACTTAGTTAAACTTCTTGTCATTATTGCAGTTCCCACTTACAAAAAATTTAAGCCAGTGAGTTTTTAGAGAACTTGGATTTGACACTAGACGTTAGAAAATATAAAAACACAAGTAAATAATAATAACAATAGAATATGAGATTTGGGTGTTCCCATGAAGATGTGTAACACTTTCTAGAAAGAGGCGAGCATGAATTGTAGAAAACAAAAGCTCTATCGAGACTTGGTTAATCCCTCGATCGAGCTATATAGATCGATTGAGCTATTGTCATTATTAAAAATAAATAAATAAATTAGCTGGTAGGCTGTTCACAAATGAAAATGTAAAAAATATCTTGATCGAGCTTTTAAGAAGCTTGATCAAGCTATTTATTTAACTGCAATTGAAGCCTCGACCGAGGTATTTAAAAAACCACTCAAATCCTCGACCAATAATTTTTAATAAATTGGCCTTCAACCCCTTTTTCTATAGATTTAATTTTACTGGACTTTTTGAAAGGCATAAAACCTACCATTAATTGCACCTTAGGTGGTAGACTTGATGTCGATGGATTCATAGACAAATTGTCTATCCACTGGCATATTTTCTTTTAAAACTTACACTTAAAAACCATGTCCACAACTTCGAAGCAACTCAAAGAAAAATCAACAACATAAAAAGCACACATCCAAAACATTTTAAAAGCATATACACCCAACATCGACACATCCTCTTTAAAAAGGTATTTCTAGTATTTCATTTTTTATAAGCAGTAAAAAAATGTTTACATGCACCCAAATGTTTACAAAATGCGATTCAAAATTTTAATGGCTAGTTTCGAAAATTAATAAAAAATATAATTTTCCAAAATAAATTAAAAAAATATAATTTTCCAAAATAAATTAAAAAAATATGTATTTCTCATTGCATTATGTGTAGATTATGTTTATATATACATTTTTTTGAAAATTATACATTTATCATTAAATTATTTTAAGTGCACGCAAGCCATTTGTTAATTTTTCCTAAAATTTGCAAGGACAAATATTTCATTAAATGCAATTTTGACACATTAAATGATATTGGTTTCTTTTTTCAAATCATTGGAAAGACAACACAATTCCCTACAATTTGTTTTTTTATTGCATGTTGAAATTCACAAGGAATAGATGAGTTTTGAGGGTTTTGATTTAATAAATGAGTAAAATATCAAATTTTTAGCATCACTATTGGAAAAAAGTGTTACCCATCTTCATGGATTTACCCATTTACATGGAAACCCTGCTGTGCGCAAGTAAAACCACAGGGAAACGACATCTTCAAATTTTATTATTACTTTACAAAAAACTTACAATGTTTTCTTGTACAGAAATGCTAGGGGTCATTTCCCTTTTATAAAATACATAAGAGGGTTCTAGAAGGACTCAAGATACAATGGAGGGTTCTAAAAAATTTTCCTAGTGGTTCCTAGTGGTGCAGAAAGGATTTGCACCCCTAGGTAGGGGGGGGCTGACCAAATCCCCCTTCAACACCTATGGCGCATATGGATTACATGAGGGGATAACCATGCACCACTCTACAAGGAATATTGGAGATCTGGATATTGACTTCACCTCCTCATATGGAAGCTTCTTAGATGGGAAAAGACTTGAAAAATGACAACCAAATTAAATTGGTATGAAAACTGGAAAATGAAATAAGTTGTAATTTATTTTTACCTTCCCTAAGACACTTGTAAATTCCCTCATGAGCCTACTTTCACCATAGATGAGTTAGTTGGAAGAAGGGGAAAGCGATTACACTTCATAACTAGTTGAGAGTATTTTAAAAAGGTGAGATATCCTTTGAGAAGGGGATGGACTAAAACGTATGGTGATGTTTGTATTGAGAAAGAGATAGTGACTCTTGGGAGTGACCTTGGAATCCCATTATTATTGTTTATATGCCTTGGGACACCACTGTCGATGGGTTGAAAGTGGTAGTAATATCATTACTGAATAGAGGGGGCACCACTATTGGGGGGCTCTTATCGAGAGGTTGTAAAATGAGAGTAATACCCATGTTGAACTAAGTTTTATAGTGTGATTTGTATAGCATGTTCCTTATCCTCTTTGAGACCTAAGCCCGCTAGGGGAGAACTTGCCTAAATAAGTCATTTTTATTGGTAGGGAGGAAAGACCAACTTGGATACATTTTTCCCTTGGCATCAAACTAAATGTGGAACCTTGATGGGAGGAACTCTTGGAATCCACAAAGATAAGAACCTCAAGTACTTTGTGATATTTCATACAAGGTGGTTATGATTTATTATTTTATATATAGTTAATGAGAACTTGAAATGTGCAACCTTGCATGGTGATTTGCTCGCTTATGATTTGTAGTGTAGTGCCTTGCTCTGTTTTTCTATTGATTATAAAACTTTATGCTCAAGAAAAAATGGTTGTTTTGCTTAATAATGCCCACTTGGGTTATTATAGTTTGAATCCCTCTAGGTGAAACACATATTTATTAGTGATACCATCCACGATTGTTGGGTTTTCTAAAAGGTTTTCCTTGAAAAAATAAATAGTAACAACAATATAAACCTAGGTTTAAAATAAAGATAAAATCTTGACATTATAAATAAATACAAATTTTATTTATATTGTCAATTTAAATAAATAGTATAAATTTAGAATCTAAGTGTCCTCCATTTAAGATCACTTTTGAAATATCTTGAACTAATTTAATATGGTACAATTTAATAGCATTATTATCTTTAGAGTTAAGAAAGATTGGTCACTTTTATCTACTTTTTTCTATTTGTCTTTTTAAAGTAAAAACAAATTTTCTTATCATTTCAAAAACTTTATAATCCACGTTTCTTGAGAAAATTGGCTTGTATTAACATATAAACCTCAATCGATACCATAATCCTTGTGCTAGCATAGACAACCATAAGGAAGTGGTGCCCTGTATTACTAACATATTACTTATGCCTTGTCTTACTGACATATTACTTACAATATATATATATTCTTTTACCATTTTTTCTTAATTATTTATTTAAATTTTGATTTTTTTTTTATATTTTTCTGTTTCTAAATATTATGTGATGTATTAATAGAGTTATTTTTTTTAATATTTTTTTTTCTTTACATTTTTAATTGATATTTTATAATTATGTTTATTTTTATATTTTTTAAATATGTTTTTTTAATGAATGTGTATGGGGTGGGTTTACAAGTCAAGAAAAGTGAGATTCATATGAGGGGAAAGGGTAAGAATGTTAAGCATACTACTATTATTTTAAATAAAATTAAACAATTATTTTTTTAATAAAGAAAAATTGTGAATTATGAGAAGAAATATATTTTTGAATTTTAATAAATAATTTTTTTTTTGTAAGTTTACATTTTATTAACATGAATGAATTTTCTTTTATGATCAAATTATATTTGAATTTGAAAATTTTAAAATGTTATTTTTTTCTTTTATGTTTTTTTCAAATCTAGGAAGTCCCCCACACCCGAAGGATGGGTACATAACCTTGGCACAAACCTACCTAAATTTGGACGGATCACCTCGTAGAAAAGTGGCAGCACCCATCCTCAACTCTCACCATGAGGTTTGAACGAGTGACCTAATGGGGACTAAACCCCACACAAACCAACTGGCCTGCACTTCATGGCTATTCTTTTCTTATATATATGTGTGTGTGTGTGTGTGTGTGTATTCTTATAGTATTTTGCAAAATAGTAGTGTTTGGAGTATGGAAGATATTTATTATACATAGTTACATTAATCTTTTGAAAAATGACATTATTAGTGAAAACTGACATCACTTTTATAAAATTACCCTACATTTTAAGAAAAAAAATATGATTTCAAAACGATTCCCTTTAAAAAATTGACATTTTTCCTTTATTTTTACGATTCTTAGAAAGATTCTCTTCGGTGGTTGTTATGCTTGAAAAAATGCCTCTATGTCCACAACAATGTTCATATTTTATTATGACTTATAGAATTTACGACATTATGGGTATTACATTAGGGTAATATACGTTAGGTATATCACAATACTACATTGCAAATGAATAGTCCCTCAATCCCTTGTCTTAACAGAGTTGGATGCCCTCCTTTGCATCATGAGACTATTTTTAGAATTGTAACCTTTTTTTACAGGATATGCATCTTGGGTTATTATATTGCAAGATGGGGAAGATACCCTTATTTGGCACTTTGTTCTTTAGAGTAAATTGGCTCCTCATGCCTCTCAAAGTGGAAGTAGTGCTAGTTCTCCAAATCCTCTTCACTTCTTCGACGTGTCAAAATTTTTAGAGTATTTCCTTCCTTTCAAATATTCTTTATACACCCATAGCTACCTCTTACCCATTAAATAAGATATCCATAGGGCATCTAGAGAAGACACATCTCGACATTATATACAAGTTACTTAAAAATCCCCATAGGCCCTTGGTCCTATGATGACCTTATACTATGAGCACTTTTTTTCTTGAAAGATGATCTCATTATCTACCCTAACTACACTCAATGTTATTATAAACACAACCTTACGATTCCACCCAACCAATTGAGGGTTTACTCTTGGTAGCTCTAGGTTGAATTTAATTACTACATCTCGTTGATGGAGATGGTTTGTTAGTTGTGCCATTTGCATGAGATTTATTTTCTCAAGCATTTCATCTTCACATGTCCCATTTTTTAAGAGACCCAAGGGATATATCATTGTTCATAGCATGACTCTATAGGGTCCCTTGCCACCTTCTTTTTCTATCCTAATTAGAAGTAATTGTGTATCTTCATCCATGAGGTGATTCCTCTCATTGAGTAGGTTTTAAGAGATTTATTTAGAGACTATCCCACTAGGTTTGTCACCTCCTTCTTTAGTAGCATATTTTCATGATTGGAAACATTAAGTCCCATGCCAACTCTCCAATGTTGGACACAAATGAGATCAAATTGGTGAGACAATGCACATTCTCCTAATTAGTGGTCAAATGACCCAATTTCATGAGGATACAAAGTTGTATGCTCTTTCAACATGAGTTTGAATTCCATCCCAAGTCGAGCAGCTAGACACCCCTTACTAGATCCTTCTCTTCCTCTATAAATGTTAAGAGAACTTTGAATCACTACCTTAGAGCTCCTTGTAGGATCACCCTACCATGCCATCTCAACACTACAGAATGCTCGAATGACATTATTAGGGATTGCAAAAGTACCTTCATTTATTGATGTTGTTAAAGATGTTTATGCTCCTTCCTATGTTTCTACCCCTATTCCTAATGCTAAGCAAATGTTCTTTCTTTTCTAGTGTTTACCCTCTTGTGTCACCCTTTTTTAGTCTCTTTTGTGTTATTTTCACTTGTATCACTTTATCTCCTAACTTTCAAGAGTAGCTTTGGCACTTCCACATTATGTGTGTAACTCATTGCATCTTCTAGCCCCTTTGACCTATTTGTTTGGTTAGCTATGGACAATGTTAAAGCTCTCTTATCTTATCTTATCTTCTCAACAAGGAGTAAATGATGAGACTTAGTCCAGTTCCTAACTCCAAATATGTATATCATATTTGTATTTTGTATCTCATTTATGTCTTTGCAAAATATTTCAAAGGTGGATTGGTCAAATAAGGTCACTCACCTACTCGCATGACTCCAAGTGTTTTGAACCTAGGTCTCCCCAATTTGGAACCAACATTTAACTGCAAAGCTACAACCTGTTATACACTACAAATTAGGTTTTACAACCTGTGTTCTTGCTAGTTTTATGGGATCTCAATGGATATTCTTCTTCTTCTCTAGTTATCTTGTTACTACAACTAACTGATCCTTCGACATCCTGATGTCTTGGTCTTATTCATATGGACCTAAGGAGTTGGATGATGGATTATTTCCAACAGGTTGATGGCTCAGATGACATTTAAAGCGAATTGAACTTCTCAAAACTCTAGAGCATCTAGTTCATATTTTAAGATAGAAATTGTTGTTGAGCTTGCTTATAGACATCTACCATTTATTGCAGAGACTCAAAATTCGGATCGTGGAGAGGGGATTCTAGTGATGTAGTAAAATTCACTGATATTGAGTGTGCTCACCTTGAAGCATATATATGGATGCTTGAACTAAGAATTCAAAGTTAAATAGTTCTTTTTGTTTTCCATATTGAAGGGATGACAACTTCTACATACAAGTATGGATAAACACAATCATCACATGTTTATTTGCCTTGCAAAACTCAAATAATTTAAACAATCAATGATTCCATAGTGTTTTCTGTAAACTATACACACAACAAATTTATATTTTTCCTTAGTAAAGAATCTATGGATAAACACAATCATCACATGTTTATTTGCTTTGCAAAACTCAAATAATTTAAACAATCAATAATTCTATAGTGTTTTCTGTAAACTATACACACAACAAATTTATATTTTTCCTTAGTAAAAAATCCATGGATAAATTGAAAATTCATATTATAACCTCAACATGAAACTTAATAGTTGAGATTCAATACTATCAAAAAGTAATGTTCCAAAACATGTAGATTAATATTGAACATGTTAGAAAAAGGTTTCACCTACAAATTCATATATTGAATAGAATGGCATTGCTTGAAAAAATAAAACGGAAACAATAAAGGTGATGAATATAATGATAATTTAAAGTGCATATGTTACCTATAACTTTATATTTTATACTTTTACTTGGGACATTTGGCCAAATATGGTCACTCCCCACCAATTTTGCACTAAGATATTAACCTAATACAAAGGCAGCTTGATGCCCTATACTTTTGCGACCATAAACAAATGATGGTAAACCTAATACAAAGGCAGCTTGATACCCTATACTTTTGCGACCATAAACAAATGATGGTAAACCTAATACAAAGGAAGCTTGATATTTCAGTCACTTGGATACCCCTCAGGACTTGTTAGATCGAGTTTGAGGAGAATTTCATCTTCAGATATCCCTCCCGTAACTTTGTGTACATAAGAGATTTGGCTAAAGATGATCACTATATCAACAATTCTGTGATTCTCTGTATATATCTATATCTAATACAATAGAGTGTATAACATGTGTAATCATTCTCTTTTGAACTTGTATTCTTCTATTCCTGTGTGTGATTATTTGCATTGCTGTGCTCATATCAAATGCCTGTTCTTTGGGTGCACATTATTTACAGTCATAGAATCTTGGTAACAATCTTACATTCGGTGCCAAACATGTCTAACAAGGTCTGTTATATTAAAAGCATTTTACATGGAACTGTTTAAAAGAAACACAATATATAAATCAAACATAGATTTTCAGTCACCCTATCAGTGGGTGCAACCTCGGCCCCTTGCTATGTTTAGAAATTACGTTTGGTGCGTGGGAATGGATCTGTTTCATGAATTGGCTTTGAAAGGATAGTAACCAGCTTTGACTTCATTCTGTAATACACAAGCTACTGACATCAACGAATTACATGAGATAGCTAAACTTAATACCCATGTGTCTGTAAAAATACTAGCAGTTTCTGGAAATTCCACGTCCGACAGCAATGACAAACCAAGCTTTTAAGGCAGACAAAAGAAAACTAAAACAAACATTATCCAAAGGTTGCATAGAAAACAGTGAATTTTAGAAATGAGTACAAATGCCTACTCTTTTAGGTCCAGAATATTTATAATTCTAGAACAATGCTTTCTTTACCATACATGTTCATCAAGGTCTGCTATCCACTCACTTTACATCATATAGACAATGAAAATACTAATAAAATAGCTGAAGTCTCAAGTATACAATGCATCTGTGTTTCCCATGGACAACGGCTGACATAGAAATTTCAGTAACGAAAAACAGTCCTGGAAATGACTGTCAGACAATTGCAGAGAACTGCAAAGAAGATAGCAACCTCCATTAAAACACGTTGTTGAAGCATCCTGCAGGCGAAAAAAAAACTTTCTACTAATTGTAATTTTTAAAGTCACAAAACACTGCATATATGATGTTATAGGCTCGGTACTAGTTTTTGTGCTAAAGAGAATCATAGAATATAAAAGGAAAGGTTGTGAACTGACCTGTAATCCTACTCCGGGGTTTCTTCTCTGGTTGATCCTGCTTTATTCATTATCCCTATGAGGACACAAAGATTCATTATCCCTTTGTAGCATGGGTGAAACATACCTTGCCTTAGTTAAAATCACAAGCATCTAATCAAACACCAGTAAAAATGGATGCAAACTAGTCATGATTTAGCAAAATTCCTCATTACATATCAGATGCTCATCATAAGTGAGGTCAAACAGATTTCTTTTGGGCATTGAGAGGCTGTCATTTCAAGACAGCATCTCTGATTTTCTAAAATATTAGAGAGGAATTTAGCGGATTCTCGTCGGAGCCAACGAAACTTATAGCAGATGGTTTCCATTAAAGGAAATTATTGAACAGAGGGAAACCCAAAATAGATTTCTAGGAAGGTTTTATGTATATATACTTGAAAGTATAACGATAGTTAGTACAAATACTTGTAAAACCAAGCAATCTCAGCCAAAGACCAAATACAATTTAAAGAAGTCGAGACAATTTTCATGAGTCTGACTCTGTTTTTCATATATGAGAGAGGATTCGCTAAGGACATTTAAACAGGTACGGTCCTTAGTTTGCCTGGAGAAGAAATTAGTGGTCTCACTAATATGGTGTTTAAAGTGTACGGTCCTTAGTTTGCCTTTTTTGTCATTGGCATACAAGACATTAGGGAAGAAGTGAAGAAGCAGGTCATTGAACCTCTCGATGGGATATGGTTGGGGAGGTCTAAACATGGTTTGTAGCCTATGTGCTATAGAGCTCTCTCTTAGAAAGAGCTAGGAATCTTGGTGATCTAGATAGAAAAATAAGGTGGAGAGGGAGCCTTTTGAGCCTTGATAGAGGAAGTAAAACCACCCTATGATCTCATTATAGGTGAGACATCTAAAGTTTGGGTGCTCCTTTTGCTTGGTTTCTCATAAGTGATATAACTAGGAAGTCCTCTTCGGGCATGGATATAGTGATTTGTCTCAACACAAAGCTGATGAGAACCCACTTTGACTTTCCCAAGGGAGATCTAGTGAAGAGAGTTCATTCTATTGAAGATATTTATGATACAAGATTTCTTGCACAACCTTGTTGAAAAATTTGATATTCTACATGTTTATAGAACATTGATCAAGTTTTGCTTCAAGGTTATAACAATTGAACTAGTAGAGAGCCATGTTGTGTGCCCGTGATATTTTTTTGTGTACTATAGTATAAGTCATATAATTAGTCGTCACATTTATGAAGAGGCATTATGTATCTTATTTATTTCCCTCAGTGTTCTCTTGTCATCACTTTTTGTCTCAAATTCAATATAAATTTATATATTTAACTTGTAAATAAGATTGCAATTAGCCTCGTGGTCTACTACACTTTCCATGATATTGATGTAGAATCCATGGAAAAATGTTGAGATATGTCTATGCCTAGGATGATTTGGCATGGGACAACCAAGAATTTATGGAGAAAATTCAAGGTTATAGAGTTGAAATGCAAGTGAGTATGGAGACAATGCAATGGGAAACAATCACCATAGTATAACAATACATAAGATTGCAGTGATACTCTTGGTCTACTACACACTCCATGGTGTTGATGTAGAATCCATGGAAGAGGTTGGCATGTGTCCATAATTAGGATGACTTGGCATGGGACAACCAAAGACTTACGGAGAAAATTCAAGTTTATGGAGACAAAATGCAAGTGCGTATGGAGACAATACAATATAAAACAATCACCATAGTATAGCAAAACCTACAGTATTTTGTCCTACCCTAGCTTATGATACTTTCATTAATAAATGGGATACATTGAAACTAAATCAAACAAAAATAACATTAGAGACTAGAGTAGAGATACCATGTTGTGAGGCAAGAGAGCATATATAATGACAATTCAAATGACCAAATCACTAAATTTTAGATTAAGAAGGCATCTCCAAGCTAATATTTAACCAATATAAGTAGCGTTGTAATTGAATGAAGTTGTGAGAGAAAAATTACAAAATAGGTCTTTAGATATAGCAAGACTTTATAGTTTGTTACTTTGAGTTCCACTCACAATTTGAGTAGTAAAATATTTCACTTGGCCTTCTTGATTGAGTGTTTGACTCTAGTTTGTTAGGTTGATTGTCTCTATTATAGTGTTGTTGTTAGTGGGATTGATTGTCACATCTCTAATGCCATATTTTACCATGTCAATTATTTGGCATTGAGCTTGGCCAAGTTGGATCCAACACAGAATGACCCCAACATACAAGTTTTGACTAGTAATCTAATCATGTACTCTCTTCGGTCAGCAATAGATCCCATCAATGAATCTTGGTACAATTGACAAAATTGTGTCTTAACTCTTCACATGTTCAACCGTATGTTCCATTTCGGTGATGAGGGTACCATCCAATCATCACTATTTTGAACATTTGGATGTCGATCCTCCTAGTATCTATGGCTTAGTGGTCAATGATGATTTTGACCTACATCGAGCACGATGCTTGGGTCAAGGTTTATCAATTGTGATATAGTCAAGGGTGTGAGCAAGGATGAAGTGTAAAGCTTGAACAAGTTGACATTGAATACTAGATACATGCCTAAGTGCAATGCAAGTTGAATACAAAGTCATTTTCCCTTGTTGGTCAAGTGGTTGTATAGGGTCCATATCTAGAGTGGTTTGATCTTCCATTGTGGTCCTTTGAATGTGTCATTTTGCAAATGTTGCAAGACTATGTCACTAATATTAAACTAATGTGACATGTGGTGTAGGTCTTATCAATCCTTATACTTTTGCTACTTTCAATTAAGTATGTCTTGGATATGTTGATGTATCTATTGAATTTTTTTAATAAGTTGTTTTTTCATATCTTGTTCTTTATCCTTTTGTGAACCTATTGATACCAACAATGCTTGGAGCCCAACATCTTTTAGTGTAGGAAGTTCCAATAAAGCTATAAATTTTCTATGTATAACTTAGCATCATTCTAAAATCTAAACAAACCTTTTCTTCAGCTCAATGCTGTTTGCAAGTGACTGAAGCTATAGCATGCTATAGGCCTAATTTTAACCTTTGATTGTAATGTGGCAAAAGGGTTAATCTTTCGTTTGGCTAATAATTTGAGTTTTTTTATTGTTTCTCATTTCTTTTTCTTTGAATTTCTAATATAATTTAGGAGATCTAAGGAGGAATTGGGTAACCTAGAATATTGTGCTTGTAAACCTTATCACAAGACTCATATAGAATTATGCAGAGACTAAGACAATAAAAAAATTGTTTTTTTTTGAAAAAGAAGTGAAATAGTGGACATTGCAAACCACAACAAAGAGGGGAATAGATGATGACCAAGGATAGAAACACATATTGTGTTTGTTGTGTATTGGAAATGGAAGGGGATTGGAGGATTGGACAACCTAGATATGTTCAATCATCGTATATCCTTGTAATCTTGGTTGTCCCACCATTGAGCTATGTCAAACTACATTTCTTTTAATACCAACGAGACCAGCGAAAGGAAACACACTTGACAATTAATGATTCATTGCTTAGAAGAGTTTACCTATAACAATACAATACATCCGGCTGGGCATGTTGCAATCATCAAGGGATGTCTGATAACAGTGGATGGCCTACATGATAGTAACATAGGGTACAAAGTCATCATAGTGGATGGCCTTACATAATCGTTTTGTTGACGAAGGTCATTGCATAGTGGTCGATTCCTATCGATATTCACGAACCATGAGGTAAACATGTGTGGTAGTTAGAATAATCGGTAAAATAAAAGGAGGGAAATGGATGATTGCCAAGATAATGGTAGACATTGTAAGGTGGGGGAGGGAATTACACTTTGCGTTCCAGCAAGGAAAGAAAGAATAAGATGATACACAATTAACTATAAGATAAGTAACACATTTAATTCTGGAAAGTATATATAGAAAGAATGCTAAAGATCAATCTTCAAGGAGAGAGATAAAACAAACACAAATTATTTGACCAGTATAGTAGAGAGAGAAATTAAAAGGGAGATGAACAAACCTCAAGTCTATCTATGTGGTTCCAAGAAATAGTGAGTCTCTACTATATATGGTACCATGATGAGAAAAGCGAGCAGACTTTCTTATGTTATATGTAGCACACGATTCATTTGAATCCATCTAAGAGAACGTAAAAGCTATTTGTGAGTTTGACACAAATCACAACAAAATAATGAATACTGTCAAAATTTGCGCAAAGATTATTATAATAAGAACATTAACTAACAACTCAACATGACTTTGCAGATTAGATAATTGGATATTCCTTGGCATGCACTTTATCAAAAGGCAGTTACCTTGAATTAGATCCTGGCGCAGGAGATATTGAGTGCCTTGAGGCTATAACCAAGAGAAGCAAATTAGAGCATGCAACAAAAGTTCCAATCAATATACAAGTTAATATACGATTTTCAGTTAATATAATTCAGTGAACATGCAACAAATAGGAATGATCCTGGCGCAGGAGATATTGAGTGCCTTGAGGCTATAACCAAGAGAAGCAAATTAGAGCATGCAACAAAAGTTCCGATCAATATACAAGTTAATATACGATTTTCAGTTAATATAATTCAGTGAACATGCAACAAATAGGAAAGTTCAATCAATGTACAAGTTAATAGACAATTTTCAGTTAATATAATTAATTGGGCAAATGAGTGCACTAATGGACGCGTTTCTTCACAATTTCACCCAATAGTTAGAGAAATGCACCACAGAGGGTGCAAGCGCACATATTGCTTACAATGATGGAGATGCCTTGTGGCACGTGGAGGTGAGCGCCCTTCGAACCTGCATTTGTCAAACAGATTTATTATACCACCTTCACAAAAATCTAAAAATGAGCACAGCAACTCCCAAATCAACGGTAAAAAAAAGGTGTTTTGATGAGAGAGAGTTCTTGAACTCTATAATTTTCATAACAATATAAAAAAAGATGCCTACGTGATCTGTGCTTTTGCATTCATCTCTTCTGGACTTTTACTATCCTCCTTAGCAAATACAATGCTAATCTGACGCCCACCAATTATTTGATTATTCATATGGTGTTTAGCTTCTGCAGCATCATCAGTGTTCCTGTACTTCACGAATCCAAAACTTTTTGGTTTTCTGCAAGTTCGACAGATATAAATTCTGAGTTCATGATTATAAATGTTCATATCCTAGTCTCCTTTCTAGATTTTATTTTGCACTGCAAAACATTTCATACTACGCTTGAAATCGGGAAATAAAAACCTTTGCATTCATTGAAAATGGCGGGCCTCCGATTACCATCAATATAATAAACAGATAATAGCTACGCATGGCTCCATTAAATAAAAAACTTATTTTACCATGTCCCATTCTTGCTTCAAATGTCCACTTCTTCCTTTCGTCCTTTGCTCCTCCACATACAAACGTTGCTCACACTGACAGGTGATAACTATCTGAATGGGAAAATGAAACGTAACACAGAAAATTTAAACTGAATGTCTCAGCACAACTTATTCTTTGTGAGGTTTTAGGTTCTTATAATATCAACAACGAATAATTGTCTTTGAGCAGTTGGTTTGGGCAAACAATGTTTCCCTTCCCACCGGGCATCGTTTCTCAAGCCATCCCATGAATATCAGGCTTGGCAATTTCAGGTTGAAAGAAATATCAACAACAAACTACGCACAATATTTAAAAAATTTAAATCTAAGGTGGCAAGTCGGGGTGGGTTGGGATTCTGGGAAGGGTAAGAGAGGGTATATAGCATTTTGAAAGAAGGCGATCATGGCCAATTTTCATTCACTCGTTACTATAGATGAACCCGCAATGAACCTGCCAGTGGGCAGGTTCATCTATCTTTTCAGTGGCTCTTTATCTTCTAATTGTTAATGATATTCCTCACCCCAGTGCCATAGAAGAGGGTCGATGAATAAAGGTCTATGCTCCGCTTCTTATTCCTTGTCATAATCACAATCACTCACATTTTTAGAATTTTCTCTTTTTATCTGAAATCTCTCTTTTGTTCTTCTCACAATTACTTTTATTTTGCCTTTTTTATCTAAAACTTCTTTATTAGTCTCCTGAGAATTACCACTAATACACTTTTGAAGTAGGATCATGCCAAGATATTAAAAGCAAAAGCTATGGAAGTGAGCATGAGCTATGAAAGAGAGCATGAGCATGGCATTCACACAAAATTGTATGGTCAAACTTTAGAAAAGAAATTGGCACTCATAAATTTGAGTAAAACAAAAAATGAAGGGCATGTGCTTTCCCCCCACAAATTATACAAACATTACTTAATGATATGGTACCATCACATCACATTAGCTTTAATTGAAGATGTCAGCTAACCTCTAAATTACTTTGCCTCTAAATGGTGGTGTGAGCTAAACATTCTAAGTTTTGGATTATCTTTTGGTTGATTTGTTTGGCCCAAATCTTATTAGCATTGTTGGATTCAACTATTTTTTGGCTAAAATCTAGTTAGAATTGTTGGAATTGCATAATTTGGGTGCCCACTATATTGGAGGGTGCTTAATCTATTTTTACAATAAAAAATACAATTTGAAAAATGAAAAATGACAATTTCAATAAAGATTTAAAGCTAAATAATGTTTAACTCACTCCCTAAATAGTCACTTTTTGAATTTTGGGTTTTTATAAAAACAGTAACAAATTATATATAATATAAAAAACTAAATCTTCTTCTTTTATGATTTGGCAGGCCTAGGCCTAACCCTTTAGGATTCAAGTTGAACTCCTGACCTCCCCTCGTACCGAGAAAATGTAGACAAGTCTTACCAATTAAGCTAACCCTTAGAACTAAATAATAGAAACAACTTTCTATTATATTGATTAAAACAAATATAAATATTTTAATAATACCTTAAAGTGAAATATCTTCCAAAAAAATACAATACCATTCCAAAAAATACAATATCATTCCAAAAAATACATATTAACTACAAAGTAATAAAAATAATAATCATATTAAAAAAAACCAACAAAACACTCTCACATCAAAATTGTTAATTATAGTTAGTCCTACATTAAAATATTTAGTTTTAAGAGCAAAGTTTCAAATGTCATGAGGAGCATACTACATTAACAAGCTTGTATAAGGTAAAAGGCTGCTTATATACCAAAGTAGTTGTGAAATTTTATGTGAAGTTTCAAATACTGTAAGGAACATGTAATATTATATTAATAAGCTTGTATAAAGCGTATGAGTTATACAAAGCATTTGAGCTATTTGTCAATGTAAACTCAAGTGACCTATGTAAATTAAAGTAGTTATTATAATATAATATAATATAATATAGGAGATTAGTTTGATAAAACTATTAAAATATTTTGATTTCATAAAATTGTTAATATTATGAATAAGTTATAATGAGAATATATTAATATAAAATATGTGTATAAATTATTTAAACAATAGAAATTTATAAAAATAAAAAATAAATTGACATAAATATGTTCAGCTCAAACAATGTTATACACTATCAACATAAATGGAGGCATCAAGCACAATACACAACTATGCCTTCACTTATGATGATAACACAATTTAAGGCAAGAGTTTTTAAAAAAAATCCATGTTATACATGTGTGATGATTTTTCAAGAAAAATAAATTCCCTTCATCATCCCACTCTCACTTATTAAGCATTTAGAGGGAGGAAGTTGACCCCTCAACCTCTTGTGTATTAAGCATTCAGATTTAGGGTGTTGGTACCTTCCTAATACCCTACAAATTCCCCCTCTTCTTCATTTTTTTTGAATGGAGGGTGGTGTTGATCACCAACCACAATAATGACTCGTATTCCTATAGGGCATCATGGGAATGGATTTTACAACCTCCCTGAGCATTATGTCTTTAGCAAAAAGGGTCAAACCAATCAAGTTTTCCTTTCGAGCTATACACATGGGACATTTGAGAGGAATTAATTAGGATTTTTGATGAAAACCTCTTGCCTTAACATTAAAACCCCTTTATACAACTCGTAAAGTTAGTATATCTTTAACCACATTATAATCCCACTAAATATTGGCAATGGCCCAAACCCAAGGTTTCAAACTCAAACTGGTAATAAACCCCATTAGCATCAACATATTCAATATTCACGTATGAATAAGGTCTCACTAGAGATGTTCAAAGAATTAAAAAATATAACTAACTCAAAAGGAAAACAAAATGTGTCATGCATAACATTCAACATCCATTCCATCATACAATTACATCAGTATGCATTGAAATTTAAAAGGGTGGGAACTAGGAACTAGCACATGGCCTTTCTTATTCATTGCATGGAATTGGTTCATACAATACTCTAGCACTTAACCCTAACTTCCTCTTTCTTTCTCTCACACATACATTATATTGGATCTCGGTAGAACTACTATCTAAACATTCTTCCCATACTATATTTCCTTAAATATATATTCATATAATTACAAATCAATTACATTTCTAACTACCTCTTGTGTGGCCTTCTATTTTGAAGATAGGCAAGTGCAGTAACTCTAGAAACAATTACAACTCTAGCGTCCAAGTAAAAAAAGGGCGCACATTGCAAAACACAATGCGCATATTACTTACAATGTGCACAAACTAAAAGTGAAGTGTGATCTACAAAACTACAAAATAGGGTGCCAATAGGCCCCCAACACTATGATTGTCTCTATCAAAATAGAAGCCACATAGAGAATCTCTTTCTTTAATTGATCTATAAACACATTGTTTATATTGTTCTATGATGTCATAAGTCTCTGGATCTTGTTGAAACTTATTGACAACTTCTATGGTGGTTGTACCTTTTGTTGGCTTATTTTTTCAACAATTTCGAATGAACTTGCATGCCAAAAACTGAGTTTCAAATCAAATCGTTGGATCTTGGATTGTTGAAATAACTACATCGTGTGACCCAGGCTATGTGTGCCATATTATTGTTGGATATATTACACACTAGTGAAATCCATAAAGCGTGGCTTTTACTGTCATAAAATGTGGCAATAACAACCTCCATAAAGCATGGCTTTTACTATCGACGAGTGTCTAAGATCTCTCTAGATCACTACTATGCCAAATTCACTTAGCCATGCAGAATATATCATGAATAATTTTACTCATTCCAATATATACAATTCATTCTTTCTCTAAGCTTGTCTCGCTTCTCTTTTCTCTCTCGCAAGCTTTATGTGATTTTTATATTAGCTAGGTTCACTGTGAAAACTTCACATGGTATCAAAGCTTTGTTGCTAGGAGAAAATGCATATGCACTTTATTTGCAGGTTCAGGAGGAATATGCAGTAAAAAAGAATGGAGTTTACGCCATCATTCTTCTCATGCCACACAATTATTTTGAGTGGAAACTAAATTTTTTGCATCAAATCAGATGCAAAGGCTTGTACTAAATAACAATGGATATAGAAGTTAAGCCAACATTGTCTATCAAGAAAAACAATTATCCCAACCGCATGTATGATTCCTATGACCGCATTTGCATGTTAATATCCCGAGAGCTGATGTTTCACATTGAAGGTTGTACTACTCCAAATGAGATTTGGACAAAGTTGGAATCTCTCTTTGGAAAGCAGGATGAAATGAGAGGCCACGTGCTCATGGTAGAGTTGGATTCCTTGGATATGAGAAGCTTTGAAAACATCCAGGACTTTTTTACAAAGTTCAAGTCCCTTCTTTTTCATCTAAAGGGATGTGGTATTGATAAATCAACTCAATGCAATCAATTGATCCTTTCTATTTTGGAAAAACTTGGTTCGGAGTATGATTTGTTCGTCCCAACATTCCATATATTGAGATTCACTTTAGGATCAATGTGGAAAATGATGACATTGGATTAGTTTATTGAATCACTAATGCATGAGCAAGATAAGCTCATCAAAATGGGGACAATCAAGGTTTCCAATGTGCATGCACTTACTATGCATGAGAGCCACAAAAATGTACCTTTCCCTTTCCACACATGAGAGCCGCAGAAAGAAAAGGGCAAGGCACATTTTTAACAAAATAAGGAAGGCATTTCAGGCCCTTTAATGATTCCTCTGACTCCAATGGTGGAAAGGGAAAGAAAGAGAGGTCAAAATGTGAGTACGGCAACTGTGGCTATCATCCTGAATCATCATGCATGAAGAAGACAATAGATCTCATGCCGAAGGCACTTCAACAGAACAATCTTGGGGACAGGATTCTCGAGAATGCCAAGAAGATGTCGAGAGATCAACCACTACACCAAAGAGGTAATTTGCATGCTTTAATTGCTATTCATTCTTCTCCAGATGCATGGATCCTCGATTTAGGAGCATCCCATCATATGGAAGCCATACAAAATGCTTTATCTTCTATTGCTTCATGCATGGGTCCTCCCATCCTCATGGGTGATGATACTCTAGTAGAGGTCACTAGACAAGGGAGAGTAAAACTCCAACATGGAATTTTTGAGAATGTCTTGCATATTCCAAAACTATCCATGAATCTAATCTTTGTTTATTAGATAACGTTTCTGGGCACATGAAAAAGGGTATAATTCACACCTGATTCCATAACCATATATGGAATGCATGATAACTCTAAGATTGTTGTTGGTGAGGAAAATCATAAGTCTCGTTTGTATATTCAGTAAGTTTATTGCTAAATCTGACTCTTCTTTACTACTGACACATGCTGATGATCATAGTAGACTCTAGCATGAGAGGTTTGGTCATCTAAACTTAAAATACATGCAAAAACTTTATAAATAGGGAATGGTCATAAAATTTGTCAACATACACTTTTCCAAAGGAGTTTGTCAAGGATGCATTCTTAGAAAACATCCTCAAGAGAAGTTTGAGAAAGGGAAGGCTTGGAGGGCCTCCTCTCCTTTGGAGCTCATCTAGAGTGATCTGATGGGACCATTTCCTCATCCGTCCATTAGCAAGGAAAGGTACATGCTTACATTTATTGATGATTTCTCACGATACACTTGGGTGTATTTTCTAAGGCAGAAATCTAAAGTTTTTGAGCATCTCAAAGACTTCAAAGCACTTGCAGAGACTCAGTCCAGGAGAAACATCAAAATCCGTGAATAAGAATGTTCAACATCTTTGTTCATAGGTAGGTATAAAGTGTAACATACAATGCCATACACTCCATAATAGAATGGAGTAACTGAGTGGGAGAACGGATCCCTCAAAGAGATGGCCACTTGCATGTTGCATGCAATGTATCTTCCTTCCAATCTATGGGTTGAGGCACTTAATTGTGCTAACAACATTCAAAACATATCTCTTCATAGATCTGTAAAGGACAAAACTCCCTTTGAGGCATGGAGCAGCAACAAATTGGAGGTCACCCACTTTAAAATATTTGAATCACGCGCATGGGCACATGTACCCTTTGAAAAAAGGAAAGCATTATATCCTCAAAGCACCACATGCATAGATGGTGTGAAGGGTTACAAGCTAATTGATCCCTTAACTAAGAATATCTTTATTGAGCAAAGTTTCTGGTTTGAGAAAAGTCTCTTGCATGCACTATTGGAGCCACATGAAGAGACCTTTGTTCCTCTGCCTACACTAGACATCAATGATGATGAGTCCACTCATTCAGATCATGGTTTAGATATGAGTTCCAAATCTAATCAAAAGAACATGAGCATTCATGTGTCGATCAATATCCAAGCCCCAATTGGTCTTCTAGTGGTGATTTATTATCCCATGAGGTTTTCCCTCTTTCCTCTATTTTTCAATGTTCATTTTTAGATACATTGTAAAATGGGTACCTAACATGGCCTTGGTTGTATGGACCCATTCATCATTTACACCCTAGTAGTGTTCAGGGCAGGTGTTGGAGATATTACACGCTAGCGACCTCCATAAAGCATGGCTTTTACTGCCATAAAGCGTGGCTTTTACTGCTATAAAGCATACCAATACAGACATCCATAAAGCATGGCTTTTACTACCATAAAGCATGGATTTTACTATTGGCGAGTGTTTAAGATCTCTCTAGATCACTACTATGGTGAACTCACTTAGCCATGTAGAGTATATCATGAGTAATTTTACTCCTTCGAATATATATACAATTCATTCTTTGTCTCAAGCTTGTCTCACTTCTCTTCTCTCCCTCGCAAGCATTTTGTGATTTTTCTACTAGTTAAGTTCATTGTGAAAACTTCATAATTATTGATAGATTTCATATCTTGTAATGTTTTGGGCCATCATCACCTCGGTTGTTTCCTCACCCACTTGTAGAAGTCCTAATATCCTATGCCATATATCAAGGTCGACAATATACATGCGATCTCAAATAAAGACCCTCCACGCAATTAGTTAAGCAAAACTATCACACAATTGATGAAATGGATGTGTTGCATCCAAAACTGTTGCACATTAAGTAGAGACATAATACCATACTTGTAAATTTTTTCACCCAGGCCTTCGGCATTGCCCTTTAATATCCATTCAATTTCACGTGTTGTAATTTTGAAGATATTGGTGTTATTGATGTCAGTGGATATTAACCTAGATCCATTGCTTTCTCCCGTCTCTGTTGGATAACTAAATCAATTTCATCTTTATCTGGAACTGGAAGCTTAAGGTAAACAACTTCTTCGACGGGTCCTTCAACGGGTGTTTCAAATGGATTTGGCCATAAACTTAGAGATCTGGAGCACGAGGACTAGTGGAAATACCTTACCTATCGGGTATTTTCAATGTTAACAATGAAGAAGACAAGAATAAAAATCAAGGCAGCTTTTATTAATTAATACTTGAACAATTATTAAGTAGTAAACCTGCGACATAAACCATAGGAGATAAACTGTAGCGTGATTGAAAGAGATTTCTGCATTGATGCCACCAGTGGTTCCTTTGCTTCAATAGGAATAGGATCTTCAATTGGGCCAATACATCACATCGTATATAGCAAGAGATGGATATGGCTCTCTCAATATTGAATCCTGATCATGATTATAATCATGCGGGAGGAGTTCGGTTTCAATGCTTTGTTGCCTCAATACCTACCTGCGTCAAGAGATAAGTTGTTTCCTCAATAGTAATGATCATCTGAAGCCACTACTTGTTCTTGTAATTGATTCAACTATATGGTTTCTGAAGTCTCTTTGCTTGATATTTGATGGATCTTCATTTGATAATAGCAAGTTTACTGCGATTTGGACGTTGGCTTCACCAACCCTAAAAGTTTTGGAACTTGGCTACATTTTAGCAACATATACAAAATAAATATTTAATTCCAAAATTTTCAGCCCAGGACACAAGATATTTGGTCACTCTACCCTTCAAATGCTATATCTTTTAGAAGGGTTAATGATCTTGGGATTCTTCTAATGGCAGAATCCCATAAAACTGCTCAAATTTGGAAAGTATTAGACTTGGTGGTTTCTGTCGTATCATAGATGCAAGTTTTCTAATTATTTTACATAGATGTTCAAATTTGCAAAAGCTCGAGTTATTGCGCACAACTCAGCTAACTGATCTTGTATTTCATGATGTTTCTGGGCGATCTTTATCTTGATTGCTGATTCCCTCTATCCAACGGGAAAAGCAGGAAAGTCAACTTTTAACCTTACTCATACCCTGTTGGATGGAAGGAATCAGTAATCGAGATAAGCTCATGGATATTTCTGCAACCCCCTCTCTAACTGATGTAAGCTTGATATCTTGTACTTTGATTATTGACTTTTCCATTATACATTTGGCATACTGTAAGGACATACAAGTACTAGAGTTAAAGGGTTGCACGCGTGTTGGAGATGATGGGTTGAAGGTCGTGCCATCGCTTGGAAAATTCAAAACATTGCACTTGAATAGTTCAGACATCCACGATAACTTTGAAGACCCCTGGGTTCGAACTCAAGAAGTCGGGAAAGAAATGTGGGAACGAGTGGAGGAACTCTGAGTGAATAGCAACTTTAACATTACGATCAACTCAATACTTATATGTGGAATTTTTATAAATTTTAATTTTAAATTATTTTTTTTTTTTTTTTTTATAACTCAATACTTATACGTGGAATTTTTATAAATTTTAGTTTTGAAAATTAATTTTATTATTTTTTATGTCTAATAATTAAAATGACTTTATTAAGGATAGAAACATTCTGTCCATTGGTTGTAGCCTGGGTGGTTGGGAGGAATGTTTTTTACCCTCCCCACCCAGGTTCAATTCTTGTAAGTGACATATTGCTCTTGTTGAGCCCATATTGTAATGATTGTAATTCGTGCCACCTTGATTCTCTAGAATAGCAGGTGGAACCACCCTTGGAAAAAAAAAGGATAGAAACATTCTACACCAATAAAAAATTTTAAATTGTATTTTAAAAATTTGTAAATTTATTTTAAGCTTTTAAAAATATTATGTTTAATAATGAAATTCTACACAACTTTAAAAATTGTGTAGAAAAATAATGTCAAAATAGAAATTAATAGAGGTCAATAACACTTGATCATCAATTGGCTAGTTTACTTGTTGCTTCTCCTATTCCAACACTAATCGTAAGATAAAAGGGTTGCCCAATATAAGCAGTCCTCACTGGCTAGTATTAAAAACAGTTTTCTTGTTGCTATTGACCAATTGTTCATCAAACCCATACTTGTTAGTTGGTGTTGTTCATCAAACCTATAGTTGTGAATTGGTGCTGACTGCGTGTGGCAATCCCGAGTTTTTATCTCTTTTAAAACTTGTTATTTTTACGAAACTTTCTAATTCAAGAAAAGATTTAATGTTCTAAATAAATAAATAATTGGTTTGTGCTCCCTTTTATTTTAGGTTCGCGTGGGTTGGTTGGCTCTGCCATTCGTTCCTGTATGTGGGCCTTATTGCTTTGGTTTGTGCTCCCTTTTATTTTAGGGTTGGTTGGCTCTGCCATTCGTTCATAGGTTTAATATTCAATTTATCATCATGCTTAATCATAGTAGTATAATTTGAGTATGAATACGATATGATTTGATACAGAAAAAATACATAATAAAAAAATACAATACAGAAGTAGACTTTTACAAATTATCATAAATATACGTTAAAAACCATTTATTTTTACAAAAAAGTAATAAATTGAATGTTATTTATATTTTATAGTGATTAAATAATTAAAATTTGGTTTTTAAATAATATATATTTACTTTTTTATTTGTAAGAATCTATATCCGTATCATATCTATATCGAATATTCGAGGAATTCGAATTGCTACTATACACTTAATATCTAGGACTTTGAAAACTTCTTCAAAGATATTCAAATTATCATCATGCTTAATATCTAAGACTTTGAAAGCTTCTTCAAAAATGCTAATCAAAGATGTTTCATAAAAAAGTTCTTTATCACTTTTCTAATTTTTTTAAATTTTTTTATCAATCTCTAAACTTTTAATTTTGAATTATGATGTTTTTTTTCCATCAAACTTATCATCATTAATCAAAACTAACTGTATTTCCTCACTCCAGCATTGTATTTCCTCACTGTTTGGAACACATTTTATCTTTTCTTTAACACCATTTAGAACGTTCTCAATCTTAATAGACAAAAAACTAACATCGTGTTTCCTCACTCGAAACAAATTTTACCTTTAACACCATTTCGAACATTTTCAATCTTTTTGGCAAATCATATAAAATGCAATTTTATCAATTGGTTTTTCATAAGACCTTTCCAATAATGTTTTTAGTTAGTCCCATCAAAATTTTATCACAACATTCCATCCAACTCAATGTGATGTTATGGGTGTGCCATATCGGAAATAAATTGAACTAAAACTAGTAGAAATTAAATACAACATTGAATTGTTCTTCAAAACATATGTGAAATATGGTAGTGTAAAGTGGAGTTTTAAATATTCATATGCAAGGTAAAATTAAAAAACAATAAAAAATAATAATATAAATAAAATCGTATACTCCCATAATGAAGTAGTGCAACTTTGTTTTAAAAATTCAAAATTGAAGTTTTATTTATAGAAACCTATAATATGTTGGGACATGTGTGTCATACACCTTGCAATCTTGTATTTGAGTAGGTAATAAATGTTGAGTTGTAGTAGAGAATAAAATGTTGTACAATGGCATGGAATACATGCTAAGCAGTGGTAGAGAATAAGTGTAGATCAATAGTAGGTAATGAATGCTAAGCAACATTAGTGCGGCCAAACAATCGACCGTGACTTCCAACATATAGAATTGGAAAACCATAAACAATTTAAGTTTTTGTTGTGCCTTTTTATTGAGTGCTAGGGTTGGAAGAAATAGTGTGCGCTTGAGTTTTTAACATACTGTTATGTTGCAAAAAAAATTCTAGAATCCTTATACCGTTGAACACTCAACGGTTGAGAGCATGGAGACTCTATAGTCTATTTTAACCATTTCTTAGTTGTTGATTCATACGTTTTAAGTGTGATTTGGAGTGTGGGTTTTTCTTTTCTTGAAAGGATTTCCCCTAGAAATAATTGTCTAATGGTTGTATGTTTCTTAGTTGTTCAATACTACACTTTTGTTTACTTAGATATCTCCACATTCTTCTTTATTTGAATAGCATAGGAAGCATATTATGCAAGTCTTGTTCCTTTCATTTAGTATCAAAGTCTGATCACCTTGGATCCAAGGTGTTAGGGACAATGCATTTTTATCTAATCTTAGTTTGAGTGGGATTTTCCACAGAAGAAAATCTTGTTGCAAGGAAATGATAGTCATGTCTAGGATAGAAATGGAAAAGCTTAATGTAGGTACTAACTTGGAGCTGTAGAGTCTCGGGATAGAGGATTTACTCATAGATATAGATCTATGGGTTGTAGTATTGGGAACCAAACCGATTGGTATGGAAGATGAAGAATGGGAAGTGTTGAAGATAAAAACATGAAGTCTTATCAAGCTCTGTTCGGCTTATTCAATATTAAATTGAATGTTTTAGAAGAAAAAATTGCAATAACTCTTTGGAAGAATTTGGGGGATTTATACTAGGCTAAATCCATGATTAATAAAAAATTTCTTCAAAAAAAAAATTCACCTCGAAATTGGGATGGGGATTATGTCACTGATCATCTAAATTCCTTTATTACTATTGTGACCTGATTGATTATCGTGGTTGGAGTGAAGATGGATGAGGAAGATCGTTGTATAATACTTTTGTGTTTTTCTCCATATTCATGGGACAACCAATTAATGGCCATTGGAAGCACTCTAAACACATTATTAGTGCTTAATGAGCTCATGGTTGGTTACTCTCAAAGGAGGTGGGGTGAAAATCTTTTGAATCCACCACTGAGGCCTTGGATGTTCATGGAAGATCTAAGGAGAAATACAAGAATAGGGAAAAAATTGGATCCAAATATCAAGGGAGAACTAAGTCTACTGAAAATTCCAAGGAAAAATGTTGGGACTGTGGCAAATTTAGGCATTTAATAAGAGAGTGCAATGAAGAGAAAAATGAGAATAAGAAGGGAAATAATGATTTTGATGATGAGTCAGAAAAATATTCTCAAGAGGATGGTGGAGATGACTTTTTTGCGGCTTTGGAAACCCATGTAGGCCAGGCTAAGTGGTTGATAAAATCTAGAGATTCCTTCCATATGAATTCCCATCATAGTTGGTTTTTAGTGTATAAGAAATATGATGGTGGGATGGTATACCTGGGTGATGACTCTCTTCTTAACACAGTTGGTCATGGTAGAGTTTTGATCAAATTACCTAATAAAAGTGTGAAGGAGGTCAATGGAGTTTTACACATTTCAAAATTGTTTCATAACCTACTATTAGTAAAAAATTAATGATGTGGTTGTGCAGGTTTTCTTTGACAAAGGGTGTAAAATAGTTTGAGAAGCTATCGTACTCGCTAAGGGTAGCAACTATGGTACTCACTAAGGGTGTTTGTGTGGGCACTCTATTCAATCTTGATGTGTGCATATTTCAATGTAATAGTTCTTCAATTTATTCAATGAAGATATATGTAGAATCTACATCCCCACAACTAGAACCTATATCTACTTTTAATGGACATGCTTTCTAGGTACTTAAAGAAACAATTTCTTCAGAAATCCAGTTACCAAGAAAAGAAGAAAATTTTATGGCTCCAAAGATTGGGCCATATAGTTGAGAAGGGCCTATGAGCCTTGAAAAATAAAAATCTTGTTGATAGATTAAATGATTGTGCTCTTGAATCTGATATTTTTGCAAGGATTGCATATAATGAAAACATAAGCATGTTCAATTTTATTCTAGTTCTCACAATACCTTTAGGTTGTTGGACTTAATTCATTTGATGTATTTGGTCATGTTAAAGTTCCTTTGATTTCTAACAACTTGTATTATGTGTCATTTGTTGATGATTATTATATAAGGACATGGGTATATTTTATCAAAACTAAATATGAGTTCTTTAGTTAGTTTAAAGAGTTTAATCTCTCTTGGAAAATCAAACTACTAGGAATATTTAAGGTATTGAGGATTGATAATGGCAATGATTTTTTTTCTACAAATTTTGATCATTTTTGTAGGAGAATGGCATTGAAAGGCATAAGAGAAATCTATATACCCCTTACCAGAATGGAGTTGTAGGATTGGTGAACAAGACATTGATGGAGAGAGATAGGATTATGCTTAATGGAGTTGCTTAGAGATGAAGTTTTTGGTAGAAATAGTTGATACTACATGCTACATGATCAACATGTATTCCACATCAAATCTTGTGGATAAGAACCTTATGGATGCCTAGATGTGCAAGAATCCCTTACTGTAGCATCTTCATGCTTTTGGTTGTGAGACGTATTCTCATGCGCCTAAGGAGAAGTGGTCAGAGTTGGATAACAAGGCAGTAAAATGTATCTTCATTGGATATAAAGGTGTTGGTGTGAAAGGTTATAAGATTTGAGATGTTATGGCTAAGAAAGTTTTGTATAATAAAGATGTTATTTTTAGAGAAGTTAAATCTTCTTCCACAATGGTGCAATTAGAAGAGGATGAGAAGAACTTAGTTGTTCAGATACCACCCAAGACCAAGAAAGTTGAACTAGAAAATGAACAAGAAGTTCATGATAGAATTTATGAGGAGGATGGCTCACATAGATTTGAATAGGAGTAAGAAACTCCACCTCTAACTCTAAGGAGGTACACTCAACAAATAAGGTAACTAGATAGGTATAATTATAGTCCATATGATTTCAAATGTATATTTTTTTTATCTACTAGCACTGATGAACCTAAAACTATGAAAGAGGCAATGGAAATGGAAAAATAAGGAATCATGGAGATTGGCCATGGGTGAGGAGATGGTTTCACTTAAAATGAATGATACATGGGACTTGGTACCATTTCCTAATGGATGGAAACTTGTAGGATTTAAATGGGTGCTCAAAAATAATATTGGTTCATATGGAAATGTTGAAAAGTACAAGGTAAGGTTGGTTGCGAAAACATATTCCTAGGTGGAGGGGGTATACTTTGGTGAGATTTTTTGCCTAGTTGCTAAATTAACATCTATTGGATTTATGTTATTTGTAGTAATGACTTTTGATTTAGAGATAGAAAACATGGATGTGGAAACAACATTTCTACAAGGCGACTTGAAGGAGGAGATCTATATGACACATCTAGAGCACTACATTGAAAATGGTAAGGAGTCACTGATTTGCAAATTAAAAAAAAATATTTATATGGTCTCAAACCGTCTCCCAGAATGTGGTACAATTTTTTTTATTCCTTTGTGTTGGGATTGGGATTTATGATATCGAAATCAAATCACTATGTGTATTAGAAATATGATGGTGGTCATTTCCTTGCTATCACTTTGTATTTAGATGATATGTTATTTTTTTGAAATAGTAAGGATGTGATTTGTGGTTTGAAGTCTCATATTTCAGTGCAATTCAACATAAAGGACTTGGGGGATACAAAATATATGATAGGAATGGATATCATGAGAGATAGAATTAGAAATATTTAGTTGATCTAGAGTAGGTACTTGAACTCTGTGCTACAACTCTTTTGCATGATAGATTGCAAACCTTTGAGTGTTCCAATTTCTGTGGAAACTAGGATTTAATTAGTTGAACAATGTCCTACAACACCTACAGAGATGTAGTATATGGATTATATTCCTTATGCTAGTGGGGTTGGCAATTTGATGTATGCTATGGTTTGTACTAAACTAGACATTTCCCAAGTAGTGGGAGTTTTGAGTTGATTCGTGGTTATTCATAGACATGAACATTGGGATGAGGTGAATAGACTTGTCTTTAGGTACTATTTGCAAGTTACTTCCAAGTATTTCCATTTTTATCATTGTAATGTTTCATGGGACCCACACTCAGTGGACATACATGGTTATGTGGATTCTAATTAGGCAAGGGATGCATATAGAAGGAGATCCACAAGTGGATATGTGTTTCTACTATTTGGTGGAGTAGTGAGTTGGAAGAGCAAGTGACACCTTGTGGTCGCTTTGTTCATTGCAGAGGTAGAGTTTATTGTAGCTACTCATTCCTGTAAGGAGGCCATTTGGATTATGAAAACCATGTTTAGATGTAAGGTTAAGTCATAGATCTACTGTAGTTCACTATGATAGTAACAATGTCATTTGTCTAGATAAGAATCCAACATCTCACGTGAAGACAACACCTATTGATATCCAATACCCTTTCGTTCAAGGCATGGTAGAAGATGGAATAATGATACTATAGAAATTTGACACTTTGTAAAATGTTGCAAATGCATTGACAAAACTGATGAGAATAGGTAAATTCAAGTGGCGTTGTGAGTCTATGGGACTTATGGCCCTGGACAATTACCTCACTGTTTGATGCATTCTCCCTTATACTATTACAAAGTATATGAGAAGTGGGGTAATTTGGGACAGGTGTGTGATACACCTTGCAATCCTATAGCTGAGCATATAATGATTGTTGAGTTGTAGCGAAGAATAAATTGTTGTATAGTGGCAGGGAAAAATACTATGTAGTGGAAGAGAATAAGTGCAAATCACTAACAAGCAACACTAGTTGGACAAAGAATTGATGGTGGTTTCCAACATATACAATTGAAAACCCATGAATATTTTATGGTTTTTGTTGTGCCTATTTATTGAGTGCTACCTTTGGAGCAAACATTGTGTGTCTAAGTTTTTAACTTAGTGTTTTCTCCAGAATTCTTATTTTGTTGAACACTCCTATCGAGAGCATGGAGACCCTATAATGTATTGTAACAATTTCATAGTTGTTGATTAATACATTTGAGTGTGGTTTGGAGTATGGGGTTTTTCTCCTATAATGGTTTCCTGTCAAACTAATTGTCTAATGGTTGTATGTTTCCTAGTTGTTCATTATTGCAATTTTATTTACTTAGATCTCTACACATTGTTCTCTATTTGATTAGTGTATGAAACACATTCGACACCTCTGAATCCTTTCATATTTTATCCATCAAACTAATCATCATTAATCAAAACTAATATCACATTTTCTTACTCCTTGAAACCAATTTTAATTTGCCTTCAACACCATTCAGAACATTCTCAATCTTAATAGCCAAATCATATATAATTCAATTTATCAATTTGTCTTTTGTATGGTCTTTCCAATAATGTTTTTTGTTAGTCCCATCAATTTTATCACAACACTCCATCCAATTCAATCTGATGTTATGGGTGTGCCATGTTGGAAATAAATTGAAATAAATGTTTTCAATAGAAAAACAAAACTAGTAAAAATCAAGTAGATAGTTGAATTGTTCGTGGAAAAATATGTAAAATATGGTAGTGCAAAGTGGAGTCTTCAATAGTCAATCCCACTAGCTCATCCAATTAAGGTGTGGGTTTGATTTGCTAGGAGACCTGAGTTCAATTCCCTTACAGTGACTTAGTCAAGGAGACACCCATAAAAACCATCCATGTGTTAAGGGTTGGTGTGGCCCAGGCCGGGTGCGTCAATTCCCGGGTGATTTTGATGGCTTAGATGCCCTTGGGTTGTGATTTCTTAGCCAATGGTTGAAATGCACTGGCCCCAAGTGATGGGCATTTCTAACAAAAAAAAGGTGGAGTCTTAAATACCCGTATACACACATGAGGCAAAACATAAAAACAATGAGAAAAGGTAGTAATATAAATAAAATCATATTTTTAATCCGATAATATGGTAGTGCAACTCTATTCTTAAAACTTCAAAGTTGAAGTTCTACTCATTGAAACCTACAATAATTGCAACGTTGGGTACTCCCTCTTCAATCCATCTTTTTATGTTGTCAAATGACCATGGAAGAAAGTAATGAGCTTGACATTACACTAGTGTTAGAATATAACACAAATACATATTGTTGAAGCTTGTACATAAATCATTTAGTATTTTAAGAGACAGATGAGAAAGTTTATAGGATTATGTCTGGTTAGGGGTTAGGTGCCTAAACAACCTTAACTAAGCTAAGGATGCTATATATCAATGTTATGGGAGGTGATTACGTGAGAGGGTGGTACATGTGTATTGTTGAGTAGTCTACCTCAAGCTCCCATGTACTTGGTGTAGCTTATTATGAATATATGTGACATTTATTATTGTTTTCAATTATGTATATTTATATTATTATGCATATGCAGCTACATGTGAAGTTCAACAATGCATGATGCACTTTGTTATACACTATTGTTTGTAGTTTCCATACACAAGCCTTTTAGTGGTCACATGACTTACTTTTCTCTATAGTAGGGTGTGTGTCTCCTACCATATAAAAGCATTGTTATTCATTATGAAATACATCTAGTGCCATTATGGTTCAATTACTCCAAATTTTATGAATCCGTTATTTGGAGATGCATTACTCCATGCCAAAAATGAACATACATGAAGTAGGAAGACTATTATATATGGTTCATGTTTTTTAAATATTGGAAACTATTTTCTTTAAATATGGAGGAAATGACAAAAATGTAAAATAAATATTGTCTTTAATATCCTATTTTAAAAAAAAAACTATATTAGAAATGTGAATATCTAAAGTAATGCAAATATATATATCACTGATATAATGTAAAGAAAAAACCCTTGAAAAGGATTTTTCCACTCTTCATTGTTCGAGAATTTGATCTTGTAATTTAATAAAATTGGTTTTGTTTAACATACCTTCAAATCAACACTGAATGATTAAAAAGAAATTGTACAGAATACATAAACCTTAAGGTAAATATCAACGAATAAACATAACTCATAGATAAATAAGATGACTTTTACCCTGTATAGTAATCTCTTGGAATGTATACATCATTTATAGGTCCAAACTTCTCGAATGGAACGCGGAGAGCGTCTTGGCTGCAAAATGATGGAAAGAGAACCATATGATATATTAGAAACTAAAACATTAATTCAATTCGATGATGGTTAACACAATCTAAAACTAAAATAAAATAACCATAAAAATAAAAATGTTGATTTCACTTCCAAAAAGTATTTCATTAATGAATAAATTACATTAATCGATTCTTTCCAACCTACACACATTGAATTAATATATATTTTTTATTTTCTTATATGACAACAAAATAAATAAACTTTGTTGTTTTTCAAAGTATGTAGTGTAATGTAGAACATAAAATTAGATATATTAACAAATTTAGGAAGAAGCTTTATGCGAACCACATAAATATTTACACATTTAAAACAATCCTCTTAAAAGTAATTTCACATTTTCAATAAATAAAGTATAATGTTTCCATTGAGAAATAAAGTTGTTGCTTGTTCAAAAAGAAATTTCTTTAACAAGCATTTTCTTGGGGTTTCCATTTAGAAGTGTTCCTAGAATAAAATGTTGTGGTAGTGGGCATTTTTGTACTACATCCTAGATTTGGCATCATTTGGAAAAACACTGGTCCATAATAATGGTAGAAATATAGCCAATGTTTGATTTTTATGCATAAGAATATGTATTGACTAGCCCAATATTGTGCCCTTTATATTTTATAGAAGACGTTGTTGATTTGTGATGATGGTACATGTTCCTTACTTTGAATAATTTTCATGCATTTGGTAGATAGTTTAATGCAGTTGCACATATATTCTTAATCATGAAAAGCAATAGAAGAAAATATTTTAGGTGATGCATTAAGTTAATTCATATTATAGATATGTTTCAATTTTAATCAAAGTATGTTGGTCACATCGTCACCTAGATTATGGTAAATGAAGCATACCTCTATATTGTGTATTATTTCTAATATATTATTGTATTCTCTTTCTTTATAATTTCCACTTATTCACTTATTAGTGATAGAGACACACAATTATATATATAATTTTATAAGGAATTTATTTTTGAGAAATCCCTTTTATATTATATTATTTGATACACCATATAATAAAAGAAAAGCATACCTCTATATTTTGTATTATTTATAATATATTATTGCATTTTTAACAGTGATAGAGACACAATTATATGTATTTTTATAAGGAATTTAATTTTGAGAATTCCCTTTTATATTATATTATTTGATACACTATATAATAAAAGAAATTTGGGTGTGGTTAAAATAAGGATTATAAACTGTTTGGGTTCTTGCATAATAGACAATGGTTGGATGTTGTTGGTTTAGCTTAGGAGGGTTCACTCTATTAAGCAGAAGAACTTTGAGGCTTTTGTCCTTAAGCTAGACTTGGTGAAGGCCTATGACAAGCTTGACTGGACCTTTTTACGCTTCATCTTACTTCAAATACGTCTTCCCTTGGAGATGGTGAACTGGATAATGTCATGTGTCTCCTCTGCTAATTATTCGATCTTGGTAAATGGTTCCCTGTTTGTTTCATTTGCAGGTGACAGGGATTTATGACAAGGCTGCCCTTTATCACCTTACTTATTTATTTTAGCCATTGAAGGGTTAAGCCTTCTTATTCATGATGCTAGACGTAAGGGTCTCATTAATGGAATCAAAGTGGCATATGCTCACTACATTTCACATTTTCTATTTGTGGATGACGTGCTTTTATTTGGTTTGGGCTCAATTGGAGAATGGTCTCAGTTCAAATCTATTACTAATTCTTTTTGTAATGCTGCAGGATTGGACATTAGTCCTTCTAAGTCCTATTTTCTTTATCAATGCAAGGACCCAGCTTTAAAGGACCAGATTGGTAACTTATTTCCCTATCAGATGAAGGTTATAAGTACTAGGATCAAATATCTTGGTTACTACCTAAAGCCGGCTGGTTACACTTCAGCTGATTAGGGGTGGATCATCAAGAAGGTACAAAGGATAATTAGTGGTTGGTCCTTCAAATATCTCTCGTTGGGTGGTCGTCTTACTCACTTATGCTCGGTACTTCAAAGTATTCTGGTTTTTTGGTTCTCTCTCTTTATTGTCCCCATGATGGTCATCACGACTTTAAGAAAACTCTTCTCTGGTTTCTTTTGGAACGGTGTTGTTGGTTCTCACAATTAACACTTATCTTCTTGGGAATCCTTAGCTCGCCCAAAGTATTTAAACAGTTGGGGCATTAAATATCTCAGTTTATTCAATATGTCTCTTTGTGCGAAATCTTGCTGGAGTAGCTTACATGATAATTGTATTTGGGGGAAAGTCATTAAAGCCAAATATCTTGGAAAACTTTCACTTTCCCTTTGCCTACGGAATGGAAAGTTGAAGGCCCATGGTTCATTTATCTGGAGGATTTTTATGAAGTTCTTCCCTATAATCAATTCAGGTATTTACTGGGAGGTGGGCAGGGGTACCTAGGTTTTTGTGGGCCAAGACCCGATTGCTGGTCTTGGGAGGATTTCCGGCTATCTAATGAGCTCATCATTTCGTTACATGAATGAAACATATTCGTCTTAAAACAGGCTATTCAACATCCGGAGTTAGATAGTCTCAGTTGGATTTGGAGCCTCACCTTCGAAGCTCTTGGGAGAGATCTGTATTGAAGCTCATCCACGTGAGCATTACACTAATGCAGGAGGAGGATGTTATTTGCCGGGGATACAATCAAACCAACAACAAGCTTACAACGCAGTTGGCTTATTCTCTTTTGATGGAAGGTGAGTTTGGTGATCCATGGCAGCGACAGTATGCTTTGATCTGGAATGTTAAGTGTCCACTTAAAATCCAATGCTTCATGTGGCTAGTTATTAACAATAAGGTGCTTGCCTAGAATAATCTTTGCAAATGTGGATTCCATGGGCCAGGTGTTTGCGCTATGTACCGAAGGGATGGGGAGGATGTGGATCATCTTTTCGGTCACTATATTTTATTCAAAAATCTGTGGGCCTATCTTGAAGTTTCTTTAAACTTCCATTTCTCCTGGACTAATCGATCCTTTGTTGAAAAATTTTATTTGTGGACAACGTCCCATGTATTTGACCTTGCACTGTTATATGTTACGATATGGGAATTCTGGAAAGTCCGTAACCATTTCATCTTCCAAGGAGAAATCTCTTCTATCTCTCTTCTTTGTTCTAGGATTGTTGGTTATTTCCAACCGGTCATCAGTCCTTTGGTTAAAATTCCTAGAAAATTTGTCCAGCATGAGGAAAAGGATTTATGCTTTCCAATTGGATATTTCGACGGTGCTGCCTAGGAGGGCTTATGTGGAGCTGGTATGCTCTTAAAAGTTTCACATAATCAGTATTTTCAGTTACAGTTGGGAGTTGGAAAAGGTACAAATACCAAATCTGAACTTTTAGCTTTGTGGGGACTTCTTTTTTTCCAAAGTCTTTGGGTCTTTCTTTGCTAAATATCTTTGGATATTCTCTTGTTATCATCTCCTGGGCCAAGGGGGAGCAGTGTCTTTCCTCATTACATTTGAGTGGTTGGATCAAACGTGTACACACTCTCATCTATTGGTTCTCTGCTATTTCCTACCGTCACATTTACAGAGAATACAATTATGAGGCTGATAAGCCCTCCAAGCTTGCTCTGGGGTTTATGGAAGGCTCAATCCTTGTTAGGGAGTTTAGGGATGGTTCACTTCATGAGACGTTTTACTTATCTTATGTTTGAAGACTAGTCTGGATGTTTATGTTTTGTATATTTCTTTTGGAGAAAGAACACTATGGCCCTACATTGAAAGTATCTGCATGAGCTACTTGTTATATTTTCATTAATTTCATTCAATGTTATCTAGGATCACTAAGAGAATAACAAGCACAACATAACAATCACAATAGACAATGGACACAAAGCATTTCACCAGGGAAAACCAAGAAGGTGAAAAACCCCGTAACTTCCTCAGAGATAGAATAAGCCCCAATAAAAAGATCACAAATATCAAACCCAAAAGATAGATGTCTCCAGCAGCTACTCCTCCTCCACTTGTGCGCACTCCTCTCTCTCAACTATGCGAGTTGGATGAGTGAGTGAATGAGTAAAATGAGAGAGTCACACTCTCTATTTATACAACAACTTAACTTGCCTTTAACCCTAACTGGGACAACATCATAAGGAAGCCTAATAACCCATCCACATGACTCATACAGGGCCTACCCCACCAAGGTGGTCTAATAACCCATTAAATATAAGTTACGACACTTACAATGTAACTTGCGACACTTGCAAATACAAATGACGACACTTCCAATCGGAGGAATAATACATCTCAGTTGGGGATACAATAAAGTACAAATGTAATACATACAATATACAAGTGAATATCTTCTGAAGTTACAAATACATCAACACTCCCTCTTAACTAGGAAGGTATTCTCTTGACACATGTCATCTATACATATAAGCAGAAGTCTTCAATTCTGGAGCTGGATCATCGTCATTGGATCACGGAGCATCATCATCACTACTATTGTACTCGTCATCTCGATCACTAGTGCTATCTCTTAATTCTTCTCGTCATAGGAAGTTCTACAGAGCCATCCCGTTTTCATGTTGGATGTAGGCCTAGCCTCCTGTAGGTCTTCATCATCTCTGCGAGCGGGCCATCCTGTGGAATTATCAGGGATGATTATGTGCGTAAACAAAACCTTGAAAGAGCATCCCCGAATTGATTACGAGCTTACTGCTCAACCTATAGGATCTCCCAGGGAGCTATTACATGTGACCTCCACAAAACCTTAAAAGAGCATCTTGCGACCTGCAAGATCTCTAAAGAGCATCCCAGGACTTTTACGTGCCTAGCACAACCTATGGGATCTCCAAGACTGATTACATGTGAACTCCACAATACCTTAAAAGAACATCTTGCGACCTGCAAGATCTCTAAAGAGCATCCCAGGAATTTTACGTGCCCAACACAACCTATGGGATCTCCAGGACTAGTCACATGTGAACTCGCAAAACCTCAAAGAGCATCCCAGGGATGATTACGAGCTTACTACTCAAACTATAGGAT
Organism: Larix kaempferi; assembly: GCA_027924585.1. Classification (NCBI taxonomy): domain Eukaryota; kingdom Viridiplantae; phylum Streptophyta; class Pinopsida; order Pinales; family Pinaceae; genus Larix; species Larix kaempferi. Next base: position 38,461,101 of record BSBM01000205.1, read on the forward strand.
CTCCTAGGGATGATTACATGCTTTTGCATAACCTGTCCATGGCCACAGAGTATCATCCTGATACTCATGATCACACTGATCATCTTCGCATGGAGCATCATCCTGATGCTCATGATCATGCTGATCATCATCATACAGTGCATCATCCTGATGCACATCATCATCACATGATCATCCTGATCATCATCATAGCATAGCATCATCCCGATGCATATCATCGTCACATGATCATTCTGATCATATAGAACATCATCTGGAGCATCGTCCTGATGCTCATCACACAACCCTTACATCCACAGCCATGGGAAGGATCCTCCTACCACCATGCTTGGAATGGCTCCTACAAATGTGGCCCATCACTTCCTCCTTGAAGTATCTTCTATCTGAAGAACACCAAGCTTCTCTCTGAAGTACTCGAACTTCACTCTGGCTAGTGGTTTGGTCAACACATCTACAATCTGCTCATCTGTCGCAACATACAGGAGCTTCACTGCTCCTCTTTGCACCATATCCCTGATATAGTGATACTTGATCTCGATATGCTTCGACTTGTCATGGAACATCGGGTTCTCGGACAACTTCACACAACTCTAGTTGTCACAGAAGATGCAATTAGCATCCAACTGGAGATCAAATAAATCTGATAGTAGTTTCCTTATCCATACTGCCTCACAACTAGCCGAACAAGCTGTGACATACTCTGATTCGACTGTACTCAGTGCTACGCAGGATTGCTTCCTGCTAAACCAAGAGATCACACCTGATCCCATACTGAAGCAGCACCCTGACGTGCTCTTCCTATCTACATCACTACCTGCCCAATCTGAATCAACATAAACCTCCAGGTTAAACTTTTGATTTGCATCATACTTGAGCCCATAATCAATCGTACCCTTCTGGTACCTCAGAATATGCTTTACAACAATCAAGTGAACATGTCTAGGATCCATCAGGAACTGGCTCAAGGTGTTTAGAGAAAAGCAATTATCTGGTCTCGTGTTCACCAGGTACATCAAGGACCCAATCATCTGATGATACATCGTGGCATCAACCAACTCTAATGAAGCATCACTCAATAGCTTCAAGTTCGATGCCATAGGTGTGGCCATGGCCTTGCAGTCCATCATCCCTAACCGCTTCAGGATCTCTACTGCATACTTCCCTTATCCAAGGAAGATTCCATCTGCACTCTACCACACCTCCAAACCTAGAAAGTAATGCATCTTACCCAAGTCCTTCATTTTGAACTCAGCAACAAGCTTCCTCTTCGTGTCGGCAATCAACCCATCCTCACCTGTCACAAACAGGTCATCTACATATAGTAGCAGTATCACTGGATTGCCTTTCTCAACCTTATAGTAAAGGTTGGAATCCACTTTACTCCTAGTAAAGCCCAAACTAGTCAGGAAGCTATCAATCCTGTCGTACCATGTCCTGGGTGCTTGTTTCAAACCGTACAAGGCTTTTTTTAATTTTCACACATGTGACTCCTTGTCATGTGTCTCAAATCCGAGTGATGCTCCACATACACTTCCTCTTCGACTACACCATTCAAGAAAGTTGTCTTGACATCCATCTGGTGTATCTTCCATTTCATCACTGCAGCCAGAGCAAGTACTGTTCTGATGGAAGTGTATTTGGCTACAGGTGCAAAAGTCTCTTCATAATCTATCCCTTCTTTCTAGGAGAAGCCACGAGCCACAAACCTTACCTTGTATTTCTCTATGCTGCCATCTACAGCATGCTTGATCTTGTAGATCCACTTGGAAGTCACAACAGACTTCCCTCCTGGTCTTGCGACCACATCCCAAACATCATTCTTTATGATCGACTGGTATTCCTCAACCATGGCATCCTTCCATTCTTTCTTTTCTATTGTTTCTTCATAGCTGGAAGGTTCTTTGTTCATTATGTCACATAGTAAGGCCGCATAACTAGTGTGTGACCTTGTCCTTTTCCTTTCTCTGTGTTCCTCTTCTATAACACCATACCTTTCTGCATCTTGAATGAGCTCTCTTGCCCATGCTAGTTTCCTCTTGTGAGAGTTCTTCTCACAAGGTGGATCTACAGGATCTTGTGGATATTCTATTTCACGATCTTCATTATCTTCTGGATTTACTTCATTCATTGTTGTATCTTGATTCTTGGGTACTTTTGGTTCTTCAATGTCTTCAATAGGTATCTTCATGGATCTGTTGTATGTTGAGTCTTTGTCGCTTGTTCTTTGAAACAAGTCTCTCTTATAGGTGATGGTATACGATCTTTCCTACAAGACAAGTTCAATTGCATGATTAGAAACATCTCATAGTTTTCAGAACAAATTCTTACACATAAATAAATATGTCATACAGTCACGCAATTATCTTAGCCAATGCTTTAATACAATATTCATCCATCTCCTGTAACTTTCTAGATGCCTTCCATTTCTACCAGAACATTGTTAAGAGTGTGCACTACTCCCAACATGTCAGCAAAAGGGTTTCATAATAGATAAGTAGCAATGGAATGTTGTATAGTTCCATAGGCCACTTACCCATCACATGCATGTTAGTAGTATACTGTTCATTAATGCAAATATCCTAATATGCATAATACACAACCTAAGTCTAGGAACATAAGTATATACACCATTGAACAATATTATTTAAATAATGAGATATACAAGAAATGACAATTCAAATACTTATCTTTGTTTGTTTGTATGGTGGAATCCCTCTCAATCTTTGCTTCCTTGCATGAACTACTGGAGTGTGCTCCCTCTTGATCTTTGCTTTACTCTTGCTACTTGGAGATGCCTTCTTTACTTTCTTTGCTTCGACTGGATTTCTGGAAGTCCTTCAATTGCTTTGCTTGCAAGAGATAGTGCTCTATGGTGCACATGTGCAAGCCTTCTATGCCAAAGTTCACTTGGCTCCATGGATTCATGTACCATGGCAAGTTTAGGTTGTCCCTTCAATTTGTACAATCCTCCCTCTTGCTCTCCAATCACCACTGCATCATCTATGGTCTTACCTTTTGGCCACATAAGTACTTGGCCATCCACAAATGCAACTCTCAACTCTTTTGCATCCAAAGATGAAATGGAGAGAAGATTCTTCTTGAGACCAGGTACATATAGAACATCTTTCATCTTTAAAGACTTCCCAGAGTCTAACTTGTAGGAGGCTTCACCGCTTCCTTTTATAGGGTATTGATAGTCATCCTCAAGTTTCACCTTATGGGGTGACTCATGTTCAGATAGGTCCATAAGAAATTCTTTAAATCCCATCATATGTTTGGAAGCCCCACTATCAATAAGCCAATCATTACACCCATGTGTAATAGTACCTGTGAGAGTAGAGATTAGAACATATTCTTCGACACTTGAAGAGTCTTCACTTTCTACCTTAGTCTTCTTCCTCAGAGGTTCATCATCCTCAGCAGCATGAGCATGATATCTCTTCTTATTGTTGTTCTTCTTCTTCTTCTTGGATCCTTTTCTATTCCTGAGACAATCTGAGGCATAGTGTCCCTTTTCATCACATGTGTAACATATAATGTGAGAGAGATCTTTCTTCTTTTGATGATGGTGAGAAGATTTCCTGTGATGAGGCTTCTCCCTCTTGAACTTACCTTTCTTGGTGTGTGCTGTGAGAGCTTGGTATTCACTTCCCATCTTTTCTCCTCGAGCCACAAGTCTAGCTTCTTCTTGTGAACATTCCTCCCACAGTCTACTGAAAGAGATCAATTTCTTTCTTGCACAGATACCTTGGATGAAGGAGTCCCATGACCTAGGTAGGCCATTCAATGTGGTCATCACAATTTCTCCATTCTCCACTACTTCATCCACAGCTTCAAGTTTTTCTTTGATTTGAGAGACTTTAGTAAAGTAGGATTGGATGGTCTCTCCATTATGGATCTTTACACCTTTCAATTGGTGCTGCAATGTCATCTTCTGATTTATATTCTTTCCTTCAAACAACTTGGTCAAGGAGTCAAACATCTCCTTAGGTGTCTTTAGAGAAGATACATGTGGTATGAGATGGTCTGTGATAGAATCTGCAATGATTCTCTTGGATTTGACCAAGTTCTTATTGTGTAATGCCTTAGCCTCATCTCCCTCTGGAACTGGAACCTCTTCACTTATGTAGGTGTCCAATTCATTCTCTTCTAGGATTAACCCAATCCTATACTTCCATGCTTGGAATTTATCATCCCCTTCAAGCTTATCCTCAAGCTTAGTGTGGTGAGACATCTTAATGAGAAACTCAAATTTAAATAAAAGATTTAGGTCTTACCACTTGATTTGTTGAAACTAGATCTGGAGCTGGATTAGGGTTTGTCAGAGAAACCCTAAAAATTCAAACTTTGAATTTCAAACTTTTGACTGGATGGAAAGATGCGCCTTGCTGAGCTGATCAAGCTGGTATACTTCAATTTTGAAATCTCCAAAATTTGACCCCTCAAAATTGACTTTGAAACTTTCGAATCTGTAGTTTCTAGTTTTCTCGTCAAAATCCCGAACTAGGGTTTGATAGAGCCCAGCGTTCTGCCCATCCAAAAAGTTTGATATTTTCTCTAAACTTTGATTTTTCTGAGGAGTATCCAACCGTGGTCTCAGATTCCAAAAATTCCAACTTTCTCAGAAACCCTAATTTCCCGTAGTAGTGATAGGCCAAAAACTGAAAAATGCTTAGAATTGAATTATGTCTCGACAAAAAGATGCGCCCTTGCAAGGAGAGTCAGTCTATCCTCCTACCTTGATGAACTGTGGAGAGAAACCCAAAAATTAAGAATCCTTAGCTTCCGTAGCTGCAGAGTGTCTTCTTCTTAGTCCTGCTCTGACACCATGTTAGATTTTTGATAATTTCATTCAATACTATCTAGGATCACTAAGAGAATAAAAAGCACAACATAACAATCACAAGAGACAATGGACACAAAGCATTTCACCAGGGAAAACCAAGAAGGTGAAAAACCCCGCAACTTCCTCAGAGATAGAATAAGCCCCAATACAAAGATCACAAAGATCAAACCCAAAAGATAGATGTCTCCAGCAGCTACTCCTCCTCCACTTGTGCGCACTCCTCTCTCTCAACTATGCGAGTTGGATGAGTGAGTGAATGAGTAAAATGAGAGAGTCACACTCTCTATTTATACAACAACTTAACTTGCCTTTAACCCTAACTAGGATGACTTCCTAAGGAATCCTAATAACCCATCCACATGACTCATACAAGGCCGACCCCACCAAGGTGGTCTAATAACCAATCAAATATAAGTTACGACACTTACAATGTAACTTGCAACACTTGCAAATACAAATGACGACACTTCCAATCAGAGGAATAATACATCTTCGTTGGGGATACAATAAAGTACAAATGTAATACATACAATATACAAGTGAATATCTTACGAAGTTACAAATACATCAACACTACTCTGAACAGATTGTAATTTTCTTTTGTATGTATAGGCAGCTCACCTCACTTGTTATCTTTGGATACAACTTTTGAGGAATAAAAGTTGTTTTTTTTCGTATGAAAAAAAAGGATTATAAACATGTTCACAAACTTTATCTCACTCTTACGTGGCAAGAGGTTTCCTAATAATATTGTAGCAATAACTTGCCATTAGTAGAATCATTTTTTGATTTAAAATAACCTTTTTTTTTGGCAAGTCTCAAGAGATTTCCAACACAATAAACTTTTGTTCAATTTGGATTTTGGATGTTGTACATATTTTTGTTTTAATAATACAACCAATTTATGCCTTTGATGAATTTTAATCAATCAATCAACTTCTGAGCTAAATTTCTCTCAATAGATTACATATTTGAACCCAAGACAACTTCCATTAAATGTGGTCGTTAATCTAGTTTCAATTAAAAAAGCAACTTAAGAATTTGGTAGTGTATGATCAAATTCTACTAATTGTACACAAGGGAATCAACTCCCTACAAAATCTTTTTGTGAACCTTTTTCTAGTTTGCATATCACAAATTTTCTTATGATTTTATAATAAGAGGTTGTGCTTGCTCTCAATTCCACAACTTTCTTTTGATCATGCAAGAAAGAGAAAGAAGATGAAAGGGGATTGTATCTAATTTTAACTTTACAACCTTCTTAAGAACAAACCAAAAGGATTATGTATCCTTTTGATTGTGTAACATTTGTTGTGAGTTTACATTTTAATAAGTCATAATTTTGTTACTTCTAAATAGAACAAAGTAATTCAACATATCAAAATGATTAAAAAATCGATACATCCTAATAACAAGTTAAATCTCACTTTGAAATCATTATATATGTTGTAATCAAGTGGATTGCATAGTTACCGACGATACATGTTATAGAATAAGCAAGCAAACATATAGATATGAACAAAATATAAGTAATGGTGGAAGAGCCAACAAGTCTTTCTATTACTCAGAATAAGTATAGAAGTGCATTACAATGTCAATGCCTCTATGTGTCCATCTCTCCAGCCTATATATATGGTTTATAGACAGTTACATAACAAGCTGTCGGTTCACTAACCGAATCGACACAACGGTTCGACATGTTCCACAGAGTGGTCGAATGGAGGACCTAGTGGGGCAACTGAATTAGGCTCCTCTAACATCTTCCCCAAAAACAAAACCTTTCTTCGTCTCGAAGAAGTAGGGAGATCGAAGTTGAACTGGGGTTAAATGACAAAATTATAACTAACTGAGTACTAAGAAAAAAATTGTTGTTGCTGTTGGGACTGATTGGTGCTTGCAGACAGTTGTTGTTGGACACATACTTCGACAATTGCTTCGGTAGAAACTGAAAGCCAATACTGGCATTCTATCATTGTTGTTGAAGAGTGTTAATGAGATCTCAGGTTTTCTGCATTTCGAAAAACACATTGTCGTAATGAGTATACCAGTTGCGCAATTGGGCTAACAGACTATGTGCTTCTATGAAGGTCGTATATTGGTTTGTCATGATGATAGATGTTTCTTTGGCTTGATCCTATCGTTCTTTACCCAAATGTTCTTGCAGAGTCATCACGACGCTTTCAAATAAAGCATTTGCTTTGTCGAGCGGGTTTCTAGTGTCGGTCGTCGACAAGAGAGGTATTACTTGTTGTGCTAAGTTTTCATACTTAGCCAAAATTGAAGCTCATTTTGCTTGAAGTATTTCAATTTTTTCTTTGTTTTGATTTCTTCTCTTCCTACGCTCTCGGACAATAACGTTAGTGAGTAGATCTAGTTCTTCTTCTTTTGCTTGTCGAGGGTCAAAAGTAGAAATCAGACATGATTGATCTAAATGGAAAGTGATAAAAGGTTGATGTTGGAGGTGTTGTAGATGTTGTTGCTGTTTCTGCTTTTCCTTTTCTTTCCTCTCTTTCTTCTTTTTCCTTTCTACTTCTTTTTCTTTTTTCTTTTCAAGTTTTGTATGCTTCTATGCTGCTTTTTCCTTGTCAGCAGTTTATTTATCCTGTGGAGCTTGTGTTTCTTTGTTTTGCTGCTCTAATGGTGTTGTAGGGGTGAAGTCGATAGTAGGGGGAGATGGTGTCTCTGCTGTATCAACTACGATTGGGGCGACTAGTTCAAGTTGTTCAGTCGGTGGCGAGGAAGTGGTCGGTGGTGAAGATGGTCGGTCGGTCATGTCGAGTTTTGTAGAAGGACTATCGGTTGAGGTCGTATTTTTTGGCGACAAAGGCATTTCCTGATTATTTATCGAGGTGGGTTCGGTAGTCGGTTCGGACACTTCAAAGGGATTTTCTAGTGGCATGTTGGCAGTATCAGACTAGTCGTAGTCTTCTAGAACTGAAGGGGTCGGGGATGGAAGTGAAGTGGATTGCTCGACTGGTAGGGGTGTGAAGGTGGATGTTTGCTGGGATGAAACCTCACTTTGTCGGATTGAGGTTTTTCTTTATGATGGTTTCCGTGTATCCGAAAATGGTTTAGTTAGAAGTTGACGGTGGTGGCATTTGTTTGAATATATGCACTTATGGTGGAGGTAAGTAGGGCTATGGGACGGGGTTGGTGACTAGTTTCTTTATCATAAGTTGTTTCTAGTCGGGAATAATTGAGGGTAGTTGGTTAATGAATTCCTGCAAATCGAAATCGGTCTGAATTTTCGCTCTTAGAAGAGCAGGGAGCTGTTGTACAAAGATAGGGATAAAGGCTGAGGTTGTAGAAGAAGTGAGTGGGAGTGTAACAGTGGTCGAGGGAGCTGGCATGATGTCTTCTTCCATGACAGTGGTTGGGGAAGGAGTTGGTGGACTTTGTGTAAGGTCAACATGCAACTTGTCCGCAAACTTAACTTTCTTACTCAGTGGTGCCTCTACCTGTTGTTGGTATTCTTCTGTAATGAATTTTTATATCTGCTCTATAACAAAGATCTTGTGCTTGGAGATATCTTCCAATACTTGATTTTCACAATCGAACAGTTCAGCGTCATATTCTTCTATTGGTTCCCGGAGGATAAGATTTCGCTTTCCTTTCCCTTTTTTTTTCTTTCTATCTTGTCAGGATCTGAATATCTCGTCATCCACTCGACATATGTTCTATTTTTTTAAGGCATACTCCATAAGTGGAGTATCCTACTGAGTACTATCATCCAAATGGTTAGATGCATTCAATGGCTCCTCGGTAGGAGTCATCGTAATCCCTAAAGGATTGATGTCGACCACCTTCTTGGGCTTCAGTGTGAATTTTTTGAGGTGGATTTAGACTTCATAGTCCTCTTCTTTCTCAACATCTGTCAAGGGTTCGACCATTGGTTGATCAACCAGTTTTGCTTGTGGTGGTGTTTGAATGACAGTATTGGATTGCCGGCTTAGTTCCTCGAATATCCTGTCAATTGTAGGGTAGAAGTACAACTCCTCTGTTGCTCTGGCTTCTCCTTCTAGATACCAAACTGATGTGTGGTTGAGTCTTAGTTGGATGTGCGCAATCGGTGGCAAACTTTGTCAAACATTTTGTGGGACTCTCCATCTAGCTGTTTTCACTTTTAATGCTTGGAACCATTTGTCAAACCATATTTTGGTGTTGTCACACCGAGTTGAAATCCGCCTTGTGAAAATGAATGGAAGTTCCACATTAATGATCCCTTGATTGTGGTGAACTATTTGTCTCTTATTGGTCGAAGATGAGCCATGGCAATCCAAATGATAAGTGAATGGTATCAGATCTTAGTCCCTCCTCCTAACATTTATGGCAGATATGTCAGACAATTTCCACTAGGTGTTCATCCCATCGGTAGACTTTTTCCTTTGATGCCACATTCTGCATGGCTTCGAGAATATCGATTTTTAGGTTAGACCCTCAACCAGTACTCGTTAATGTGACCGACATAACCCGCACTGCTATTTTATGTGTGCCATAGATTATTTGGTTGAAAACTTAGCCTTTGGAGTTTTTTCCTGCGGGAGTACCTGCGAAATATTTAACCAAAGCAGGGTTTGGTCGGATAGGTACTACATCCTCTTTCTTGGAAAGTCTGGTGATCTAATCGATCAGGTTGCGAGTGATTTCAACCGGTTGTTCGAAATAAAATTTTCCATTGTGATACCGGCTCACAATGAAATGGGAAACTACTTCTTTGAGGCCAACAAAACTCTCGACCAATGGTGCATTGATATGGTTCAATATACTGCTTGTTCGAAGTATCTGTGCTTCCTCCCGCCATCGACCGTCGGAATCCTTCCACCATTCAAGGATCTCATTCCAAATTCTTTTCCATTGCTTTCTACAACCTTCGCTTTGTGGATGTGTTGGAACCGAACTTTCAAAGGCATGTCTACTTCTTCGAATTGTCAAACTTTCGAAGCTGTGGATCTGGTGGTTGGTTGAATTCTCTTGGGAGCCATCTTGCTTGTAGGTTTTTCTGGTTCAGAAGTATGGTTTGTGTTTTCGGAAGTTTCGGCATTCTGTTTTTCAAGCTCTTGGAAGAATAACATCCAAGTCTCTTCTAGTTCAGTATTTATAGTGGAATTGTGGGGCACGGGTGAATGCATAGTAGCTCATTGTATTAATTGCGAAATTGATGAGGGGAATAAATTTGAATGACAGTTGTTCGGGGCTTCCTCAACCGCATACCGACTTCTCAGCTCCTTATGTTAAGTTTGATGACTTGCTTTTAGATTTTTCTATTCATCAGTGTTGTGTTGGTCGGATTCATGTCGACCCAGTCGAGCATCTTGTTCGACAGTTTCTTGTCGACTTGTTCCCCTTTGTCTATAATTTTTTGTGTCGACGGTCATGATTCAGATGTTGTTTTTTGGTTTCTGGTGATATTCTACTTGTGTGGATTCTTGTGTTTCCCTTGTCAGGGTTGTCTCTCCAGTATCTTGTCATGATGAAATCGTCCAATGCACTTATCCCATATGATTATTTATATTGCTAAAATTTAGTTATAACTAACTTCTCTCTCACTCCCCTTTTTTTTCCATGCTTTCTAGCATTTTAGTCAGGTGTCGTTGACAAGTTTTCAGAATATGCTCCCTTGTAGTGTTTTTCAGTCGAACTGCTCCATTAGCATGTATTTCTTTGAGAACATAGGGACCCAGCCATGCAGTGTGTAGCTTTTTAGGCTTCCCTTTGATTCGGTTGTCATAAAGCAGGGCTAGATCGCCAACTGATATATTTTTTTTCTTTATGTTTCGATCGTGCCAAGCTTTTTGGATCTGTTTTTAGATTTTTTGATGATGCATTGCTATCTGTCGATGTTCTTCAAGTTTCGACAATTGGGAGAATCTTTCTTTTCTCTCCCGTTCGATATAAATATGTAGTACTCCTTCAATCACTGGTGCTTATTGTCGAAAATGTAGGGGAACGATTGCTTCTTGTCCATTTACAAGTTTAAATGGAGTCTGACATGTCGTTATTTTGTATGTTGTTCTATACGCCCATAGTACTGTAGGTATCTTGTCATCCCATTCATCCTTGTCAATATTGCACATTTTAGTCAATCCTGTAGTTAGTGTTTTATTGAATTCTTCTATTGTACCATTAGACTGAGGGTGATATGCTATGCTCCTTCTATGCTCGATCAAAATTTCTTTTGTTAATATGGAAATTTCTTTTGTTGACGAAGTGGGTCCCTTGGTCACTAATCAATGTGAGTGTACATCCAAATATTGTAATAATGTTCTCATAGATGAATTTGGAAGCTATCTCCCTTGAGAAAGTCTCGGCAGGTTCTGCTTCTGCCCATTTAGTAACATACTCGATTGCAGCAATGATATATCTTGCTGTCGGTCGTCAACCAGGAGTCGAAAATGCACCTATGAAGTCGATTTCCCAGATTTCAAAATTTAGGATTAGGTTTACTGATATTAATGACATTTCAATACTTGGTAATGGTCGACCAAGTCATTGACATCTGTCACATTTAGTCACAAATTATTGACAATCTTTGTGGATTGTCGGCTACCATAATCCTGATTGCTGAATTTTTTTGGTTGTCATGTCGGCTTGGAAATGTCCACCTATGGGTTCATTGTGTGCTTCATTAATTATACTTTGTCTTTCATGGTCGAGAACACATCGTCGTAGTACATCATGTGATCCAATCTTATAGAGAAATCCATTTATTATAGTATAGGGCGCAACTTTCATTGCTAGAATTTTCATTTCTTTTCATGCATTCCTTTTGGAGCTTGTCCTTATTCTAGGAACTGAGCAATCTCTGTTAAGTCTGATGGAACAAATTCAATTCTAAATAAGTTAGAGTCAGGTAAATCATCCTCAATTCTAGTTGGTTCTTCTCCTTTGTCTATCCTTGACAAGTGGTTGGGTTTGGCATTTTATTTACCTGGTCGAACTATAAATTCAAACTCGAATTCTTGGAAGTGTCTTGGAATAACATTAACCATCGACAAATTCTTCCATGGTGTATGGTTTTATTAACTAAGTATTTCAGGGCTTGATGATCTATATAGCACACAAAAGGATTGACGAGTATATAATGTCGATATTTCTGGAGTGCAAATACTATTCATAGTGTTTCTCTCTCAGTTGTCGAATAGTTCCTTTCGGCCTTATTTAATTTTATTCTACTGTAGGAGTCAGGGTAATCCATTCCATCATCTCTAGGTTGGGTGAGGATCACGTTGACTACTATTCCAGAAGCATCAATATGTACATGAAATTTGATCGACCAGTTTGGAAATCTCAAGATGGGAGCTTCGACTAGTTTCCTTTTTAAAATTTTGAATGATGCAGTGCATTCGTCTGTCCACTGGTAGTCTTGATCTTCTTTCTGCAACTCTTCTAGCAGATATGTCATGTCGGAGTAGTGACAGATAAATTTTCTATAATACCCTGTATGCCCTAGTAACACTCTGACTTGTTTGGAGTTAACTAGAGGTTTCTGGTAAAGGATTACTTTAATTTTTGTGAAGTCGACTTTTATACCTTCTTTACATACGACATGTCCAAGTAGGATTCCTATTGGAGTGGAAAATATGCATTTCTTGATATTGAGTGACAGTTGGATCTGTTAACATCTTTCTAACATAAGTCTTAGCCATTTGCAATGGTCCCTCAACATAGAATAGATCATTCAGTCATCAAAATATACGGCCATAGTTTTGTAGATATATTCTTGGAAATCTTTAACAACTATTCTGGAGAGCATAGCTGGTGCATTCTTCAATCCAAATGGCATCAATTTATATGCAAATGATCCAAATTCGCATACAAATGTGTTCTTCTTCTTATATTCTTTGGCAATAGGTACTTGATTATACCCAAAAAATCTGTCTGTGAACGAATATCATTCATGTCCTGCAACTTCATTAATAATTTCATCAGTGAATGGTGTCGGGAATGGATCTGTAAGTGTTACCTTGTTGAGTTCCCTGAATTCAACACAATTTCCCACTCTGATTGATCAATGGGATAGATAATTCCGGTGGCAAGCATGTTGTCTATTTATTTCTTGACTATTTATTTGTATTTATGCACGAGATTGTATGGTCTCTTATTGACTGGTTTTGCATCTGGTTTGATGTCGATCTTCATTTCTACCATTTCCTGGACAAGTCCTTTCATATATTTATAATCTTGTGCAAAGACATCTTGGAATTCTTTTAATAAGTTTGTAATTTCCATTGTTTGTTCTTAATTCCAATAATCTCCTATCTTAGCCATCTTGGGTATGTCGTTGTTAGATATATCTATTTCTTTTATCCTAATCTGTGCGTCCATCCATTCAGGTTCTCTAGTTTCATTGATCTGTCACTTACCTTCTTTGAATTGTGTAAATGTCGAGGGAAAATCTGCTTCTGTCATCCTTTCATGATCATTTTTTTCTAAATATTCAACATTAAATACTGATCTAACCAACTTTGATGTATTTGGATGTTCTCATTTCCATTGGAAACTTTTCCCTTCTATTTTTTCTGTTTCCATTTGTAATCTTGTCGAGTGCTGAAGTTGGGTTGACTTGATATTGTTACATGCAACAACTTGTCGGTCAAGTCGTTGTTGATTTTTTGATGATATTTTGCTACTTGCTGGTTGTATGAAAATTTTCACTTGATTGCTTGCTTCTATTAATAGATCATCCTGCGGGGAAAATGTAAAATCTTTGATGAAATTTACTCTTAACTCTTCCAAATAAATGTTTCTCCTCTTGCTTCTTCCATTTTATACTAGTTTTTTGGTAAATTGTCGAGTGTACTTGGAAAAAGGTGTGGCCATGATATTTCGTCTCTATAACCTAATCTTTTCCATTCTTTTTTGCAGTTGTCGATATGCTTTCTAGGATCTTGGCCTTGTGTGAAAATTGGAATATTTGCTTGTGCCGTGATTTTTCTTCCTCCAAATATTTCAACAAAGTATGTCGACGTTGTAGTCCAAGTATGAAGTCTCAACTGATGTGTATCCCACCATCTTGCAGCTTGACCTGTGAAGGTTTCGACCAAACTCTGAAGCCGACCTTGTTCTCCTATATTATTTGATACTTCCTCTACATGGGATGAGGGGGATTCTCATTCTTTGTATCTCAATGGTGGAACACCTGATGACTCGTTTCTCACCGGTGCGAGTGTCGGATATTCTTTGATTTTTCTTTTGAAAATCTTCGTAATGATGGAGATAGAAAAATAGTGTTGGGTTTTCTTTTTGGGGATAACTTCAATCGTCCAACATTCTCGTGCTTTTAATTCACAATTCTCTATTTCCCAATCGTAGAGTTCAACATCTAAATTATATCCGACTGATGAAGGATTCCCGAGGTGGATCTCCCCTTATGCGTTAGGCTTAGTATAGTCTTCATTGTTTGTTACTTGATATAATTTTCGGATGTCCACGTCGTCATCGATAGGCTCTATCCAGGGCTATCCTTGTGATGGGTGAATTGGTACAATCACTTTCTTCCCATTTCCTTTGAGTTGTATCCTATCTTTGTCAAGTGATATTGAAGCTTTCATATTTCTTCCCCATGGTTGGCCAACTAGGGCAAGAAAGGAACCATAACCTTCTTTGGGTCAATAATTTCAAAGTCAACTTGTGTTGTTATTCCCTTGATGGATGTTTCAACATTTTCCATACCCCAATTGGTTCAATCAATCCTTGGTCGGCTAATTTCAGATAAATGCGTGACTCGTGTAGTTGTGGTCGACCAAGATGTTCCCAAGTATATTGAGTCATGATATTTGCTTGTGATCCGAAGTCGAGGACGACTTGTCGAATAGAGTATCCTTCAATTTCTAGGTTGACAAGTGGGCCTACATCATTTTTATCTCTCTGACTTAGTCGACAAATTTTTTTATTTTGTTTGTTTTCGATATATTTACTTTTAATGTTCTACATTATATCTATAAACGTTGCGACAACTTATTCCTTGGTTATTAAATTGACGAGGTTGTTAATATTTCTTTGTCGATATTCATTATTGCCTTCTTGGGATGCTAATTCTTGAAAAAAAATTGCAGCATTATTATATAAGTGCTTATGTTCAATTGAATTAGGATAGTCATCTTTACTTTTTATTTTGTTAATTTGCGAATTATCAGCGCCAATTTTAGTTCCTTGCTGAGTTACAATCTGAAGATTCTTAGTTTTAACAATATCAGACTTAGGAACACTAGACAAGATGTTAACATTCTTTTTATTAGTAATCTTTTCAAGTATGGTGGGGAAATCCTCTAAGAAGCGATCACCCACCCCACACTTCGTACAAAATGTGAGATCTTTCTGATCTTTGAAGGGACAGTCTGCACAAAGATGTTCTTCACTTAGGCACGCAAAGAACTATAGTTGTCAACGTGGTCGGGCATCTCGATTTCCAGTGTTTCATCCACGACCTTGGAATCCTCCTTGTCGATTGAATTTTTCATTTCTTCGATCATATCGTCGGCCATCGTTCCTGTTGTTTCTATCATTTATCTGGTCGACAGCATTGGTCTGATAAACTGCGTGATAATTTTGTTTATTCTTTAAATTTAAGTTACATTATGCCGTGGAATGATATTTTACGTCACATATTGTGGACCGTCGAGCTTGGTCATTCTTCATGTTGTAGGGACAATATTTTTTTGCATGTGAGTCGTGTTCTTGGAAGATGTCACATAAACATTTTGTTTGTACAAAATGGACATCTTGTCGGCGGTCATCTTGTCAAAAATAATCTTTTGTATGGACGACTGTTGAGCATTTTGTACACCATAGATCGGCTCCTTGCAGACTGATTTCGCGAATGGATTTTTCCATATTCTCCAATTGTTCTTCAATGCGGTGGTTGACAGGATCTATAGGATAGTCATCATCCATTTCTATTTGTAATGCTTCTGTCAATGCATCTTCATATGTAGTAAAATCATTGAAATGGATGTGCACTCTAATTTTATTTACTTGTCTAGCCATGAACCATTGGACCAATAAGGATTCTTCAAAATCATGCTCAATCCGGCTCAGCATATATTTGAATCTTTTATCGTAGTCCCTGACAGTTTCTGTTGGCTTTTGAGTTGTGGTTTTCAACTTCTTAGCAGCTAGATATTTTGCATCTGGGGTCTTGAAGAAAGACATGAATTGTTGTTTTATCTGAGCCTCTGATGTAGTAGGTGTTGTTTCCTTATAAGTGATGTACCATGTAAGTTCTCGTTTTCAAAGGGCACTAGCGAATTGTGCCATTTGTCGATCTTCGCTGACAATGGCATTGGATTCCCATATTGATTCACAAACAAACCAATGCCTTCTTGGGTCTTCATCACCTTCATAGAATGGAAGGTGTGCCATTATGTGTGCCATATCTACTGTGATTTCTACTTCTAAGCTCAAAGGTGGTGATGGTGTATTATTTATGGTGGTAGAAACGCTCTTACAATTGTTTTCGACAAGTACTATTTCTTGATGTGCACTAACAGGACTTAATGCACGTTCTTCACTTTCGACAACAATATCATTGGTCGGGTCTTTGTCGGATGTTGGGTGTCGAATTTCTTCGACAACTTCTATCAATACCCAGGTAAAGTTCTTTTCTATCTGAGTTGCACTTCTTTTCGAGGATCCTGACTTACTCGACGAATCACTCAATACTGGAAGTGGCTGGGGGGGCGCTTTCTCACGATATCAATAGAGTAGATGAAAAATCCAGTTGGAAAATTCGGGTTGAAAAGTGACCCAATTCCCTTCTTGTGGTTGATGGATCAACAATCTATCAACCTCATTACCTTTATCGTTCTGTCGGCTACAGATGCCATATTGGCCAGCGTGAAGTCCTAAATCTTCTTCGACAATTTCTTGTACCTGGGCACTCTGAGTCAGATGTAATGGGAAATGTAGAGTTATAACCTCAGGTATACTTACATGGAGAATGCTTCCATTCTCCATCCACTGGTCTTCATCCATCAGTGATAATGGTTCATCATCTCCCTCTTCCTGTCGAGCTTCACTCGACTCTGGTGGATTTTTTGTTGCATCTGTCACTATACTCGACTTTCTTTTTTTCTGGAGTGCACTAGTCTGCTCCCTTATTTCTTCGTGCCTCTTCCTCCTCTTTTCTCGTTCAATCTTTTGGATATCTGGAGTGATTTTATGTATCATTGTTCTATCTTTGTCGAATTTTTGGGATTTCTCACTACTGGCCATATTGTGTTTTTCATCTGTCGACCGTTATACATCTACTCCATTTGGAACGCGGTCAGCTACCCCATTTCCAACCCGAAAGCAATTTAAAGAACTAGGGTAATGCAACAATTCATTTGCTCAAGAAGTATTCCCACTCTCTCTCTTTCACTAATTTTTCCCACTTTCTTTGTTTTTCTTCCCAGTTCGTGTTAGGGAGCGGTGGTAACAACAGTGGTCGAGGTTAGACAATATGCGTTGCTCCCTTGTCAATCAAGAATTTGAACAAAATCGTCAGTAAAGAAAAAATAAATTGTTCGGTAAGGTTGTTATAGAACCTATGCTTCACGTTATCGAAAGATACTCGCTCTTCAATCGTGCATTCTTCACAAAAATCGTCATCAATTCTTTCGCACCATTCAGATAAATTTTTGCGGCCTCCTCTGGTTAGTGTTGTTAGAAATTGTTGATCTTTTTTATCTACTGGTATTTTCATCCAGGAGTTTCTTCAATGCAAACGACATGGACTTAACGAACTTTTCATGTGTTTGAGAAAATAACTTCTCCCTTGCTTGAGCGATAGTCAATTTGTTTCTTCTAGCATAATTTTGCGGATAGTTTGTTATCTTTCTCTCCCACCATTCCTTTATCTCATGTTCTGATATCATTAGATCATGCTCATTATCATCTTGTGCATGTATCATCGACAATAGAACCAATGTTGTAGTCAAGTGTATTGCATAGTTACCAGGGATACATGTTATAGAATAAGCAAGCAAATATATAGATATGAACAAAAGATAAGTAATGGTGGCAGAGCCAACAAGTCTTTTTATTACTCAGAATAAGTACAAAAGTGCTTTACAATGTCTCAGTGCCTTTATGTTTCTGACTCTCCAGCCTATAGATATAGTTTACAGACAGTTACCTAACAACCTTTCGATTCACTAACCGATTCAACACAACAATTCAACATTTTCCACAAAATGATCGAACAAAAAACCTAGTCGGATGACCAACTTAGGCTTCTCCAACAATACACAACCAAGAAAATAAGATACAAAGATCATTTTCTATCTTAAATTTGAATGTGTTTACAATACCTTACATAAGACAAGTCACAACTTTCTTGATGATATAAACAATATCATAATACCTTACATAAGACAAGTCACAACTTTCTTGATGATATAAACAATATCATATCTAGTTGAAAAGGTTAGAATCTCAACCTTTCAATGTGACTTTGTTCAACCATGGCATTCCCACTTGTCATACACCAAAAAAAAAAAATCATTGTCCCAAATTTCGATATTTATATGTTTTATTCTAAACTAATTTGGTTCTTTTCCCCTCCCTAGCAATAGTAGCATGATGCACATTTTCAACATCATTGTGAAAAAAATTACTATTTTTATTTTTATTTTAGCAACACATATAACATGCATGTATTCAAATTATCGTTAATACTAATCGAATATATTTAATGATGAGATAAATAATGTTGCAATAAACAAGATGAATTTTAGACTACAAAGTATTCACATTAAATTAAAGGTATTCATTATTGAATAATTCAATTTATAGGGGAATGTTATAGATGATTAGAGTTACTTCAATTGAAAAAAAATAAATACTTATTATTATTTGTTAAAAATCTTGTATTGGTCTCTCTTTTATGGTGTATAGTAAATTGGTCGAAATGCTAATAAATACATATAACAATATTTGAATATTTATAGTAGTAATAGAGAGTAACATCTGATTCCATGTTTTATTTGATAAAAAAACATACATATGAGTATATAAAAGGAATGATTATTCATATTTTATGATAATTAAGTGATTCAGATTTTAGGGGTTTACTTTGTGAACCTATGACATAGCTTTTGTATTAATTGGATATTAAAGAATACTTTTAACTTCACTACATATTAAGGGTTTCCTAAAAAAAAATTATTGAACCCCCCTCCCAATACACCTTTACAATTTAAAAAATCTCAATTTTCACTAAATAATCTAGGTATCCACTTTTTCCATGACATTTTTAATACCCATTTTTATTTTTACCCTCATTATGGTGACATGACACAAATCTTATAACGCCAAGAAACCTTACAAGGTCAAATATGGAATCTTAGTGAGAGAAAATATTTCAAGATGGGGAACAACCCCGTAAACACAAGCCAACTTTATTCACAATCATTCCAATCAACTTCACATCACATTCAATCACAAATCATACATATTCAAACACCACTCTAACTCCAAACACAACCAGATTCACACTACCTTCACACATATCATACTTATTCAAATACTAATCCGACTTCACACACAATCAAAATTACACAAAATTAAACATAGAGTACCTATTCAAACCCACCAATACCCTATGCAACCCCTTATATACATAATTATAAACGCCCTTGATATCTACATGTTTCTAATATATTAAAAATACCCCTTGACCCTTATATACTATGCAATATATTGCTTCCTTATTTTAGAGTACAAAATCCCGCAATATGAAATCACGTGCTATATAATATTGCCTACATCGTTAACCCCCTTGAATAAGCTAGAGTAAAGTCATATTACAATGATTTGATTCCCAATTGTACTTTCTAACTTAAAACCTAAAGTACTAGATATGACCATCACACATATACTCTAATATACTTCCTTAATACCCTTGATGATCATATTAGATAATTGTTTGTCATAAAAAGCATAGACAACTTAATTGGGCCATGAAAATTGTAGAAATTGTCTAGAACTTATCTATGGGTCACAAAACAACCAATGGAGAATGAAGACTCACCATTTTTTATTATGGTGTTGTCTCTACGCACCACATGCCTCTATTGTTGCCACAATGAAAATGATAGAGTTGACTACAAACCATTTATCCATTGGGGTTTATAGAAATTCATCAACCATTTGATCCATTAATTCATTAACCTAATTGGGATTGCTGACGGAAATGTTCTTAGCCTACCTACCATCATTGAAGAAGTTTTTTTCCCTCCAATAAAAACACTTTTTATATGCCTTGGTAGCACAATATACGAGTCTTGGAAAGCCAAGTCTTCTCAACCTACCATGACCTATAAAGAGACCAACCTACCCATTGTACCTCTATCAAAAGTTCACCACTCTTTACATTCAATTTGTAATTCTACCAACCAAATTGAACTCCTATGGATGGAAATATTGTGCATTGGTTTACTATGGAAACAATTTTTGTATTACTGTCCCTAAAGGTTTTCTTTCGCTCATCAGTTTTAGCAACACAACGTAATGTTGTGTTTACTACATTATTAAGTAAGTGAAAATAAAATTGGTCATGTTACTACTTATCCTCCCCAGTTTCTACTTATCTTCCCCATAAGCTTCCCACTTGGTTATTCCTCTCTTGGTTAAGCAAGTTCCTTCAACAACACATCTTTGAAAGTGTTGTGTCCACTTTGGTCTTTGTTTATTTTTAATTCTTCCTACCAAAGTAGTATTGTTCACTACATACTTTGGTGTTATTTCATCCTCTTTATCAACATGTGTATCTTGGGAATCTACCCCCTTCATCCTATAATGTATTGTCTTGCATTATGGTTGGTTTTTCAGCTTCCAACCAATTATTATCATGAAATGTCAAATATGTTTTCTAATGAAAAGTTCTCAATTTTTCATCTACAACCACATCTTTTCTTATCTTTACCTTATTAGTAGCAACATCCAATAGTCTATAAACATTAGATTCCATTTAACCAACGAACATAAACATTCAATATTTTTTTAAAATCTAACTTAGCATTAAGGGAGTTTTGAGGTAAAAAATGGGAATCGAAACTAAAAATGTACCATCAAAATTCACTTTATAAGAACCAAAAGGATTCAAGATGATGATGTCAACCATAAGGGTAACATTTGTAAAAAAAAATGGAGGGAAAAAGAAAAAACTACTTTTTCTTATCGTATTTTTGACTTATCTCCTTAACCGTTACCCAAATTTCAAATTTGGGCACTCGTTGGATGCGGAATTTAATTCTGCATCCAACCCATACCCACACTGCATACTTTTGAGGCACCCACGACATGAAAAAAAAAAAAAATTCAATAAAAACACATTTTTTAATATTAAAATACGTTTGTTTATTAAATTTTTCATTTTTTCATACTATGGGTGCCTTAGAAGTATGCAGTGTGGGTATGGGTTGGATGTGGAATTAAATTCCGCATACAACAAGTTCCCAAACTTGAAATTTGGATAAATCGATAAGGATATATGTCAAAAATACGATAAGAAAAAGTAGCTTTTGTTTTTCCCCTCTAAAATTTAGAACTCTTATTTTCTTATTATAACTCTTATTTTATTTTTCCTTTAGGAGGCCCATTTTAGACCTCAAAACTCCCTTAATAACCTCTTTTTAAATGAAATCAACACATAGCTTATAGAAACCAAAACAATTAATAACTAACTCATGGGTTTCTCCTATAACAAGCCTCGTCTAGTGTGAATTACCTCATTACCTTTGTAGGAATTCTATTGAAACATACTATAGTGTGTACAACCCTCTGTTGCAATATGAATCTTACCATCTAAACAAGTGTTCTATTCTCCCTCTCCACAACCCCATTCTATCGTGGTGTGTATGAGCATAAAATCGATGTTGAATACCTTCTTCCTTTATACTCTTATAAAATCATTTTTCACTATTTCATTAAGAACTTTAAATTTAGAAAATGCATGAGATTTCTATTTCAAGAAATAAACCCACCTTTTCCATGGTAAGTAATCAACAAAAAAAAAAGTTAAGGCCTTTCACCTAATACCATTTGCATAGGTCCACATATGTCACAATGTACCAAATCCAGCATTGCCTTGGTTCCCAATATTTTATGTTTTCGAAATATTTTTTTGTTGCTTACTTGATAGATATGCCTTGCATATATGCCACTTTCATATTTGCAATCTATATAGAATTTTTCACTTTTTAAGGAGAGACGCTGGAAATTTGCACATATCTTAGGTGTTGTAATAATTGATGTTGTTGATACTTCCAATATTAGTCACCAAAAATGTGAATTTTCTATATCACTTGTTACAATGCTGTTACAATGCTTAAAGGTCATGTTCGTTTATCATCGATGCTAATATTTTCCGTATGATATTTTCTACCGCAAAATAGTTATACTCTAAATATTTCATCCAAATGTAGTAACCTAGAAATATAAATAACCTTATTCTATATGAATGCCTTACCTCCTAGTTTAATATGCGCATTGTTCCACATAATGTTTTATGTTCTTTTGTCATCACTTAAAATCATTAAATATGGCATAGATTTGTTCTCAACAAACCAATTGCATTTATTAGTCATGATGCTTCATAATCAAAATAATAAGCTTCTAGCTATCCTTCTATCTGAGAAACAACAAAGGCTACAATATTTTTTTTCTCTTTTTCCTAAGGTTACATAACGTTTTCCTATTTATTGACATAATGTTTGTCTTCCTTTTGAAATTTCACTAGCCAGGGTACATATCCCATATTCTTTTCTTGCATTCACTCTTCAAATGCCCTAGCCATGGTACATATCCCATATTCTTTTCTTTTCTTGCATTCACTCTTCAAATGCCCTACCTATCCACAATAATAACAATTCAAAATTTTAGGTTTAGATTTAGTTTTATTTGAATTTTTATTTGTATATTCTTTTTCATTACTACCTATTCCTCTTTTCTTTTGCTTCCATTTGTATTATTTTCAAAAAATAGTTTTATAACCATTCAAATTTTTAGGTTTGGATTTAGTTTTATTTGAATCTACCTATTCCTCTTTTCTTTGGCTTCCCTTTGTATTCTTTTAGAAAAATAGTTTTATATGAAACACTAATGTTTCTTCCAAGTTGGTATCTAGATATTTCCTTTTGTAAAGGAACCTTGATAACTTGTCGAGAGTTGTGCCAATAGATTTAGAAGTAATGTTAAGATTTTCTATGAAGTTCTCAAATGACAAAGGGAGACATTTAGAATAATTATAACTATATCCTATTTGTTCACATCTTAATAAAATCCCTAATGTCATTCAATTTTCGGGAATGTTTTGATATTGATTGGTATTCCTCAATTTGCATTGAGAACATGTTTTAAGCTACAAGAAACTACCTTTATATAAAGTTGTGTGCATTTCCTTTAGCCCCATCCGTATTGTGCATGCATCTTTCACATCCCACACTTGTAGGAGCATTTCACTTGCAACTAACATGTTTATGAGAACAACTTATTCAATGTTCTTGTAGTCATATTCATCTTGTCCCGTGATTATTAGGTGCTAAAATATTTCATATTCCTCTTCATTTGGTTGTCTTACAACTTTTTTGACCACCACTCCCATGTTAATCCCAACACTCCCAATAGACATATGTACTAGAAAATGGAATTTTTTTTTTCCACGTGTTAAATTATGCCGATTAAAATCTTGATTGGGATCCAATGTAAAATTATAGTCTGGTCACCTTCTCTATTAAGGTCAAAGAATTCACCACTTAGAATTTATCTTCTTCCAAATTTATTTGCCACTTGGAATTTGAATTGCTTTTGAATTTTGTTGCCATGTTCTCTCCAAACAACCTTCTTAGGTAATGCATTGGCCTCTTTATAGTGATTGAGGACTTGGATGATGAGATTTCGCTCCTAATGTACCACAAAATTTATTTATTTTCACTAGAAAAGAAGAATTGCGTTACCCATGTCTTGGTTTTTGTGTTTGTAGATGTTTGAATTTCTCTATTTTTGTGCATGCAACTCCCTAATTTCCTCGATTTCCATGCAAAAATATTTTAAATTCTTTACCAATATTGCTTGAATTTTGTGTTAAAATAACACATTGAATTTTGTGTTAACAACACCTTAAATTTTATTCCAATTACACTTTGAATGTCATGTGAGCGATACATCGAATTTTATGCATACAATACTTCAAATTCTTTGTCCACAACGTTTTGGACTTTGTACCAACAATACATTTAATTTTTTGCTAACAACACTGAATTTTGGATTACACCTCTATGTTTGTGCATAATTATAGGCTTGCACACTTGATCTTGGGATTTGTCTATCCCATACTTGTTTTTTTTCCTATAGGTTTCTCTCATGCTGTGCACATGTTCACACATTTCCCTTGAACGCATGCTTTTTCATGCTTGGTTGCACATTGCTATGTCAATCCATACCTTGGGATGTGTACCCCATACACCCAAATTTGATCTCTTTCAGATTTGTTCCATACCTCTGTTTCATGTGCCTTATGGGAAAGGCTACACATCCTCTCTTCTCTCCTCATTTCAAACTAGCAAATAGGTGACACAATAAATGTCCATCTCATTGTGTGCCACTCAATTCGATGGCCACAATTCCTTCTTGGAAACATGGTATGTCCATGCCAACAGGTGACATAATACATGTCCATATATTTGTGTTCCCCTTGATTTGATGGCCACAATCCCTTGCTGGTATTCCGATGACGAATTAACTCTCCCACGTATGCCATGTGCCCATTGATTCAATGGCCACAATTCCTAGTTGGTATTCCCATGAAAAATCAAATCTCCAACATATGTCATATTATGTTGCATCTTGAAACCATGTTAGTAATGCATAAAATCATACATAAGTTTACATGGCTAAGTGAATTCACCCTAGTAGTGATCTAGAGAGATCTTAGACACTCACCAACAATAAAAGTCACACTTTAGGGAAGTAAAAGCCATGCTTTGTGGAGGTCACTATTGGTATGCTTTATGGCAGTAAAAACCACACTTTATAGGAGTAAAAAACACACTTTATGGAGGTCATTAGTGTGTAATGTCTCCAACAGGTTCATATCTCTATTTCATGTGCCTTATGAGGAAGGCTACACATCCTCTCTTCTCTCCTCATTTCACACTAGAAAATAGGTGACATAATACTTTTCCATCTCTTTGTGCGCCAATCGATTCGATGGCCACAATTCCTTCTTGGTAAAATGGTATGCCCATGCCAATAGGTGACATAATACCTAATCATATCTTTATGTGCCCGTCGATTCGATGGCCAGAATCCCTTGTTGGTATTCCCACGATGAATTAACTATCCAACGTATACCATGTGCTTGTTGGTTCGATGGCCACAATTCGTTGTTGATATTCCCATGATGAATTAACTCTCCAATGTATGCCATATTATGTTGCATCTTGAAACAATGTTAGTATTTCATACAATGATACATAAGTTTACATGGCTAAGTGAATTCACCATAGTAGCAATCTACAAAGATCTTAGACAGTCACCAACGAAAAAAGCCACGCTTGATGGAGGTCACTATTGGTATGCTTTATGTAAGTAAACTATAAAAGCCACTCTTTATGGAAATAAAAGCCACACTTTATGGAGGTTGCTAGTGTGTAATATCTCTAACAACCCCCCCTAAACAATACTACGGTGTAAATGATGAATGGGTCCCAGAAACCATGGCCATGTTAGGTACTAATTTTACAATGCATCTAAGAATGAACACTAAAAAATAGAGGAAAGAGGGAAAAACTCATGGGAAACACCCCCACAAAGTACAATTTATCAAAGAAGAAGAAAGAAAGGAAATTGCTAAGCAATTGTGTCCTTCACTCCAAGATGATCGCATAGGAAGTGGAACTTTTGCTTAGTAAATGCCTTGGTGAAGATGTTGACAGTATGTTCGGTAGGTGGACAGTACTACAAATCGATGATCCTGTCATGTACTATCTCTCCGATGAAATGCATATGGATCTGGATGTCTTTGGTTCATTGTTCCTACACTGTGTCTCTGCAAAACTTGAGAGTACTCTAATTGTCACATCAAATGACAGTCAAACAATGGAACTGGATGTCGAGCTTAGTGAGCAAGTTCTATATCCAAAGTTCTTGAATAATGAGTCTACTGATGATAAATCAATTGTTGATTGTTGTTTTCTTGACCATTAGATGGGACCAAAACCTAAACTAATAAGATACCCGAAAGTGGACTTGCAATCAATGTTATCGCTAGCCCAGTCAGAATCTGTGAATCCCATGACATATGATGCATAAATTGTTTCATAGTGGATCCCATAATTGGTGGTTCCCTGAACATATATAAGGATGTGCTTGGCATCCTTCCAGTGTAACTCATGCGGCTCCTACATGTACCTGGAAACTTCCCCCACTACATATGAAAGATCTGTTTGGCTGTGGGTAAGATACAAAAGGATCCCCACAAGCTATCAATACAAGGTGTTATTCACCGATAATGTATCCCCACCATCCTCAAGATGTACCCCATACAAAAATGGTGTGGCTTCTGACTTGCAGTCGGTCAGGTGGAATCTATCCAAGAGATCCTCGACATACTTACTCTGAGATAGCTTGATGCCTAAAGCATCTCAATTGATCTCAATACCAATGAAATAGTGTAGTGGACCCATGTCTATCATAGAGAACCTGTCACGCAGAATGTCTTTGACCACAATAATTGTTGAGATCGAACTGCCTATGATCAAGAGGTCATCAACATATAGAACTAAGATCAACAAGGAATCTGAGGTTCTCAGCATGTAGACGTTTGGATTTTATTTACATTTCACAAAGTGCTAAGAAAAAAAAAGCATCCATCTTCGCATACCATGTTCTAGGTGCCTACTTGAGGCATGGAAAATTTTAGGGGTTAATCTTAGCCCATGGGTTAAATTTAGGGGTATACATTTTTAATGGGCTAAGTTTTTATTAAACACCCGTTAGGTATGATTAGCCCACATTTTATTTATTTATTTTTAATGAATAGGAGGTTAGCCCCATTGAGTTTAGAAAGGGGATCCAAGATAATAATAAAAAAATCCCCTCTAAAAATCGATTTAAACCTGTATTCGCCCACGAAAATCGCTAGGCAACACCCATTTTCCCCTGATTTCCAAAAATGGCAGTTGCTAGGGGCTCTTTCACCCTCTATCGATCATGGAAACCAAAGTCGGAGTTACATTCGTCTAGATTTTATGTGTTGAATCTCGTTTTGCAAGTTTCTTAATTTCCAGCTGAGAAGGGTAGTTGATATTTACTACCAGGTCTTATAGTGACCCATTTTAATCTAGGAGAGTTCAAAATCCCATTTCCTCGGATCCAAAGTTTCCCCAGGAAACATGGGGATTGTGAAGCACAAGATCGGCGATGCAACAATAATGGTTTTGTGGGTGTTTGCGGCATCATGCCTGGGGGATGGGACTTCATTCATAGCTGCATATTTGGATGTGTAGGGGGAAATGATGTTGCATATAACCACTACCATTTTGTTTCTACTTGGGTCTATGTTCTCCTTTCTGGGATAGGCCATGGGTGGAGAAACTTGAAATCCCACTATCTTTGTTGCTTCTTTTGCTTTGGGCATTGTCAGGTATTTTGACATGTTGCTTGTTTTGTATATTGAATTTTATCGTTCTCAAAGGATTTTTGTAATAGTTTGTAGAAACTTGATTTCAACTTGCATGTTGCCATTAGTTTGTAGAAACCTTAAAAAAGAATGCAATATTTGCTTGAAGCATGGATATTTGTTTACTATGTTTATTGTATTTGAAAAAGTAGTCCCAAATTTAGTCCAACATGCCTCATTACTCTTCTACTAAGTCTGTCATAGTTTTGCAGCCTTCCTTTCATGGATTTAAAGACTTGAACCAATGTCTTGACATCACCACATTCTCAATGACCTACATTTTTTTTTGCATGGAAATATATCATGCATAGTGGGGTTGATTTTTAATTAGGTTTGGAAGCGTTGATAATATTTGCTTGAAGAATCCCATGGGGCATAGAATATACAGTGAATGGGTGTATTGTTAAATCACTCCTTGTGTTAGGTCACTGGTTCGAAACTTGGTTTGGAAGCATGTTGATAGTATTTGGTTGAATAAACATATGTTGACTAACTTGGAACACACATTTGCTTTCCATATAGAGTGGCAATTATTTTTTAGAATAGTTCCAAGTGCATTGAAATAAATGATACACATTTAGAGTTTTTAACCCTCTAATTTGGTAAGCTGTGTGCATACATGAGGTGTTGGTGGGACCTTGTAATAGCATGGAGAGCTAAATTAGGATCTAGGTGTTGGTGGGCCCTCGTATTAATATTGATTATATTTGTCGTGGTGATGAAAAAAATCATTGTTGTTTTCCAAGAATATTCCTAGAGTATATGGTGAATTTCTATGTACTATGATAGTTAGAGTGAGGTATCAAACTACGGCCAAAAGAGGGCTTGTTATGTGATAATTTATTAATATTTATCTCCTATTTAGTATTTTTTGTATATGATTTCCTATTACTATATATGGTTTTATACTTTAACAAAAAAATCACCAAGACTTCACAATATTTTATAATTTAGTAAAAGATTCGCTAAGACTGTACAAGGTTTTATAATTTACTGAAAGATTCGCCAAGATTTTACAAGGTTTTATAATTTAGTGAAAGATTTGCCAAGATTTTACAAAATTATATAATTCAATGAGATATTTTCCAAAAAATTATATATACATAATATAACATTGATAAAATGGCCTTCATATTTTCCTATATATCATTGGGATTCACCTATTTATTATACATATAAATTTAGGGGAGTTTCTTAAAATTTTCCCTGGCTTGAGGCTGTAGAGTGAATTTTTCAGTCAACATACTAAGGATGAGTTCTGTGTGAAGCCCTGAGGCTTCTCCATGTAAATATCCTTTGAGAGATCCCTGTGAAGAAAGGCATTATTCACGTCCATCTGGTGAACTTCCCACCCCCTAGTTGTTGCAATGGAAAGGGCCAATCAGATGGATTCCATCTTTTCTACTATAGAAAAGGTCTCATCATAATCTATGCCATGGATTTGCTGAAATCCTTTGGAAACTAGTCGTTCCTTGTACCTTCTCACCTATTCGTCTACTTCCTTCTTGGCACTTTAGACCCATCTGCATCTAACAAGATTCACGTCTGAAGGAAGAAAAACCAAATCACAAGTTTAGTTCTCGAGGAGAGAGTTGCACTCCTCCTGTATAGTGGCTTACTAGAAGTGATTCCATGCAGCCTCTACATAGGTCTATGGTTTTGATGCTAGAACCATGTAACAATGCATGGAAAACACTGATTCAGTAGCTTTGAGTACATAAGGAGGCTCCCCAAACTAGGACCTTGTCCTCCTCGGATTTGTTGGATCCCCCACAAGGTCACCTACTGCCTATAGGGTGGTTTGTGCATATATCTCTCTTAAGCTCCTTATTATCTGATTTATCACAGGGGATATTGAATCACCATTGGAAGCCCAATTGGGGCTTAGATGTGGATCGACACATGCATGCTCATGTTCTTCTGAATTAGAATCGGAACTTAGATCTAAACCATGATCTAAGTGAGTAGACTCATCATTGCTAATGTTTGGTGCAGGTAGAGGAACAAGGGTATCTGCATGTGGCTCTAATGATTCATGCAAGGGAATTTCCTCAAACTAGACACTTCAGTCAATAAAGAGCTTGTTTGTTGAGGGATCAATCAACCTGTAAGCCTTCACACCATCACAATGCCTATGGTATGGTGAGAATATATATATATTGGTGTGAGAAACATATGTGGTATAGTGCTCATGCTGGTCACGTATGCCTAGCAATAAGTCAGTGAAATCTAGTGGATTAACATCACATAACACTGTTTATCGAAAATCAAGGCCAATGGCAAAGCTGATATTACATTTGTGAGTCTCAAACAAGTATTGAGTGCTCTCATTCACCCACCTGATATGGTATGGATGAGGGTGGGGAGTTACCGAAAAATATAGTTATTTGACAAAGTTCGTAGAGACTAAGTTTTATTGGCTAACATTGTCCATGATAAACTTAGAGAGATGATATTTAATCTAACCGATTTTGAGTAAAGAGAATAGGACAGGTGGGAGAGATTGGATGTGTCATTAGAACAAGGTTTGGACTAGGTGTAGTAGTGTTTTCCACATGAATGAAAACAACTGGAGGGGTAGGTGGCGTGTTAGGGTCAAAGAGTAAGGTCTTGGTAGAGCGAGAACATTGTAAAGAATGACACTTTGTTGCATTGTGAGTAGATGACTTATGGAATGTGCAATATTGCTTACATGGGGTTGGGGTTATGGAAACCATATGAGAAAGGATAACCATGGGAGAGCTCTATGATGAAAGGGGGAACTGAAATGGAGAATGAAAGAGCACTAGGAATTTCCCTAGCTCCTTTTAAACAAACATATCATGTTGAAAAACCCACGAAAGAGGACAGCTACATACTAAAGCAACTTCATGATGGAGAGAATGAAGTAGACCATAATTAAATTTATTTATCAACAAATATTTTGGATCTAAAATGGAGAGATGCACTTGGAGTTTGTAAAAGATTTTAATGTATTATTACATCTTCTAAGTGGAAAGATGATGGAGTTGAAGCCAATGCATCTAAATTCCTTTTACATAGCATGTTGGATAGAAATGCTCTCAAAGTACAGTGCAAAAATGGTTCCAGGTATTAATGCCACTATAGGGTTGATGAACCATCTCTTCACATAGTTCTATGCAAAGGGATTCTGCAATACCCCTCATCTATTTGGCTTGATCCCATCATTGGGAAGCTAAGCTTGTTGATGGAAAGATGCCAAGGTGACTTTGTCTCTTTCTAGTAGCATGGTTTGATGCTTGAAATATGAAGAGAAAGCTTGTATCCAAGTCTCAACTTGGTCATTGTCAAAAGCACCAGAAAACTGTGGCAAGGTCAATTTAGGGTCCTAGCGCAGTCAAGAGGTTGGTTGAGATGTGGTCTTGTTGAGCTTGAAATCTTGTAGTTTTGTAGTTAGATCACACGTATCACCTGGGTGTGCTCCTAGATAAGTTTATTTTTATGTCGAATAATTTGTTGTTGTTACTAGAAAAATTTCATATGTGTTTATGCAAGAGAAGCATCCTCTTTATTGGAGTTGTTAGGAAGAGCCCTGGAGTTCTTGTTGATGTTGTGGAATAATCTGAGAAGTGTTCCTCTAAAGGTAAAACAAATGTTGAAGGTTGTAGGGAGCAAATCCTTGTCAAGGCATTGGAGGCCTGATGCAAAAGGGAGTAAATCCCTTTTATGCTACTAGGAGGCCAAGAAAAGGCTAAGGGTAGGAGTCAATGTAGATATGGACATGAGGGCACTCTCGAAGGAACCATATATGGAATTCTACCATTCCTAACTAATATTGCTAAGTGAAGCACTAAGTGTAAAAAACATTAAAGAAACAATAAATTATGAATAAATACTCTAATATCAAATTGATATAAAAACAAAAGAATAAAGAAAATAAATTTTCCATTAAATTAAAAAAATTAGTTTCTTACCTAGCAAAAACCCTTTTATTATATAAAATAAATACTTCAATCTCTATTTCTAATAAATCTTCCCTTTCCATATTCAATTTAAAGATTATTTCCATACATAACTACATGCATGACAAAATCCAAACACCATGGGGTTTTCCACGCTTCACTCGTGCATTGAGGAATTCTCTCATATATATATTTTTGAAGCAGCATAGGTTTTTCCACGCTTCACACATGCATTGAGGAATTCTCTCATATATATATTTTTGAAGCAGCATGGGTTTTTCCACGCTTCACACAAAGGATTCCCATCATATATATATTTATATATAATAATAATCTCTACATAAATATATATACACATACAATAGGCTTCGTATGCACTGCTTGATTTGGATTTTGACGGGGCAGTTATCAATTTTTTATCATGAATGTACTGTTTTCCAAATTCCTAGACTCTTTTATTTTATATATTATATAATATCACATTCATAGAGGGGAGCATGTCCCAAACTCTAAATTTGCCTTTATTATATGCTTGGAATTTATTGGAATTTATATATTTTTTTAAATCAGGGAACCTTTCCTCGAACACAAATTAAGGGAGCTAGAGTTAGAGATGGAGTAAATCATTTGGTGGTAGTAAATGGGTAGAAGCTAGTCTAAATATTGGATGTAAGAACTATATAAGTAGAACTATCACGTATTTTGTTAAAGCTTTACTTTGAGGAAAACTGTCACGCAAGAGAGAACTCTGACATCTATGAATTCAGATTTTATTAGAGTTGGTTAGCATAGATAACCTTGCATTTTATTCAAACTTTGCATTTTGTTCGGTGGTGCTTTACATTGATTATCGTGGGATGAATATTGAAGAGAGTTCGGTAATCTTGCATATTTTATAACTTGAATATTTAGTCGTATTGGCCTTTCATGTATGAAAATATGGAACAATTCGAATTCGTCCAATATTCGGTGTAGGTGTAATATGAATATATTAAAAAATTGAATTTTGAAATACCATATTTTAATTATTTATTCACTATAAAATGTAAATAACATTCAATATCATATTTTCTTATAAAAATAATTATTACTGACTAGTTGTTTTTCTCACACTCTTTAGCCTAATACATTAAGATTTTATATTTTTGTTTTTAAATAGTAATTTTGATTGTAAATAATATGTTTAGAAATAAATAAATGATTTTAAATGTACATTTATGATATATTCTTGTATATTTGATTAAAATTATTATTTATATAAAAATTCTAATTATGTATTTTATTGGTATTGGATTTTTTTGTTACGTATTTTTTTCTGTACAGGATTGTAATTCATATCTATATTCATATCCGTACTAGAATTATACTATTATGATTAAAAGTGTAAGATGTGCTAATGACCTCCTAATAAAATATGTACAATTGTGATTGAAGTACATATTTGAAGCCCAGTTTAACAAATGGACATAAAAAGTTAACTACCTTATGTCAATTTTTATTTTATCTAATGTACTAATGCAAGTGCAACTGCTACCCTTGCTTATGGATGCAACTATCCTTTTGCATTTGTAAGATGCAAATGTTGGGAGGCCAATACTTGATCGAATTCAAGATCCCAAATTTGCAGTAGATCATCTTTATTTAGTTATTAAGCCATGTCTCTTCAGGCAAGGTTTCCACTGAATATGATCATACCCAAAATGGACATCAAAGCTATGTATTCCAGAGGTTAGCAGTCTAACGATTTTTTAACTTGGTGTGTGCAAGAGTTGGGTCAGAGTCAATTTGGCCCACTTTAGAATCTGATTTGTGTTAACTCTATCGAGGATACTCCATAGCCACAATCTCCTTATAATTTCGAACGGCCATAAATAGATTTCAGAATTAACTGTTATGCCTTTCAAAAATCTAGGTGACTTGTTAATTTTAAATTTGAACTCCTATGCCTTTCAAAAATCTAGGTGACTTGTTAATTTTAAATTTGAACTCCTTTTTTAGTAGTGCAATCTGGGTCCCAGACCAAATTCTGCGACCCGTGGTGGAAAATCATAGAGAAAAGCACCAAAAATTAGTAAGGGACACTGACAGTAATTTCGATTCTGATTAGAGAGAAAGCAACAGTTTTGATTACAGAGACAGCAACGGGTTTCCATTAGGATAAAACTTAGCCTCTAGGTCCCATTCGGATTGCATGGAATCAAATGGTCCACTGAAGACTTCTCGAACAAAGCACACTACCTTGGGATACACATCGTTGTTTATCTAAGTAACATTTTAATTAATAGCGAAATTAGTCAAGCATACTTTGTAGAATATATGTCATGAGAATCTTGTATATATATATATATATATATTTTTCAGCAGAAAAAAAACTGTATTACTGGTATTCATTGATGTGAATCAAATAGTACAAAATTATAAGTTGATGTATAATCAAGACTTATACAATAGAAAGGTATAATAATAACCAAAAATATAAACCCAGATTATTAAGAGAAACATAGTAATCCATCATATGATCGAAATGTTCATGATAAAGTCAGGACATAGTTCAGTTCAGCAAAATAACAAAAAAGATCATAGCTGCTCCAGACTAGACAAGGAAACCTGATCCGAATCCAGTAGATGATTCTCTTGAAATTCTTCCCACTTGATATAGCCTTCAACACCCTCATGTGCATCTTTAGATAATGAATCTGCCAGAGTATTGTGGTGCCTATATATGTGTTCAAAGGAAATATTCTTGAAAAAGAGCATAATTTACTTGATTCTGCAGCACCAATGATGTAGTGAAATCACATTGATATTAAATTCCCCTTGAGTCTATTTGATCGTCACCTAGAGTCTCCAAAGATTGAGATTTCATGAAAACCAAAATATATATATATATATATATATACTCTTGGATATGTAAACACAGCATAAGTTACAAGCCAAGAATGTCAAGGATACAGTAGTCAGTTAATCGGGATATAGATAGATTTCATTCCATCCATTCAGGTTCGAATCTGTTAACTTCACAGCCACTGTACCAACAAACTTCGAGACAAAGTTCCTTGCCTTATTGATATATGTGTAGCGTCTAAGGAGTTAAAAGCTCTGCGTTAAACAGATTCCCACCTTGGTGCAAATTGGATTGACCGGCTAGAATCGTTTTAAAAAGAAGCAGCCCAGAAACGAGAACCAACCTGACTAGAAACGCCGTTTTCTACGGCCGTTCCCGTTTTTTTTAAAGCAAGAAATCGTTTCTTACCAAACTACCGTCGTTTCCTAGAGCAGTTTCTAGAATTTTGCCACCAGTTTTCGAGACATCAAACATAAAAGGCCTGTTTTCTTTCCCAGATCCATAGTGTGCTCTGTTTGCTGGTTATATCCTAGCCTCTCCCACACTGTTGGACAGGAGCACTACAAAAACCTCTTGAACTATTCCCGGTCGATTGAATTGAAATTAATAATTAATGTTATTTTATTTTTTATTTTATTTTATTTGGGTAATGGGAAGCCACAAACTTTGGGTGAGGATGAATGTTTAATACGAATTTATCAATTGGTTTGATTTTTCCTTATGGTGCTTTAGTTGTAGAGGATTTTGTTTAATTTGAGTTTAGGTTTAGTAACATATAATTGACATATATTTAGGATACGGTTGGTAGTATATTTTTTAAATAGGTAAAGAAATTGTAAAAGTTTTAATTGGGATAATTAGGAGTTTGAATTTGGTAGATCCATATAAAAGGTAAAGTAAATACAAATTTTGTATTATTTTTTATATTTTTCTATTTAATTATCTAAATTAGATTCAATCCCTTGTAATTAATAAATTTCTAGTTATTGAAAAATGTTGGACCTATCCATTTCTACATCCAAATCTAGGCTGGAAGTATTAAAACACTTCATGATCCATTTCTACATCCAAATTTAGCCTTTATTGCTGGAGGCTGTAAAACAGTTTGTGCAACCTTCCCATTCTTTTTCACCTTCAACAGTGTTATTTTTCTCTTTCATGGTTATTCTGTTTCTAAAACAGTTTTCCTTTCCCTTTCCGTTTCCTGTTTTTATTTTAATAACACAACTAGCTTGTCATCTCCTCAAAAAAGCTCCATTCTGGAATTCAAAAAACATTGCAACACCTCAACGATCCTCTCATTGGCCATGTGTAAAGAAATAAGGGAAGCCTTTGTAGTGAATCCAAGCCTGAATCAGAAGCAAGCAAGGGGAGTACTACATTCAAAGGCGTTCCCTTTTGCCGTGAATCCAAGCCCTTCAATCAAAAGCTTGAAATGTACTATATTTGTGGCTGCCCTTAAAACCATAGGACCAATTTTGTTATAGATGTTCCAAAAATGGAAGATTCAAGCTTTGCGTATGAATTAATATTAATATTTGTTTTTATGATTTACAAATTTCTAAATAATTTTTGGTAGTTTTTGTGGAAGATACTTGGTTGTTAATTACATTTTATTTTAGTTTTTTTATATATCTATCATTAAAAGCAAATAATAAAATGAGAATTAGTAAAAACAAATAATAAACTAAGAATGAGTAAAAAAAATGTTTTTAAATAAAGATATCATAAGATTAGCATCAAATAAATAGTTCACATATTACTTTTTGCATTATTTCCCTTTATTGTATATAATATTATATTCATATATATATCAATGGTAATGGATATTAATCTTCAAGTTTTAGTTATTTTGCTAGGCGAGCGCGAAGAAAAAGTATGAATATATAAGAGGCCAAGAAAATAAGTTTTCAACCAATTGAAAGCAATAATAGAGCAAGGATTAGTTTGCTCGTAGTTAATACAAGGTATGAGCATTAATGTAGCTCTTTTGAATCTTTGTTAGAAATTTGAATGGAAAAACACGAAGTAAAAAGGTACTAGTTTTTTGTATGTTAAAAATGGCAATTATAAATGATCAAAATGTTTTTGTTATGGTTTTCTTGTGATTAAAGATGAAGAAGATGTATAAGATGTATGAGTTCGTAGTTTAGATAAAATATAGTTGATATTAATTTTATTTTAATTGAATATTGTTTTTAAGGAATTAAAATTGTTTTTTTATAAGTAGAAGTAAATAAAATGGAGATTTTATATTAAATATTATATGTATTATTTTTTCAAAGAAAATTTAGGAAGAGAATTTAGGTACTTTCATGCATTTCAAGAATGGTTTCCCGTGTAAATTTGTCACAAAACCTAACACTAGCTTAGAGATCGGCCTATATGAATCTCAAAACACTAATCCACTTGAGCTAGCCCATCCCATCCCATCGAGCTTCTATCTATTATATAGAGATATAACATGTAGGTATCAAATTATTATCAAGTAGCTCGAAGTGAACCTATATTGTTAGCTTCTAAGACTAGGGGTTATAGTAGACATTGATTATTCATTGCCTTTAATTTAGAACCCAACATGAAAATTTATTATCATTTGAATTCTTCATGGGGGGTGAATACATGTATGAGGGAAGCAAAATATTATATATCAAATCTTTGTAACAAGATATTTCATTTTTTTCTTTGGAGTAAAGATTTTGCTAAACTCTATGAATATAAAATATGTACAAGCTTCAATACCAAAAAAATGGGTTGTAAAGCAAACGAAAAAACTCAAAAGCATGCATGTCACAAGAAAAAACATGTCATCCCAGAGTCAATGTCATGAGCAAGTGAAAAATATAGAGGCTAACTTATGCCAAAACACCCAACAAAGTGCCAAAGTCAAACCAAAAAGGGTTTATGTGCCAAGCATAAACATATTAAATAATGACCATGTTAGTCGTAGGAGGAGATTGATTGTGATTGTCAAGAGACTTCCCCTAGCTTATAATTGAAGGATCAAGAACAATGGGATTAATAAGGCCCCACACATTAGTTAGGGGATAGGGGGCTTGGGCCCCTTTGAAATTGCTAATGCTAACATATGAAGCTACTTTTCCATTTGTAGGGGTCCGTACATCTGGTTGCGGCTTGGGCCCCTTTGAAAATGTTAATGTCAACATATGAAGCTACTTGTCTATCCGCAAGTGTCGATACATTTGGTTTCGTTCTCTTTCTCATTTCTCCCAAACCTACTATCCCACCCTATGTTGAAGTCAACTATGCACATGTAACTTATTGAAACAACAAATTTCAATCTTGTCGATTCGGGCCGAAGAGGTCCTAGTAAGTCCAATATAATGAATACTCCAAGAGAGTACAAATAAAGTGGGTCTAGAGGCACCCTACTCAAAGTACACAAAGAAGCTCAATTCTAGTAATCCAAAAACTATTAGAGGTGATCCATCTCCAACTACACCTTGTGGGACTATACTTTAATCAATGTAGTCAAGTTAGCATGTATCAATTATGCAACATCATACCAAGATAAATGGTGAGACACCAAGTCATCATTAAACAAGTAGTGATTGCGTTGTATCTAGATACAAAAGCGCACTTCCACTTTGAAAAGAATCCAAGTAGCCAAAAACTAAATGGCCCAAGGAAGGTGATCACCTAGCAAGGCAACTCATGAGGCCCAAGCCTTGTTAACAAGTAGGCAAAACTAGAAGAAATGTTTGGAGGTTTCAATGCACATGCTACATTATAAACACTATCGATTCTACTTCCTTAGGAAGTCAACCTTCTATGAAAAAGAAGACCCCCCATCACCAAGCTCCAAGTGAAGTATGTCCTTTTAGGTTCAATCACATGCTTTCATAAACTTTTGAGGTCAAATAACCAAGTTTCTCGTGATGACCATATGCATCAAATTTTATTAAGTTGAATTCAAGGCAGGGCTCGGAATAGAGTCACTTGTACCCCATGGTCAACTCTAGCATGTGAAATTTGTGGCTTTGCCCCATTTCCATCAATTTTACTAGGTGTAGGCTACTGAGAGGCCAAACTTATGTTGAAGGTAGCTTGGGATGAGACCCTAAATGTGATTCACAATAGTCACTGTCAATGCCACTTAGCATAACATTCTTCTTTAGGTCATGGCATGGAATCCATTCCCTAGAGGAACTAATAATCAAATAATTGGTAGATTGAATGCCTCTCCAAAAAAAATTAAGGGCCAAAAACCAAGAGGATTTCAAGGAAATTTTTTCCTTCAACCAAAATCAATCAGGAACACCATAATTTGTGCACATTAAAAGAAAAACTAGATTTGATAGAAGGATCCTTCTAGGATGAGAAAGGTTTGATCACATCTAAAGCCTTCCAAATACTTTATAAAATGAAATTTTTGACAACTTTAACCTTGGAGCAATTAGAAATATGGTTTGAAAGGAAAGGCCTTACCAAGTGCTTCTTTCCTAGGGATCGTGCATGCCTAATGTGATGTCTTAAAATCATTTTATGAGATTCTTGGACTTCAACAATTTGAATCACCCACTTAGTGTAGAGCACCCGAGACTATGTTGTTCATCTTGATAATCCCCAATTCAATCAATTACTAGGGGGTACAAAAAAGACTCCAATTGGCTTCCTGGAAGCTGGGTCATTTATCAGGATTATCCCAAATAAAGTTACAGAGATATTTTCCAAGTCGGTCAAAGGATGCCTTAGAATATATCCAATAGGAATAATAATAGACATGAGTGTCTTCCAACACCTTGGTACATGTATATAAAACTTAGTGGCCTAGCCATGTACACAATGCCCTATAACTATGCTTGTAGTATTAAGTCTTAACCCATTAGATGCTAGAGCTTGAGGTAGTAGATCAAAGTTTTAAGTACTCCATAGTAGCTTGAAATTATTGATGATCTTCAGTGGCAGTTTATGAGTTTCAATCATCTATTAAGTGGTCATAACAAATTGCCTCACCTAGGTTCAGAAAGGTGAATTCCTTGAAATTTCCCAAGGGACACCTTGGAATTAGTCCAGTAACTTATAGCTTCTCTTGCCATAACATATAGCATAGGAGCTAGGAGAAATATTTGTTGAATGGATCTAAATAGCCAAATGGCCTCATATTTGTAGCTATTTATAGAGAGATAGTTTGAAGCATTGGAGAACAATATTTTGACACCATTGAGGAACATGGGCATTTAACTTTTCCAAGACAAAAGGCCACTCAACTTTGTAACAGGCCTTCTCAAAATCAATCTTGACAAACAAAGCAACCGGGATAAAAGAATGAGCTCATTTTATGTCCTCCCGCAATAATAACATTATTTAAAATGTATCATTCCTAGATGAGGCCACTCTAGTCCTACTAAATGATCTTGGGAAGGATATGGTTACCTGTAATGTTAGGGCTTTGACCAAGATATTATAAGAGGTGTTGAGTAGGGTAATAGGTTGGTGGATTGCAATGAAATTAGGTTCCTCATCCTTAGGGATAAACTCGATGAACCCTTGGTTGATACCAACACCCAGATATAATTTGTTAAATGCCTCCTTATAAATATAGAGGAAGTCAAGGCCAAGTTATTTTTAGGTATCCTTGCAGAGTTCACATGGTAAACCATCTATCCCAAGGGCTTTATCATATACCATATCATGAATTGTTGCAGTGAGCTCATT
This sequence comes from Larix kaempferi, assembly GCA_027924585.1. Classification (NCBI taxonomy): domain Eukaryota; kingdom Viridiplantae; phylum Streptophyta; class Pinopsida; order Pinales; family Pinaceae; genus Larix; species Larix kaempferi. The sequence continues at coordinate 38,501,057 of BSBM01000205.1, forward strand.
CAATCTCAAGGGTACCTCATAGGCTTGTCATTGCTTCTTTGAAATTTTATAGGATACAACCTAAACACACTTATGAACTTAGCCTCTTGAATTTCATGGGAGAGTCCATGGGACTCAATGAACCATATGATAGTGGTAAAAAAATTCATGTTCAATATTAGCTAGTCTAGTTCTATGGTCCCTGAAAGCTTTGAATGCATGGACGGTTTCCCTAGCTTCCTTAGTGGCTAGGGTTTTGAAAAAGTATTTGGTGGGCTTGTTAATGTATTCAATCCAATGCAACTAGGTGCATAACTGAGCTTCTCTTTTTGTATGAACATCTTCTAGCCATAGGATATGGTGAAGCTTGGGAACCGATGCTTTATTTTCTTCATCACAAGGGGCACATTGAATATTTTCTAGAATCCCTTCTACTTGTTTATGCATATCATACTTGTGATCACAACAAAATTTGGAAAATTTTCTATTTATTGTTGATCCAGGAGGATATTGGTGGCCACCCACCTCTTCCATTGACTCACAACAATTCTCCATTTTCTTGGCAATTTTTAATGGTTTTTTGGGTCTCAAAATTCCAAGGCCATTTTGAGGCCTTAAACGGTCTAGGAATGGTTGGAAAACTCCCTGGCCCAACCGAATTTGTTCTTCTCTTCGAGATATTTCCAATAGTATATCATGTCCCTTAAATAAACTTTGTATGTGGAAGTTGTGCCCCCAATAAATTGATGTGTAAACTAGACTCCTAAAGGCCCATATTTTTTTTGTCGCTCCATCCCCTAAGGTTAGAGTTTTGGATCTTTAGGGTTTATTTGCATCTTAGGGTTTCACACTTTATGTTAAAAATACACTTTGGCCTCTTGTAATGGGAATATTTCCAATCAGCGCAGGAGACACATTTCTCTTCAGAGATAAGATGCCATCATTCTAGCTAGTTGTATTGCTTTACAGTCCATAGTGTTTTTCCATTTCATTCATTAATAGAATTTGGGTTTTACTATACTACTATGGTATCTACAACATCTTTGTGTTTTTGTTTCCATTTTATATTTCTTCCCTCGTTTCATTCTCCAAATTAATAAATCCATATGAGTGGTATCAGAGCAATTTTCTCTTTGCTCTTTCTCAGTGCATGTCTTTGACAAGATATGAGTATCACGAGTTGGATCTTGAAATTATTGAGATTGGGGAAATCTAACCTTTTCAACCCAAGAAGCCTCACATGGAAGGAGAAAAGAGAGATGACGGAGTAGGATATGTTATTAAGTTGTTTCTCGAGGAATCCCTCACGCAATAGAGGAATGAGATGATGGATCATTTCACCAAATCCTTCGATGACTACTAATGATGGCAAAGGCACCTTCAACTAGCATCCATTTCAAAGGTGAGAACCTTTCAGGCCCACAAGTTAAATTTAAATTTCCTTTGTTTGCAAGACAGATAGATGTAGATGCTTTGGAGAAATGGCTAAATATGTTAGAGGGTTATTACTCTGTTGAAAATTTTGTGATAGAAAAAATATCACCTTTGCACTCTTTAAGTCCCTCCCCCGTGCCAAATATTGGTGGGACATGTACTATACGAGGCATGCCAAAGATGAGTCTACAACATACAAGAAAAAAACCCACCTGAGTGGCTTTTGTTGACGACCTCAAGGAGGAATTATACCATGTCAAAAACTATGATGAAAAGTACACTTGACATACAACTTTGTGCTAGGAGAGAGACCAAACATTTCTAGAGTTCATCAATATATTCCATACCTTGTGCTCAAAGTTGGGCATCAAATAATATGAATGACACTTTGTCTTGAAGCACTACAGTAGCCTACATCGGTACATCCAAACATAGATGAATTTCCTGGACAACTCCTCACTGGGAGCCACTTAACGGTATGTTATCAAAATCGAGCAAAAATTTAAGCAGTGAATAAGCAGGAGTTTGGGTTTGCAAATAAACCACAACAGAATTATGGTAAAGGTGTTCCTAGCTCATAGAAAAAAGGACAAAGTAAGGATTGCCAAACTCATAATACTAGTCCAAGCCATAGGTAAAGAAGGGTAACATGAAGTCAAAGGAAGACACCAGAAAGTGGTGTGAGTTCCACAAAATCCCCTGGAACAACATTGATGGATGTCACTTGAAACAATCATTGTTGGTTGAGAGGAAATCCTCGCATCCAAACTTTGGATTGCAGATCAATATAAAGGAAAAATATCATTGATGTGGAACTCAGTGCCACCATTGCAACCACCAAGATCCAATTAGAAGAGCTAGTAGAGTAGAGGAAGGGGACTCCAATAGTTTCATTATTGACAGTGGTATCTAGAAGAACCTGATTTTTTTTGTAGTCATCAAGCAATTGAAGTTTCCAACAATGCAATACCCACAACCATACACCATCGATTGGTTGATCCATAGATGAGACATCTGTGTCAGTTAGAAATGAATCCTATCTTACGACATCAAGCATTTCAAGGATGAGGTAATGTGGGATGTTGCCCCACTTGAAGTTTGTGATGTTCTTTTAGGAAAACCTTGTATGTGGAAACATCATGTTTTTTTATGAGTCCAAACCTTGTAGTGGCATCGTTACTTTGGGAGGGAAACTCTATAGGGTACCCTAGGTATCTTTGATTACTACAGACTCCTTGATCTCAACAAAGCTGTGTTAGAAGGTAATCTCTTAGATTGTGAAATCCATCCTCTTCATGGTCTAGTTAAAAGGCAGAAGGAAATTCACTATGACTACCATAACCTCAAGGTGAGGTCTCTCTACACAGAAGAAGGTGGAAAATATTGTAGAGGAACACATAGATATATTTTCTTTTCCTAAAGGGGTGCCTCTGCACTACCAACTCAAACATTCAATTGATTTGATACCTAGTCCTCCTCTACCTACTGGCCCAATATACTAACACTCTCTTCTAGAGAATGAGGAAATAAAATGTCAGATTCAAGGGTCCATTCAAAAGAGACACATTTGATTGAACTCCTCGCCCTATGGAAGCCCAATTGTGTTGGTTTAGAGGAAGGATGGGATATGCCAAATCTATATTGATTACAGATCCGTACACAAAATCACCATCAAGAAATGATACCAAATCCCCTAAGTTGATGATCTTGTTGACCAACTTAAGGGTTCTAAGTTCTTTAGTAAGATTGATATGAAGTTGGGCTACCACTAGGTCTTGATTGAGCAGACTAATATATGGAATGCAACGTTCAAGTCTAAAGAGGGACTTTTTGAGTGGTTGGTCATGCCTTTTAGTTTGACTAATGCTACAACAACATTCATGAGGATGATGGATAATATATTGAGGCCATTCAAAAAATATTTTTTGGTTGTATATATGGACAACATCCTCATCTTTAGAAGAACTTGGGTGGAACATTTGCAGCACATTGTGGAAATCTTGAGCGCCCTGCGACAACACAAGTTATATGCCAATTTGGAGAAATGCTATTCATCATGGGGAGAATTCAGTTTCTTGGATACATTGTGGATGAACGTGGGGTGCATGTGGACCCAACCAAGGTCCAAGTCATTCACTATTGGCCTACTTCAAAAACTCCAATAGAGCTCTACAGTTTTTGGGCCTTGCCAACATTTACCACTAGTTTGTGTTGGGCTTCCCTCATATCACTTGGCCCTTAACCAAAGTGACCAAGGGTGGGGCAATCCAAGTTTGGTTGGGGGGATACACAACAAAAATCATTTGATGATATGAAACAATTCCTCTGCTTAGCACTAGTCCTCACTCTGCCAGAATTGCAACATCATTTTGAGATTGAGATAAATGCCTCCAACTAAGCTATTGGTGCAGTCCTCACTCAACATGGAAATACAATGGCCTATCACAATGAGACACTTTCTGATTTTGTTTGAAGGTATCCCACCCATGGCAATGAGATGCACTTCATTGTGCAAACTTGTCGCCAATGGAAACACTAAATCCTAGGAAAGGAGACGATCATCCACACTGATCACAAGCCCCTACAACTCATGCATATGTAGAAAAAGTTTCATCATAAATGGTCCCCATACCTACAATAGTTCCACCTAAACATCATTTTCAAAGAGGGTAGCACAAATTGAGTTGTCGATTGCCTCAATATACCTCTAGTTACCGTGCTAACTAGTGTGCTCGACTTTTGTGGAAACTAAACCTTTGGGTGGCCCAAATTATATGACAATGACCCATAATTTGTTGTTATTTATCATACATTGCAAGTAGGAAAACTGGTCTCAAAATTTTATCTCCAGGATGAACTTTTATACCATTTATGCCATCTCTATGTTCCTTCAAGCAAGCGTGAGAATCTTATTTGGGAGGAACATTATAGTTAGGTCACTTCAACCTATAGAAGACGATGAAGGTATTACAAAATTACTTCTACTGTTTGAAACTCCAGCAAGATGTCAGACGAAATATATCAGATTGTGCACCACCTGTGTCATTTCCAAACCTGCGATCAAGAAGTAGGGGTTGTACACCTCTTTTGCAACTGCAAATAGTCCTAGGAGTTTGTCTCCATGGACTACATATCTGGCATACCTTCAACTAATCATGGCAATGACTATGTATTTGTGTTTGTTAACTGATTCTCTAAGATGGCAATTTTAACTCCTTGTAAGAAGAGCATCATAGCATAAGCCATTCCTAAGATATTCTTTAAGCATATTTGGGTTCATTTTGGCCTCCAACGAACTATTATCTTAGATTTTGATAGCAAGTTCCTAAGTAACTTTTGGTCTAGCCTATGGTCAATTATGGACACCAAGTTGACCAAATAATTTGTCTTCCACCCCCAAATTGATGGCTAGACATAGGTCGTCAATAGGATGATTTTGCATATCTTGAGAATGTACAACTCCAAAATCCACGCACATCATATGAGAGCCTTCATTATGTTTAACATAGCTACAAAAAATCCCTCCATAGCTCTATTGTCCGCAACCCTTTTCAAGTGTTCTTGGGGTTCCAACCATTAGCCCCAATCGACATAGCACTATCCATTGCATATAACCAGGATGAGTCCTCCCATGCTTAATGATACTGATTGGGAAACCAATTTTTTTTAACATATCCAACACATTCAACAACAATTTTTCATGTTATTTTACAGAAATCCAATTCCAAGTACAAGGAACGCCACAATCAACATCAGGTTCCACACAGGTTCTATGTGGGAGATAAGGTATGGTTGCATTTGCAGAAAGAGGGCTTCACATGACCCCATTTGAAAATCCATCAACTACGATATGGGACTTACACCATCATTAAGGTTGTGGGTGAGAATTATTTTGAATCAACCATTCCCCCTTTCCTCTACTTTCACCCTATATTTAATGTGGAGTTGCTCCAACCATATTTTCCACATGTCTTAGACACCTCAGAGGTAGACGAGCACTTGGATGCCATAGAAATCAATCATGACTACATTGATCAAGTGATAGTCGATCAGATTATGGACACCAAGATGAAGGATATCCATCCAACATAACATCCAATTATATCAAGTTGTCAAAGTAGGGAAGTTTCTTCACCAAGGCTAGTGTCTCACCAAGGGTCAAATTCAACAAAAGTTTCCTCATCTAATGACGAAACTTAACACAATGGATACCACTACTTCCTAAAGGGGGAGGACTGATCTAGGAGGATATTGGTGGCCACCCACCTCTTCCACTAACTCACAATGGTTCTCTATCTCCTTGGAAACATTCTACGTTTTTTTGGTTCCCAAACTTATAGGACCATTTTGAGGTCCTGAACGGACCCAAAATGGTAAAAAAACTCCCCATCCTAGCCAGGAGTTCTTCTTGTCTTTGATATATCTCCAATGGTCTATCGTGCACCCCAAACGGAGTTTGTATGTGGAATTTGTGCCCCCGGGAAGTTGATATGTGAACTAGACTCCTCGGGGCTCACATTGCTTTTGTTGCTTCATCCCCTAGGGTTAGGGTTTTAGATATATAGGGTTTCTTTTCCTCTTAGGGTTTCAAACTTTATGTTAAAAGGGAACTTTGTCCTCTTGTAATGGGAATCTTGCAAATGAACATAGCCGACACATCTCTCTTCAGAGATAAGCTCCCATCATTCTAGATAGTTGTATTGCTTTGTAGTTTACAATGTTTTTCCATTTCATTCATTAATAGGATCTGTATTTTACTGTACTTATGTTCTCTGCAACATATTTGTGTGTTTGTATTTGTTTTATATTGCTACACTCATTTCTTTCTCCAAATAATCCAAATCAATTGCCTCTTAGGGAGGCCATAGTTCTAATGATATAATCCTCCCACCATGTGATCCTATATGAATCCTTGCATGGATTGTGGATGAGGTTCCACACCATGTGAGTGTAGGTAAAACAATGATCCTGGGATAACATTGAAATGAGAGACATTAATAATGTAGTAGGTTCAGGTGATGCAAGTCATTTTGTATGCCTATGAAATGGAGAACCAGATAGGTTGATTAAAATAAAGAGTTTTGATAAGGGAGCATAGCTCTATTGAGCCTCTAGTAGATCCTCTCATCATTTTTCTGGAATGTGGTTGATGTTAACCATAGTTTAGTTGAGTCTTTTTAATGATTGTGGTTAGGGTGAAAAAAAACATGGTAGGTCTTTAGGGATGACTAGGCTTCTTTTTCTCCGATTGACATTCACAAAGGAAGGGCCGTATCTTTTTCTTCTTGAGATGTCACTATGTTCAAATCAACACAAATGAGCGAATGGATTTTAGGAAGGTCATTATCCATCCAACTCCAAAATAATGCACACTCTCTTATGTCATTGGAGGTTTACATGTTATCCAAGACAATAATCCAATTGTCTAGGTAAATGAAAACCAACATAAGATTGTGAATGGGGTCCATACTCCACCCCATAATACCCTTAGTCACTCGAGGAGAACTAAGGATTGCAATGCCCCATTTTCCTTTAGTATGATAGTAAAATACGTGATCTCTAGACCAAATCACTAATAGGGTAGTACAAAGCACAAACTCCATGATTTTGACTTCCTACAAAATAAGATATATGTTTAGCCCAATGAGGTTAGTAGTTGGCAGATAATGTATTTTCTATCAAGATAATTGAGACTTATAACATTATAGGAGGTCACTTTCATTAGAAATTGATAGTTAGGAATATTTACCACATTATCTTCGAAGTGTTGAAGAGAACCAAAGGCATTACACACTAGAATGTTACATGCAAATAAGTCTCCCATGGTGGTTTGCTTCATTCGTTTATAATGGTTATTAATAACATAGGTTTCATCATTCTCCTAGAAGTTTGTAAGAAAGCATGTTTTGAGCGAGTACGTTGGCTACCCCCTCCCATATGTTGGATCCTAGAGGTGGCCTTGGAGGCCATGGGAACTACCTTCACAATCAGACTAGCCATGGATGAGGCCTTCCTAATAGGTGGTTAAGTGGTTGTAGACTTCACAATGTGGCTCTCAGCCATCATGGAACCAAGTTCCATTAAACACGACTTCAAATCATGCACCTTCATTTATTTTGGAAGCCTACGAGATTTGGGTGGTGTCAAAGGTATAAACAAGTTGGTTGTTTCAACATTACATAGGGTTATAAGAAAACAATCTCAAATTCGATGGTTTAGTATTTGGCATTGAAACAAGAAGTAGGAAAGTTAATATAGCAGACTTGTCGGAGATAAAAATGTATACCAACTCAAATGTAGGTGAATTCCTTGAGGCCCTTTGACATATTGACTCACACATAGTTACATCATTAAGGCTTGGGGTTGAAAAACTTCTATGTTCTTCATGAATGACTTTCCCTAGAGGTGTGGTAATTTATTGAATGATTGGAAAAAATGCATGGATACATTAGGGAATTCTACCCAAATCAAACAAGCTATTTGTGCCTCTTAGTTAGTGGAGAAGTTAGGTGACTATTAGTTCATGAATAACATGGTAATATTGCAAACCCAAGGGTTGTGCATATAGATATCTTGGACATAGGTGGGGTTATTAGATTGGAATATGAAGGAACCTTTAGTTAGGTTTTGCACGTGGGTGTGTTTCCAACTAAATGGTTCCCATACCTCATGGATTCATTTTTTGTTAGTTCCTTCATGAGGCACTCAACCCACAAAGTACCCCAATATGAATCTAACCCAAAACAAGTCACACCACCATCATATTTAGTATCATAAATTTTGATATCTATCTTAGACATAAGGTCATTATTACCTTGTGGTATACCTATAGGATGAAATTCTAGGGAGTCTTGGTTTCCATCACCATTTAGAGGTTCATACACATTACCATGTAGAATGAGAGATAGGTTAGGAGAGGCCATTAATATTCGATCCTTATGGTGAAAGGACCGTTGGCCTAAAAGGCCATCCAGATTGCAATAAATGGAACAAGGACAATGTGATCACTTCGACATGTCTAAAGATAGCTATCCGTAGGGCATTACATCACCATGAAAGGTGGTCAAAACCCTAGACATTTTTTTTCTTTCAATAACCATCCTTCATCTTGATCATTCTCACAAGAGTGTTTTGTTCAATTATAAAAAAATACATTTACATATAAATTTTAAACCTAGAGATATCATTTTTTTCTCTCTTTTCTCTCTTTTCTATTAAAACCTTAATTTCTTATCATACCCACAACATCTATGCCATTGTCTTCTCTTTTCTCCCATTCTCTCTTTCTTTGAGAGAGGGGCGCCAAACCATAGAATACATACTCACTTTCTGGATGACCACAATAGAAAGATAAATTTTAAAACTTTCAAATAATGGAAAATCTTTCTAGTTACTTTGTTCCCTATCACCTTGATTTCGATCACTAGGACAACAAATTCCATTGACTTTGAACAAAATGTCAAAACCTATGTAAACCAATGTCATCATTCTATATCTATTTGGATTCAGCTTATGGTCCTTTCATCCATAAGTTGAAGGTCTAGTCGTGATGAAAAATATCTTTGGATCCCCATATTTTTGTGATTTCTCTAATTGAAAATTTGTGTGTAACCTTGAAACCACAAATTTATTCTTCTTTCATAATTTGAAATCCATATTACAAGATGATATGTTATTCCTAAACCATGGTATTCATAGGGGAGGGTTCTTTCCTATCTAGAAATAGAGATTTTGCTGGATTAGAGATCCATGTAAAGATCCTTCAACTAATCAAGTGGATAATGGAACAAATCACACTTTCATTAAACTATACCCACCAATATTTGAGAGTAACATCATAGATTAATATTTTGTCGAACCAAAAGGAAGAGAAGGAGTTGTCAACCTCTAATGAAATTTTATAGTATCCGTCATCTTATTTTCATCATTACATGAATTTTCACTCAATACTTAGGTAAATAGTATTTCATCACCAATGATGGCTCATTGTAATTATAGACTACGTTTGAATACTCTTGATAAAACAATTACTAATGGGCTTGATACAACCATTAGATTTAGAGAAGTGAGTAGTGTAACAACCTCTAAATCCATTTCAATATCTTTTGTTGCTATGTTCCGATCGATGTGATAGATGTATGAATAAAATATTGTCGAGATCACTTTTCAAACTTCTATTTTCTCTTATTCCCCCCATATAAGCGATTTTGATCAAGAACCTAAAATCTTGAGCAACTGATACTTTTACAATGACACATAAAATAGATAAAGAAACCATTCATGTATGTCAATATCTAGATAGAAAATTGATATTGGAGAGGAATAAATGTACTAATCAATGTGACTCATTTATTCAACATCATTGAGGAGGGAATGAAGAGATGATATTAGAGGGTTAATTGTTGATAACCGTTTGTCTTAATTTTATAACCAATATTTTAGCTCCTAAATCAAGTAAATTGAATTATTATTTTATTTTCGTGACGGCTAGCCATATCAAAAAAACAAAAAACCTTTTTGAATTGAATGAATTATATGATGCACTAAATTGGTTTCTATCTAACTAAGTAATTGTTAAATTCATTGTATTATTGATACAATCCACACATGTTACAATATACACCTTCAATCTACCACTCTTTGTGTTACACAACTCTTCCATCTTGGAGAAAAGAGGTGAATTGTTAATCCCTCTATGGATAACCATATCAACTTCATTGCCTTCTTACTATTGACACTACCTTCGATAATTGTACAATTGATGCTACCATATATGTACTTTAATACCTATGCCCACTTACTAGCTTACTTACAAGAACCTACCATGATATTATCCTTGCTAGCTTACTTACTAGTTACCTAGATGTATGTATCAAAACTGAACGAGAATAAATATACTCAACAACGTGCTCATTACAACCAACTGAGATGGGTTTTCACACTTTATATATGTTTTAGGGAACCCCACCTACTCATGTTTGGTTTTCAGGTGCTCTAAGCAACATGTTCTTACGATGTGCATAGTTATTAAAGGGGAATATGGTTTTCATAGAGTTTACCTAAAGGCCATAAGGATTTTTCTCTCTATGCATTTATTTCTATCTCTAATTGTTGAAATGAGAAAAGTAAATACATCAAGGAAAGAGGAAGCACATGTCAAAAAAACATGGAGTTATGACTTATTTATCTAGCTTTATTTTATCTCTAACTATGATGTGTTTCCATTGCATTATAGATTTTTTTTCTATTATATAATAAAAACTCTTTTATTGGCATTTCGGTAACTAGAGAGAATAAAGAGGGACACATCACCATGGGGAATTTTCTTGAGGGACCATAAATAATAGTGGAAGAGTTATATGGAGTCATGTCTTTTGGGTATTGGGTTATGGTCCTATTAGTTGACTGTCTAAAGACTTTATGCACTTATCTCCTTGGTAACTACTTATCTCCAAGTGGCTAGTTACCAAAATGAGATAGTTTTTTACACTATATATGCACTTTTTTCAAATTCCCTTATATTATATAAACACTTCATCAAGTTGGTGTTTCATTGCCTTATTTTCTTAATTGAATTTATACACTTATCGACTTCATTATGTATCGAAGAAGTAAGATGAGGCAATATTTCGTGATACTTGACTTACTCATCCTACTTATAAGGAGAAAGAGGTTTGGGATAAACACGGGGTTCACTTAGTGGAATTGTTACATAGCACGATCGTTCACATGCTATTAAAGAATATCCCTAATTTCACTAAATATTGGAAAATGACTCCTAAAATTGTATTGTCGAAACCCCCTCCCAATATGCCTTTCCAATTAGGAAAACCCCTAGTTTCACCAAATATTGTAGGTATCCATTTTTATCAACCCATTTTTAATACCCTCTTTATATCATATTATCAAGTTTTACCAAATAGGATTCCTAACACATCTTAGTATAAGTAAACAAGATGCTAAATAAAATAATAGTATAATGCTAATACCTATCCCATAAGGATTGCAGGAGCGACTGATCAATTTGTAGCATTGGATAGTGAAAGACCTAATGAAGTAGTACCGGGGAAGGAAAAATGTGTAAAAGGAAACCCAGTAAAGAGATCAACATAACAAAGAATGTAAAAGATTGATAGTCCAGTAGTTAGTGCAATGCATATAAAATATGAGAATTGCAAATCTTTCACACCACAGCCTGCCAATCTACAAATTTTATATTATGTACATACAAGTAAGCCATAGAGAGCTCATGTTTTCTATAAGCTTAATCAATTAAATTCCATAAAAATGCAAAATTGAAACCCTTTTGTGGATGGACTCCCCAACCGTTCTATCAAAACAAACATCTTGGTTCCAATGAACCAAGAAAGATTGATTTCAATTTTCTTGGTTGTCATGGAGCAAGGTTTGATTGAATATCAATACTCACCTAAACCCCAACCTAAAAAATGTTAGATATTTTACTCAAATTCCTACAAAAAATACAGTACAATCGTTCAACTCTTAAACTGTATCGTAACTTAAATATCTTAACTTAAATATGAAAAACAATATAACATCAATTCAAACCAATCCTAAATAAGTTATCAAATAAGGATTGCTCAAGGCTATTAATCCAAAGAGACTTCCATCGATATTATCATTGGTACACTATTATTAGATTTATGCAAAACTTAGGATCACAAACAATATCAAATAAAAATGGAGGGTCCATAAGTTTTAGATGGGTATGAATTGAGCCAATGATTTGGAGGTATGAATCCATCCCACAATTTAGAGGTTATTTCTCAGCCCACCAAAATAAAATAACCCCCAATATTTATATTACCATGTCAAATTAAAACCCCCCTTGACCCCTTAATACAGAGAAATATATTTTTGAGGTTTTTAAGAGTATTCAAACCCCCAATATGAATAGATGTGATATGATATTGCCTCGCTAGTGAACCCCGTAAAGATAAACTTACCTTCGTATAGCTATTTGAAAGAGCAAGGAAATAGATATGAGGTGTAGCATATTGAAAGTTGACAAACCATTTAAAGAAGCAACACCACATTAAAAGCAAGGCATACTAATTTGAAAGGGCATAATATATTGAAAGCCATGCGAATTTGTTTGAAGGTGCGATATATTAATAGGCTTTCAAAAAAGCAGTGTGAAACATAATATTTTAACCTTAATGTTTGAATTGAGTAGGTAAGGATAATCTCTTCGAGCGAGAGTTGATTTCTCTAAACAAAAAACTAACGAAGGCTCTTAATTGAATACAGTGATTAGTGATGGATTAATTTTTAATACACTCAATTTTATTAGATTATTTGAAATTTTTAATGGTTTTTAATTTGGTGTTTTTTCACTAATTATTTCTTTCATAATATATATTTTTATATTTGAATTATGATTTTTTATTTACAATTTCTCATTTTATTTATTTATGATCAAAGTTGGAATTTGACAGGCAAAATGCTCATCACGCATTTTGTCTGTCTTTTACGGTTTAAAATTTTGATTACCAGTTCGGGATGAAGAGCCATAGAATAATCAAAAAGTATTTTTGAATGTTTCTTTTTTTTAAAACGTCATTATAATAAAGATGAATGCGCTGATTTAGGTAAATGATAAATAGAGTTTAACCTTAAATACTTAATAATAGTTCAAAATATATTAATTAATTAAAGGAGAACAAAGATTCCTTTGGCCAATTCGACCTTTCAGCGGAACTAGGAAACTTAAGTTTAACGAATAAAAAAGGGTGTTGAAAGAAAGGTCGTGAAATGAAAGAGTGGTTGGGCTAGGCCCAGGTAGTACCTTCTATGAAGGGAAAGATCAGGTCCGACATTTGGATTTATATGCATCTACTTTTAGCTTTACAACTTTGCATCCACCACTTCTGGTGGTAGGTGAATCAATGGGGCAATCTCAATATTGATCTTTGAGTGCGGGGTTACTTAATATTACCTTGTATGATTTTTTTTGTTTTTAAATTAAATTTATTTATTTCTTCTTTGAACTTTTTCTTGTTTATTATCAATTATGTTTAGAGTTGTGGGTTTTTCTCTATTTTAGATGAAGAGATGTGGACTTGATATGCATTGTTATTCGCCATCAATATTTTGGTCAAAATCATGTCTATGGCAATATTGTTAAGTAATTTTATTTATCCACTTATTATCTTTATGATAAGTTATCTTATGTGGGTATGGATATGTAGTTTTTTTATCCAATTAACAATTAATAATAGTTATGAGGGACATGGAGTTGTTATAATTCTCAAATTAATGTCACACTTTGAAAATTGTATTTCAAATGAAAGAAAACTCATCAATAAAAGACCAATAATCATTAAAAGAAAATGCATTATTGAAGGGTGTATATTTTAGCTAAACATTTTGTCATAAAAAAATAGAAATCTAAAACGTAAAAAAAAAATTATACTACGGATAAAACTGCCACCAAATTCCAACCCTGCTCATTACCAATTGCTATGAATCCCATCAATTTGTGTGAAAATAAAAATTTAATAACACAATAATAATATAAATACCATGAAAGTTTATAATATGTTTTAACAAATATTTCACCAATAAGCAACCTGAGTTGGCTACAATCACAACTCTTTCATCTTGCCCTTTTCAATACATCAAGTTACAGCAGCGCTTGATTAAGGTGGTTGAACCACCTAAACCCTGACGTAAAATTAAATTAGAAGATGTGACATGCTTGATTTGTATTTTCTTCACATCCCAATCCCCACCCAAAAAGAACAAAAACCAAAAGAAAAAAAAAACCGTTGTTTGCGATGGAGGAGATGCATCAAGTTGACGTAAGAACTTGAAGCAGCTCCCACTTGGGCGCTGTCGTGTAGGACCTCGAGCTAGGCGAGTGGCAGCGTATCATCCAGACTCAAAACCTCGTAGCTAGGACCATATTGTGTTAATTATTGTTCAAACTTAGGTGGATGTTTCATATTGGTTGATGTTTGCTCTATATTGAAAATGAATCTTTTCGTTACTGTAAAATTCATTCCACGTGTTAACGAGTAGATTCATGACATTGAAGGAGAAAATGCTTTGTTTTCATTTCATATGTTGTTTTGTCAAACTTGAGAGCTGTTATTGGTAGTTAGTTTCATATCATTTTATATATGTTTACGGGTATATAATTATAGTAGCATAATTCTGCTGTATTGGTTTTTTCTTACGGAAATGGATAATTGAAATTCGTCAAATATTGGGTGTAGATAAAATACAAATACATTGGAAAATTGAATTTTGAAATACCACATTTTAATTATTTAATCACTATTAAATGTAAATAACATTCAATTTCATACTTTCTTATAAAAATAATTATTACTAACTAATTGTTATCTCTAACACTCTCTATTCCCACCACATTGAGATTTTATATTTTGTTTTTAAGTAGTAATTTTGATTGTAAATAACATGTGTAGAAATAAACTAATGATTTTAAATGTACATTTATGATATATCCATGCACATTTCAATAAAATTGTTATTCATATAAGAAGACTACTTCCATATTTTATTTGTATTGGGTTTTTACATTACTTATTTTTTCCGTACAGAATTGTATTTGTACTCGAATTATGCTACTATATATATAACCACATTGTATCATTCTATATAGTTAGATTAGTTATTTGGTTCGACACAAGTACTCATCACTTGCCCTACAAATTTTCTTTGTGAACTTGTTTATTTTCTAGGTGATCATATATCCATTGCACTCACTTACAAAGGAGTGGAATATAGGACATTGATGCATGAAACCTTACTTGAGATCCATGCATTGACTACTTGTCAATGACAATCGCACTTGCAATCTTTCTTTCGTATCGAGTGTGATTGCACGTTTAACAATACAACCACTTTCCATGTTGTATACATATTTTTTCTTTCTTTTAGACCAGTGGTCTATGATAATTCAACGAGTGGGTTATGATGATTCCAATGATGCTTCAACTAATGGGTATCAATCGATTTTGATAGTTGTAAGTAGGTGTGTACTAGTATTATTGCATCAAGAGAAACAAGGTGCTCTACAGCCTAGTATGGGGGAGATGTTGTAATGTTTGTTACTAACAAAATAATTAAAAAAGGTCATGTCGGCTCATAAAATTAAAAAAATTATGGAAAGTATTTAAACAAAATCCATGTTGGTTCATAAAATAAAATATTATTAAAAGTAATTAAAAAATAGATGTTCGTTTATAAATTAAAAACTTAAAACTTAAACCCGGATCTATAAATCAAGAGATATCAAATTTCTTGAGTTTAAATTTAAAAAAAGAAATACACCTCAAGGAATTGGATCCCTCTTGGTGCTTGATAGATATGGGTTTAAGATGGATCTATGCTGGTATAGTATCATTGACATCATTATGTCACACTAGTGTTATAGTCTTATGATTGCATGAGATGGTACATATGATGTATGGACCCACACAAATACTTACAACTTTAAGGGAATTGTATAGTATATCTTACAACTTTAAGGGTATTGCATACTATATCTATTTTGGTTGGTATATACAAAGTAGTTCCAAAATGCTGATTTTTCCTTGTGAGTATGTTTTTCTTAGAAATTGAAGCCACAAAGGACCATGCACTAAACAACTTAGAAAATGAAGGAAATGAAAAATTCACAAGTAGCTGCATAAAGAGCTTGGTCCCATAGATGTATTGCTATCTGTTTTTTTCTATGCGCTTTACATCGAAACTAATTTCATGTTGAAAGGGACAAGCAACACATAATGAGAGTTAGTTTCATATGAATTATTATTATTTTGATGAATGTGTTGCTTCCTTCAAATGAAGGGAATGAAAAACTTACAAGAGCTATACAAAGAGTTTAAGGGCCCATGGGTGCATTTCTATGTGTGTTCTATATTCTCTCTTTTTTCCAACAAAACAAATTGAAATTTCTATTCCATTATAGATCGAAAATCACATTCTCCAGGTGCTCAAAGCATAATATAAATAAAAGAAAGTATAAGTACATACTACACTTACAAGAATATAGGTATATAGTGCACTTTCTAGTTTAATATTACATAATTAATGTATATTTCATTTCATTCCCTTCTAAAAAATAATCTTGAATATTTCAACATTTTCCCTTCTTTTTAACTTCTTGTCATGCAACTAAAGGAGTCACGATAATTAACTAATAGTTAAGAGGTATGATTTTAGGATGAGTAGAGAACTAATTGCTTATCTGAATTAGAGATATCAATTTTGTGATTTCTTTTCATTCCACCTCAAGGGACTCTAATTATCACTACTTTCCTCAAGGAGGAAATCCCTGTATCCATTTGTTATAGTTTATTCCCTAAAAAAGGAGTGGATTCTCAATTGGCATGTTTGGTTGTTATCAATGTCACTATTTGGTTGTTGAGTTACCTCATTTTCAAATTAACATTGGTATCCAAATTCAGTTCCTTTTTTAAATTCCTTCTCTTTGGTTTGGGTTTGGTCCCCTTTTTCCTTGTTGTATAAGCTCGAGCAGGTAGACAAGAAAAATAATATCATTTTAAAAGGGGCTGGTAGCGCAGAACGAGAGTTAGTGCCATATGAATTATTATTATTTTAATGAATTTTTTGCTTCCTTCAAATTGGTGGTTGTTATAGTTGTTATTTTAATATTTAATTCATGATAAACAAAACAAAGGAATATGTAATATTATTGAAGTCGCTTAATTTAATGATTTCATCTTTTTCTTCCTTTTCTTCATCATAATTTTGCTAAACAATTATTATTGAAATTATAATTTTGGATTGAAGAAATTGTTGTTTTTCACTACACAAATGGATTGAACACCCTCAAGTACTCCTATTGCACCCAAATTGTGCAATGTTAGCATATGGTATATGTGATTTCAACAATCCAAATTGATTCCAATCATATTTCGAGCTAAAAATGCTAGTTTACCCTCCTATTATTTTGAGCGATTAATCAAGGGCGATTCGTTGGGCTGCACATAGACTACACCTAATAGTATTAGTAATTGGGATACAAATATATTCATGACATTGAATGATGAAAAATTAGAAACGATTCCTTCTTACAAGTGCTTTGGATTTGAAGTTGATTCCGGTGAAAATTAGAACTTTTATGTGGAGAAAAGTGTAAGAGAAAGCATGGAAATTCTCTATTCCATGTAAAAAAAATGCAATCAAATTATGTGAAATTGGAAGTTGATGAAGCTCCTCTTCATAACATTGATATAGACTATAGGGTTACCCATTTTGGTGTTCTAGAGAGTTTTGAAATGGTTCTTATTGCAAGAACCAAGTGTTAATTAGAAAACCACATGCATGTTACCATTATAAGGATAAATATTATGTGAAATTATGGTATATATAATCAGGCATATAAACATGAAAACATTACTACATTGATTAATACATCCAACTCAAGATAAATTATGGTACTATTAAGTGGACTAAAAATTGGGGAATTGAAGAGGTAGATTCTCTAGATAATCCATTAGCTATTCGAGACTTGATACAAAAGAAGGAAATATATACCAATGTGGAAAAATCCTAGTGAGAAAAATAAATTAATATCAATGTGAGATCAAACCCCAATCGTTACCAACACAAAACAACAACATCCAAGAGGAAATTTCCATGCATAAAAGACATATACTTTGTTGATTGAGTCTAAGTTTTCATCACGTAATAGTTGAAAGACAAACATGGAAGAGTATAAACTAAGAAGTTCATATAAGTTATATAATAATTCTAATGGTGGAGGAGGAGGAGGAGGCAGAGGGGGAGGGGGAGGGAGAGGAGATACACAGTTTCCGTACACACAACGCGTAATAAGCACCAACAACAATGCATTTAATGCTGTTGTTGTTGGGATATAGATTGTTAAAGTTGTTGACTTTATATCTAATGGGTGCACATTTCTTGCCCCATTTACACAACTATTATCTATAAAACTATCATATAGTCTTCAATCGTCTGTTCTACCATATAGTGTCCCATACACTAGCCATCGAATTTACATTAGCCTTGCACACCAAAAATTGTCATATATTCAGTCGTCAATTGCATTGTACAACCATAGTACATCAACAAACACCATATGGTTAACCACCAATTTGCTATACAACAATGTGACAACAATATGCCAACCACCAAAATTTTGAGCAATTGAATTCAATACAACAATCGAATGAAATTAAATACAGTAAAAGAAATGAAAATGCAGTAAATGCAATGATTAATCCCATACCAACAAAATTCAATGATTGATCATCAATTCCAAAATTTCTTCTCCAAGGGGAAAAAGGAAAATGGTGATTATTGTAGATGTAAACAAAAAAAATTGAATAGTTACACGAAAAATTCAAGAAACATAAATTGGATGTAAAACAAAAGCAATATGAACTCATGTAAGACATCATAATTGGAATGATGTAGAATATTAAACAAAGCTATGGATATCATAATTGAACTCATGTAAGACATCATAATTAGAATGATCTAAAATATTAGACAAAGCTATGGATATCATAATTGGACTGAAGTAGAATATCATACAAAGTTATGATAAAGTCAAGCTTGAAATCACAAAAAGCCATAAGACATTAATGGCACACATATGCCATTTTTTTTCCAACCATCCAATATCATCATTTACCCATGCTCTAAAATACCAAACTTACCACCCCAAGAAGTCACATCCTAACCAAATCCACATAACTCAACCTTAGAATGTTTCCCTCTCAATACTATTCTTACACAAACCAATGTAAATCAATCAATACATGGTTATGCATCAAGGGTAATCAAGTTATCAAAGTTTGATGGGAAATAAAAAGCCACATTTTGCATGAATAAAGGAAGTTGAAGAATATTTTGAAATATATAGCATTCAAGACTACAAGGAGAATATCAAAATGAAATCTACACGCATGAAGGTAATTGCATATGACTAGTATATATGGTAGATGTTCTTGATAAGAATGTGTGCATATAATTGGGATACATTTAAAATGCCTTTTTTAAAAGATTTTTGCAAGGCTTACTCTATTACAACAAAAGGGTGATATTGATGCGTATATACATGAATAGTAAATGCTTGTAACACGAGTATTGGGATTATCTTAATATGCAAAGTAAATTAGAACCATGGATAAAGCTAGACAAAAGGGAAAACTAACATAATTTAAGCTTACAAATTTACACCAAATCTATGATGAAAACCAATATAGTAAAAAGCCAACCACTAGACTTGTGAACAACAACAAAAAAATTATATTCCACCACACCAACTAGAAGAAAATATGTAGTAAGTGTTAGGATAATTAAGGATAAAATAAGATAAATGAACACAATGTAGTGAAAAATGGTGTCGAGCACATAGGTGCAAGGAGGAAAATCCCAAAAAACTAGATACAACTATGAAGAAGAGAAAGAAGATGAGTTAATAATTGGAATTCAAAAACCATAGGAGGAATAAGAAACACACAAACAAGGTGTTTTGCTAGAATTAGAAGATGAAGAGACACCAAAAACATCCCTAAAATCCATAACAATTATAGCCCAGCCAAGAACATTGAAATTAAAAGGGGATGTTAAGGAAAACAATGATACACCTTTGGTAAGACATGGGAATTACCAATAGCTTTATTGAAATCAATGTTATAAGAAGATTACTACTACTTTTTTACAGAGCACTAGTCCTGAAGGTAATGGTCGCAAATGTAATGAAAATTAGGGGTATTGGATTAGAACTCTTAGACTCAGATTTCAAAAGGCTCAACCAACAAATACCTCGAAGGAGTCGGCATATTCAATATTCAAGATGAATGAATAAAGTCTAACCCAAGATGTCCTTGAAAATTATAGGGACTTTCTTATTACATGCACATGGAAGAATGACATTTACACATCTATTCTAATCAGTCTCTAACAACATTCATTCATTTAACATTGATTCGTTAACACAGTAAGCTCATAGAACAAAACCAACTCATATTATCATTATATCCTTGCATATAATACATTGTACAACCTGAAGGCTAGAGTACCCAAAAATGCTAGCAAGTATATCTTCCAAAACCCATACATAGATAATACTTCTTCCATTACAAAAGCCTCTCTTATAGAATATGATCGAATTGGTCCTTCCTTAGATTCGCTAGATCAACACGTGGCTTAATCGACATGCAAAATGCCATGCACTACAAAAGTTGGAGTGCGATGCAAAACTACTATGCACGGTACTACATTGGTGTGCTTCATTTATCCAGACACCGAACATTGGTGCTTCCTCCAACTATCAAAGATCCAGCACCAGCACCAACATGTGTTGAAAACGAAGATATGACTCGTCCTCGAGACAATGAGCTTATGGTTTGATAGTAGTGACTGATGGGATCTTAGTGCACAACTTCACCACAAAATTATGGAACCGTGTCTGAACCTCTCCTATTGATGTACTAGTAATATCCTTGAGGTCCATGCTAAATTTTTCCACCTTCTCTATTGAAGTGATACCTGGGATAAGTTGATCTTTTTCAGTTACCTCTATGATCTTGACGGATTTGTTGTGGATGTTCACCAAACTGGAGTAGTGATGTTCAGTTTGGTTTTTCTCTTTTGCAACCGTTGTAGCTAACGCCTGTTGTTCCGCCCAAGTAGCAACAATCTGCTTACTATAATAGAAATTTCAGTCATCACTTCTTTACACATAGGAGGAGGAAGATGGATTAATGACTTTTTCTGTTCTGCTATCTATGTTTCCCATGCATGGATTTTTCCATCTGTGCTTTTCGGTCAACCGAGAAGATTCTTTAGGTTTGGGTGATTTTCCCCTCGGGCGGTTTTGTGCACACTTATGCTTTCTCCAATATTTCAAGGTCCTCATCTGAGTAAGGCTTTAACTCTACAGGCCATTCTTCCTTAGCCGGCTTGACATCTTCGGTTCTGATGCAAAAGGGAACAATTCTTGTCGCTGTATTCAGCTCTGCAAGGGGAATGATAAACACATGATGTAAATCAACTTCAAAAATTAAAGAATCATTATACCTATCCACGACATGCTGCAGAATTCGGCCATGTCTACTAGCATTTGTGAATACCATTGTTGGGAAGCCGTGTTGATTTCGACATAGAATTCCCGGTTTGTGCTATAGTGCAATACATTGAACATGGGCGTGGGGAGGGTTTTTTATTTAGCAGTGTCATAATAGAACCCAGGTGGGGGTTTCTAAACCGCTATTGCCAAAAGTAGCAATACCCAATTGTAATGAAACTCCTTGCCTTCATTTTGCGTGTCGAGCAAGTCTTGAATGAACTCACTAGTCAACTACTAATCCCATGACATTTTGATTCCTTAAACACAGTGGTTGGCTATGAGTGTGACTTCGAGTGGGAATTCACCTTTGCGGCACTTGCACATAAGTTTTTTGGATAGTAACTGGGCTGCAAACAACACATTGTGATCTTTGATGATGAAATTGAATTCTCCACGCTTCTCTCTGTAGGTGTCGTATCTTTGGTATACCTCATCAATAGCCATGTTTTTCATGGAAATGGCCACTATAGGATCCTCCCCCATGCGAGGTTTCCCTAAAACCATGTGCATATTATCTATATCCACTGGATACTTCCTATCTAACCATAGGTATCCCTTGTGCAATCTACTTAACAACAACTAGACATAGGCATTGATGTGCAAGTTGCACCCAAAGTGTGGTATGTCCAATAGTGTCATTATGCCTAAATTGTATAAACTTTTGGCCAAATCCTAAGGGATGACGCATTCAACATCGTCACGACCTACAACAACTTGCATATACCTCTCAAAATTGAAAAGTGAGCTTCATCATGGATGTTGAAATTAGAGAATTGCAAGACATGAACCTTCCCAAATAATAGCTTCCTGATATGAACCTATGATGGTATTTCTATGGTAGGAATTGAGGCTTCCTTTACTACCTTAGATTTCATGTGCACTCTGGTAGATGGATTCATGGCCATGCTTGATAGCTTACAAATTACTTGTACGTTTTTATCTCTATAACTATTCTCACTAATGAATATGCAAACTTGAAATTGATAACGAATCACATATGAAGGCTTGAGACTTTATAGAATATCGGTGTGTCTCTTTAACCCCCTTGTTAACGATCTTGTTTCCCATCTTTAATTGCTTTACGATGTGCCTTTTGAATTATGCATTTACGTTTCTCCTACTACCATATGTGCATATCTTTTGGGGATCCATTAGCTATCAAGTCTTTTAATTGTTTCCTTTTCTGTCCTTGCTATTTATGTAGTTGCAAGTAATTTCCTCCTTGCACTTTATTTATGCATTTATTCCTTAAATATGCTAAACGTGGACTCGATGGTATGTATGTTGTTAATCATTGTGAATCTAACTAGTAAGAAGAACATCTGTATTTCACTACTCTACCAACTATATGCTACCCTACTTTATTGTTGCATCATTGAGATCCTTTTAGTCTTGAACTGAACCCCGCAGGCCATAATATGGTTTCAATATACTTCCATTAACGAGACCTTTAAGTGGTCGTCCATCTAATGTTGATAGCTTTTCTACGCCAACCTCTGTTATATACACAATTCTAAAGGGTCCCATCCATCTCATGCGAAGCTTACCTGAATACTTCAGGAATTTATCATCGTATAGGAATACCAGTACTCCAAGTTTGAATATCTTGTTTCAATCATGCCATGCTTTTTGATGCTTTTTCTCTACCACTTGTTTGAATCCAACAAGGAAATGGTCTTCTTCTAGCTCCATGATATCATCCAGTGGTTGTTGAAGTGATTGGTCATCCGACATCTTTGTTGCAATCGCAATTGTTAGACTGGGTATGGATAAATCCAACGGCATAATTGATTTTTTTCATAGACTAAGCAAAATGGAGTGTGCTTGGTTAGTATTTTTCAAGTTGTCTTGTAAGCCCATAACATTGTTGAAACTCGCTAGTACCAATCATTGCATTGAATGTTACAAATCTTTGTAAGTGCAGTCTCAAGGATTTTATTAAATGTTCCGATCATGCCATTTACTTGTGCATGATAGGGAGTACTTTTCTATTGCTAGATCATGAATTCTTGTGTTAGGGAGTGGATAGTTTCATTCAAGAAATGAGATCCCTAATCATTCATCAAAATCCTAGGGAAATCAAACCTTGTAATGATGTTCTAAAAAATAAACCATGTAGCCATTTCTGCACTGCAATCTTTGACTGGCGTAGCCTCTGCCCATCTAGTCAATTTTTTCGTCGAGGTGACGATGTACCGTGCCACTATCCTTTGTGCAAGTGGATTAATTGGGTCGACAAATTCAATGGCCCATTTTTCAAAAGGTTCCAGTGCAGTAATAGGGAAGAGAGTTATCTCATCTTTCCTTGATGGTTTTCCAATGCGCTGGAAGACATCACAACGCTTATAGTATTCTTTGGCTTCTTAGAATAGTGAAGGCCATCATAATCCAACATGTATTACTTTTCTTGTATTTTCCTTTCTTCTGTTGTGTCCTCCTTCAATCCTTTCATGTGAATCCTGAATCATGGTGTTTTGCTCATGCTCTATGATGCATTTTCATAAGATTCCATCTACACCCAACTTATATAATTTCCCCATGATCAGTTGGTAGTCTGCACTTCTTGTCACCAATTGTCATCGTTGTGCAATGGTTCGTTCTTTCGGTGCTCTTCCTATAGAAAGAAATGTTGTGATCTCAATGAATTGATTCAGTACTACTTCAATGTGGAATAACTGCACATCTGGTATTTCATCCTCCTAGATTCCTCTTGTTTCCCCAAATGCTTTTCGAGATAGATGATTTGGGCCTACATTATATTTTCATGGTTTAACCAACACTTCGAATTCAAATTCTTGAAAGAGGAGAAACCATCTACATATTCTCCACCCCAACACTGATTTGTCGACCAAGTACTTCAACATTGAATGGTCTGTGAAGAATTTAAAGAAACTTCCTAATAGATAGTGCCTTAATTTTTGAAGCGTGTACACCATGGCAAAGCCCTCTCTCTCTCTCTCTCTATAGTGGCATATCTTTTCTTTGCTGGTGAAAATTTTCTACTAGAACAGGAGACAATATCATCAATGTTACCATCTCTAGGCTGCACTTACTCCGCGACAAGTGTTATGGAGGATGCACCGACATGGCCATGAAACAAGCACCCCCAATCTGGAAAAATTAAGATAGGCGTAGTGACTAGCCTTTCTTTCAACTATTTCCATATGTACCTCATGTCTTTCTTGAGTAATATTTCCATTGACGTTTTTATCTGGGCATAGTTCCTTATGAATTTTTTGTAGTAACCAATGTGACCCAGTGTCGCATGTAGTTCCTTCACAATTTTCGGGGCCCGGAATTTCACAATCACAACAATATTTGCTGGGATTTACGAGCAATCCTTGTTTACAAATAATATGCCCCAAGAGAACACTAAATGAGGTGTAGAATATGCACTTCTTGAGGTTTAATGAAATTTCCTACATCTATCAAGCATTAGTCTCAGTAATTGTATCTGGTCTTTTAGTAGATTGAAGATAGTCCAGTCATCCAAGTATATGTCTAGAAACTTACGAATAAATTCCTTGAAAGCCACCACTATGATCCTAGAAAACACTATTGGTGCATGCTTTGATCCAAATGGCATAATCGTGTATGCAAATCATCCCCATTTGGTTTTGTGAATATCAATTTAATGTGATTTCCTTCAACGATGTGCACCTTGTGGTAATATGAGAAGCCATTAGTAAAGGAGTAATATTCCCGCTCTCCTTCTTTTCCCAAAACTCCATCTATGATGGGAGTCAGGAATGGATCATGCACACATGAAACATTGCGGTTTCCAAGGTCTACACAAATCCTTATCTCTCTAGTTTTCTTATCGTGTACTATCATAGGGATGATCCATTCAGAGTCTTCAACTGGGAAGATGATTCCTGCATCAAGCATCCAGTCCAATTCTCTATGTACTTTGTCCTTATACTTTAGATTTAATGTGTATGGCCTCTTTCTAACAATTTTGGACCCTTCTTTGAGTTGGATCTTCATTTCCCTCGTGGATCCCAATATTCCCTTCATCTCGGAAAAAATTATAGAGAATAAGTCTTCATATTCTTTCAATAGATCAACTACTTGGGTAACTGTCTCCTGGCCCCAATAATCACTAATAAATGCCATCTTGTCTCTGCTTTTGTGTCAATGTTTTGTTTCTTGGTTTTAAGCAGTTCCATATATTTCAATGCAGTGTTGGTTGAAGCTTCATCTTGCACTGCACGCTTTTCACATAGTTAAATATGAAATACATAAGAGAATTTAACACTGTTGCTGTTGGATTATGAGTCATCCTATCTACAATTAATTCAGATACTCATAATCCAACAACAACACTAAATAAGCTACTATGATATACTTAATAAATACCCCTTCTCACATCTTCATATATCCTTTATTACTTTAAAAAAACATTTATAACACTATTTAAATGCCCTTCAAGATAATTTTATTCCATTTTTTAGAACATCACTTGACATGCTTCCACAAAAGCTATCCACCCTTCTACATACTCTCTACCAATTTACGTGGTCTGTATAGTTGTGCTACGTGAAGGCCACTCTCGAAGAAATTTTTTTTTCTTTATATTATTTTTTTACTTAGAATACCCATTGAAGATTTCTCTTTCTTTGGATTATTTTCTACTCATAAGGCCTATGATGTTTATAAAAATTTTCATCTTCTAGGCGTTGTAATTTTCATCTCTTCTTCTATATATATATAAAATCCAAACCAAATCTCTAAATTTAAATTTATTTTTAAACAAATTCTTTATATAACTATACATTACATAGTTTTATTGAAGCTAAAGTATCTTGTGTGGGCACAATGTAATTTAATCAGGTAAATGTAATTTTTATTTTCTTTTTATAAGTAATAAATTTGTACTCTCTTAAATATAATATCTTTTTCTTTTTCTTTTTATAGGTGATAAATTTGTGTTTTCTTAAAAATATGTTGTGTATTTAAATAAGTATAGATTCATATTAAACATAGATTTATCAAACATGGAGAGACATCATTTACATCTCTAAAAATTTGATCCTCTTGCTTAATGAATGTGACTTTAAAATACATCTATATTCTAATTTATTTTTTTAATTTTATTAGTTTATATCAAATATTTAATTTTTTTTAACACAGATAAACTCTGAGGAAACCCCCATAAATTTCTAGAAAGAAAACAACCCGAAAAGTTCTATAAAGCAAACATGGAAATATAAAATGAAGGTATAAATCAAAAGGAGCCCTATCTCATTTGGACATCAAACAATATCTTTGGGTTTATCTTCTTCTTATATCTGATGTACTTGTATCTTGAATCTGTGAATAAGAAAGGTTGGCTGGGTTTTTCCCAAGTTTGGGTTTTCCTAGGATAAAATCTTTTTGTCTCTTTGTTGAATTGTGCATGGTTATTCTTTCATTGATCTTTATTTGTTTACACTACAAATAATTGAAATTATACCATTATTATAAAACCCTAACATGTGTGTGATATATAATTTGTTTTTTCTACTTCTAATTTTATTAAATTATTATTTTTTAATTGTAGTAAAGTTAAGTTATACATCTTCCATTATGGACTCTAAAACACCTTATACATATTCCATTATGGACTCTAAAACACCTTATACATATTCCATTATGGACTCTAAAACACCTACTACTCTCCCTGAATAAAAACTTTTGATAATGAAATAGCAATTGAGATATGAAAAAAACATTGAGATGCTTATACAAGCTTATGAGGGTTTTGAGAATGGAGGGTTTGGAGGGTTTGGAGCTACCAGGGTTTGAAGACATAACCAGCTCGATCAGATGAAGGAATGAAACTGCAGACTTGGAGTTCGCCATCCGTTAAGGATGGTCTAGTACCAACCAAGTTAAAAAAGTGGGAAGTTTTCTTTATTCTGTAGTTTTTTCTCTTTTGTCTTTTCTGAGTTTGGTTGTGTGGTCAATTTTGTGTTTTTTTGGAAGTTTTTGGAGGTACCCTTAATTGGACATAGGCTACTACTGTTGTTCTGACACGTTGCTTTCAGTTCTTATGAAGTAGGTGGTTTATTAATTTAATGGATGGTACAAGTGGGGTTACTCCTCATGGGGTGTGTACTAACCCTATTCATAGGGTTATCTATACTCTGTCATGAGTTAGAGGAGATGCACATTTGTTAAAAGATTTTAGTCCTCATTCCACAGCTGGAGCACAAATACAGAATAATTTTGGTTCTCATGAGGATGTTAGGGTTGGAAACTCTCTTAAAGGTGATCGGGATCGCAGTAAGAGAAGAATCAAAGTAGAAAGGGTCAGAAAGAAAAGATCCTTATGCATTTTGGGGAAAGATATAACGATGGATATGGTACAAATTATCTCGACTAGGGATCTTCTAGGTAAATTCGAATACATCAAGTTAAATAAGGTTGAAATCCTTGACTAGATTGCAAAGGTATGGAAGCCTCTTATTAATTATGTCCCACATGTGATAATGTTGGTTAATGGTTGGATTTACTTTCATTTTTTATCTGAGGAATCAATGCAAATAATCTTGTCTAGATTTTGGGTCGTGGGTATGGGATCATTGGTTTTGAGCAGATGGCATTCCACATTTGATCCTTGGAAGGAGAAGCCTAAGAAAAGACACATGCGGGTTATTTTTCCTGGATTTCCTTTGTAATGTTGGTGCTTTCGGGCATTCTTGATTGTTGCAAACTCTATTGGGCGGTTCATACCGATTGAAGAAGCTACCTTATGACAAACGATCGCTGAAGTTTGAGGGTTTTAGTTGAAATGGATTATTTAGAGGGTTTGCTAGAAGAATTGGAAGTACGTTGGGATGAAAGGGTTTTCATTCAAAAACTTGATTATTGGAGAGTACCATTTCGTTGCTTCAGATGTAAAGGAATGAGACATTTACGTCATCAATGTAAGGTCAATTTTTTACTTTCAGAGAGCAGTGAATCCAGTGCAGAATCAAAATATCTATTAAAGCCTCTCCTTTCCATTACCATTGGATGAAATATCGGCTAGGTTTTTTATGGGTAAGTTTCAAACTTTCTTACCTTTATTATTGAAATATCTTTTTGTAGATGATATTTTAAGTTCTATGAAGATCGTGAATCCGTCCCCATTAAATTCTACTGATTCGAGATCTAGAATCCCTATTGAAAGGCACCTTTCTTTTCCCTTAAATCCACATTCGGAAAATTTGCGAGATGTCTCTTCCGTCAAGGATAGAATTAATTTTGTTGTCATCCTTGTAGCCCATTCGAATGAAGAAGAAACTAATATTGGTCATCAAATGGATTTTTCTATCACTTCTTCCCCTGTTATTGATCCCTCTCATAAGGGACTGCCTAGTACTCGGGTTTTACTTGACTCTCATGATGCTCCATCTTCTTCTTTAAAAGTGGGTTCGATCGAGATACCAGAAAATTGTTTGGGAACTGTGGGTCAGGGTACAAAGCCCTCTTTGGTGGTTAAAACTCCTTTGCAAATATTTGGTAATGAACCAGATGATTTTGTTAATGTTATTTCCATCAATTCGATTAGGTCTGCTAATATCACAACTAGGAAGAAACCTCATAAACAGAAAAAGAAAGATTATAATATGGAGGGTCAAGAGAATAAATAGATGAATCCTAGACTATCTGATATAAATTATGTCTCTTCTTTACTTGAAAAAACTTGTCTAATGGGTCCCTTAGAGCCAGTGCGACCCAGGAAGGGTTTTCCTTATGCCGATTATCTCTTTTAACATAAGGGGGGTTGGCAGTCAACCCCAAAAAATTGCCCTCAAAAGGTTGTTGGAGGCAACCAAAGCAGATCTTCTTTTTCTTTAGGAAACAATGACTACGGGACTAAATGCCTGTGATTTTTTTCTAAAATTAAAACCAAACTAGCGTTGCGATGATTTAGACTCCTCAGGGAATTCATGTGGATTACTAGTGGCTTGGAACCCACTGGTTTTGGGTTTAACTCCTTTTTCCACTTTTGTTGGAATAAAAGTTGAAGGTAGAGTCAGGGGAGTGGATCATCCTTTCAGTTTTTTTAACATATATGGGCCTTATTCCAATAGAAAAAGTTTATGGGATAGAATTATCTCTGAAGGATTGTTACTTGATACTTATTTCATTGTTGGTGGCAATTTAAACTTAACTTTATCTACGGATGAATGTTGGGGTACTTGTACTCTTTGTGATCCTTTATGTGTATATTTCAAATATTTAATCTTTGTTGTAGTTTTACTTGATATCATGTCAGGGGTTCTGGTTCCAACCTAGTCAAATGGAAGAGTGGGTAGGGCTTTGATTGCTAAATGGTTGGATTGTTTCCTTATGAATGAGCAATTGAGTGTTTCCATCAGTAGATATCGTTATTGGTGTTACTCTACAGCTTCTTTTGATCACAAAGCTATCATTTTAGAGTTAGATATGGAGAAAAAAGTTTACAATTTTCCCTTCAAGTTTAATAGCACCTGGTTGGTTGATCAGTCGTTCTGTGACTTTATTAAGGATTAGTGGATTGTTTTATCATCCCATAATTCACACTTAGGTATGCATAATTTTCTAAATAAACTTCTGTTGCTGAAGATGGAGGTAATAAAAGGGGACAACAATAAGAAAAAGTTGATCAATGAGGAGCTTATGTCCATTAAAGCTAAAATTGCGAAATTGGATCTGGAGACTGGGGAGAATTTGTTCTCTTTTGAGAGAGGAGAGGAATTATATAACTTGGAGCAGAGGAAAGCTGTGATTCTTAATCAAGTGGAAAGTACTTGGCGTTTAAAAAGTAGGGCCCTTTGGGTCGCAACTGGTGATCAGAATACAGAGTTTTTTCAAAGATTTTCCTCCAATAGATGAAATGTAAACTCCATTTGGGAACTTAGAAATAATGAAGGTACTTTGATATGTGATACTTCTTCACTAAAGGATGAGGTTGCGATATACTTTAAAGACATTTATAAGCAAGATTCAAGCAGTAATCTTTTAGAGCAACTGAATGTGGTTAAACTATATCCAAAGTTTTTTAGTGAGGAAGTAGGTATGAAGATTGGTGAAGTTGTTTCAATGGATGAAATAAAGGATGTTATTAAAGGTTTTGTGAAGGAAAAAAGTCCAGGTCCGGACGGTTGGACCGTGGAGTTTTTTCTCCATTTCTTTGATATTTTTGGACATGAAATTCAGAAAGCATTTGAGGACTCTAGAGTAAGGGATTACATTCCATCAAAGTTAAATTATACTTTTATTACTTTGATCCCCAAAAAAGATATACCATAATAATTTAGTGAGTATCACCTTATCTCTTTGTGTAACCTACTCTACAAGATTATTACTAAAATGATCTCAAACTTGGAATAAAACGAGTGTTGGCCAAATTTATTTCTCAAGAGTAGTTTGGTTTCCTCTTTAATCATCAAATCCTAGACTTAGTGGGAGTAGCATAGGAAGCTTTACATTCTATCAAGTACAAGCATTTGCAAGCCTTTATTCTAAAAATGGATCTTATAAAAGCTTATGATAGATTTGATTGGTCTTTTTTTAGACTAGTTCTCATTCAGATTGGAATCCCTCTGGAAGTAACTAATTGGATTATGGCTTGTTTGTCTACTTCAAATTTTGCTATTGTGATAAATGGATCACCTTCTGATTTCTTCTCTTGTAGCAGGGGATTACGCCAAGGCTTCCCTTTATCGCCCTTTTTATTCATCCTGGTCATTGAGGGCTTGAGTAGACTTATAGAGGAAGCTAAAGGAAAAAACAAAGGGTGTCAAAATCTCCAAATCTCTCGCTATAACTCACCTTCTCTTTGTGGATGACATACTTATCTTTGGAATAGGCTTTGTTTCTGAATGGAAGCAGTACAAATTTATATTTGATGTGTTTTGCAAAGCTACAGGTATGTCTATTAGTAGCCAAAAATCTAACTTCATTTTTAATTGTGTTGAGGCAGACCTTTGTGACTAGATAAAGCTTTTCTTTCCTTACAGCATGTGCCCCGTAGAAGATGGTTTCAAGTATCTTGGTTATTATCTTAAACCAAGTAATTACAGAGTTTCAGGTTGGCCTTGGCTGCTCATAAAGATTGATAGAAGAATTAATAATTGGACCTTTCGTTGGTTATCTCTTGGATGGAGATTGGTCCTCGCTTAATCTGCTCTCTTGAGTATTCTTGTTTACTGGTTCAGCCTAATGAAGGTTCCAAAGATTATTATCAATTCCATTAGAAGCAATATTTTTCATTTTATTTGGGCTGGGAAGCAGAATGTCTATAAATTCCACTTGGTCAATTGGAATGCATTATATTGGCCAAAGTCTATGGGTGGTTGGGGGCTTTTGAATTTGGATCATTTCAGTTTAGCTCTGCAATCCAGAAGCTTATGGCGTGCTATTATGGGTGAAGGTATTTGGCATACTATCCTCTGCAAAAAATATCTGAAATCGGTTCCTTTCACTCAATGGTTACGAGATCCTCTCAAGATTTACAACAATGCATCATTAATTTGGAGAGGTTTAATTAATTCTCTTCCTGTCACAGGGAGATATCTCAGTTGGAGAATTGCAAAGGGATTCTTAACTTATATTGGTATTGATCCAATTTGCGGTGTTGGTGAAAATATCATGTTATCTGCTCGGCTTCTTAAGTTATTACATGTTAAGAATTTTTGGTTCTTGGCTCATATTTTTGTTTTTGGTAAGGAGATTAACCAACCTCATTGGTTAACAGCCTCGGAGCTTGAACTATTTGGTGATGAACCAGAGGAGTGGAACATGTATATTACTGGTATTATTTCAGCTGGTATCACTCTATCGGATTAGCCCGATTAGCTTGTTTAGGATTAGCAGGGTGTAAATGGTACTTTGACTGTCAAAGGTGCTTATGAAGCTATTATTCTAGATCATCCACGTCCTCAGAGTAAATGGTGGCATAAAAACCTTTGGAGAAGATTCCTACGAAGATGAAATGTTTCATGTGGTTATGTTTGGAGGATAAAATTCTTATGTTGAAAAGGGGTTTTCAAGGTCCCAGTATGTGTGTTCTGTGCAGAAGGGATTTGGAGGATACTTCACACCTTTTTATACATTGCCATTATTTTAAATATGTCTGTGTGAACTTCAAGATTACTTTCACTTCAATGATATTTGGTATTTGGTCTGGGCAGTCGCTTGATGTATGTCTGTATAATTGGTTTCATTCTGGAGGAAACCTCAAATATTTGCCTTTATTTTTAATTTGGTCAACTTGGTTAAGCAAGAATCTTCTGTTATTCGAAAATAAAAGAATTACTGTGATCGATCGAAACTTGTAGAAGAGTTATGCATTTTATGATAGATTATCCTTCTCCTTTGAAAAATATTAAAATCAGAATCATTAATTCACGATGTATTGAAAATATTAAAATCAGAATTATTAATTCTTTATGTATTGAAAGTGATGTATCTGGATACTTCAATGGTGTCATGAAATATCAGAATTGTGGGGCTGGAATGATACTCTACGTCAAAAATTATCATAAAATTGTTATGAAGTTGGGTGCAAGAAGGGGAAGCAAGATCAAAGTTGAACTGCTTGGCTTTTGATCGTGGTTCGCCCATAAAAAGGATATTATTCAGCTAAATGTCCTTGGAGATTCTAAAGTTATTTTGGATTGGAAAGTAGGTATCCACAAGCTACATACTCTTCAACTGGTGCATTGGATGTCGAATCCTTTCAAAAGATCAATTTTTTCCATATCAACAGAGGGCTCAATATGGCAGCAAATAAACTCTCGAAGGAGGCCTTAATTTCCATGGAGAACCAACTTTTTTTTTTATTTGAGGATTATGAGGTTAAAGACTTTGTAGACTTTGGTGTTTTCGACCTTTCTATGATCTGATTGGTGGAAACTGAGTCTTTGTCTTAGATTTTGTCATAAGTTATATGTAAAGTTTTGGTGTCTATGCGCTTAGGAGTATTCAGGAGTATGGATAGAGTCAGCTTTGCTCTGATCTATGAACATATAAGTTTGTTTTTTTTGAAGTGTTTTTGACTAAGGGATGAGTCATTATCTTCTATGAACTTATTATGTAACTTTGATTTTTATCTGAAAATAACAAGTTGCAGCTAGAAGGTCCGAGGATGTATCTACTATCTATTGGACAGATTCGTTTCTGCGTTCTTTCATGGGTTAATAATCTGCATGCCAGCAGCTTCAGTAATTGTATACTCATTCCGTTTACTTCGGTTCTTGCAATCCATTTGTTTCCAACCTCAGACCTCAGATACGTTGATTTCTGGCAAACCTGGGAGTTACCTGACCGGCCTTTCAAATGGCAAACTCCCAGAGATCTATATGAATAATAACCAATGCTGCTGTTAAGACAAGTACATTCCTTAAGGAGCCAAACTCATCCTTATATTTTCGTTTTCCAATTAACATTTCAATAGTATTAACATCTTAAGACAGTAAACGGGGTCGGGAAAAGGATTGTCCTACGGTTATGGCATCTTTAGGAGAATGGACCGCCAGAATCATAAGCATTATTAGAAGAAAGCCTTCACTTCATCCTATACATGAGTTATCATTATACTCCTATTGAAATCTGAGAATTTATTACACTATTGACGTGAAGGCAGTAGTAATTAATAAATCTGCAATAACATACACTAGACCTAGACCTAGACCTAGACTTTATCATAGTAAATTAATTAAGAATACAAAGATAAACTAGAAACCTAAAGAAAGATTTTCACGCTTCAAAGTCGATACACACTATTGACGTGAAGGCAGTAGTAATTAATAAATCTGTAATAACATACACTAGACCTAGACCTAGACTTTATGATAGTAAATTAATTAAGAATACAAAGATAAATTAACTAGAAACCTAAAGAAAGATTTTAACGATTCGAAGTCGATACACATACCACCATGTGCCATTGTGGTCTCGCCTGCATAAAATCGTTACAACTGAGTAACAATGGCATACCTCCTCTTCTCTCATGATCTCTTTGTGCAGATCGGGAAATTACAAGTTCATTAATAAAACAAAAAACAAGATCATTCCATTTCATTCCAGTGAACTTAAAATAAAGGTCAGAGTGGGAAGAGAAGCGGCCATGAAAGCAGCCAGGGAGTGTGCACTGTGAAGTGATGAACTTAAGGGAAATATAATAGGGTGGAGGAAGGAATACGTGGAAGGCCCCTGTTAAAAAATGGGGGAGGGAAGAAGATTTTATAATTTGAAGACAGTGTATTGTTATTTCTTATTTACGAACTCAAACAATTTTGTTGAGAAGGAGAAGCTCAGCTATAAACCTACTCATTAATCAACCCACCAAAGATACCATCCAAACAAACCGACTAACAGAATACAACGAATTCATAAACTCTTTAGAAAACCTATGGCGCAAGTGTGAGCGAGGTACTCTATCTCGCTGATAGTAAGAGTAGGATTAAAACCCTCACGGTCACATAGACATAGACATGTTGACAATACAATTATTTAAAAACTAAATCAACCGACAATGATTAGGGTTTGAAAATTCAAATGTAATAGTGTGCATTTGTGAAATGCATAGAGACAAAGATGATGGATATGGAGGCCTAGCTCAGTCGACGCACCTTGTGTCACTGGAGATGTTTCTGACAATCACAGTGGTTGGGTAGCCAGAACGACTTGAGGAGGAGGAGGAGGTGGTGGTGGTATTGTCACCCATTGACTGTCTCTTGATCTCCTGCAAGTGTTGTTTGTGGTGACGATGATCATCATGTCGTGTTTGATCATGTTGATGTTGAGACTGAGGAGGGGGGCTCGGTGTTCGCCGTTTCAGTTTCATCCGATTATTGTTCATTCTCTTCTCTACTGCTGTTTACTCTGCGCTTCTCTTGGAGCGGATGGATTGTCTGCTCGATGCTAGTCTCTCAGTTCAGTTCAGCTGCCTTCACATGACTTCCCGTTCGACCATAAAGCTAGATCTGCTCTTTTCTTTCCGAAAATACCCACCTCCTCTCTACTTCGACTTTCCTTATTTTAATCAACATATAACGGCCGTTTGTCTATATGTTTGAGATTGAACGATTTCAGTTCACGCATCTCGTATAAAGTTCACTTGCCCTCTCCTTCTCCCCGTATTTTACTCACATACAACGGTCTCTATATTTGTTGGAATGACATTAATGTTATTAGTATTTTGTGTTATGTTATTGGTTTAGTCAAGTGATCGGTGCATTTTCTGAATACTCTTGTAAGAGGGGTGGGTGAAGCATTTGTGATTTTGGTGGATTTTGGGTTAGTTTTAACATTTGATTTGGTAGTCTTTTTGAGGTGGAGAGAAGGAGGAATCTTGGAGCTTGAGGGTAGATCCAAGAGCTTTAATCCATGATCTACAGGATTGTCATCTTGTTGATGAGGGTATTACTTTTCTTGGTATATTTGGGTTGACAGTTTGGTTGATACAAAGTCAAGGCTTGGTTGCTTGGCATGGGGTTATTCACCGCCATGTTCACCCGGGTGAAAAGTGACACATTTTAATTTTGTTGGGACAAGAAATTAGCTTGACAATTGGAGCAAAGATGAGAATAGACTTCCTCCATAGATTTTACTTGTGCTTGGAGTTAGGTTTGTTATCTTTTGCTTATGGTTTAGTATCCAAATTCATTGAATTAAGAGAAAAAACACATTTTACTTTATGATTGTTGTTGTTTATTGCTTTGAGAGGATATGATTAATCCTTGAGTTTTAGTATTTTTAATGATGTCTATGACTAAGTAACATACATCAACACAACCTATAACCTATAGTGGCTACTAGGTTGTTATACTTTTGAGGCCAACCATTTTTCTTTATTTGATCATTGGTTTTTTTTACATATGGTCATTTTCCCATCAACTACTTTATTCATTTGATAACCATGAGAAGTTAACAAGGTTAGTGAAACTGGAGTATTGTGTTAATCCCCACTAGGTTTCAAATCTCACAAAAGTGTTAGATTCACTCACATAAGGGAGGCAACTAGTTCACAATATAACCATACGAACATTTACTTCATGGAAAAAGCCTTCATAGAAAAGAGGTATACAGAACATTGATGTCATTTCTAGATTGGGGTCATCATAGCGATTTTGAGCAATATTACAAATGTAATAATTTTAAGTTGTGGTTCTACTTAGCCCCAAAACCCAAACCATAGTAAAAAAAATACATAGACTATGGATTTATTAGCCCCTTTAATTGAGGAATATCAGAGTCCCATGTAACATATGTGGAAGAATCCCTTGAAGAAAGCTTCCTTGAAAATTTTATGCGCTATGAAAAGCATAATCGAGATTGCTTAATATGGCTTACACAAATGGCCAAGGAGAACTAAGATCACTCAATCTTTAAATTAATCTACTATGAAAAATGCTCATGGTTGAACATCGACTACATAAACTTCAAGAAGCATGTCTTCTCCTTTCCAGCAATCATGAGTCAATATTTAAAGTCAACTTCAACATAGGAATACTTTATGGATGGAAGACTCCTAGTTTCCTAGAGTCCACCATAAATGATTTAATGGTTGCTCCAAATCATATGGAGGAAGAGAAGACATCAATTATGGTTTCAACAATTTTTAATAAGGTTCCCACAAACTTTTACTAAGGTTCCAAACATACGACCCATGGTAGTTGACATGTTTGATGAAACTGACATTGTTATATCAATGTGACTTCAATCATTTATATCTTCCTATTCATATTTGTTACGCATCCCATTCATCCCACTCTAACAAATAATTCTTTCAAGTTTCACCAAAGTGGAAGTCGAGGCTAGCATTTGCAAGGAAATTTTAAGGATGAAATTTTTTGTTAAAGTGTAGAAACCTTGGCAAATCTTACTTGTTATTAATATGAAAACTATAAAATGTTTGGCGATATTTTTGTAACAATCTTCAAATTTATAAGAATTTTATATAATTTCTATAAACTTTTGGTGATTTTTAAGGTAAAATAATTATATTGTATGGAATTTAGGCATATCATTTTTAGAAAAATGGAAATTGGCAAATCGTTTTTGGAAAAAAAACATGGAGACTTAGTCCAAGGGAAAAATTATATGAGACCTTGTATTATTGATGTACCTATATTGGACTTCTTCATTTCAAGCATTGAGGCTACACCTTTTAAGGGACTTGTACATGTTATTACCCATCCTAGTAATGTAATAAAGACGTAAGGGTTGATTAGGATTAAGGTATGTATATGTATGGTGTGTAATTAATGTAAAGTAGCCTAGTTAATAATAGATACCCACTATGTTACATTATTAAATGAAACCCACCATGTTAATCTTTAAATAAGGTCCACTAGTGGTGTATTAGGAAAATAAAACTAAGATAGTTGTAAATAAGGATGGATTCTTATTCATGTTACCATAGGAATATTATTGTCATTACTTCAACATATTTGCATTGGAGGTTGCACCCTCTAAATGGTTAAGAGAGTTTCCTTTTCTCTCGAATATGATGGATTATACTTATCTTTCACATTCAGTGACATCATCTTGTTGGGATTTCATGACATATCTTGTTGCGATGTTAAATGGGCGATAAAACGACATAACATCTTGTTGTGATGTTAAATGGGCGATAAAACGACATAACATCTTGTTGCGATGTTAAATGGGCAATAAAACTACATAACGATGCTTTTGCTTGTCTTCACTATGGAACTAAATAGTGATTTGGTTTTTAAAATGTTAATATGCATTAAAGGTGATTCAATTAAATTGGTTGTCATGTGGGTTTTGTGATTCCTTGGGTTATAAACATGTTGGTTGTTATAAACTTAGCAATGGAGGTGTAAAGAAGAGGTGTTTGGAAAAACTAAAAGGTAAATTTGTTCTCTCTTTTATAGTAGGATTCTTATATCAATAATGAAAAATGATTTTGTTCCAAATTTTTTAGCATTGAATAATGATTTTTTCTCAAAATTTTATTGTACTAGAAAATTGTTTTTTCTCCAATTATTTTAGCATTAAAACATAAAAAGTAAAACAAACTCAAATTAATATTAAGGTTGAGTTTAACACTAACTTACATAACCCAATTCATAAAAAGTAGAACAAACTCAAATTCAAATTACTGCTCTGGTACTTGCATGCCCCAACTCATATAGAAGTCACTTGGAAGGAAAACCAATTTTCTCTATCCATATTTTGGACCATCAAAGAATTCACGGCCATAGCCATGGAGGATGCTAATATAGTATGGACCATCAAAGAATTCACGGCCATAGCCATGGAGGATGCTAATATAGTGGAAGGGGAGAAAATTCAAAAGATACCATAATAAACATAAATATTTTCATTTTTAATATTGATTGTTCATATTTTCACAAATGTTTTCACTTCTTAACCACTTGATGGTTTATGATAATTGGTACTCAAATCGCTTCCTATAAACAATGGAAAATTTTTCGACTAAACCAAAACTCTTAAAAACACAATTCCATAACATAATTCCGCAATAAATCAAATGAAACTACGATTACAGTTTTTAGAAACAAATCGCCAAAAAGCAGGCGATTTGAGTGCGAGTTATCCCACGCCCCACGTGAGTCCGTGACCATACCTATACTGACTCATCGGATGTCTTAAGTACACGATTACTTTTTAATTTTTGTAAGGCATCGTGCATGGCTTTACTGTCATTATCTCCTCGGCGATGAGGATTCTTTGTCACTTTATGCTGGGACATCTGCCTGTCAGACAGACCCTTTCCAGCTGCAAGAGTCGAGTCCAACAAATAATATGGACCGTCCATACCTAAATCTGAACTTCCACGTCACAATTATTTTGCAAGAACGTCCGTGTATAGATCCACTTGCCCTGCCTATCACGTCGGGCAGAAAGCCTGTCAGCGTGGATATCGTTCGACCAGAACTGTCTGCCGACGCCTACGATGAGCGTACTGGATAAAATGGATTATTTTCACGCAAAGTTCAAGGAGAAAATTCTTTAGAAATTCAAGTACTTATATAGTTTTACAGAAAGTTTCCGAGGCATGGCCTCTGAACCTACCTAAAAGCTTAAAAATCATAAAAGCATCCTGAAGCGATACCATTTCTGGATATTTTTCTTCCCACCTAAACTACACTGTTTTGGATAAACCATACAACGCCCACCCGGCACCCTACCCTACACATGCCTTTTCAGTACCAACATATATACTCAACCATATCAGTTTTTTGGGAAGTCGTTTTTTTTCTCTGAGTAAAGAAGCACATATATATTTAAATAATGTGGTAGGATTTTTTTATAAATCGTTGAATTATACATTTTAATCATGGAAACTGTAATATGAAATTGTTACACCTCAAGAATCAATTTACATTGTCAAACGTGCAAAACCAAAATTGCTTTTTGTCGTTATAAGATTCATGCCTCCGCAGCGACCACTCCAATACTGAATGGGAACCACCACAGCGACCACTCCAGTGGATGCGAACCACCCCCAAGTCTGGAAAAATGAAAGAAAACACCTCCTCTTCCCAACCACTTATCTTTATAGGTCATCGTAGCAACAAGGATAATCACAGATTAGCGACTAGAAACCATCACTACAGGGCATTATACATTAACAAAATTAAACAGTCGATAAACCTTATGTAGATCGACACTCATCTGAACTCAAATTAATTTTCAAAAAAGAAAGAGATCATTCTCATCATCATGACATGGAATTAGATGACTCCCTCAATTTGTGAATAGGACCCAATCAACCAATGGAAGTAGACTACTCTCTCAATTTGAGAGTCGACCCCAAAGAATCGATTGGAGACAAACTTTATCCTACTATGTAATTATTGTTGAGTTCAGTTTTTATGATCCGACAACATGGAGAATCTTCAAATCAATATAGATAAGAATAGAAATAATAATAAGCCACTTAATATGTGGTTGGTGAATATCGATAAGCCACAAGTTGAGTGTTATGAATGGCTTATTATCTATACCTCAACTACCAGTTATAACACATAAGCACATCGAATTTGAAACAACCATAAAATATAAACACTTAGATATACTAAACCAATCTCCCAAATAAAACCACTTGTTCATCAAAACGATTTTACGATCAACCATTTACTCATCTTCAAATTATAGCACAGGACATCACTTTGTTGTACTTCAAATTATGGCACAGGACATCACTTTGTTGAAAGGTCAATATGTAATAATTGATACCATCCCTCTAAAACCTTTATAGACATATTAAGGAATCCATTCCTTTTACATCAATTTCAGGTTTAGACCACAAACCTTAAGCCCAATACGATAGGGAAACTATCGTAGCCCAAGCTCAAGATGAATCTTGAGAGCATAATGGTTCAATTTTCATCCAGAGCAAGTGGCGTGCAAACTGAATATGGATGGCCTCATGGGAATTGATTTTAAATCTGACAAGAAGATGAGGGAGGGAGTTTTTATTAATGGTTGATGTTAAAATAAACTTTGTAAGATGGGAATTGATTTTGAATCTGACAAGAAGATGAGGGAGGGATTTTTTATTAATGGTTGATGTTAAAATAAACTTTGTAAGTTTTGGTGGCAAAGATGAGATATCATTTATGCCTGATGAAATAATTGTTGTTTGTGGAGGAATATCTCAACTAAGTAGTAATAGAATGAAAATAAGCATAGGGCATTTATTATTGTCCATAAATAATATAAAAAATCAAATGATTATGATATTGGTGTTATGATTGCAAAATATTTCAATATTTAAACTCTATTAGGTGAATCAAATTAGAAAATGACCTTATGTATACATGTATATATGAAAGGACAACCTCAGTCCTCTTTTGTAAATCAAAACAACCTCACTAGCCACCTTTTTAGAGATATTAGAATCCCTGACATTTATTTTTCCTAAATTAACCTAAAGCTTATGAGTGTCACGAAAGGAAACTAAAATTTCCAATTATATTTTGGAGACCCTTCACTAAGTGAGACATAGGATAATTCCATGTGAATCACACTTTGTTTTCCATTTCCTCTAGATTTAGAATGTAAATTGAAAAAGTGTTTGCTCTAGAATGTAGATCGAAAAAGTGTTTGGGAAAGTGGGAAGCCTTTTTAACCCTATGGGAATATGGACATCATCTATCACACTATCTCTTATTCATACCTTTTGCCAACAACAATCTTATAAAGAGTCATCACAAGCAAACAAATCAATATATCAAATGTGGAGGGACTCTATAAAATGCCTAGGGAAGTCCACAAAGCATCAATATACTTTACCCTAGTTTGCTTTGTCCTTCTCAATAATAGATATGACCATTGGTAGTACCATCATTTCTCTCAGCCCTACTTGTCTTTTTAGCCCTTAATCACTTTGTCTCAACCTAGTGGGATGTATAAAAAAGATTTTAGCTAAGAAATGACCAACCATGATAGTGATGGAAAGTCATGGGATATATCCTACTTAGATTTCTGGATTATGTTTAAAAGAATTAGGTTTTAGATTCTTCACATCATTGGATTTGTTGGATTGAGGTTTAAGGATACCACTAAAGATTAGGTAATCAAGAATGAATTAAGTTCTGGGTTGGGTTAACTTGATGCTTAGTTGATTTAGAGCATTGTAAAGGCAGAAGGCATAGTCAAACCAAGTAAAGAGATTGAATATGACACATTGATTTTTTTTTTAAGTAAAATCTTAAAATAAGTTTGAAAATTTTGATTAGATTACGAATGTTTTTTCAATCTGAATCATACCAGGCATTATGGAGGCAGTGGTCAATTCTACGAGGGCCAGAAGTAAGGATGAAGATACCTGATTTTTAGCACAATTCACCGCTGTAAATTCTCAAAATTGGTAAATATAAAGTAATATTTTTAACTTAGGAAAAGGTTGTCTCCTTTGGCTGTAACAACGTCACCACCTGTTTTAAATTTGTAGTTTCTTTGCAGGTCTCCTTTCTCATGGCTGTGGCATTATCCCCGCCATTTGAGATGTGAAAATATTAAACATTTTTCCTTTGACAAGGATTTTATATAGATTAAATTTTTCATCTAAATAATTAAATAAAATAAAAAATAAATATAACTTCATCTAACGTCATTACATTTTCTGCTGTAGTCTGCGCAGCAAATGGTGTACCTCTCCTTGTGCCTTTGAATCCATAAGTATTGTAAGTTCTTCTCATTGTAAGTCTAAAAATGAGATGATTTCCCATATAAGTATTGTAAGTTCTTCTCATTGTAAGTCTAAAAATTAGATGATTTCCCATATATGATTTTTTCATTTCTGTTAAAATTGCATAATCCAGATACGGCAAGGATTGTTCTCTCGCAAAACTTGAGTTAAATGACTGGCCTTTCAACCGCCAAACTCACATCACATGACACCACATAGGTCTACATAACGCTGCGGTTAAGGAGAATGGAGCATTCACTTATGGAGTTGGTTTATCATTTTAAGTTTTGAATTTTTGGATTATTTTTGTGGTTTTGGATTCTATGTTTTGGAATTTTTGGATATTTTGTATTGGTGTTGAAATGACAAGTTTTGATTGTTCAAATTATAGTTACCAAATTCGGCCGAATCTGGCCAATGAATATGGGAATTCAGTTCGGCTAGCTAGGCCAATTATTTGATTTAATTCGGTTAAGTTAGTTGTTTTTCTGTAAAATGCTCTGGTTTATCAATAT
Organism: Larix kaempferi; assembly: GCA_027924585.1. Taxonomy (NCBI): domain Eukaryota; kingdom Viridiplantae; phylum Streptophyta; class Pinopsida; order Pinales; family Pinaceae; genus Larix; species Larix kaempferi. The sequence continues at coordinate 38,544,255 of BSBM01000205.1, forward strand.
GGAAATTCAGCACAATGATAAAGCGTTAGTGGCCACTAATCTTGTCATCTATCAAATCTTCACACTGATAGCATGTATGCAGAGGCAAATCTTCACACTGGTAGCATGTATACAGAGGCAGCCATACATCCTTATAAAAATTGAACAATCCTGTATAATCATCTTCATCCAAATGCTATACTGTATTGCATAACCTGCCAATGTCTTTGTAATTCTATCGATCGTATTGAATAGCAGAGATATCTTAGCTAAATTTAATGTCTCTGTAATTCTATCGATGGTATTGAATAGCAGAGATATCTTCGCTAAATTTAGATGGTATAGGGACGATTTTTCGCAAGAACTGAAATTTTTAACCGGAATTTTATCAGTATAGTATAGTATGAATTTGGATTCGAAATTTTGAATTTGGTAATTATAGTTCAAATTGTATTTTTATTAGAAAAATGGATTCAATGCTTTTCAAAGTTTTGGACATTCAAATTATGTAATTTCAACAATTTATATCTATAGTTTTAACAATTTCAAACTTATTTCACCCACAAATATAGGATGAAAACAAGGCTTAGGTACATTCTGTAGATATAAGTTACACTGTTCTCATAGTGGTGAGTGATAGTAAACTAGTACAGGCACTTTACTTGTGGCTGAACACCTATAGGTCGCAAGTTAAGTGTTATGAGCAAGTTATGTATTTTTTTTTTCATGCTTATTTATAATCATATGTTTTCTATGCCTCAACTACTTGTTACCTTCTTTAATTAAATGGGTTGTCACTACCTCTTATCCATGCATCCACCATAAAATCAATACAGTACCCATCCTCCTTCAATCTAGGAAAAGCATAGATGATATGCTTAGTTGTAATCATATGTTTTCTATGCCTCAACTACTTGTTACCTTCTTTAATTAAATGGGTTGTCACTACCTCTTATCCATGCATCCACCATAAAATCAATACAGTACACTTGTCCCATCCTCCTTCAATTTAGGAAAAGTATAGATGATAGTCCACCCTAAATTTTAAGATATAAACAACTATAGATATAATTACTTTAAATATACAAAGATACACTAAACTTAATCAAAGTTGAAATGCATCATGGATGCAAAAGATCCTTACAGCCATCGGGCAACAATGGCTTACCTCCGAAGTCACAATCTCTTTGTGCAAAGGAGATTATAAGACTATTTACGGAACAAACATGCAAACAAGTTCATTGATCCCTTCCGTTCCATTGCAGTTTGGAAATTAAAACATAAAACTTAGGGCTTCAACTACTTGTTACCTTCTTTAATTAAATGGGTTGCCACTACCTCTTATCCATGTATCCACCATAAAATCAGTACAGTACACTTGTCCCATCCTCTTTCAATTTAGGAAAAGTATAGATGATAGTCCACCTTAAATTTTAAGATATAAACAACTATAGATATAATTACTTTAAATATACACAGATACAGTAAACTTAATCAAAGTTGAAATGCATCATGATCCTTACCGCTGTAACAATGGCTTACCTCCGAAGTCACAATCTCTTTGTGCAGAGGAGATTATAAGACTATTTACGGAACAAACATGCAAACAAGTTCATTGATCCCTTCCGTTCCATTGCAGTTTGGAAATTAAAACGTAAAACGTAGGGCCGTCGAAGGCAGTGCGAACTGATGTGTTGTATGATCGCAATGAATTAGACTGGAGTGTATGGGTAGGAAAGGAAATTAGACTTTTACAGTCATAGAGATTATTCCTTAGATACAAGTGTATCATAGATTGATGCATTAATCTACATAATGTTTGTTAGAGAGTAAAGACTGACTTTGTTCCATGTATGTTGTTGGATGTTGGATGGAAGGAATCAGCAATAAGATAAGTGCAAACATAAAGATTAAACAGATAAATATTTTTTACAATAAAGTAAAGTAAAAGTAACTAAATGCTAATGCTATTAATGTGATATGATATACATATTGATGTGATATAATATACAATGAGGGTTTGAAAATTCTAAAAAATAGCAAGCAAGACAATAGTAGTGTTAGTGCTAAATGCATAAGACGATCGAAAGGGGTGGATCAGTCGCACCTGGTTTCCTGGGAGACGTTTCTCACAAGCAGAGTGGTTGGGTAGCCAGAAAGACTGGAGGAGGAGGTATTATTGTCGCCCATTGATTGTCCACTGATCTTCTTGGAGTACTGGTGCTCTTGTTGCTCATGTCCTACTTGATGATATTCAGATTGATGAGGGGGACTTGGGGTTCTCCGTTTCAGTTTCCTCCCACTACAGCTCATGCTTTTCTCTGTTGCTAAGTTCCGCCTTCTCTTTTTTTCGTTTGTTTGTTTCAACCTTGTTTATTTACAAGGCATTAAAATTTATGCAAAAGGGGAAGACGATGCATAGCAGTACTTAACCAGTCAAAGTTTCAAATCCATTCGTTCATAAATTGAATTACTCTTGCTCTCAGCCGATGAATGATCTACGATTCTTCTCGATCCCTCTCTGTCAGTACGGTTCAGCTGCTTCCACAGGCTTTCCACTACTAGATAAGTGCTTTCCTTTTCGAATAGTCTCAACACTGTGACAATCACTCTTATGCAGGAACGATGGCCAATGCATTAACGCTAGTATTCCGTTTTAGTAAACGGATTTGATTGATTTGAATATCAACTTTCTAAGTTAGGACAGTAAACAAATAACGAGGAAGAAATAAAATAATTTATATTTAAAGGATTTTTTTTATGATATAAAAAAATTTGTAACATATTTTTTATGTTTATCATTTGTATAAAAATGTTGTATTAATAGAGTCATTTAATTTGTGGTTGATGAATATCGATAAACCAGAAGTTAAGTACCATGAATAAGTTGTATGTTACTACTGTAATGTACTCATTCACTTAATATAAAGTTATAAATTTTGTATTTTTTTATTATTAATTATTAAATTTAATTTACTTTATGATGAAATTCTTTCACATATGAGATCTTAAAGTTAATTCTTACATAAGATGGAGTGGGTGGAGCATTTAACATAGCTAATTTGTTTGGTTATAAGGTTTTTAGTATTTGATGTTTGGATTTGAGGGGACCACTAAGGCATGATCATGTTGGTTAAGTGATTAAAAGTCTTAGAGCTAACAAAAAATTATGTATAAATTTTGATAAAAGGATATCAAGAATCATTCATAGATATGAATGGTCTTCCATATTAGTCACATGTGTAACTTGTGACATTCTTAGTTGTAATTGTGTGTACAGGTCATAATGTGTATGCATAACTAGAAATTGACATACAAGATCTAGAACTATGTACACATGGTGTTATTAGTGTCAAATTTTGTAGAAGTATGCACCATAGTTTTAAGTCTTAGGGGTTGACATGTATAGCTTGGGGATGTTGACATTGTTACCACACAGTAAGCTCTAACTATGTCTACATCCATATTACTTTCTTCATCTACTTTATGGGGAAAATGTTGCTTTCTTTACTAAATCATAATTTTGAGTGTACATTCATTTATTTAGGCTAAATATAAAATATCTTATTTAAATTATACTCAAGAATCAATGAATCAATGGCACAAAGGATGATAGTCATATGGAAGTAAAACACTTAACTTTGATTTAAAAGGTATTTGAGTAACATCAAACTACTTTGTTTCCATACCATAGGTGGGCCTTGATTACCTCACTTAAAACACGCTCAGAGTCTTGATTCACAAGCAACATGAGCACTAAACTCACCATCTTTTCACTAGAATGATACATGCATGAAATATTTAACCCAATGGCTATTGATGATGTCAATTCTATTCCATTTAGGATTGTCCAATACTAAGACTGACCCTTCACATGCAACTTTAGGCCTACACCAATCTTTCAATGCACACATTTGTTTTTCTATATAAGTGAGTGCACAAAGTTGATGTACCTTTAGATCTAATCAGTTGTATGAAACCTACCCACATTGTGAAAAAATAGAACTCAAACTCATTTGAAAAATCTTGGTTTGAGATGGCCTCAACTTGATAGCTCACCTAACGAAAGAGAAATGATTGGAATGCATGTGTGTTATTAACTAAAAAAATATTTTTAATTGGAGATAATTTGTACATATGTTTCTCTTAATTAAAGTTTTGTTTTTTAACTTTGAATATAAATGCATGCGCCCTTCTTTTCTTTTAAAATAAAAGGAAATTTTCCTCTTGGATGGAATCTATTCGTTCAATTCCCTCACTTTAAAGCCAAGAACATGGTCACCATTTAGAGAGGAGACTCATGCAGACTTGTGGATTTCAGATATTGGAAAAATTAGCAAATGATTTAGGAAATTGAAGATGGATTTGCTTTAATTGGAATTTATTTTTTAGTACCATATGATTTTTTCCCATGTTTCCATGATCCTACCCTTGTGCTTGTAGGCGAGAATGGGATTTTTTGTACCTTACTAACCTCAATTTCAATCAATGCACAAAGAGCAAACATGTTACAAGTGGGATTTGAACCCAATTGGGGAGGATACAACTTCTCCTCTCTACCACTCGCGATGGACTCAATTGAAATTATTTCTCCATATAACCATGCCTAAGAAACCCCCAGAGACTTCACCACCATCGACAAATGGTGACAAGGGAAAACAAATAGTGCCTAAGTTCCAAGCATGTAACCCCGAGGAGATCAAGATAGTTAAACCCGTGAGATCCTCAACTTAAGGGAGAGATCTCACTTCAGTATCATGACTACTTGGACTAACCCTTGATAATTTACTTCCATATGGTTTATATCCACTTACATTATTTTAAAAAAATATTTAATTGCAATGGTTTTGAAATGTTTGTTGAAAACCCAAAACCTATGTTGCAATACATCGATGTTTAGGGGTGACTATGTTCCTCCTATATGTATTCCACTGTAGATGAGGGTTGTATTTTTTGGATTTTCCTACAATTTAACCATTATTCCAAGCAAGTGATGATTCCCACTTTGGTTGTCCTCCATTGACTTCATTTCTTGGGGAATTGATTCCCTTTTTTTTCCTTTGGAAAAAGTTAGGCTCAATCTACATTAGGAAAAAAAAAAGAGGATGATTAACTTTTGACATGGACATGGAATTGGTTAGGGTGTCGGGGGTTACTAAATTCCTCCATTTCTCATTTTGGTCTTTGGATTTGACATCCCATTTTGTAATTTGTGCACAATATGTCATATGTAACATACATGTAAATTTTGGCACAATACATGTCCTTTAGATTGGATGGTCCATTATGTAATATCTATGTCCATTCAAGCCATTTTGGAGTATGTACTATAAACATATATATTTTTAATGAAATACTTATGATTCATTTTGTAATTTTTTGGCACAACACAAACACTTATGACTAATTTTGTAATTTTTTTCACAATACATGTACTTTGGGTTAGCTAGTTCATTATGTAATATCTATGTACATTCAAGCCATTTTGGTGTATGTACTCTAGACATATTTTTGTAATGAAATACTTATAACGACTCATTCTCCATGATTCAATATGCTTGTGTTTGATTTAAATCTATTTGTATCATTTCACTGATACAATTGAAAGTAAGCCAATATCCTTTATTTAGTTTTAGTTGAATTTTGTAATGTTATTATTTAGAGTTGGTCTTTTTGAGATGATTTAGATTTAATCTCATATGGGACTTTGTCTTCCATGAGCTTGCAAGAATTTATAATCTCATGTTTTTGTGTAAGAGAAATTGTG